>JALAZF010000164.1:0-1386250 GCA_022829125.1 Lathyrus tuberosus
CCCGCCGCACAGAACGTTGTTGTTGTTGAGAGGAGAATCCCCTAACCTGTTGGGTCGATTCCAGATATCCCTATGTATGCAAGGTCGTATTCTCCCACAACTCTACTCGATCCCACTAAATAACCATTAGTGTGGTGCAAGTACAAAGAGCAATACGCATTGTCATCTGGAAGTAAAATGCAAAAACTGGTCGAATTGCAAGGAGCAATATTAGCCAAATATTTGCCAAAGCTGCGTTTAGTCAACATGATTAATCGAAGCCATAATATAGCTCTGATACGGCTACGATATTTTCCAAAATTCCATTCGTTCTCCATATGGTAATTCTTTGATGCATTGATGATGTGTACGACTCCTATGTCGAGAATCCATTCACGTCCTAACAATATATTATAGATAGCCTTAGTCTCCACAAGCCATGAACATGGTTGGTCTACTAATGGTTCCTACAGTCAGGTCGACTTGAATCACCCCTAATGTGGTGCCAAGTTTTCCTTCATAGTGGATAACACCATATTGTGGGGCTTTGTGTCCGTATCAAAACTTCCCTATCTTTTATAGCATGAAATGCAGCATCAAGTTTACTGCCGCACCGCAATCTACCAGGATCTTATTGACTAGCACATCTTCGTTTTTCCCTGTAATAAAGAGTGCCTTTAAGTGACTTTTCATAGCCTCATTGGGTCTTTCAAAGCATGCATTTTGTTATTCTACGCAGTCATTATTCATAACATAGTAACAAAGTGGCCATCTCTATGTCGGTATTATCCTCCAGCTCTTCGACCCTCAGTAACTTGGTCGAACTCCCTTGGCAGCACAGATACTACATTAACCATGATATCCAAAGATGCTTCTAAATTTGTATCGAAGTCATCAGTGAGCATCTCGTCTTCAGCGATCAAATGATCATACTCCTTTTTAGCCTCTTCTTGAGTGGGAAATAACTTCCCCTCTACAGGCTTCTTTTCGATGGGTTTTCAACTCCTTTTTCTCACCTTTTTTTAGCAGGTACATTGGTGCTTGATTTAGCTTTCTGATTCTCCTCTGGCCTACCCTTTCTACCTTCCTTCTCCTTTTCTCCCTTCTCCATTGGAATCTAATCATCGAATTCTTGCCTTTGTAGTTCTCAGAGATATAAGGTGACTTCCTGGAGGTCTGGAACTCCCTACGGTACCCAATCGATGAAATCCTGTTGACCTCGAAGTTCTGCCACTTTTGTTGGCCTTGCTCTCTGTCTTCGTCTGGCTTTTGCCCACTTTCCTCTGGAAGCCTCTGCAGTCGGTTTGAAAGTGGTAGGTTTGGGCACCTGGGAATATTTGCTTCGCTTGATCCTGCCCCCCTGCATGGCCTCTTTTTGTCAAAAAATAGGTGGCTTACCAGAGTCTCTTCCAGTTTCCTCTGGCCTTCGCCAATCGAACTCCCTAAATATTTGGGCCGCTTTCCTTGTCAAACACGTGCGCTGCACCTTGGGCAGCTGCATAACCTCCGACTTTTTCTTCTGACACCTATGTAGGAAATTGACCAGGCTCTCCTCATTCCTTTGGGAAAGCTAGTTTGGTTGTATTAATCTTGGTCGTCACTCTTCGTCAATTTCCATCGAAGTTTCTTGCGAAAGTTCGACCATGTTAATATTGCATGAGCGACATTCTTAGTAATGTCCCTAAATTTTGAAACTTCATTGTAAGGCCATCAGTAGCCTTGTTTAAGTTATCCATCCGCACTAAACCATCAACGATTTCGATTTGTTACATCACCAGAGTTAGAACCCTCGGTGATTCCTATAGTATAGAAACCATCAACAGTTTCGTTGTTATAAGCCTTTGACGATTCATTTGGTGGAGGCCATCAGTAAACCTCCACATATGCAACTCTTTCATAACCTTCTAGTCAAGATCCTCAGTGATCTTAACCATGACAGCATCATTGATGGAGTCGCCAGTGACTTCGATCATGTTAATGTTATGAACGAAGTCATCAGTAACTTCGATCATATTGACAACAGCTAGTTCAGTGAAATGAGCATCAGCCACTTGCAAAGGGTCAACATCGATTTCATCTGAGCCTTCACTTTTTCTCCAAACCTTAGTCTTCCATCCTTGATGGCATTCTGAACGAGATCCCTGAAAAGAAAACATTGAGATGTTTTATGACCCAAGAAATTATGATACTTACAAAAACCTCTCTTCTTCCTTTGCTTTAAAGGAGGCATTTTAGCACCGGGAGGCACTATCATTTGACTATCCTTAACTAACAAGTCGAAGATTTCGTCATATTTGGTGACGTCGAATGTATAAGTTTTCTTAGGAAATCTATCATTCCTTTCTGGTTCGACTGGGTTTTTCCCGTTCGAATGGGCTAAGACTTTATAGGAATAAGGGGGCCCTTGCTTTAACTCAGCGAGATCGATCTCACTTTCGTCGAAGTTTGAAGGCCTATTATATTGTCCCTCGTCGTCTTCATTAAATTCGACGTAGGCCACTCTTTTGTTTTTATTTGCTCTGGCTTTTCCTCCTTCAAGCATTCTAATTGTCAAAGCCTATCATCCAGTTGGGCCATATCTCTCAAGTACTGTGTGTCCAATTTCTTTCTAATAAAATAGTCTAGACCCCAAATGGCCATTTCGACCAATTCGTGTTCTGGAACTTGTGTAAAACACATGGCTTTGAGTAGACGAAATCTATTCAAGTAATCAACTATTGGCTCAGTAAACTTTTGTTTGATACTGGCCAATTCCTTTAGGCTAATCTTGGTTTGTCCCATATAAAACTGTTCATGGAAAAATCTTTCTAACTGAGTCCAATTATGGATCGAATTTTGTGGCAAGGTTGTAAACCATGTAAAAGCGTTTTTGGTGAGCGAGCTTGGGAAATATTTTACCCTAAGGTTTTAATTATTCGAAATCTCTCCAACCTCTATCAAGTACCTATCCACATGTTCGATAGTGGATTCAGTGGTATCCCCAAAAAATTTAGTGAATTTAGGAACTTTCCATCTAGGAGGTAGATCTAATTGTAAAATATACTCTGATAATGGTGAAGTATATTTTGGTCTTCGAAGACCAAAGTTTACCCCATTTCGCGCCATTATCCTTTCGACCATCGCTGCTAGATTGTTATCTGCGGCCACATCATCATGTCAAATCTGTTGTACAACTTTATTAGCATTTTGATTCCTATTCACCATTACTACCCTTGGCCTCTCCTCAATTGGAATTTGAGGTTGGGCTCTAGGGGGTTTGACCCTAGGCTGTTCGACCGCTACTCCTAGATTAGCTAGATTTGCATAGGGGCAGGTGTTATACCCCAAATTTTACCCCTTAGATGTCATAACATTTTTCTTTGACATTTGGATTCAATCATCTATGCATTGTTCACTAACCATTTCATTTTACAAGTTTATTTCTACTGTGAAAAGCCGGACTTATACAAAGAGGAGGGCAAAGTCTCCTAAGCCAAGTTCTCATCTGATTCAAAGAAAAAAGGTACTCTGAGGCCCCAAATGCAACCATGTGAGCTCACTTACAATTAAGAGGTCTAATCCAACAAGAAATCTAGACCATCTGACTTTCATCACAAGTAGCTTGAGCCACAAGTTCACCCTGCCTCCAATTAGGGTTTTTCCAAGACAAGACAATCATGGACTTTGATTTTGACCGAGAGAGTTGTTCTCAAACCCTAGGACTTGACTCCATATGATAGAAGACATCCCTGAGGACCATCTATGAGCTTTAGATGTGATTAAAGAAGCAGAATCAACAGAAATCATTACAGTGCATTCACAGTTGAAATTAGGGTTTTAACTAAGGCCCTAACCTGAGAGATCTTGATCCAAAATGAAATATCCAAGTCCTCAAACCCTCATGACATGTCTCATTGATGAGTTAAGACATGAGAGATCAAGCTTTAAGAAGTTTCTTGCAAAGGAAGCAAAGTTTGGTTCATGAAACTTTTCAAAGGAGGAAATTTCAATACTTGTGCCAAAATTGAAACAGTCATAACTTTCAAACCACACATCTAAATGGAGTGACTCAAAGCTCAAATGGAAGCTCTTTCCATGATCTTCAAAAAATATTAAAGGACCCTCTTTCAAAAAAGGCATGGTTTTTAAGTTACAAGGCATGGAAGATAAATCACTCTTGGGAACTTAGTGAAATTTCAGCTTTTCTCCCTTAACTTACACACGACTTTAACCCAATTCTTCATATAGTTCCAAGCTTCAAATCAAAAATACTTGAACATGAAAGTTGTAGAGGGAATTTAGGGCATTCCAAAAAGTACAAGAACTCCTCCATCCTTTGAGTGAGCTGAGAGATTCGATTTATTGAAGTTAGAGGTCTATTTCTTGAATTTCAAGTTACCAACTTTTGTATAATGGTACAAAACTACTTCTAATCAACAAACAACTCACGCTTCTGATGTTTAAGTGCCAGATTACCACATTTAAATCCTCAGCCACGAAAAATGCAAGTTGCTCATTAAAATAACCAAGTTTAGGCAAGTATGTGCAAGAGGATTTCATGAAAGAGAAACTTTTTCAAACCTAACATCATGGCAGTCTCCTTCTCCTTGAAACTTGGGCTCTTCCCCAATCCCATCAGAACACCACATCAAATCTAACCCTAGCTTGATCATGCATCAGAACCTTTGAAGACTTTTATGCCAAAGACAGCTCACATGTTGGAAATCCCCAAAAGGGAAAAGTTGACAAGTTGTGCCATTCTGCCCATACCTTAAACCCTCCACATCTCCTATAAATAGGGCCTCAATCTACTTCCCATAGGGCACCAGATTCACCTAAAGAGAGGGCTAAATACTCTCCATATTCTCCCATCCATTAGTTCTTGCAAATCTGCAAGAACACTTCAAACAACCATCTCACTCGTGCACTTCCATCCAAACTCCACAAATCACTTCCAAATACCTCACAAAGTTCCTCCAAACACCTGAAACCTAATTGTAGTCACTACACTATTACATACCATTCCCACACCTTCATTTGCAAGAACATTGCTGCAAGAGTTTCCCCTCGAGCTCTCCATCATCCAACACCACAAACCCTCCATAAACACTTCATAGAGAACCTCCAAACACTCAAACACTGACTGTAGAAACTCTACCAACATCTACCATTTCAAAGCTCCAACAAACAAGAGGTATCGGATTGCATCATCCAGGCACATTCTAAAGCTTCTCATCATCTGCACCTTCTCTCCAAGGACCAGCAAAGTTCCAGAGGGTGATTTTCATCATTTGCAAGTGTTGTAAAAGGAGCCTTGGACTCTCTCTAAGAGGTAAGCCTCTAAAACTTTAAAACTCTTAAGCATACTGTGATTTTGTTGTTTCTTTGTTGCTATCTTGTGCTTGTTATTGTGTTTTAATCGTGTGAACCATTGCATTCTTGATTTGGCTTGTAAGTTTGAGTTTTTAAAGTTTCTGAACTTTTTTTTTGTTCCACTGGTTTTGGCTCTCGTGTGAGTTGTACGTTTAGTTTTAGGGCAAACAAATGGCATGGTTGAAATTCTTGATTTTTGCTGATCAATTTAGGCTATTGGTTTGTGAAAAATGATGGAGATTTGAATTGAAATGAGGCTGGGTAAGAGAGAGGGAAGCCATGTGTATTTTCTTGTCTTTCCACTAGAATTGTTTCAGTTTGGTTCATGTTGCATGAGGGAGTTGAGGTGTGACCTTGCGTGATTGGTGGGTCTCTGTTTTGTCGTTTTATAACTTAAACCTAGGTGACTGATTGATGATGTTGTTAGCATGCTACGTTTTCATGTGTTCGCCTGGCCATTTTGCTTTTCGCTCACAAAATAAATATTACACTCGGTGGCTTATACAACGGATGTATAGCCACCCCAGTGGTAGACCATGCGCATTGTGAAACAAAGGGACTGGGGTTCGAATCCCCCTTCCCCCAGTCCCCTTTGTTTCGTTTTTTTTTCTCTTTTTCATCCTTGTATTTAATTTTGGCCAGACTTACTATTCACACCCCCTGTTTCCAGGCCCATGTGCGCCAACACAATCTCAGTTCTTTTTCTTTTACTGATCCCCCCCCCCCTTTTTATTTCCTTTTAAATGTTTTCATTTTATTTTTATTTTCAATTCTGTTTTATTGGAAATAATTGTTGTTTAAAAATTCCAAAAATATTCATGTTGACACTTCAATGTTTAACTTAATTTTCTAATATTTTTATTTTCATTTTTATTTAATTCTAGTAATTATTTCTTATTTTCTAAAATTAAGAGTAATTTGAATCTAGTTTGTAAACCTCTTTTGGAAAATCCCTTTGCTCTTCACTTTCTTGAGTTAATTTTCCCAAGTGTCTTAGGACACATTAAAGGGATATTTGAGGACTAATTTGTGACCTTGAATGAGGTCTTTTGCCTATTGGTTATGGCTCATTATTCACAACACATTCTTAACTATTACAAATTGAAGTAGGCTTTACTTTCGGTTTTGTCTTGGTTTGTTTACCTTGATTTATTTTGAGATTATTCACACTTAATTTTTGTACATCTCCTTGAGTTCTTACACTCATTTCATTCATATTTAATTTCAAATCCATGTAACTATCTTGTGCATATTGAGTTGTTATCATCCCTCTCCTCCCAAAGGAAAGTCTTTCTATTGACCTCAAAATCATAGAAAACTCATAACCACCTTCCTTGACCCCATAGTCATAGGTAACCATTCATTCCATTTTCAACCAAGCCTTCCCAAGAGACAGCCATTAATCTCTTATAACTCTTAAACCTCTCTTTAACTTTCCCAAGAGATATCCATTAATCTCTTCTCCTTTAAGACGGTCAAACCTTTCACAATCATTTCCCAAGACATAGCTATTAATCTCTTCTCTTAAACAATCAATCCTCCCAAGCTTTGCTTTCAAGCTTTTCACCTTACTTTCCCTTGGAACCTTGACCACAGTCAAGGGTTCTTCTCCATTGAGGGGAACTACAGACGCTCTGATTTCTCAAGTTCATCTTGAGAATACGTAGGCATAGGATTGCGAGATCCTAGCGAGCTACCTTTTTCTTTTTCCACCTTTTTCCTTTACATCCAATTCCTTCTTGGATTCCACCTTTTCTTTTTCAACCTTTTCTATTTCTCACCCTTTTACCCCATTGAGGGGAACTACGAATGCTCTGATTCCATTCCCGTTAAGATACGTAGGCACGAGATGTGATGTCTTGGCGAGCAAACTTAGTGTACATACCCCTAGGTCTTCACCTTTACCCTTAGCACATTTCCCTTAACAAGCAACATAACATAACACAAACTAAACAAGAGGTTATTGTAGAGTACTACAGATACTCAGGGTGCTAATACCTTCCCTTAGTATAACCAACCCCGGAACCTAGATTCTCTTATTAGGGTTTTGGTTCTTTACCCTTTCCTTTGGATAAATCAAAGCTCGGTGGTGAACTTCATGTTTTGTGATTCAAGTTAATTAATAGCTTGATATTCGATTCTCACTGCAACAGAAAATGGTGACTTCACTGGGGACATCCCCTAAGAGGGTTAAGCCCACCTTGTTTGCATTTGTGTTATTTATATGTTTGCTTGCTTGTATACTTGTATATTTTATATATATGTATATATACCTGTCTGTGCTTGGTTTTTCTGTATGCAGGGTTGTTACTTTGAGTGCTGAGATAAGTCCTAACCCGGACTTGAGAGCACTTATGATGGGATTGTGGTGTAATCAATAGTCAGTTGTTGGCAGTAGTCCTAACAATCTATGGCATATGATGACCACACTCAGATGAGGCCCTTTGGGATGGTTGATGTCTGATGTGAGCAGTCGTATTGATATTACTTTTTCAATTGGGAGCCAGGGATTCTGAGGATCGTAGTTACCTTCACCCCACTTGGCCTTTTAGGATGTAGTGCGGTGGCTATGAGGGAGTAGTCCCAAGTAGTTGTTACGCGATACTACACTCAGACGAGTTTATCTTGAGAATATTATTAACCCGCGTGGGTAGTCACGTAGGCAGATAATATCCAAAGGATTTACGTAGACTCTGGGAACTTTTAGAACCCTGTTCTACAGTTGATAAACCCTAGTACACACCTTGTGGTTGATTCTTTACCCAGACTCCATGCTGTGATCTCGAAGCTTCGATCTTGTTTTGCATCCTGTTTGCATTGCATTTCATATCATTTGCATCTTTGCATGTTTCATTGCATATGTCTGTTTTTCCAGCAACTCATTTCCAGTGGTCTCTATCTTCCAGTGTCACATGTGATTCGTCAAGCTGATTCCTCGACACTGATACCGAACTAGAGCTAACTACAGACGCAAGATGTCAGAGTAAGAGGCACACAATGCTGAGGTCCGAATGGAAATCGATGACCTTAAGTCGAACATGACTAAACTCACTGAGATGCTTCAAGTTTTGATTACTAGAGGAGAGCCGCCCCAAAGAACTGTCATCCAGGAAGTTTCAAGTGCTGATCCTTCACCAGTTCAAGTGCCACCTTTAACTTGGCCCGAGTTTGGTTTGCCACACAACTATTCTTCGCCGATTGTATTTACTGATATGCCTGTATTTCAAGCTCCTGTTTTCGCCGAGCCCAGACCTACATTCCATGCCGTTCCACAGACTGTTTGAGCTCCCTTTGAGAATCCCCTTTTTGAGTACAATGCTGCCAGTGCTCAGGGAGAAGACTGTGAAGACTTTGTTGAACCTGAAATTGTTCGTGAGCAGTTTCAGACATTAGACAAAAGACTCAAAGTCGTTGAGGGTAATGACTTCTTTAATGTGGATGCAGACAACATGTGCTTAGTGTCTGATCTTGTTGTGCCTGCTAAGTTCAAAACTCCAGAATTTGTGAAGTATAAGGGACATTCTTGTCCGAGGGCTCATTTGGTCATGTATCTTCGCAAGATGACTGCTTATACCAAAAATCAGAAGCTACTTATCCACAGTTTTTAGGATAGCTTGAGTGGGGTATCACTCCAATGGTATATGGGTCTCGAGCAAAACTCCATTCACTGCTTCCAAGATCTTGTAAATGCCTTCATGAAGCAGTACAAATATAACCTTGACATGGCCCTTGATCGCCGCCAGCTTCAAAATATGACTCAACATGAGAAGGAATCTTTTAAGGAGTATGCTCATCGCTGGAGGGAGTTGGCTTCCCAAGTTGAACCTCCTTTGGCTGAGAAAGAGTTGACTGGAATGTTCATGGATACCCTGTCCCCATTCTATTGGGAGAAGATGATTGGAAGTGTTTCCTCCAATTTCACTGATTTGGTTATTATCGGCCAAAGACTCGAGGAAGGACTTAAGAAGGGAAAAGTATCCAAGGCTGCTGAATCTTTCAATGCTGTGAAGAAATCCTATGGGAACTTTTAGAAGAAAAAGGAAGATCAAACTAACGTTGTAATGGTTGAAGTGAGAAGGCCTCATCCCCAACCTCAGTATGATATTCACCCCACTGTTGTTGCTGTCACTCCTGTGGTTACTGCTCCACGACCAGCTCAAGCTTCCCAACGTCCGACTGCAGGACATAACCAGTACCGTTATAGGAATCAATTTGATCCTATTCCCATAACATACACCGAACTTTATCCTGGTTTGGTTCAACAAGGTTTGATTACCACAAGGCCTTTGCCTCCTCCTCCCAAACCGCTTCCAACCGGCTATAGGGCTGATCTTCATTGTGAATACCATCAAGGTGGTGTAGGGCATAACTTGGAAGGTTGCTTTGCATTGAAGGCTAAAGTACAAGAATTGATGAGAAACAAGATCCTCTCCTTTAATGACAATCCCAATGTTTAGGAAAACCCTCTGCCAGGGCATGCCAAGTGAAGCTTCAGTCGACTTCAGCCCAACTACTTCTTAAAGACAGGACAGCTCATCCTTGTGTTTGATTAGTCACTAGGCTTTGTTTCTTGTTTTTTGCATCTTCCTTATTTTGTAATAGTTGTTTGCTTTTAAATTATGTTTGTACTTTCAAAATTAATGAAATGAGCATTGCAACTTTTTGATTCAATTCATTTGTGTTTGCTATTTACTTCTTAATGCTTTCTCTTTCAAGAAAAATTAAAAAATTTCTCTTGTCCACTTTCTTTTTGATTAGGCAAAGATTGGAGGGAGGATGATGAAAACATTATACCCATAATTGTTGTTGGTATGCTTTCAAATCAAAACTTTGCTGACGATGTAAGGCATTGTATCAATCCCCAAACACTGGAGACATAAGGAAGATAACCCCTCTTTAACCCCTTCGAGCCTTGAAGTAGGAGTTTCTTTTCTTTACAAATAAAAACCCGCAATTTTAACCTGGGGCAGGGTAGTTCTCAGTTAACTGGATTGTGCATTCAAATACAAGAGTTTCATGCAAGACGCCTTTCAACAAAAGTTCACAAGTTTTCCTTCGCACACAACAAGCAAGTGTCGAAGATGTCTTTCAAGTCAAACGCCAATGATGGTTCACCGTAATCATTAAGCTAGGCGTTAACAACCTTTCAACTCCTCCAAATTAAATGAATAAATGTAGTACAAGTTGTTCCCAAAGAGATTAATGAAGAAGGGTCATCAAGAAATACTTACTCAAAGAATGAGTCGAGTCCCTTTCGAGGCAAAAGCTAAGAAAGGTGTGATGTTCATGACCTTACCTTATACAAAGAGAAGAAATAACAAGCTTGTATGACAACCAAAAGTTGTAAGGAAGCAGTGATCGTCATCTCAAGTCCATTGAATTTTGAACCATCATCATTACTATCATCAGTGCAATTTCCAACATATGGTAACCTGAGTGCATAGTTTGAGTTAGCTGAGCATAGGACTGGAGTTCATCACGCAGATTAGGTGGGCACAAATAAACTTTGAGCCTTTATCCTTTGTTTCTTAGACCATGAACCAGGCCACGTTATAACCCTCAAAAGACCTAACTGAAGAAAGGTTATTTTGAAAGCATACTACAGCCAGGTTGCGTAAACTGACTCCAAAAGATCTTTGCGGATCATCTATTTTGGCATCACACGTTTTGCTTAAACTTTTCACTTTAATGTCTTGAACCGCCGTGTTTAGACCAGTGACCCATATGCTTTGCATCTTTCCAAAAATAATTTTGATTTCAAAAGTAGCATGAACTTTGCATTTACCATGTTTGTATAAATATTTTTGTTTGCAAACTAGCTTTCTTTTCAAGGAATTTTCAAACAATTAAGAAACATGGTCAGTGATCCTATCAGGGGCAAGTTCCTTCCATATCCTGTTGAGAATCAGTTCAAGATTTGTGGTTTAATGGTGATTTCTCAGAATTGGTTTATACAGAAGATTTTTCAAAGGCTCATGTTGGGGCAAGCTTTCCCAGTGTATAGTAAAACAATCATCTTTCAAGACTCATGCTGGGGAAAGCTTTCTGAGAGCACCATTAAGACGTCATTTTAGAATCAGACAAGCTGAAGCAATTATTAGCTCATCTACAACAGTCAGCTAATCTGGGGCAATTAACTTGAGGAATCCCCATACAACTTTCCATCCTTCCTACAAGGATCATCACTTGATACAGTTTACCAATGTGGCAGAGATGTGTCCAACAATAGCATCTCTAGTCCCTAAGCAGAATGACAATGATCTCCATGTTGAGGAATCAGTCTTCCAGTCTTGTCTTCTCCCCAAAAGAGTCTAGCCATGTCGTCTGCATTACATTTACATTTGCATATCTCATAGCAAATTCATATACATATAAATATCATGAGTGTTTCATCCTCATTTGCATTTCGTCTGAGGTCGTGTCGTTATCCGCGTCTTACCTTGTGATCAAAGTCCAACTTACTTGGCGCCTACCTAAATGTTACATGTCCTTTTCATTCAGTGTCATTCCTGAATGTTGTCACTCTCTTGCGCATCTAATCCTGTTGATAGATGTTTAGTCTTCTCTCATTCCAATGCTATTCCTGAATCTTTATATTCTTTCTAACTCCAGTGCCATTCCTGGATGCCTGTCTCTTGTGACCTCCAGTGCCATTCCTAGATATCTTGTTCCTCTTGTTTCTCCCCGTGCTATTCCTGGAAGTTTTGCCTTTCTTCGGTAATCCCCATCAAAATTACTTGGATATCTTTCACTGTCATTCCTGAAAGTCTTATGTTTCATTCAGTACTATTCCTGAATATAGTGATTTGTCTTTACTTTCAGTACCATTCCTGAAAGTTCACAGTCATCCAATGGTTTCTTGGATGTTGTGATTCCTTTTATCCAATGCTTTCTTGGATTTCACCTTTCTTCACATTCAATGCTTTCTTGGATGTTGTGATTCCTTTTATCCAATGCTTTTTCGGATATCTCCTTGTCCATATTCGTTCAATGCTTTCTTGAACATTGTGGTTTATCCAATGCCTTCTTAGATCTCGCCTTTTGTCTCATTTGCATCTGATGCCTTCTTAGATATTATGAGTTTTCCTTTCATTCAAAGCCATTATTGGATGATTGATTCTTTTCATTCAATGCCTTCTTGGATTACCCTTGTTTGCTCACTTTCATCTAAAGCCATAATTAGATATTGTGATTTGTATCTTTCGTTCAAAGCCATTATTGAATGTCTGGTGTCCTTTTATCCAATGCCTTCTTGGATTACCCTACTTTGTTCACTTTCATCTGATGCCTTCTTAGATTTAACATTTTATCTTATTCTCGTCTAATGCTTTCTCAGATATTGTGATTTGTACCCTTCATTCAAAGCCATTATTGGATGTCTGGTTTCTTTTGCCATCTGATGTTTTTTCGGATGTTCCTTTCTCGGTCTTTTCTGGTTTTTCTTGAAGATCCTATTTGAACTCTTCAGTATAAGAAAATCCCAGAAAATCTTTTGTTGATGTCTATCCTTTTATTTCAAATTGATCCCCAGTAGAGATCATGTATTCTTTCTGGTTCCATGCCCAGTAAAGAGTGTGCATTTATTTTCTCTAGTGAGTTTGCCTCATAGATACTAACCTTCATCTTTTCCCAGTGATGCTCACCTATGGTTGTTTGACCTTTATCTCTGGTGTCTGGTCTGTCTGCACCTTTGCATCTAGCATGATATTATATCGTCATACTAGAAATTCATGGCATGTCAACATTTGCATGTCTGCTGCTTGTCCTTAGCATCTGCATTCCATCTAAGGGAAAAAATTTCGGTTTGCTATATTTAAACACCTTTCACCTTGAAGCCCCTAGTATTTCCATTCCTCGTGCCATCCGGTAAAGCTACTTAAATAGGGGCAACTGTTGTACCCCAAATTTTACCCCTTAGATGTCATAACATTTTGCATTGACATTTGGATTCAATCATCTATGCTTTGTTAACTAACCATTTCATTTTGCAAGTTTATTTCTACTGTGAAAAGCCAGGACTTATACAAAGAGGAGGGCAAAGTCTTCTAAGGCAAGTTCTCATCTGATTCAAAGAAAGAAGGTACTCTGAGGCCCCAAATGCAACCATGTGAGCTCACTTACAATTAAGAGGTATAATCCAACAAGAAATCAAGACCATCTGACTTTCATCACAAGTAGCTTGAGCCACAAGTTCACCCTGCCTCCAATTAGGGTTTTTCCAAGACAAGACAATCATGGACTTTGATTTTGACTGAGAGTTGTTCTCAAACCCTAGGACTTGACTCCACATGATAGAAGACATCCCTGAGGACCATCTATGAGCTTTAGATGTGATTAAAGAAGCAGAATCAACAGAAATCATTCCAGTGCATTCACAGTTGAAATTAGGGTTTTGACTGAGGCCCTAACCTGAGAGATCTTAATCAAAAATGAAATATCCAAGTCCTCAAACCCTCATGACATCTCTCATTGATGAGTTAATACATGAGAGATCAAGTTTTCAGAAGTTTCTTGCAAAGGAAGCAAAGTTTGGTCCATGAAAATTTTCAAAGGAGGAAATTTCACTACTTGTGCAAAATTGAAGCAGTCATAACTTTAAAACCACACATCCAAATGGAGTGACTCAAAGCTCAAATGGAAGCTCTTTCCATGATCATCAAAACATATTATAGGACCCTCTTTCAAAAAAGGAATTGTTTTTAAGTTACAAGGCATGGAAGATAAATCACTCTTGGGGATTTGGTGAAATTTCAGCTTTTTTCCCTTAACTTGCACACGACTTTAACCCAAATTTTCATATAGTTCCAAGCTTCAAATAAAAAATCCTTGAACATGAAAGTTGTAGAGGGCATTGAGGGCTCTCCAAAAAGTACATGAACTCTTCCATCCTTTAAGTGAGCTGAGAGATTCGATTTATGAAGTTAGAGGTCCATTTCTTGAATTTCAAGTTACCAACTTTTGTATAATGGTACAAAACTACTTCTAATCAACAAACACCTCACGTTTCTGATGTTTAAATGCCAGATTACCACATTAAAATCCTCAGCAACGAAAAATGTAAGTTGCTCATTAAAATAACCAAGTTTAGGCAAGTATGTGCAAGAGGATTTCATGAAAGAGAAACTTTTTCAAACCTAACATCATGGCAGCCTCCTTCTCCTTGAAACTTGGGCTCTGCACCAATCCCATCAGAACACCACATCAAATCTAACCCTAGCTTGATCATGCATCAGAACCTTTGAAGACTTTTATGCCAAAGACAACCCACACGTTGGAAATCTCCAAAAGGGCAAAGTTGGCAAGTTGTGCCATTCTGCCCATACCTTAAGCCATCCACATCTCCTATAAATAGGGCCTCAGTCTACTTCTCAAAGGGAACCAGATTCACCTAAAGAGAGGGCTGAATACTCTCCATATTCTCCCATCCATTTGTTCTTGCAAATCTGCAAGAACACTTCAAACAGCCATCTCACTCGTGCACTTCCATCCAAACTCCACAAATCACTTCCAAATACCTCACAAAGCTCCTCCAAACACCTGAAACCTAACTGTAGTCACTCCACTATTACATACCATTCCCACACCTTCATTTGCAAGAACAGTGCTACAAGAGTTTCCCCTCGAGCTCTCTCTATCATCCAACACCGCCAACCTCCTTAAACACTTCATAAAGAACCTCCAAAGACTCAAACACTAACTATAGAACCTCTACCAACATCTGCCATTTCAAAGCTCCAACAAACAAGAGGTATCGTATTGCATCATCCAGGCACATTCCAAAGCTTCTCATCATCTGCACCTTCTCTCCAAGGACGAGCAAAGTTCTAGAGGGTGATTTTCATCATTTGGAAGTGTTGTAAAAGGAGCCTTGGACTCTCTCCAAGAGGTAAACCTCTAAAAATTTAAAACTCCTAAGCATACTGTGGTTTTGTTGTTTCTTTGTTGCTATCATGTGCTTGTTATTGTGTTTGAATCGTGTGAACCATTGCATTCTTGGTTTGGCTTGTATGTTTGAGTTTTTAAAGTTTCTGAACTTTGTTTTTGTTCCACTGGTTTTGGCTCTCGTGTGAGTTGTACGTTTAGTCTTAAGGAAAACAAATGGCATGGTTGAAATCCTTGATTTTTGCTGATCAGTTTAGGCTATTGGTTTGTGAAAAATTATGGAGATTTGAATTGAAACGGGGCTGGGTAAGAGAGAGGGAAGCCATGTGTATTTTCTTGTCTTTCCACTAGAATTGTTTCAGTTTGGTTCACGTTGCATGAGGGAGTTGAGGTGTGGCTGTGCATGATTGGTGGGTCTCTGTTTTATCATTTTATAACTTAAACCTAGGTGACCGATTGATGATGTTGTTGGCATGCTACGTTTTCATGTGTTCGCCTGGCCATTCTGCTTTTCACTCACAAAATAAATATTACATTGGGTGACTTATACAACTGATGTATAGCCACCCCAGTGGTAGACCATGCGTATTGTGAAACAAAGGGACTGGGGTTCGAATCCCCCTCGCCCCTGTCCCCTTTGTTTTGTTTTTTTCTTTTTTTCAGCCTTGTATTTAATTTGGGCCAGACTTGCTATTCACGCCCCCTGTTTCCAGGCCCATGTGTGCCCAACACAATCTCAGTTCTTTTTCTTTTACTGATGCCCCCCCCCCCCTTTTTATTTCCTTTTAAATGTTTTCATTTTATTTTTATTTTCAATTTTGTTTTTTTAGAAATAATTGTTTTTGTTTAAAAATTCCAAAAATATTCATGTTGACACTTCAATGTTTAACTTAATTTTCTAATATTTTTATTTTCATTTTTATTTAATTCTAGTAATTATTTCTTATTTTCTAAAATTAAGAGTAATTTGAATCTAGTTTGTAAACCTCTTTTGGAAAATCCCTCTGCTTTTCACTTTCTTGAGTTAATTTTCCCAAGTGTATTAGGACACATTAAAGGGATATTTTAGGACTAATTTGTGACCTTGAATGAGGTCTTTTGCCTATTGCTTATGGCTCATTATTCACAACACATTCTTAACTGTTACAAATTTAAGTAGGCTTTGCTTTCGGTTTTGTCTTGTTTTGTTTACCTTGATTTCTTTTAAGATTATTCACACTTAATTGTTGTACATCTCCTTGAGTTCTTACACTCATTTCATTCATATTTAATTTCAAATCCATGTAACTATCTTGTGCATATTGAGTTGTTATCATCCCCCTCCTTCCAAAGGAAAGTCTTTCTATTAACCTCAAAATCATAGAAAGCTCATAACCACCTTCCTTAGCGCCATAGTCATAGGTAACCATTCATTCCCGTTTCAACCAAGCCTTTCCAAGAGATAGCCATTAATCTCTTATAACTCTTAAACCTCTCTTTAACTTTCCCAAGAGATAGCCATTAATCTCTTCTCCTTTAAGACGGTCAAACCTTTCACAATCATTTCCCAAGAGATAGCCATTAATCTCTTCTCCTAAACACTCAATCCTCACAAGCTTTTCTTTCAAGCTTTTCACCCTACTTTCCCTTGGAACCTTGACCACAGTCAAGGGTTCTTCTCCATTGAGGGGAACTATGGACGCTCTGATTTCTCAAGTTCATCTTGAGAATACGTAGGCATAGGATTGCGAGATCCTAGCGAGCTACCTTTTTCTTTTTCCACCTTTTTTCTTTACATCCAATGCCTTCTTGGATTCCACCTTTTCTTTTTCAACCTTTTCTATTTCTCACCCTTTTACCCCATTAAGGGGAACTACGAATGCTCTGATTCCATTCCCGTCAGGATACGTAGGCACGAGATGCGATGTCTTGGCGAGCAAACTTAGTGTACATACCCCTAGGTCTTAACCTTTACCCTTAGCACATTTCCCTTAACAAGCAGCATAACATAACACAAACTAAACAAGAGGTTCCTGTAGAGTACTACAGATACTCAGGGTGTTAATATCTTCCCTTAGTATAACCTACCCCCGAACCTAGATTCTCTTATTAGGGTTTTCGTTCTTTACCCTTTCCTTTGGATAAATCAAAGCTCGGTGGTGAACTTCATGTTTTGTGATTCAAGTTAATTAATAGCTTGATATCCGATTCTCACCGCAACAGCGGGTTTCTTTGGTTTTGCTGTACTTGGTTAATGGTATGGTCTTCTTCGAGGACTACTCCCTGATTTTCCAATATGTATTCTCTCTATGGATGTCGAGGAGGCTGTGGTACTCCAAAAAAATCCACAAGGCATGTCATCTGCATTGTCATTTGTTGGTTGGATTGAGTAGTACTTTGGATTAGGGGATTAAAAATCATCCTAGTTGTTTGGGCCAACATTTGGACCATTTCGTGATTACTCTCATCCATTTGTTGCTTAATAACCGCTGCAGAATTATTAGTCAAGTTTGGCATTTGGGTGGAATAACCCATTCCTAAGGGTTGGCTACTTCAACCCATGTTTATCCCAGATCCTGATCCTTATTAGTGGAGGGGTTACTGGAGGACCCCTTGGCCCAATATAAGTTAGAATGGGCTCACTATGGGTAATCGACTGCGTGGGCATCGAACTTGCCATGGATGGCATTGGTTCTAACACAGTCGCTGGAACCGTTGTTCCCCCGGTCAAAGATACTAGGGGCGGTTCTCCATTGTTACTCAATGAACTTTGAGGAATCGAAACATTTGGCTGATTTAAATTCGCCATTCTCCTCGTCTATCTTCTCCTTGGTCTATCTTTGTTAGTGGTGCCTACTTTACCACTTCTCAATAACATATTGTCGCTCCCGGGATTTTCATCCAAGTACAAACGCGAAAGTGGCGCCGAAATAGAGTCGCCAGCAATGTGTATTTATCCCAAGAGAGGGAAAGGAAACACTGCGTAAACCTGAGGGAAAGGAAAAGCATGGTCTCGTGACCAAGAGAAATGGGTAAGGGATTCGGTTATGTGAGGGGAAGGTGTTAGCACCCCCACGCGTCCATCGTACTCGATGGGATCCACGCTAGTCATCTCGATCAAAGGGTGTCGTCATCTGGAGCTCCACTGCTACTGGAAAGGCGAAAGAAACAGGTACGGGAAAGAATGAAGAAACGGGGAAGAAAAGGAAAAGAAGAGACTCGGTAGGACATCCTCAGAGTCCTAGGCCTACGTATTCCCTTGTGCAATGGGAAAGTCAGAGTCAACGTAGTTCGGACACGAACTAAGGGGGGAGGTTGCTCGCCAAGACATCGCCGTCTTGTGCCTACGTATCCTTAATCTAACCAGAGAGAGGAAGTCAGAGCAATCGTAGTTCGACTTAACCAAGGATGGATTTGCTTTATTTATGTTTTTTAACGGAAGACGCCAAGGTTCGCATTCCAGCAGTTAGGTGTCGCAGCTCGTTGTACGGAGTCTTAGGCATTTACCTGTTTGTGGTAGAACAGAAGTGACGCATCCTTTATGAGTGGAGTGAGGAAGATGGGAAGAGAATTGTTTGTCTTTGTCTTTTAAGAAGAAGTGTTTTGATTATTTTGTGTTCATAATAAGTATTGCACTAAAGTCTATGACATAGGAACGAATGCCTCGCATGGTCGTCCTAACAGGACGTATGCTAAACACTCTAGAAAGGTGAAGGGAAATGTTGAAATACAAATAGAGTTCGGGTTTTAGTTATCGTTCCACAGAGATTGTTCGGTGATATCGCAGCCATTCTACAGTCGTAACATTTCAAGCCTTAAAGTAACAAGGGGTTTTAGGTTGGTTTCGTAGCGTTCGCATTCAAAGTTAATTAGAAACGGTAAAAAGATTGTTTTAACGGTTTATAAAAGCATGTCAAGGTTAGGGTTCGACAAACCACATTGCACATATATAATCAATAAAGCTAATGAACTCGGTTAAATGATAAATACAATCACATATCCTTCCAATATGTTTATTTCTAACACATATTGTGAGTTTTATCATTTTGATCCTTTGTTGATTTCTCACACAAACTATCAAAATGACAACATTAAAGTTCAATATTTATGAACATCAACTCACATTACTATCTCTAGCCAATGGACATTGATGGATGAAAAACCTAGGTAAAGAGTTGGAGCATATTTCTCAATCATGAACCAACACAAAGAATAAACATAGAAACAAGGTTTTTCACCATACATTCATCATCTAAGAGTTCACAAACTAGAATCAATCCATATACATACAAAGGAAAGGTTTACCTACATCTAACCTTGACACAAAAGAGAAATTAGCTACACATATTCATGGTAGCTTGATCAACAAGAATCGGGAGAAGAGAATCGAGCATCAACGACGATTTTATCGACAAAATGATGCTTTCAATCTTCCAAAGATGAAGTGCTATAGTGTATAATATACTTTTATCTAAGAATGCAATAGAGAGAGTCCCAAAATTATGATCAAAACAACTTATAAAGGGGCTGAGTTTCGCGGAGCGCGCTGAGCGCGCAGTCGCCCGCTGAGCGGGCTCCACTTAAAAGATAAACCACCTAAAAGCGCGCTGAGCGTGCTAGCTTCTGTAACTACTTCCATCCTCGCGCTGGGAGCGCGCTGAGCACGCTCAAAGCATGCTCCAAAATTGAATATTTTGCAAAACTGTTTTTGTGGGGCCTTCATAGCTCCATTCTTCACCCTTCTATGCAAAAATCTGCAATAAAAACACTAAAGTTAAATAGATAAGTCAAATAACGGAATTAACTAGAAAACGGTTATAAAACGGAAACAATGGGAAAAGGCTTGGATTTACAAATAAAGCTCACAAAAAGGTGCTAAAAACTAATCTAAATATTAACACTTTTTAGCACCTAACAACTCTCCCCAACTTGTTTCTTTGTTTGTCCTCAAACGAAGATAAAATAGAATAGAAGCAAGCGGAAAACCGGAAACAAACACCAACAAAAAGTAATGGTTCTAACCAAATAAACACGCACGCAAGTACCGCTCGGCCTTACTAAGAATGAAAATATGTAAATGAACTAACTTCTAAACATAAATAACAAGCACAAATCATAAGCAAACAAATGTTCAAATTGGAATCACCTAATTTATTCAAATGAGCCTAGCTCAATATATACAAGGGACAAAACACACTCGTAGCAAAAGTGTCAGCATCCAGAACAATTCATGCATTCATCAAACCAATTCAACAAGAAAACCAAGGAAACAAAGATCTCTTAAGGGCTTCTAAAGGTTGTAGCAAGGCAAGGTTTAACAAGAAAGGGATATTTGTAAAAGGCCAATGAAACAAAGTGGTTAACAAAAATTTTCAACAATGAAGAACATGCCAATAACCCACTTAGACACCTCATAACAATTCAATTCAATCCTTTCTTTTCTTTTCTATTCTTTTCTTATGGTGCACTCTTTCATTTTCTTTTCAAGCAACTCCTTTTGGAGTGCAGAGCATAGCACAAAATAATGTTTCATGTATCTTTTTCTTTTTCACAAGAGGCACCAAATCACCTTTTCTTTTTCTTTTTCACAAACTAGAACCACTCTCCCCAACTTTAAACCATACCATATTTAATGTGCAATGTTCTTCAAACGTATGTTCAAACAAAGGGTTAAGTGTATATATAAAAAAAAACTAGAATGAATCACATTGATTTTCTTTTTATCATCAACAACCACTATTAAGTGCATTCCTATGATCAATCGACGGGTTGATGCGATATTCATTCCAATTTCAAGGCTCAACATGGCTAGCAAGTGCTTACACCTCTCACAAGGTAAAATTGAAGTTTATTTGGATCGGTGGTTTTTCTCATAATCAAAAATTTCCTAGATCATTTCAATGTTTCCAAGGTTTGCAAATGAATACAAGAATAAACATAAATCCTACGAGCTAAACAACAATTACAAAATCTCTCAATCTTTATGAACAATGGAGGGACTCACATTTGTGGTTGTCCTAATTGATTCCAAAATGAACAAAAATGCAAAATGAATAAAAGCTTGAAAATTATGTAAAGCACAAAGTTCAAAAACATACTAACATTCTACAAAGCACAAAACAGAGTACCTTTGTGTGCACCAACTTAGAATTTTATCATCACCATCAATGAATGGTGAAGTGCATCACTTATTGTTCAAAGAAACAAACTTGCTTCATCCATCAATTACCTTAAAAATAAAGGGCAAACAACAAAAAATTTTTGTACAAACAAACCATATAAGCATAAAACAACATCCACCCGGATGTTAAATTCATTAATCAACCAAAATTTTTTAACACATATTCAAACTCACATCCGCCCGGATGGAGAATACAAAATTCCTACACAAGGTAGTCAATACAAAATCCAAACATAATAGTTATACCAAAATAAAAAAACAAAATATAATAAAGGACTAATCAAACCCAACATCAGTCAAAACTAGAGTTAGACGCTCCATGATCCGCTCCATCATCACCGTCATCGTCATCAAGGTCGCCTTCGCCTGCCCCCTCCGGAAAACCAGGCCTGCCCTCAGGCCAACGAGCATAACCAATGAGGTCTTCGCGAGACCTCAACCTGTGGTCCACATGTGGCTCCCGAATCTGCAGCTGCAATTGCATCATAGAATCATGCATAAATAATAAAGCCCGCTGATGAGCCTCGTGCATGGCCCAATTGGCCTTAGCACTTGGATCATAAGCATGCCCGCGTCCGCGCCCACGACCGCGTGCAGGAGCAGCAGCAGCTACAGAGACAGCCTGCTCTAAATCAATCACCCCCATACAATAAAGGGTGACATAACTATCATCCACAACCTGGAGTTTCACATTCCCATGAGTAGGCAATGCAACTTGCGCCTCATGGCATAAAGCCATAATCAACCCTGGATAAATAAGGGCGCAAGCCACACGATCTCCAAGCGGTGTACCGCTGGTGGCAGTTCTCTTCATCTCATTAGAAATAATCCGTGCAAAATCCACGGTGTGGTCCTCTGTGCACAAATGAAAAATCAGAGCCGCGGTCTCTATTGGAATAGAAGAGGTGTGGCTTCTTGGCCGAAGGTTGTATAGAACAACCGACATGACAAGCTGTGTGACAGAATCCAACACCCTCATAGCAAACTTTATAGGCGCTCCACTAGCGCTTAAAGTGTAAGTACCCCCGGTTCTGCACAAAGACTCCCTAAGTTGGTCGACATTCCAATTCCGCTGAGCCAACGTCCGTCCTAAGTCACACAACGCATCTTCTTCCAGCTGCAATGGGTTTCCAAGGTAGGTATTGATATAATCTCTTGAGAAATCGATTTCTTTCCCCCGAACCCAAGTTTTGAAAGTGAACCTATCACCACCGGAGGGTAATACATTAGCGTAAAACTCCCTCACAATGTCTATGTGGTACTCAGGAAAAGGAGAACCAAGCTTATCCCACGCACCACCTTGGACAAAATGGCTCATGTTTCTATGGGGACCATCTGGATCAATCATAATTAACCTGTCCGGCCAAATCGCTCTCTTTTCAAGTTCCACGTATCGTTGTTGTTGCTCGACGCCAACAAAACGCGCCGTATCGAATTGGCCAGCAGGAGCTCTTCTGTTAGGATTTGACGTAGAACCAACGACTCATTGTTTCTTTCTTCCTGACATCTGAAAAACAAAAAAAAACAACGTATACACAAAACAGTACCACACGTTAGCGAAAACAGCAAGCTAAAATTCCTATTTTATATAAAAAAAACATACACAATCACAGCACAGCAGAACAAAATTAGGACAAGGGGGGATTTTCTGCAAATCTTAGAGCGCGCTGAGCACGCAGGAGCGCGCTAAGCGGGCTCTACGAAATGCAGAAAAAACCCCCTCTGCAACAGATGGTTCCAAAAGATAAACACTACCCTCACTTCCACTACACAGCCATTGTTACAGAGAAATTCCCACACTGAATTCACAAAAATCAAAACAAATTAAACTTTTCACAAAACCTAATTCTAAAATTTCATACCCTAAATTCTAAAATTCTAACTTCTAACCAACATGCAATCATACTAAATAAACACTTATACAGAATTTAGTCATAACAGAAGCAAAGGAAAGAAGAAGAACAAAAACATTCAACATTTAAAAACAATGTCCCAAAAATGGGTTTCTAAATGAAAATGAAAAATTGAAAAACAAAGACTTACAATGTTTGAAGATGATGATGCTTAGCAGAAAATAATAAGGGAGATGATGTAGAAAACTGAAAATCCAAGGAGGTTTTGAAAAACTTGGAGGAGAGAAAATGAGAGAAAGTAAGGGGAATGAGGCAAAAGAGGCAAGGTTTCTGAACTCTAGCCACTTAAACATCTTTCAAGGCCGGGTACAACTTTGTGGGCCCAAAAAATCAAAATATTTTTTTTCAAAAATTCGCCCACCGCGCTGAGCGGGCAAAGAGCGCGCTCTAGCTTCTGGAAGTAAAGGGTCATTTTTTTCATGAACACGCTGAGCGCGCAGGGCAACTTCAATAACCCTCCCAGCAGCAAAAAGGCAACATCCACACATTCAAAACATCACCCTAAACATCATACAACATCAATTTTTCACAAACCATGTTTAAACAGCAAATTCACTAGTAAAAACGATAAAAACTTACAGTGTTGGGGTGCCTCCCAACAAGCGCTTGTTTAACGTCGGATAAGCTCGAAGGTCCAAGATGCTCAATTAAGATCATCAAGGAGAGCAGAACTGGAAGTGCGATCGAAATTCCCTACTAGGTAAATTTTTAGACGTTGACCGTTGACGGTCCAACAGTCTTTCTTTTCCAAGTCTTCGATAACAACCGCTCCAAAGTTTTTCACTTCCTTCACATGAAAAGGCCCGGACCACTTTGATTTTAATTTTGCCGGAAAGAGTCTTAACCGAGAGTTAAACAATAACACCAATTGTTCGGCCTTGAAGTCCTTTTGCCGGAGCTTTTTATCGTGGTATTCTTTCACTTTTTCCTTGTACAACCAACTTGAGTGGTATGCGGCATTACGCATTTCTTCCAACTCAAGAAGTTGCACTTTTCTTTTGTGACCGGCCAAGTCCTTGTCAAAATTTAACATTTTCAAAGCCCACAAAGCCTTATGCTCCAATTCAACCGGTAAATGGCAAGTTTTACCATAAACCAATTGAAACGGAGTTAGACCTATTGGAGCTTTATAAGCAGTGCGATATGCCCATAAAGCCTCGTCCAATTTTTGCGACCAATCCTTTTTCGAACTTGACACAGTTTTTTCTAGGATTCTTTTTACCTCACGGTTGGATACCTCAGCTTGACCATTCGATTGCGGGTGGTAAGGGGTCGTCACCTTATGCGATACACCATAGTGTTTTAAGACATTTTCAAGAGGTGTATTACAAAAGTGTGACCCACCATCACTAATGAGCACCCGAGGAGTGCCAAAACGGGAAAATATGTATTTCTTTAAAAATTTGATCACCGTTTTTCCATCCGCCTTAGGTGAGGCAATCGCCTCAACCCATTTCGAAACATAGTCAACTGCTACCAACATGTATTCATTACCAAAAGATGGTGGAAATGGACCAACAAAATCGATACCCCAACAATAAAAAATTTCTACCTCTTGTATGTTTTGGAGAGGCATTTCATCACGTTGTCCAATTCCACCCGTTCTTTGGCACATGTCACAACTCTTGGCATGGAGATGTGCGTCTTTAAAAAGAGAAGGCCAATAAAAGCCCGATTGAAGGACTTTAGTGGCTGTCCTCGCACCATTAAAATGGACTCCATACGGTGAGTTGTGGCAATGCCAAAGAATGCTTTGAGCCTCATCGCTCGTGACACACCTTCTCAAAAGGTTGTCACTTCCTAATTTAAACAAATGCGGGATGTCCCACACGTAGTAATTAGCATCCGAAAGGAACTTCCTTTTTTGGTTCCAAGTTAGGTCTTCGGGCACCCAACCAGTAGCCTTATGGTTAGCAAAATCTGTAAACCAAGGCCTAACTTGGACTTTAAAAATTTTTTCATCAGGAAATTCCTCTTGGATTTCCTTTTCAGCTATGGTGACCTCAACATTGATAAGGCGAGACAAGTGATCCGCCACCAAATTTTCCGAACCCTTTTTATCTTTTATTTCTAAATCAAACTCTTGTAATAAAAGGATCCATCGGATGAGCCTTTGCTTCGAATTCGGTTTGGTTAGCAAATACTTGATCACCGAATGGTCGGTGTAAACAACAACTTTTGACCCGATGACGTAGGATCTAAATTTCTCTAGCGCATACACAATAGCAAGTAATTCCTTTTTAGTAGTGGCATAATTAACTTGTGCCTCATTTAAAACTTTACTTGCATAGTGTATGGCATGGAAACTTTTTTCCTTCCTCTGACCAAGTACCGCTCCAACAGCATAATCACTCGCATCGCACATAAGTTCAAAATTCAAAGTCCAATTTGGAGCGATTATTATTGGAGCGGTAACTAACTTTTCTTTTAAAATTTCGAAAGCATGAAGACATTCATCGTTAAAAAGAAATACATGTTCCTTGCTTAGCAAGTTGCTCAATGGTCTAGCCACCTTTGCAAAGTCTTTGATAAAACGCCGATAAAATCCGGCATGCCCAACGAAACTTCGGATCCCTTTTACATTGGTCGGAGGAGGTAACTTCTCTATCACTTCAACTTTTGCTCGATCTACCTCAAGGCCTTTGGACGAAACTTAGTGACCGAGAACAATTCCCTCGTTCACCATAAAGTTGCATTTTTCCCAATTAAGCACCAAATTGGTTTTCACACACCTCTCTAAAACAGTTTCCAAATTTGTCATGCATAAATCAAATAAGCCTCCAAAAACCAAAAAGTCATCCATGAACACTTCCATCGTCTTTTCTATAAGGTCGAAGAAGATAGTTTGAACACACCGTTGGAAAGTTGTCGGCGCATTACATAAACCAAAAGGCATCTTACGATACGCAAAAATGCCAAAGGGACAAGTAAAGGCCGTCTTCTCATGATCAGCCGAGTCAACCGCAATTTGGTTATACCCCGAATATCCGTCCAAGAAATAATAGAATTGCTGCCCGGATAACCTCTCTAACATTTGGTCCATAAACGGTAATGGAAAATGATCTTTCCTTGTCGCGGTGTTGAGCCTTCTATAATCAATGCACATCCTCCACCCCGTCACTGTTTTTGTCGGGACCAACTCATTTTTTTGGTTATGAATCACGGTCATTCCTCCCTTTTTTGGCACAACATGGACTGGACTAACCCAAGGGCTATCGGAAATCGGGTAAATCATACCAGCTTCCAATAGCTTAACCACTTCTTTTCTCACCACCTCTTTCATTGTTGGATTCAAGCGGCGTTGCGGTTGGGCTACCGCTTTGAAATCTTCTTCCATCAAGATACGATGCATGCAATAAGCCGGGCTAATTCCTTTTAAATCGGAAAGGACCCAACCTATAGCATCTTGGTATTTCTTCAAAACATGAATTAGACGACCTTCCTCATTTTTGGACAAAACGTTACTAATGATAACCGACTTGTTACCACCGTCATCAAGAAACGCGTATTTTAAATTGGAAGGCAAGACCTTCAATTCAAGTGGTGACTTCTCATCTTTCACATCCTTCTTTAACTCTTCCGGTTCTACCTCCCATGGTTGCAACTCTTTGAGGGATTCAAGCTCTTTTAAACACTCTTCAAGAGATCTTTCTTCTTCTTCGGAAAACACTTCAAAAGAATCATTAAGAGCCATTTCCAAAGGAGAGATTTCATGTACATGCTTAGAAACCTCCAAAGTTGCTTCTTCAATTGCATCGATCCGAAAGCTATCATGTTTATCTTTTGAATGCTTCATAGCTTCGAAAAGATCAAAACAAACCTCTTCATTTTGAACCCTCACCTTCATTAAACCGTCATCCATATCAATCATTATTTGGGCGATTTTCATGAAAGGTCGGCCAAGAATTAAAGGTGCATCTTCATCTTCCTCCATATCGATAACAACAAAATCAACCGGGAAGAAAAATTTGTCAACTTTTACCAAGACATCTTGAGCTAACCCATGAGGATGAGTTGTGGATTTGTCGGCCAATTGTAAAGTCATACGAATGGCTTTCATCTCAATGTTCCCAAGCTTCTTTACAATGGACAATGGGATAAGATTAATGGTTGAGCCCAAATCAATTAAGCCCTTTCCAACATAGACGTCACCAATGGTGACCGGCAAAGTCACACGCCCCGGGTCAACTTCTTTTTTAGGAAGAGTTCTTTGGATAATGGCACTACAACTCGCATCAAGAACAATAGTTTCCGGTTCCGAATACCTCCGCTTCTTCGTGAGAATGTCTTTCATAAACTTTGCATATTTCGGCATTTGTTCCAAAGCTTCGGCAAACGGAATGTTAACTTGTAATTGCTTGAAAATGTCCATGAAACGTGCATAATGCCACTCATTTTCTTTCTTTGAAGGAGCATGAGGATATGGTAAGTTTTGGATCGGAATAGCGCTCACTAGTTCCTTTCCCTTCTTCACTCTCCTAAGTCTCTCCTTTTTCTTCAACTCCTCACCCCTATTATTTTCAACTTCAACCATGTCATCACTTTTATTTTCAACTACACCTTCATTTTCACTTTTATTTTCAACTACTTCCTCATCACTACAATCCTCCACTAGACCATCAAGTTTTTCTTCCTCCAAATTTTTCTCCTTTTCTTTCACTAACTCCTTCCTACTTCTAGTAACAATCGCCTTGCAATGCTCCTTAGGATTCACTTGAGTATTCGCGGAAAAAGAAGGACCCGATTATTGTTCGGCAATTTTCTTGGCAAGTTGCCCCACTTGGTTTTCAATATTCTTAATCGCCGCATCACTACTCTTTTGGTTGGCCATTGACATTTGCATGAATTGGTTTAAAGTGTCTTCCAACTTTGAGCTAGCAACCGGAGGTGGTGGAGGTTGATACGGATTTTGCCGGTTTGAAGGACCGGCACCATAACCTTGATTATGTTGATAATTTGCTCGCGATTGAAATCCTTGATTTCCTTGATAATTTTGTTGAGAATTGTGTTGTTGTTGGTAAGGTTGTTGTTGTCTACCTTGATAATCCCTTTGATTTGCTATATAGTTCACTTCTTCAAAACCCGGAGGAGGACAAAATCCGGTGTCATGCTCCCCTTTACAAAGTTCACAACAAGCTACTTGCTTACTTTTGCTCGGCTCCTTCATTTCTTTGATTTGTTGAGTCAAAAGCTCCACTTGTTGAGAGATAAGTTTGTTTTGCGCAAGGATCGCATCATTCGTTCCTAGTTCTAGGACATCGGGCTTCTTTTGAGAGCTGCCACGGCTTTGACTTTGAAGATCGTTGAGAGCCATTCTATTAATAATATCAGTTGCTTCCTCGGCATTCTTTGATAACAAAGATCCTCCAGAAGTGGCATCCAATAATGTCTTGCAATTTGGTTGGAGACCATTCTTGAAGATATAAATTTGTGTCAAATCATCAAACCCGTGACCTTTACATTTGCGAAGCATGGACTTGAATCGTTCCCATGCTTCATTGAGGGATTCATTAATGCCTTGAGAGAACACTGAAATTGCTGTTTTTGACTCCATGAAATGGTTATGAGAGAAGAACCGTTCAATAAATTTTTCCTCCAAGACGTTCCAATCGGTCATCACGGCGGGAGTTTGATCGAGGTACAAATCCTTTGCCTTGTCAAGCAAAGCATGCGGAAATAATCTTTTAAAGAGAGGTAACTCTTGTGCTTGATCTACACCGGCCGCTAATGCAATCTCATAGAATTTTGTGAGAAACGCAAAAGGGTCTTCATGGTCCATTCCGGTGAATGGACTTCCATACAACAAGTTCAAAGTTCCAGTTTTCATCTCGGCTTGCCTTCCTTGATTGTTGTTGGCAAACTGAGCGGTGTGTCGTGGACTGTTCATACAAGGTGTGGATGCAAGAGGTGGAGGTGGTGGTTGCGCCATGATTGGTGTGAATGGTGGTGGTGGTGTTGTAGTAGAACTTCCTTCTTGCTCTTGTCTTTATCTCGCAAGTTGCCTCCTCCGTCAAGTTCTGCTGTTGAGTCTACGAGCAGTTCTTTCAATCTTAGGATCGAATAGAAGTTGGTCCGCCGGTAGTTGCCCTCGCATAAACAAAGTCTGCACACTAAACAAAACAAATCAACAAGCACAAGAAAAATTGTAACAAGTCTAAAACTTCACAACTATTGCAATGCTTGCAATATCAAATAACAATCCCCGGCAACGGCGCCAATTTGTTGAAATACAAATAGAGTTCGGGTTTTAGTTATCGCTCCACAGAGATTGTTCGGTGATATCGCAGCTGTTCTATAGTCGTAAAGTTTCAAGCCTTAAAGTAACAAGGGGTTTTAGGTTGGTTTCGTAGCGTTCGCATTCAAAGTTAATTAGAAACGGTAAAAAGATTGTTTTAACGGTTTATAAAAGCATGTCAAGGTTAGAGTTCGACAAACCACTTTGCACATATATAATCGATAAAGCTAATGAACTTGGTTAAATGATAAATACAATCACATATCCGCCCAATATGTTTATTTCTAACACATATTGTGAGTTTTATCATTTTGATCCTTTGTTGATTTCTCACACAAACTATCAAAAGGACAACATTAAAGTTCAATATTTATGAACATCAACTCACATTACTATCTCTAGCCAATGGACATTGATGGATGAAAAACCTAGGTAAAGAGTTGGAGCATATTTCTCAATCATGAACCAACACAAAGAATAAACACAGAAACAAGGTTTTTCACCATACATTCATCATCTAAGAGTTCACAAACTAGAATCAATCCATATACATACAAAGGAAAGGTTTACCTACATCTACCCTTGACACAAAAGAGAAATTAGCTACACATATTCATGGTAGCTTGATCAACAAGAATCGGGAGAAGAGAATCGAGCATCAACGACGATTTTATCGACAAAATGATGCTTTCAATCTTCCAAAGATGAAGTGCTACAGTGTATAATATACTTTTATCTAAGAATGCAATAGAGAGAGTCCCAAAATTCTGATCAAAATAACTTATAAAGGGGTTGAGTTTCGCGGAGCGCGCTGAGCACGCAGTCGCCCGCTGAGTGGGCTCCACTTAAAAGATAAACCGCCTAAAAGCGCGCTGAGCGTGCTAGCTTCTGTAACTACTTCCATCCTCGCAGTGGGAGCGCGCTGAGCGCGCTCAAAGCATGCTCCAAAAATGAATATTTTGCAAAACTGTTTTTGTGGGGCCTTCATAGCTCCATTCTTCACCATTCTATGCAAAAATATGCAATAAAAACACTAAAGTTAAATAGATAAGTCAAATAACGGAATTAACTAAAAAACGGTTATAAAACGGAAACAATGGGAAAAGGCTTGGATTTACAAATAAAGCTCACAAAAAGGTGCTAAAAACTAATCTAAATATTAACACTTTTTAGCACCTAACAGGAAACCCTTCTCCTTCCATTTCCCATATACTTAAGGCTCATGGCGTACAATACTTGTTTCCTTTATTACATGCTTTTTTATTTTTGTTATGAGATGAGAAAGAGACTCAAAGGAAGAAAGGAAAAAGTCTAAGTGGGGGAAAGACTAATAATCCTAATGTTGGCATACAGGGATGTCCTATGGTTATGTAGAGCATAAGAACCACTTAAGTCTAAAGAGAAGAGAGGGATATCACTATCTAATGCTTATCCTACCTCACCTTAATAAAAAATTAAGGATGATCTAGGATCCCTAAGGGATGTGAGAAAGTTCTACACAATCAAGCATTATATCATGCTATTCACAAAAGAGAAATAGTAAAGAAAGAGATGAGATGGAAGAAGAGATGAGTATGGATTAACATCCACATACTCAAATGTCTTACCTCTTCCCCTACACAAAAGGTTAGTATATAATCAATCACAAGTAATGAATTCAAGTGAAAGAAGCTAAACAAACAATACTAGTTGTTTTAGGAAGACAACTTAACAAGAAAGTAAAGTTCAAACCAAAAGGGAAAGGTCCTAATGGTTAAGGGACATGCCAAGTCAGTATGTACATGTTAAAGGATCCTACTAATGTAAACATGCCATATGAACTCAAACAAAAGCAAACTATGCACTAGACAATCATACAAATGCAAATGAAACATTAATAATGCAATATGAATGCAAATGAATCATGAATATGGATGAATGCACATGTAAGCATCAAAGTCAGAATTGAATTACATTTAAGGATGCATCAAGATGTCATTAATGTAACATATGATTCATGAATGCAAGTATTGAACAAGTAGGAAAAAGTGTGAGCAAACCTCATCCAAGTTCTAACAATGAAGCATACTTGTAATGCAAGTAGGAAATGAAAATGGAAAATGAATAATCATGCCATATGAATGCAAGTCAGTAGCTCAAGACATTTAACATGATGTTTAAAAGTCAAGAATGGAAGCACGATGTCCACACAAGTGTCAAATTGAAGCACATTGATGATTAAGAGCAAACATGTTCAAGTTAGGTTAAACAAGTATACAAAAGCTTATGCACTTTAGAAAACTTGTAATGTGCAATTATGGATCATGGCATATGGTTGAGGATGATTCCAAATAGCAGTGAATCATGTTTATGTGATGGTTCAAGATCATGCAAGATTTGGTACAAACATATACTCAAGGAAGGCAAGTGAAGATGCATAAGTTCCACAACACATTTCAAGTCCAAACATGTACACATAAATCATACAAAGATACATCAAAAATGACTTGTAACATGAGCAAAGTGATCTATAATACTGACATAACATGTACCAAGAGGTCTCAATAGGGGCCAAAGAAAAATGGCAAACAACAATCAATAAACCCTAGCACAAGTCCTCTAACATCCACACAAATAAACATGCTTTCATACAATCCAAAAAGTCATGCTAAGATGATGAGAAAATTGAGAAAAGGCAATCAAGTTGAGTTACATTCAGTGTGTAAACATACTCCAAAAGGATGGCTCAAAAAAAACATTGGGGATCATGCTCAAAGATGTTTCACAATGCCATACAAAACACACAAACAATTGGCTTCAAACACCTCACTCAAAAGTCAACAAGAAATGACTAGAAAAATTCACAAAAAATGCATAACATGCCTCAACATATCATAAATGCATTCACAAATTATTAGGAAATAAATCAGGGCACAACTATGTCAAACAAAATCAAAATGAATCATAGGTCATGATTTAATGCTCACACAAAAGAAAATAAATGGAAATTCATGAAAATATGACAAAATGTGATGAAATCAGAAATAAAAATAATCAAAAATTATTTAAATGTTTCTAGATGTTTCATGAATTTTAGTGGAATTTTTGGATGCTTGGAACTAATTTTAAAAATTAAAAATCGAACATGTTATGAAAATAACAAATAAAAAAACAAAGAAAGAAGTTGGGGGTGCTGCGTAAGCTATTCTTAGTTCAAAAAGCTTGGGCTCAGAAAAAGTGGGGTGTGGATATCAAACGGTCAAGCCCAAGGCGCTGACTAGCCTGCAGTGCATATGATGTAACTCAGTCAATAAACTTGACTTAATCAGAGCCCTAGGATCTAGTCCACATGTGATGATCAAAGAAGTCCAGCAATCAAATGGATTAAAACGCATGCATATGATAAGATAACATGGAACCATCACAGGTGATCAAAGAACTCAAAAAAATTCAGAAAAAAGAAGCACGTGCAAGGGATGCTCCTCATTAATGCGTTGGCAGCATCGTGATCGTTAGATCAAACCCAATCTAAAGGTTGTGTTATAACCTGGCAAATGTGTTAGGGTTCATGAACTCAGATGAACATCACCAGCCGGAGAAGGCTCCGGTCATCTTCTCCGGCCAACCTCCACCGTGCAAAAACTTACATGTTACCAGAACTGAATAAAGCTTATACCAAAATTATCCTAAGGCTCAGTAGATCATGAATCCAGCATCCAAATTCACAAACACATCACACACAGAGAGAATCGAAGGAGAGAAGTTTGCCCTAGGATTTGAGTTCTATGCACCTAAGTGTCTATCAACTAGCCGGTGGTCACATTGCTTCTATTAAGCTCAGAAACACACAAAATAAGTAAAATTAAAGCATAATGAGAGCAAGAGATGCAGGTCTGAACCTATACTTTAGAAGCTACTTATGATCAAAAGAATACAGAGATGAGATTCCAATAGCTTCTTAAACTTCAGCTTAGCCAAATAAAGGCTATGTAGTGCTTTGAATCAATGAAATTTGGAAGAAAACTTGAAGAAGAAGATGCAATTTGAAGCTTCAATGCTATCCATTTCAAGATCCCTTGGTGATGATGATGAATCATGAAGAAGAATGAACAAGCTCAAGTGAGAGAGAGAGAGAGAGAGGGAGATAGAGAGAGAGAGAGAGAGAGAGGGAGAGAGAGAGAGAGAGAGAGAGAAAACTCAGAGTGAGTGAATGTGAAATTTTTGAGGAGAATGAAGAATGAGAAAAAACTAATTCAAATTCTGTTAGAGGTTGGTTTTATACCCTGAGTTAACTTCTAACTGTCATGGTTGACAGTTAGAACCAAGGTTAAAATGAGTGAGGTTAACTGAGTGAGTGAGTTTAAGCTTGTTATGGCACGCGTCATGGTGTTTGTTTAAGTGTGGAGAGATCATGGAGTGTAATGGTGGTGGTGAAGTGAATGTAAGGTGATGATGAAGGGTATTGAGCAACATGGCTTGCTCTGTAAGTTTTTTCTCCTTTCTTTTGTGTTTGAATATATATAGTAACAAGTACATGGTCATGCAGTGTGTGTAAGGGACATGTTTAACTTGTTAGGGTAATGTTATGTATGAAGGGCTGATGTATGTGAATCATGCGCATGTAAAAGTAGGAAAAGAAAAAAGTCCGTCTTGATTTGGTTTGTTTGGTAATGAAAAAAAACAGCCATCATGAAGTGAACTTTGGATGAAGGAAACTCCATAGCCATAGGGTGAAATGGTGAGTTTAATGGCTCTTTGGAAAGAAAACATGGAGTAGAGCAAGGTTTATGTTCAAGACAAATACAAATAGAACCTCTAAGATGTCTAAAAATGATCAAAAAGATGGGTATGCATAAATGGTGTAGCAGGCCAGCCTGGCCTGGCCTGACCAGCTCATGCGCTTGTGAAAATATCAGTGAGAGGTTACCCATTTTGAGCCACCATATCTCTCAAAGGAATGACCAAATGAAAAAATGTGCAACACCAAAGTTGAAGGGGATATGGAAATGAACAAAAGTCATGTTGAACTCTTTTCCATTTGGAGTCTCTATCATTGAGAAATTTGACCATGAACTTAGGCACAACATGCATACCAAGTGTTTGTGGAAATTATGGCGCATTGGCTGGTCATGACTTGCCATTTTTCCTTGATTTCTCTTCACTTTGATCCATCATATCTCTCTCAATTTTGATCTAATGGGGATGCTCTTGGTATGGTTTTGAAGCTTAAAGTGTGAACTTTTGATAGGCCTCCCTAGCCTTTCACTTTGGTGCTTGAAGCATGGAGAAAGAAAGCCCTAAAGTTGACCCTTCAGCTTGTCAACACTTGCCATAAATGGAAACCCTACATTGCTATTTTTGGCAACTTTGTACATTTCTTGATTTTTGATGAATCCCTTATTATTTCTTGATTGAATCTTCACCAATGATCATATTTGACATGAGGAACATGAATTTGACCTCAAAAAGTTAAGGGTTGACTTTTTCCTCTGCACAGTTGACTTTTCCCCAATTCTCCTGATTCTCAATCAATTGATCAATTAAAACCCTTCCAAATCAAATTGATGGAGAATTCTTCATCTTTAGACCCTTGAGGACATGTAGAATACCATAGAATCAAGTCTTGCCCAAAAAATCAGAAATAAACTGATTTTATGGCAAACCCTAATTTTGACCCCTTAGTCTAAGAGAAATCAGCACATCCTCCAAATCCAAATTCCTCTGAGTATGATGTATATCCTCTCTAAAAAAGATGAGATATGCCATTTGGAAATGATAAAAGCTCAAAGATCTTGCCCATTGGGGTGTTATACTTTAGAATTTCAAAACCCTAATTTGCACTGGTTAGGAGAATATGACTTCCTTCAATCTTCTATTAAATTCTCATCTTGTGATACCTTGAGGACTCAAATGAGATGAATTAAGATGTGAGAAACCCTTGTGACTTGTTTGGAAAAGCTTTTTACTCTTGTACTCTGGCTTTGAACTATCCACACCTTGAGGTACTTGATACCATGTCTTGCAACCAATGATGTGTATGATTTTTAGTATGACCTATTATGAAATGCAAATGAATGAAACATAAACCAATTATTGGAGAGAGATAAGAGGGCAAATTTTGAGGTATTACAGCTGCCCCTATTCAATCAACTGTGGACCTGGAGGGATAAGAGCAACGGCTGTCAGACATTCAAGGTACATAGGGATTGAATACAAAAATAACCAGAAAATTTGCGCTCTGTGGGTAAAAAGAATGGATATATGACAAACACAGTAGTTGTGGTGATGGATGTTGGTGGAAAAGAGTCAGGAACAAATTAAATTCAAAGGTCGCCTGTCGGGAACGGCTAAGGTCTAAAGCTTATAGTATGCCTGTCGGGAATGGCTAAAGTTGAAAACCTATGGCTTACCTGTCGGGAACGGCAAATGGGCCTGTCGGGAATGGCTAGGTTTAAAACTCAAAGGGTCGCCTGTCGGGAATGGCTAAAGTTCAAAACCTATGGCTTACTTGTCGGGAACGGTAAATGGGCCGGTCGGGAACGGCTAAATTTAAAACTCAAAGGGTCGCTTATCGGGAACGGCTAAAGTTGAAAACCTATGGCTTACCTGTCGGGAACGGTAAATGGGCCTGTTGGGAACGGCTAGGTTTAAAACTCAAAGGTCGCCTATCGGGAACGGCTAAAGTTGAAAACCTATGGCTTACCTGTCGGGAACGGTAAATGGGCCTGTCGGGAACGGCTAGGTTTAAAACTCAAAGGTCGCTTGTCGGGAACGGCTAAAGTTGAAAACCTATGGCTTACCTGTTAGGAACGGTAAATGGGCCTGTCGAGAACGGCTAAAGTTGAAAACCTATGGCTTACCTGTCGGGAACGGTAAATGGGCCTGTCGGAAACGGCTAGGTTTAAAACTCAAAGGTCGCCTGTCGGGAACGACTAAAGTTGAAAACCTATGGCTTACCTGTCGGGAACGGTAAATGGGCCTGTCGGGAACGGCTAGGTTTAAAACTCAAAAGGTGCCTGTCGGGAACGGCTAAAGTTGAAAACCTATGGCTTAATTGTCGGGAACGGTAAATGGGCCTGTCGGGAACGGCTAGGTTTAAAACTCAAAAGGTGCCTGTCGAGAACGGCTAAAGGAATCCTAACGGGAATGGATCCTGAAATACGCTTAAGATGTAATATCAAAAAGGGTCTACAAACCGAAAAAAGGGACTCTGGTGAGGAGGAAAGAGGTGAAACCCTGGTACTTCTTTGAAATGTCCGTTGGGGAATGATAGAGGCATTCATTTTGGCTTTGTTAAAATGATAGAAGGGAAACAATTTTGGGCTCTCGCACGAGGTACCAAAACTGGCTTATGCTTCGCATGCATATGTTTGAATTTTTCCATGGCGTAATGCTCCATATCGAATGGAAATGCTACGCATTTTTGAGGATGCAATGGTTACTATATGCAAAATGCAAGGAGGTCCCTCAATAAAATAAATGTTGAGGTAAATGAAGTAAACTCTGCTGGGTATAGCAAACTGAATTGTCTTCGTGGTCACAAACTGTGCCGAGGAAGACAAATTACTTGATCTCCTGATCTGGGCTCTGACCTAACAAACTTGTTGAGGTTGCTGTAGGCAATGATAACTTTGCTGGGGAGGCATCATCTGAACTAGTCTGCTTAGGGAATAACCATAACCATAGAACTCCGCTGTGGAAACGACAATTTTCTGACCTGGCTGCTAGGGAGTTGAGATCAAACGAACTCTTGCTGAGGAAGGAAATACCTGCTGAGAGACTGAGGTTCACCATGTTCCTGCTGGGGATGACAACCTTAAGGAAGAAAATTCCTGTTGAGGTAACCGCTTCTGCTTGGGGGAACTATTATCTGAGTCCTGCTGGAAAAGACACTGAAGACATCACTTGCCCTTGATGGGCTAACCAGCGAACATTAACACCTACAAACGAAAGGGTGTACACATATGCCCCAGGGTATCATTGAGTTTTGAATTCATCACCCAAGAACACCTGGCATTTAAAGCAATTTTAATTGTTTTCTTTTGCACGCATGTCATTGTAAAACCTCGATGTTTTCAAATGCAATGTTTATCAAAAACTCTGACGTTTTTTGCAATAAAAAAACTGTAAAAGAAAACACAAGAAATAGATATTCTGAATAAAGAAAATTTTATTGATTGAAAAGCCCAAAAATAGGCGTTTACATTAAGAGGCAATTCCTAGAAAGAGGTAATTGCTTGAAAGAGAAAAGAAACTATCCTATTGGCAATGTAGAAAACAGAAATTCATTGAGTTTCAATCCTGCTATGATTCATATGTCTTTAATACTCTCCAAGTGCTTCGCTTTCCGAGGGGGATGATTGAACCGATTCCTATCCTTAAGAATGCCTCTTGTTGAAATGAGACGGGATACAAGTTACTCAGATCGCAGCCTTTCGCTAAAACCCTCTTTTGCCTGGATCGCCCTTTGCGGGTTTTCAATCCACCGGGATACCCATTTTTGCCTAAGTTGCCCTTTCGGGTTTTCAACTTACCGGGTGTACTCATTTTTTTTATTTTGTCCCTAATTTTTTCCCGAACCTTTTTCTTTTTTATGGTTCGCCGGGATGCCCTTTTTTCCTGGACTCTCTTTTTACTGTCCAGTGGGTCCATTTATGCAAAGTATTTTTTGACTATGTCTGAGTTCACAGGTGACGGAAAATCCTCACCATCCATAGTTGTAAGCATCAAGGCTCTGCCCGAGAAAACCTTCTTGACAACATATGGACCTTCATAATTCGGAGTCCATTTGCCCCTGCGATCTGTATTAGGAGGAAGAATCCTTTTCAACACCAAGTCATCCTTCTCTGATACAGTTTCCCATGGCATACTGCTGCCAATCTCCTCTCTTCTATGAGACTCAACTCGTTGAACCTCGTTCGAACCCATTCAGCCTCATCAAGCTTGACATCCATCATGACCCTCAGAGAAGGAATCTCAACTTCAACCGGTAAGACCGCTTCCATACCATACACAAGAGAAAACGGGGTTGCCCTAGTAGACGTGCGTACTGATGTACGGTGCCCATGCAAAGCGAAAGGCAACATCTCATGCCAATCCTTGTACGTCACGACCATCTTTTGCACAATCTTCTTGATATTTTTATTGGCTGCCTCGGCGGCACCATTCATCTTTGGGCGATACGGAGAAGAATTATGATGTTTAACCTTGAAGCTCTGGCACAGCTCTTGCATCATCTTATTATTAAAATTAGAACCAATGTCAGTGATGATCCACTCGGGCTCCCGTATCGACAAATAATCTCTTTCTTGATAAACCGGGCAACCACCTGCTTGGTCACATTTGCAAACGAAGCAGCTTCCACCCACTTGGTGAAGTAATCAATGGCCACCAGAATAAAACAATATCCATTAGAGGCGGTGGGCTCAATCTTCCCAATCATATAAATGCCCCACATGGGAAAGGGCCAAGGGGAACTCATCACGTTTAAAGGATTCGGTGGCACATGCACTTTATCAGCATAAATATGGCACTTGTGGCATTTTCGAGCATATTTGAAACAATCAGCCTCTATGGTCATCCAGTAATAACCAGCTCGCAACAACTTCTTTGCCATGGCATGTCCACCAGCATAGGTACCGAAGGAACCTTCGTGCACTTCTTGCATTAACACGTCTGCTTCATGTCTATCCATGCATCTGAGCAAGACCATGTCAAAATTTCTTTTGTATAATATGCCATCTTCATTCAAGAATAAATTGCCTGCCAATCTTCTTAGAGTCTTCTTGTCATTATTGGATGCCCCAGCCGGATACTCTTGACTCTCCAAGAAACGCTTGATATCATGATACCAAGGTTTATCATCGGTCGTTGTATCGGCTGCAAACACATGAACAGGTCTATCAAGCCGCATCACATCAATTTTGGGTATATGATTCCACCAATTCACTTGAATCATAGAAGATAACGTTGCCAAAGCGTCTGCCATCTGATTCTCATCACGAGGTACATGATACAGCTTTACTGTTTTGAAGAAAGTCAATAGTCTTCTCGTATAATCTCTGTAAGGGATCAAATTGGGTTGACGGGTGTGCCAATATTCGTTGACCTGATTGATCACTAGAGCAGAATCCCTAAATACATCAAGAGTCTTGACCCTTAAATCAATGGCTTCTTTAATACCCATAATGCAAGCTTCATATTCGGCTTCATTGTTGGTGACATCAAAAGTTAGTCTGGCAGTGAAAGGTATATGGGAACCTTTCGGGGTTATGAGAACTGCCCCAACGCCACTACCGTTCACATTAACAGCCCCGTCAAACATTAATTTCCACTTGTCATTAGGATCTGGTCCTTCATCAACTGGTGGCTCGTCACAATCTTTCATTTTCAAGTGCATGATGTCTTCATCAGGGAACTCAAACTTCATTGGCTGATAATCATCAATTGGTTGCTCAGCGAGATAGTCAGACAAAATGCTACCCTTTATGGCTTTTTGGGAAGTATATTATATGTCATAGTCTGTCAACACCATCTGCCAACGGGCAACCCTCCCAGTGAGAGCTGGCTTTTCAAAAATGTACTTGAATGGATCCATCTTTGATATCAATAGAGTTGTGTGAGTCAGCATATATTGTCTCAAACGCTTAGCAGCCCATGCAAGTGCACAACATGTCTTCTCAAGCATTGAGTATCTAGACTCATAATCTGTGAATTTCTTGCTCAGGTAGTATATGGCATGCTTTTTCCTATCTGTCTCGTCTTGTTGACTGAGAACACAACCCATTGAATTTTCACGTACTGACAAATACATTATCAGTGGTCTCCCAGGAACTGGAGGCATAAGAATCGGAGGCTTCTGCAAATACTCTTTTATTTTATCAAACGCCATTTGGCAATCATTATTCCAACGAATTGATTGATCTTTTCTCAACAATTTGAAAATTGGCTCGCAAGTGGCTGTAAGATGAGAGATAAATCTAGTAATGTAGTTCAATCTCCCTAAGAAACCACGAACTTGCTTTTCTATTCTTGGCTCGGGCATATCTTGTATTGCTTTTACTTTTGCTGCATCAACCTCGATTCCTCTTTCACTGACAATAAAGCCCAACAGCTTACCAGATCTCACCCCGAAAGTACACTTATTCGGGTTCAGCCTCAGTCGGAATTGTCTCAATCGTTCAAAAAGCTTTTTCAGATTCACCAAGTGCTCTTCCTTAGTATGCGACTTAGCAATCATATCATCAACATAAACCTCAATCTCTTTATGAATCATGTCATGAAAGAGTGTCACCATAGCATGCTGATAAGTTGCCCCTGCGTTTTTCAAACCAAAACGCATCACCTTATAGTAGAACGTGCCCCACGGGGTAATAAACGTTGTTTTCTCCATATCTTCCGGCGCCATTTTAATCTGATTAATAACCGAAAAAGCCATCCATGAAGGAAAATACCGAGAATTGAGTTGTATTATCTACCAACACATCAATGTGAGGTAATGGAAAATCATCTTTCGGACTTGCTCGATTTAAATCACGGTATTTAACACACATCCGGACCTTACAATCTTTCTTAGGCACCGGGACAATATTCGCAACCCATGGTGGATAGCTGGTGACGGCCAAGAAACCTACATCCAACTGTTTCTGCACCTCCTCTTTGATTTTAATGGCCATTTCCGGTTTAGTTCTTCTGAGCTTCTGTTTAACGGGGAAGCAACCTTCCTTGAGAGGTAACCTGTGCACAACAATATATGTATCTAATCCTGGCATATCTTGATAAGACCGGGCAAAGATACAACATATTCCCGGAGCATATCAATCAGCTCTTTCTTCACATCCTCTGCTAGGATTGCCCCTATTTTGACCTCTTTCTTCACATCCTCGGTGCCAAGGTTGATGACTTCTAGAGACTCTTGATGAGGCTGAATAATTCTTTCCTCCTGTTTCAATAATCTGGCCAGTTCCTTGGGAAGTTCACAGTCTTCCTCACCCCTTCTTCAGCTTGGTAAATTGGATTATCAAAGTCATACCGAGCCATAGCAGGACTATTATCAACTGGATCCATAGGATTGTTTCTGCATGAATGATGGTTCATGCTTTATTTTAGAAAGAGCTTTTTGAAAAGAAAGAAAACAAACTATGGAGAAAAACATTGCCATTTTTATTTGAAATAAAATGAAAAGTGTAAATTGAAAGACAGGGAACACAATTTTTGAATACAAAAAACGTCATTTTATTGATGATAAACTTGCATATGAAACAAATGTGGCTCTACAATGAAATCACTAAGCCTTGGGCAAGGGCATAGGATTTTACATGCAACATGAAAAAACAAAGAAATTACTCTTTCTGCAGGGTGACTTGGATGAGGTCTTTAGAGAACCAATTATTCAGCTTCTGCCTTGGGACACATGGGTGCACCCAATTGTTCAAATCATAATCGTTGTCCCCATCATCTTCATTTGCAGCAAAGACTTGACCATGATTGATGATCCCCCCACTAGAAAAAGAGATAGGTCCTTGACGCTCTTGGCCTTCTGGCTGCGAAGCTTGAGTATACTGGTAACCAATCCCCCACTTGTCTTCCTTGAAAGGCAACTCAATCAACTGGCCCCAACCTTCAGCATGGCCTGACTGTACTACTTCAAGAGCCTGTTTGTAAGAAACTATAGAAGTCCCCACTTTTGTTTCACTGGAAGGATGGTCATTTTCAATACTCACTGCTTCGAATGCTTGACAAAGAGTTTCATGGATCTCGCCGTCCATCTCCACATATTTGAATGACGACAAATGACTAAAAAATATATCCTCCTCTCCACATACCGTGACAACCTGACCATCCATGACAAACTTTATCTTCTGGTGGAATGTTGACGAAACGGCCCCTGCAGCATGTATCCACATGCGCCCTAGCAAGCAACTATAAGCTGGCTGGATTTCCATCACATAGAAAACCGTATTAAACACTTGGGGTCCAATCTTCACAGGCAACTCTGCCTCCCCAAAAACTGATCTTTTGGAGCCGTCGAAAGCGCGCACCACTAAATCACATGGTCGGAGTACAACCCCCTAAACATCCAACTTTGCCAAAGCCTTCTTCGGCAGCACATTCAGGGACGAGCTAGTATCTACCAACACATGGGACAAGACTTCCCCTTTGCATTCCATGGAGATGTGGAGAGCTTTGTTATGATTTTTCCCCTCTGGCGTCAGATTAAAATCAGTAAATCCCAATCCATTGCTGGCGTTGATGTTGGCGATAACACCCTCAAGCTAGTTCACCAATATTTCCTGTGGGACGTATGCCATATTCAAGATTTTCAGCAGGGCGTTGCGATGTGCCTTGGAACATAACAGTAGTGACAAAATAGAAATCTTGGAAGGATTTTGATGCAGGTGATCCACTATTTTATAATCGCTCTTTCGGATAATCCTCATAAACTCTTCAACGTCCATTTCAAAGGAATTACCAGGCTCTGCCCTTTGCACGGGCTCTTCGTTTACTACCTGCTTGCCTTTAGCTTTCACCAAAGCTTCAGCATCATCATTTCGGAGCGTCTGTGGAGCGAAGAGCCTTCCACTACGGGTAAAACCACCCATTCCTCTTACATTCCCCACACTTGAACCAATTTCCTTGGGAACCTCCACTTCCTGTTTTTGCCCTTGATAATAAACATCAGCCCCGTAATGCCATGGGATCGCTTTTGTATTTTCATATGGCATAGGACCCGGAACAGTTATAGTCACGGGGACTAACTGCTCAGGCAAGGGGACCTGTACTGGCGTATGCACGGGAATCTTTGCCGGAGTAAAGTAAATGGTAATTGTTGAGACCGTATCATCCTTCTTTCTCATTTGATCAAACTATAAACAACCCTCGTCTATCAACTTCTGAAGGCCCTTCCTCAATTCATCACAACCATTCATCGCCGTCAAACATTTTGAGCAATTTTCCATACAACCGGAGAACACGCTCCCTTTCAACAAACGCTTTTTCACGATCCCCAAAGATGTTCTGACTTTGTTGACATCTGACACCAGATTCAAGCCTCTGTCCTCTTCTATTGCATTGACCTTTGGTCTGCCATGCGGGGGCATGGGGTTTTGAATCACATTGGGATTAGGAGCGAAGTTGATAGCTTTCGAATCAACCAGATCCTGAACTACATGCTTAAAAGCTTTGTAGTTCTCTATATGGTGGTCGGGCGCACCCGAATGGAATTCACACTTCACATTTGCATCATAGCCAAAAGGTAGCCTGCCTGTTGGTGGTGCCAGCGTTCTCAACTGTACCAACTTTAAGTGGAGCAAATTCTGCAACATCTGGGCATATGTTATAGGTAAAGTGTCAAAGTGGCGATCACTCAATCTCTGCCTCGGTTGGTATTATCTTTGAGATTGTGACTGAGATTCGGCAGCTGGAACTGGAATAGTTACAGCTGCTGTTTGATGGTACAAGCCCTGACGTCCTTTACCTCCGCCCCCTGTCCATAGGCAGTACTAGTTTCACCTTCATGTTTCTTCGAGCCATTCCCGAAAAGCCTTTTTGCATTAGAAGAGCCTGCCCCGCTTCCATCTTGAATTTTCCCCGATTTCAATAGATTTTCAATTCTCTATCCTGCTATCACAATGTCAGAGAATCCAGTGGATGGACATCCGGCCAAGCGATCCAGATATGGGCCCCGTAAAGTATTCATAAACATATCAGCCATTTCCCTTTCCATCATCGGGGGTTATACTCGAGCTGTTAGCTCACGCCACCTTTAGGAGTATTGTTTGAAACCTTCCTTCGGATCTTGCGTCATATTCTGCAATTGGGTACGATTAGGGCCATGTCAATGTTATACTAATATTGTTTCAAGAAAGCATCGCCCAAGTCCCTCCAGTTCCTGATATAAGCTCTTTCCATCTTTATGTACCATTCCAATGATGCTCCTGACAGGCTATCCTGAAAGAAGTACATCCACAGCTTTTCATCGTCAGAATATGCAGAAATCTTCCTGAAATACGCCTGAATATGAGTCTTAGGACAGGTACTGCCATTATACTTGTCAAAGGTCGGGGGCTTAAACTTTGGAGGGATCCTCACCCCTTGCACCAGCCCCATGTCAGCAACATTAATTCCCATGGAGTTTTGACATTCCATGGCTCTTACCATCTCAGCCAACTCTTCATACCTTCTGTCATTACCATCATTATGAACCCCCATGTCAGCATTCAGCACAGAGAACTGATCATCTTGAGGGTCCTCCACATGTTGATGATTAATATGGCCAATGCCACCAGGAACTCCTCCAGGAGGATCAACTTCCGCTCCGCCAGGAGGATTAACTGCCGCTCCGCCAGGAGGATTAACATTGGAGATTTCCACTTCCAACCTTTGAACTGCAGTTCTCAAATCTTGCTGCCCCTGGGCTATGCCCTGCATAAGGTTCATGAACTGCTCCATACGGGTCCTCATTTCAGTGAGTTCTGCCTGCACCTGTTCCATGATTCTGGCTTGATTTTGTCGAGTCGCGTAGCGATGAATTTTGAGATCAGCTATTCTGCCTGCAACCAAATAAAGGTTAGAAACTCCCTGGGACGAGTACCTGTTATGCAAAATGATATGTTATGAAATGCATACAAATGTCATGTTTAACCACTTCCAGGGCATTTCACACCCTGATTCCAATCTTAATAACAAGAAGCTGAGCAATATACAGATATTGTTGAGAGAAATTCTTTGAGAAGAAACGTGTTGTGATAAAGTGTTGTGATAATGTACCGGTGAACAGAACACTGCTAAGGAACCATTTCTGAGTAAACCAATCATTTGAATTAACAGAGAGCCAAAAAGTGCTGAAGCATTCTACAACGAGTTTGCAAACTGGAAATACATCAAGAAAGTGGCTCCATCAACAAGCCTGATGGTAACCACAGTACATCAACAAAAACTATATTAGGAAAATGAAGAGAGACCTATCAATCATTTAGCTCCATATCTTTCAACTGCTCGCTAGAATTCTTGATTTCTTCAAAGAGTATTCTGGTGCACTGATGGCTTGGTTTTTCAATCATTTCCCTGATCAAAACATCCCTCTTCTTCAGAGCTTCAACTAATGAGTCCACGTCCATTAAGAGAGCCTCGTCATTACTCACTTCTCTAGGTTTTTTTACACCAGCTAATATTTTGAGTTCTTTTGTTTCTTCCAGAGCATCTTCAAGTTCTTTCTTGGAAGCTTTCAACTCATCTCTAACCTTCTTCAAATGTTCTTGGCTTTTATTGACATCTTCACGATGCTTTCTTCGTTGTGCATGTGCTCTCTAAAGTTCATCGTATCTAGATTTTAACTGCTCTTGCAGCTCTGCATTCTCAATTCTAACTTCGTCCCATGCCTGCTGAAGTTGAGTGAGCTTGGCTTTTGTTTCAGCTAAAGATTGTTTAGTCTGCTTGTAAGTTTGAGCAGAAGTTTCAACAGACATATTAACTTTCTGGTAATGTCGGGCTCTATCGGCAAAATCTTTTTCTCTTGCTGCTAAGACCTTTTCTACGTCTTGGGCTTTCCATTCCAATTCCTTGTTGGTATGTAGAGCATCTTGAAGATGGCTGCTCAGATCAGAATTCTCTCCTCGAAGCTTTTTCACCAAGGCTTGCAATTTGTTGAATTCTTCCATGGAGGCATTACTTCCTTCCTTCTCATTCTCAAGATACAAAGGAAATGCTTTATCAAAAGGCAAGTGAAAATCTTCAACCCTCTTCCTCACCCAATCTTCATATGCTGGATAAGCCCGATTGTTGGGTTTGCCTAGGGCAACCTTTCCATTCTTTAGTACATTGGCCCAGGCCCCAGAAGCTTTTTGTGTCGTTTCTAAACCATCTGATGCATGAAAATACAACGACTCCTCTACATCCCTCTTAATGGGCGGACCTATCAGAGCATACCCAAATTGCCTAATGGCCAAAGAAGGATTATAGCTGATTCCTCCCTTTCTTCCTATTAATGGAACATTGGGGAATTCACCACAACTATGGATAATGCTCTTGCCAAGTATCCCATGGTCTATCCATACGATGTTTTTGGCAACTAGTCCCATTAAACGCTGACTCCATTCTAGAGAACCTTTGGAATCCACGAAAGCACCTGTCTGCGGTAAGCAATTTGCGAACCATTTATAAAACAAAGGTGCACAGCAATGAACCACCCCTCCTCTTTTCTTTTTATTTCTATTGTATAAGGCGTAATGAACATCTCCCAACAGTGTTGGCACTGGATTTTTCATCATGAATATCCTAATGGCATCCACATCAACAAAGTCCGGCTCTTTGGGGAACAATACAATACCATATACGCAAAGGGCCAACAATGCATTGAAAACGACCCATTTCTTGTCTCTCTCTGCCTCCTGAGCTTTCTTTATCAGATACCCCAGCTTATAACCATGGACCTTTCCTTTGTTTGAGATATTGGCCTCTAACTCTGACTTGCTCAAATAAAGAGCACCAGCCATTTTCCCAAAGTCCAGCTCGCCCTTAGACCCAAAGAATGGAGGCTCCTCCCTGATAGAAATCCCTAGCATGTTGGAATACTCCTCTAAGGTAGGTACCAATAGATAATCCGGAAATACAAAACACCTCAGAGGAGGGTCGTAGAACTGCATCAAAGTATGAAGACCCCAGTATTCGTAATCACTGACATTGTGAACAAAAGATAAAATCCACCCATATTTTTCTTTGAAAGCCTCCAACACATCAAGGCTTTCCATTCCTTTCAGGACAGTAATATGGCCTAGAGTAGGCATGAGGAATTTGTAACTAATGATATTCTTTTTCTCTTTAGTATTCATCCTTGTGAGAACCCGGTGACTGGAATCAAGAGTAGAATATGAACCTAGAAATGAGTAAACATGTATGCTAGGATATGTAAATGCAATGCAAAAGACATGGTATCAAAGTGCCGCATATCTGTGCTGGACTGGGAACATTGTCGGTGTAGATCTGAGAATATTATAGAACTGTGGACAAGAACCATCTGAATACAGTAGGATGAATCCTATTTTTGTGTAATAACACCAGAAAACTGGGTATGTGGGAGGTTATGGTTACCTGCAAACCTGTAAACAACCCGCCCCTCTCACATGTGGGTACTAGAAAGGCGAGGATCCTCAATATCACGGGCTCTCAGGTTGAGAAATGATGATACGTTCACCATTTCTGGTTTAGCATCATCATTAATCGAGGAGGCCTCAACTGATTCCCCTAAAAAAGGATATCCTATGGCAAGTTCCCAGCATTGGGTCCTTGGATCAAGAATGCGTAATGGGTTTGCCATTTCTGGTCTGCCATTATCACATCTCAGGAGGAGTGCCGCAACTGAGTCCTCGGGAATGGTCACCAGACTCGACGGTTCCTCAAGAGAATAACTACTGGCCTGTATAAACATACAGTAACAGATAGCTCCCGATAGAACCTCATCTGGCTGTGGGTCTCGTGAACAACAATACGTGGTCACCACCACGCAAGTGTCACTACTATCCACTCTAATACCTATTTGTATGCTCAAGCCTGGGGAGTGGGCTTATCTCTCAGAACACCCTGCCCACCAAACAAAAAAATCCAGCACAGTCCAGCACAGTATGATATATGACAACAGTAAATGAAAAGCATGTAAATGCGATAAAATAGTAAACATGCAACAATGCCATAAATAAAGGGAGTAAAGCAAGTAGATAAAACACCCTATAATCGAAAACAAACAAGCGCTAGGATTTACTCGCTTAGGAAACCAGGTCCTCAGCAGAGTCGCCAGCTGTCGCTCCCAGGATTTTCATCCAAGTACAAACGCAAAAGTGGCGCCGAAACAGAGTCGCCAGCAATGTGTATTTATACCAAGATAGGGAAAGGAAACACTGCGTAAACCTGAGGGAAAGGAAAAGCATGGTCTCGCGACCAAGAGAAACAGGTAAGGGAGTCGGTTACGCGAGGGGAAGGTGTTAGCACCCCCACGCGTCCATTGTACTCGATGGGATCCACGCTAGTCGTCTCGATTAAAGGGTGTCAGCATCTAGAGCTCTGCTGCTACTGGAAAGGCGAAAGAAACAGGTATGGGAAAAAACGAAGAAACGGGGAAGAAAAGGAAAAAAAGAGACTCGGTAGGACATCCTCGGAGTCCTAGGCCTACGTATTCCCTTGTGCAATGGGAAAGTCAGAGTCAACGTAGTTCGGACATGAACTAAGGGGGGAGGATGCTCGCCTAGACATTGTCGTCTTGTGCCTACATATCCTCAATCTAACCAGAGAGAGGAAGTCAGAGCAGTCGTAGTTCGACTTAACCAAGGATGGATTTGCTTTGTTTATGTTTTTTAATGGAAGACGCCAAGGTTCGCGTTCCAGCAATTAGGTGTCGCAGCTCATTGTACGAAGTCTTAGGCATTTACCGGTTTGCGATAAAACAGAAGTGACGCATCCTTTATGAGTGGAGTGAGGAATATGAGAAGAGAATTATTTGTTTTTGTATTTTAAGAAGAAGTGTTTTGATTATTTTGTGTTCATAATAAGTATTGCACTAAAGTCTATGACATAGGAACGAATGCCTCGCATGGTCGTCCTAACAGGACGTATGCTAAACACTCTAGAAAGGCGAAGGGAAACCCTTCTCCTTCCATTTCCCATATACTTAAGACTCATGGCGTACAATACTTGTTTCCTTTATTACATGCTTTTTTATTTTTGTTATGAGATGAGAAAGAGACTGAAAGGAGGAAAGGAAAAAGACTAAGTGGGGGAAAGACTAATAATCCTAATGTTGTCATACATGGATGTCCTATGGTTATGTGGAGCATAAGAACCACTTAAGTCTAAAGAGAAGAGAGGGATATCACTATCTAATGCTTATTCTACCTCACCTTAATAAAAAATTAACGATGAGCTAGGATCCCTAAGGGATGTGAGAAAGTTCTACGCAATCAAGCATTATATCATGTTATTCACAAAAGAGAAATAGTAATGAAAGAGATGAGATGGAAAAAGAGATGAGTATGGATTAACATCCATATACTCAAATGTCTTACCTCTGCCCCTACACAAAAGGTTAGTATATAATCAATCACAAGTAATGAATTCAAGTGAAAGAAGCTAAACAAACAATACTAGTTGTTTTAGGAAGACAACTTAAGAAGAAAGTAAAGTTCAAACCAAAAGGGAAAGGTCCTAATGGTTAAGGGACATGCCAAGTCAGTATGTACATGTTAAAGGATCCTACTAATGTAAACATGCCATATGAACTTAAACAAAAGAAAACTATGCACTAGACAATCATACAAATGCAAATGAAACATTAATAATGCAATATGAATGCAAATGAATCATGAATATGGATGAATGTGCATGTAAACATCAAATTCACAATTGAATAACATTTAAAGATGCATCAATATGTCATTAATGTAACATATGATTCATGAATGCAAGTATTTAACAAGTAGGAAAAAGTGTGAGCAAACCTCATCCAAGTTCTAACAATGAAGCATGCTTGTAATGCAAGTAGGAAATGAAAATGGAAAATGAATAATCATTCCATATTAATGCAAGTTAGTAGCTCAAGACATTTAACATGATCTTTAAAATTCAAGAATGGAAGCACGATGTCCAAACAAGTGTCATATTGAAGCACATTGATGATTAAGAGCAAACATGTTCAAGTTAGGTCAAGCAAGTATACAAAAGCTTATGTACATAAGAAAACTTGTAATGTGCAATTATGGGTCATGGAATATGGTTGAGGATGATTGAAAACAGAAGTTAATCATGTTTATGTGATGGTTCAAGATCATGCAAGAGTTGGTACAAACATATACTCAAGGAAGGCAAGTGAAGATGCATAAGTTCCACAACACATTTCAAGTCCAAACATGTACACATAAATCATACAATGATACATAAAAAATGACTTGTAACATGAGCAAAGTGATCTATAATACTAACATAACATGTACCAAGAGGTCTCAATAGGGGCCAAAGAAAAATGGCAAACAACAATCAATAAACCCTAGCACAAGTCCTCTAACATCCACACAAATAAACATGCTTTCATACAATCCAAAAAGTCATGCTAAGATGATGAGAAAATTGAGAAAATGCAATCAAGTTGAGGTACATTCAGTGTGTAAGCATACTCCAAAAGGATGGCTCAAAAAAACATTAGGGATCATGCTCAAAGATGTTTCACAATGCCATACAAAACACACAAACAATTGGCTTCAAAGACCTCACTCAAAAGTCAACAAGAAATTACTAGAAAAATTCACAAAAAATGCATAACATGCCTTAACATATCAAAAAATGGATGCACCAATTATTAGGAAAGAAATTGGGGCACAACTATGTCAAACAAAATCAAAATGAAGCATAGGTCATGATTTAATGCTCACACAAAAGTAAATAAATGGAAATTCATGAAAATATGACAAAATATGATGAAATCAGAAATAAAAATAATCAAAAATTATTTAAATGTTTCTAGATGCTTCATGAATTTTGGTGGAATTTTTGGATGCTTGGAACTAATTTTAAAAATTAAAAATCAAACATGTTATGAAAATAACAAATAAAAAAACAAAGAAATAAGCTGGGGGTGTTGCGTAAGCAATTCTTAGTTCAAAAATGCTTGGGCTCAGAAAAAGTGGGGTGTGGATATCAAACGGTCTAGCCCAAGGCGCTAACTGGCCTGTAGTGCATATGATGTAACTCAGTCAACAAACTTGACTTAATCAGAGCCCTAGGATCTAGTCCACATGTGATGATCAAAGAAGTCCAGCAATCAAACGGATTAAAACGCATGCATATGATAAGATAACATGGAACCATCACACGTGATCAAAGAACTCAAAAGAATTCAGAAAAAAGAAGCACGTGCAAGGGATGCTCCTCATTAATGCGTTGGCAACATCGTGATCGTTAGATCAAAACCAATCTAAAGGTTGTGTTATAACCTGGCAAATGTTTTAGGGTTCATGAACTCAGATGAACATCACCGGCCGGAGAAGGCACCAGTCATCTTCTCCGACCAACCTCCACCGTGCAAAAACTTACATGTTAACAGAACTGAACAAAGCTTATACCAAAATGATCCTAAGGCTCAGTAGATCGTGAATCCAGCATCCAAATTCACAAACACATCACACACATAGAGAATCGAAGGAGAGAAGTTTGCCCTAGGGTTTGAGTTCTATGCACCTAAGTGCCTATCAACTACCCGGTGGTTACATTGCTTCTATTAAGCTCAGAAACACACAAAACAAGTAAAATTAAAGCATAATGAGAGCAAGAGATGTAGGTTTGAACCTGTACTTTTGAAGCTACTTCTGATCAAAAGAATACCAGAGAGGAGATTCGAATAGCTTCTTGAACTTCAGCTTAGCCAAATAAAGGCTATGTAGTGGTTTGAATCAGGGAAATTTGGAAGAAAACTTGAAGAAGAATATGCAATTTGAAGCTTCAATGCTAGCCGTTTCAAGATCCCTTGGTGATGATGATGAATCGTGAAGAAGAATGAACAAGTTCGAGAGAGAGACAGAGAGAGAGAGAGAGAGAGAGAGAGAGAGAGAGAGAGAGAGAGAGAGAACTCAGAGTGAGTGAATGTGAAATTTTGGAGGAGAATGAAGAATGAGCAAAAACTGATCCAAATTCTGTTAGAGGTTGGTTTTATACCCTGAGTTAACTTCTAACTGTCATGGTTGACAGTTAGAACCAAGGTTAAAATGAGTGAGGTTAACTGAGTGAGTGAGTTTAAGCTTGTTATGGCACGCGTCATGGTGTTTGTTTAAGTGTGGAGAGATCATGGAGTGTTATGGTGGTGGTGAAGTGAATGTAAGGTGATGATGAAGGGTATTGAACAACATGGCTTGCTCTGCAAGTTTTTTCTTCTTTCTTTTATGTTTGAATATATATAGTAATAAGTACATGGTCATGCAGTGTGTGTAAGGGACATGTTTAACTTGTTAGGGTAATGTTATGTATGAAGGGCTGATGTATGTGAATCATGCGCATGTAAAAGTAGGAAAAGAACAAAGTTTGTCTTGGTTTGGTTTGCTTGGTAATGAAAAAAAACAACCATCATGAAGTGAACTTTGGATGAAGGAATCTCCATAACCATAGGGTGAAATGGTGAGTTTAATGGCTCTTTGGAAAGAAAACATGGAGTAGAGCAAGATTTATGTTCAAGACAATTACAAATAGAACCTCTAAGATGTCTAAAAATGATCAAAAAGATAGGTATGCATAACTGGTGTAGCAGGTCAGCCTGACCTGGCCTGACCATCTCATGCGCTTGTGAAAATATCAGTGAGAGGTTACCCATTTTGAGCCACCATATCTCTCAAAGGAATGACCAAATGAAAAAATGTCCAACACCAAAGTTGAAGGGGATATGGAAATGAACAAAAGTCATGTTGAACTCTTTTCCATTTGGAGTCTCTATCATTGAGAAATTTGACCATGAAATTAGGCACAACATGCACACCAAGTGTTTGTGGAAATTATGGCGCATTGGCTGGTCATGACTTGCCATTTTGCCTTGATTTCTCTTCACTTTGATCCATCATATCTCTCTCAATTTTGATCCAATGGGGATGTTCTTGGTATGGTTTTGAAGCTTAAAGTGTGAACTTTTGATAGGCCTCCCTAGCGTTTCACTTTGGTGCTTGGAGAATAGAGAAAGAAAGCCCTAAAGTTGACCCTTCAGCTTGTCAACACCTGCCATAAATGGAAACCCTACATTGCTATTTTTGGCAACTTTGTACATTTCTTGATTTTTGATGAATTCCTTATTATTTCTTGATCAAATCTTCACCAATGATCAAATTTGACATGAGGAACATGAATTTGACCTCAAAAAGTTAAGGGTTGACTTTTTCCTCTGCACAGTTGACTTTTCCCCAATTCTCCTGATTCTCAATCAATTGATCAATTGAAACCCTTCCAAATCAAATTGATGGATAATTCTTCATCTTTAGACCCTTGAGGACATGTAGAATACCATAGAATCAAGTCTTGCCCAAAAAATTAGAAATAAACTGATTTTATGGTAAACCCTAATTTTGACCCCCTCAGTCTAGGAGAAATCAGCACATCCTCCAAATCCAAATTCCTCCGAGTATGATGTATATCCTCTCTAAAAAAGATGAGATATGCCATTTGGAAATGATAAAAGCTCAAAGATCTTGCCCATTGGGTTGTTATACTTTAGAATTCCAAAACCCTAATTTGCACTGGTTAGGAGAATATGACTTCCTTCAATCTTCTATTGAATTCTCATCTTGTGATACCTTGAGGACTCAAATAAGATGAATTGAGATGTGACAAACCCTTGTGACTTGTTTGGAAAAGCTTTTTACTTTTGTCCTTTGGCTTTGAACTGTCCACACCTTGAGGTACTTGATACCATGCCTTGCAACCAATGATGTGTATGATTTTTAGTATGACCTATTATGAAATGCAAATGAATGAAACATAAGCCAATTAATGGAGAGAGATAAGAGGGCAAATTTTGAGGTATTACACATACAACAAAGTTTTCAAAGAGAACAACAACAAAAACAAAGTTTTGAAAAAAAAATTACTAGCACTGTCCCACTGGGCGTGCCAATTTATTTACCATGAAAATTAGTAAACAACCGCTGGTCTTCCAAATCGAAAAGGAAATTGGTTACTTAAAGGATCCACCATACTGATCCTAGGACACGTGCTAGTAAATCTTAAAATAAAAGTTTGGAAAATGGTGAATAATTCGACAGTATTCATGATCTAAAAGTTAACAACTTTAAAAATTCAAAGAAAGCAAATTGCAGAAACTTAATCGAAAAGCAAGTAAATGCATTGAAAATAACTTGGGCAATAAAGAAGATAAACTTGTGGGTAAAAGGATAAAACTTGAATTAGTGTAAAGATATGGTGCTTCATCAAACGTACATTTTCTCAACACACTCTTTTCTCTGCACACGGGTACTCTGAGTAATTCTAGAGATTTTGTACAACTTTGAACAGACACAATCCTTACGCTAAGACTTCCTATTTATAATGATCAAAATAACTGCCTCTAACGGCCTTTCTACGAAAATAAGACAAGTGGCACTCTGCATGTCTTCTTTTCTTGAAAATGTTCCACGTGTCTCTCTCAAAATCTGGATGAGAACAAAGTTCTCTCCTTTATTTGAATTCAAATCTTACGTCGAAACACCATCAGTAGTTCCCTGTCGAATCAACTTCTAAGACTTAGAATATTTTTCCTAAATCTGTTCAACATATTCTCCTCGTACAAAAGGTGACTTCGACCAAAAATACCCAGGTTTCACAGTTTTTTCGAAGCGTCTCATAACTTCATATAAGTTGTTTTTATTTATTAATTCCATTAATCCAAACTAGGCATCGTATTTGGGAGCTAACAGCAGATCACAGATGTCCTATTAGATGTCGAGACATTAATCTCTGCTAAAAAACTGAACAAGGACTAAACAGAAACATTCAAAAACACTTCAAATTAAAACAATATCGTGACAGATGTTTCAACATCAGTCAAGACAAAAACTTCTGATCAAGAGAGGAGACTGAATTAACATAACAAAAAGATAAATAACACAAAGATACGATGACCCAGTTCGATGAACAACAACACCTACATCTAGGGGCTACCAAGCCAGGAATGAAATCCACTATTAGAAGTATTAATTTAGAGCTAAACTCCCCCGTTTACAACTCCTCACTTAATCCCTACCCAATGTAACTTCTACCTAGAAATCATCATCTAGATAAGAGAAACCCATCTCAATTCCTAAATCGCCTCAGTGATATCTAACAGTTACAACCTCCGACAACTGCATCAAACTATCCAATTGAAAGACACCTCTTCTAATACAATATTCAGTCAAGACTCTTGACTAACAAACAGTGCTTGGATTTGCTTCAAACTTCATCCAAGAACAATACACAATTCATTACCTACGGGTTTCTGAATCTGTAAAACCATGTCAACTACAATGTGTCAAACGATAAAAAGGGTGACTTACAACACAAGAAAGTACACGACTCTCAAAACCCTAAATCCTTATTTTCTACTTCACAAAATTCTTAATAAGAATTCTTATTCTACCCTAGGTCTTGGTCTTCCTTTTATAATCTTCAGCTATCCATGGGCTTCGAAATATCTATTGATTTATTCCTTGATCCATGTTCTAATTGTTCCTTAAATCTTGGACCAGATCTGCAACAACCTGTTATAACAGACCAAGATGTCGAGTCCACAAACTAGGACATCTTGTCTGACATGTCTTCTTTCAGCAGATTTCATCATGTTGGAACATCTTGTTTAACACTATGTTTTACCAAAATTTAGTCAAATATTTTAGAGCCTTCAATCTCCCCCTTTTGACAAATTTTTCTAAAACACCTTTTGCACAATAAACCCAAGATGCTAAGGAGGGAGGGAGTAAAAAGTCCTAAAGTTATTTCAGTCGGATGACTCCTGTCTCCCTTATGTTGAAAGCTTTCATTCTTCCTGTACATGAGGAAGAAGATACACACAACTCCCCTCAAACCCAGAACCAATACTTATCACTACAAGACTTATGCTTCCTAGGAACTGCGAGAAGAGACGTTTCCCCAGAGCAACCAAACATCAACCTTAATTATCCCAATGAGGACTCAGGGGAGCAGCCTGCAACTCCCGATAACTCAGAACACAAGACACAATTGTGTTCATAACTCAGATCACAGACACAAAACAAAGACTCAGAAACGTAACTAAGACTCAGACAGGATGTTAGAACATCTCATCCAACATCCTTGCAAAACAACTACAAGAACGGACTCCACACTCAAAAGGATATCAGTTATGTGTTGTAAGGACCCACACACAACCGAGATGAATACACACCCATTCTCCCCATTTTTAGCCAAAAAATGGAAAAAGAAACCAACACAGTTCCGTACCCACATGGTACTTACCCAAACCTGGACAAAAGCCATGAAGACACAACACAACAAAAGAAACACAACCTGAGAACCAAGAAGCAGGGACCCCCTTTAAATACCCAAGCAGTTTCTTTAGGAATTAACGGTCCATAGAAGTTACCGAAGAACAATTCAATGAAGATATAAATTTAGGTAGGTAACTTCAACATAAATGACTGTGCAGCGCCCAACTAGGATTTGATTGTTTCAACTTTAGGGTAAGCCGTCCAAAGAATGCGCATGTACTAAGACACATGTTTAACACACCTTCTCTTAGGCACGCTCTTCATTATCCAAGGAACAACGTCTAGATTAACCTACTTCAGGTAATGAATTGTGTCTCAGAGGCAAAGTCACAGATCCTTCAGGTAATCCCAGGATGCTCCTTTCAACCAGGGGCTGACTAAGGTGTTAGGACATCTTGTCCAACATCTTCCAACAAGGACTCCCAAGAACCTTAACTCATTCCGCAGAGAAAAATAAATTCTCTCAGACAATATCCAATCTTATTTCTCAGGTCTCCCTTAAGAATTAAGAACACAATTGATATAATTGAGCATATTTAACAGCTCAACCTTCCTTGCAGAGCTGACATAGCCACCAAAATCAACAGACCACGATGTCAAGACATCTTTCCTGACATCACATCCTCACAAGAATCACATGAGCATCTCCTTGCTCATAAGTGAGAAAAATACCAGGACCACACTCATTGTATCATAACCAAAGAACTTTAGATTGAGACCAAATAACACCATTGATTACTCTCCCCCTGAACACATCCATACATTGTACAAATACCTCTTGAATTTTACATCCATAGACAACCTTGTTCTTGAGAATAAATCCAATCAAATCTGGCATCCTCACATCCACGAATTCTCTTAACTCCTTGATTAGGCACGATGTCATGTACACCTGGTTTGACACCAAGCACATTCTTCTTAACAATCTTCACCCTTCTCCCTTCACAAGGTTTAGGCAAATACAATCTCCTTCTGAGATACATGCAGCAAGATCATCTCCTCACCAATAGGTTGAGCACCACAAGGATCAGAACACATGATCTGATATCCTTCTTCTGCATACAACGACTGACAGCCATGATATACATCCTTACCATACTCCAATTCAGAATTGGCAAATTGGCTAGTATCTCCACGTCATGAACTCCAGATTATCTCCCACGGATAAGCAACTTTCCTTTTTGGAGAGATAATTAACTGAGATGATGTTGCAACATCCATTAAGACATCAGTCTCAATCATGGTAATCATCAACCTTGGTTCTTGAGACAACATCAAGGAATTACTAACCATACACTTCCCTATGCAAGGAACACATGAGGATCATAGAAAGTCACAGCAGCAGCAGATCATAAACAATCACAGAAGACACAATACCACAGAGAGAAATAAACTCTCACGAGCTTCAAGAAGCTTCAACCTAGAAGCATAAAGTTTAGACATCCCAATCTAAACAGACTCCTCAACAAGGTCTGCTTACCCTCTGCCCTACAGTCTCCTTTCCTACAAAACTCCACCTTGCACAGTTCAACACAAGACACAGTACATCAGTACTAGCAAGGGCTAATGATTTAGCAGACGATGACATCATAATCTTAGAGCAATAGGCTTCATTAGATATTTTCTTGAGTCACACTCAAAAACCACCTTTCAGCACGTTCTTGATCCTGAGGGAACATAATTGGACCTTCCAGACCTAACACCCCCTTACCTCAGACAGAGAACTCTGGAACACTCATATCTGACATCTTAGATGAGACTTCAATCAAGCAACCAACAACTCCCCTGATCCAACGAGGTTGAGATAGACTTTGGTGACAACCTTATAGTTGGAGAGCAACCACTCCTAAGGATACCAGCCTATACAAGATGGTACCGCTCCAATGCACATAATTGACTACAACATGAGCATCCTGATGTTCAATCCAATGTCAGAACATTTGATCACTGATTTGACTAGTCACTTAAGGAAACTACACTTGCCTGAGACAATCTTAAAGATCTAACCCTTAGACTTCAAGATAATATCGACCGTGAATTTCCTTTCCATCATAACAGAACAAGAGTTCCATGTTCTCATAGACTTGATCATTAAATCAAGCTTGAGTAAACAACCTCCATCCTGAACATAAGAAAGAAAACCAACAACCAGTCCTTTTTAGGATAACTCAAGTGAAGGAACAAATACCCTGATGACAGCCTTTTTCAAGCATACTTCTCCAAGGGAATCATCCACACATGATTAGATTCCACGCCAGAACCAAACCAAATAGTCACAACCATCTACATGATCATTCAGATTCGGCTTTGAAATACCAGAAGAGTCTCCAAGATGTCAGGGCAAATGTCTTAGACATATTTCCTTTGACTTCCATATGCACAGAATCTGGTAGAGATATCTTTGCAGTCCTCCACCAGGAGTTAGAACCCATAGTCTTATAGGAGATACAAGAACACAACTTCTGCAGCCCTATGCGCATAGATCAAAAATAGACTGACTTAACAAATGTCCATCAAAATGACCATGTGTTGACCTTCAGCACATCAGTACACCTCACCATAGGAAAGTTGTTTCAACATTTGATTGAACATCAGTTCCTTTTCCACCAAACAGATCGCTAAAATTGGTTCTGAAACTATTTTTAGAATTACACACATTGATCACTTTTGGGGACAGGATGAGGAACTTTTGACAATTTAAGAAGTGAAAACATCTTTCTTGACCACCAAGCAACAGGATACTCAACTAAATACTTGCTAATACACAAATAGTAATTGATCTTAAATCCCAACTCTGTAATTTTTCAGATTTGCATCCCTCCTTACTCTAGCTACCAAAACCAGAAATAAGACTTTCAGCACAACCTAGGAATACATCTTTAAGGCATGAATCTTCCTCAGAAAACCATCTTCAGACTATCAGTAACATTCTTGGATACTCAGAATCAGTTTCAAGACACAGATCCAATGTCTATACACTCATGAGACTACTTTAACATTGATAAGCAATTAATCTAGTTCCAGCCTAGTTGAATGTCAAAACACTTGTGCAGTTCTTCCTATATACTTCCTTCTAGGAGATCTGATAGGAGATCCTCAAGCAAAGACACTCTCTTATAGGGTTGGAAGCAAAAATAAATTGTGTATGGCTCTCCTCCATGGTATAACATTCTCAAGTCTCACTTCAAGGATCCTTGAAGTATCCACTTGACCAACTACACTCCTGACTCACATTCAAAAGTGCCTTTATGAGTGGACTTGAGAGGCAACTCAAGTATCTTTGGCAACTTTAAACAAAACCAATGGATACACAAGACCTCAACTCAACCTTTTTCCTTCTATTTCCCTTCATGTTACCTGATTAAAACTATCTCCCGAGCAACATAGAAAGATCCATCAGAGGACTCCATATCACATTGCTTTCTCCTGTCTATTACTCCCAGCTCGAGATAACAAGAACACCTAGAAACACTAACCCATCTTCAACATGCACCAGGTAAGATGTCACAACATCTTATCAGGCACCATGTGTAACAATAGCATCATTATCAGCAGCAACGGTAGAATCTTCACGTAGTATCAGTCAACCATCAGCAGTTGTTTGTCTGGAATAACCTATCCCACAACACCAATGAATGATCTAATCATGCAACCTCCTTCCTTGTTCAAAGACCATAAAGTATCTTCCCTAGAACTCATCTAGAAACAGACAGGACGCCTGATCTAATACCAATTGAAATTCTGGCATGCAAATCACATATGTCCTATTAGATGTCGAGACATTGATCTTTGCTAAAAACCTAAACAAGGATTAAACAGAAACATTCAAAAACGCTTTAGATTAAAACAATGTCGTGACAGATGTTTCAACATCAATCAAGACAAAAATTTCTGATCAAGAGAGTATACTGAATTAACATAATAGAAAGATAAATAACATAAAGATATGATGACTCAGTTTGGTGAACAACAACACCTACATCTTGGGGCTACCAAGCCAGGAATGAAATCCACTATTAGTCGTATTAATTTAGAGCTAAACTCCTCTGTTTACAACTCCTTATTTAATCCCTACTCAGTGCAACTTCTACCTAGAAATCATCATCTAGATAAAAGAAAACCATCTCAATTCCTAAATCACCTCAATGATATCTAACAGTTACAACCTCCGGCAACTGCATCAAATTATCCAATTGAAAGACACCCCTTCCAATACAATATTCAGTCAAGACTCTTGACTAACAAACAATGATTGGATTTGCTTCAAAGCTTCATCCAAGAACAATACACAATTCATTACCTACAGGTTTCTGAATCTGTAAAACTATGTCAACCACAATGTATCAAACGATACAAAGGGTGACTTACAATACAAAAAAGTACACGACTCTCAAAACCCTAAATCCTTATTTTCTACTTTACAAAAGTCTTAATAAGAATTCTTATTCTACCCTAGGTCTTGGTCTTCCTTTTATAATCTTCAGCTATCCATGGGCTTCAAAATATCTATTGATTAATTCCTTGATCCGTGTTCTGATTGCTCCTTAAATGTTAGATCGGATCTGCAACAACCTGTTATGCAGACCAAGATGTCGAGTCCACAAGCTAGGACATCTTGTTTGACATGTCTTCTTTGAGCCGATTTCATCACGTTGGAACATCTTGTTCAACACTATATTTTACCAAAATTTAGTCAAATCTTTTAGAGCCTTCACATTTGACTGGGCAAGTACAATTGGGCAAAGGTGGAAAATTCTCCAACTTTTGCCATAATTTTTTCAGAAATGTGAAGTATTGGGTGATGTTGGAGTCACCTTGCTTGAGTGTGAATATTTCTTCTTGAAGATCAGAAACCCTACAGATGTTACTTTGGTGGTAACGGTCTTGCAATTCTTGCCAGATTTTGTGCGCGGTATCCATCCATAGAACACTTTCAGCAATTTCGAGATCTATGGAATTGGTGAGCCATGTCATAACCATCGTGTCACAATGATTCCAAGCCAATGTTGTGCTGTCGGTAGAGGGGGACAAATTAGGGTTCCATCGAGAAACACTAATTTGTTCTTGGATCCAATCGTTACTTTAACAAAGTGTGGCCAAGAATGGAAATTTTTGTTGTTTAGAGATGGGGAAAATTGGGATAGCTGAATTATCACTAGGGTGCATGTAGAATGGATCATGGATGTCGGTTTGGTAGGATCGATTGTTGTTATCGCTGTTGGTTTTGGTTTTGGGGGAAGATTTTGGGGTATTAGGCGAAGAATCATTGGAGTGTTTGTTCGCCATTGAAACAGAAAAAGAAAGGTAACGATATCTTGATAATTCTGGATTTTTTGGAGATGTTTTTAGGTGAAGAAAGAAGAGGCGGTGGAGATGGAACGAAGAAAGGGGAAAGGTGGAGAGAGAAACGGGAAGGAGATAAGGCAAAAGATAGTGCTTTTAGAATATCCAATGAGATACTGAAACATAATGGTGTGGATAACATGTAGAGAAAAAGATTGTGAAAAGATGAAGAAACATGTGAAAAGGCAAAGGATAGAAGCTAAGAAAAACAATGAAAAAAATGAATATTAGAGCATTATTTAGCTGATACCATATTAGCATTCTAACTAAGAATTATTAAATTCATTTAATTTATTGAAGAATTAGTCACAATTTAGACTAATTTCATAATTACAATAGGTAAGAGACTATCTATATATAGTCTATTAAAAGCAGATAAATAGGGAAAGGTAGTTATAGTATAACGACTATATTTAATTTAAACTAAAGAAAATGAAAAACAGAAAATAAAATAGTATAAGTTATACTTTAATAGAGATGATTAATGATTAATTATATTTAAATATATTTTTTCAAATAATATAAGTGTGATCAAGAGCAATTTATTATGAGTATTTCTTAACACACCGCCTAAGTTTCTTAGGCACCTTGTGTGCTTACAAAAATACCCCTTTGTTCCGGATGTGGATATTCGGACGCACTTTTTTTTTTAATTTTTCAGTTTTTACTGGATGTGCACATCCGGTAAAAGTTCGCATTTGCAAATACAGAATAAAACCAGATGAAGAATACCAAAAATCCAACAATGTTTCTCACATTCATAACATAAAATCGGGATTACATTCAGAAATTCGGCATTACATCGACATAAATTTAAATATTACAAGATCAATAGCCCGGTGGACGCTTGCACATCTCTAAGATGTCATCAACCGTTTTTCGAATTTTGACGGTCGCCTCGAACTCGAGTGGGAATCGTTCTTCGTAACCGAAATAAGTTTGCCACATTGCTCTAACATCGTCTTGATTCTTGAGCTCAACAATGCTGTAAGCGACGTTCCCTTCATTGTCAACCGAAGGTGAACGACACTCAAGCTTCGCAACCTTCCGTTTGTCTCGGTAAGGTAGGAGATGTTCGATGTCGTCAATGATCTCGCTGATGGAGGTGTCCCTCATTATCTTAAACGTGCGACCACATGTTTTGCCGCCGGTGTAGGAGACACTTGCGACATACCAACGGAACTTGATTTCATACAATTGAGACATTTTGAGTTTGCCCCTAATTTATAGAAAACTTAGGGTAAAATAATTTCTGCCTAACTTCTTTCCAGATATACAGATACGGGAAAACCCTATAAATATTGGTTCCGTATTTGTATATCCGGAACTTTCCCGTATCTGCAAATCAGAATATTTTACTGATAGATTTTTCAATTAGAATTGACTATTTATGCAACCAATTGCAATGCTTTCATTGGAATAAAATTCATAAGTGCATTAAAAAGGCATGCGAATAAAAAATCAATATATTTCACTTCAAAAATGTACATTTTGTCGTACAATTATACAAAAGAGTTAAAACAAAAGTCTCCGTCTAAATCTATCGGAGCTTGACCATTGGACTTTTCCGCATTTGATGCCTTTTCAATTTCGTTCAATCTATCGAATTCAACCATCCTTTCAATAAAACTATCCGGCCACGACTCGGCAATTGTGGTTGCATTCGTCGCCCATTGCGGTGATTTAGGTGATATGGGGCATCCAGATTTCAAGATAACTTGTACAAAATGTCTTGATTTCGCAAGCCATCCGATACACATTATACGATCATTTGGATTGGACGGTGGTGCGGTGTGGAGTGGAAAAAATGTTTCTGAAAAACCGTGTCGTGTCAAGTCAATACACACCATATCGTACGGACATGCAATAAGATGACCCATCTCGGGGAAGCTCATCCACCGGGACCGGACCACTCAACCACGGAACAAGTGACTCGTAAACCTTTTCATATTTTTCTTTATTTTCATACAAACGCAAGTATGCTTCTTTATGCTTCTCCAACTCTAGGATAAGTTGATGACGGACAAGTTCATGACCTTCCTCTCCTCTACCGAGTAGAGCCGAAACGACTCGGTAACCGCAATTACCATCCCCTACAACATCAATGATACCGTTGATATACTTGTGCATAAAAACTGGCATCTCATCGATAAATAAAATTATAGGTGGAATCGGTGTCAGAAGCGGTGCATTCGGAGTCGGAACTCGTGGAATCGGTGTCGGAGCTGGTTTGGTAATGCGAGCTCCTTTCATGCCACTTTGTAGAGATTTAGGAGTCGGTGACTCCGGAAAGACTTTGTCAACGTGCTCACAATATGAAGGAGACCGAGTTTTTGAGTTGTCATTCGGTGTAGGCTTTAACTTCTTCGGAGCACCTTTTGTCTTAACCGGTTGAGACGGCGGTATCATTGCGGTTGTTTCGGGAAAGGCAATCTTCCTCAATTCTTCTTTGATGTGTAGCTTCATGTTGTCAACGACCTTCGAAAATCTCGCTTGAATCGCTTCTAATTCGATAAAAATAGAGATATCTGATTTATCTTCTTCCTTGCAACCATCATCATCAAAACTAAGTCTCATCCAATGAGGGCAAACTTCGTCAATTTGTATTGGCTCACCTAGTTTCAACTTTGTAGCAATAACACAAGCCCACGGAAGACCATAGGTTTTCACAATAGTGCAACCACACTTTGCGCTATCAGAACCTACCGTTTCGGCTCGGTTGACCTCGTGAAAAATATAGCCCAATCCCGCCTGAGACATGTTGTCGATCAATTGAGAGTAAAGAAAGTTACCTTTAAAACAATGTTCCAAAACTGTAATACTTCGACCAAATGTGGTTTGTATCTCGTTATGTTGGTTTTTAATCATGAGATCCACGGAGTCTCAATCTCGACATAAATCGCCCTTGCTATTACCCAACCAATTCTTCAAAGTAGCATGTGTCGACTCAACTCTATTGGTTGTTGTATTTCCAAGGTGTCGGACATTATCCGTCCACGCACATACTATATTCTCCTTCACTTGATCAAGAATAGTGCTTTCAACGTATTTCAACAACGCGGGGTACTCTTCGCACATTTTCTGGAATTTCATGACCGAATCGGCATATAATTCTTTTGTGGAAGAATTTATAATACGATTCCATGCATCCATTATTTTTTCTACAATGACAGCGGCCTTAACCAATTTTCCATCTTCCGACTCCACTTGTTTCACACCCACCGCGGGTTTAACCCGACTTCTCATATTCTTTGTTATGTGAAATCGACAAAGTAATGCATTAGAAGAAGGAAAGACCTTTGCAACCGCATTCATCAAAGTGGTATTGCGGTCCGTAACAATCGCTTTAGGCATTTGAACATGTTTCTTCAAAAGTGACAGACACGTCTCCAATGCCCATGTAAAATTGCCCTCTTTTTTGCACTCCAAAAATGAAAAACCAACGGCATATGTCTTATCCGTAGACGTAACACCAACCATCTCAAATAATGGAAGTTGATACTTGTTCGTCTTATAGGTACAATCGAGAATGAGCACTGTCGATAACGTGTTGAACAACTTTACGGAATCCGGATGAGTCCAAAATATATCTTGGACCGTAACTCCATCATCGCGATATCTGTACCGAGACACGTAATTATTATCATCCAACAATTTCAACAGTTGTTGCACCTCACTTCTATCTCCCCTAATTGCTTTGTTCGTCTGATACCGAATGTTATACACTTGCTTTATATTTTCTACATTTTCGGGTTCCTTCCGTTTCAACGCGGCAAATATATTTTTCGGTTGGACAAGATTCAAGGTCATGTCGGCAATATATGTCTTCTCTTCCGACTTGAGCCGACATACACTAGGATGGTCTTGGAACTTAGAGCACAATTCGTGATTATGTATACCACAACGAACACTAAATCTCCATTTTTTGGAAGCTAAAATGTAACCACCAATCTTAAAAGGGCACTCACATTTTCTACTACCGGTGTCGTCTTTTTTTAACTTCCGTAGAGGAACCTGATATTTCCCACTTCTTTCGCACCCCAAAATTACAAAAGTCTTTCTTCTTTCCGAACCATTATCCGGTCTTCCTGTATTCACACCAAAACCAAGGCCAATAGTCGTCCTACGAATATATGTGAGCATGCTATCACGATCATTAAACTCTTGCTTGTTATTAAAGTCACCGCCGATATCAACCGACTTTACGATAATCCCTTCAACTTTCGGAGAAATCGACGAAACTAATTCTTTTGAGATGTTATCGGGGTGCACCATATCTATTTATAAACAATAATAGAACAATAAATATATATAACTAAAACCTATTAAAAATTGCTGAAAATTAAAATTAATAAGTTACAGGCATTTTTCCAGATGTGCACATTCGAACAAGTTCATGTTAAATACGTACCGGATTTACACATCCGGAAGCCGCGTAACTTGTTTTTCCAAAAAGTAGATTGATAATGTGAGCAATGTAGTGGACGAAGTTGAATATTTACCTGAAATTCAATCTTCTCTTGCTCACTTTGATTTGTTGCACCAAAAAGTTGGAGTTTTTGAGTGAGAAATGATATTGATGAAGTAGGATTTTTTAGGTTGGTGAGGGTGAGTGTGGAAGAAGATAGGTTGAGGGGAAGTGATCATACAGGTTCAAATATATTAACAATTCTTTCGGATTTGCACATCCGGAATCAAAGGCCATAAGTGAAATTTCGTGCGATGTCTAAGAAAGTTATGTGGTGTTTAAGAAATTCTCTTTATTATTCCTTATCCAAAGCACCCTATTTATTTTCTCTTATATGATTTTTAACTTGAAATTTTAATATTCTCTATTTTATTTTATTTTTTCAAACTTGAGATATCAATTTGGTTGAAGTCATTCATTTTACATTTACAATCAATTAAGAAGTTATATAATAATGGGTTAATACCCCTTTTGGACCCTGCCATATAGGCCAAATCCCAAAAACAACCCTGTAAAAAAAAAAACACAGATTCCATCCCTGCCATTTGTAGATTCCCTCGTTTTGCCCCCTGAGTGGATTTGGTCAACCATATTGATGACATGGCGCTGCTTAGTTGGAATTTTATTTATTTTTTATTTATTTAATTACACACGTGGCATTTTTATTAATATTTTAATATTTAATATTTTTTTTTTTTTTTTTTATTTATTTATTTTTTTTTTTTTTTTTAATTTTTTTTAAATTTTTTTTTAAATTTTTTTTTATTTTTTTTATTTTTTTTTTAATTTTTTTAATTTTTTTTTATTTTTTTTTTATTTTGTTTTATTTTTTTAATTTGTTTTTATTATAATTTTTTTAATTTTATTCTTTTTTTTTATTTTTTTTCGTTTTTATTTATATATATTATATATATATATATATATATATATATATATATATTTTTTTTTTTTTTTTTTTTTTTTTCGTTTTTGGACCTAATTTTTATTTTTAATTCTATTTTAAACAAATTGTTCTTTTAAAAATTAGTTTCATTATACTAATCCATTTATTTCAATTTATTACCATACTAATCCATTTATTCTCATACTAATTTCAATTCAACAATACTTATGAGTGATTTATTACCATTATAACTTCACTCATCAACCATCTTTATAACCTCTCTCCACTTCTTTTTTTTTTCGTTACAAGATTGTTTCATTTCTTCTCCATTGTTTTCAATACTCATCAACCATCCAAAACTCAATACAAAGCATATTCACAACACAACAATACCACACACCCTAATAAACAAGAATCTCAAGCTCTCATCACTCTCCACATCCTCATGAAAATGGTAACTTGCTACTGCCATGTTCACACCATAAGTTGGTAACTTACTATATCATTATCCTTACAGACAAACATTTGAATGTGAAAACGTCATTTATTGATGATAAAGTAAGCAAACAAAAACATCAAAGCCCTACAGACAAACATCACTACGTCTTGGGCAGAACGTAGGATTTTACACAAACAGAAAACAAAGGCAATTACTCTTGATGGGTCACTTGGATGACTTTCTCAGACGACCAATTGCATAGACTTTTACCGGGAGTGCAGGGGCGGATCCACTCATCCATGTCGCAATCACTATCCCCCTCATCATCAATGGCATTAACCCGATTAAAGAAGACACCAGCACTTGTGAACTGGACTGGACCATAAAACTTAAGAGGCTCTTGAGCTCGTCGGGGTGGCTTATATCCCAGTCCATAAGTATTCTGCTTCACCTGAACATTAATGACTTGGCCCCACTTCTGGGAATCACCAACTTCAACTACAGCGCGTGCATCTTTGAAAGAAGACATTGAAACTTCTGGCTGATTTACCACCTCGGGTTGATTAACCACCTCAGGCTGACTGATCACTCTTGGAGTGGACGTCACTGCCCCAGCACCATGGATCCACAGACTATCCAATAAACAACTATAGGCAGGTTGAATGTCCATGATATAGAAAGTGGCTTCAAAAATTTCAGGACCAACTTTGATCGGCAATACAATTTCTCCAAAAACGGACCTCTTAGAACCATCGAACGCGCGCATCACCAGGTCACTTCCCAATTAGGGTTGCTATTACCGACGCGATAATAGGGCACACACACAGCCTGCTATTACCGACGAGATAATAGGGCACACACACACAGTCTGCTATTACCTTACATTACATTCATATGTACTTATATATGTTACTTGTCAATCATATAACTGTTTTGAGATACAACATCCTTATCCTCCCCTTACATGCACATTCATATGTTCTTTGTACAAAAAATTGTTCATACCAAAGGATAATGATATAGTAAGTTACCAACTTATGGTGTGAACATGGCAGTAGCAAATTACCATTTTCATGAGGATGTGGAGAGTGATGAGAGCTTGAGATTCTTGTTTATTAGGGTGTGTGGTATTGTTGTGTTGTGAGTATGCTTTGTATTGAGTTTTGGATGGTTGATGAGTATTGAAAACAATGGAGAAGAAATGAAACAATATTGTAACGAAAAAAAAAAGAAGTGGAGAGAGGTTATAAAGATGGTTGATGAGTGAAGTTATAATGGTAATAAATCACTCATAAGTATTGTTGAATTGAAATTAGTATGAGAATAAATGGATTAGTATGGTAATAAATTGAAATAAATGGATTAGTATAATGAAACTAATTTTTAAAAGAACAATTTGTTTAAAATAGAATTAAAAATAAAAATTAGGTCCAAAAACGAAAAAAAAAAAAAAATATATATATATAATATATATAAATAAAAACGAAAAAAAAATAAAAAAAAAGAATAAAATTAAAAAAATTATAATAAAAACAAATTAAAAAAATAAAACAAAATAAAAAAAAAAAAAATTTAAAAAATTTAAAAATAAATAAAAAATAAATAAAAAAAATTAAAAAAAAATAAAAAAAAATAAAAAAAAAAATAAAAAAAAAAATAAAAAAAATAAAAAATAAAAAAATAAAAAAAAAAAAAAAAAAAAAAATATTAAATATTAAAATATTAATAAAAATGCCACGTGTGTAATTAAATAAATAAAAAATAAATAAAATTCCAACTAAGCAGCGCCATGTCATCAATATGGTTGACCAAATCCACTCAGGGGGCAAAACGAGGGAATCTACAAATGGCAGGGATGGAATGTATGTTTTTTTTTTTACAGGGTTGTTTTGGGGATTTGGCCTATATGGCAGGGTCCAAAAGGGGTATTAACCCTATAATAATCCATTTACAATCGATTCTTTTATTTTCTTTTATGAGGAATTAATTATTAGATCTGTATGCACATGATTTGTATGCAATTTATATATTTTTCTAATATACCTTTATTAAAGGCAATCGACTGCTTCATTCCAATTTTACCTTTTGAATTTTTTTACGGTAACTATAATTCAACCTCTTGAAAAAAAATTTAGCATTTTTATTGAACTTTTATAAATATTTTTTCTCTCTAATAACAAATAAGAGTGTATATCATAAAATTTATTACCTAAATAATTAAAATTAAATAAAAAATATCCGTTTTCAATTTAATTTATGTATTTATTAAAAAAAACAAACAGGTATGAGAATGCTCGCTTGAATATTAGTGAAAGAGAAAACATTAGTGAAAGAGAAAGTGAATGTATACATTGTATGAAAAAGAAAGGGAATGTATTAAATTTATTTGAGATGATTAATAATTAACTATATTTAAAAATCATTTTTTTCAAATGATATAAATGTGTTCAAGAACACTTTATTACTCCTTATCCAAAGCACCCTATTTATTTTCTCTTATACGTTTTTAACTTGAAATTTTAATCTTCTCTATTTTATATTTTTTTTTTCAAACGTGAGATGTCAAGTTCACAAGTCATTCATTTCACATTTACAATCAATTAAGAAGTTACATAATAATTCATTTACAACCGATTCTTAACCGATTCTTTTATTTTCTTTTATGAAGAATTAATTATTAGGTTAATGCTTATGATTTGAATGCAATTTATATATTTCACTAATATTTCTTTATTATAGGCCACCAACTCCTTCATTCCAATTTTGCCTTTTTACGTTTTGAATTTTTTTTTCAGTATCTGTAATTCAATTTCATTTTTATTTGAAAAAAAAAACTTAACCACCTTATTTAACTTTTATAAACATTTTTTCTCACAGACAAACAAGTACGAGAGAGTATATCACAAATTTTATTATATAAATAATTAAAATTAAAATTAAATAAAAAATATGTTTATATTTTGATTTATGTATTAATTTAAAAAAGAAAGACAAATATTATGATTTGTGTATTCATTAAAAAAAACGGATACAATGGTATCCATTTAAACGCTAGTATCGATAAAATGACTCACTCCCTTCTATATATCTGTATTTTTTTTTGGTAGTTATATCTGTATATTTCACTAAGAACGTAATTTTTCATATTTATATGGAATCACCCTAATATAATATATAGCAGGGTTAATTATGTGAAACCCCCTGCCATATGAGCGTGTTTCGGTTTATCCCCACCGTTGCCAAAGGTAGGTTTTGGCAACGGTTTTTTTGATAAAACCGTTGCCAAAAGGCAGAGAGGGGGGAAAGCAAAATTCACTAACATTAAGGGGTGAAATTCGCTATTAACCTTATATAGTAATGCCGATTACTCACATTAACGTACAAGAACCCATTCTATTCTAGCGTGAACAACTTGAAAAGGTTTCTGCACAATACAATAATTTGTTGTTTTGTACCAGAAACTTATCCATAAATAGCCATTTGTAATTGATGCAAGATAAATTAGTGGAGTTGACATGGGTGGACATGAAGGAGAAAAGAGTGGTATTACTCTGACATGGGAGAATTTGGAGGCCATTGTTACAAAAGGAAAGAATAGAAAACTAATATTGCAGGGACTTACAGGTTATGCCCAACCAGGGAAGCTTTTGGCTGTAATGGGTCCTTCAGGCTGTGGAAAATCAACACTCCTTGATGCATTAGCAGGTGATTAGACCAATACTAGAGAAGTCTACTGCAATTTGCATGCATGTGTGACCAATGAGTATGAGTCATCATGCTATTCTTCTCATTCATGTCCTTTCTTTTATGTATTAATATTATAACCACTAAGTCACCGCCTTTCAATTATAATATGACTTGAGCAATATTGCAGGAAGATTGAGCTCAAACATACAGCAATCGGGGAAGATTCTAATCAATGGCAAAAAATAAACACTGGCTTATGGAACATCAGTAAGACAAAATTCCTGAAAACTACCCCAAGTACTAAAAAAAGCAACAATCTTTTGGTAGAGAAAAATAATTGTTTTAGAAAGAAGATAGATTGATTACTGACCCTTTTAACACCATGTAAATTCAGGGCTATGTTACACAAGATGATGCTATGCTGTCAGCTTTAACAGCTGGTGAAACTTTATACTACTCAGCTCAACTTCAATTTCCAAACTCAATGTCCATAGCAGAGAAGAAGAGACAAGCCGATATCACACTCAGAGAAATGGGCCTGCAAGATGCTATTAACACAAGGGTCGGAGGGTATGGTTCTAAGGGCCTAAGTGGAGGGCAAAAGAGAAGACTAAGCATTTGCATTGAGATGCTAACACACCCAAGACTTCTTTTCCTTGATGAACCAACTAGTGGACTTGATAGTGCGGCTTCCTACTATGTTATGAGTAGAATTGCAAGTTTACGTTTGAGGGATGGTATTCAAAGGACAATTGTTGCATCCATCCATCAGCCTAGTAGTGAAGTTTTTGAACTTTTTGAAGATCTCTGTCTTCTTTCCTCTGGGGAGATTGATAAAAATTGATAACTGAATTGGAGAGAATTAATATTATTGAAAATAGATAGCCTTATAAATAGGTAGTACAGCAGAACAGTTCAACAAAGCCACGAACTTAAAATTCCTAAAAACTAGCTACCCACTAAACAAACTAACAGCACTAACAACACCTGTAAAGACTAAGTCTTTTAAACATATTAAAAAACAAATAATTAAATTAACAATCCCTCCCTTGAACTGAAACCCTTCAGCTTCAGTTCACTAAGTCTCATTTAGTGTGCAGACTCCAAGTAACTTCCTGAGCTTCAAAAATGTAGGCAGCTTCCGTGGCTTGGTCATTATATCTGCAATCTGATCTTCACTCCTGCAGTAGAAGATATAGATTATACCTTCCTTTGTGTAATCCCTTAGAAAATGGAATCTCACATCTATGTGCTTGGTTCTTCCATATAAAACAGGATTTTTTGAGAGTTTGATGGTAGAATCATTATCACAATAAATCACTGCTGCCCCCTCTTGCTTAAAGTGCAGTTCTTCAAGAACTCTCTTGAGCCAAATGGCTTGGCAAGCACATGCTGTCAGAGCTACAAATTCAGCTTCAGTTGTTGACAAAGTGACGATTGGTTGCTTCTTAGAAGACCATGAAACAACAGCAGAACCAAACATAAATACGTATCCCGTAGTACTCTTGCGATCATCCACATCTCCTGCATAATCACTGTCACTAAACCCACACAGATCTGTCCTTTCTCCTTTCTTATAGAACAAACCAAAATTCTTAGTACCTTGAAGGTACCTGAGAATTCTTTTAGCAGCAAGAAGATGTGCCTCCCTTGGACGTTCCATATATCTACTGATTAAAGAAACAACATGCATTATATCCGGTCGTGTGGCTGTCAAGTACATTAAACTGCCCACGATTCTTTTGTAAAGAGTGTTGTCCACCTCTTTTCCTCCGGAATCTTTTGCCAATTTCAAACCAACCTCAATTGGTGTGTTGACAACATTGCAATGCTTCATCTGGAACCTGTCCAAGACATCCTGCACATATTTCTTTTGACATAGAAATATTCCAGCATCGGATTGAACCGCTTCAATACCCTAAAAATAGTGCATCATTCCAAGATCAGACATTTCAAACTCACACATCATGGATTGCTTGAAATTTTCAACCATGGCACTATCATTTCCAGTATAAATTAAATCATCCACATATAAGCAGGCAATAATCATCTTCGCCCCATCTCCAAACTTTGAAAACAACGTATGTTCATATGGACATTTTTTGAAACCCTCCTTTGAAAAATAAGCATCAATACGACTATACCAAGCTCTTGGAGCTTGTTTTAGTCCATATAGTGCCTTTTTTAATTTGTAAACTTTGTGCTCACTTCCAAATTTTACATATCCAGGAGGTTGATCAATAAATACCTGTTCTTCTAGCTCGCCGTGGAGAAATGCCGATTTTACATCCAATTGGTAAATAGGCCATGAATGTTGAGCGGCCAAAGAAATCACCAACCTGATTGTATCATGGCGTGCAACAGGAGCGAAAATCTCTTTATAATCGACACCATACTCTTGCCTGTAACCTTTTGCGACCAATCGTGCCTTGTATTTATCGACTTCGCCACTTCCTTTCAGCTTTGTTTTGAAAACCCACTTAACACCAATGGTTTTTTGTCCTCTTGGAAGTTCTGTCAGCTCCCAAGTATTATTTCTTTCAATAGACTCAATTTCAACATCCATAGCTTTTTGCCATTTAGGCTCTTTGACAGCATCTTCAAAATCTACAGGATCACAATCTGCAAATAGTGAAAAATGAATTTGTGAATCCTCGATTATTCCAGTTACCTCAAACTCGGACATCCATGCAGGCCTTCTTCTATTACGTTGATTTCGCCTCTTAGTTTCTTCAATTTCGCAATCTGTACTCACATCAGAATTTGGAGAATCAGTGGAAGTAATCTGACTTGGTTGCTCACTTTTTTCTCCTTCTCCATCAAAATCAACTTGGACTTTCTGCTCAATGTTGTCATCACTCCATGGCCAGAACTTGCTTTCGTCAAAATTCACATCTCGACGGATGATAATTTTCTTGGTGGATGGATTGTACAGCTTATAGGCTTTTGATTGGTTACTTACACCAAGAAATGTGCATTTTTCTCCTTTGTCATCAAGCTTTCTTCGTTTCTGGTCCGGAACATGAGCATATGCGATATAGCCAAAAATTTTGAAATACTCAATACTTGGCTTGTGTCCATTCCATGCTTCTTCGGGTGTCATATTCTTGACAGCAAATGTGGGACTTCTGTTCAGCAAGTGAATGCTCTAGGTTACAGCCTCTGGCCAAAAACTTTTTGGCATCCCGCTCATCTTCAACATTGTTCGAACCATATTCATTATGGTTCTATTCTTCCTTTCTGAGACGCCATTTTGCTGTGGTGTGTAAGCTGTTGTAAGCTGCTTCCGGATTCCATGTGTCTCACAAAAATCTACAAATTCTCGTGAGTTGTATTCACCACCACGATCGCTGCGTAGGATTTTAATTGACATCTCCGCTTCATTTTTAGCAAGCACCTTGAATTGTTTGAAGACGGATAGAGCTTCAGACTTTTCCTGCAAAAAATAAACCCATGTTTTCCGACTAAAATCATCAATAAACGTTATGAAGTAACGTTTACCGCCATTTGAGGTTGGCGTGATTGGACCGCAGATGTCAGAATGAATCAGCTCCAAGACTTGTTTTGCTCTCCGTGATTTTCCTGCTGGAAAAGTTTCTCGATGTTGCTTTCCAACAACACATTCTTCACAAACTTGGGATAGTCTTTGAAACTGTGGCAGACCTTTCACCATATTCTTCTGTTGGAGAGTTTGCAATCCTCCAAAGCTCAAATGACCATAGCGAAAATGCCATAGCCATGACTCATCTTTCAATTCCGCTGAGAGACTAATTTGGGAAGTGTTTCTGAAATGTAACGGGAACATGCGATTTGATGTCATGTTTATTTCAGCAACCAATCCCTTTTCTTTATTCTGGATACAACACACCCCATTTTTGATATTAATCTCAAATCCCTTCTCCTGGAGTTGTCCAACACTAAGAAGATTAGTTTTCAAATCAGGCGCAAAGTAAACATTACCAATACAATGTTCTTTGTTGTCTTTTGTATAGATTTTGACATTTCCTTTTCCAATGATTGAAACTGTAGAGTTATCTCCAAACTTTATAGTGCTTCGGAATGATTCATCCAAGTCTGAAAACAATGATTTATCCCCGCACATGTGGTTGCTGCAGCCTGTGTCTAAGTACCACATACTTCCATGAATTTTCTCCTCCTTGTGACATGCCATCAAGAGAGAAATATCCTCTTCCTTTTCGTCCGCATAGTTAGACTTCTGACCACGATCATGATGCAATTTAGTTCGACACTCAGACTTGTAGTGGCCATATCTGTGACATCGAAAACATTCAACTTTGGACTTGTCATTATTCGTCTTGTTGCCTCTGAATTGACAGTAGTTGTTACCTTTTCGCGTATCTGATGCATAATCCCCATCTGATTTGTGATATGGATTCTTGTCCTTCCACTTCCCTTTTCCTCTATCGGAACTTTTAAAGGTTGAAGCCTTCAAAGCTTGTTCCTTGGTGTCCTGCTGGATGATTTTTTGCTCATGAACCGACAAGGAACTTTGCAACTCATCAAGTGTCAGTTCATCAATGTTCTTTGATTCTTCAATGGAGCAGACAACAAAATTGAATTTGGGCGTCATTGTCCGAAGAATCTTTTCTACAATCTTCACGTCCTCCATTTTTTCTCCATGAACTCTCATTTTGTTAGCCACTGCCATGGTTCTACATAAATAATCAGCGACAGGTTCGCCTGTTTTCATTCGCAAAGTTTCGAATTCTGATCGAAGTGCCTGCAGTTGCACACGCTTTGCCCTTGCATTTCCCATATACCTTCTTTTCATAGAGTCCCAAATCTGCTTGGAGGAGTCTTTGCAAAGAATCGTCTCCAAGGTTGCTCGATCGATGGCTTGAAAGAGGTAATTCTTTGCCTTCAAATCCTTTAACTTCAAAGCTTCTCTTTCTGTTTTTTGTGCATTAGTCAATGCAGCTTCATCTCCTATCTCTGGTACTCCAGATTCCACAACCTGCCAATACTCCTTGGATCTCAAGAAGTTCTCCATGAGCATGCTCCAATGGTCATAGTGACCATCAAAGCGTGGAATAGCCGCTTGCACAAAGCCATTTTCTGAAGCCATTTTTCAAATCCCTCTCACGTAAAACCAGCTCTTGATACCACTGATAAAAATTGATAACTGAATTGGAGAGAATTAATATTATTGAAAATAGATAGCCTTATAAATAGGCAGTACAGCAGAACAGTTCAACAAAGCCACGAACTTAAAATTCCTAAAAACTAGCTACCCACTAAACAAACTAACAGCACTAACAACACCTGTAAAGACTAAGTCTTTTAAACATATTAAAAAACAAATAATTAAATTAACAGAGATGGTATATTTTGGTAAAGCTTCTGAAGCAAATCAGGTTTTAAACTAAAAGCCTTGTAGAACATATTGATTTCAAGTTGACAAAATACATATATAGTAACGCTTGATTCAGTGCAGTGTTTTTCTTCAATTGGTTTCCCTTGCCCAACTCTCTACAATCCTTCTGATCACTACTTAAGAATCATAAACAAAAATTTTGAACAGGTATTTTATTCAAACCCTGACTCCAAATGAAATCCATCTCTAATTTCTGTAATTTCTGGACAGAAATTAGAGATGCATGGATTTAATTTTTTCCTTCTCTATTTTCGTCATGTACATATAACATCCTTTAGATTAGAAGGCAGGCACAAAACAGTTGAAAAACTGAAACATAACAGACTAATCTATTTTGTTTTCAGAGCACTGAAGAAGGCTTTGAATTTGATAAAGGAATTATTACTGAAAAAGCAATTGGTATCCTTGTAAATTCTTATAAAGCATCTGAAATGAAAAGTCAAGTTCAGAATGAAGTGACAAATATAAGTGAACGCGTAAGTATCATAGTACATTCCTAAATTTGACTTAGACTAGGTATACACAAAATAATGTATGTTTCAAAGTCAATAATGAGCACTATTTCTACTCTAGATCATATTGGTAGATGGCTCATTGTGAACTTATACCTGAAAAAACATTGAAACTCCAATGACAACAAACACCTGCTTCCAGAAGTAGAAGTTCTTGTATCCTCATCCTCACAACTAAGACACTGACTTGATCAGTATTGTTTTGATAAATACAAGAAATGAATATAGCCTAGAGGACCGTGATCTTCTACTTTTAATGGGCGTTCTTGATAGTTTTTGGAGTTTAAATGTGATTTTTAAGTATTGATTCACCTTAACTACAAGTTTATCATTTTGTTTCATGAAATTCTACTTACTAGGATTTAGGTGTAATAAGGAATAGGAGAATCCACGCTCCATTTCTGACGCAGTGTAAGGTTCTTATAAAAAGATCGTCCCTTCAATTGTATCGTGATATCAGCAACTACTGGTTACGTCTCGTCGTCTTTATTGCAATATCTATAAGCCTGGGCTCTGTCTTCTATCACATCGGCTCAAGTAATCAATCTATTCAGGTAAAATCCGAAATGATAATCAAAGCATGCTTTACAAGAGAAATAACCATTAATTATGTAATATAAATAAATAATCATCAATACTGAATTTAATAAAAATGCTTGAAACACACTCTCTAAGGCTCTGCGAATTTGTATATAGAACCTAAAAATCTAGAGGAACCAGTGTCAATTTCAACCTATAAAATTTTTGCGTTAAAAGAAATATACTAGAGAAAATATTACCACCACTCCCTGTTATTTAAAAATTTGAACTGTAATGGTATCCTTGTACATGGCATGTTTCAGGTCAGGGGATCGCTAATTGCAGTTTTGATGACAGTCGTGACTTTCATGACACTTGTTAGTGGATTCTCTCCCTTGATTGAGAAAATGAAGGTAAAATTGTTATCTTTTGTAATTGAAGCTTCACTACATTAAACTCTAACAGTAGACTATTGTATCCAAATTCTAAAAGAATTTGATTCATCAATAGTAAATAAAGTTTAAAGAGAGTGATCATTTACTTGGCCAAAACATTTTTTTGGGTCAAAACTACTTAACTATATCAACTCTTACAAAAGAACAAGTAAAATTTCATAATCTTATTGTGATACTTTAGCTTATATTAATAAAAATATACATCATAATACAACTTTACAATTGTGTTATTTTTTTTTTTGTAATCACAATATATTAATGGGAAAGCAAGGGGTATCCAACCCGTACAACAAAGTTTAGTCTTAGCTCAGCAACATAGTGGAAAACGAGCTGCGCACCTTCTATGCAGGGTTGCAAAGAGCCCACCAAATAATGTGCTCGTAAGCCAGACAAAAGCGGTATAAGACTACAAACTAAGATGAAAGTTATTACATCATGTTTTATTACGGAGAGACGTTGCGGTTCGCCAATTCCATCGTGGTGACACCATCCTACCCGGCCCTGCATCATATCACTTATAATTAATGCTCCAATCAGAGCCTTGTGAGATAATAGTGGCAGCCTTTCCATCCTTGTAAGGTACCACACTTATTGTCATCTTCATGGAAAACAAGTTGTAGGCCTCTAATCACACTCTCTGTTGTGAAAAACGATGTCTTTATGCAAAGTATAAAACGGTTTCTTGATGATCAAGAATCAAAACAAGGGTTTAACGGAAAAAGAAAACAAGAAGAAGAAGAAGAAGAGAACAACAAGGATTGGGCAAATATAATTTTGTTTACTATTCACTTTCTCATTAAAGTTTACAAATGATTACAAGTGAATATCACAATTTGCCACACTCTACAAATGAGTGTGCTAGTCTATTTATAGACTAACTAGGTAACTTGCAGCCCAAGAAACCTAAACAATTGGATCCTTAACACAATGCCCAATTCGACAGAATATAAACATTTCGACAGAATACATATAAGAACAGACTTCGACTACTATATATAACTAACAGGCATCAGCATGTGAACAAGCTTCGACTGCATGCTTGCCTCCTGTCGAAATACATGAAAGCTCTCCTTCGACACAGATGAGTTCGACCCAAATCTCAAAAATCTCCACCTTGGATCTAACTCAGCAACAAAGGGAAACAAATAGCTTTCATCATGCAGCTTTATCAATTGCATACAGTGGAAGAACTTGCAACTTGGCAACGTCTTGGTGATCATATCAGCAGCATTGTCTTCCGTCAAACCTTCAGCACCTGGACTTCACCACGCTCGATTATCTCTCTGACGAAGTGCAGCCTCACATCAATGTGCTTAGTTCGCTCATGATAGGCTGAATTCTTCGACATGTGTATAGCACTTTGATTATCACATTTAACAGTGATACTTTGACCTTGAAGCTTCAGCTCCTTTGCAAAACCTTCAAGCCACAATGCTTCTTTCACAGCTTCAGTGAGGGCAATATATTCAGCTTCAGTGGTTGATAAGGCAACAACCTTCTGAAACGTCGCTTTCCAACTGATTGTTGTGCCAAACATTGTGAAAACATATCCAGAAATAGACTTTCTGGAATCCATACAACCTGCATAATCAGAATCAACAAATCCTTTGATTTCGACTATGCTATCACCATCACAGGCTCCACCATAAATCAAGACTCTTTTCAGAGACTCATTTATGTACCTGAGAATCCACTTTACAGCTTGCCAGTGCGCCTTTCCAAGATTGGTCATATACCTGCTCACAAGGCTCACTCCATATGCTATGTCTGGCCTCGTACAGACCATAGCATACATCAAAGAACCCACTACACTAGCATATGGAATGCTATTCATATAGATTCTTTCAGCTTCAGTACTTGGACTTTGAGTAATACTAAGCTTAAACTGAGGATTTGTAGGTGTCACAACAGGCTCCGAATTCGACATACCAAACTTGTCGAGAAGCTTCCGTAGGTATGTCTCCTGATACAAGCACAACTTCGACTGCTTTCTATCTCTCCGGATGTCAATCCCAAGAATCCTGGCTGCAGCTCCCAGATCCTTGATTTCGAACTCCTTACTGAGTTCAGCCTTCACCTTCGTTACATCCTCAACACTGTTGCTAGCTATGAGGATATCATCCACATACAGCAGCAACATAACAAGTGAGTTTCCAGGTCGAAATCTGAAGTAAACACAGTGATCGAACTGACTTCTAGTGAAACCAATGTGTGCCATGAACTTGTCGAATCTCCTGTTCCACTGTCGAGGAGATTGTTTCAGGTCATACAAAGACATATTCAGCTTGCACACATAATCTTCTTTACCCTTTTCTGCATACCCTTCAGGTTGACGCATCAGGACCGTTTCATCTAGATCACCATACAGAAATGTTGTCTTCGCATCCATTTGCTCAAGTTCCAAGTCGAACTTTGCTACCATGGCCAACAGCATTCGAATGGATCTATGCTTTACAACAGGTGAGAACACATCATTGAAGTCGACTCCTTCTTTCTGAGTGAACCCCCTAGCAACCAGCCTCGCCTTAAAGCGCTTCGACATCACTCCTTCGATTCCTTCCTTGACCTTGAAAATCCACTTACAACTGACTAACCTTGCTCCTGCAGGTTTCTCAATCAGCTCCCAAGTGTTATTATCATGAAGATATTTCATCTCGTCATTTATGGTTTTTCGCCATTCAGTCTTGTCTCGACTCCTTATAGCTTCCTTGTAATCTCTAGGTTCTTCGTCAAGTACCTCACTTGCAGAGGTTAAGGCAAAAGCTATAAGATCTGCATAACCAAGTCTCTGAGGTGGCTTGATGACTCTTCTCGACCTATCTCTTGCCAGTAGGTAGTCATCAACAGTTTCTTCAACCTCATCAGTATCTTGCTCTTCGACTTCATCGGGGCTATGCACTTCAGCATCACTATGCTCCACCTAAACAGGCATCGCTACCTGTTCCAGCTCCTCTTCAGAGATTTCTGCACTTCGACTAACATCACCAGTTTTCTTGAAAGTCATTTCGACCTCATTGAGAACTACATCACGAATTGTGATACATCTTCTGTGACCTGGTTCTAGGCACCACAGCCTATAACCCTTGACTCCCTCAGGATATCCAAGGAACATGCATCTCAGAGCTCTAGGTTCGACCTTGTCTTGCCTAATATGAGCATAGGTTAAACAGCCAAATACTCTCAGTTTGTCGAGATCTGGTGGATGATTCGACCAAACTTCTTCAGGTGTCTTCATTCCCAGCGCAGTCGAGGGACATCTATTTATCAGATAAGCTGCTGTCGAAACAGCCTCCGCCCAGAACACCTTCTTCAATCCAACACTAACCAACATGCATCTAACCCTTTCAAGGATTGTTCTATTGAATCTCTCAGCTAAGCCATTTTGTTGAGGAGTATCTGCTACAATCTTATGCCTTGCAATCCCATACTCAACACAGTAACTGTCGAACGCTTCGTTGCAAAATTCAAGGCCATTGTCGGTTCTCAACCTCTTAACCTTTCTGCCAGTTTGAGTTTCGACCAGAACCTTCCAACTTTTGAAATTCTCAAAAGTTTCATCCTTCGTCTTCTGAATGAATACCCATAACTTTCTGGAATAGTCATCAACGATGGATAGAAAATACCTTGCACCTGAGTGTGAAGGATTCCTTGCAGGCCCCTAAAGATCAGCATGAATGTAATCAAGAGATTCATGTGTTCTTTGCTTGCCTTTGTTAAACTTCGCCCTACAGAATTTACCAAATACACAAGATTCACAAAACTCCAACTTTTCGACTTTGTCACCTCCTAACAGGTTCTGCTTCTCCAATTCGACCAGGCCTCTTTCGCTGACATGGCCCAATCTCATGTGCCATAACTCTGTTTTCGACATAGGTTTCGTGGATACAACATTTGTCGAACCACTTACAACCTCAACTTCAAGGGTATACAAGCCTTGGTTTTTCACGCCTCTCAAGACTTCCTTCGACCCTTTCATGACTTTCAGGATACCTTTCTCTCCTTTGAAAACATATCCCTTTCTGTCGAATTCACCAAGAGAAATTAAATTCCTCTTAAGATCACGTATATACCTAACCTGAGTCAATAGCTTTATTGACTCATCATGGAGCTTAAATCTAACAGATCCAATACCTGCAATCTTACAAGCTTTATTGTTCCCCAGCAGTACTGATCCACCATCTTGATCACACAATTCTTCAAACACATTCTTGTTTGGAGTCATATGCCAAGTACATCCGGAATCCATATTCTCATCTTCGCAAGAGTTGTTGCTCGACACCACAAGGACATCAGATGATTCATAACCATCTTGCACAATAGCTGCATTCCCATTGTCCTTACCTCCATGATTATTCAGGCGCTCAGGGCACACCTTTCTTGTATGACCCTCCTTCTTACAGTGATAACATTTGATACCAGACATATCACCACCATAAGACTTATGCTGAACCTTTCCTTTCTTCTTGTCAAACCTACCATCTTTCTTCGACGATCTTCCTTTTACGGACAACCCTTCGCCAACTGATGAAGGTTTCTGCTCCTTTCTTTTGTTCAAGTCCTTTGAATACAAGGCTGCTTGAACTTCTTCAAAGGTCAGAGACTCTCTTCCATACAAGAGAGTTTCTTTGAAGTGAGCATGCGATCTGGGCAAAGCACACAACAGCAACAATGCTTGATCTTCATCATCAATCTTCACATCAATGTTTTCAAGATCAAGAATCAGCTTGTTGAAAGAATCCAACTGCTCAGCCAAAGCTTTGTCTTCATTCATCTTGAACGAATACAAGGCTTGCTTCAGGTAAAGACGATTCACCAACGACTTGGTCATGTACAAGCTTTCAAGCTTCACCCATAATCCCGGCGCCGTCGTCTCCTTTGACACCTGCCGGAGAACCATATCACCAAGGCTCAACAATATTGCGTTGTGTGCTTTCTCGATCATTGACGTCTTTTCTCTTTCCGTCAACGCAACATCCATGGCTGCCATTCCCTTCAACGCTTCCAAACATCCCTGCTGAACAAGTAGGACTTTCATCTTCAAGCGCCACAGACCGAAATCGTTCACTTCGGTGAACTTTTCAATCTCATACTTTGTTGAAGCCATCTTCTCCACGCTCAGCACACCAATTTGTTGTGAAAAACGATGTCTTTATGCAAAGTATAAAATGGTTTCTTGATGATCAAGAACCAAAACAAGGGTTTAACGGAAAAAGAAAACAAGAAGAAGAAGAAGAGAACAACAAGGATTGAGCAAATATAAATTTGTTTACTATTCACTTTCTCATTAAAGTTTACAAATGATTACAAGTGAATATCACAATTTGCCACACTCCACAAATGAGTGTGCTAGTCTATTTATAGATTAACTAGGTAACTTGCAGCCCAAGAAACCTAAACAATTGGATCCTTAACACAAGGCCCAATTCGACAGAATATAAATATTTCGACAGAATATAAACATTTCGACAGAATACATATAAGAACAGACTTCGACTACTATATGTAACTAACAGACATCAGCATGTGAACAAGCTTCGACTGCATGCTTGCCTCCTGTCGAAATACATGAAAGCTCTCCTTCGACACAGATGAGTTCGACCCAAATCTCACACTCTCAGACCACCAATAGGAGAATTTCAACCTAATTATGCTATGCTAATCCAGTCAAAATCACAGCAAATTAGACAGGATTGTGATTCTACATTGAAATTTGTCAGCAATAGGATCATCGTATTAACATCAGACTTCAGATAGTTCCAGTTGTAGACAGCAGAGATCGATTTTTACTGCTCATGTTTAAACGATTTCCACTTGATGAGTGTAGTACGTACACAATTTTGTTTTGAATTCGAATGCATTGGTTTTCAAAGATAAAAACCATATTTAAATTATTTTTTTCCGTTGATGTTGTTATTTTTATTGATCTGTTTCAACTTCTGAAAGGAAAAAGGAAAAAAAAATATTCCCTCTATAAGCCCTTTGGTAGTAATAATTTTGGATACAAATGTCTGCAATATTATTTTATCTCTAACCAAAAAGGTTTCCTTCCACCATATAGGTGTTTGAACGAGAGAGAATGAATGGGCACTATGGCATTACTGCTTTTCTCATTGGCAACATAATATCTGCTATACCTTACATGATAATGATCTCTCTCATTTGTGGAGTAATAGTATGTTACCTTTCTGGACTACACAAAGGACTGGAGCAATATCTATACTTTGCTTCTATTCTATTTTTCATTATGATGTGGGTTGATAGCCTTATGATGGTTGTGGGCAGTTTCTTCCCAAATTTTGTGATAGGTGTGATTGTTGCTGGCGGAGTACAAGGACCTGCAATTTTAACAGCGGGATTCTTCCGACTTCCTGATGATCTTCCAAATCCATTATGGAAGTACCCTGGCTACTACATTTCCTTCCTCACATATGCTTTTCAAGGATCATTCAAGAATGAATTTGAAGGCTCAACATTTGTTTGGTATCAAGATGGAGGTACCATAACCGTTAGTGGTAGAGATTTCCTAAGGGATACATTGCATGTGCAAATGGGTCACTCTAAGTGGGTTGATCTTGCCATCATGTTTGGAATGATTGTTGTTTATCGGGTTCTATTCTTGGTCATCATTAAGGTCAAGGAGCAGTCAAAACCTACTCTTCCTACCATAAACTAATGGACCCCGAGCAAAAACATTATGTAAAACCAATATGTTTGAACTCTAAATAATGTTCTGCATAAATCATACGGGATATGTCAATATCATGAAAAAGAAACATCAAGTCAAATGTACCTTAAAATATCATACTTGTACTTTGTGTGCTATATTAAATTTGTAATGACACAGCAACAATTTCTCAAGTTCTTCAATAGTGAAGGCAAATTCATATCTATATTTGTTGGAAGCATCTAAATAAAAAGATAATGTGTATTTAGAAAGTAACATGTTTCATTATGTTATGATTGTTATCACCGCAGTGATATCTATGAGACATAGGGAAATTTTGACCAACCTAGTAATATATGCACAAGTTCCCAAGCTGTTATCACCAATTCATCAAAGGCCTTCCGCGCCCCCAGCGTATAGTTCCCTTCCCCTTGCCATAAACCTATATACAATTGATGAACAAAATATTGAGTTGAACAGTCTCAGTATCTCTTAACTTAGTAAAGAGAATTTCGGACAAGGCAAACATAGCATGAATTCTAAGAAAATTTCTAACTAACCATATTCCAATGGATTGAACAGTCTTGAAACTATAAATGTAACACTAAGCAAGCATTCATAATATCAAGCATAAATCATTTTTCTTAACATAAATACTTAGTCGCGGATACATATTTACATAATATCTCCAACTATTTGAAATCCACTAAGAATTACAAATTTCAAAAGGCAGCTAAGAAGAAACTATTTTTGCTTGGATATATCCTCGCTGAGTTCTTCACATTGGTTGCAATAACAATAAACTTAAATAATGAGATATAAAACGTCAATGAGAAATTCTTTAATTAAGTACTTACAATTAGTCAGCACTATTAGTGTGTTTGTATTATTCCTCCCTTATCAAAGAATGAAATGTCTTTATCTGGGACTAAATATGATCTTAATATGTTTCCATTTAATCAATTGAGATTGTAGTGAAAGAAAAATAGTTGCAGATTTTCTTATTGCAGTTGTGACCAATGAGGTCAAATTACTTGCAGAAAAAAACAAAGACCTTGCTTCATATCATGTTTTTCCCCTTTACCTCGGGCAGAGTAGGCCACAGAAACAACATCTTTAATAGTATTGTCATTTAACATAGTCCCTTGAGTTAATAGACGTTGTTTCTCCCGAAGTAGTTCTCCAAGACACACCTCTAAATAAGGAGGTGGAGATCGATTCTCTAGTGCAACACATACAACTTCAAATTCGATTGAAATTTCTTTAGAAATTGATCCCGCTTACTGACTGCATAGACAGATTGAACGACACTTAGCGTGGCCTGTAAAATAGCTGAATGTTTAGCTCACAAATTAAGGAACCCGAAATAATAGAATTGAACCGAAAGGTTTCTTTGACATCTGAAGCGCAGCCGCCCAAACACAGGACCGAGTCAGCTTTTTGAACTCGGACGAGTTTACCGAGTTTGAGTGATAAGAAAAGGCCCACACGAATGACAAGAAGGCCCAAGTGGTTAGAAGAATTCATTTGAATATTTGGGGTGTTTTTAGCATATTCCGAAATTTGTTGTTTTTATGTTTATTTCAGCTGGCCCAGGCCCATTAGGGGGTAGTAACCCTACCATTTAAGTGCTGTATTTTCTTTTGAGAAGTAGAGAAAAACTATGTTTATTTCCTTTGTTGTTTTATGTTTGTTTTCCAAAGCTTAGATTTGATTTTAACCCTTTGCAAGATCTATCATTGGTGCTTTCAATGAGGAATTACTAGGTTGGTGCTTTCATTACCTACACTCATGGCACCTCCTAAACCAACCACGGTTTCTTCTAGAGAAATCATAGAAGAAGCAGTCCAAACCGCTCATATCCACCTCGATAACGCTATGAATCAGACCCAACAGCAGCTGGATGAACGCTTTGACAAAGCATCAGCAGATTTGGGACAGATTCAAACAAGATTGGACAACGAAAAACATATTTCTGACTCAAGATACGAGAATATCATGGGAATCCTCACTAAACTTGCAGCTCAACATGACCAACAACAACCAACACCTGGCCATACTGCTGCTGGTTCTTCAGGTATTCACAATAGTCCACCTTCATTTTCAATGACTACACCCCATACAAGCCCTAGTTTGTCCATTGTTAACACACCACACAACTCACCCATTTTTACACATACTACCACACAACCCACGCAATCAACTATTCTATCCCAAAATTAAACCTCTTTCACTAATTCTGTCCCCATACGTAACACTCTTACTAACACCTTTATCCCAATACCCGGATTTTATTCATCACAAGCATTCATGGACCCACCCTTCCTATCTAATTCCTCAGCGTTCACAAACACCCACATCCCTTTTGTTCCACAGCCTCTTTTCTATCCCCTACAACAAACCCCTACTGTTCCATCTTTTAGAACCCCAAAATTGGAGCTAGCACTATTTGATGGGTCAAATCCCTTGGAATGGTTGTTCCAAGCAGACCAATTCTTTACATTTTACCAACTACCGCCAGAAAGTCGACTAGCAATGATGTCATTCTATATGAAGGGGGAAGCATTAGGTTGGTTCAAGTGGATGCATCACAGCCAACTACTTACAGATTGGGCCTCCTTTACTAAAGCATTGGAACTAAGGTTTGGACCTTCTACATATGTTAACCACCAAGCTGAATTGTTTAAATTAAAGCAAGACGGTACTGTTGTTGATTACCAAGCTAAATTTGAAAAATTGGGAACCCAAGTGTTAGGTTTACCCCTGGATGCCATTTTAAATTGCTTTATCTCTGGTCTAAAACCTGATATTCAGAATGAAATGGCTATTCTCAAACCTACCTCCATTTCCCAAGTAATTGGTCTGACAAAATTAATTGAGTCCAAACTAAATGATATAAAACCCAAACTCCACAAGCCCTATTCCGGCCCATACAACCGCCAAAACCCCCCAACCCAACCAACACAAAATTCTGCTTCTGCTCAAACAGCAGCATCCCTCAAACCAACTATACCCCAGCCACCCAAACTACCTATTCGGCGCCTTTTCAACACACAATTACGAGAACGCCGTGCCCAAGGACTGTGTTTCAATTGCGACGAAAAATTCATACCAGGGCATAAATATGCAACAACCAAATTCCTCTTGCTACTTGCTGACGAGGAAAACCAGGTTGAACCCCAACTTGACCCACCCACTGATGTAACATCCGAAGAAGAAAATAATGACACCTATTTCCAACTTTCCCCCCAAGCTCTCACAGGCCAATTTTCACCTCAAACTCTTAAGTTCCAAGGTCTAATTGGTGGACTTCCAGTCATGGTCCTCGTTGATACTGGAAGTACTCACAACATTCTACAACCTAGAATCGCCCATCACCTTCACCTACCAACTACACAAATCCCAAAATTTTCAGTTATGGTGGGCAATGGTTCACATTTACAATGTGAAGACATCTTCCACAATGTCAAACTCACACTTCAAAACCAAACTTTTCCAATTCCCTTCTATTTATTACCGATTAAGGGTGCAGACATAGTGCTTGGAATGGCTTGGCTTCGTACCTTATGACCCATCCAAGCTGATTTTGCCATCCCTTCAATTACCTTCCATCACAATGACAAACCTATAACTCTCTCGGGTGATCCAAAAGCATTACCTTCCCCAACCACTTTTCATCAACTCAAACACCTGATCCATACCAACTCAATTGCCTCATTTCACCTAGTGACATTCCAGCCTTCTGAACAATCAGATACCCTTGACACAACCACACCATCCCCAATAGATAACCTCCCAAGTACCCTTGACCCTAATATTGCTCAACTCATCAGAAATTACCCCACGGTCTTTCACGGTCAACCAGGCCTTCCTCCCACCAGAGCTTTTGACCATCGCTTTCCCTTAATTCCAAACTCTGCCCCCATAAACGTTAAACCCTACCATTACCCTCATTCCCAAAAAGAAGCAATGTCAACCCTCATCCATGACATGTTAAGGGAAGGCATCATTATCCCTAGCAATAGCCCTTTTTCCTCCCCTATCCTCCTTGTCAAAAAGAAAGATGGATCATGGCGGTTTTGCGTTGACTACAGAGCCTTAAACGCAGTTACTGTAAAGGATCGTTTCCCCATTCCCACTATAGACGAACTAGTGGATGAGTTAGGTACTGCAAAAGTTTTTACAAAGATAGATCTACGTTCAGGTTACCATCAAATCCGAGTCTCTCCGGACGACACTCATAAAACAGCTTTTCGTACATTTGACGGTCATTACGAGTTCTTAGTCATACCCTTTGGTCTTACTAATGCCCCATCTACTTTTCAGGCTGCAATGAACGAATTACTAAGGCCTTATCTCAGGCGATTTGTCTTGGTCTTTTTTGACGACATATTGATTTACAGTTCCACCCTTAGTGATCAAATGGTCCATTTAGACATTATTTTTAATTTGTTAAAGTCTCACTCTTTTATTGCCAAGTTTTCTAAATGTGTTTTTGCAGTGAACAAAGTCAATTACTTAGGTCATTTTATCTCTGATGGAGTTGTTTCAGCTGATCAAGATAAAGTCTAGGCAATTTTGGATTGGCCTGTACCGCGCTCTCTCACGTCATTACGGGGATTTCTCGGCCTCACCGGTTTTTATAGACGCTTTGTGCGCCACTCTCGCCGCTCCTCTCACCGATTTACTTCTTTCCACTAAATTCTCTTGGAGTACAAAGGCTGATATCGCCTTTACAGAATTAAAAGCTAAAATGACCGACATGCCGGTCCTGGCTTTGCCAGATTTTACACAAATTTTCATAGTAGAAACGGATGCCTCCGGGGTTGCTATAGGCGTCGTTCTTTCGCAGAATAGTCATCCGATTGCCTTCTTCAGCAAGAAAATGTCACCACGAATGCAGGCCTCCTCTGTTTACGTCCGGGAAATGTTCGCTGTAACAGAAGCAGTCAAAAAGTGGCGTCAATATCTTATAGGCCAGAAATTTCACATCTATACAGACCAAAAGAGCCTAAAGAGTTTACTGCAACAAAAGATTCAAACCCCGGAACAGCAAAAGTGGGCTTTCAAGTTGCAAGGTTTCAATTTTGAGATTTTTTACAAACCTGGTCGCTCTAATGTTGTTGCCGATGCCCTGAGTCGTAAGTTGCCTAGTGAAACTCCCTTGCTGCTGGCCTTGTCTTCTCCAATTCCGGACCTGGTTACACACCTCAGACATTTCTATGCCACGGACCTGCAAGGAAGATCATTAGTCCAACAAAAGCTAGCCACAGAGGACACATACAAAGTCATCAACGGATTACTCACTACGCCAAAAATATGATTAGACAGCACCAAAAAGACAGTGCTTTTATGCAAAAGCGCTGCTAAAAAGAATAAAAAAATTTCGCTAAAAAAAAGCGCCTTAAAAGAAAGGCTTTAGAAAGCGCTTTCCAAAAAGCGCTGTAAAAGAATGTAAAAGAGTGTCACCTTAGACAGCGCTTTCCAAAAAGCGCTGCTATATGTATCACTTTAGAGAGCGCTTTTAAAAGGCGCTGTCTAAAGGCCACCTTAGAAAGCGCTTTCAGAAAGCGCTCTAATAGGGCTCAATTTCTTTTCACTTTAGAAAGCGCTTTCTAAGAAAAAGCGCCTTCTAAAGTCATTTACTAAAAACATCAAGAATCACAAAAAATGGCAAAAGGGGGGGTCGAACTCACGCCCTTTAGGTAGGGAAAGGAATTTTAAATTATATTAATATATCAAATTATATTTAATATATTTAAATTATATATTTTAACTTATTTAAATTATATTTAATATATATAAATTATATTAATATAAAATTTAAAATATATTAATTTAAAATATACTTTAAATTATATTAATATATCAAATTATATTTAATATATTTAAATTATATTAAATTATATTTTAATTTATTTTAAATTATATTTTAAATTATTCAAATAATATATTTAAATATATATATGTTTTAAATACAAACATTTTAACTTATTTAAATTATATTTAATATATATAAATTATATTAATATATAATTTAAAATATACTTTAAATTATATTAATATATCAAATTATATTTAATATATTTAAATTATATTTTAATTTATTTTAAATTATATTTTAAATTATATTTTAAATTATTCAAATAATATATTTAAATATATATGTTTTAAATACAAACATTTTAACTTATTTAAATTATATTTAATATATATAAATTATATTAATATATAATTTAAAATATACTTTAAATTATATTAATATATCAAATTATATTTAATATATTTAAATTATATTAAATTATATTTTAATTTATTTTAAATTATATTTTAAATTATTCAAATAATATATTTAAATATATATGTTTTAAATCCAAACATTTTAACTTATTTAAATTATATTTAATATATATAAATTATATTTATATATAATTTAAAATATAGTTTAAATTATATTAATATATCAAATTATATTTAATATATTTAAATTATATTAAATTATATATTAATTTATTTTAAATTATATTTAAAATTATTCAAATAATATATTTAAATATATATGTTGACACCTTATTTTATATATTTATGGAGTGAGTATAAACAGTGGATGAGGGCGTAGTACCGCTGGTCAAGGAGGTTTGTGTGTTTGTTTGCCATGCTTTGAGTCTGGGGTTCGAATCCCGCTCGCCCCAGACTCATTTTTATATTTTTTGACATTTTCAGGTAAACCTTAGAAAGCGCTTTCCAAAAAGCGCTGCTATAGGTGTCACTTTAGAGAGCGCTTCTGAAAAGCGCTCTCTAAAGGCCACCTTAGAAAGCGCTTCTAAAAAGCGCTCTCTAAAGGCCACCTTAGAAAGTGCTTTTAGAAAGCGCTCTTATAGGCCTCTAATTATTTTCACTTTAGAAAGCGCTTTATAAGGAAAAGCGCCCTCTAAAGTCCTTTACTAACTAAAATATAAAACAATTCTAAACATTTTCAGAGAAAGCGCTTTTAGAAAGCACTCTTATAGGCCTCTAATTATTTTCACTTTAGAAAGCGCTTTATAAGGAAAAACGCCCTCTAAAGTCCTTTACTAATTAAAATATAAAACAATTCTAAACATTTTCAGAGACACTTTTATTCATTTTCTCTCTCTCTCTCTCTCGACCGTTTCTCTAAACCCTCGCCGTCGTTCTTGCCATTGCCATTGCCATTGCCGTTCGTGAAAACGTTGTTGTTGTTGTTCTTATTTTCTTATCATTCATTTCTCTTTTATTATTCATTTCTCAAATCGTTCTGAAAACGAAAACGAATAAGGTACTCTTTTATTTTTCATTTCTCTTTTATTATTCATTTCGCTGTTACTATTCATTTCTCTGAAAACGAAAACGAAAAAGTTTTCACGATGAGGATAAAAGCTTCCTCTTTTATTGTTGCAGAATCTTTTTTATTTTATTTTTCATGTATATTTTTACGAAAAAGTATTTTTTTTTTATAATAAGCTCATTGTGAAATTGTGAAGGTTATTTCATGACTATTAAATATTTTTTACTGTATATTTGGCAAAGTTGATTAGTATAAACAACCTAGTATTGATTGAAATTGTATTGCGCTAGTTGTGTTGTGTTTGGTCTATCCTTTTTTTCCAAGTTCATTTCTTTTATTTTCTAGAACTTGTGACTTTTTGTTATAAGTTTATTGTCTACTTTATACTTATGTAGGTGTTTACCTCTAATTGTTGCTTGTTTGTGATTACATGTTGCCACTTATCAAGTTATGACTCATAATTGGTCAATTAATGATATTTCATTTTATGATACGTGTATAGGGGTTACTTGTGTTCAAAGTGTGAAAGTCGGATCGTTTCCCTACAAAGACAAAATATTCATACCTGACTGTGACAAGTTGAGATCCGCCCTCCTTCATGAATTCCATAATACACCCGTATCAGGACACTCTGGCGTGAAACAGATAATAGCAAGACTCGGTACATCTTTTGTTTGGCCAGGTCTGTACACAGACGTCAAAGAATATGTCAAACACTGCTCTGTGTGCCAACACAACAAATATCAGACAGAAAAAAAGAAAGGATTGCTACAACCGCTCCTTATTCCTCACCAGGTTTGGGAAGATCTCACCATGGACTTTATCACCCGCCTTCCAAACTCCTTCGGTCATACGACTATCTGGGTCATTTGTGATAGACTCACCAAATACGCCCACTTTCTTGCCTTACCCACCCGATTCTCTGCGTCTGATCTCGCAAACCACTTCTCAGTAGAGATCTGCCGGCTTCATGGTGTTCCAAAATCTATTATTTCAGACAGGGATCCCTTGTTCCTCAGTACTTTCTGGAAAGATCTGTTCAAAGCACAAGGAACAACACTTAAGTTTAGTACAGCCTACCATCCAGAAACAAATGGACAAACTGAAGTAGTCAACAGGACTTTAGAAACTTACCTTCGATGTTTTGTTAGCGGCCAACCAAAGAAATGGTTCAAGTTTTTGCATCTGGCAGAATTGTGGTATAACACGTCGTTCCATTCCGCAATCCGCATGTCTCCTTTCATCGCCTTATACGGCCGTCCTCCGCCATGTATTCCAGCCTATCTCCAAGGTTCCACCGCTGTTGAGCCCTTGAACTCGTCCCTGTTGCAACGACAAGAAATCCTAGATCAACTTAAAGCCAACCTCATAAAACCAGAAAACAGATGGAATCGCAAGCTAATAAAAAACGCAGAGACTTTACCTTTCAGGTTGGTGACATGGTCCTTCTGCGTCTTCATGCATATCGGCAAATGACTGTTGCGCGTCGATCCTCTCAAAAACTCGCTCCAAAGTTCTTTGGCCCCTTCAAAGTGACAAAAGGAGTATGAGAAGTTGCATATGAACTAGATCTTCCGTCGTCATCAAAGATCCACCCTGTCCTTCACGTTTCCTTGTTACGACCATATTTTGGAAAGCAGCAGCAAGCAAACTGGGAACTTCCCTTGGATATCTCAACGAAATTTCTTACAAAAGGGTTCATACAAAGTAAAGAGTTTGGAAAGAAAGTTTTGGAAGATGAAGTGTTTGAAGACTCAAGAGAAGAAGTGGAAGATGAAGTGTTTGAAGACTCAAGAGAAGAAGTGTTTGAAGACTCAAGAGAAGAAGTGGAACATATGGGTTTGAAGCATCACACTTTGAAAGCTTCCCAAGAGAGAAAAGAGAGTCAGAAAGCGTGTGAAGAAATGAATTATGAAGTACAATCTAGTGTTATGAAGCCAAACCCTCTGCATGCTTTCCAACACACACACGTTTCAACATCCCACACCATTCCTTCTACTGCCACTTGTCCCCATCCAACGGCCACGAACCTGCCGAATTCCCCACCCACGTGCCCTCTGCTTTTTCCAACGGCTAATCTCAATACCAAACCCACTTGCTCTTGGAAACAGTCAAAGGCAGCCGACAGTAGGACCCACGTGTCCTCTCGCATGCCACAATACAGCTGTTCCCCACCTTTTTCATTTTCCCAAGGCACCGGCCCACCTACTCCTTTACATCTTGAGCCACTCAAACGAATCTTTCCCCAACCCTCTGCCAATGCATCACACTATCCCCAGCCTAAAACCAATGAAGCCCAAAATTCCAACGACCCGTTTCCTTATTCTACCTTGGACCTTGAGGACAAGGTCCATTTTGATACCGGGAGTATTGATAAGAAAAGGCCCACACGAATGACAAGAAGGCCCAAGTGGTTAGAAGAATTCATTTGAATATTTGGGGTGTTTTTAGCATATTCCGAAATTTGTTGTTTTTATGTTTATTTCAGCTGGCCCAGGCCCATTAGGGGGTAGTAACCCTACTATTTAAGTGCTGTATTTTCTTTTGAGAAGTAGAGAAAAACTATGTTTATTTCCTTTGCTGTTTTATGTTTGTTTTCCAAAGCTTAGATTTGATTTTAACCCTTTGCAAGATCTATCATTGAGTCTCCGAGTTCGCCACCGAGTCAGCACGTTGGCATGAGTTTGGGACGTTAACTCGTCCGTTTTAGCGAGTTGACTTGCGATTTTGCTAACACTGGTAGGAACACATTGTTTACATGTGAGGTTCAATGGAAGCAAGAATCCAAGATATAATTTGGGCAACCTTTGTCCTCCATGCCTCCAGTGCAGTTTTCTCTCAGTTGTACGTGTTGAAGTACCGTCTACATCACCCTACACACCTTCTTTTCCTTTCACGTACACCTTAAACTGGAACTCCCAAGCAGCCTAATTTTTGTTGGTAAAGCAAACGCATAAGTTTTCTTTTCCATGAGGAAACAACAACAAACTCAGAATAATAAGACAAATACCTCAAACCAGAACCATGAATTGTATCAGTTGAACACGAGACAAAGTTGGACCAAGAACCACAAAAAGAAAAAAATAGATTACAAACTAGAAACTCAAGACCAGAAATGATGTGAATAGCGAGACAAAGTGACCAGAACAAGATCACACAGTGCTGTTGTGCAAGGAACAAAGAAGAGTAACATTCACTACTGTTGCAGTAGTGGCGTACTATTATGTATTTTTAAACAAAGACCAGAGGACGGTTCAAGAGCTCTTGATATGATGTCAAAATGAATTTTGGCCTTGATGCCTTCTCTCATTCTCTATTCCTCCATAAATAGTACTGACTCAACAATAACTATGGTTAATGACATAATCATCACTACTAATTAAAAAAATATCATAGTCTTAAAAAGCAGACCGGTCTAATTGATCCATCCAAGAACCAGACACAACCAGATCGGTCTAATCGGTCTATCCAAGAACCAGAAACATAACCAGTCCGATCAGGCATGTATCGAAATCAAACAGAAAATTATATACAATTAGTAACTTCTTAATTTATACAAAATATAATGTATTTATCTATTTTGTTGAAAAACTTCCGTCACACTACAATAATGTGTTTATCTATTTTTGTTGAAAAACTTCCGTCACACAACAATAATGTGTTTATCTATAATAATGACAACAGATTTTCTTATTAATGTATTTATCTATTTTGTTGAAAAACTTCCGTCACACTACAATAATGTGTTATCTTATGATTAGACACTTATCCATAAACAACCATTCATAATTGATTCTAAATTATACAAAATATAATAGGAAACTATAACGATATATTTCCTATTAACTATGCATTTATCTATTTAACTATTTAGTCGAACAACTTCCTTCACAATACAATAATGTGTTATCTTATGATTAGACACTTATCCATAAACAACCATTTATAATTGATTCTAAATTATACAAAATATAATAGGAAACTATAACTATATATTTCCTATTAACTATGCATTTATCTATTTAACTATTTAGTTGAACAACTTCCTTCACAATACAATAATGTGTTATCTTATGATTAGACACTTATCCATAAACAACCATTTATAATTGATTCTAAATTATACAAAATATAATAGGAAACTATAACGATATATTTCCTATTAACTATGCATTTATCTATTTAACTATTTAGTCGAACAACTTCCTTCACAATACAATAATGTGTTATCTTATGATTAGACACTTATCCATAAACAACCATTTATAATTAATAACTTGTTATATTTTTCATCAGAAACTTATCCATAAATAACCATTTGTAATTGATGCAAGATGTGCACATATTAGTGAAGTTGACATGGGTGGTCATGAGGGAGAAAAGGGTTGCATTACAGTGACATGGGAGAATTTGGAAGCCATCGTTACAAAAGGAAAGAATAAAAAACTTATTCTGCAGGGAATAACAGGTTATGCCCAGCCAGGGAAGCTTTTGGCTGTAATGGGTCCTTCAGGTAGTGGCAAATCAACACTCCTTGATGCATTAGCAGGTAACTAGATCAGCTCAGTCATATACTTTCTTTTATGTATTATAACCAATAAGTCACTGTCTTTCAATTATAATATGATTCAAGTAATATTGCAGGAAGATTGAGATCAAACGTACAGCAATCAGGGAAGATTCTAATCAATGGCAAAAAACAAACACTGGCTTATGGAACATCAGTAAGATAAAATTCCAGAAAACTACACAAGTCCTAAGAAAACAATAATTTTTTGGTAGAGAAAATAACTGCTTTAGAAAGGAGATAGATTAGTTTATTTTACTTACCTTTTTCACACCATGTAAATTCAGGGCTATGTAACACAAGATGATGCTATGCTTTCAGCTTTAACAGCTGGTGAAACTTTATACTACTCGGCTCAACTTCAATTTCCAAACTCAATGTCTATAGCAGAGAAGAAGAGACAAGCCGATATCACACTCAGAGAAATGGGCCTGCAAGATGCTATTAACACAAGGGTTGGAGGGTATGGTGCTAAGGGCCTAAGTGGAGGGCAAAAGAGGAGACTAAGCATTTGCATTGAGATGCTAACACACCCTAGACTTCTTTTCCTTGATGAACCAACTAGTGGACTTGATAGTGCCGCTTCCTACCATGTTATGAGTAGAATTGCAAGTTTACGTTTAAGGGATGGTATCCAAAGGACAATTGTTGCATCCATCCATCAGCCTAGTAGTGAAGTTTTTGAACTTTTTGATGACCTCTGTCTTCTTTCCTCTGGAGAGACAGTCTATTTTGGTCCAGCTTCTGAAGCTAATCAGGTTAGGAACTAAAACCTATGTAGCACATATTGATTTCAAGTTAACAAAATACATATGTGGTGACACTTGATTCAATGCAGTTTTTTGCTTCAAATGGTTTCCCTTGTCCAACTCTCTATAATCCTTCTGATCACTACTTAAGGATCATAAACAAAGATTTTGAACAGGTATTATGCAACCCCTGAGTCTAAATAGTGTATTTGAAAACATTGGGAACTTTAAAGGTATTATACACTACAATATAATAAAATAGAAGTAGCTAACAAAATTAAGTACTGAAAAGATAAAATCAATCTCTAATTTCTATCATCAGACTTTAGCAGAATTGAAGATCGATTTCATTTTTTCCTTCTCTAAATTTCAATCGCTAATTTAATTTGTATCTAATGATATTTTACTGTTATATATATACAAAATCAAAGATCCTCTAGATTAGAAGGCACAAAACAGTTGAAAACCTGAAACATAATGGATTAATCTACTTCATTTTTAGGACACTGAAGAAGGCTTTGGTAAAGGAGTTATTACTGAAGAAGCAAATGGTATCCTTGTAAATTCTTATAAAGCGTCCGAAATGAAAAGTCAAGTTCAGATTGAAGTGACAAAAATAAGTGAATGCGTAAGTATCATAGTACATTCTTAAATTAGACTTGGACTAGAAAAACACATAATACAACATACTATTCAAAGCCAACAATGAACACAAGTTCTACTGTAGATCACTTTGGTAGATGGCTCAGTGTGAATCACAACCTGAAAACCATTTGAAACTTCAACGACGACAAACGTCATATTCTGTAAGTAGAGATTTCCGGCTTCTCATCCCCGTGACTAAGAGAAAGACTTGATCAGTGTCGGTTTGAAAAATAAAAGGGAAAACAAATACAATATGGAGGACCACGAGTTTCTACTTCCAGTGGACGCTGTCGATAGTCATTAAAGCTTCAAAGTGATTTTTAAGTATTGATCCACCATATTCACTTATCAAGGTGGTCCACCACAGAACCCACCTAAACTGTGAGATTTAACGTTTTGCTTTATGAAATTGTACGTACTAGGAATTGGGCGCAATGAGGAATAGGAAGACACACGCTCCATTTCTGAGTCAGTGCATGGTTCTTATAAAAAGATCTTCTCTGCAATTGTATCGTGACATCACCAACTACTGGTTACGTCTTGTTGTCTTTATTGCAATAGCTATAAGCCTGGGCACTATCTTCTATCATGTCGGCTCAAGTAATAGATCTATTCAGGTAAAATACGAAATGATTACGAAAGCATGCTTTAAAATACAAATAACTATTAATGATATGATATTAATAATCATCACTATTAAATTTAATGAAAATGCTAGAAACATATTTTCTTAAGAACCTAAAATATTTAGTGGAACCAGCATCAATTTCAAACAGTAAAGGATATAGTGTTAAAAGAAGTTTGTTAGAGAATATATTACCAGCATGATTTACAAATTTGAACCATAATTGTTTTCATGTTCGTGGCATGCTTCAGGTCAGAGGATCACTACTTTCATTTTTTATGTCAGTCATGACATTCATGACACTTGTTGGTGGATTCTCTCCCTTGGTTGAGGAAATGAAGGTAAACTTGTTATCTATTGTCATTAAAGCTTCAGTGCATTGATTTTTGCACACTTTCGAGATTTATTATGATGCACTGCATTATTCATATTTGATTTGTTAATCATTTGTTCATAATACTCACTTTACTACACTGTAAAGTGTGTAACTTTGGGTACAAATGCATCTGCAATATTGTTTTCATGTCTAACTAAAAAACTTCATTCCACCATATTAGCTGTTTGAACGAGAGAGAATGAATGGGCACTATGGCATTACTGCTTTTCTAATTGGCAACATAATATCTCCTATTCCTTACATGCTAATGATCTCTCTCATTTCTGGAGTAATAGTATGTTACCTTTCTGGACTACAAAAAGGACTAGAGCAATATCTATACTTTGCTTCTATCCTATTTGCCATTATGATGTGGGTTGAGAGCCTTATGATGGTTGTGGGGAGTATCTTCTCAAATTATGTGATGGGTGTGATTATTGCTGGTGGATTTGAAGGACTTGCGATTTTAACAGCTGGATTCTATCGACTTCCTAATGATCTGCCAAATATATTATGGAAGTACCCTTGCTACTATATTTCCTTCCTCACATATGCTTTTCAAGGATCATTCAAGAATGAATTTGAAGGCTTAACATTTGTTTGGCATCAAGATGGAGGAGGTACCATAACCGTTAGTGGTAGAGATATACTAATTGATACATGGCATGTGCAAATGGGTCACTCTAAGTGGGTTGATCTTGCTATCATGTTTGGAATGATTGTTGTTTATCGAGTTCTATTCTTGGTCATCAATAAGATCAAGGAGAAGTCAAAACCTACCGTTCCTACCATAAATCGACCACAAGCAAAAACTTTCTCTAGAACCAATATGGATGAACTCTAAATAAGGTTCAACAAAGATCATATGTATCTTAATTGTATTTTGGGTGTGGCTTGTATAGCTCAAATAATACAGAGTGCTGTATTTAATTTGTAATGATGCAAAGCAACAATTTCTCAAGTTCTATGATAATGAATGCAACTATCTATAATCATCCTTTCAAATTTCAACACCATAATAGAAATTCATACAATAACAAGATCAAATTACAGAGTTTATCATTCAATTCAAGTCCAACCAACCTCAGCATTACCTACCCACACTCAGCAACATATAACCTAATTACAAACTTTAAAGAAATCAAACAATAAAAGGCATTCCCAGCGTGTACCATCATTTTAAAATCCTCATTAAAGAACGATTATCCAAAACGGTAAAACCCCAAAATCAAACTAATAGGTGAGAATAACTTACATGTAACATAAATAGGAGAATAGCTTCCCCATGCAATGAAGGAATCCTAAGCTCCTACTTCTCATAGCTCGGTTTGATGAGTGGGTTGGGCCTAACTCACCCTATAAACAAATGTTCAGGTCATATATTGTCCATGTGAAATTCTTAATACTTTTGTAGTATATAATGTCGAAAATATATTGTTTAATGTAAGACTCTTAACACTTTTGTAGTATATAATGTCAAAAACATAAGACACCGACAGATTTGACTTTCATTTATCCATTTATTATTAAAAGAGTTAAAATGTTTTAATCAAATTTTATGTTTTTAATCCTTCATTGATCAAGACTACTTTGATGCATCTCTAACTCTTTTAGATTGTAAGTGAGATTTGACCTAAAAAAATAGAGGATTTCTTATCACACCATCCTTGTTTTTTAGGCACCATCTGAATTTTCGGTTTTGTCATCTGATTCCGGATGTGCACATCCGGACGCACCAATTTTTTAAAAAATGCTGATGCATTCCGGAAGTGCACATCCGGAAACATTCCTGATCTGCAGATCCGAAAAACAGCAGAACTTTATTGTTTTTTTCAATCGGTTTTTTTCTTGGTCGCATACGTTAAAAAATTGTCGGAACTTAATATACATTTGACAACATCCATATATAAAATAAAATTATATATATATAATAAACGTCTGTCAAAATACAGTGCATACATGTAATATAAATATGATACATAAAAAAAACTACTGCGTATGGCGAAGGATCTCTCCTGGCTCCCCTGCTCCTCTGCCCCTACCCCCCAACCTGGATCGATATCCGCGGTACTAAAGTGCCCCCCAACAATCGCAATCATCCTATCCACGGCAAGTCTGGCACCAGAGCCCTCAAGGAGGTGACCGTCCGCAATGGCCTGCTGCCCTATCTGTACTATCTGACGACAGCGTGGTAGGACATCCTGAGTATGGTCCAGCTGAGACTGCCGCTCCTCTAATATCTCCTGATGAGCAGGTCTGGGTGGCGATCCCTCAGCAGTGGGCACCATGCATGGGTGTGAGACGGTGTAGAACCACACGATATACCCGGCAGCAACGCTCTAGTCTGTCTCCGCTCTGGTCGCCTGAGCCTCCTCCGGTACTAAATGGGACTAGTAGTCAGCATATAGCTTATCTATCTGCCTGCGGGTCAAGCCTAGAGGAGCAGACTCATGAGGCATCCTGGGGATCGTCTGCGTATAACCGAACTGACGCAAGACGCGCTCCGGGAGGTATCGGGCAGTAACGGTCGAACTGCATGCCAACCATCCTGAGAACAAACAAACCTCATCGAACGGGCGCGTCACACGGTGAGCGGCATAGGGGCAATACAAAACGTCCTCAGCAGCCATCCGATTTAGATACACTTTGAAGGGGTCCGACGCCTGATTCCCTCTAAGCAGGACAAATGCAGCAGCACGTGGCATATCCTCAGTGTACCCCTGGACACTCCCCAACCAGTAATGTAGGGAAAGTGCTGTAAAATCCACGCCTGAAATGAAAAACATAACATGGGTGTCAAACATTATAATGAATACAGAAAGAAAAGAAATGAAAAAATCACTTAGAATATTAGATTGTTACCACGTATAGCGTACAACTTCCTGCCACAGTCTTAGCTGCCCAGCAGCAACCATCAGAGAGCCTGAAATAGGTGAATGCCAGCGCAGTCGCCCCCCAGTTGTACCCATGGATCTCTGTCTGATCCGAAAGATATCTGAGGTAGACGATATCAATATAATAGGCGCTGGTGTCCACAAACACCTGCGTGCCCAGCAAAAACAAGTAGTAGCATCTCAGGGCACGCGTCTTGTGGATCGCAACCTTAGGTGGATCACCATCTGCCCGTCCTGCCTCTGCAAGCGCCTTAGCAAATCTATCCATCAGAAACGAGAACTGGACGTGTGCGCCCCTCAACGGGTGCACCTCTGCATGTGCTTTCTTCGGGCTAGCCCCAAGCTCTGTAACTAGCAACTTCATGTCGTCCACCTTCGTCATCCTACCGTGACGGAGAAGGGTACCCGTGATCGGTAGATGTAAGTGGCACAAGATGTCATCCAGCGTGATCGTGATCTCGCCGTACAGTAGATGGAATGAGGAGGTCTCAGGGTGCCATCTCTCAACAAATGCCATCAGGATACTGTACTAGATCTGGGAATATTCAATCCTAGACAGGCCTCCAAGACCAGACTCCGCAAGTGCAGACGTGAACCACTCAGCCTCTAGAAGCATCTCAATCGTGTCCATAACCTTGCCCCCATGGTTATAGAACTTCTGTGAATCCTTCTCCTGAAAATTTCCAAATAAAACAATGTTACAAATGAACATATTTTTAACGAATACAATTCTATAAATAAACCGAGAAAGGTTACCTGTCCTAGCCAGACATATCTGGCAGTATGCTCAGAGTACCCCCCGAGTAGGGACATATCAGACGGTCCCCCGGGGTAACCGCCCAGCTCATCGAAATCGTCATCAGCGTCAACACCCTCATGTGTTGGGTGATCACCCTCTAGAACTGAAACATCAACAGGGGAACGAGGAGGAGCATCTGGAGTCTCCCGACGTCGCCTGCGTGCGGGCTGGGACCCTGATGAACTAGCAGTAGAATCCTGACGCCTCCAAGATGTAGAATCGGCGGCTGACGGGGGAGTGGCCTGAACCTGTGATGTGGAAGTGGCCTGAACCTGTGATGTGGATGGCTGTGGTGTAGGATGTGGTGTAGGATGTCCCTCAGCTGTAGGGGCTACCCCAACTCCCTTTGCGCCGGAAGCCTCGGCTGTAGACTGCATCCGCTCACGTCGGACAGATGCGTGTTGAGTTGTCCGTCCATGTATGGTACGATCGTCTCTGCCAGCCATCTAATCTGCAAAGCATAATAAATAAATAAATTATTTTTTAAAAATAATTAAACAAAAACAAAAACAAAAAAAAAAACAAAAAATTGTCTTCCGGATGTGCACATCCAGAAGGACACAAAATTTTTAACGTTGTGTATTTCCGGATGTGCACATCCGAAAATACTCAAAAAACTAAACGTTACACTCTTTTTAGATCTGCACATCCGGTACATATTTTGAAGTTTAAAAATGACAGTCATGACCACTGTAACATGCAAAAGGGCATTTTAATGCCCTGATCATTAGTTTGAAGCAGTAAAAATGACCTGCATTGTCTCTAACCTATGTTATTCATACAACCTAACAATTTCTACACCTAAATGTGTACTCTAAATCGATTACTCGAAAATTACTCCGAACTTTAAAATTTGAAAACTTACCGATTAAAATGAGATACGGAGGATTTAGAGTGTGTTGATCGTTGTAGAAGTTGCTCTGTGCCGAACTCGAGTGAAAAAAATCGAGATTTGTGGTGATTGAAAATTTGAGAGTTTAAGAGATTTTGGAAATGGAAAAGTGAAGAATGAGGGGGAGGAAGAACGTCTGTCGCGAATTAATAAGAAATCCTTCCAGAAGTGCACATCATAATTGTTTTCGGATATGCATATCAGAAAAAGTTCTGCGTTTTTTAAAAATTTGGTGCGTCCGAATGTGCACATCCGGAATCAGGGGGCAAAAAAATAATTTCACATGGTGCCTAAGAAACTTGGATGGTGCATTAAGAAATCATCAAAAAATATATAAGGTGTGTCAAAGCAAAGAAAAAAATTCTTTTGAAACACTTATCTAAATTATCCCACATCTATGTATGTTATATAGGTATCGGATACTGATTCAAAGAGTGTCAAAGTACAAAAAAAAATATTGTGTAGAACACTTTTTTGAGTTTTTCGACACATATGAGTGTCATACAAATGTCGAATGCTAACGTGTGTCAAATACCGTGACACGCTAAATATTGTACCCTAATATATGGAACACCTTCTAGTCCTAATTTAATTCAAAAATTGAGTGGGTGGTATGCTCAAATTCAAAACATGGCAATCGCTCACATCATGGGGAAGAAAAGGCTCAAGGGTCCTAATTTAATTCAAAAATTGAGTGGCTGGAAGATTCAAATTCATAACCCTTCTATTCTTCCGTGCATAAGTTGAAAAGCTTATTTCTCACTAAAATAATGTGTGACTCTCTCCGTTTCATATTATAAGTAAATTTTATTTTTTAAATTCATTGAATAATTAATATATCTGATCTATATATAGACAAAATATATTAATTATTCAATGAATTTAAAAAGTAAAATTTTCTTATATATACTGAGGTAGTATCTTCTAACCATAAATAACCATTTGGAATTAATGCAAGATTTGGATAAGTTGAAAAACTTCTTTCTTACTAAAATAATTTGTTATCTTCTGACTAGGGGTGGAAGTAGGTCAGGCGGATAACAGGGACCTACAGGGTAGCCTACACAGACTCAGGCCAGGCCAAGCTATTTTTTTAAATAAAAAAGGCCTACACTTTTTATAAGCCTATTTAGTTAAAAATGCTAGGTCTCAGGTCTTAAAAATAACTTTTTAAGCCTAACAGGCCGGTCTATTTAAATAAATATGAATAACTTTTTTATTATTTTATGTTATGTTTTTTACTTTGAGTTAAAATATATAAATAAAAATTGGTTATATTTGAGAACTTAGGAAAATAAGATGAAAACACCTAATGAACAATGTTATAAGTTGTTTTCATAAGTTATCTTAAACAAATAGTCTCATAAAAAAATTATGCTAATAGGTATGTTAAAATAAGTCAATGCAAACAAACTTTTAGGCTCATTGATTTTTTAGTTTGTTAGTCTATTTAAACATTATTTTAATTGCGTATTTACATATTTTCAAATAATAGGTTTTTATGCAGGTTAACAGGCTAACCAGACCTTAGAAAATGTCAGACTCAGGCCTTAGAAAAGGTCAGACTCAGGCCTAAAAATAAGCCTATGACAGGTTTAAGGTCAGGCTTAGGCTTTAGTTTTTTTGGCAGGCCAGACTTAGGCTTGGCAAAGTCTAGCTCGGCCCAGCCTATTTCCACCCCTACTTCTGACTGACCATAAATTTATCCATATATATAACCATTTGTAATTGATGCAAGATATGCACAAGCTAGTGGAATTGACATGGATGGTGGTGATAAGGGAGAAAAGGGTGGCATTACTCTGACATACGAAAACTTGGAGGTCATTATTACAAAGAATAAAAAACAAATTCTGCATGGACTTACAGGTTATGCCCAGCCTGGGAAGCTTTTGGCTGTAATGGGTCCCTCAGGCAGTGGCAAATCCACACTCCTTGATGCCTTAGCAGGTGATTAAATTAATACTAGTAGTCTATTGAAATTTATATGCATGTGTGACCAATGAGTATGAGCCCCATAGCATATTATTCTTTATAAGCTAGTTATTCGACTAGTATCATATGATTCAATCAATTTTGCAGGAAGATTGAGATCAGACATACAGCAATCGGGGAAGATTTTAATCAATGGAAAAACACAAACACTGGCTTATGGAACATCAGTAAGACAAAAATCCTGAATACTACTACATCAGTCCTAAAAAAAAGCAACAATCTCTTGGTCGACAAAACTAATTGTTTTAGAAAGCAGATAGGTTAGTTACTAACCTTTTTCGCACCATGAAAATTCAGGGCTATGTAACATAAGATGATGCTATGCTATCAGCTTTAACAGCTGGCGAAACTTTATACTACTCATCTCAAATTCAATTTCCAAACTCAGTGTCCATAGCAGAGAAGAAGAGACAAGCAGATATCACACTCAGAGAAATGGGCCTGCAAGATGCTATTAACACAAGGGTCGGAGGGTATGGTTCTAAGGGCCTAAGTGGAGGGCAAAAGAGGAGACTAAGCATTTGCATTGAGATGCTAACACACCCTAGACTTCTTTTCCTTGATGAACCAACTAGTGGACTTGATAGTGCAACTTCCTACTATGTTATGAGTAGAATTGCAAGTTTAAGTCTAAGGGATGGTATTCAAAAAACGATTGTTGTATCCATCCATCAGCCTTGTAGTGAAGTTTTTGAACTGTTCCAGGACCTCTGTCTTCTTTCCTCTGGGGAGACAGTCTATTTTGGTCCAGCTTCTGAAGCAAATCAGGTTATGAACTAAAATTCTTGTAGCACATTGATTTCAGGTTGACAAAAATATATATAGTGACACTTGATTCGGTGCAGTTTTTTGCTTCAAATGGTTTCCCTTGTCCAACTCTCTATAATCCTTCTGATCACTATTTAAAGATCATAAACAAAGATTTTTATCAGGTATTTATGCAAATCCTCGAGTCTAGATAGTATTTATTTGAAAGCATTAGGAATTTTAGAGGTATAAAAGAGAATTAGCAAAGAAAATGAAGTACTGAAAATAAATTCCATCTCTAATTTCTGTCAGCAGACTAGTAGAATTAGAGATGAATTTCATTTTTCCCTCTCTATTTCATCGCTAATGTAAATTGTGTATAGTAATATTTCACAGATATATATACAAAGTCTTCTAGATTAGAAGGCACAAGAGTCAAAACAGTTGAAAAACTGAAACATAATGGACTAATTTACTTTGTTTTCAGGATACTGAAGAAGGCTTTGGTAAAGGATTTATTACTGAAAGAGCAATTGATGTCCTTGTAAATTCTTATAAAGGGTCTGAAATGAAATTTCAAGTTCAGATTAAGGTGACAAAAATAAGTAAATGCGTAAGTATCATAGTGCATTCCTAAGTTAGACTTAGACTAATGTACTTTTCAAAAACAACAATGAGCACAAATTCTACTCTAGACCACTTTGGTAGATTGCTGAGTGTGAACTGATACCTGAAAACTGTTCGAAACTCCATCAACGACAAACACCTCCTTCTGGAAGTAGAAGTTCTCGTCTCCTCGCCCTCACGACTAAGACAAAGACTTGATCAGTTTTGGTTTGATAAATACAGGGAAACAAATATAATATATGGGGGACCATGAACTCCTACTTTCAATGGGCGTTGTCGATAGTCATTAGAGCTTCAAAGTGATTTTAAAGTATTGATCCACCATAACCACTTATCAAGGTGATCCACCACAGAACCCACCTAACCTGTAAGATTTAACGTTTTGCTTTATGAAATTGTATGTACTAGGATTTGGGTGCAATGAGGAATAGAAGGATGCATGCTCTATTTCTGACTCAATGCATGGTTCTTATAAAAAGATCTTCCCAGCAATTGTATCGTGACATCAGCAACTCCTGGTTACGTCTTGTTGTCTTTATTGCAATAGCTATAAGCCTAGGCACCATCGTCTATCATGTTGGCGCAAGTAATAGATCTATTCAGGTAAAATACGAAATGATAATGAAAGAATACTTTAAAAGACGAATTACTATTAATGATATAATATAAATAAGCATCAATATTAAATTTAATGAAAATGCTAGAAACATCTTCTTTAAGGTTCCGCTAATTTTAATATAGAACCTAAAACATTTAGTAGAAACAGTGTCAATTTCAATCTGTAAAGAATAGTGTTAAGGGAAGTATGCTAGAGAATATATTACCAGTATTCCCTGTGATTTATAAATTTGAACTGTAATTGTTTTCTCGTATGTGGCATGCATCAGGTCAGAGGATCACTACTTTCATTTCTGATGTCTGTCCTAACTTTCATGACACTTATTGGGGGATTCCCTCCCTTGATTGAGGAAATGAAGGTAAAATTAGTATCAATTGAAATTGAAGCTTCAGTGCATTAAAGTCTAGTAGCCGACTATCGTATCCAAATCCTAAAAGATTTGAATTCATCTTCGGTAAATAAAGTGTAAAGAGAGTAAATCAAGAATTGATTTTAGTACACTTTCATGATTTATTATGATACACATGCAATATTCATATTTGATTTGTTAATCAATTGTTGATATACTCACCCTACACTGTAAAGTGAGTAACTTTGGGTACAAATGCATCTGCAATATTGTTTTCATTTCGTACTAAAAATGTTTCCTTCCACCATATAGGTGTTTGAACGAGAGAGAACGAACGGACACTATGGCATTACAGCTTTTCTCATCGGCAACATATTATCTCCTATTCCTTACATGCTAATGATCTCTCTCATTTCTAGAGTAATAGTATGTTACCTTTCTGGACTAAAAAAAGGACTAGAGCAATATCTATACTTTGCTTCTATTCTATTTGCTATTATGATGTGGGTTGAGAGCCTTATGATGGTTGTGGGGAGTATCGTCCCAAATTTTGTGATGGGTGTGATCATTACTGGTGGAGTTGAAGGACTTGCAATTTTAACAGCTGGATTCTATCGAAATCCTGATGATCTTCCAAATCCATTATGGAAGTACCCTTGCTACTACATTTCCTTCCTGACATATGCTTTCCAAGGATCATTCAAGAATTAACATTTGTTTGGTATCAAGATGGAGGCACCATAATCGTTAGTGGTAGAGATATACTAATTGATACATGCATGTGCAAATGGGTCACTCTAAGTGGGTGGATCTAGCCATCATGTTTGGAATGATTGTTGTTTATCTCATTTTGGATAAGACGACAACCACGTCGACTTCTGCGATATTTTTTGTAAGCTACATGATCATGGTTATTGGGACCAAAGTAATTAAGTCCGCACAAGCATTTGTGAAATTTGACTAATGACTCCCTGATATATCGGATGTCATGAACTGTGTATTGTCTTGGACAACCTTGTACCATATTGATTGGTTGGTAATCCCTCATTTTGTATTCCTGGATCCAATCTTGGTCTGTTTGTTCTTGTAGAGCTGCTTGTACAAAATAGCATCCTTGATTGTTTATAGAACAAACTTTGCACACTGCATAATCATGTGGATCTATAAGACCCTGAAGGTTGAGAAACACAAGAAAGGGGGGTTTGAATTGGGTTTCACATTTCGTCCTCATTTGCGGAATTTAAACTAATAGCGTTAACATGTAAATAAAAATAAATAAACACAATTATTTTTATCCTGGTTCACTGCTAACGAAGTTACTCCAGTCCACCCCTCAAGGTGATTTCACCTTTTCACAAGGACGTAATCCACTAATCATCAAAATGATTACAACCACAATGGATACTTTCCATTGCCTTCTTTGAGAATCCTGACTTTACTCGCCTCTCAAGGAATCATCCTCCAAGCCGTTCAACAACGACCTGACCCTCTCAAGCATTCTGGTCTTCATTCGATCGCTCAAGGAATCAACCTCCAAGCCATTCAACAACGACGTGGCCCTCTCAAGCTTTCTGGTCTTCACTCGACCGCTCAAGGAATCATTACCTTTTCAAGGATTTTTGTGTGCACTATATACACTTCTTACAAGCTGATTACACAAATGAAGTACAGTAACACCTAAGTGTTTCTAGCAAGATATGAGCAACAACTCCTTACTTTCTAATACAGAAACTATCTAAAGAATGAATCTCTAAGAGATTATAAAGCACCCTAGTTCTGTATTGCTTAAAAGCTTTCTTATGATCATGACGGCTTCTTATCATGAGCTTTAAGCTTCTTTCTGATGTACTCCTTCTGAGTAGTTAATGCTTCTTCCAGCTTAACTATCAAGATCAACTAAGTTATTATGCTTCACTTATTAATGTTTCACTTGATGAGTTTCACATGGCTTTAGCATGTTGCATCGTTGTGCATTCTTCATCATTCTGCTTCTGCTTCTTCTCCATTGAGCATTCTTTGTTTAAGCTTCAGCTTGCAGCATCTTGTACTCCTTTCTTGAGCATATAATACTTTTTTCCAATTCAACCATCAAGTTCAACTAAGCTAATATGCTTCACTTATTGATGTCTCACTTGAGTAGTTTCATATGGTGTTAGCATAATTTCCGTTTGTGCACACTTGTAGTAGCATGTTCATCTTTGCTCGCTACATGTTGATTGTTTGTTGTGTTGAATAATAATCCTTTGTATGAAAAGCAACCAACAACCTTTTTATCTTTCTCTCTTTATGATCAGCGGCTGCTTCAAGCAAAAAGCCATTAGCAACATTTCTTCAAGCTTCCAAGTCTTCAATTTATAGAGCAGGAGAGAATAAATTCATTGAGGGGTATTCTTGGAAACATATTCCAACACCAATATCCCAACATTCACATGAAGGAATGGTCAACATCACTGTACAAAAAGCTTCTCCTGCACCACCTTTTCGAGGTAGAGCTTACAGAGTTTTAGTACTAATATATTCAGCTCAAAACCATTCTGATCTTCAGTCTTCTAGCATCTTCAGAGGCTTCAGATATTAACTTGATGAAGCGTGTTGTAGAAGAGTCATTCTTTGTGTAGTCTTCAGAAACACGGTCTTCAGAATTCCAGATCTTTGTTCAGCAGAATCATCTTGAGAATCTTCAACACTTGATTTCTTAGAAGCATAATCTTCAGAGTCTTCAGAACTTGTTCCTTCATAACCTTATCTTCAGAGTCTTCAGATTTCATTAAGCACGTTCTTGTCTTCATAGTTTTCATCACTTCGTTCAATCAGAACCTTGTCTTCAAAAACTCTTTAGAACTTGATCTTCATAAATTGTGTCTTCAGAATCTTCAGAGCTTTGTTCACCTGAACCACGTCTTCAGAATCTTCAGAACTTATAACATTAGAAGCGCATCACATTAGAAAGTCTTGTAGACCTTTCTTATAAAGTCTTAATTAGAATGTCTAGAACTAACATTCAATAGAATCGTTGTATTAGAAACATTCATGAATCTTGACTTTATCTTGTATACACATATGTTTTCTTCCAGAGTGTTGATAACAGAGTCTGATGACGTCACACGCCTTCTTATCAGAGTCAGAATCATATTGACAATATCCACACACTAGATAGAAACCATATCATACATAATTGTTCTCTTAGATAACATGTGCAGTTATTATCAAAACTCAAAGGCCAAATGTAGAACCAAATATTGTTCTTACAATCTCCCCCTTTTTTATGATGACAAACAATGCATTTTCATAGAGGAATTCGTATAGGGTAATCACCATAAGTCCACAGAGTCAGAGATAAGCTTAATGGGCTCCCCCTGATTCTGTTACTCTCAAAATTCATTTATGCTTGTTCAGAGTCTACCCCTGATCCCCAAGACTCACAAAAATGATTTTGAAGTAGAATCATGTCAATAGAGAAGGATTAACTCTCAGTGACGTCTCATCAGAATCTGACTAGAACTAGCTGGTCTTCATCTTAGAACCAAGCTTGCTATCAGAATACTGTAGACGTATCGGAACCTGATTTGTCTTATCAGACTTGATGTCTTGCATTATATAATAGAAACTAGTAGATACTTTCTTAGATGCCACACGTCATGTATCAAAACCAAATCTTCAATATCTTAGCACAGATCACCAACAGGTGCACTTATCCTCATGTCATTTGATGGTTCAGAAACCAAATATTTTCTTTTATGACCATGACTTGATTTCATCTCTAAAGAATTCACATTCTTTTAACGTTGGAGTCTAGATATCATTTAAGGTTTGGATACCATTGAATTTTAGATACCAATTGAACCATCCTTTCAGAAAGTTAACAACTTCTGACAAGTTTTGGGTATCAACGCGAAATTCATGGATATCTCTTGTTTCTGATGACTTAGTGGTCAACACCAGATATTAATATGTTATCAGATCAAGCTTGTTTGGTATTCTTCTTTCTTGTACATGTCATTTGATGATTATATCTTCCGATCTCTTGTACAATTGCTTCTGATATAATCTTCTTGGTTATAAACCATTTCTTCTGAACATATCTTCTGATATCTTATCAAATACAACTTATGTATTATGATATGTCATAGCTTCTGATATGTCTTGTCCTCTGTCTTCTGATAACCTGTTCTAACATACAGTGAACTTTTGCGAAGTTCTTGATCAATTCTCAAACATATGGTTAGAAGTAAAACATATTCAATTGTATTTGGGATGAGATTCTTTAGATTGGATATCAAAATCATATATCACTTTCTCCCCCTTTGTCAGAAATCAAAAAGGTATGGAAAAGAAATTGACAAAGAAATATGAAAAAGAGATTTCATTAATATTCATTAAGAAATTACAATGGGAGACGACAGACACAAAACATACTTAGGTCTAATGACAAAACTAAGAACTTAGAGGTTCTAAGATTCAACAACTTTTTTAGGCCTGAGGTTTGTAAGAACTCCCTGTGTCAGATGGTCTTCGAGAGGAGGTTTGTAAGCTCTTCTTGAATCCAATTTGTAAAGTATAAGAAGTGAGGTTTGTAAGCTCCCTTCTATTCAGAACAAAGAAACTAGTTCCCTTAAGGAGAACCATAATTCGTATTCAGAAATCAATGATATTCTATTAATTATTGATGATTTCTGAATAGTTCATAGGTGAGCACAAATCAAAAGCAAGTTTTTCAGTCATTCCAGTTTGATTAATGTTAGCAACAACTCCTTGTAGATCAAGAATATGAGAAATGAATCTACTGAAAGGAATCTGAAATGACAACTCCTCTTTGGATGAAAGAATTTCTTTTTTCAGATAGTTGAACATGGATTGAGGCAGATTGATCTTAATCTTGGAGACTAAGAAGAAGATGAAAAGCATATCTATTGTAATTGAAGCTTCAGTTCAATGAAGTCTAGTAGTCAACTATTGTATCCAAATTCTAAAAGATTTGGATTCATCTTCAGTAAATAAAGTGTAAAGAGTGTAAATGAAGAATTGATTTTTGTACACATTCAAGATTTATTATGATTTGTTTTTTTTTTATTGTTGATAATACTCACTTTACACTATAAAGTGTGTAACTTTGGGTATAAATGCATCAGTAATACTGTTTTCATTTCTAACTAAAAAAGTTTCCTTCCACCATATTAGGTGTTTGAACGAGAGAGAATGAATGGGCACTATGGCATTACTGCTTTTCTCATCGGCAACATATTATCTCCTATTCCTTACATGCTAATGATCTCTCTCATTTCTAGAGTAATAGTATGTTACCTTTCTGGACTAAAAAAAGGACTAGAGCAATATCTATACTTTGCTTCTATCCTATTTTCCCTTATGATGTGGGTTGAGAGCCTTATGATGGTTGTGGGCAGTATCTTCCCAAATTTTGTGATGGGTGTATTCATTGCTGGTGGAGTTGAAGGACTTGCGATTTTAACAGCTGGATTCTATCGACTTCCTAATGATCTGCCAAATATATTATGGAAGTACCCTTGCTACTATATTTCCTTCCTCACATATGCTTTCCAAGGATCCTTCCTAACATTAGTAAAATCAATTGAGATTGTAGTGAAAGCAAAATATCATTAATCAAAGTTATGAATCGGTTCATAAACTACTAACAAAATTGATTCATATAAGAAATAACCCTCGAATCCAATAAGGCTCAGTTGAACCGATTCACAAAGTGCTCAACAACAGGTTAATTGATTCTCAGAGTATTCATCAGTCTGTGAATCGATACAGAGACTATAAATTTGCAGCGTTATACAGAATTTCTCAACAATTACACCAAAATGCTTCATGTTATTGACCTAAAAAGACAGTATATACCTAAATTGTGAGAATTTTCTTGTCGATCTTCTCTTATATTTTTCTTCTCCAAATGTGAAGGGGTAATAGAAATCGCGATCTTCTACAGCGTCATGCCCATGCACACCCGATGTCCTATACAGTCCTAACGAGACAAAATGTAATACCTATATTGATTAGATTTTAACTTGACACCCCAATTATATTCTATATCTCCATATTTTCAAATTGCTAAAACTGTACCCTATTCAAAATTGAATAAAATTTTTGTTCCGAATTTTTAACTTTTAGGGCTAAAATTTTCGATAGTATATTTTAAATTTGGATTAATACCCATTTTGCCCTGACATATAGGCGCTTTTCGAAAAACCCCCTGTAAAAAAAAACTTGCAAAAAAAACTCTAACATTTGAAGATTCTCTCAATTTTGACCTTCATCACATTCAGTCACCAAAAACTTGCCATTTTGACCCCTGCCATTTTGGCAGAGTTTTTATTTTGACCCCTGCCATTTTGGCAGCGTTTTCATTTTGACCCCTGCCATTTTGGCATTTTTAGTGACTGAATGTGATTAAGGTCAAAACTGAGAGAATCTTCAAATGTTAGGGTTTTTTTTTGCAAGTTTTTTTTTTACAGGGAGGTTTTTCGAAAAGCGCCTATATGGCAGGGGGCAAAATGGGTATTAACCCTTTAAATTTTCGATATTTCAAAAATTTTCAAATTTCTAATATGTTTCAATAAATTTTGAAATTTTGAAATGTACTGGTTGATACCCGAAATTTCAACCTAAGTGAAATTTTTGATAGTGTTATTTATTTGAAATTTTAAACGCTCGGAATTTTGCCGATAGTTTTGAATGGTCGTGGTTGCACAGACAATTTTGTGTGGTCTAGAGTAAATGCAAAGTTGCATCAATGAAAAATAAAAAAATATTATCTAATAAAAATTTTATAATGAAGATGTCTGAGTAATATATAAATAATACAAATAATACATAATAGATCAAATCCATGATATACAAAAGATGTCTAAATAGGCCCCCACAGGCTATTTGTGTAGCCCGAGATAATCTAGTATAAACGTCGTCATTTGGGTTTACCAAACCCATAAGGTTATCCGTAATAACTGCAATAATCTGGAGGCGTTGCTGGTCATCGACATCAATTAGAAGAGTCGGCGGCGACACATCATCAATAGGTACCCTAGCATCAGAAGGTCCAACATCAGTTTTAGGTGGGATGATGCAAGGGTGTGATATAATGAGGTACCACTCTAAGTAACCATCCTCACATTGCAAGGGGTGTTGAACTGTAATTGCTCAAACTCTAATGGCACGATCAGAGCTGATGAAGTTGCTCTGAAACCACCAATCAATGCCCGCACATGGTATATCTAGAACTGGTTGTGGGATACTCAGAACATAACCATACTGTCAAAGACACCTCTCAGGCAAGTGTCTAGCAACCATAGTCTTCCACCACATATAACCTGAATATAATGAAGACTCCTTGAACTCACGGTGGACTATATGACCAATGTATGGTGTCCATGTAACACCCATATATAATATATGTCTAGAATTTACATATTATACATAGTTTCAAATTTGGTACTGAAATACATAAGTTCCTAGTGACACATTGTACATATTAAATGCCCAAAACAATACAACTAAACGTGGCACAATATATACAAGATGCCCAAAATGAAACTAATAACTATATCATTACGGAATGATCTCAAAACAATCATCTTCACAGAGGAAAGCCATCCAAAAAGATAAGATAAGTAAGGACATCAAGCTACTTTGTCCTTACCCTTCACTGAATCAACCACCTGAAAAATAATCAACAACATGGGGTGACACAAAAATCACAGTGGTTTCCCTATCTTATGGGTTCTGTCGGCTCTATAAGGTTCTAACTAGTTAATAACTCAAGTCACAAAAGGGGAAAGTATACTTGAGTTCACAACTATTGCACTATATGGAAACACGTTGCTTTCACCAACTCAAACTATCACTAATCGGAAACCATATCAAGGCATCTTTCCCCATCCTCACCTACGTCTAGAACTTTCGGCGCGCGTCACAGATCCTTGTATCTTACATTGACATACTAATGGATTCGGATTCTAAGGGACTCCTCAACCTTAAAAGTCGCCGCTTCCTACTGGACTTCCAACCCATTTCAATCCTTTTACCCGTAGGCTCCATTCACTTATGTGGACTCAAACTTGTCAAAGTAATGGTGCATACATCCTAAAGGAGCTCTACATAAGCATCAACTCTTGGGACAACACAAAATAGGGGTTATCTCCAATTACATGATCAATAGGGATAACATGATTGTATTCGATAATGAAAAAGGTGATCGCATCACCTTAACATTCACAACAACACCGCATGTTCCAAATAATGTCTTACCTCTCCACTAGACAACTACTTGTCAAAGACATACACCTAGGCATCATTTGCACAAGCATTGCCATATGAGTCATCTATCATGTCCTAATTATCTTACAGGTTCCTTTCATTAGTTATCATTAAGGGTTTCCTCACCATTCTTAATCATCTTTAATTATGTTACCCACATTTACAAGCAATTATTCATGGGTAGGAAACATGCATAATAACCGCAAAAATCAACATAAGGTAACCTATAACATAGTTACGCATACATGTGAAGCAACCAAAGCAGTTAACAAAACAAATTGTCAAAGTCATGTAACCATCGCCCGTCGAGCAGCCAGCGAGGCTAGCTCGCTTTCGGTTCACCCGGCGAACCCAAGGTGTGGGGCAGACAGAAGAAAAAGTGTAACATGGTTGCTAGACGGCCAACCAGCGAGTAGCTCGCCTTCTATTCGCTGAGGCTCGCCCGACAACCGTAGCAGAAAAATAGGTCGCCCTGGGCTCGCCCAGCGACCGCGTTGAAATCTGCAGAAATTCCAGCAGAACGGACAACAAACAAGGGGTTTTCCAACCTCCCACCCCAAACCAAGTTCCCAACACAACCATAAGTCAACATATAACACACATTTACTCATAACCAACATGAAATCAACATATTCATAGAATATTCATGGAAATGAAAGAATTACATATCAACAATACAATTTCTACCTCAAAAACTAAAATCACTGATTTCTACAATCTATAGCATCTACCTAGAACCCACCTTGCAATGATGATGAAGAAGTTGTGGATGATGAAGATGAGATGATGTTGATGAAGAATAAGGAGAATCCGAGTTTCTTCTTCTTTCCTCTAGGTTTTCTTCTTCTTTCTACTTTTCTCTTCTTTCTCTTTATTTTCCCCTTTTTATCTTTTTCCTCTATAATACTCCCACTTTGTTGGAAAGAAGTGAAAGAAATGATACATAAAAAATATCATTAGAGCTTGCAAGACCAATTGGAAAATGTGGTATAAAATGATAAGTTAGTAGAAGAATAAATATTAAGTGGTACAATGCTTAATATTTGTTCTACTAGAGCAACTGACTCATTATCAATGTTATCCAAATGTATTTATCGTACCAATTTAATAAAAAGTCTGTGTTGAATAATATTAATAAGTTCAATCTGAGCTCACTAGTTACTCTAATCATCCCAACTGATAACTCTTAGAGCACATAGGAACTCAATTGATCTCAACTGGTATTATTTAGAGCACTTTAGGAAATACGGGGGTATTACATCCTCCCCCCTTAATTAAAAATTCACCCTCGAATTTAAAGATTACCTATAAAAGGTGAGGGTAAGCTTCCCGCATCTCCTATTCAAGCTCCCAAGTAGCATCACCCAGATGTGTTTTGTCCCACTGAACCTTAACAAGAGGAATCTCTTTGTTTCTCAACACTTTAGTTTCTCTTCCTACAGCGCGGCTTGGTTGAGGTTCAAATGTTAGATTTGCTTCTATCTCCACTGAGTCTAAAAGAATTGGTTGAAGAGCATCAGGAATGAACTTTCGGAGTTGAGACATGTGAAAAACATCATGCATCTCAGATAGAGAAGGCGGTAAGGCTAATCGATAAGCTACTTCGCCAATCCTCTCTATAATTTGATATAGTCCCACGTATCTCGGAATTAACTTCCACGATTTAAACGGTCCTTTCAATCTCAATCTTGGAGTAACCTTCAAAAACACATGATCACCTTCCTCGAATTCTAAAGGTCTCATTTGATTGTCAGCATAACTCTTCTAGGTCTTGTGCCTTCTTCACCTTATCACGAATCATTCTTATCTTCTTCGTAGTTTCTCGAACAATTTCCGGTCCTAAAATTCATTCTTCACCAACATCCGTGCAATACAAAGGTGTTCTAAATTTTCTTCCATACAATGCTTCATAAAGATCCATTCCGATACTCGCGTGGTAACTATTGTTGTATGAAAATTCGATTAATGGTAAAAGCTCTTTCCAATTTCCTCCACTCTCAAGCACACAAGCTCTTAACATATCTTCCAACGTCTGTATCGTTCTTTCCGTCTGACCATCCGTCTGAGGATGATTCGACATACTTAAAAACAACTTAGATCCCATGGCTTGTTGAAAGGCTTTCCAAAATCTTGAAGTAAACTTCGGATCTCTATCGGACACAATACTATAGGGGACACCATGTAGTCTCACAATTTCCGCAACAAACAACCGTGCAAGATGAATTGCCTTGTAAGTAGTTTTTACTGCTAGGAAATGTGCGGACTTTGTCAACCAAACCACAATCACCCATATAGAATCATAACCACCTTGGGTACGAGGTAACCCAACTGCAAAATCCATTGAAATGTTATCCCATTTCCATACCGAAATCTCTAAAGGTTGCAATAAACCACCCGGTCTTTGGTGCTCAATCTTCACCTGTTGGCACGCTACACATTCAGACACATACTCCGCAATGTCCCTTTTCATCCCAGACCACCAATAGTCCTTTTTCAAGTCTTGATATATTTTTTAGAAACCGGGATGTATGGTAAAAGTTCCTTTATGAGTTTTTCCCAAAATATTTCTTTTTAACTCTACATCACTCGGAACACAAATTCTTTAATTGAATCGAACAACTCCATATGCGGCATGCGTGAAATCTGGTTGAACCAACATCTCCTGCAACTTCTCATCTGTCATTTGTTCTTGTCGAATTTCTTCTTTTAGAGTGGAAATAACATTCAAATTTCCCATCATCACACCACTCCGAGTCCAAAAAAATTGAAGATTAAGATCTCAAAACTTTTCCAATAATGAATATTCTAACATGATCAACTCGACTTTGTGTATCTCTTTCCGACTTAACGCATCCTTCACCTTATTTGCTTTGCCTGGATGGTATTTCAGTTCAAATTCAAAATCCTTCAAGTATTCCATCCATCTTCTTTTATGCATGTTCAATTCCTTTTGATCAAACAAATATTTTAAACTCTTATGATCACTAAACATCTCAAAACGCACTCCATACAAGTAATGACGCCACACTTTCAGTGTGAAAACAATAGCAGCTAACTCTAGATCATGAGTTAGATAATTCTCTTCATGAACCTTCAAATAACGTGAGGCATAAGCTACAACCTGACCACCCTGCATTAACATTCCTCTTAATCCTTCTTAGAGGCATCACAAAAAACTTCATACGACTTACTAGGATCAGGAATAATCAAAACAGGAGCAGTCGTCAACCTTTCCTTCAAACTCACAAAGCTTTGTTTACAACTCGAATCCCGACTATAAGGAATCTTCTTTCGGGTAAGTCGATTCATTGGTAAAGCCAACTGAGAAAAACCTTTAATGAATCTCCTATAATAACCTGCCAATCCTAAGAAACTTCTGACTTCAGAAGCATTCTTCGGTCTCTCCCAATTAATCATCGCTTCAACTTTTGATATATCTACTGCTACACCTCCTTGAGATATTACATGACCAATAAATTTAACTTCCGTCATCCAGAACTCACACTTGTTCAACTTAGCAAAAAGTTGTTTCTCTTGTAAAACTGATAGAACGATTCTTAAATGCTCTTCGTGCTCTTGTGGAGTACGAGAATAAATAAGAACCTCATCAATAAATATCACCACAAATTGGTCCAAGTAAGGTTGAAATATCTGATTCATGTAGTCCATGAAAATAGTTGGAGCATTGGTCACACTGAAGGGCATCACAAGAAATTCATAATGGCCATATCGAGTCCTAAATGTGGTTTTTGGTACATCAGAACTCTTTACACGGATTTTATGATATCCCGACCGTAAATCAATCTTCGAGAACACACAGGCTCCTTTCAATTGATTTAACAGGTCATCTTTCCTGGGTAAGGGGTACTTGTTCTTGATAGTGACCTTATTCAACTGGAGGTAATCAATACACAAATGCATACTACCATTTTTCTTCTTTAATAGCAGTATTGGAGCTCCCCAGGGTGAGACACTAGGTCGAACGAAATGTTTATCCAACAACTTTTCCAATTGATCCTTCAATTATCTTAGCTCAAGTTGTAACACCCCCTTTCTATACCCCCAAATAATCACATAATCATTTAGGCACATATTAAAAATTTCGTCAGAGTATAATTATAAACATGGTATAAAAGAGGTATGTCACATCAATTATGAAATTAAAACATACAACACCTGCTCATCACATTGATATGCAACAGTGGGGTAACTTTGCAACAGAGGAACTTTGTCCTTACACCCACATTTCAATATTTAGAATAAAAGCGGAAAATCTAAACATTGAACCACATTCAAACATATATATATATACAGAGATATATACTTCACCAACATAATTCATGTTTACATCAACATTTATCCACAAGATACATGTACAAATGTATCACAAAAGAATAACATACAACCTAGCTACCCGGTGCTACATATCAGAGCCAACCGACCAAAAGAATGAAGACACGCTCCACAAAAAGACCTCCAGCATACCTACTCTGCAATGCCTCGTAGAGCATTATAAAACAACAGAAGGGTGAGAAATATTATCATAATAACAATGTATATAATTATATATATAAACATAAAAATACACATATTCCACATTCTCACCACAATCCATCACAATTTCCTCCATATACATCACAATGTATATCTATATATCAACCAAGCATATTCATCATGCATAATTTCACAATTCTCAATCATTCCACATAAACATACACAATTATGTTTACTCAACAACACATCATTATAAAGATGATAAATGCAAATCATAGAGACCAACTCACGACTCTATGCAAATGCAATACGGTACCGACTCTATCATCATTAGTTCTCTCAGGAACTCTACTGGAACCATCGCTCGTTACCAATGTAACTCCCCGTCGGGCCTACGATGTTCACCCATTGCTCACACCCCACATGGGCACACAATGTTTATGGATCGCTCATACCCCACCTGGGCACACGACCCGATCGCTCACACCCCACACGCGGGCACACGATCTGATTGCTCACACCTCACCTAGGCACACAATCCGATTGCTCACACCTCACATAGGCACACAATCGTTCGTAATCATCGCTCACACCTCACATAGGCACACGACGATACAACGGATTCTCATTAGAATCGCTCAACACAAGAATGTACTTCATTATGCTTCACATGCAAAATGACTCAAGACATTCTTGAAATGCATACATATTCACAATATATATTCATGCATTCATCTCATACAATCACATACAATCTATATACATTCACATCAATGCACTATTGTACGATTCGCATTCAAACACACAATCAAAACGGTAAAAGTCGCCAAATAGCACTATTCCCGACTTTCCGACATAATAAAATCGGCCAACAGTTTCCACACCATCATAATCATAAAGTACAGCTCAATAGCTTCCCAACGATATAAAGAACGCCTAAATCGGAGTTACTGTTCGAGAATTATGAATCGTTAAAAGAAAAGAAAATTTTATAAAAAAAACAAAAACGCCCGGCGACAGGGGATTTTCGCCCGGCGACGCTTCGTTTTCGCCTTCGCTTCGCCCGGCGAAGGAGAGGCGAAGGAAATTCCCCAAACGTGAATCAAACCAGTAGCTTGGCACCCTCGCGCCTCTCATTTTCGCCCGACGAAGGAACAACCGCCCGGCGCTCTGGGCCTTTCGCCCGGCGCTCTGCACCAGAAGCAGAAATTCTGCTTCGTTTTCACTGTTCCAAAACCCCAAAAATCTCCATTTTCTCCCCCAAATCACTTCCAACAGTAAAACAATTCATAGCAATGATTCATAAACATATGGAGATTATACAACACAAATTATATCGATTTCTATCCGCGAAAACATCGATTTCTACCATTTTCTACACAAATGGGTTTATACCCCAAAACTCATGAAAATCAACAAAATCAACAATACAATCATACATAATCATACACATTGCTAAGATAACAAGATTTCACACCCTTACCCGGATTCCAACTTGCTATGTGATTGATCTTGATGAATTTTCCTAGTTTTCCCAACTTTCTCCTCTTCTTTTCTCTTCTTCCTTTTTCTTTCTCTTCTTTTTCTCTAATTCTCCTTTCTTACTAGTTTTTCCTTCTCTATTTCCTTTCTATCTCTTTTCTTTCTATTTCTTTCTCTCATTTTCCAAACAATCAATTAATTCATTTTTCTCACAAATTCTAATTCCACTAAATTTCTAACTTATCATTAATTGAGAAAAGTCTAAAATACCCTTCATTCTAGTTTTCCCCGAAAACTCTCAAAACGGTCAATTATCATAACACATCAACATAGCATATTAACATACCAATTCTACAAATAAAATAATTTATCACTCAATTTAAATAAAGGACTCAACAAAATGGGAATAATTAGAATCGGGGCGTTACAACTCTCCCCCACTTAGAAATTTTCGTCCTCGAAAATATTAGCTGATTCAAACAACTCCGGATACGACTCTCGCATCCTATTCTCTAGTTCCCAAGTCATATTGCCTTCCGCAGCGCCTCCCCACGCTACCTTTACAAGCGCAATATCCTTGCCTCTGAGCTTCTTAACTTCACGATCCAGAATCCTAATCGGTAAAGCTTCCACCGTAAGGTTGTCTCTCACTTCAACCTCGTCCATAGGAATAACATGTGACGGATCCGAAACATACTTCCGAAGTTGCGAAACATGGAAAACGTCATGCAAATTCGAAAGATTCGGAGGCAACGCCACACGGTAAGCCACAACACCAACTCGTGCAGAAATCTGATACGGACCAATAAAACGAGAAGTCAACTTCTTTGATTTCAAAGCACGACCCACACCCGTAATCGGCGTAACTCTCAGAAATACATGGTCGCCTTCTTGAAACTCAAGATCTTTTCTTCTCTTGTCATGATAACTCTTCTGTCTACTTTGAGAAGCTTTCATCTTCTCACGGATAAACTTCACTTTCTCCGTCGTTTGTTGTACCATCTCCGGTCCAACTACCGTCCTCTCTCCTGTTTCATGCCAACACAAAGGTGTTCGACATCTCCGACCATATAAAGCCTCAATGGTGCCATACCTATACTTGAATGAAAACTATTATTGTAGGTGAACTCAATCAATGCCAAATAACTATCCCAAGCACCACCTTGCTCGAGCACACAAGCACGCAATAAATCCTCCATCGATTGAATCGTCCTCTCGGTTTGACCGTCCGTTTGTGGATGATAAGCCGAACTCAATCTTAGCTTAGAACCCAAGGCCTTTTGTAAACTTTCCCAAAACCTCGATGTGAATCTAGGATCTCTATCCGATACAATACTCTTTGGAACCCCATGCAACTTCACAACCACAAGAACATAAATCTCGGCTAACCTCTCCAAAGGATAACTAATATCAATTGGAATGAAGTGAGCAGATTTAGTAAGCCTATCCACAATTACCCAAATAGCATTATGGCCTCTTTGCGTATTCGGCAATCCCGTAACAAAATCCATCGATATACTATCCCATTTCCATTCCGGAATATCCAACGGTTGCAAAAATCCACTAGGTTTTTGATGTTCTACCTTAGACTTTTGACAAGTTAAGCACGCATACACAAATTGAGCCACATCTCTCTTTAACCCGGACCACCAAAAGATTTTCTTCAAATCTTGATACATTTTATTCGCTCCCGGATGAATACTTAAGTTACTTCGGTGTCCTTCTTCCAATATCATCTTTTTCAACTCCGCATCATCGGGAATACAAATATGACCACGGAATCTCAAAACTCCAGAATTATCAACCTTGAAATCCTCATTCTCATTCATCATCAAATCAACGAATTTCAAATCCAACTTTTGCTTTTCACACACGGTTGCAAGAAAGTCATTCGTAACATGTAGCATACCAAGTTTCACACTTCTCGGCGTCATTTCACAAACTAAACTCAAGTCTCTAAAATCCTCCAAAAGTTCCCATTCTCTCATCATCAATGAGGACATATGTAACGACTTCCGACTCAAAGCATCGGCCACTACATTTGCCTTACCCGGATGGTAATTCAAACCAAAATCATAATCCTTCAAAAGCTCTAACCACCTTCTTTGTCTCATGTTCAATTCTTTTTGATCAAATAAATACTTCAAGCTCTTGTGATCACTAAAAACTTCAAATCTTGCACCATAAAGAGTGTCTCCAAATTTTCAAAACAAACACCACGGCCGCCAACTCCAAGTCATGCGTAGGATAATTCTTTTCATGTACTCTCAATTGTCTTGAAGCATAAGCCACAACTTTTCCATCTTGCATCAAAACACCACCTAAACCAACCAATGAAGCATCACAATACACAACAAATGGTTCATTAGGATTAGGCAAAATCAAGATCGGAGCCGTTGTCAACTTTCTTTTTAGCTCATTGAAACTCTCTTCACAATGAATATCCCAAATGAATGCCTTTTCCTTACAAGTCAATTGCGTTAACGGAAGTGCCAACTTTGAAAATCCCTCAATAAACCTCCGATAATAACCTGCCAATCCTAAAAAGCTTCGAATCTCCGTAACCGATCTAGGAGTCTCCCATTGCATCACCGCCTCAATCTTGGATGGATCAACGCTAACACCATTATCGGAAATAATATGTCCAAGAAAACTTACTTCCGACAACCAAAATTCACATTTCGACAACTTAGCATACAATTGTTTCTCTTTCAAAATTTGCAACACAATTCTCAAATGCTCTTCATGCTCCTCCTGAGACTTAGAGTAAATCAAAATATCGTCAATGAACACGACCACAAAACGATCCAACTGTCCATGAAAAATACGATTCATGTATTCCATAAACACACCCGGCGCGTTAGAAACCCCGAATGGCATCACGGAATATTCGTAATGGCCATACCGTGTCCTAAAGGCCGTCTTTTGAATATCCTCTTCTTTCACACGAATCTAGTGATATCCCGATCTCAAATCAATCTTGCTAAAAACACGCGCACCAACCAATTGGTCCATCAAATCATCGATCCTTGGAAGCGGATACTTGTTCTTAATTGTCACCTTGTTCAATTGTCGATAATTAATGCACAACCGCATACTTCCATCCTTTTTCTTTACCAACAATACCGGAGCACCCCACGGAGAAACACTTGGCCTTACAAATCTCTTGTCCAACAAGTCATTCAATTGCTCCTTCAATTCTACCAGCTCCGATGCCGACATACGATACGGTGCCATCGAAATCGGTCTCGTACCCGGAACTAGATCAATAGAAAACTCAACTTCTCTCTCCGGCGGTACATCCTTAATATCCTCAGGAAACACCTCAGGAAAATCACAAACAACAGGAAACACATCAAGGGACACTTAACTATCCACAGACAATGACGCAAACAAACTGAACAATTGAGCTTCGTCCGCTAAAAGTTTCTTCAATTCTTTAGTGGATAGGAAACTCTCATCTTCATCATCTTCCCAAGAAGGAAACCTTACTAACTTGTGATAGAAATCTATATGAACTCGATTAAATCGCAACCAGTTCATACCCAAGATTACGTCTAAACCTTCCAACGGCAAACACACTAAATCCATCTCGAAGTCTTTACCATAAATGGTCAAAGGACAACGTAAACAAACCAACGAAGTAGTTACTGACCCCATTGCTAGAGTATCAATAACCATCTTACCATCCATCAGAGACAACACAAGATTCAAACGCTTCGCGCACTCAGACGAAACAAACGAATGAGTCGCTCCCGTATCAATAATAGCAACTAAAGGCGTACTATTAATAAAGCATGTACCTTTAATCAAACGGTCTGCACTAGTAGTTTGAGTCCCCGCCAATGCAAACACCTTTCCGGCCGCTTGAGCTTGTTTCAGTTTAGTACACTTAGTACTAATGTGACCAACTTCTCCACAATTATAGCACTTCACCATATTCCTTCTACAATCTGTAGCAGCATGCCCAGTACCTCCACAATTAGAACATTTCACCACTGGCTTCCCACACTCAAATGATTTATGACCTATTTCTCCACACTTATAACACTTAATGGGACCCGAACCTCCTCCTCCAGATCTCTTCTCAAAGTTTCCCCTATGCTTGCCCTTATCAACAGGTGTCACATAAGGTCCACTTCTAGCTTGTTGATTTCCCTTCCTCTCATTCAAACTTTTGTAATGTGTAGAACGAGCCTTGCTATCTTCCTCGAAGATTCTACAACATTTCGTCAAATCCGAAAACCTTCTTATCCTTTGATATCCCACAGCCTGTTTAATCTCAGGACGCAAACCATTCTCATATTTAATACACTTTGAGAACTCAGCAGTAATTGCAGCATAGTGAGGATGGAATTGAACCAACTCCACGAACTTAGCAGTATAGTCCACCACGAACATACTACCTTGTTTCAATTCAAGGAACTCCATCTCCTTCTTCCCTTTCACACTTTCAGGGTAATACTTCCTTAAGAACTCAGTACGAAATAAATCCCAAGTTACCTCTTCATCATCCACCTCAAGAACTTCACGCATACCGACCCACCAATCGTCGGCTTCTTCTTTCAGCATGTGAGACCCAAGCCTCACTTTATTCTCTTCCGCACAGTCCATGACTCTGAAGATCCTTGCAATCTCTTTCAACCAAAGTTGAGCACCATCGGGATCAAATCTTCCTTTGAAGACCGGTGGTTGATTCTTCCTGAACTCGTCATTAGCATTCACGTTCGGTGCACCTTGCACCGCCCTAGCCATTGCTTCCAAAGCAGCAGCCATCGCATTGTCGTTCCTACCAGCCATATTCTAATCATTCCCAAAAATAACAACAAAGTTAAACAACAATTCAAACAATACGACAACAAGAAAGACACGACTGACTCAACTCTGGCTCTGATACCACTTAATGTAACACCCCCTTTCTATACCCCAAAATAATCACATAATCATTTAGGCACATATTAAAAATTTCGTCAGAGTATAATTATAAACATGGTATAAAAGAGGTATGTCACATCAATTATGAAATTAAAACATACAACACCTGCTCATCACATTGATATGCAACAGTGGGGTAACTTTGCAACAGAGGAACTTTGTCCTTACACCCACATTTCAATATTTAGAATAAAAGCGGAAAATCAAAACATTGAACGACATTTAAACATATATATATACAGAGATATATACTTCACCAATATAATTCATGTTTACATCAACATTTATCCACAAGATACATGTACAAATGTATCACAAAAGAATAACATACAACCTAGCTACCCGGTGCTACATATCAGAGCCAACCGACCAAAAGAATGAAGACACGCTCCACAAAAAGACCTCCAGCATACCTACTCTGCAATGCCTCGTAGAGCATTATAAAACAGCAGAAGGGTGAGAAATATTATCATAATAACAATGTATATAATTATATATATAAACATAAAAATACACATATTCCACATTCTCACCACAATCCATCACAATTTCCTCCATATACATCACAATGTATATCTATATATCAACCAAGCATATTCATCATGCATACTTTCACAATTCTCAATCATTCCACATAAACACACACAATTATGTTTACTCAACAACACATCATTATAAAGATGATAAATGCAAATCATAGAGACCAACTCACGACTCTATGCAAATGCAATACGGTACCGACTCTATCATCATTAGTTCTCTCAGGAACTCTACTGGAACCATCGCTCGTTACCAATGTAACTCCCCGTCGGGCCTACGATGTTCACCCATTGCTCACACCCCACATGGGCACACAATGTTTATGGATCGCTCACACCCCACCTGGGCACACGACCCGATCGCTCACACCCCACACGCGGGCACACGATCTGATTGCTCACACCTCACCTAGGCACACAATCCGATTGCTCACACCTCACATAGGCACACAATCGTTCGTAATCATCGCTCACACCTCACATAGGCACACGACGATACAACGGATTCTCATTAGAATCGCTCAACACAAGAATGTACTTCATTATGCTTCACATGCAAAATGACTCAAGACATTCTTGAAATGCATACATATTCACAATATATATTCATGCATTCATCTCATACAATCACATACAATCTATATACATTCACATCAATGCACTATTGTACGATTCGCATTCAAACACACAATCAAAACGGTAAAAGTCGCCAAATAGCACTATTCCCGACTTTCCGACATAATAAAATCGGCCAACAGTTTCCACACCATCATAATCATAAAGTACAGCTCAATAGCTTCCCAACGATATAAAGAACGCCTAAATCGGAGTTACTGTTCGAGAATTATGAATCGTTAAAAGAAAAGAAAATTTTATAAAAAAAACAAAAACGCCCGGCGACAGGGGAGTTTCGCCCGGCGACGCTTCGTTTTCGCCTTCGCTTCACCCGACGAAGGAGAGGCGAAGGAAATTCCCCAAACGTGAATCAAACCAGTAGCTTGGCACCCTCGCGCCTCTCATTTTCGCCCGACGAAGGAACAACCGCCCGACGCTCTGGGCCTTTCGCCCGGCGCTCTGCACCAGAAGCAGAAATTCTGCTTCGTTTTCACTGTTCCAAAACCCCCAAAATCTCCATTTTCTCCCCCAAATCACTTCAAACAGCAAAACAATTCATAGCAATGATTCATAAACATATGGAGATTATACAACACAAATTATATCGATTTCTATCCGCGAAAACATCGATTTCTACCATTTTCTACACAAATGGGTTTATACCCCAAAACTCATGAAAATCAACAAAATCAACAATACAATCATACATAATCATACACATTGCTAAGATAACAAGATTTCACACCCTTACCCGGATTCCAACTTGCTATGTGATTGATCTTGATGAATTTTCCTAGTTTTCCCAACTTTCTCCTCTTCTTTTCTCTTCTTCCTTTTTCTTTCTCTTCTTTTTCTCTAATTCTCCTTTCTTACTAGTTTTTCCTTCTCTATTTCCTTTCTATCTCTTTTCTTTCTATTTCTTTCTCTCATTTTCCAAACAATCAATTAATTCATTTTTCTCACAAATTCTAATTCCACTAAATTTCTAACTTATCATTAATTGAGAAAAGTCTAAAATACCCTTCATTCTAGTTTTCCCCGAAAACTCTCAAAACGGTCAATTATCATAACACATCAACATAGCATATTAACATACCAATTCTACAAATAAAATAATTTATCACTCAATTTAAATAAAGGACTCAACAAAATGGGAATAATTGGAATCGGGGCGTTACACAAGTGGTGCCATACAATACGGAGAAACAGATATTGGAGCCGTTCCAGGTATCAGATCAATATAGAATTCCACTTCCCTCTATGGAGGAAGAGAAATGACATCCTCAGGGAAAACTTCTGGAAACTCACAGACTACAGGGATTTGTGAAACCTTAGGTCGTCACTTGATTCCTTAGTGAGAACCAAGATAACACACTTTTCCTTCTCAAACAAGAAATTAACCATGCCCATCGTACCTTCCAAAATAGTAGTTAACACGTCCTTTGGAGTAGCTTCACTAGACGGAATGATGATTAACTTCTCCTCACAACCTATAAACTCCGAATTAACAGAAAGCCAATTCATTCCCAATACTACATCAACCTTCTTAAGCGACAAACATATAAGGTCAATCTAGAAAACTCTACCATCCACTGATAACGAACAATTTTCACAAATCAACAATGTATCGACAACATCATCCATGGCGGTAGTAACCACCACGGGAGGAGACAAAGGAATCGCTTGCAAGCCTAGTCGCTTCATGCAATGTATCGACACAAAAGAGTGTGTTGCTCCATAATCAAACAATACAAAACAAGGATGTCCATTCACGAAACACGTACCAGCAATCAAAGCATTGTTACCCTTAGCCTTCTTTGCATCCAAGGTATAAACCCGACCAGTATTCTTCCCTTGCATCTGGCTCGTATTCTGAGGATAGTATTTAGCCATATGACCCTCTTTCTGACATCGATAACATTTCACTCCTCAGAGGTTACATCTTCCATAATGGGTCTTACCACAATTACGACACGAGGGGGAGGGTAAGGCTTCGCATTCTGCACCTGTTTCCCCTTGAAAGGTTGTGCTCTAGACCTAAAATTGTGACTTGGCCTTCCCTGGTCCTTCTGACCAATCCTATTCAAATACCTCTCTTCTTGAACTTTCTTCAGACTATTCTCAGCCACATAACATTGCCTTAGCAACTCAACATAGGTAGTGAATTCCCTTTGAGACACACTGGAGAGATTTCTGCCCTTAATCCAAATAGAAACTGATCGATCTTCCATTTCTCATCTAGTGCGTACATAGCATGCCTTGAATAAGAAGCCATGTCCTCAAACTTCTCAGCATAAGTAGCCACTGTCATAATACCTTGTCTAAGCTGTTTAAATTCAAACTCTTTCTGAGTCCTCAAAGAGCTAGGATAATACTTGTCCAGAAAGGTAGTCTTAAAATGTTCCCACACCCTAGGCACTCCTTGGTTAGTCATCAGAGTTGAAGCATTTTTCCACCACCTCATAGCAGGACCTTTCATCATGTGGGAAGCAAACACAACCTTGTTCTCCTCATTACAATGCATTATTTGAAAGATTCTTTCCATGCTAGACACCCATTCATGAGCCTTCACGGGATCTAGTCCACAATGAAATTCAAGAGGATTCATGCGGAAAAAATCCTGGAAACTCCCACCTGCAGCTTCTTGTGGAGCCGCTGAAGGGTGAAGACCTTCATTCAACTGCTGCATCATTTGCTGCATGAGTTGGTTCTGTTGTTGGTGCATATGTTACGCAAATTGAGGCCACTGAACACTTTCGTTGCCACCTGGTGGTTCCAATCACAAGTCTGAGTTCTGGGTCTACCACAGGTTCTACGTCCGTCAACCAAGATCCTAAACTTCATACAAATAGAATCAAGTTGATCAGGCTCAATACTATTAATATGTCATCCAGGAAATGATGACAACACACATATGAAGCATAAATAAATACTTATAATATTTCATGGCTAGGTCGAGGATACGACCTTCTATGATACCAACTGTAACACCCATATATAATATATGTCTAGAATTTACATATTATACATAGTTGCAAATTTGGTATTGAAATACATAAGTTTCTAGTGACACATTGTACATATTAAATGCCCAAAACAATACAACTAAAAGTGGCACAATATAAACAAGATGCCCAAAATGAAACTAAGAACTATATCATTATGGAATGATCTCAAAACAAGCATCTTCATAACGGAAAGCCATCCAAAAAGATAATATAAGTAAGGACATCAAGCTACTTTGTCCTTACCCTTCGACGAATTAGAACCACCTGAAAAATAATCAACAACATGGGGTGAAATAATAATCCCAGTGGTTTCCCTATCTTATGGGTTCTCTCGGCTCTACAAGGTTCTAACTAGTTACTAACTCAAGTCACAAAAGGGGGAAGTAAACTTGAGTTCACAACTCTTTCACTATATGGAAACATGTTGCTTGAGTTCACCAACTCAAACTATCACTAATCGGAAACCACACCAAGGCATCCTTCCTCGTCCTCACCTACGTCTAGGACTTTCGGCGCGGGTCACAGATCCTTGTATCTTACTTTGACATACGAATGTATTCAGATTCTAAGGGACTTCTTAACCTTAATAATCGTCGCTTCCTATGGGACTTCCAACCTATTTCAAGCCTTTTATCCGTAGGCTCCATTCGCTTATGTGGACTCAAACCTGTCAAAGTAATGGTGCGTACATCCCAAAGGAGCTCTACATAAGTATCGACTCTTGGGACAACACAAAATAGGGGTTATATCCAATTACGTGATCAATGTGGATAACATGATTGTATTCGACAATAAAAAAGGCGATCACATCACCTTAACATTCACAACAACACCACATGTTCCAAATAATGCCTCACCTCTCCACTAGACAACTACTTGTCAAAGACATACACCTAGGCATCATTTGCACAAGCAATTCCATCTGAGTCATCTATCATGTCCTAATCATGTTACTAGTTCATTTCATTAATTGCCATTAAGGGTTTCCTCACCATTCTTAATCATCTTTAGTTATGTTGCCCACATTTACAAGCAATTATTCATAGGTAGAAAACATGCATAATAACAGCAAAAATCAATATAAGGTAACTGTAGCGAGCGATTTTGGACGCGGTTCTTAAGCGATGTCACTCTTTGGGGTTTACTACAGGTCGATTCATTTTTATCCTATTGTGAGATGACTAAGGAAGGGAAATAGATGTCTCCAATTAACCCTACTTGCATACTGAGTTTAAACAGCGGTCTGTTAGGTTACAGATGCTATATGGTAATGGGGCCTTTCTTTCTTCTTACTTTATTTAGGTGGAAAACTGGGACTATTCATGGGGAATTTGTCAGATTGGGTGGAGATAGGGGACTTTAGGTTTTTTGATTAGTGTGCTCGCTAAGATTTTTATTTCAATCTTATGCCTACGTATTCCCGTTTACCGAAACAGGGAAATCAGAGCGTTCGTAGTTCCTCATATTCTATGGGAGGAAAAGGTGTTTTGGTGTCTTGTTTGAAGCCCAAGACGTGAAGCGAAAGGTGGTTTGTATCTTGTTCAAAGCCCAAGATGTGAAGCTGAAGGTCTATTTGTATCTTGTTCAAAGCCCAAGACATGAAGCTGAAGGGTTTATTTGTATCTTGTTCAAAGCCCAAGATGTGAAGCTAAAAGGTGTTGTCTTTAGAGAGAATTTGTCATCTCTAAAGAGGGTCTGTTTGTCACAACTGTTTATAAAGGAGAATTACTTTAACCGGGATATGTGAATCCAGCAATGCCATAATTTCCTTTATAGGGGGGTTCCAACCTGAAGGAGAAGACTTTAACTCAGTGTAGAGCAATGTTATCTTTCCTTAGAAATTTTTCATGCTAAAAGAGGGACAGTGGCATGGATGTAAATAATCCATAGGCTTGCCGCTTACAGCGATTAGATGAAGGGGAAGGAGTTGTTGATGTTTGTGTACTGTGAACAAGGCACGACTTTGATACTAAAAGGTTGATTGACTCAACCGGGGTTTTCCTTATACAAAGTCTAAGAGGAGGCTATTGGCCCAACAAGAGGGAGTTTTTATGTGTCTCGTACGAAGCCCAAGAGAGAGGTTAAAAGGGTTGATTCAACAGGAGAATCTTTTATACTCAACAAGAGGGTGTTTTTGTATCTCGTACGAAGCCCAAGATGGAGGCTAAAGATGGTGACTCACCAAGAGAATCTTTTATACTCAACAAGAGAGTGATTTTGTATCTCGTACGAAGCCCGAGATGGAGGCTAAAAGGTGATTGACTCAACAAGAGAGTCTTTTATACTCAACAAGAGAGTGTTTTTGTATCTCGTGTGAAGCCCGAGATGGAGGCTAAAAGGTTTGACTCAACAAGAGAGTCTTTGTATCTCGTACGACGCCCGAGATGGAGGCTAAAAGGTTTGACTCAACAAGAGAGTATTTGTATCTCGTACGAAGCCCGAGATGGAGGCTAAAAGGTTTGACTCAACAAGAGAGTCTTTGTATCTCGTACGAAGCCCGAGATGGAGGCTAAAAGGTTTGACTCAACAAGAGAGTCTTTGTATCTCGTACGAAGCCCGAGATGGAGGCTAAAAGGTTACTGTTTCAGTTGAGTGACAGGTCCAGTATGTTGGTTCAACGAGAAAATCAGTATTTATATGAGTAACACTGCACTCATGGATTTGATCTAAGGATCGGGATTATTTCCTGTTCTCTAAGGAAACGGGAAATCCAAAGGGTATTGAGATTGTCCGAGTCTACGGTTGTCTTCCTATTTTTGAAAGGGACTTGAGAATGTCTTTGAGACTCAAGGAAATTAGACTGTCCAAGTCTAGAGTTTTATCTTTTGTACTATGCTTAAAGAAACAGTAGTAGTACGTTCACGGTAGAAAAATCTAGACTCTTTGAAAGACTGTTCTATTAAGATGACTAATTTTTGTTCCTATACCTCTACGAGGTCGTCAGGACAATTTGTACGAAGCCCAAGAGGAGGCTGGAAACTTTTAAGAAGCCGAGGGACAATTTGTACGAAGCCCAAGAGGAGGCTGGAAACTTTTAAGAAGCCGAGGGACAATTTGTGCGAAGCCCAAGAGGAGGCTATCATTCCCGGAGGAAGAAATCATTTATACGAAGCCTAAGAGGAGGCTGTGAATACTTCTAAGAAGCCGACGGGTCCTTGTACAATGCCCAAGAGGAGGTGGGGATGCTTTTAAGAAGCCTGTGGGTCCCCAAACCCCGAGAAATTCAAGACAGGCTATTCACAAAGAATAGATCAAGCCAGGAAAGTTCGAGAATTTGGAAGAAACTCAAGGGATGCAATTCATGGAGAAGAGATCATCTTTGGGGAGTAGAGTTTCTTGACAATTCCTAAGGAGGACAACCGAAGAGAAGACTGTATTTGGTACTCCTATGGGGGATCTAGTATTGTCTATTTCTAAGAATGATCGAAACGGCTTTACCTAGTGCTAGATGTAGTTGCCGGGGAAACTCTAAATATCTATACTATTATTACACAGTCGATATGAGTTTATGAAAGAAGAATTACAGCGAAACAGCCCCACAACACAGTTATATGTATATGAAAGCGGTAAATGAAAGCATATAAACACTTACTCGGTTGTAGAGCTTCCATGCTGTTTGGTTAGTTGTTCAACAAAGAAAGATTGAAAACAACAATATATTTCAAAATCAAAGGAGAAAGTGCTTTTGAAAGGAAAGTTGGGGCTTACAGCTCAAGGAGAGGCCCAGGGTTTTAGTAGTGATTGCACTGTGATATGAGTTTGTACAGTGGGACTTATACAAGTGACTGAGGCTCAAAAAGTTTTCTGTACAAGGGGAATGGGTCTTACACTCTCTCAAGAGGCCCAAAAAAAATGATTTAGAGAAAAGAAGCGGGTCTTACTACTCGAGGGTAGGCCCAATGGTTAATTTTGAAAAGGGCGACGATCGCGCCGAGGTTTTGGAAACACCGTGGGACTTATACAAGTGATTGAGGCCCAAAATTTTGGTATTTACAAAGGAATTGGGTCTTACACTCTATTAGAGGCCCAAAGGTTTTAAAATGAAAATAAATGGGACTTATAGCTCAAGGAGAAGCCCAATGGTCTTTTTTGTTAAAAGGCGACGATCACGCCGAACTTTGTAAATGTACAGAGGGACTTATACAATGTCTGAGGCCCAAAAATATTTATTTACAAAAGGGGTGAGACTTACACTCTATTAGAGGCCCAAGGTGTATTTTAGGAAAAAGAAATGGGGCTTACAACACGAGGGGAGGCCCAGATGATTTTCAGTTTGAAAATGACGATCGCGTCGAGATTTTTAACGTATCGGGACTTATACCATAACTGAGGCCCAAAATATTTTTGTACAAAAAGGGTTGGGTCTTACACTCTATTAGAGGCCCATGAGTGATTTGGAAAAGTTTGTTAGGGAGAAAATCAATAACACCCTAATTTCATTTTTTTAAAGGCATTTTTCAAAGAAAAATCAAGTAAAAATGATAAAAATATCAAATAAAATCATTAATCATGTTATAAACAATGATTAAGGTTTATGAAAAAGTATTTTATCCACATGAATATTTAAAATCATTTTGGTCTTAAAAATCAAGATAAAGAAATCATTTTAAAAGCATTTAAAACAATTTAAAACAATATTTTTGAATATATTAAAAATATATTAAATAATAATATTTTTTGTGATTTTTTGGTGGATTAAAATATTATGGAGTATGAATAAGAAGTGTGTAAAACAGAATTGGAAAATGATGATTTTTGCTATGTAAAAGAATTGGTTGAGTTTTGAAGATAAACTAAGAAAAAGAGGAAAGATGTCACAACATCACAATCGACATCACTCATGAGTTTTGAAGATAAGAGAAAAAGAGAAGATGTCACAACATCACATTCGACATCAGAATTGCACCTTGGTTTTCAACATTTTTTTTATCAAACTTCAAACATTCATAACTCTCTCAATTTTTAACGAAATTAAAATCCGTAAGAAACTATCTTGACCGATTTTTTGCAAGGAATTCAATGGTATCACTCATACATACTGAAACTTAATGTACAACACACACAAGGCAAAAAACTAGATCTGCATGTTGATTTTAAACATCTTTGCTTATCAAACTTTCAACACTCATAACTCTCAATTTTTAACGAAATTAAAATCCGTAAGAACCTATCTTGACCAATTTTTCGCAAGGAATCTAATGGTATCACTCACACATACTGAAACTTAATGTACAACACACACAAGGCAAAAACCAGATCTGCACCTTAAGTTTAAACAACATAAACTCCACATATAAACATGTTAAAGTGCAAACAGTAGGAGGATCATATCATACACATTAAAGACTACATTTTTACTTCAAGAATTGTTCAATATGATGCATGTATGTGGACATCAAAGGAAAGCATGATTCAAAGAATTCAAGTTTTGAATTTTACCTCTTTTTTTGGAGATTTTGTGCAACCTACCAAGTGCTTTGTTCTAGAAATGATTTGATGCTTTGGACACCCTCAAATAACCTCTTAGAAACTTTTAGGATGAGTGGAATCCGTTGGAACCTGCAAAAACACAAAATGGCCCTTTCTTGCAAAAGGGGTTAAAGTGGCCAAAATAGAACCTCTCTCAAATGGTGTTCCAGATGTGTGGCACCATTTGAGATAGTTCAAGGATGATATTTGGAGTGTGTTTGAGGTTTTATCTGGTTTGGAAAGTGACTGAATCAAGACATGGCTTGAAAAATGCAAAAAAGTCCAATTTTGAGGTTTTGAGAGGTGACTTTGTGATTTTGGTGTTAGAGGTCACTTGTGATAGTTTGGATCACCTACATATGATTTTTATGAGGTGTTAGGATAATGAGATGTGATGGAAATGCTCTCTAACTCAAAAACTCAGAATTACCTTACTAAAGAAGGCATTTTGGAGTGAAAGAAGTGATTTTGAGGAAAGCATATGTTTGATGGCTTTGGTGTACTCAAACTGAGCACAAATGAGCTATATTTATAGTAGAGCAAGTTTGTTTTTGGAGCATTAGTGATTGGCAACTGCAGCAGAGGTTTGTTCAATGTTGGCCAATGAAAATCCAAGTCTCCTCTAGCCATTGACTAGAGGTTAGAGCACAGAGCTTTGGTTCCCTACTTGTTGGAGGAATCTTGACTGAATTCAGTTGCAAATGTGTCAGTCCATGCCACCTCTAAGCATCTATTGAATGCTCCAATCCAAAATTGGAGTCTTGTCCCTCTTTTAGGGATTTCTAGGTTTGACATGCTACTTCTTGTTCCAAGGACTTTGGAGGCTTGGCTCAGTGATTGTCCCCCTTTGGATTTGATCCTCAGATGTGTCCAAGATGATGACAAGATTTGGAAATTCGTGTGGCACAAGAAATGTGAAAATCTGTCCTGAAACATGTCTTAAAAATCAGTTGCAGCAAGCCTTGTTGTAAAATCCATAACTTCTTGCTCAAGAATGATAAATGGCTGTTCCAGGACTCTATGGAAAGCTGAGATGACATACTTCAACTTTGATGTTTGACCCTAGACTTGGTTCAACTTGGATCATGGAGAAAAACATCCTATGCAATATTGGAACATCTGACAACTTTGAACATTAATAATTCCAAACTTTAATCACTTGTATCTTTTAATCCACTATGATATTCTGAGTTGAAGTGAATTGCATCTTTGATGGTTGTCTTTCATGGTGACAAAGCTTGAAAATTGTGTGGCACAAGAAAAAGTGCACAAAACCTGTCCTAAAAAACAGCTGCTGCAAGCCTTCTTGTAAAGTCCATAACTTCCTGCTCGAGTGTGATAAATGGACGTTCTACAACTTTCTGGAAAGATGAGATGACGTACTTCAACTTTGATGTTCAAGGTTTGGCTTGAATCAACTTGTAAAGTTGTCAAAAATGACCTTGAACTTGTGTGGTCAAATCTGTCCTAAAAGCTGTCATGAAAATTCTGTTTTATCAATGCCTTTTGCAGAGACCATAACTTTCTGCTCGAGAATGATAAATGAGCTTTCTAGGACTTTCTGGAAAGGTGAGATGACTTAATTCAACTTTCATGCCCAGGGTTTTTCCTGAATCAACTTGGATCATGGAGAAAAACATCCTTGAAGTTGGGACATTCTTGCTGGAAAAATATTAACGTTGTCCTATGAAATGTCAGAACATTGGACATTAAGAATTCCCAACTTTGATCACTTATATCTTTTAATCCTTATGATATTTTGAGTTGATTCCTTCTACAGTGTTGAAGTATCATATACCCTCTTTAAAAGTAGTACTTAAGCAAAATCAATGGATGCTTGGATCAATAGTTACAACCTTGAAAAGTTGTGCACTTGAACATGATTTTAACTTAGAAAAAATTTCTAAGTTTCTTTCAATTTGATCAATTTTGCAATTTTGCATGATTTCTTGATTTAAATTTGATCAAATTAAACCATCCATCATATTTTCTTGAGTAATGGCTTGTGAAGCTCAAAGTTGACCAAAAGTCAAACTTTGACTTTCTACGTCAGTTGACTTTGTATTAGATGAACTTGAGGCTTGATCCACTTGAAATGTTGCACTCTTGTGCTTAATTCTTGATGTGGGAGTCCTCTTGATCCTTTGTGGGTGTTTAAGAGGTTAGACAAGTTGAAGATCATGTCATTCCTTGATTGATCCTTTGCCTAAGGCTCAAAGAGTGCTTGAAACCCTAAGCTTGATTGTAGTGAATGCTCAACAATTCCTTGAGGAGATTGATGAGGCACAAAGGTACATCCATATTGTGATGATAATTTACACAATGATGGTAAATCTTGGTGGTCAAAATTTGGGGTATGACAGATGCCCCTATTTAATCTTCTTGGACCCGAAGGTGTGAATGGCGAAGGTATTCGGGCATTCGGGGTGCAAGAGGATTAAATATCAGAATACCCAAAATTTTGATGGTGGTTATGAATGGTAGCTTACGCATTCATCTTCTTTAGCTAAGCGATGATGCTTAGAAAAGGTAAACTTCCCCTCGATCCTGGTCTTCAGCCAAGGAGCTGGTCTCAGTTTTCTTTTGAAATAAACCTCCCCTGATCCTGGTTTCCTACCAAGGAACTGGTCTTAGTTTCTTTTGTCAACTTCCCCTCGATCCTGGTTTCCTACCAAAGAGCTGGTCTTAGTTTCTGATTTGTGAACTTCCCCTCGATCCTGGTTTCCTACCAAGGAACTGGACTTAGTTTCTGAAGTAAACTTCCCCTCGATCCTGGTTTCCTACCAAGGAACTGGTCTCAGTTTTTGATTTAAACTTCCCCTCGATCCTGGTTTCCTACCAAGGAACTAGTCTTAGTTTCTTTTGTCAATAAACTTTCTTGACAAGGGACGCTGTTTGCAGCGGCTTTCCTCAAACTTCTCGCCGAATTTTCCTGGGGAGATGCCATTTTAAGAAAAAACTTTTGATGTCAGACTTGCTGGGGAACCCATTCGTCTAAATTGTAGAGGTACACAAACTTCTCTATTTGGAGACACCATTTGTCGATTCTACTGGGGAAAGCGAGTCTCTTGAGAGACTGTTTCCGCTTGGGGGTGTTACATCATACTTTTCCTGAGGTCTTTTCAGACAAATGCCATACGATGTACCCCAATTTTGAGGGGCTTTCTCTGGGGATTTTCCTTAATCCGGGAAAGCGAAAATATCATCTTCAATGGCGAAGAGTGACATTTATTGAAGGTTCTCTGGTCTTTCAGAGGTTCGAGTTATCAAAGTGGTCAAGGGCCAATTCTGATCCAGAAATAAACGGGAGAGAGAGATTACTTAGATGATTCACTTCCTAACGAGGAAAGATCTGACAACTCGATTGAGAGGACTTCTATCACTAGGGGACAAGACCGACTAGAGTGATAGTGATGCAATAGGAATATGATTGTAGATCAATAATGCATGATGTATGTATGTATATGCTGACAAAACTGACGCAACATACAGACTAAAGGGTGAACACGATTGGATACTCGGCCACAGTGGGGCATGTAGAAATATCGCTGGTTCAATATAACAATTCTGCCTTGCTTAGGAGAAACGGTCCCTGTTGGGAGCAACGCTGGTCGGGCTAAGGAGATGAGAACTCGGCCGAGGACGTCAGACGAAACATGGTCTCTGACACAGTTGATCCTTCATTCAGGCGTAATGGTCTAGAAGGAGTACTTTGATTCTGCACTTTAAGGTTCGAACACCTTTGGAGAAGCGACCGATGTTCTTCTGATGTTCAACAGTCAAAAGAAATTGCCATCTTTATTTTAAAAGCAGAAAATGTTTGACAAGTAAATTCATTTTTGTTTTATTTTCAAGAATCGTTAATCATGTTAAAAACATCATTCTGTAAAGCTAAAACAAGTAAGAATTACAAACAAAAGCACAAGGGCTAAAATTTTATTGATAGGATGGAAATCAGCCAAACGCGTGATTCCAAAGAGTATTTACAAAGTTAGAAAATGGTAATTTACAGGGAAAAGGGCTACGTTGAAACATAACTACCACTATCCTTCTACCAACTTTGAATTCGGGACATCCTTAGCTTCTGTCGAAGATGACCATGACTGGAGTCTCTGATGGATGGCATGACTGCTGAGGAGCTGAACTGATCAGACGTAGTTACTTGCCATTAATCCCTAACTTTTTCCTGGATTGTACTTTGAGATTTCCAATCCACCGAGATGATTTTTTTGACTTTGTCTCTAATTTTTTCCTGGACCTCCCTTTCGGGTTTTCAATCCACCGAGACGTTTTTTTTAGTTTAGGCGAAGTATTTCTTGACTACATCAACATTCATGGGGTAGGAGAATTCCTCTCCATCCATGGTTGCAAGTCTCAGGGCACCGCCTGAGAAAGCTTTCTTGACCACATAGGGGCCGTCATAATTCGGAGTCCACTTGCCTCGCGAATCAGTGAGAAATGATTGTATCTTCTTGAGCATGAGGTCTCCTTTTCTGAAGACGCGAGGTCGAACCTTTTTGTCGAACGCCTTCTTCATTCTCTGCTGATACAACTGACCGTGGCATAGTGCCATTATTCACTTTTCTTCGTTCAGGTTCAGTTCGTCGTGCCGACTTTGACACCATTCAGCTTCGGTAAGCCTGGCTTCCATTAATACCCGGATTGATGGGATCTCTACTTCTATGGGGAACACTGCTTCCATGCCATATACTAGAGAGAAAGGGGTTGCCCCATGGGGTGATAAATGAAGTTTTCTCCATGTCTTTCGGCGCCATTTTGATTTGATTATAGCCCGAGAATCCATCCATGAAGGAGAAAATTTTGAACTTTGCTATACTGTCTACCAGCATGTCAATGTGCGGTAAAGGAAAATCGTCCTTTGGACTAGCCTTGTTTAGATCTCTGTAATCTATACACATTCAGACCTTTCCATCCTTTTTCGGAACGGGTACGATATTGGCTAACCATTGAGGATATTCTGATGTAGCGAGGAAACCCGCGTCGATCTGTTTCTGTACCTCCTCTTTGATTTTGATAGCCATGTCTGGGTGAGTCCGTCTCAACCTTTGCTTTACTGGCGAACATTCTGACCTTAACGGTAAATCATGCTCCACGATGCTGGTATCCAACCCTGGCATATCCTGATAAGACCAAGCGAATACATCGGGAAATTCTTTGAGAAGTTTTATCAAACCCTTTCTGGAAATTGGACTGAGCAGTGCCCCAATCCTAATCTTTTTTCTCTCTTTTTCCGAACCCAAGTTTACCGTTTCCAACAGCTCTTTGTGAGGTTCAATGGACCTTTCCTCTTGTCTGAGTAATCGGGAGATCTCTTCTGGAATTTCGTCGTTAACTTCTTCTTCGGCCCCAAACACCGGGAATTCAAAGTTAGGAGAAGGCATCAGATCGTATGTTTCGACGGGGTTTAAAACAAGCAATCTGCATGACGTGATGATTTGTGTTTAGAAGAGATAGAGGAAATGCAAGTGTGTGCAGTGTATTTTTCTTTTACTGCTTGTTTTTATTATTGAGTTGTTTTTTAGGATTACCATTTTCTGAGAAAAGCAAAAAGAGAAAACAACAACAGAATGCGGAAATTACAGAACGACGTTATTTTATTAATGAACAAGTCGATTCTTGAAACTACAGCGCTATAAAACAAAACTCTGTCGCTTTGGGCAAAGCGAAGAGGGAAATTTACAAAAATCGAGCCCTATCAAAACATCCGTTTCACCTGGGCAGGGTGAAAGGTTAAAGATGGCAATTACTTTGACTGATGAATGATCTTCGGAACATCGACAACAACCCACTGGCGGCGAACTCCTCGGTGAATCACAAAGTCTGGCACCTTCCTTGATTTGTCTTCAGAAATAACGCTGATTTCTGGTGGAGCAGGATCATTGGAATCTGTCTCCCAGGCAGAGTTGTCGTAGGAGGATTCCTCTGTTGCATTTTGCAGAGTATTTGTACTCTCAGGTATATCTCCCCATCCAGTTGGCTGGATATCTTCACACCTGATACGAGAGCTTTCGGGAGCGGTGTACTTGACCATGAAGTCAAATTTTCCACTTGGTTGTCCCAGGGTGTCCCACACTTCTTTGGAACTGGAGGAGTCATCTCTCTCGATGACGTTGACCTCAGGAAAAGCGTAGTTGATGAATTCTAGTCCGACAAGCTTTGCTAATTCATCGTCGTGCTGGATATTTTCTGGATAACCTGGGCGTTAATCCCATGACATGGTGGGGACGCAGGTATTCTGTTCAATGATGCTCAGCTGATTTTCATTGTACGGTTGATTTTCTTGCCCCAAGTCTCCTGGGTAAGGTTGCCACATTGGCAGACCATCCATCGGGCCATAATAGTCGTGGTCAACATTGTCCTTCATCAGAGTGTCCTCCTCTAATGAGTTTGGTGGAGCACAACATCCTTCCAGATCACAATCTCCATATAAAATTTCAACGTCTGACCTTGGTATAAACCTCGGACTCTGCGTGGGAAAGCAGAATGGGGTATGCGTTTCGTCCATATAGATTGGAAGCCACCAGTGGTTCAACAAGTGCTGAAGTGTTTCCTGGACAAGGGCACAACCTTGATCATTTTCGCAACCCGCTTTGCAGTTCTGATAATCATGTGATGCCAGGAACCCGAGTCGGACCTGTTCTGCGTGTAACTCCACCAGGATGGTATTCATCAAGCGAATATCGAAGATTTTAATCATGTTGATCTGATAGGGATTCCTATCATGGTAGTCCTGGATCCATCCAAGATCCATCTGACGCTGGAGGGCCTCTTGTACAAAAGAGAATCCTTGTTTGTTTACCGAGCAAGTCAGACAAGAAATGTAATCGTGCCGCGGCAGATTATGATACTGGCTTTGCCTTGAGTGCATTGCCACCAGGTTGACATTCATTGCACGGATGTCGTGGTTTTGAATGACGTTGGAATTCGTATAAACCATGTTAACTCCACGAACTCGGTGTTCTTGGATCCATCCGAGATCCATCTGTTCCTGTAGAGCTGATTCCACCACAGAACATCCTCGATTGCTTTTAGAGCAGATATCACACTGGTGATAATTATGAGGTGGCACATGGCCATATCCACTCTGTCTACAATGCATCTTGACCAGATTGGTCCTTAACAAGAGTACATCCTGAATTTGATAGACGTTGTTAGATTCTCCCTCTATCAAATTGACTGCAGCTTTCTCGTGTTGAGGCATCGGGTTCGTGAGAACATTGGGATTCGTATCTTTGAAAGATAAGAGCCCGCTCCTAACAAGCTTTTGCACGTCAGATTTGAAATTGAGACAGTTCTCTATGTTATGCTCTGGTCCTCCTTGATGATAAGGGCAAGTCTGATCTGCTTTGAATCAAAAAGGCGGATTTTCCGGTACTGTAAGAGGAGACTTAGTCTGGATGTGCCCCTTAGCCAGTAGTAACGGAAATAGTTCCGCGTACGATACGGGTATAGGATCAAATCCTGGTGGCCACGTTGTACGGTTGTTATTGTATGGAGGACGAGCCTGCTGAAGAGGCTGTTGTGTCCTTTGCTGAAGTTGCTGTTGATTAGGTTGGCTCTGTGGAACCTGAGGTTGATACGTAGAAACAGGCGCAGGGTTGATAGCAGGAGTTACAGCTGCTACTGGTTGATAACGTCGCCTTTGCTTTCCGAGAGAGATATTCCCAATATCCTGCTCTTTTTTCTTAGGGAGAGCACTACCGTATCGTTTTGTACTACTTGATGATCCAGTGTCTTTAACTAAACGTCCTTCTCAGACGGCTTCCTCAAGATGAACCCCCATGCCCACCATCTCGGTGAAGTCACTGGGTGCACTGGCAACCATTCTGTCATAGTAAAATGAGCTCAAGGTCTTTAAGAAGATCTTTGTCATCTCTTTTTCCTCAAGAGGTGGAGAGATCTGAGCGGAAATTTCACGCCATCTCTGAGCGTTTTCCTTAAAGGCTTCCTTGTCCTTTTGTGACATTGATCTGAGTTGATCTCTGTCGGGTGCCATGTCCAGATTGTATTTATATTGTTGGACGAAGGCAGTGCCAAGATCTCTGAAAGTGCTAATCGTAGCACGGTTTAAACCCATGTACCATTTAAGTGCGGCACCGGCTAAACTATCCTGAAAGTAGTGAATCAGTAGATCTTGATTCTCTGTCTGAGCTGACATTCGTCGAGCGTACATCACCAAGTGACTCTGAGGGCAAGAGTTACCCTTGTATTTTTCAAAGTCGAGCACTTGGAATTTGTGCGGAACTTTCACATTGGGGACCAAGCAGAGGTCTGCGGCGTCCTTTCCAAATAAATCCTGACCGCGAATAGCTTGCAATTCCTTTTGCATTTCCAGGAACTGTTCCTGGAACTCGTTCATTCTTTCGAACATGCTTTCGTTTCCACCAGAAGGTATCTGCGGAATCTGTCCTTCCGGGACAGTGTGTACCACGGGTTGTGGTATAGTCATTACGGCCGAGACTCTCGGTGCCTCCCGAAGTTTGTAACCTTCAGAAGTTGCTGTCATGCCCCTGGCATCTCCGTTTTTCCGAAGTTTGTAGCCTTCAGGCCCAGCGGTTCCTGCAGTGATTTCCTGATCTTCAGTGATTGGCGGAACATATCCTTCCGGGATATAATTAACAGGCATGCCCCAGGGGCGATCTTTCGGCATTCGATACCTAGGATCATACTTCTCCACTATGGGCATTGAAGTGATCTCTGAGATCATGGTTCTTTGTAGCTGAGCTTCTGCCATGGCTTGTATGTCGTTACGAAGCTTTCTCATATCCTTTCTCAGAGCGTATATCTTTTCTTTCAATGCTCTGTTCTCTTCCTCGAGATCATCCATCCTTTTCTGACGATTGGCCCGAGTATTGTACGAATGAGACAGTTCGACTCTAGAACTGAGACACAAACGTGAGATTCGTAGGTAAGAAGAATACGCGACGTGAGAATGATGAATGCAATGATTATATTAATTATTTTTGGCTTAATCAAAATAAACTTCGACAATTAGATTGCAAATATCAAACAGTGGGGAAACCCCGTTTTATTGAATTCAAAGGATTGCGGAAATCGAAATACAGTAAATTACAAGGAGCGGTAACAGAAACCTAAGCTAATGGGTCCCGAGTCCTCTCTGAGGAGAACTCGGGTGCTGATTCTGGTACTTTCCTTTTCTTTGACCGGGGCTCTTGGGCCGTTGTCGGGTTGTCATTCCTTTGCCAGGTGAAAGGAGCGAGCAAATTCCTTTGGTCTTCCTGATTATCCACAGCATGTTGCTCTAAAATATCGATCAAAGCATCCTTATCTTTCAGCAGCTACTGTATTTTGGTACACTCCATGTTGAGAGTGCGGTACTTGTTCTTCTAAGACCTCCTCTCCTGTTGAACTTTGTTGAGAGTAACCTGAAGTTTTTCAGTTTCCGTCATGAAGTACATGACAGATTCCCTTGGCGGAAGAACTCCGTGACGAGGATACGGCATCTTTAGCTTGAGAGCTCTAGTTTGTACCCAGTGGAGATAAGGCTCCACCGAGACACAGTCCGGCTTTCCTAGAGACTCCCGTCCTTTCTTATGAACATGTTTCCAAGCGTTCACTATTTCCATCTTTAGTGCTCTGTCATTTTCTCCTTCTTTGAAGAAAAGACCTTCCAGATGAGCATTACGCGGGACATGCCTCATTGGGTATCCAAATTGACGATGAACCAATACCGGATGGTAGTTGATTCCTCCCTTAGTTCCTATAAGGGGTACGTTGGGGAAGTTTCCACAACGATCAATTATCCTGATCCTGTCATAAATCCTATTGCACCAATCAATGTCAGAGTTGGTGAGAGACATGATTTTCTGCGACCAACGTAAGGCACTCTTATGATCCTAAAATGCAGCAGACTTAGGCAAATGGGAGATAAACCATTTATATAGCAGGGGCACACAACACGTGATCTCTCCTCCGCTGTACAAATTCCCTAAGTGTACAGAATGATACGCATCTGCGAGAAAAGTTGGTACAGGGTTTCCAATGAGAAAAACCTTAACGGCGTTGATATCGACGAAGTTATCAATGTTGGGAAACAGAAATAACCCGTAGGTGAGTAAAACAAAGATGCTTTCAAAAGCAGTCACGTTCCCTATACTAGCGAAATACAGGGCCTTCTTTGTTAAGAACTAGGCTGGCAAACCTTGGATGCCACCCTTGGTGGTCATGTGAGTCTTGATTTCTGACTCATCCAAATAGATTGATCTTGCAATGGTCTGATCCTTTGAAATTTCTTCCAGTCCAAAAAATGGAGCTCGATCAGTAATGTGTAGATCGGTTAGGTTAGAATACTCTTCCAGCGTTGGTGCGAGCTGGTAATCCGGGAATGTGAAACAGTGATAGACTGGATCGTAAAACTGAATGAGTGCCTCCATGATTCCTTCAATCACATGGACTCTTAACAGAGGTAGCAGACCTCCGTACTTGGCTCTGAAAGCCTCAGGGTTAGTGATCATCCTCGCTAACCTTCTCAAATCCTCAAGTTTTGGAACCTTGAAGGTGTACTTATGAGTTCTCCTTCTACCGAAATCCATGAGCGCAATCTTTTTCTCTGACATTTGCAATCATTGTCTCAGTTTAATTTGAAAAAGAGAGACTAGAAGAGAAAATTTGTCTTTGTTTTAATGTTTTTTTAGATGAATGCATGAATGCAGCACACAAAAACATAGAAAAAACATGGGGTCAAATGGTCGTTGTCATGAAGTCAAGGCTCTACCCATCCCCCAAAGGTTTATACTAGTGATTTTTGTACCTGTCTCTCAAAATCATCAGTTCTTGTCGAGAAAACACCAGCGGGCCAGGAACCGTGCTAGGTGATGTTTTTTCGAAGAACCTTCAGAAGAGGGTGGTATCGCGTGACAACCATTTCCAATAGTTTCCACACCACTAAAAGAGGTTTTTCCTAGGTGTATACTCAATCTTTCCACATGTGGCATCACACGCATTCCCATTAGCAGAAAAATAAACACATATATCAATTAGGAAAAGAAGTATATATATTTGGCCTAATGTCCTAGACTTTTAAGAGCTATGAATCCTATGTTCCTGACAGAAAATGGCTCCCCGGCAGAGTCGCCATTCTGTGGTTCCTTCCCAACTTAAAGGTTTTTGACCTAAGATCCTAGTGAAGTCAACAAAAGTCTCATTCCCAGTGAAATTCCCAAAGAAAGAAAGAAAAGAAAAGAGCCTCATGGTGGGCGCCACTTTACTGTAGCGAGCGATTTTTGACGAGATTCTTAAGCGCTGTCGCTCTTTGGGGTTTACTACAGGTCGATTCATTTTTTATCCTATTGTGAGCTGACTAAGGAAGGGAAATAGATGTCTCTAATTAACCCTGCTTGCATACTGAGTTTAAATAGCGGTCTGTTAGGTTACGGATGCTATATGGTAATGGGGCCTTTCTTTCTTCTTACTTTATTAAGGTGGAAAACTGGGACTATTCATGGGGAATTTGTCAGATTGGGTGGAGATAAGGGACTTTAGGTTTTTTTATTAGTGTGCTCGCTAAGATTTTTCTTTCAATCTTATGCCTACGTATTCCCGTTTACCGAAACAGGGAAATCAGAGCGTTCGTAGTTCCTCCTATTCTATGGGAGGAAATGGTGTTTTGGTGTCTTGTTTGAAGCCCAAGACCTGAAGTGAAAGGTGGTTTGTATCTTGTTCAAAGCCCAAGATGTGAAGTTGAAGGTCTATTTGTATCTTGTTCAAAGCCCAAGACATGAAGCAGAAGGGTTTATTTATATCTTGTTCAAAGCCCAAGATGTGAAGCTAAAAGGTGTTGTCTTTAGAGAGAATTTGTCATCTATAAAGAGGGTCTGTTTGTCACAACTGTTTATAAAGGAGAATTACTTTAACCGGGATATGTGAATCCAGCAATGCCATAATTTCCTTTATAGGGGGGTTCCAACCTGAAGGAGAAGACTTTAACTCAATGTAGAGCAATGCTATCTTTCCTTAGGAATTTTTCATGCTAAAAGAGGGACAATGGCATGGCTGTAAATAATCCAGAGGCTTGCCGCTTACAGCGATTAGATGAAGGGGAAGGAGTTGTTGATGTTTGTGTACTGTGAACGAGGCACAACTTTGATGCTAAAAGGTTGATTGACTCAACCGGGGTTTTCCTTATACAAAGCCTAAGAGGAGGCTATTGGCCCAACAAGAGGGAGTTTTTATGTGTCTCGTACGAAGCCCGAGAGAGAGGCTAAAAGGGTTGACTCAACAGGAGAATCTTTTATACTCAACAAGAGAGTGTTTTTGTATCTCGTACGAAGCCCGATATGGAGGCTAAAGATGGTGACTCACCAAGAGAATCTTTTATACTCAACAAGAAAGTGATTTTGTATCTCGTACGAAGCCCGAGATGGAGGCTAAAAGGTGATTGACTCAACAAGAGAGTCTTTTATACTCAACAAGAGAGCGTTTTTGTATCTCGTACGAAGCCCGAGATGGAGGCTAAAAGGTTTGACTCAACAAGAGAGTCTTTGTGTCTCGTACGAAGCCCGAGATGGAGGCTAAAAGGTTTGACTCAACAAGAGAGTCTTTGTATCTCGTACGAAACCCGAGATGGAGGCTAAAAGGTTTGACTCAACAAGAGAGTCTTTGTATCTCGTACGAAGCCCGAGATGGAGGCTAAAAGGTTTGACTCAACAAGAGAGTCTTTGTATCTTGTACGAAGCCCGAGATGGAGGCTAAAAGGTTTGACTTAACAAGAGAGTCTTTGTATCTCGTACGAAGCCCGAGATGGAGGCTAAAAGGTTACTGTTTCAGTTGAGTGACAGGTCCAGTATGTTGGTTCAACGAGAAAATCAGTTCTTATATGAGTAACACTGTACTCATGGATTTGATCTGAGGATCGGGATTATTTCCTGTTCTCTAAGGAAACGGGAAATCCAAAGGGTATTGAGACTGTCCGAGTCTACGGGTGTCTTCCTATTTTTGAAAGGGACTTGAGAATGTCTTTGAGACTCAAGGAAATTAGACTGTCCAAGTCTAGAGTTTTATCTTTTGTACCATGCTTAAAGAAACAGTAGTAGTACGTTCACGGTAGTGTCGTACCTCGAAAAATACGATCCTCGCGATGGACACGGAAAAAACTGTTCGAAACAGAGTCGCCACCGAACTTTATTTATCCTAAGAAAGGGAAAGGAAAATATCGATAAAACCTTTAAAGAGATAAGAAAATGGTCATCACAACCAAATTCTAGGTTCGGTAGTCGGTTACGCAAGAGGGAAGGTATTAGCACCCTCTACGTCCGTTGTACTCAACGGGAACCTCTTGATTTGATTCGAGAGAAAGTTAGCTTAGTTTGTTTGTTTTCTTCTAACGTAGTATTGTTTTCTAAGGGGAAAGGGGTGGTTTTTTATTATTGTGCTCGGCGAAGATTGAAATCCTCGGGCCTACGTATTCCCCCGTGCAATGGAAAAGTCAGAGCATTCTTAGTTCGTGGGACTACTGTTTGTTTGTATTTTTTAAACGAACGAGTGTTTAATTCGCATTCTAACTGCTAAACGTTGGCTTGTCGGCTCGTCATGGGAGGCTGAAGCACTAGTTCATATGCGCGGAAGAATGAGCTAAACAATGTTCTTTTTTGTGAAAAGTTGTTTGAGTATGAATTAAGTGGATTAGAGATTTGATTGAAAAAAAAAGTTTGATTTGCATGTGTTTTAGGGTTTTGGTTGCGTAAGAAGTGTTTAGTTTGTTAAGTATTTTGAGGGAAGAATGACGACTATTAGATAAACGAGACGTCGGCCTCGCAACCAATTAATCGAGGCATGACTGAGATGCTAGATCTCAACGACACCTTTTTCATTCTATTAATTACGAAATTGTGTTCGTTGGACAATGTGCTTATTTGTCCATGTAATTAGGGCGAGTGTTTTAGGGAAGAAAGTTTGGAATGAACACAACCCAAAGCGTGCGCCTCAAGAGCATTCATTCAAGGGCCCAAGAGGTGCTAGACCTCAAAAGTCCACTACTTTCTCAGTTTGATTTAAGAAAAAGATTTGAATTTGATGTATTTTAGACGCGTTAAATCGATTTAGGGTTTGAACGACTTAAGAGTTAAAAAGATTACGTATTTTAAGTGTTTTAGAAATGGAAGACGGAACGAACACAACCCAAGGCGTGCGCCCCAAGAGCGGTCGTTCAAGGACCCAAGGAGTGCTAGACCCCAAAAGCCCACTACTTCCACGATTAATTAGGAAAACGGTTTAAGAAACTTGATTTAAATATTTTATAAGAAAATATTAAGTATTAGATAGTCGATTATGATCTTAAGAAAGTGTTTTAAAAGATTGAATGTTTTAATTGAATTGAATGTCTTAAGTATTAGAGTTTAAGTGGATTAAGTTTTTTTTTTATGAAAGATGGAACGATCACAACCCAAGGCGTGCGCCCCAAGAGCGATCGTTCAAGGACCCAAAGAGTGCTAGACTCCAAAAGCCCACTACTTCCATAATTTAATTGAGAAAATAAATTTTTAAAAGTATTAATTAAATGTTTTATAAAAGAAAATGATTTAAGTATATCAAAGTTGATTAAGATTTTAAGTTAAAATAAATTTTGTAAAAGATTAGGTAATTGTTTTAAAATTTGAATTAAGATTTATAAGTAAAAGTTTTACTAAAGTTGAATGTTTTAGTTATATTAAAATATTTTAAGTATTTTAGAAATGGAAGATGCAACGAACACAACCCAAGGCGTGCGCCCTAAGAGCGATCGTCCAAGGACCCAAGGAGTGCTAGACTCCAAAAGCCCACTACTTCCATAATTAATTAAGAAAATGTATTAGAAATATTAATTAGAATGAATTGTGATTTTTTAATTTAGTTAAGAAAGTATTTTATGATAATTTTAGCGCTAGAGAAAATGGATTAATTAAAATCAAATATTAATTAATAAACTAATTAATTAACATTTTAATAAAAAACTAAAAAAATTGGTAAATAGATTTTGTTATTTAAAAAAAATAATAATTAAAAGTTTATAATTGGTTTATATATTAAAAGTAATATCAAAAAGAAAACTAAAAGAACAAAAATAAATAAAAAATGGGTGACCGGTGACACATGTCACCGGTGGATACGACCACCCCACCACTTCCTTTACATTCACGGGATAAACCAACAGATGAGAAAATCAAATTCATAACCTCACTCCAATCCTCTCTCTTCTCTCACGTATCTATCTCTCTCACGTCTTTCTCTCTATGAAACACCTCGCCGGAAACCTAATTTCCATTCGCCGTTCGCCACTTTCCCTCCTTCTCCTTCTTCCTCTCGTTTCAACGCCCCTCTTTCTCTCCAACCCAAAACCCTTTCTTCTGAAACTCACCAAGTCTCCCTCTCAACTCGTCAATTTCTCAAACGAAACCCTCAATCCCTTTTTGAATTCAAACAGAAACAAATACTTTTCCCCAAAAATTTTTACCCTAAATGCCAAAGGCGTACCAAATTCGAACCCAAATCTATCGCAACCTCAGATTTTTATGTGGAAATCAAAAAGCGAGTAGCAAATCGACAGATAATTGGAGAAAACATCCAATCAAAGCAACTCAGATCAATATGCGGTGAAGTCGGAATATGAAATGCGAAGGAAAAAAGTTTCAAGAATATTTACCCAAATCGCGGTGCTCCGGTGGTCAGGTTTTCCAAATCGTGGTGCTCCGGTGGTCAGGTTTGAGAGGTTTCGAAAAACTTCAGGTATAGTGTCCCTTCTTTATCTTTGAATCTTCTTTTCTCCTTTTCTTTGTGTCGTCTTGCTGGAAATGTCGCGTCTTGATAGTGGGTTCAGTGGCTAAGCTCACTATCTTAGAGTTTCAGTATGAAACTCTAAGAAGCATTTTTAGGATTTGAGCTTTAGTAACGGTTGGGGTTGGTTTTAGCAGAGCTTCGCTAGGGTTTTCTGGGTTGCTTCATGAGTGAATAGTAACACGTATTTATAGGCTCAGAAATGTGAAATGAGGTACGTGTGAGGTGAAATTTTTGGTACGTGTGAGAGAATAATTCCGTTAGATAATGGAGAGGATTGCTGATTTCGTGGGATTTGGGTGATAGTAAATCATTCTCTGATTTTGTTTGTAGTGTGAGCTGTACCTCTTCTAGAATGTGGTTTTTTGATTTTCATTGTGTGATATTTGTGTGTTTACGTGGCCTGAATTACCATGATTTTTACTACATTGCTCTTATTTTCACTGCTGTAAAGTTATTACTTTTGTAACTTTTCACTGCTCTTGACTTTATGCTGATGTGGCAATTATTTGACTCAAGTTGACATTTGTTGAATTTTTTGATGAGCTATGAATTTGTTATTTAACTCTGCTGTCAAAATTTGGATACTCTAGTGATAAACTTCTTGCAATCTGTTTGAAATTGGATGGCCTTTGCCTTGGTTTTAATTTACATTGGCTTTGTGGCTCTGCTTCTGATATGCTTTGGTTGTGATTGCAGAAGTAAGGGGCGGTAAGCCAGTTAGCAAGGATGTGATCGACAGCATAAAGATGCGCGTGGCAGAAGAATCATGGAGTTAGTCTTGCTTCTGTCAAGTTGATAAAGCCTCCACATACAAAACCTCACATCCTACAGAATTGACTCAATTGGTGTCGTTAAAGCAACTCAAAAACTCTCAGATTTTCTTGGAACACCGGTGGCAACAATAGATGTTTTCACTGCATCCTACATTCAAGAATTGGCTAACTTCTCTGAAGATCTTCTATCAAAAACTCAGACTCATCTTTCAAGCCATCCATCCAATGTTCTAGAAGCGGAAATTAATTTAACTGAATCAGTTGTGAAGGTATCCAAGTCTCGCCAGTTGGGTATCCGTTTACTTCAATTCCTGGCTCTTATTTATATCTCAATCATGCTGGCCTCTCCTGCTTATCTATCCATAACTGCTCTTTTAAACTTTAGCCTATGTGCCAATAAACCAGTAGCTGGAGTTCCTTGGTTAAATTACATAATTTCTCTGATTTTTGCACCGTTTGCTTGGATTCTTTGCATTGCTTCTACTTGCATTTGCATACAATATGGAGCTTTTGGCCCTTGTTTTAGTGCATACCTTGATGACACTCTTGAGCATTAAATATGATTTGCTCATGTTATGCATTCTTAACTTTTGTTATTACTGTCAAGTCTTGTTTTTGGAAAATATTGTATCCTTTTTTGAGAATGTATGTCCTTGTTGATATTGAACCTCTTTAGATTTATCTTTGATGCCCTGTAATATTGTCTTATGGTTCTTGCTTTATATGCTATGCGTTCTGCCGACATTTTGGATTTTGTTTTTTCTAATGGCCTATTCATCTCTGTTTCATGTATTTTTGGTGCAACATGCTTGGCACATTATGTGAATTTGATGGAAGCTTGGAGGAGTGGATTGACCTAAGGACGTTTGGAAAACTTGACAAAAGGTCCACGACTTTGGTTTGAAGACAGTTAGGCAATATTTTTGGCTTAATGTTGAAGTCTTAGTGGTGAGAAGCATCGGATACACATTTCACGACAGGGTCTATCGGGTGTGATGAAACTGCAGGCTCTTCAGCACCAATGAAAGATAATTCCTCACCATCTTTCTCTAGACCCTGATCACCTGGATTGCTGAAGTTAGCTATCATTCCACAGTTAATTTGTTTGGGCAGTGATGAAATCTTCGAAGCATTAGGATGTTGCCTGCTAGAAACACTGGTCCATGAATTCTGCATAACGTTCAAAAGAGTGCCATGCAGGGATGCACCATATATACCAGAAGGCTGACTGCCACGAATTTGATCCGTACCACTCGGCTGGGACATGTCCTGAGCAGATGCAATTTCAAGTTGACTAGCTTGAGCTCTTTCACCGTATTCATCTATCTGATTCGAGGAAGCCAGCTGATTATTTGTTACTTGTCCACCAAGATGAGCTATATTCTGATTCTGATTATGGTTCTTGGAGAATGGAAAGCCAGATGTGAAAGCCGGTGGAATGTTCCCTAGCAACTGTACTGAGAAGCCTTATCAAAAACTTGCCCTGTGGTACTAGAAATTTTATCCCTATTCTCCCTAGGAGATGACTCTTGAGAAGGAAATGTCTGGTTAGTAACCAACCATGTATGTCCCTTATCCCCTGTCTCAGACATGTGAAGTGCAGTAAGACCTGAATCTGATGAGCCATGAGAAAATACCATGCCAGGCCCCTGAGTAGGTGGAGCCAATTGTAATCCAAAGCCCTTAGTCGAAGAACTTTGATTCCTTGGAGGATGTGCAGCAAATCCATCTGAAGATTCAGTTTCAGGCACCTTGGGTAAAGCAGTCTTCTGCAAGGCAAAATTACCAACACTTCTATTCAATGTGGTCATTGCTTTTGGGATTTGCTTAGAACTCATGTCTTTATTTTTTCGCTCGCAGGCTGGTGTATGTGGAGCAGTTTTGTTTTAGCGTCTCATATGTGCTTTCATGCTTGTGGTAAGGATTGCAAGTGGTTGGCTCCAAAACAGAATGATGTGTTTGGCAACATGTGAAGGCAAAGTTTTTGTTGTGAATATTGGGCGGTGGTTGTATGCAATGTTGTATCATGCTGTAGCTAGCATATGTCTTATGATATTTTGTTTTTTTAATTTTGACAACATGAACTTGGTTCTTTTACAATTAGCATGAGCCTGTTGTTATGGAATGAATGGTTTGTATGTAATGAATGGGTTTTCATCAATTCTTGGACTCTTAGTGTAATGAATGGGCTTTAATCATTTTTCTGCAATTCCATGGCTTATATCTTGTAGAAATCTTTTAGTATTTTGGTCATATAACTTGTCTTAGTCACCCCTCCATGCGCAATCTTATGAATAAATTTGAATGATTCTTGACTCTTGATTAAAAGACTATGACAATTTGAATTTGCTATGTGAATCCAAAAACCAAATGAGATCTTGAATTAATCCACAAATTTTTGAAATAAACTGAGATTTGGAATCAATGAATTCATCTGAGCCTAAACACTTGAATACCAATATACTGGATCTTTTGTAATGAACCAAATGAGCCAGAAATTATCTTGAAAACAGAGGAACATAACTTATGAATTGTAGTGTTCAAAGTCCTGATTGGAAGTATATTGTTCTCTGACTATTCTTAATCATAAAACTCCTGCTCTGGTATAGTTGGAGAGCCTAGTTCATCCATAACTAACCTGATTTGTCACACAACTCTAAAACACGCCTCACCTGAAGTAAACCATAGCCTTGATCAGGACACAAATTCTTATTTGACCAAGATTATTATCAAAATTTCACCTGTACAGAAAATATCACTGCACACACACTAGCCCTGAATGAACTTCAACTTAGCCTTGAGTTAATTCAATTCAACCTTGCGAGACCCTAAGTAAGGACTACAAGCAGAAGCAACATATTTTTTTTGGATTTCCTGAGTAATAAAAGGTGTATGGAAACACAGATGAAAAATATATACAGGTAGGACAAATTTGGGGTATGACAGGTAGAAAGATCTAGACTCTTTGAAAGATTGTTCTATTAAGATGACTAATTTATGTTCATATACCTCTAGGAGGTCGTTGGGACAATTTGTACGAAGCCCAAGAGGAGGCTGGAAACTTTTAAGAAGCCGAGGGACAATTTGTACGGAGCCCAACAGGAGGCTATCATTCCCGGAGGAAGAAATAATTTATACGAAGCCTAAGAGGAGGCTGTGAATACTTCTAAGAAGCTGACGGGTCCTTGTACAACGCCCAAGAGGAGGCGGGGATGCTTTTAAGAAGCCTGTGGGTCCCCAAACCCCGAGAAATTCAAGACAGGCTATTCACAAAGAATAGATCAAGCCAGGAAAGTTCGAGAATTTGGAAGAATCTCAAGGGATGCAATTCACGGAGAAGAGATCATCTCTGTGGAGTAGAGTTTCTTGACAATTCTTAAGGAGGACAGCCGAAGAGAAGACTGTATCTGGTGCTCCTATGGGGGATCTAGTATTGTCTATTTTTAAGAATGATCGAAACGTCTTTACCTAGTGCTAGACGTAGTTGCCGGGGAAACTCTAAATATCTATACTATTATTACACAGTCGATATGAGTTTATGAAAGAAGACTTACAGTGAAACAGCCCCACAACACAGTTATATGTATATGAAAGCGGTAAATGAAAGCATATAAACACTTACTCAGTTGTAGAGCTTCCATGCTGTTTGGTTAGTTGTTCAACAAAGAAAGATTGAAAACAACAGTATATTTCAAAATCAAAGGAGAAAGTGCTTTTGAAAGGAAAGTTGGGGCTTACAGCTTAAGGAGAGGCCCAGGGTTTTAGTAGTGATTGCACTGTGATATGAGTTTGTACAGTGGGACTTATACAAGTGACTGAGGCCCAAAAAGTTTTCTGTACAAGGGGAATGGGTCTTACACTCTCTCAAGAGGCCCAAAAAAAACGATTTAGAGAAAAGAAGCGGGTCTTACAACTCGAGGGTAGGCCCAATGGTTAATTTTGAAAAGGGCGACGATCGCGCCGAGGTTTTGGAAACACCGTGGGACTTATACAAGTGATTGAGGCCCAAAATTTTGGTATTTACAAAGGAATTGGGTCTTACACTTTATTAGAGGCCCCAAGGTTTTAAAATGAAAATAAATGGGACTTATAGCTCAAGGAGAAGCCCAATGGTCTTTTTTGTTAAAAGGCGACGATCGCGCCGAACTTTGTAAATGTACAGAGGGACTTATACAATGTCTGAGGCCCAAAAGCATTTATTTACAAAAGGGGTGGGACTTACACTCTATTAGAGGCCCAAGGTGTATTTTAGGAAAAGAAATGGGGCTTACAACACGAGGGGAGGCCCAGATGATTTTCAGTTTGAAAATGGCGATCGCGCCGAGATTTTTAACGTATCGGGACTTATACCATAACTGAGGCCCAAAATATTTTTGTACAAAAAGGGTTGGGTCTTACACTCTATTAGAGGCCCATGAGTGATTTGGAAAAGTTTGTTAGGGAGAAAATCAATAAAACCCTAATTTCATTTTTTAAAGGCATTTTTCAAAGAAAAATCAAGTAAAAAATGATAAAAATATCAAATAAAATCATTAATCATGTTATAAACAATGATTAAGGTTTATGAAAAAGTATTTTATCCACATGAATATTTAAAATCATTTTGGTTTTAAAAATAAAGAAAAAGAAATCATTTTAAAAGCATTTAAAACAATTTAAAACAATATTTTTGAATATATTAAAAATATATCAAATAATAATATTTTTTGAAATTTTTTGGTGGATTAAAATATTATGGAGTATGAATAAGAAGTGTGTAAAACAGAATTGGAAAATGATGATTTTTGCTATGTAAAAGAATTGGTTGAGTTTTGAAGATAAACTAAGAAAAAGAGGAAAGATGTCACAACATCACATTCGACATCACTCATGAGTTTTGAAGATAAGAGAAAAAGGGAAGATGTCACAACATCACATTCGACATCAGAACTGCACCTTGGTTTTCAACATCTTTTTTATCAAACTTCAAACATTCATAACTCTCTCAATTTTTAACGAAATTAAAATCCGTAAGAACCTATCTTGACCGATTTTTCGCAAGGAATCCAATGGTATCACTCATATATACTGAAACTTAATGTTCAGCACACACAAGGCAAAAAACCAGATCTGCATGTTGATTTTAAACATCTTTGCTTATCAAACTTTCAACACTCATAACTCTCTCAATTTTTAACGAAATTAAAATCCGTAAGAACCTATCTTGACCAATTTTTCGCAAGGAAACTAATGGTATCACTCATACATACTGAAACTTAATGTACAACACACACAAGGCAAAAAACCAGATCTGCACCTTAAGTTTAAAACAACATAAACTCCACATATAAACATGTTAAAGTGCAAACAGTAGGAGGATCATATCATACACATTAAGGACTACATTTTTGCTTCAAGAATTGTTCAATATGATGCATGTATGTGGACATCAAAGGAAAGCATGATTCAAAGAATTCAAGTTATGAATTTTACCTCTTTTTTGGAGATTTTGTGCAACCTACCAAGTGCTTTGTTCCAGAAATAATTTGATGCTTTGGACACCCTCAAATGACCTCTTAGGAGCTTTTAGGATTAGTGGAATCAGCTGGAACCTGCAAAAACACAAAATGGCCCTTTCTTGCAAAAGGGGTTAAAGTGGCCAAAATAGCAACTCTCTCAAATGGTGTTCCAGATGTGTGGCACCATTTGGGACAGTTCAAGGATGATATTTGGAGTGTGTTTGAGGTTTTATCTGGTTTGGAAAGTGACTGAATCAAGACATGGCTTGAAAAATGCAAAAAAAAGTCCAATTTTGAGGTTTTGAGAGGTGACTTTGTGATTTTGGTGTTACAGGTCACTTGTGATAGTTTGGATCACCTACATATGATGTTTATGAGGTGTAAGGATCATGAGATGTGATGGAAATGCTCTCTAACTCAAAAACTCAGAATTACCTTACTAAAGAAGGCATTTTGGAGTGAAAGAAGTGATTTTGAGGAAAGCATCTGTTTGATGGCTTTGGTGTACTCAAACTGAGCACAAATGAGCTCTATTTATAGTAGAGCAAGTTTGTTTTGGGAGCAATAGTGATTGGCAACTGCATCAGAGGTTTGTTCAATGTTGGCCAATGAAAATCCAAGTCTCCTCTAGCCATTGACTAGAGGTTAGAGCACAGAGCTTTGGTTCCCTACTTGTAGGAGGAATCTTGACTGAATTCAGTTGCAAATGTGTCAGTCCATGCCACCTCTAAACATCTATTGAATGCTCCAATCCAAAATTGGAGTCTTGTCCCTCTTTTAGGGATTTCTAGGTTTGGCATGCTACTTCTTGTTCCAAGGACTTTGGAGGCTTGGCTCAGTGATTGTCCCCTTTAGATTTGATCCTCAGATGTGTCCAAGATGATGACAAGGCTTGGAAATTCATGTGGCACAAGAAATGTGCAAATCTGTCCTGAAACATGTCTTAAAAATCAGTTGCAGCAAGCCTTGTTGTAAAATCCATAACTTCTTGCTCAAGAATGATAAATGGTTGTTCCAGGACTCTATGGAAAGCTGAGATGACATACTTCAACTTTGATGTTTGACCCTAGACTTGGTTCAACTTGGATCATGGAGAAAAACATCCTTGAAGTTGGGACATTCTTGCTGGAAAAATAGTAATGATGTCCTATGCAATGTTGGAACATCTGACAATTTTGAACATTAATAATTCCAAACTTTAATCACTTGTATCTTTTAATCCACTATGATATTCTGAGTTGAAGTGAATTGCATCTTTGATGGTTGTCTTTCATGGTGACAAAGCTTGAAAATTGTGTGGCACAAGAAAAAGTGCACAAAACCTGTCCTAAAAAACAACTGCTGCAAGCCTTCTTGTAAAGTCCATAACTTCCTGCTCGAGTGTGATAAATGGACGTTCTACAACTTTCTGGAAAGCTGAGATGACGTACTTCAACTTTGATGTTCAAGGTTTGGCTTGAATCAACTTGTAAAGTTGTCAAAAATGACCTTGAACTTGTGTGGTCAAATCTGTCCTAAAAGCTGTCATGAAAATTCTGTTTTATCAATGCCTTTTGCAGAGACCATAACTTTCTGCTCGAGAATGATAAATGAGCTTTCTAGGACTTTCTGGAAAGGTGAGATGACTTAATTCAACTTTCATGCCCAGGGTTTTTCCTGAATCAACTTGGATCATGGAGAAAAACATCCTTGAAGTTGGGACATTCTTGCTGGAAAAATATTAACGTTGTCCTATGAAATGTCAGAACATTGGACATTAAGAATTCCCAACTTTGATCACTTATATCTTTTAATCCTTATGATATTTTGAGTTGATTCCTTCTACAGTGTTGAAGTATCATATACCCTCTTTAAAAGTAGTACTTAAGCAAAATCAATGGATGCTTGGATCAATAGTTACAACCTTGAAAAGTTGTGCACTTGAACATGATTTTAACTTAGAAAAAATTTCTAAGTTTCTTTCAATTTGATCAATTTTGCAATTTTGCATGATTTCTTGATTTAAATTTGATCAAATTAAATCATCCATCATATTTTCTTGAGTAATGGCTTGTGAAGCTCAAAGTTGACCAAAAGTCAAACTTTGACTTTCTGCGTCAGTTGACTTTGTATTAGATGAACTTGAGGCTTGATCCACTTGAAATGTTGCACTCTTGTGCTTAATTCTTGATGTGGGAGTCCTCTTGATCCTTTGTGGGTGTTTAAGAGGTTAGATAAGTTGAAGATCATGTCATTCCTTGATTGATCCTTTGCCTAAGGCTCAAAGAGGGCTTGAAACCCTAAGCTTGATTGTAGTGAATGCTCAACAATCCCTTGAGGAGATTGATGAGGCACAAAGGTACATCCATATTGTGATGATAATTTACACAATGATGGGAAATCTTGGTGGTCAAAATTTGGGGTATGACAGTAACCCATAACATAACAAGCATACATGTGAAACAACCAAAGCAATTAACAAAACAAATTGTCAAATTCCTATCACCATCGCCCGGCGAGCAGCCAGCGAGGCTAGCTTGCTTTCGGTTCGCCCGAAGAACCCAAGGCAAGGGGCAGACAGAAGAATAAGTGTAGCATGGTCGCCCGATGACCAATAAGCAAGTAGCTCGCCTTCTGTTCGTCGAGGCTCGCCCAGTGACCATAGCAGAAAAACAGGTCGCCTCGGGCTCGCCCAAGCTAGTCCGACGACCGCATCAAAATCTGCAGAAATACCAGTAGAACAGACAACAAACAAGGGGGTTTCCAACCTCCCACCCCAAACCAAGTTCTCAGCACAACCATAAGTCAACATATAACACACATTTTCTCATAACCAACATGAAATCAACACATTCATAGAATATTCATGGAAATGAAAGAATCACATATCAACAATATAATTTCTACCTCAAAACCTAAAATCACCGATTTCTACAATCTATAGCATCTACCTAGAACCCACCTTGCAATGATGATGAAGAAGTTGTGGATGATGAAGATGCGATGATGTTGATGAAGAATGAGGAGAATCCAAGTTTCTTCTTCTTTCTACTTTTCTCTTCTTTCTCTCTATTTTCTCCTTTTTATCTTTTTCCTCTCTAATACTCCCACTTGTTGGAAAGAAGTGAAAGAAATTATACATAGAAAATATCATTAGAGCTAGCAAGACCAATTGGCAAGTGTGGTAGAAAATGGTTAGTTAGTAGGAGAATAAATATTAAGTGGTACAATGCTTAATATTTGTTCTCTTAGAGCAACTGAGTCATTATTAATGTTATCCAAATGTCTCTATTGTACCAATTTAACAAAAAGTTAGTATTAAATAATATTAATTAAGTCAATTCGAGCTCATTAGTTACTCTAATTATCCCAACTGATAACTCTTAGAGCACATAGAAACTCAGTTGATCTCAACTGATATTATTTAGATCACTTTAGGAAATACGGGGTATTACAGTACAAATGACATCATCTACAATCAGCGCATCGAGCCTCCTCTTGTACTCAACAACACCATCGGGATTTGACTGCATGCCCTTCAATTTCCTCGCCCGTGGGGACCCCATTAGGGAATGTTGCACCCTCCTGTCACAAATGGTGGGGAAATGCTCATATATCCAACACTGATATCAAAACACAGACACAACAAATAATAAATAAGACATGTTATTCGTAACATTTAAATAAGAAATCAACAACAAATAATAATTTCAAGTATACCTGTAACAGACTCAAGTAACCACCAAGCTGTTTGGTCAAAAAATATTGTCGCCACTTCAAGCCGCTACAAGCTCGTCATACGTCTTCCGAAGTTAAGATATACGAAGGTGAGCACCCTTTTTAATGCCAAAATCCTTCTGCACGACCGCCTCAGAAACTCCCAAATCTCGTGCAGCAGTCATACATGCAAGCGACATGCTAAGAGCAGGGGACGTCCAGAATCTTCCGCCGATGGGGAGATGGAAAAATGAGGAGATATCATCCAAAGTAATAGTCATCTCCCCAAACGGGAGATGAAATCAAGATGTCTCCTTGTGCTGTCTCTCAACAAACACAATAAGTAGTGGAGCGTCGAGCTTGGTAAGGGAGCACTGGGCCAAATCAAAAAGCTCGAACTCTCGTACAATCTGGCTGACATGCTCAGGCATCAAAATCTTCGGGAAGTCCTTAAGTTTCAACCTGTGTGATGTCACCTTTAGTATGGGATGCTCCTGTGACAAACAAATATAAAAAAAATTAGCAATTAGCTTTCACGACACAATAATAAACAAATTAAAGTTAAACATAAAAGACATACACCTCTTCCTGCCATACTCGTAACGCCACATGGTGAGTATACTTAGTAAGCACCGACTGGTCAATGGGTCCTTTAGGGAATCCTCCATCACTGTGCACAGAGGGCTCGATCAAAGGAGTTGTAACCTCTGTGTCAGCAGTAACAGATGGGACCAGATCAACAACAATAACATCTGGCTGGACCACCTGAGCAACAACCTCATCAACAACCACCTCCTTAGCAACCTCTTCCTCAATAACCTCCTCAACCACCGAATCTACAACCTCCTCAGCAACCACCGTATCAGCAACGGCAACATCTGGCTGCACCACCTCATCAGTTACCTCATCTATAGGTTTCTCTACCAATCGTACTAGTCGACGTCGAGTGCTACGAGGTACACGAAAGTGACTCTGCATTGCCAATTGCTTTCGGTGTGAACCGGTTGGGACCACTCGTTCAACCCGTATCTGGGAAGACTCAACCTCAGCACCCCTAATAGCTTAACCTGATATTAGGGGTGTGCATGGATCATAAACAAAACCAAATTAAACCATATATATATATAGTTTGGTTTGGATCTTAAAACTGTTTCTATAAAACCGGTTTATTTTTTAAAACCAATTTGCAAGTGGATCGGTTCAATTTTAAACCGGTTTCTCGCAAAAAAAATCAGTTTTTTTTAAAACCAGTTTTAAACCGGTTTCCCTCAAAACCAGTTTTTTATTTTCTTTAAAGAAATCAGTTTTAACTCCAAAAAGTTAAAACAAACAGATCAAATGAAGTTTAAGTCATTGTTGGTGTTTTATTTAATGAGTAAAGAATCAATAACTAAAACTGATTTTGAAATCAAGAAATATATCATGAAACAAGACCATGGTTAAAAAAAAAAGCAAAGAAGAGAACTTTAAAATAGAAAGAAAATGTGAGTTTGTTGTTTCAGATTGCTCAAAGATAAAAGCAAAAGTGAGGAAATTGAAGAAAGGTGAGCAAAAAGAGGAAACTGAAGAAAGTGTAGAGATTAAGTAGTTATTAATTTTCAGTGATCAATTATAAATTCAATAAAGAGGATAACGTTAACAATATATCAATTCATAGCATAATCCTAATTAAGAACCAAACTATACTTACATACTTATATTATTATCATAAGGAAAATATGAATTAAGAAATGTATAAATTGTATACAGTACTTTTCTCTTGTGTAATTTAAGCCCAAATTTAATGAATAATAATAGCCAAAGAAAACGACAGGAAGCACGAATCAAATAACCCTCAAAGTCTCAAAGCCAAATTTTAAGATGAAATAAAAGGATACTATGAGTCTCTTTCAAAAACTCAAAAATTTTAAGTTAAGCATTTTGTCAAATACATGGAGCACAATAACTAGATACATTTACAAAGCTCTTGTTTCATCTCACATTTTACCATTTCTTACATCAAATCTCATAAGTAAAAAAAATTGTAACAAGCATGAGCAAGAACATTCTGTTTGAAATTTGCAGAACATAGACAAGAATGAAGGTATAAAACTTACCGAATAAGATTGAAGAATAATAAGACGGTGGAGAACGCTGAGTCCACAAATTGAGAGAGAAAGTGTATAGAGAATCAGAGATGGAGAACGTGAAGGAGAATTAGAAAGATTTGGGGTTGCCGTTTTGGGAATTAGGGTTTAGCAATTGAGGAAGAGAGTGATTTGAGAGCGTCTCAAATTTGGAAATCGATAAGCTGATCCAAATTTAATTAATGGTTTCCAGTTTTTTTTTTGTTTTGATAAATGGATTACCGGTTCTAAAATGTAATTTTGGATTGAGTTTTAAAATATAGCTTAATTTGGATACTGATTTGATTTATAGTTATTGGATTTTTTGCACACCCCTACTTGATATGTCGCTCTATCAATAGCTCTCCCTGTAATAGGTCGTCTCTGCCTCTGTATTTCACTGCAAAAGAATAAAAAATTTTAAAAAATATATTAGCATCTACCTAAAATTTCAGAATTTCTAAGAAAAACAAAGTTTTTATAACTACCGGAAATTCTGAAATTTTCGATAAAAAACAAATTTTTTATCCATATCGGAATTTTCAAAATTTCTGGTAAAAAACCAAATTTTTATAACTATCGAAAATTCTGAAATTTCCCGTAAATTTCATGGGATTTTATACTGGAAATTTTGAAATTTCCGATAAAAATGTTAGAATTAACACCAAAAATTTTAAAATTTTCAATACAAAATATCGAAAACTTTGCAATTTTTGGTATAAAAACATACTATTTTCAAATTTTCTGTAGTGTTCTCCAAATATCCAATATCGCCCCGGATTTTTCAAATTCGCGCGTGTATACTGTAAATTTGGAAAATGAGTAAAATAATTTTGGAAGAATAGTATCGTCTTTTTATACGCAATAGGAGGTGCCAGGTTAAGTGGAGAATGTCAAATTAAATACTCTATAATGATATAGTACTTTTATAAAAACTTCATAATGATGTGTATTATATTTACTTTTTTTCTTAACAAATTTGATGATTGTTGCACCCCAAATTTTACCCTCATTTTTTGCTTGATGTTTTTGTGCTTTTATTTTTCTCTGTTTATCTCAAATCTCTATTTATCTATTTTTTTGCCTTGATTTATTTAGCGTTTTTACTTCATTTATCCTATCTTGATCTAACTTTAGCATATTCTTGTTTTTTATTATTTGGCTTAATTAATTAATTTAGTTGTTGATTTAATTTTAGCCTAACTTGTTTGATTTTTGGATTAATTACCTTAATTTCTATTTCAAGATAATTTATCAATTAAATTGGGCTAGATTTTATTAACAATTAATTTAATTGTCAATTAGTCCTTTTAATATAGCTTTAAGTTTAAATTTATGTGATGGGTTAATTTTCACATAAAATGCTTAAGAGAACCATGCGTTTGTTTTTTTCTACTTGGCTTTTGAATTGGAGAATGAATAGTACCACTGGCCAATCAGAATGCACTTTGTCCCTTTGACTTTTCAACCCACCTTCATGGCCAATGGGAAGCCTGCATGTGGCGTATGAGGAAACAAGATCAACCAATCTGTTCATCCTTTCGTGTTCAACTTGCGGAACTCAGTTGAAAAAGAGAAATTCAAGTTCACTACAATTCAACCCGTTGGCGCGAATCCTCGATTGGAATCCTCCAAGACGTTGTTCCCATTTCAAGCTTTCCTCTGCTCAGCTCATCAAAAGCGGTTCAGAAGAAAAATACCATTTTCAGCTCTCGACCTGCTTTCGTCTGCAACATGTTCACGCTATCCCCAACCTTTACTTCATTCGATACCCTTCCCACTGGCATCAAGTAAAGACCTCAGAAAACATACATGGAGTTGTGATTCAGCACTGTAATTCTGAAACTTGCACAACGCAATTGTCTCCAAGACATGGACCGATTTTGAAATTTCAAAAGAGACGTTGGCGCCTATTAAGCACACCACCTGTTTGATACTTGGACTGACCCAAGCCAACACTCTGCCTATATAAAGGAGTTCAGCCCCAGTGCAAAGAACCAACAATTTTCATAAAGCACTCTAAAAGTTTCTGAGTTTTGAGTTTTCACGAGCAAAAGAGGAGAAGAGCTGCTTTGGAATTTCTTTTTGCTAGTTCAGAAAGGAGAGTATTCAATCTCCTTGAAGGTGCAGTGGACATTACTCCACTTGGTAAATACACTTCCCCTTTTAATATTCATGTCATCATATCATATCTTAATCATAACTGTTATAATATGCTTTGTTTTGTTTTTCACTCATCTGTAATATGCTATTGTGTGTTTGAATCTATGCTGTCTATCCACGACCTAAAATCATGAAAATAGGATAGTATTATTTGTTTTGCTGATGCATTGAGTTAGATGTATATGTTGCTGTTTTGTTTTAAAATATCACCATGATGGTGATGCTCTGGTCTTGTTCATTAACTGGTAAACAGGTAAGATTTCGTTTAATGTTATACTGTCAACTTAGATGATTGAAATGGTTGATTTACTCGTGTATGTCATGATTCTTGGATGTCATTGTTCTTAAATTTTTATTTCCATACTTGTTTAATAAATCTCATATGGTTGTTAAACTTATCTATCACTATAAGTTGCTACGTGTGATTGTTGATGGAATGTTGCTAAGTTACTGTCCTTAAATGTTACTGGTTTTCCTTTCTGTCATCATTGAATGTACGATCATTCTTGCATACCCAAAATCATTGACTTTATTGCATATTCAAAACTTTGTTTTATGAATGTTTGTTTGAGTTGTGTTTGTAAGCATGGAACTATTTTGACCTTCTGTCACAGAGTTTACTTGTGGTATTCATAAGTTTAACCACATCTTGATATGCATTTTTGTCCATGGCATGATCTTTGTGTTCTTGACCTATATGTTTAAGTTGTTTTTGATTGCTAAATGTATAACTGTTTATGCTTGGTATTTGACTTGTTGTTAACTTGAGAACTTGCTGCTATCCTTCGAGTTAAGTTTTGTTCCAACCATGTGTTTGTAAGCACTTCAGCATTTGATTTGGATTTGTTCATTATATCCTGAATTGTTCATCTATTTACATACTTAAATTTGATGCATCCAAACTGTTGCCTTGTTAGAGTTAAATGCATAAATGTATTCTGAAAGTTACTTGTTTGTGTTTACTTGCTGCTGTGGTTCATAATGTGCCATGCTTATCTTGTTGTCATCATGATTTGTGACTAATGTGTAAACTTAGAATTTATGTTAGATGTGCCTTGCCATGTTTAAAACTGGTTTTGTTCAAGATATTACATGCTGTCAGTCTGGTGTTTCTAGTTTATATGCAGGTTTCAAATGTTTGAACATGACATGTGTTTCTCCGCCATGTAACTATGTCTGTTTTTGGTTGATGAACCTTTTGAAATACTTGTCTTGGTACCTCATGTCCTGCTATCACAGAACTGTATGCTTTTTCTCTTAATGTTTGCTCTGCATTGCCTTGAGTTTTGTGCTATCATGTATCTAATTGTTTTACAACTTACCATGTTCTACTTACTTCATTTGTCATTTTGAATGATGTCTAGTTTATAGGACTGCTTTCCATGTGAGTTTGGTTTTTATTTGAGCATGTCTATCTATGCGCCTGCTGAACTTTTATTGAACCATTGCATGATTAAACATTTGATCTTTGTGTATTGATGAATGAGTTTAGCATTTGATTTCTTGGCCTGATATACATTGATGTTGAAGTATGCTTGTGATTGATTGATGTTGTTCGTCTGTTCCTCAGCTATTGCATATATGCCCTGTTGTGATGGATGAATCTTGAACCTTAATCCTAAACTGTTAACATGCTACCAATGATTGGAACCCTAATTTAGTTGCTAAATGTTATGCATAAATGAATCTCTGCCATATGCCTCTTAGTACTATGCAATTTTCCATGACTTCTTGACTGGTGGTTTTGATGTATGAACCATTGTTATGTATAAACACTGCCATGAATGCTACTAATATCATTCCTGCCCTGCTTAACCTGCTGTCATGTTCATCCTGCCATCATTTTTGAGCATTGCTTGCTGCATCATGGCTTGCCATGTCATTTGTTTAGATTAATCACAAAACATCCTTGCTATCATTTCTTTAAAACATGGTCAGTCCTGGAAATCTCTGTTGTGTATTGAAATATTGTCATTTTGTTTTAGAATCCATGATTGTTGTTAAACTGTTTATGCCTTACTGATTAGACCTCTGAGTATGTGTGTTTACCACGTGTAAAACAAGTTTTGGCTTGAGATTCTTGCTAAATTCACTGCCACATACTTCCACTACTGTTGTTATGTTATTCATATATGTCATGTGCTTGTTGAATTTTTGTGTCTCACCTGTTTTAATTCATGTTTGAATCTGTCACACCCTATGCTTAGAACTATGTTGTTTGGTACCAAAATTGAGAATTTGCTTAGAGTTTGGTTTAAATGTCTTTACATTATCTAGCATTTCAGTTTGTTTTTTGGTTAATATGATGCTGAAGGTATAATCAAAGGTTTGAAATGTTATTGATGAATGCTGTGTGATAATTGATTTGCTTTGGAGTTTCTGTCTTCAAACTGGTTTTTTGATTTTGGCAGCCTTGCCTTCTTCTGGTTTAGGTGCGCACGCGAGGGTCATATATTAATTGAGTCAAGTTATGAACGGATGAAACATGCCGTCCCAACGGTCACACACTTGCACTTAAACACCTTGCCAACCCTTAGGACTGGGGTTCGAATCCCCCTCGCCCAGTCCTTTTATTTATTTTCCTGATTTTCGCCTGTTGTCACATATATATGTATTCTGTCCTTCTCTTGTCAAGGCGCGTACCTTAGCTCAGTTGGTTGTGTTCTGTTTGTTTGGTTCAAAGGGGCGTGGGTTCAAGTCCCCACGGCTGCACTTCTTTTTTATCACCTAGTTTTTTATTTTTACTATTTTTCCTCTAAAATGTTTTGTTTTGTTTTTTCTTTTTTTTCTCTTCTTGATTCATTTATTTGTTAAGACTTTTTCCATATAAAAAAGGATTAGTAATATTAATGTTTAAGACTTTATTCTTAATTAAGTTTAAAATACTCATTAATGTTTTATTACTTTTTTTCTTTTCTTTTTTATATGCCATGTTATATCTAGTGTGTTTGATCATTATGTGTTCAACTCTCACTTTGCTTTGACATCTAGATTTTTATCTCATATTTGTATTCATGTCTCTTATGAACATTCTTGATCTTAAAATGTTATTAAATTGACTTGTTTAATTGCTAAGATAATATATTCATGTTGATTGGCCATATGTATGATTCTATATTATCATCATCTTTCATATCACTTCTCTATGTTTGTCTTCATAAAGATTGAAACATCTTGATTTGTTCTTGTATGTCATTTCTATATATGTTTGTCTTCCTAAAGATTGAAGCATATTTGACAAACTCTTTTATCATATTCATCCTATTCATATCTTTGTCATAAACATATTGCCATCCTCATGCTTATGTTGTCTTATCTATTATATCAATATCCTATCTTTATCATGTCTTAACTTTCATCTTTATCTTTATTATTTTATCAATTTTTCCCCTATTCCAAAGGAAGGAAATAGTGTTGACTCTTAAAGTCATAGCCCCCATCTTAACCTAAGTAACCTCTTAGGAAGAAAACATGTTTCTAGGCCTCATCAGAGCCATAGAAATTATAACTAGCCTTAGGAAAGAGTTCTTCAACTCTTAGTGATATTCATCATAATGAATTTATCACTTTCCCTTACTAACTAAAAACACAACATAGGTCCATTTCAACTAGATCTAGAGAGTTCTTAAACTCTACAATGAGCTTGTACTCATTTCCCCCTGAATATTGACCATAATCAATAGTTCAGTAGAAGTAGAACTACGCATACTCTGATTCTACACCCGAGGATACGTAGGCGCAAAATGCGATGCTTTGTCGACTATACTTAGATACTAACCCCTAGGGTTTTCAAGCCTTTAGCATAGAACCCTTAGCAAACATAGAATAACATTTAACAAGAGGTTCCCGTAGAGTACTACGGACGTTTAGGGTGCTAATACCTTCCCTAGGCGTAACCAACCCCCGAACCTTAGATCTTTCCCTTTAGGTTTTTCTAACGATCTTGAACCTTTCCTTTGGATAAATCAAAGTTGGTTGTAAAAGAAAATGATGCAAGTTAATTAATAGCTTGTTATCCGATTTTCACCGCAACAGAAATGGCGACTTCACTGGGGACAGTTAGACCTATTGCTGGTCCTTTCCTAAGAGGGTTAAGCCTATCTTGTTTTTATGTTATTCATGTTTGCTTATTTACTTGTATATGCTTATGTATGTCATATTTGCTTATATCTGTATATTTTGTTCTTGCTTGATCCTTGGGTTGACATGGTATCTATGAGTGAGATAAGTCCTAATCCGGACTTGAGAGCACATTATTATAGGATCGTGGTGTAATCAATAGTCGGTTGTTGGCAGTAGTACCAACAATTTATGGCATATGATGACCACACTCAGATGAGGCCCTTTGGGATTGTCGATGTCTGATGTGAGAAGTCACATTGATATTACTTTTTCAAATGGGAGCCGTAGATTCTGAGGATCGTAGTTACCTCCACCCCACTTGGCCTTTTAGGATGTAGTGCGGTGACTATAAGGGAGCCAGTCCCAAGTAGTTGTCACGCGATACTACACTCAGACGAGTTTATCTTGAGAATATTATTAACTCGTGTAAGTAGTTACATGGGCCGATAATATCCGAAGGATTTACATAGACTCTGGGAACCTCTTAGAACCCTGTTCTGCGAATGACAAACCTGTAGTCCACACCTTGTTGGGATGGGTAGACCTTGACTTCATTCAAGAGATCTTAAACCTAGGGTTTGTTTGCTGTGTGTTTATATGTCTGTTTGCCTGTGTTTGCGCATTGCATACATCTCATTGCATCCTTCTTTGGTTTTAAGGAACTCAGTCTTACTTTCCTTTGAAAATTTAGGTATCATGGATATTGAGAAGAGAAACACTAAGAAGTTCAATTTCAAGAGGCCCAAATTGGCAAAGCTGAAGAAGTTAGCAACCTTGATACGAGGACATGAGAGTTTCCGTAAGAGATACGGAAGATTGGTTAGCCTCCTTGGAACTAAAATGGAGGAAGGAATCCTTGACACCTTGGTCCAATTTTATGACCCTCTCTATCATTGCTTTACTTTCCAAGATTACCAACTGGTTCCCACTTTAGAAGAGTACTCTCATTGGATTGGCATACCTGTGAAGAAACAGAGACCTTTCAACGGTCAAGAAAAGATCCCGACTCCAAAAGAGATTGGCGAGTGTATTCATTTGGACGCATCAGAGGTCAAACCCCACATCACCACCAAGGATGGCATCAAGGGATTACCATCCAAGTTCTTGTATGAAAAAGCTTGTCAGTTTTTCAACGCAAACAGTATTGCAGCCTTTGAAGCCACCTTTGCTTTGTTGGTCTATGGTCTGTTCTTATTTGCTAATGTAGAGGATTTTATCGACGTTAATGCAATCAGGATCTTCATCAGTGGAAACCCTGTGCCTACACTATTGGGTGACACTCTCCATTCTGTTCACCATAGGACTCTTCGAGGAAAAGGAACTATTTTGTGTTGTGCACCTTTGCTTTACCAGTGGTACATCACCCATCTACCTCGGACGTCAGAATTCTGAGACAACCCCGACAAGCTCCGTTGGTCTCAAAGAATCAGTTCTCTTACCCATAATGACATCTTTTGGTATGACCCGGTTTATGACAAGAATGTATACTTTGACAGTTGTGGACCATTTCCTAATATACCGCTTCTTGGTATTCATGGTGGGATTAGCTACAGTCCTATTCTCGCTAGACGCCAATTCGGATTTGCCATGAAGGAAAAGCCTAAGAGTATCCATGTGTCTGGTTTCTTCTATCTTAATGAAGAAGCCACTGATGAGACCAAAAGTGGAGCTTGGTGTGCTTGGGATAAATTCCACGAAAGTACTAAGGACGAGTTGGGAAAGAGAAACTGTGTGTCCTTGGAACCGTACCTTCAGTGGGTTCGATCTAGAGCCCGTGACCTCAAGATGCCTTATATTCCCAGGATACTTCAGCAGCCAACTATTGCATCCCCATCTACCATTCCCATTGAGTGCATGGAAGAATATCAAGAGAATTTAACCAGGATGAAGCTTGAGAGAGACACATGGGAGTGGAAATACCATACCGTCTGCACTGAGCAAGAAAAGATGAAAGAGAAGATGAAAGAGAAGGATGATCTGATTGAGTGGCTGGAAAAGCGTGTGATAGATGAACCCCAGGCGCAAGAGAACTCATTTTTCTCCAACATGAGGCCTACCCCTAGCACTCATGAGTATGCTTGCATCCCTCCAACATCTGGCGCTTGGAAAGGGATTGTTGACAAATTGATCTTCGAGAACCAAGAGCTGAAGAGACAGAAGAGAAGACGTGAAGAAGGGCAATCTTAGACAGTGTTTATTTTTCCCTCTAGGCTTAGTTTTTGTTCCTTTGTATTTTGGGCCTTTTTGATGTACTTTCAAAGTTGTAAAACTCCACTCAATATTCAATGAAATGAGGATTTGTTTTAAGAAATTTGACGTGCTTTGAGTTCCTTAAAACCAAATTGCATTCGCATTGCATTATACATCCCTGCTGAACTATCAAGTCACTAATCTTGTCTTGCAGATTTTGTAGAAATGGATGCCGCAGGAAAAAGAGTTTGGCCTTACTGCTTCGAGCTGCCAGAGGTGGATCGTCTGCTATGGTTGGGAGAAATGATTGAAGACCAGTCAGCCTTTGCTGATAGATATGGGTGTGTCATACCCTTGATGAAGACACCAGTAACTATGGGACCACTCGAAGTTCTAGTCCAACTGTATCACCCAGCATACCGTTGTTTCTTGTTCCCTGAATTCCAGTTAGTACCCACCTTGGAAGAGTTTTCAGCCATGATAGGGATCCCAATCAGAGATGCCCCTGTCTTTTCCGGAATTGAAGAAACACCTTCTGCCAGAGACATAGCCAGATTGACCAGAATCAGGTTATCTGATGTCCAAGCCAATTTGACCAATAAGGGAGGAAAGCGTGGTTTGCCAGCACAGTTCTTGATGGAGAAAGCTCTGTACTTTAAGAACAGGGGAAATGAAGTTTTGTTTGAATCAACTTTAGCATTGATGATATACGGTTTGTTCCTGTTCCCAAACGCCAAGGATTTCGTAGACACCCAGGCCATTCAGCTGTTTGCAGTCAATAATCCAGTCCCGACGCTGTTGGCTGATGTCTACCATTCCATACAGACCAGATATATGAGAGGCAGTGGGCTGATTGTTTGTTGTGTGGCCCTCTTCTACAAGTGGTTTGTTTCTTATTTGCCGAAGACCCCAGCTTTCTGGGAGATTGAAGACTGCAAGGTGTGGTCTAAGAAGTTGATGGAACTAAAGCATACCGACATTGAATGGTATGATTCAACGGACGAGGGAATCACCATAATCGTTAGCTGTGGGGACTACCCCAATGTACCTCTCATGGGAAGGAATGGTTGTATCAATTACAACCCCGTCCTCGCTCGCCGTCAGCTGGGTCATTTGAAGGAAGGAATCCCAGATGATAAAGACATGCAGATGATGTTTTATGACGAGAAGGAAGGATTCGAGATGAAGATGTGCTTGAAACGCACTTGGCGCTATATCAACAGGGAGTTGTGGAGGTCCGAATGCCCGGTCACAGAGTCTCATTTGCAATGGTCTCGTAGCATAGCCCAAGTAATGATGAAGCCACATCCCAGCCACGAGTCCCCTACTAAAACAAAGCAGAGGATGATGGAGGAATTGGGAGAGCTGGTTCTCGCCAAGAAAGAAACCAAGGAGCGCATCATCAAGATCATGAGGGTAATTAATGGAGAAGGATCGTCAACTGGCGGATTCAATTTCTAAGTATTATTGTTGACCTTTGTGTTGTTATTATATCTTTTCATTTTGTTGTACCTCTACTTATGTACTTGGAGTATGAGAATACCCTGCTCCAGATGTAATGTTTGCCAAACTCTTAATGAAGAAGTTGTTTTATCAAGGATCTATTCTTTATATTATTTGCAAGATGTCTTTGGTTTCTTGATAGTTTAGCTTGCATTTGCATCTCATTTGCATCTTTGCATACGCACGCACATTCTTCTGTGTCTCATCGCCGTTTTGTCTTCTTCAGAACCAGCACCCTGATCTCTACATTTGTTGCAATATCTGTGTGGCTTAAGGAGGAAAGATGTCTGACAATTGTGAGAATCTGGATCAAGTCAACGAGGAGCTCAATGAGTTAAGAGTAGGCATGGGACAGATTATGGAAGTTTTGCATGTTATACGAGCAAAAATGGATACTCAAGCTACTGTAGTCTCAGAAATCGTCACCACAACTATTGAGCTGCCAGTCATCCCTGCTGTGGACACTACTTTAGGGATACCGTTTGAGTTTATACGAGCCACGGCTCCTCAGTCTACTCAACAAGCTGCACCTTTGTTTGGTGAAAACCAACAAACTATCCCAACTTATACTCCACCAGTAATTCAGACCCAGTTTCAGCCCGTCTTCCAGAATCAGCATCATCTTATTAATGACAACGTATCCATGGAAGGAGACGACAGCAACGAGAAATTGAGGGCCAGTATGGAGATTATGCAGAGAAAATTGAAGGCCATGGAGGGAGGTAATGTCTTCAGCTCTGACTTAAGGGATATGTGTCTGGTTACTGACCTAGTAATTCCACCAAAGTTTAAACTACCAAGCTTCGAATTGTACTCTGGCGCTACATGTCCAAAGGCACACTTGGTCATGTATCTCCGAAGAATGGCAGCATACATGGATAATGATAAGTTGATGATCCATTGTTTCCAGGATAGCCTAAAAGGCGCTGCTGCAAAGTGGTATTTAGGTTTAGATCAGTCTCAGATTAAGTGCTTTCAAGATGTTATGGATGTCTTTATAAAACACTATAAGTATAACCTAGATCTAGCACCTGATCGTAGACAACTTTTGACCATGACTCAGAAAAACACTGAGTCGTTCAAAGAATACGCTCAGAGCAGGAGGGAGACTGCGTCACAGGTTGAACCACCGTTAACCGAAAAGGAGCTAGCCGATTGGTTTATAGACACTGTGAAACCTGAGTTCTATGAGAAGATGATTAGCAACATTGGCGCCAATTTCTCTGACATTATTGCAATTGGTATGAAGGTAGAGGCAGGTCTAAAAAGTGGGAAGGTGGCTAGTTCACCTAACAGTGTTACCAGTACCAGCGTCAAAAAGTCTCCAGGCAGTTTTCATAAGAAGAAAGAAGGTGAGACTAACGCCATCATGACAGGGAAGAAGTAGAGTCCTCGTTGGAAGCGAGCTCTTTTCCAACCACAGCCAGGTCCCAGCTTTCCCCAACAGCCAGTTTATGCTATGCAATTCCCCCAACAACCATACGTGGCATCTGTTATGCCCACCTTCAATCATCCAGTAATGCAACAGGCTCCTGTTTCCCAACCACAAAATCAACAGCAGTGGCCAAGGAATCAGAACCAGAATCACCAGCAGCAGCGGCGGCCAGCGCCACAACAAAATACCCCGCCAAGAAAACAGGCAGTGACACCGAACTTTCCTCCTATACCAATGACATACACAGCATTATATCCTTCGTTGGTGGAGCAAGGGTTAATTGTTACTAGGCCATTGGGGCCACCCTCTGAAAGGTCTATGCAGTTTTACAACCCCAATGCAACCTGCGCCTTCCATCAAGGAGGGGTAGGTCATGATTTAGAAGGATGTTTGGCATTGAAGAATCTAGTAAAAGGCCTGATAGAAAAGAATGTTCTGTCTTTTGTCAATAGCCAACCAAATGTGAAAAGCAACCCTTTGCCAAACCATGGGTCAACTAATGCTATTGAAAATGAGAATGACGAGGTAGTAATCTCAGATGCAGCACAGATTAAAACTCCCTTGAATTTGTTTCATGCCAAGCTATTCAGCGCCGGTTTGGTCGAAGCTTGCCATGATGATTGTGAAGAGTGTGATGGTGTTAGTGAAGGATGTTCGTTAGTACAAGGAGATATTCAGCGCTTGATTAATGAAGGTTTCTTACAGGTTTTCAGGAAGGAAGACAGAATAGCGGTGATTGAGCCAGTATTCAACTTGCCAGAACAAGAGCAGTTGTTTATTGAAGAAGAGTACCCCTCAGTAGTCCCTGTGTTCAACAATCCAGGGGCAAATACTGTGAGTCTTGTTTTTAAACAATCAGTTCCAAGATTTAACAGGCCTGAAGCTGTTGTTCCTGTTAATCGTGCTAGACAAAATAACTTCCCAAAACCAGTTCCATTCAGGTTCAGGGGAACCAAAGCAGTGCCCTGGATTTATGAGGATATCACAGGTGAAAGAAAGAAAAAAGAAATGACCCCAAGGAAAGAGGTGGGGGTCGTGATAGAAGAACCGGTCCCAAGGAAAGAGGTGGGGGCCGATGAGAAGAACGTGTCTAATATAGCAGGGGCAGGGAGAATGATGAGAAGTGGAAGGATTTGTCCCCCTGTGAGCATGGAAACATCCAGAAAAGAAGGTGTTAGTCATGTACCTATCAACGATAAAGGAAAAGAAGTAATCTCCAAAGAGGACGATGAAGAGTTCCTTAGAATAATAAAAAGAAGTGACTATAGGATTGTGGATCAGCTCCATCAAACCCCGTCAAAGATTTCTGTTTTGTCTCTATTGATTAATTCACCGGCTCACCGATCTGCACTGCAGAAGGTTTTGGCTCAGGCTCACGTGGCTCAAGACATCACTACCGGACAATTTGGTCACATTGTTGCTAACATTACCGCCTGTAATACCCTCAGTTTCAGTGAGGAAGAGTTAACCCAAGCGGGCCGGAAGCATAATCTTGCTCTGCATATATCCATGACATGTCAAGAAGATACATTGGCTAGAGTCCTCGTGGATACAGGGTCCTCTCTGAATGTCTTACCAAAGAGAACTCTTGATAAATTGGCATACAAAGGAGGAGTCATGAGACCCACTTCGTTGATTGTCAAAGCTTTTGATGGCTCGCGAAGGTCTGTTATGGGGGAGATAGAGCTCCCAATGTTGATTGGACCTCAGGAATTTAATATTCTGTTTCAAATTCTGGACATCAATCCTGCTTATAGTTGTTTGCTCGGAAGACCTTGGATCCATGAAGCGGGTGCTGTGACCTCTACGTTGCATCAGAAGATGAAGTTCGTAGCTGATAATAGGTTAGTTATCATACATGGTGAGGAGGATTTGATGGTCAGTAACCTGTCCTCATTTCGCTACATTGAGGCTGACGAAGATGCGTTGGAAACTTCTTTCCAAGCTTTGGAAATAGCCAATGCAGTTATGATCGACAACGAGAAGCCGGTAGTTCCAGAGTATCCATCGTTTGCTTCGTATAAGAGCATACAGTCCGCCCTTCAGGAAGGCGTGCCTGCGGGATGGGGCGAAGTCATCGAGATCGAGAAGAGGGAACGACATCAGGGGTTGGGTTACAAACCAACTCCAGAAGATGAAGCTGCTCCAAGAATGAGAAGAAAGACGAAGACTGTGCAAGAGATATTTGTCAAAGGTGGACATCAGGTCCACGCAATCATGGGAAGCGCTGAAGAGGAAGAAGACATTGATCATCTGGTTTTTCGCCAAGAGGGTGCTTTGAGCAATTGGGAGGTTATAGAGATCCCAACTGTGTACCCGGAACCAGAGTAACTTGTTTTGATTTGTTGTTTCATTTCCCTAGTCTTGCCCAAAGCTAGTGGATTATTTTGTATGGGCCTCCGTTTTCAACATTAATCAATGAAGTGACTTTTTGCAATTTTCGCTGTCTTCACTTTACTGTATTCTTTTCTAAAAATGGCAATCTTTTCAAACAAAACATCTTCATCTTGCATGTTTGTGAATTATCGTACACTTTAGTAATACAAATCATTCTATTATGCAGAATTAACCGTAAACCCATTGTATTCAATGACCCTGCTATTACTATTGACTTTGACTCCCCTGTCTATCAAGCTGAAGAGGAGGGGAATTTTGAGGTACCCAAAGAGCTGGCAGACATGTGTGATTACCAGTATACAGACCTCCAGCCACATGAAGAGCAGGTGGACGTCATCAATCTAGGTTCTGAGGAAGAAAAGAAAGAAGTCAAGATTGGGGCATCTTTGAAACCAGAAATTAGACAGCAGTTGATTTCACTACTTAAAGAGTATGTGGATGTGTTTGCTTGGTCCTACCAAGATATGCCCGGTTTAGATACAGATATTGTGGTTCATAAGTTACCACTCAAGCCCGAGTGCCCGCCGGTAAAACAAAAGCTTCGTAGAAGTCATCCTGATATGGCCCTCAAAATCCGAGATGAAGTTAAGAGGCAATTGGATGCCGGATTTTTAGCAGTCTCCAAGTACCCAGAATGGGTAGCCAATATGGTTCCTGTTATGAAGAAGAATGGAAAGGTGCGAATGTGTGTGGACTACAGAGATCTCAACAAAGCTAGTCCCAAAGATGATTTCCCTCTACCACATATTGACACGCTGGTGGACAACACTGCCCGTTTCGCCATGTTCTCATTTATGGATGGTTTCTCAGGCTATAATCAGATTAAAATGGATCCGGCTGACATGGATAAAACCACCTTCATTACCCCGTGGGGCACTTATTGCTATAAGGTTATGCCTTTTGTACTGAAGAACGCAGGGGCAACGTACCAAAGGGCCATGGTGACTTTGTTTCACGATATGATCCACAAAGAGATAGAGGTGTATGTGGATGATATGATAGCCAAATCTCAGAATGAGGAGGAACATGTAGATCACTTGCTGAAACTATTCAAGAGGCTTCGGAAGTATCAGTTGAGGTTGAACCCTGCAAAGTGTACCTTTGGGGTCAGATCTGGGAAACTATTAGGTTTCATTGTCAGCCAGAAGGGTATTGAAGTAGATCCAGATAAAGTGCGGGCAATCCAAGAAATGCCAGCTCCACAAACTGAGTCTCAAGTCAGGGGATTTTTGGGTCGTTTGAATTACATCTCTCGTTTCATCTCCAACATGACTCCAATTTGTTCACCAATCTTCAAGTTGCTCCGTAAGAATCAGCCAGTAGAGTGGAATGCTGACTGTCAACAAGCTTTTGAGAAACTCAAAAGTTATCTCCAAGAACCTCCTGTTCTAATTCCTCCGGTATCCGGAAGACCTCTCATCATGTACTTAACAGTTTTGGAAGAGTCCATGGGCTGTATCTTGGGACAGCACGACGAGACTGGCCGAAAAGAGCATGCGATTTATTATTTGAGTAAGAAGTTTGCAGATAGTGAAAGTCGTTACTCATTACTGGAAAAGACTTGTTGCGCTTTGGCTTGGGCCGCCAAACGCTTGAGGCAGTATCTGATCTGTCATACCACCCTTTTGATTTCCAAGATGGATCCGATAAAATACATCTTTGAGAAACCCGCTCAATCAGGTAGACTTGCCCGTTGGCACATGTTATTATCTGAATATGACATTCAATATGTTACTCAAAAGGCTATTAAAGGAAGTATCCTCTCAGATTATCTTGCTGATCGACCAGTTGAAGACTATGAACCACTCAAATTTGACTTCCCTGACGAGGACATTATGGCAGTAAAGGATGATGAAGAGCCAAGTTCTGAAGAAGATCCTAGGGCAGAATATAGATGGAAGATGATGTTCGACGGTTCATCCAATTGCAAGGGGCATGGAGTGGGTATTGTCATAATTAATCCTGAAGGTGGCTACACCCCTTTTACAGCTAGGCTGGATTTTGGGTGTACGAATAATATTGCTGAGTATGAAGCATGCATTCTAGGTTTGGAAGCTGCAATTGATCTTGGAATCTGTTTTCTCGAAGTTATGGGTGACTCCGCTCTAGTTATTTATCAGATTAGAGGCGAGTGGGAAACCAAGGATGAGAAGCTTATCCCTTATCAGGCATATGCTCTGGAGCTGATTAAGTGTTTTGACGAGATAACATTTTGTCATGTACCACGTACAGAGAATCACGTGGCCGATGCATTAGCGACACTGGCTTCAATGTGGCAAGTCAGACTTATCAATGAAGATCCAGTGATCAGTATTGGAAGAAGGACTGAGCCGGCCTATTGCCAGGTCATCGAAGAAGAATCAGACAGCAAACCCTGGTTTCACGATATTTTGAACTTCCTGAAGAATCAAGAATATCCGGACAATGCCTCCGCTCTCGATAAGAAGACTCTACGAAGGCTGTCAGCCAAGTTCTTCATCAGCAACGGTGTACTATATAGAAGGAATCATGATATGGTTTTGTTAAGATGTGTCGATAAGAGAGAAGCTGACTTGTTGATCCACGATATTCACGAAGGAGCTTTTGGCACCCATGCCAATGGGCATGCCATGGTTAAGAAGATCTTGAGGGCTGGATACTATTGGTTGACTATGGAGACCGATTGCATCCGGTATGCTAGGAAATGCCACAAATGTCAGATATATGCAGACAGAATGCATGTTCCTCCTACTTTGTTGAATGTACTGTCATCACCCTGGCCGTTCTCCATGTGGGGCATTGATATGATTGGGGCAATTAAGCCTAAAGCGTCTAATGGGCATCGCTTCATCCTGGTGGCCATAGATTACTTTACCAAATGGGTGAAAGCCGCCTCTTATACAAACGTGACTAAGCAAGTAGTTGCTCGTTTCATCAAGAACAATATCATTTGTCGCTATGGGATTCCAAGAAGAATCATAACTGACAATGGGACCAATTTGAATAACAGAACCATGAAGGAGTTGTGTGATAACTTCAAGATCGAGCACCATAATTCTTCACCGTATCGTCCGAAGATGAATGGAGCGGTCGAAGCTGCGAATAAGAATATCAAGAAAATCCTTCAGAAGATGGTCAAAACATACAAAGATTGGCATAAGATGTTGCCGTATGCACTACACGGATATAGGACGTCTGTCAGAACATCAACAGGGGCAACCCCTTTTTCGTTGGTATATGGAATGGATGCTGTTCTCCCCATAGAGGTGGAAATACCTTCGCTGAGAATATTAATGGAGACAAAGCTTGATGAAGCTGAGTGGATTCAAGAGAGATATGACCAGTTGAATTTAATTGATGAGAGGCACCTAACAGCTATGTGTCATGGTCAGTTGTATCAGAAAAAGATGAAGAGAGCATTTGACAAAAAAGTCCGCACTCGAGAATTCCGAGTAGGTGAGTTGGTACTTAAGAAGATCTTGCCGTCGCAAAGAGACGCCCGTGGAAAATGGGCGCCTAATTATGAGGGTCCATACGTAGTTAAGACAGTATTTTCAGGAGGATCTCTTTTCCTCACAACTATGGACAGAGAACAGCTTGCGCATCCCGTGAATGCTGATTCAGTGCGGAAGTATTATGCTTGAGGCAATGACACCTATGTGATATCCAGGAATCCCCAGAGAAGCTCAAGTCCTGCTACAACTGGAGTCTTTAGTCATTAGGGTTATCGGTCATTGAATACAATGTAACCTTTGATAATTGCCATTTTGCTGCGTTTGTAATATTTCATGGGACTCTGCTATTTGGCAAGTCACCATTTTTCAATAAATATCAGCTATTGAATCATTTCCGTGTTTAACATGTTATCCTTCCTTTTGCAAGTTTAGTCATTTTCACTTGATTTTTTGAAAACGGAAATTTTGCAATATCTTGAGGAAACACAAAGATAAACTAAATTTTACTCTGGAATTAAGACGTTTTGGAATCAAGTTCGTACAGAGAGAGTCAGCAGTACTTTTTTCCTTTTGGCATGAATCTGCCACCTCCAGTGAAGGAAGACCACCCCGGCTGTCCTTGATGTTTGGGTTTCAGGGTGTTGACTTATGATTGTCCTTTCTTCTTTCCTGTTTTGCGTCGTTCGCGTCGTTTCTAGCATGTAGCTAAGCATATGCATCATACCCTAGCATCTTTGCATCTTTGTGCTTTGTTCTGCTTGTGGTCTTTTAGTGGCGTCTGTCTTTATTTCCCCAGTGAAGTGAAGACGCTCCCGGTTTGCTTTATGTCGTGCTCATTCGATCTTAACCTTTGCGCGCCAGATTTGCATCTTTAAAATCTTTTTTTACTCCCCGAGAAGTTTAACTTTAAAGGATTTTGGAAAGTTGTTCTTGTTTGAATCGTGTCAAACTTGGACTTAGACGCTGTTTGAATCACGTCAAACATTGTCATTTATGTTCTCGTTTGAATCGTGTCAAACTTGGACTTAGACTTTGTTTGAATCGTGTCAAGCACTGTCTTTTGTGTTCTCGTTTGAATCGTGTCAAACTTGAACTTAGACTCTGTTTGAATCGCGTCAAACATTGTCATTTGTGTTCTCGTTTGAATCGTGTCAAACTTGAACTTAGACTTTGTTTGAATCGCGTCAAACATTGTCATTTCTGTTCTCGTTTGAATCGTGTCAAACTTGGACTTGGACTCTGTTTGAATCGTGTCAATCACTGTCTTTTGTGTTCTCGTTTGAATCGCGTCAAACTTGAACTTAGACTTTGCTTGAATCGTGTCAAGCACTGTCTTTTGTGTTCTCGTTTGAATCGTGTCAAACTTGGACTTGGACTCTGTTTGAATCGTGTCAAGCACTGTCTCTTCTGTTCTCGTTTGAATCAGGTCAAACCTGAACAGAGTCTTTGTCTGAATCGTGTCGGACAATGACCCCCTTTGTTTTAAAACCGTTCTTGTTCGAATCGTGTCGAACTCGAATTGAGACGCTGTTTGAATCGTGTCAAGCACTGTCTTTTTGTTTTAAAACTGTTCTTGCCCGAATCGTGTCGGACATTGAACACCTCTTTATTTCATTTTTTTTTTAAAAATACTTTAAGATAAATTTCTGGGAATATCTTTTTATTTAACCCTATAAGACTCCTATCTGGTGCGCAGGGTTAGCTTCTGTCTTACTGGATTTTCTTGAAGATCCCATTTTGAACTCTTCAGTTTAGGTTCCCCAGGAAGTCCTTGCTTGTTTGTCTGTCCTTTTTAGATTGATCCCCTGTGATCAAGTTTCTTCCTTCTGGTTTCATGTTCAGGAAGAATGTGGGTTTGTTTTGCCCCCAGTAGTTTATCTCCCCGGATCTTTCCCCAGTGGAGAGTGTCTGTGGTCTTTTCCCCAGTGTTTCTTTGGAGTCTCCCCAGTGAGTCTCTTTTGTTGGTTGGTCGGTATCCCCAGTGAGCTTTTCTCATGGATACTGTACCTTTCGTCCTTCCCAGTGAAGCTCTGATTCTTCTTGCTTCCTGTTCGTCCCTTGGTATCTTGTTGTGTCGGCATTTTCTGGCATCTTCTTGGCATCATTTTTGTTGCATTGCATGTGTGTGCATTTGAGGATAAAATTTTCGGTTATCTATATTTAAATATCCTTCACATTGATTACATGAGGATCTTCATCTCTCATGTCATCAGGTGAAGATATTTAAATAGGGGCAACTGTTGCACCCCAAATTTTACCCTCATCTTTTTGCTTGATGTTTTTGTGCTTTTATTTTTCTCTGTTTATCTTAAATCTCTATTTATCTATTTTTTTTGCCTTGATTTATTTAGCGTTTTTACTTCATTTATCCTATCTTGATCTAACTTTAGCATATTCTTGTTTTTTATTATTTGGCTTAATTAATTAATTTAGTTGTTGATTTAATTTTAGCCTAACTTGTTTGATTTTTGGATTAATTACCTTAATTTCTATTTCAAGATAATTTATCAATTAAATTGGGCTAGATTTTATTAACAATTAATTTAATTGTCAATTAGTCCTTTTAATATAGCTTTAAGTTTAAATTTATGTGATGGGTTAATTTTCACATAAAATGCTTAAGAGAACCATGCGTTTGTTTTTTTCTACTTGGCTTTTGAATTGGAGAATGAATAGTACCACTGGCCAATCAGAATGCACTTTGTCCCTTTGACTTTTCAACCCACCTTCATGGCCAATGGGAAGCCTGCATGTGGCGTATGAGGAAACAAGATCAACCAATCTGTTCATCCTTTCGTGTTCAACTTGCGGAACTCAGTTGAAAAAGAGAAATTCAAGTTCACTACAATTCAACCCGTTGGCGCGAATCCTCGATTGGAATCCTCCAAGACGTTGTTCCCATTTCAAGCTTTCCTCTGCTCAGCTCATCAAAAGCGGTTCAGAAGAAAAATACCATTTTCAGCTCTCGACCTGCTTTCGTCTGCAACATGTTCACGCTATCCCCAACCTTTACTTCATTCGATACCCTTCCCACTGGCATCAAGTAAAGACCTCAGAAAACATACATGGAGTTGTGATTCAGCACTGTAATTCTGAAACTTGCACAACGTAATTGTCTCCAAGACATGGACCGATTTTGAAATTTCAAAAGAGACGTTGGCGCCTATTAAGCACACCACCTGTTTGATACTTGGACTGACCCAAGCCAACACTCTGCCTATATAAAGGAGTTCAGTCCCAGTGCAAAGAACCAACAATTTTCATAAAGCACTCTAAAAGTTTCTGAGTTTTGAGTTTTCACGAGCAAAAGAGGAGAAGAGCTGCTTTGGAATTTCTTTTTGCTAGTTCAGAAAGGAGAGTATTCAATCTCCTTGAAGGTGCAGTGGACATTACTCCACTTGGTAAATACACTTCCCCTTTTAATATTCATGTCATCATATCATATCTTAATCATAACTGTTATAATATGCTTTGTTTTGTTTTTCACTCATCTGTAATATGCTATTGTGTGTTTGAATCTATGCTGTCTATCCACGGCCTAAAATCATGAAAATAGGATAGTATTATTTGTTTTGCTGATGCATTGAGTTAGATGTATATGTTGCTGTTTTGTTTTAAAATATCACCATGATGGTGATGCTCTGGTCTTGTTCATTAACTGGTAAACAGGTAAGATTTCGTTTAATGTTATACTGTCAACTTAGATGATTGAAATGGTTGATTTACTCGTGTATGTCATGATTCTTGGATGTCATTGTTCTTAAATTTTTATTTCCATACTTGTTTAATAAATCTCATATGGTTGTTAAACTTATCTATCACTATAAGTTGCTACGTGTGATTGTTGATGGAATGTTGCTAAGTTACTGTCCTTAAATGTTACTGGTTTTCCTTTCTGTCATCATTGAATGTACGATCATTCTTGCATACCCAAAATCATTGACTTTATTGCATATTCAAAACTTTGTTTTATGAATGTTTGTTTGAGTTGTGTTTGTAAGCATGGAACTATTTTGACCTTCTGTCACAGAGTTTACTTGTGGTATTCATATGTTTAACCACATCTTGATATGCATTTTTGTCCATGGCATGATCTTTGTGTTCTTGACCTATATGTTTAAGTTGTTTTTGATTGCTAAATGTATAACTGTTTATGCTTGGTATTTGACTTGTTGTTAACTTGAGAACTTGCTGCTATCCTTCGAGTTAAGTTTTGTTCCAACCATGTGTTTGTAAGCACTTCAGCATTTGATTTGGATTTGTTCATTATATCCTGAATTGTTCATCTATTTACATACTTAAATTTGATGCATCCAAACTGTTGCCTTGTTAGAGTTAAATGCATAAATGTATTCTGAAAGTTACTTGTTTGTGTTTACTTGCTGTTGTGGTTCATAATGTGCCATGCTTATCTTGTTGTCATCATGATTTGTGACTAATGTGTAAACTTAGAATTTATGTTAGATGTGCCTTGCCATGTTTAAAACTGGTTTTGTTCAAGATATTACATGCTGTCAGTCTGGTGTTTCTAGTTTATATGCAGGTTTCAAATGTTTGAACATGACATGTGTTTCTCCGCCATGTAACTATGTCTGTTTTTGGTTGATGAACCTTTTGAAATACTTGTCTTGGTACCTCATGTCGTGCTATCACAGAACTGTATGCTTTTTCTCTTAATGTTTGCTCTGCATTGCCTTGAGTTTTGTGCTATCATGTATCTAATTGTTTTACAACTTACCATGTTCTACTTACTTCATTTGTCATTTTGAATGATGTCTAGTTTATAGGACTGCTTTCCATGTGAGTTTGGTTTTTATTTGAGCATGTCTATCTATGCGCCTGCTGAACTTTTATTGAACCATTGCATGATTAAACATTTGATCTTTGTGTATTGATGAATGAGTTTAGCATTTGATTTCTTGGCCTGATATACATTGATGTTGAAGTATGCTTGTGATTGATTGATGTTGTTCGTCTGTTCCTCAGCTATTGCATATATGCCCTGTTGTGATGGATGAATCTTGAACCTTAATCCTAAACTGTTAACATGCTGCCAATGATTGGAACCCTGATTTAGTTGCTAAATGTTATGCATAAATGAATCTCTGCCATATGCCTCTTGGTACTATGCAATTTTCCATGACTTCTTGACTGGTGGTTTTGATGTATGAACCATTGTTATGTATAAACACTGCCATGAATGCTACTAATATCATTCCTGCCCTGCTTAACCTGCTGTCATGTTCATCCTGCCATCATTTTTGAGCATTGCTTGCTGCATCATGGCTTGCCATGTCATTTGTTTGGATTAATCATAAAACATCCTTGCTATCATTTCTTTAAAACATGGTCAGTCCTGGAAATCTCTGTTGTGTATTGAAATATTGTCATTTTGTTTTAGAATCCATGATTGTTGTTAAACTATTTATGCCTTACTGATTGGACCTCTGAGTATGTGTGTTTACCACGTGTAAAACAAGTTCTGGCTTGAGATTCTTGCTAAATTCACTGCCACATACTTCCACTACTGTTGTTATGTTATTCATATATGTCATGTGCTTGTTGAATTTTTGTGTCTCACCTGTTTTAATTCATGTTTGAATCTGTCACACCCTATGCTTAGAACTATGTTGTTTGGTACCAAAATTGAGAATTTGCTTAGAGTTTGGTTTAAATGTCTTTACATTATCTAGCATTTCAGTTTGTTTTTTGGTTAATATGATGCTGAAGGTATAATCAAAGGTTTGAAATGTTATTGATGAATGCTGTGTGATAATTGATTTGCTTTGGAGTTTCTGTCTTCAAACTGGTTTTTTGATTTTGGCAGCCTTGCCTTCTTCTGGTTTAGGTGCGCACGCGAGGGTCATATATTAATTGAGTCAAGTTATGAACGGATGAAACATGCCGTCCCAACGGTCACACACTTGCACTTAAACACCTTGCCAACCCTTAGGACTGGGGTTCGAATCCCCCTCGCCCAGTCCTTTTATTTATTTTCCTGATTTTCGCCTGTTGTCACATATATATGTATTCTGTCCTTCTCTTGTCAAGGCGCGTACCTTAGCTCAGTTGGTTGTGTTCTGTTTGTTTGGTTCAAAGGGGCGTGGGTTCAAGTCCCCACGGCTGCACTTCTTTTTTATCACCTAGTTTTTTATTTTTACTATTTTTCCTCTAAAATGTTTTGTTTTGTTTTTTCTTTTTTTTTCTTCTTGCTTCATTTATTTGTTAAAACTTTTTCCATATAAAAAAGGATTAGTAATATTAATGTTTAAGACTTTATTCTTAATTAAGTTTAAAATACTCATTAATGTTTTATTACTTTTTTTCTTTTCTTTTTTATATGCCATGTTATATCTAGTGTGTTTGATCATTATGTGTTCAACTCTCACTTTGCTTTGACATCTAGATTTTTATCTCATATTTGTATTCATGTCTCTTATGAACATTCTTGATCTTGAAATGTTATTAAATTGACTTGTTTAATTGCTAAGATAATATATTCATGTTGATTGGCCATATGTATGATTCTATATTATCATCATCTTTCATATCACTTCTCTATGTTTGTCTTCATAAAGATTGAAACATCTTGATTTGTTCTTGTATGTCATTTCTATATATGTTTGTCTTCCTAAAGATTGAAGCATATTTGACATACTCTTTTATCATATTCATCCTATTCATATCTTTGTCATAAACATATTGCCATCCTCATGCTTATGTTGTCTTATCTATTATATCAATATCCTATCTTTATCATGTCTTAACTTTCATCTTTATCTTTATTATTTTATCAATTTTTCCCCTATTCCAAAGGAAGGAAATAGTGTTGACTCTTAAAGTCATAGCCCCCATCTTAACCTAAGTAACCTCTTAGGAAGAAAACATGTTTCTAGGCCTCATCAGAGCCATAGAAATTATAACTAGCCTTAGGAAAGAGTTCTTCAACTCTTAGTGATATTCATCATAATGAATTTATCACTTTCCCTTACTAACTAAAAACACAACATAGGTCCATTTCAACTAGATCTAGAGAGTTCTTAAACTCTACAATGAGCTTGTACTCATTTCCCCCTGAATATTGACCATAATCAATAGTTCAGTAGAAGTAGAACTACGCATACTCTGATTCTACACCCGAGGATACGTAGGCGCAAAGTGCGATGCTTTGTCGAGTATACTTAGATACTAACCCCTAGGGTTTTCAAGCCTTTAGCATAGAACCCTTAGCAAACATAGAATAACATTTAACAAGAGGTTCCCGTAGAGTACTACGGACGTTTAGGGTGCTAATACCTTCCCTAGGCGTAACCAACCCCCGAACCTTAGATCTTTCCCTTTAGGTTTTTCTAACGATCTTGAACCTTTCCTTTGGATAAATCAAAGTCGGTTGTAAAAGAAAATGATGCAAGATAATTAATAGCTTGTTATCCGATTTTCACCGCAACAATGATTTTTAGAAAATATAAATATATTTAGAGTTTAATTGGTATGCACTGGCAGTGTAAAATAATTTTACACTGTCATCCAATAGAAATTCATCAATATGCCATGTCATACAATTAATTTAAAATTTAACGTCTTATGTAGTGGGATACATGATGGTGATTGGTTGACAGTATAAAATTATTTTACAATACACTGTCAGTGCATATCATATTTTTTCATATATTTAATCTTATATTTTATTTTATTATTATAAATGAGTATATCATTTTATTATTTTATTATCATGATTTTTAATTCAATTCTAATTCAAAACATGAATTTAAACAATAAAAGAGATTAGAATTAATAAATTATTTTATATTAGATCTACAAACATATTGAATTGAGAAATGATATAATCATTTAAAAAAAATTAATTCACATAATATCACGAGCCCTTAAATTTTCAATTTTGATCATTTTCAATTTTTCTTTTTAATAAAAAATACTCTTCAAGAATGATCACTTAGATGGTTAATTTTTATATTTTAAAGTAAATATATTAAATAGGGGGTCGATATGTGATGTTTACTATGATCACATGACTCCTAATTTTCTTATTTTTCATTTGTTTTATTGTTAATCTTTTTTAAAAATTATTATTAATATGATTGAAATTAATTAAATTTATTTTTTTATATGCAAAGAAATAAACATGGAAAAATAAACTAAGATTGAGAATGGAAACAAAGCTTAATTTGAGGAGAAAGAAAGAAGGAAATATTTACCCAGGGTGTTTGTTGTGCGATTTAGATTGATTTTAAAGGTAAAAATTGATTGATTTAAAGATAAAGTTGTTTATTTTAATACTCAAATTCATTCAATAGGTCATAAAGGTGACCAAAATACAAATGAGAAGCTCTGCATTCGTGCAACCCAACCATAATTACAAAGCCCTCAAAAGTGCAGAACAAGAGAAGTTTCAAAACAGAAACTTATACAAAACAGGTAGAAAAAATAGCATCCTTAATCTAGCATTGTTGTTACTTCTAAGCATTAACAGCAACACTACTAATTAAATAACACAGCCATCCCTCAACCAATGTAAGTGGATTATCTATAAAGATCCAAGGGCATTTTATGCCACTCATAAAAGCTACCTGCATATTCCTTCTTATTCTTCATCATTTTCCATCTCCAAGAATACATCATTATGTCCTGTGTTGGAGCGGTAAAGCGGAAAGCAACAAACATTTTTGGAAGTATTTTTCTGGGAATTTATCGTGTTCACAGAGATCAGTTCGAGGGAAAGAATGGTGTTCGACAATCTCAATGTGAATGAGTTTGGGTTTTAATGGTTTCAAACAAGAAAACAGAAAAGTAAATATCAATATAAAAAGAATTCATTCTTCAGAGAGAAGAAACTTATCCGGCATGCACACAATTCACTCCTCACAAACTTAAACGTATCGACCAGTTATACTCAGCCTACAATACTCCTCAATATCACCCAACATTGCTCACAACACATGTCCATCTCTGGCACACTCAACCATGCTACCATCGTCGACACTCTCGCACTCGACTCAAGACACAGAGGCATTAAGCTTCAACGCCTATTGAAGATTGTTAGCTCTAAATCTATCTCTAGCATCCAGAAACTAACAGATAATCATACCTAATCGAAGTTTGAGATGTTTATCTCTAACACAACCCAAACCTCACGCATAAAGCAAAAATCAGAGACAATCATCGATAAAGATTTGTAAAGCAAATATCATACAACGCCATGGGCGACAAATATACATGAGTTCAAAGTAAATACATATACAAAACCAACAAAGAAGGAAAACACAAAGAATAAGAGAAATGAACCAAACATCTCGCGGTTTGTCAACGCCAATCGACGATCAATCCACTCCGGTTCATCCGTGTACAAGCTTCCAAGTTGTTTTCTAACTACCTCAACCAAAGAATGAGGTTGATGAAGTTGGGAGAGCAAAAATCAACCCCAAACAACATAACCTAACAAAATAAAGTAAAATGAACTAAATACAAAATTCTGTCTCAGACGTTTCGCCCGGCGGAGCTCTTTATTATGCTCACATAAGCTGCATACTTAAACAGGCTAGCAACAAATATCTAATTTCGCCCGGCGGAAAAAGCGTCGCCCGACGAAAGCTCAAAAACATGGAATGTTACTGGAAGTTCCTTATTTCCTCTCGCCGCTGCTTCGCCCAGCGAAAGACAGTTTCGTCCGGCGGAAGGAATCTTCGCCCGGCGGAACATGACAGTCAGCAAATTTTCTGGGGTAACTTGCCCGCCGAAAGGTAGTATCGCCCAGCGACACTAGCTTCGCCCAACGAAATCAGGCTGACTGCACTTCTTTATTTTGGCTTCCAGCTTCTATACAATGGCTTTCTTTCTTTACTTTCTTCCTTTTATTGATCCAAATGGTACATCCTGGAGCTTTTATTACTCATTGCTCCAACAATGCTTAATTACCTACAAAATGAATGGAAAACTATTAATTGTTACATAAATGAATCAAAAACACAAATATACACTAAAATGTAAAGTAAACGTATTTATAAACAAATCGGGGTTTATTCGAACGATATTAACCAAAAAGTATCGATAAGTGCAACAAAACTTATATACAAAAATAGCTACAATTTGCACTTATCAAACTCTCCCCAACTTAAACTTGTTTGTCCGCAAACAAGAATCAAGCAAACTTAAAAACATAAAAGCAATAACCAAAGAATCACGAATCAACAGGTTTTGAAAAACGGAAACAAATGTATGGTTCAAATGAAAAATGATACACATAAAGTAAATACTTACCACTAAACTACGACGATAACATAGTCACGAAACAAATGCAAAATACAAAAATCATGCCAAACCATCCTAAAACAACACAAGTTCAAATGTGAATCACACCTAGCAAAAACAATCATCAGCAGATGAAAAACACAAAATAAGGTACTTATCACTCACACAACAATCATGCAAACAATAGACTAAATTATGCAACCATCCAAAAATTTACATTGATCATACAAAGGCAAGAATCACAAGGGAGGTTGTAGTGTGGTCGGGTAAACAAACAAGGGGCAGTTTCTAAAGGTAATTGAAACAAAAACTTGCCTAAACCTATGGGAGTGATCAACTCACAAAGACTCAAACACAAAATTTCAATCAACTTCTTCCAAAATCCCAAGTGTTACACAAAACACAATACTTATTTAGCACAATTATTTGAACTCTTTTTGTTTCCTTTCTCAAGGATTTTCTTTTTCTTTCTTTTTTTTTCTTTTCTTTTCTTTTCCATATTTTTCTCTTTTTTCTTTTTCATCCTCATAGAAACCAACCAATGAGTAAACAATCATTCTCTCCCCAACTTGAATTCAACCATATCATCATGTGAATACTCCCTACTTTCTAAGGCAAGGCAAAAATTCATACAACAACACAAAGTTGAGGGTCCAAGAAAAAACAAAATCCATACAAAAATAAGTGAACTAAATACTCATAGACAAGCATTAAGTTCAAATAAAACATGGATTAAAAAGCTCAAAGGGGTTACAAATGATCACACGTTCACAAGGTGAATGACTATTTGGCTTGGTAGTTGTGCTCAAAATGAAACAATTGCCTCGATCCTTTTTATGCTTTCATATAATCAACACAAACAAAAGATTAATCATAATAAAATCCAGTTAGAACAAGAATGTTGGTACTCTACGCATATATGAACAATGGAAAGCTACCTCACAAAAAGGTGGGAACTAAAGTGATTCACAACAAGAACAAGTATACAAAAGAATGAATGGCATGGAAGTTTGTAAAAAGCCTAAGTATCACGAATATGCTAAAGTCAAGAAAGTGATTAACACATACCTTGGACGTGTACACAACTTAACAATATCATTACCATACATCCACAAGTTGAAATGATCAAACTTGGAAAATCACCAAATGCATCCTCAAATTAGCCAACCAAAATTTGCGTCCAAACAATAAACAAAAACATTAGAAACTAAAAACAATAAAACACGCTTGTTTTACGTCGTAAGCTCGACGCCTTTACAATGCTTAGCTAGAAACTTCCTTCATTCATGCCATGGTGATGCCTCACCGCGCAAACTAAAAGCAAGTGCCCTAACCAAACACTTAAACAAATGTTAATCTACAAGTATCAGTATAACAAGTGAAAATATTCAATATATACGATATCTACAAAACTCAAAAACAAAGAAACTATCGCAATGCGATTCAATATCAAAACCGATCCCTGGCAACGACGCCATTTTGTTGGAGCGGTAAAGCGGTAAGCAACAAACATTTTTGGAAGTATTTTTTCGGGAATTTATCGTGTCCACAGAGATCGGTTCGAGGGAAAGATTGTCGTTCGACAATCTCAATGTTAATGAGTTTGGGTTTTAATGGTTTCAAACAAGAAAATAGAAAAGTAAATATCAACATAAAAAAAATTTATTCTTCAGAGAGAATAAACTTATCCGGCATGCACACAATTCACTCCTCATAAACTTAAACTTATCGACCAGTTATACTAAGCCTACAATACTCCTCAATATCATCCAACATTGCTCACAACACATGTCCATCTCTGGCACACTCAACCATGCTACCATCGTCGACACTCTCGCACTCGACTCAAGACACAGAGGCATTAAGCTTCGACGCCTATTGAAGATTGTCAGCTCTAAATCTATCTCTAGCATCCAGAAACTAACAGATAATCATCCCTAATCGAAGTTCGAGATGTTTATCTCTAACACAACCCAAACCCCGCGCATAAAGCAAAAATCAAAGACAATCATCGATAAAGATTTGTAAAGAAAATATCATACAACGCCATGGGCGATAAATATACATGAGTTCAACGTAAATACATATACAAAACCCAACAAAGAAGGAAAACACAAAGAAGAAGAGAAATGAACCAAACATCTCGCGGTTTGTCAACGCCGATCGACGATCAATCCACCCCGGTTCATCCGTGTGCAAGCTTCCAAGTTGTTTTCTAGATACATCTACCAAAGAATGAGGTTGATGAAGTTGGGAGAGCAAAAATCACCCCCAAACAACATAACCTAACAAAAATGAAGTAAAATAAACTAAATACAAAATTATGTCTCAGACGCTTCGCTTGGCGGAAGAATGGCTTCGCCCGACAGAGCTCTTTATTACACTCACATCAGCTGCGTACTTAAACAGGCTGGCAACAAATATCTAATTTCGCTCAGCGGAAAAAGCGTCGCCAGGAGAAAGCTGAAAAACATGGAATGCTACTGGAAGTTCCTTATTTCCTCCCGCCACTGCTTCGCCCAGCGAAAGGCAGTTTCGCCCGGCGGAAGGAATCTTCGCCCGACGAAACATGACAGTCAGCAAATATTCTAGTGTAACTCGCCCGACGAAAGACAGTATCGCCCAGAGACACTAGCTTCGCCCAGCGAAATCAGGCTGACTTCACTTCTTTATTTTGGCTTCCAGCTTATATACAATGGCTTTCTTTCTTTGCCTTCTTCCTTTTATTGATCCAAATGGTACATCCTGGAGCTTTTATTACTCATTGCTCCAATAATGCTTAATTACCTACAAAATGAATGGAAAACTATTAATCGTTACATAAATGAATCAAAAACACAAATATACACTAAAATGTAAAGTAAACGTATTTATAAACAAATCGGGGTTTATTCAAATGATATTAACCAAAAAGTATCGATAAGTGCAACAAAACTTATATATAAAAATAACTACAATTTGCACTTATCATCCTGAAAAATTATCCTTGTATTTGCCACTGCATCGCTGAAAAGGACTTCATTTCTTGTCCTCCATATACACCAACAAGATATCAACCAAATATATGTAATAGTTGTTCCTATCTCAACTGTTTTAGCACAGCCTAAGAACATATCTATACAACTAGTTCCTCCTGGCAGCTTGACTCCCAACCATGTTTCAATTTCCCCCCACATACTTTTAATTTTGTCACAGCCAAGAATGATATGTGTAATGTCTTCTATATTCTTAAAACAAAATACACAGGACATTTGATGAGGGTCACTAATTATGCCTCTTTTGATAAGGTTTCCACGAGTAGGCAGTCTATTTAAAAAAAGTCTCCAGCTAAAGATCAAGATTTTTAAATTCCATTTCCAAGAGTCTTTAATCCAGAGTCCACAGTCCTTAATTAGAATACTCTGATTTGGGGATGAATTGAATAAGGTTGGAAATTGAATTTTGAGAGCATTTCCACCAGTCCACCTTGAATGCCAGAAAGAAGCGTTGCATCCATTACCCACTTTCCATGTCAATTGATTGAAAATACCCTGCTCGTTTGTAGGCTTAGCAAGACCAACCAAGTCATTCCACTATCTTGACCACTGTTTTGATGAGTTCTCTGGCTGCTTTAAGAAGAGGCTGTGAAAATCACCTCTATATCTAGCCTTAATGATTCCTTTCCATATTGCAGCTGATTCATGAGTTATTCTCCAAAGTCATTTGGCCACTAATGCCCTGTTGAATGTAGAAATATCTTTAACTCCTAAGCCGCCTTGGTTTACAAATTAAGGACCATTTCACCCAAGCTATACTTTCCTTCTCCCTATCTCCTGCCCATAAGAATCTCCTCTGGATAGCTTTGTTTTCCTTTAATACTTTAACAGGTGCTAAGTAGAAAGCTAGATAATGTATTGGCAAGTTGGTTAACACAGAATTGATCAAAGTGACACGACCTCCAATGGATAATATCCTACCCCTCCAAGAAGCCAAACGATTTTTAATAGATGATATGATAGGCTTCCAAAATTCTGTTGATTTATGTCTACCCCCAACTGACAGTCCTAAGAATTTAAAAGGAAATTGTCCAACTTTGCAATTCAAGAATGTAGAAGCTGCTTCAACCCGATTTTCCTCTAATCCAAAACCCATTACTTTGCTTTTACTGTAATTAACCTTCAATCCAGACAAAACCTCAAAACCTCTTAGGACAGATTTAATTGCCCAAATATTAGACCATGATTCATAACATATGATTAGTGTATCATCAGCAAATTGAAGAAGAGATATTGTTGTGTCACCCTCAATCCTTACTCCTCTCAACAATCCACAAATCTCAGCTTTCTTGAAAAGAAGAGCCATACATTCTGAGATCAATACAAAAATGAATGGTGACAAAGGGTCACCCTGTTTAAGGCCCCTACTTATCTTAAAATCCTTAGAGGAACTCCCATTCACCAAAACAGAACCATAACTTTTACAGACTAATCCCCTCATCCAGTCTTGTCACTTAGGACTTAAATCCATAGCTTCAAGCACCTTTAAAAGGAAACTCCAACTTACACAATCATAAGCTTGGGAAAAATCTACCTTAAACATGAAGCCTTTCTTCTTTTTCTTTTTGACATAGTCAAACACTTCATTTGCCAAGAGAACATCATCAAGTAGATGTCTTCCTGGGACAAATGCAGTTTGAGAAGGAGATACCAATTTACTGATCACACATCTTAATCTTGCTGCTAGGATCTTAGACACTATTTTGTGAAGACAACCTATTAATGCTACAGGTCTGAATTCCTTCAAATTTTGAGGGTTATCTAAATTTGGAATAAGAACAAAGAATGCTGAACAAAAATACTTTGATAGGGTGGTCTTCTTATGAAATTCTGATATGCAATTATTGAAATCCTTCCCAACAATCTCCCAAGTCTTCCTTATAAAGTTCATATTGAACCCGTTGGGGCCAGGGTTTCTATCCCCATCACAAGACTTAATGGCTTCTAAAATATCCTCAGGTGCAAAAGCTTCAGTTAACATTGCATTGTCCTCCTCAGAAAGCTTTTCCAAAGAGCTTAGATCCAGATCAAAACTTTCAGTTGAATTCTTCTTGTATTTCTCTGCAAAATGATCCTGAATGACTTGTTTCACTTTTTCCACTCCTTCTTCTTCATTCAGACCTATATTCAATGCTGAAATTGTATTATCCCTTCTCCTTTTGCTAATGATAGAGTGAAAATACTTTGAATTATAGTCTCCCTCCTCTAACCACCTTGATCTTGCCTTCTGGTGAAGTAAGCTCTCCTTGACATGTAACTTGTTCCACATTTCCTCCATTGCTTCACCTCTTGATTTCAAAATATTCTCAGGAATTTTAGCTTCTAACTCAACCATCTCATCTTCCAATTCATTAATTCCTTTGATATTCTCCTCTACTTTAAGGTCTAAAAATCCAAAATCATTTATATTCCACCACCTAAGTCTCCTTTTAAGGTTTCTCATTTTTTGAATCAGAACATTACCCGCATCACCAGAAACTAGAATAGAATTCCAACTCTCTTTAACAAAATATAGGAAATCAGGATGATCGAACCAGGCATTGATTGTTTTGAAGGGCTTAAGTCCCCAATTCCTATTGTTCAAGACCAGGGAAACAGGCCTATGATCTGAAACATCTCTCACACCAACCTTCTGGTTTACAGCTTTCCATACACAACATAAGTCCTCATTTATAAGAAACTTATCTAACCAACTCTTGCAAGTACCATTAGAGTTAAACCAAGTAAATCTATTGCCCACAACAGGAAGATTTATTAGTTCCATGTCATCTATGAACACTCCAAATTCCTCCATTTCAACTTGATTATTGCTCCCTCTTCCTTTCCTCTCACTCTTAGATTTGATGGAATTAAAATCCCCCCCTAATATCCAATCCCCCCTTGGCAAAGTTGTTTTCAAACTAATAAGCTTCCCCCATAACCACCTTTTATCAGCTAAAACACATGAAGAATATATGTTTACTATGTAGATAGCTCTACCCCTCCACATTCCATACACCCCTAGATAACCTCTACCAGAGAAACTAAATATAGAACTGAAAGAATTCTTATTCCAGATAGAAATCATACCTCCTTACTGACCCTTAGATCCAGTAGCAGACCACTCAAATTCTCCTCTTCCCCAAATTCTTCTAACAAAACCTTCATCTACCTTTTGACATTTTGTTTCTTGTAAAAGACAAAATTTTGTATTGTTGCTCTCCACCATCTGTTTAATTCTTCTTCTTTTGATTGAAGAATTACACCCTCAAATGTTGTAAGTTGTCAAATTCATGGAACTCTGATTGATACCTCCTTCAAATTTTCCCTTCTAGTACTGCCCGTATTTTCCATCACTACGCCAAAAATGACTTTTACTAGCTGTAGCGAGCGATTTTTTGGACGTGCTTGCAAGGCACAACCGCTCTTCGGGTGTTGCTACTACAGCTCGATTCATTTTTTATCCTATTTAAAGCTGATGAAGGAAGGGAAATAGATGTCTCCAACTAACCCTGCTTGCATACTGAGTTTGAACAGCGGTTTGTTCGGTTACAGATGCTTCAAAGATTCGGGGTTTTACTCAGGTTATCTGTTCAATGAGATGTTTAGGATGTTAGGACTGATTGCTTTTCTGATAGATACGTGAAAGTATGGGATTTTAGGTTTTTGTTTAGTGTGCTCGCTAAGATCTTTTCTTTCGATCTTATGCCTACGTATTCCCGTTTACCGAAACAAGGAAATCAGAGCGTTCATAGTTCCTCCTATTCTATGGGAGGAAATTGGTTTTTGGTGTCTTGTTCAAAGCCCAAGACGTGAAGCGAAAGGTAGTTTGTATCTTGTTCAAAGCCCAAGATATGAAGCTGAAAGGTCTCGACTTTAGAGAGAGTTTGTCATCTCTAAAGAGGGATGAAGGAGAATTACTTTAATTGGGATACGCGGATCCGAGCAATGCCATAATTTCCGAAGAAGGGGTTTTAACCTGAAGGAGAAGACTTTAACTCTGTGTAGAGAGCAACGCCATCTTTCCTTAGGAATTCCTCATGCTAAAAGAAGGACAGTGGCATGGATGTAGATGATCCAGAGGCTTGCCGCTTACAGCGATTAGATGAAAGGGAATGAGTTGTTGATGTTTGAGTACTGTGAACGAGGCACAGACTTGATGCTAAAAGGTTGATTGGATCAACCAGTAGTTTTCTTATACAAAGCCTAAGAGGAGGCTAATTTGTGTCTCGTACAAAGTCCGAGAGAGAGGCTAAAAGGGTTCGACCCAGTGGGGATATCATTACACAAAGCCTAAGAGGAGGCTAAAAGGGTTGACTCAGTGGGAGAATCTTTTATAGCTCGTATGAAGCCCAAGATGGAGGCTGAAAAAGAGTTTGACTCTTGCTTTGGGGAATTTGTATCTCGTACGAAGCCCGAGATGGAGGCAAAAGGATGATTGACTCAATGGGGGAGTCTTTTATACTCAACAAGAGAGTGTTTTTTGTGTATCTCGTACAAAGCCCGAGATGGAGGCTAAAATTTGTTTCGCTGGGGAAGATCATTTGTACAAAGCCCAAGAGGAGGCTATCTTATGCTGAGGATAAGAAGGATCATTATACGAAGCCTAAGAGGAGGCGATCTGCTGGTGACGGTTTTAGTTAAGTGACAGGTCCAGTATACTGATTTTTAAAGAGAAAATCAGTTTTTATATGAGCAACACTGTACTCATGGGTTTGACCAGAGGATCGGGATTGTTCCCTGTTCTTTAAGGAAAGGGGAAATCCAAAGGGTATTGAGACTGTCCGAGTCTACGGGTTTCTTCCTATCTTACGAAAGGGTCACTTGAGAATGTCTATGAGACTCAAGGAAAACAGACTGTCCAAGTCTAGAGTGTTATCTTTTGTACTATGTTTTATGAAACAGTAGTAGACTCTGGAAAGGACTGCTCTATGAAGATTACTAAGTTCTGTTCCTATACCTGTAGGAGGTCGTCGGGACAATTTGTACGAAGCCCAAGAGGAGGCTGGAAGCTTTTAAGAAGCCGATCGGTCCTTGTACTAAGCCCAAGAGAAGGCTATCATTCCCGGAGGAAGAAATCATTATACAAAGCCTAAGAGGAGGCTGTCAATACTTCTAAGAAGCCGACGGGTCCTTGTACGATGCCCAAGAGGAGGCCGATGCTTTTAAGAAGCCCGTGGGTCTATCATCTCCTTTCCATTAGGAGAGATAACTCTTTTAAAGATAAAAACCACTGGTAAACGTGCGAGGTTTACTATCCAGCGACTTTTAACTTTTAAAGAGGGTTCCTTAGTTAAGGTCCAAGATTATGACCGTAGTGGGTCCCAAACCCCGAGAAATTCAAGGCAATGCTATTCACCGAGAATAGATCAAAGTCAGGAAAGTCTGAGAATTTGGAAGAAACTCAAAGATGCCATTCACGGAGAATACATTCATCTTGGGGAGTAGAGTTTCTTGATGATTCCTAAGGAGGACAGCTAAAGAGAAGACTGTATCTGGTGCTCCTATTGGGGATCTAGGTGTCTATTTCTACGACGAAACGGTTTTACCTGGTTCTAGACGTAGTTGCCGGGGAAACTCAAAATATCTATACTATTATTACACAGTTGATATGAGTTTATGAAAGGAGACTTACACTGAGCAGCCCCACAATACAGTTTATATATATGAAAGCAGTAAATGAAAGCGATAAACACTTACTCGGTTGTAGAGCTTCCATGCTGTTTGGTTAGTTGTTCAACAAAGAAAGATTAAAAACAATAGTATATTCAAAATCAAAGGAGAAAGTGCTTTGAAAAAGAAAGATTTGGGGCTTACAACTCAAGGAGAGCCCCAAGGTTTTATCAGTGAATTTGTACAGAGGGTCTTATACAAGTGACTGTGGCCCAAAAAGTTTTCTGTACAAAGGGATGAGTCTTACACTCTCTCAAGAGGCCCAAAGAGTTTTAAAGAAAAAGAGTGGGGCTTATAACACGAGGGTAGGCCCAATTGACTTTTCGTTTAAAATGGAGATCGCGCCGAGGTTTTCTTTTAACGCAGAGGGACTTATACAATAAGTGAGGCCCAAAATGTTTTGGTTAAAAGGGGGTTGGGTTTTACACTCTAATAGAGGCCCAAAGTGTTTTGAAGAAGAAGAAGTGGGTCTTACTACACGAGGGTAGGCCCAGATGATTTTTGAAAAGGCGACGATCGCGCCGTTTTGTTTTTGACGGTATCGGGACTTATACAATAAGTGAGGCCCAAAAATGATTTGGTCAAAAAAGGATTGGGTCTTACACTCTATTAGAGGCCCAAAGTGTTTTGAAAATGATTTTTTGAGGGTTGAATTAATCCAAAACCCTAATTTATTTCCAAAAATGTATTTAATTGAATAAAAATTCAATTAAAATGATCAAAATTGTTTAACACATGGGAAACAAATTGTGATCTTGGATTAATGCTTCAAAAATTAAGTATTGACCTCCAAGTCGTGATAGCAAGAGCAAATTGATTTCTGAGCTGGAGGTGTTACAGATGAGTTGTGATGATCTGAACAGCTTCCCTACACCCTATGGAATGTGTTTGAATGTTTGGACTTGATTGAAATTGGCTGGAACGATTTGTGGTACCTCAGCTGCAACTTGGTTAAAACCTTGAGCAACCAGCTGGTGATTTTGTGAAATCAGTGTTCCAGATGTTATGTGAGTGTTTGGATCACTTCTATATGATGTATGTGAGGTGTGTGAGTGATTGGTTTGATTGGAATTGCTCTCAAACTCAAAACCCGATAGTGACTTGCCTTTGAAGGCAAAATTGGAGTGAAAGAAGAGATTTTGAGGAAAGCATCTGTTTGATGGCTTTGGTGTCCTTAAACTGAACACAATTGAGCTCTATTTATAGTAGAGCAAGTTTGTTTTGGCTGCAATAGTGAATGGCAACTGCAGCAGGTGTTTCCTCAATGTTGGCCAATGAAAATGCAAGTCTCCTCTAGCCATTGACTAGAGGTTAGGGCACAGAGCTGTGGTTCCCTTGGTCTTGGATAAGTCTTGACTGATTTCAGATGAGAATGGCTCAGTCCATGCCACCTTGATGGTTCCATTGAATGCCTCATTCCAAATTTGGAGTCTTGTCCCTATTTTGGCAACTCTAGGTTCAACATGCTATTCCTTGTTCCTTGGACCTTGGAGGCTTGGCTCAGTGATTGTCCCCTTTGGATTCAATCCTCAGAGGTGTCCAAGTGGATTGGAGCATTTAAAATTGGCTGATTTTGGCAAATCGAGCCAAAATGCAAATTCTGCCTTGCTTTGACAGATTTCAGCAAGGCAACTTGCCAATGTTGTATCTCATGGTGTAAGTTGAATTTGGCAATGTTCTTGGCCATTTTGGAAAGCCCTTACATGATACAACAACTGTTTGAACAAGTTTGGTTTTGATCTCTTTTGATTCCAAGTGAAAAACCCCCCTACATTTGGCAAAAAGTGAAGGCAAATTCTGACTTAGTGAAAATTTCACTAAGTGTTGGAAAAAGTGACATTTTCACTTTTCAGCCACTTTGATCACTCCATAACTCAAAATCCTTAATGAATTGGAATGACTTGTAGTTGAAGCTTTTGTAGATGATAATGAGGGCTACAAATCAAGCTTTGGATGGAAAAAATTGGCCTTGTGGTTTAGGAGTTATGGTCCTCCAAAGTTGGTGCCCTAGCCACTTTAATTTTTAACTTAGAATTTTTCTAAGTTTTTATGGTTACCCCTTTTACAAGTTATCTCACTTTCTTTGATTTTTCTTGATGAATGATGATTCAAATCATACATTAACATCATTTTAGGGTTAAAAAACCATTTTGGTGAAAAATCTCAAAAAGTCAAAGTTGACTTTTGTGCATAGTTGACTTTTTATCAGATGAATTCCAAACTGTGCAATTCTTCAGGAAATCATGTCCTTGACCTAAATCAAACTTGATGGACATGTTCCATGGGTGTTATAGGGTATATTTATTCATGTATTAGGGCTTGGGAGCATGTCCAGGTCAAAAGTCAAAGTTACAGTTGACTTTTCTCGCAAAACCCTAATTGTGGTGCAGATGAAATCGAAACTTGTTGCTCAAGCTTCTTGAATCAATCCATTGTTCCAAATGGATCAATATAGTATATCAAAGACCCTCAAATCATGTCTTGAGGTCTTGGCTCATGGTTTGTCCCAAAAGCCAAATTAGGGGTGAATTAGGTCAAGAAACCCTAATTCCTGATTTTTGATGTATGCATCCCCTGAGGCAAAATTAACTTGATGATTGGGTTCATGAGGTTCCATGAAGTATATTAGGTTATGTTTTGAATCATTGGCTTGTGTCCAAATGAAAATTTCCATCTGGAGGCCCTGGGCGATCAAAACCCTAATTTGGTGACACTGGCGATCTTGAGACTTGATCCACCTATAAGGGAGCAGCATTGTGCTTAATCCTTGAAGTGGGAGTCCCTTTTATCCATTGTGGATGCTTTGAGAGGTTAGACAAGTTGAAGATCAAGTTATTCCTTGATTGATCCTTTGTCTAAAGCTCTGAGAGGGCTTGAAACCCTAATCATGATTGCAGTCAATGCTCAACAATTCCTTGAGGAGATTGATGAGGCATGATGATTCATCCATATTGTGATGATGATTTGCACAATGATGGGAAACTTTAGTGGTCAAAATTTGGGGTATGACAGATGCCCCTATTTAATCTTCTTGGACCCGAAGGTGTGAATGACGAAAGTATTCGAGCATTCGGGGTGCAAGAGGATTAAATATCGGAATATCCAAAATTTTGATGGCTATGAATGGAAGCTTGCGCATTCATCTTCTTTTGCTAAGCAATGATGCTTAGAAAAGGTAAAACTTCCCCTCGATCCTGGTTCCCTACCAAGGAACTGGTCTCAGTTTCTGAAATAAACTTCCCCTCGATCCTGGTTTCCTACCAAGGAACTGGTCTCAGTTTCTGATTTAAACTTCCCCTCGATCCTGGTTTCCTACCAAGGAACTGGTCTTAGTTTCTTTTGTCAATAAACTTTATTGACAAGGAACGCTATTAGTAGCGGTTTTCCTCAAACTTCTCGCCGAATTCTCCTGGAGAGATGCCATTTGACGGAAAAAATTTGATGTCAGACTTGCTGGGGAACCCAACGTCTGAGTTGTAGAGTTGCACAAACTTCTCTGTTTTGGAGACGCCATTTGTTTCTACTGGGGAAAGCGAGTCTCTTGAGAGACTGCTGTCACTTGGGGATATTGCATCATACTTTTCTTGGGATCTTCCCAGAGAAATGCCATATGATGGGATCCAATTTTGAGGTGCCGATGACCTTTTCATTAGCGGCTTTTCAGAGAAATACTGATGTACGGCCGAATCTCTGTTTAAGAGGCTTTCTCTGGGGATTTTCCTTTAATCTGGGAAAGCAAGGATATCATCTTCGATGGCGAAGAGTGACATCTGTTGAAGGTTCTCTGATGTTTCAGAGGTTCAAGTTATCAAAGTGGTCAAGCGCCGACTCTGATCTAAAGATACACTGGTAGCGAGATTGTTCAGACGAAGCAATTCCTGACGAGGAAAGAACTGACAAACTCGATTGAGAGGACGGTTATCGCGGCAGGATAAGACCGACTCAAGTGATAGTGATGCAATAGGAAATGTGAAGGCAAATCAAAATGCATGATGTATGTATGCTTATGCTGACAAAACAGACGCAACATACACGCTAAAAGATGAACACGACTGGATACTCGGCCACTGCTGGGGACGAAAAGGTACCACTGGTTCAACAAGCAGCAATTCCACCTTGCTTAGGAGAGATAGTCCCTGTTGGGAGCTATGTTGATTGGGCTTAGGAGATGAGAACTCGGCCGAAGGTATCAGACAGGAAAACCGCATCTGATACAGTTGATCCTTTGTTCAAGCGCACTGGCTTAGAAGGAGTACTTTGATTCTGCACTTCGAAGTTCGCTTACTTCTGGAGAAGCGATCAGTGTTCTTCTGATGTTCAACAGTCAAAAGAAAAGCCATCTTTAATTTATAGCAGAAAAAGTTTTAACAAGTAAATTCATTTTGTTTCATTTCAAGAATCGCTGATTAAGTTAAACAACGTCGTTCTGTAAAGCTAAAACAAATAAGAATTACAAACAAAAGCACAAGGGCTCAAATTTTATTGATAAAATGGAGATCAGCCAAACGCGTGATCCCAAAGAGTATATACAAAGTTAGAAAATGGTAATTTACAGGGAAAAGGGCTACGTTGAAACGTAACGACCACTATCCTTCTACCAACTTTGAATTCTGGGCATCCTGAGCTTCCGTCGAAGATGACCGTTGACTGGAGTTTTCCTCCGATGGATGATGTAACTGCTGCTGAGGGACTTGCCTCTGTTGAACATAGTTACTTGCCATTATCCCTAATTTTTGCCTGGATTGTACTATGATGTTTCCAATCCACCGGGATGATTTTTTTTCATGTCTCTAACTTTTGCCTGGACCGCCCTTTCGGGTTTTCAGTCCACCGAGACGTTTTTTTTAGGCGAAGTATTTCTTGACTACATCAACATTCGTGGGGTAGGCAAATTCCTCTCCGTCCATGGTTGCAAACCGCCTGAGAAAGCTTTCGTGACCACATAGGGGCCATCATAATTCGGAGTCCATTTGCCTCGCGAATCAGAGAGAAATGATTATATCTTCTTGAGCACGAGGTCTCATTTCCTGAAGACACGAGGTCAGACTTTTTTGTCGAACGCCCTCTTCATTCTTTGTTGATACAACTGACCGTGGCATAGTGCCGTTATCCGCTTTTCTTCGATCAGGTTCAGTTCGTCGTGTCAATTTTGACACCATTCAGCTTCGGTAAGCTTAACTTCCATCAATACTCGGATTGACGGGATCTCTACTTCTATGGGGAGAACTGCCTCCATGCCATACACTAGAGAGAAAGGGGTAGCCCCTGTTGAAGTGCGGACAGATGTACAATAACCGTGAAGAGCAAAGGGTAGCATCTCGTGCCAATCTTTGTAGGTTACAACCATCTTTTGAACAACCTTCTTGATGTTCTTGTTAGCCGCTTCTACCGCTCCGTTCATCTTGGGTCGGTAGGGAGATGAGTTATGGTGTTCAATTTTGAACTCTGCGCACAACTCCTTCATCATCTTATTGTTCAAGTTAGATCCATTATCCGTAATGATCTGGCTTGGAACACCATAACGGCAGATGATATTGTGTTTGATAAATCGGACCACCACTTGTCGGGTAACATTAGCGTACGACGCTGCTTCGACCCACTTGGTGAAGTAATCAATGGCTACTAGGATGAACCGATGTCCGTTTGAAGCCTTAGGTTCAATCAAGCCAATTATGTTTATTCCCCATATGGAAAAAGGCCATGGGGAAGAAAGAACTTTGAGATGCGATGGCGGTACATGAATTTTGTCGGAGTATATCTGACACTTGTGACACCTCCTCATGTACTTGTAGCAGTCGGATTCCATGGTCAACTAATAGTACCCGGCTCTGAGAATCTTTCTCGCCATTGTGTGTCCGTTGGCATGAGTGCCAAAGGATCCTTCATGAATTTCTTTCATAAGCATGTATGCTTCTGGTCTGTCCACACATCGGAGCAAGACCAAGTCAAAATTCCTCTTATAAAGAGTGTCACCGCTTAGGAAGAAGCTTTCGGCTAGCCTTCTGAGGGTTTTCCTGTCTTTTCTGAGTGCCCCAGGTGGGTACTCTTGTCATATTCTGATAGCAACATCTGCCAACGGGCAATCCTTCCCGTAAGAGCAGGTTTTTCGAAGACGTACTTGATTGGATCCATCTTGGAGACCAACCAAGTAGTATGACGAATCATATACTGACGAAGACGTTTGGCTGCCCAAGCCAAAGTGCAACAAGTTTTCTCAAGAATCGTGTACCGAGTTTCACAGTCGGTAAACTTCTTGCTCAGATAGTAAATGGCAGACTCTTTCCTTTTGGTTTCGTCTTGCTGGCCAAGTACACATCCCATCGAGTCCTCAAGGACTGTGAGATAAATGATCAGTGGTCTTCCTTCCACTAGTGGTGACAGAATCGGCGGATTCAACAGATATTCCTTAATACTGTCGAAGGCAATTTGGCAGTCTTCTGACCAAACGCAATCCTGGTTCTTTTTCAGTAATTTGAAAATCGGCGCACACGTGGCGGTCATAAGGAATATGAATCTGGAGATGTAGTTCAAACGTCCCAGGAAACCCCTGACTTGTTTTTCAGTTTTCGGAGAAGGCATTTCTTGAATGGCCTTGACCTTGTCAGGATCAACTTCAATTCCTTTCTGGCTGACGATGAACCCTAGTAGTTTCCCCGAACGGACACCGAAGGTGCACTTGTTGGGATTCAAGCGGAGCTTGATTTTTATTAGACGTTCGAACAATTTGGACAGATGTTCAATGTGCTCACTCTCTATTTTTGATTTTGCAATCAAATCATCGACATATACCTCGATTTCCTTGTGTATCATGTCATGAAATAGAGTGGTCATGGCCCTTTGATAGGTTGCCCCAGCATTCTTCAAACCGAACGACATTACCTTGTAGCAAAAAGTACCCCATGGGGTAATGAACGAAGTTTTCTCCATGTCTTTCGGCGCCATTTTGATCTGGTTATAGCCCAAAAATCCATCCATGAAGGAGAAAACTTTGAACTTTGCTGTACTGTCTACCAGCATGTCAATGTGTGGTAAAGGAAAGTCGTCCTTTGGACTTGCCTTGTTCAGATCTCTATAATCGACACACATTCTGACCTTTCCATCCTTTTTAGGAACGGGTACAATGTTGGCTAACCATTGAGGATATTCAGATGTAGCGAGGAAACCCGCGTCGATCTGTTTCTGTACCTCCTCCTTGATCTTGATGGCCATGTCCGGGTGAGTGCGTCTCAACCTCTGCTTTACTGGCGGACATTCCGATCTCAATGGTAAGCGATGTTCCACGATGCTGGTATCCAACCCAGGCATGTCCTGATAGGACCAAGCGAACACATCGGGAAATTCTTTGAGAAGCTTTATCAAACCCTCTCTGGCAGTTGGACTGAGCAGTGCTCCAATCCTGATTTCTTTTCTCTCTTTTTCTGAACCCAAGTTTACCGTTTCCAACGGCTCTTTGTGAGGTTCAATGGACCTTTCCTCTTGTCTGAGTAATCGGGAGATCTCTTCTGGAATTTCGTTATCAACTTCTTCTTCAGCCCCAAATACCGGGAACTCAAAGTCGGGAGAAGGCATCGGATCGTATGTTTCAACGGGGTGTAAAACAAGCAATCTGCATGACGGTATGATTCGTGTTTAGAAGAGATAGAGAAAATGCAAGTGTGTGCAGTGTATTTATTTTACTGCTTGTTTTTTTTTTTTGAATTGTTTTTAGGATTACCATTTTCTGAAAAAGCAAAAAGGGAAAACAGCAATAATGCGGAAATTACAGAACGACGTTATTTTATTAATACACAAGTCAGTTCTTGAAACTACAGCCCTATAAAACAAAACTTTGTCGCTTTGGGCAAAGCGAAGAGGGAAATTTTACAAAAAGCGAGCCCTATCAAAACATCCGTTTCACCTGGGCAGGGTGAAAGGTTAAAGATGGCAATTACTTTGACTGGCGAACGACCTTCGGAACCTCGACAGCAACCCACTGGCGGCGAACTCCTCGGTGAATCACAAAGTCTGGCACTTTCCTTGATTTGTCTTCAGAAATAACGCTGATTTCTGGTGGAGCAGGATCGTTGGAATCTGTCTCCCAGACAGAGTTGTCGTAGGAGGATTCCTCTGTTGCATTTTGCAAAGTATTTGTGCTCTCAGCTGTATCTCCCCATCCAGTTGGCTGGATATCTTCGAGCCTGATACGAGAGCTTTCGGGAGCGGTGTACTTGACCATATAGTCGAACTTTCCACTTGGTTCTCCCAGAGTATCCCAAACTTCTTTGGAACTGGAGGAGTCATCTCTCTCGATGACGTTGACCTCGGGAAAAGCATAATTGATGAACTCAAGTCCTGCAAACGTTGAGAATTCATCGTCATGTTGACTAATTTCCGAATGACCTGAGTGTTGATCCCATGACATGGTGGGGACACAGGTATTCTGTTTAATGACGGTCAGCTGATTTTCGTTGTTCGGCTGACTCTCTTGCCCCAAGTTTCCTGGATAAGGTTGCCACATTGGCAGACCATCCATTGGGCCATAGTAAGTAGAATCAAAGTTGTCTTTCATTATAGTGTCTTCCTCTAATAAATTTGGTGGAGCACGGCATCCTTCCGGATCACAATCTCCATAGATCATCTCGATGTCTGATCTGGGTATAAATCTCGGACTCTATGCGGGATAGCAAAATGGCATTTGCATTTCGTCCTGCGACACATAACCGTCCTCTTTAAGATAGGACTTCCAATCCCCATCTATGTCAAAGGGATCCTCTTCATTGATAGCATGGACTACTTGAGTCACTGGTTGGAGGAAGCCTCCACTATGGAAGAAGTTCTGAATGGGATGAAGACTTTCATCGTCGACAGCAGTCTGGGTGCAGGTCGCAGAAAAACCAAGACCCTTCTTTGTTTTGTTATCAATAGGAATAACAAGTTGTCCCCATCCTTTTGTATCGGTACTCTCGACTGCTTTGATAGCATCCTTGTATGAGGAAATCGATGTTCCTCCTTCGGATTGATTGTTCTTGCTCACTGACAGTGCTTGGAACTGCGTTCCAATAATCTCCTCAGGTTCTATACCAGCAGATGATGACAAGCTACTCACGAGCAGAGCCTGTTCCCCACAGACTATGACAAGTTGATCATTCTGAACGAACTTTAGCTTTTGGTGGAGGGTTGAGGTAACCGCTCCAGCCTGATGTATCCAAGGTCTTCCTAATAAACAACTGTACGTTGCCCGGATGTCCATGACCTGGAAAGTGACTTGAAAAGTATGAGGACCAATAGTTATGGGAAGATCGACTTCGCCGATAACTGCTTTTCTGGATCCGTCGAACGCTTTGACGACGACCTCGCTGATTCTCATCGGAGGGCCTTTGAATGATAATTGCATCAAAGTGGACTTCGGCATAACATTCAGGGCTGACCCTGTGTCTACCAGTACGCTGGCTAAAGCATCGTCCTGGCAGTTGACTGTGATATTGAGCGCCATGTTATGACGGCGACCCTCTTCAGGTAATTCCTCATCACTAAATCCCAAATTATTGCAGGAAGTGATGTTAGAGACAATGATATCGAACCGTCTAATTGTTACATCCTGTTTTACGAAGGCTTGCTCTAAGACTTTCTGTAGAGCCTCCCTGTGCGCTTCTGAACTGAGTAACAGTGATAATACTGATATCTTTTAAGGAGTTTGTAACAGCTGATCAACAATGTTGAATTCACTCCTTTGGATGAGCTTAAGCATCTCATCTTTGTCTTTCGACAGGTCGGGATTACTGGATTGACCGACTGGTGGATCAGGAATTTCCGTCTGAAGTTCCTTTTCTTTGTTGGATTCTCCAACTCCTCGGTTGGAGATTCGACCGCTCCGTGTTACACGACTGATGTCTACAATATTTATGACGGAGGGTAATGGAATTTCCTTTCCATTTTCAACTGTTGTTGCACCGTATTTGTAAGGGATAGCCTTAGCTGATTCATATGGTAATGGTCCCGGTAGATAGATGACTATGGGAACCTTCTGGTTTTTCTGACCATTATACAGAACCTCAATCCGTTCCTGGTTGGGAACTCTGGATTCATCAAGTAGAGGAATGATGGTAAAAACATCCCTGGTCCTGTGGTGACCAGAGATCGTGAGGACATCCTCAACCTGCTTAGCAAGGTAGTTCGGCGACCAATTGATAAGTCCAGAACCTGGATATGGACGAATTTCTCCGCGATCCACTTGACCCTGAAGAGCTGTTCTCACAAAGTAACACCATTGGTTACTTTCTGAACAGATGTTACAACTGTCATAGTTGTGTGGGGGCACCTGGCCACACCCACTTTGGATACAATGTAACCTCACTAGGTTAGTCTCCACTAATCGGACATCCTGAATTTGACGCCGAGTAGGATTCCTGTTACTGATACTAATCTGCTGAGTATCTTCATCCATATAGATTGGCATCCACCAATGATTTAACAAGTGCTGAAGTGCCTCCTGGACAAGGGTACAACCCCGATCATTTTTGCAACCTGCTTTACAGCTTTGATAGTCGTGTGAGATCAGGAATTCGAGTCGGACCTGCTCAGCATGTAACTCTACCAGGTTGGTATTCATTACGCGAATATCGAAGATCTGAACCATGTTGATTTGATAGGGATTCCTATCATGGTAGTCTTGGATCCATCCAAGATCCATCTGACGCTGAAGGGCCTATTGTATAAAAGAGCATCCCTGTTTGTTTACCGAGCAAGTCAGACAAGAACTGTAATCGTGCCGTGGCAGATTATGATACTGGCTTTGCATTGAGTGTATCGCCACCAAGTTGACATTCATTGCACGGATATCGTGGTTTTGAATGATGTTGGAATTCGTGTAGACCATGTTAACTCCATGAACTCGGTGCTCTTGGATCCATCCAAGATCCATTTGTTCCTGTAGGGCTGATTGCACTACCGAACATCCTCGATTGTCTTTAGAGCAGATATCACACTGGTGATAGTTATGAGGTGGCACATGGCCATATCCACTCTGTCTACAATGCATCTTGACCAGATTGGTCCTCAATAAGAGTACATCGTGAATTTGATAGACGTTGTTAGTCTCTTTCTCAATCAGATTGACTGCAGCCTTCTCGTGTTGAGGCAGCGGGTTCGTGAGAACATTAGGATTCGTATCTTTGAAAGATAAGAGCCCACTCCTAACAAGCTTTTGCACGTCAGATTTGAAATTGAGGCAATTCTCTATGTTATGCCCCGATCCTCCTTGATGATAAGGGCATGTCTGATCCGCTTTAAACCAAAAAGACGGATTTTCCGGTACAGTAAGAGGAGACTTAGTCTGGATGTGCCCCTTAGCCAGTAGTAACGGAAATAGTTCTGCGTACGACACAGGTATAGGGTCAAACCCTGATGGTCGTGTTGTACGGTTGTTATTGTACTGAGGGCGAGCCTGCTGAAGAGGCTGTTGAGTCCTTTGCTGATTAGTTTGGCTCTGCGCAACCTGAGGTTGATACGTAGAAACAGGCACGGGGCCGATAGCAGGAGTTACCGCTGCTACTGGTTGATAACGACGCCTTTGCTTTCCGAGAGAGATATTCCCAATATCTTGCTCTTTTTTCTTAGGGAGAGCACTACCGTATTTTTTAGTACCGCTCGTCGATCCAGTGTCTTTTACCAAACGTCCTTCTCGGACAGCTTCCTCAAGACGTACACCCATACCGACCATTTCGGTGAAATCACTGGGCGCACTGGCGACCATTCGGCCGTAGTAAAATGAGCTCAAGGTCTTTAAGAAGATCTTTGTCATCTCTTTCTCCTCAAGAGGTGGACAAATTTGAGCGGCGATTTCACGCCACCTTTGGGTATACTCCTTAAAAGTTTCTTTATCCTTTTGCGACATTGATCTGAGTTGATCTCTGTCGGGTGCCATGTCCAAATTGTATTTATAATGTTGAACGAAGGCAGTGCCAAGATCTATGAATGTGCTGATCGAGGCACGGTTTAAACCCATGTACCATTTTAAGGCAGCACCGGTTAAACTATCCTGAAAGTAGTGAATCAGCAGGTCCTAATTTTCCGTCTGAGCTGACATCCGTCGAGCGTACATCGTCAAATGACTCTGAGGGCAAGAGTTACCCTTGTATTTTTCAAAGTCAGGCACTTGGAATTTGTGCGGAACTTTCACATTGGGGACCAAACAAAGGTCTCCGGCGTCCTTTCCAAAAAGATCCTGACCGCGAATGGCTTGCAATTCCTTTTGCATTTCCAAGAACTGTTCCTGGAATTCATCCATTCGGTCAAACATAGTCTCCTTCTTGCCAGAAGGTATCTGTGGAATCTGTCCTTCCGGGACAGAGTGCACCACAGGGGGTGGTACTGTAACTACGGCGTTGAATCTTGGCGTCTCCCGAAGTTTGTAACCTTCAGGGGTCTTTAATATGCCTCTAGCATCTTCGCTTTCCCGAAGTTTGTAACCTTCAGGACCAGCGGCTCCTGCAGAAGTTCCCTGATCTTCAACGATCGGCGGAACATATCCTTCTAGGATATAGTTAACAGACATGCCCCAGGGACGATCTTTCGGCATCTGATACCTAGGATCGAACTTCTCTATTATGGGCGTCGAGGTGACCTCCGAGATCACAGTCCTTTGTAGCTGAGCTTCTGCCATGGCTTGCATGTCGTTACAAAGCTTTCTCATATCCTCTCTCAAAGCGTCGAGCTCTTCTCTCAACTCTCTGTTCTCTTCCTCAAGATCATCCATCTTTTTCTGACGACTGGCCCGAGTATTGTACGAATGAGACAGTTTGACTCTAGAACCGAGACACAAACGTAAGATTCGTAGGTAAGGAGAATACGCGATGCGAGAATGATAAAATGCAATGATTTATATTAATTGTTTGTTGATTTAATCAAAATAAACTGTGACAATTAGATTGCAAATATCAAACGGTGGGGAAACCCCTTTTTATTGAATTCAAAGGATTACACAAATGGAAATACAGTAGATTACAAGGTGCGGAAATAGACCTAAACTAATGGGTCCTGGTACTTCCTCTTCTTTGACTGGGGCGCTTGGGCCGTTGTCGGGTTGTCATTCCTTTGCCATGCGAAAGGAGCGAGCAAATTCCTTTGGTCGTCTTGATTCTCTACAGCATGCTGCTCCAAAATTTCAATCAGAGCATCTTTCTCTCTCAGTAGTTGCTGTATTTGGATACACTCTATGTTGAAGGTGCGGTACTTGTTCTTCCAAGACCTTCTCTCCTTTAGAACTTTGTTGAGAGTAACCTGAAGCTTTTCAGTTTCCGCCATGAAGTACATGACAGATTCCCTCGGCGAAAGAATTCTGTAACGAGGATAAGGCATTTTTAGCTTGAGAGCTCTAGTTTGTACCCAATGGAGATAAGGCTCCACCGAGACACAGTCTAGTTTTCCTAGAGACTCTCGTCCTTTATTATGAACGTGTTTCCATGCATGCACTATTTCCATCTTTAGTGCCCTGTCGTTTTCTCCTTCCTTGAAGAAAAGACCTTCCAAATGAGCGTTCTGCGGAACGAGCCTCATCGCGTATCCAAATTGACGAAGAACCAACACCGGATGGTAGTTGATTCCCCCCTTAATTCCTATGAGAGGTACGTTGGGGAAGTTTCCACAATGATCAATGATCCTGATCCCATCATAAATCTTAATGAACCAATCTATATCAGAGTTGGTAAGAGACATGATCTTCTGCGACCAGCGCAGGGCATTCTTGCAATCCCAAAAAGCAGCAGACTTAGGCAAATGAGAGATAAACCATTTGTAGAGCAAAGGTACACAGCATGTGATCTCCCCTCCGCTGTACAAACTTCCTAAGTGTAAAGAATGATACGCGTCTGCGAGCAAAGTCGGCACAGGGTTTCCAATGAGAAAAACCTTAATAGCGTTGATATCGATGAAATTATTAATGTTGGGAAATAAAAATAACCCGTATGTAAGCAAGAACAAGATGCTTTCAAAAGTAGTCCCGTTCCCTATGCTAGCGAAGTACAGAGCTTTCTTTGTTAAGAACTGGGCTGGAAAACCTTGTATGCCACCCTTGGTAGTCAGGTGAGTCCTGACCTCAGACTCGTCCAAATGAATTGCTCTTGCAATAGTCTAATTCTTTGGAATTTCTTCCAGTCCAGAAAATGGAGCTCGATCAGTGATATGTAAATCAATCAGATGAGAATACTCCTCCAGCGTTTCCACCAGAAGGTATCTGCGAAATCTGTCCTTCCGGGACAGTGTGTACCACGGGTTGTGGTATAGTCATTACGGCCGAGACTCTCGGTGCCTCCCGAAGTTTGTAACCTTCAGAAGTTGCTGTCATGCCCCTGGCATCTTCGTTTTTCCGAAGTTTGTAGCCTTCAGGCCCAGCGGTTCCTGCAGTGATTTCCTGATCTTCAGTGATCGGCGGAACATATCCTTCCGGGATATAATTAACAGGCATGCCCCAGGGGCGATCTTTCGGCATTCGATACCTAGGATCATACTTCTCCACTATGGGCATTGAAGTGATCTCTGAGATCACGGTTCTTTGTAGCTGAGCTTCTGCCATGGCTTGTATGTCGTTACGAAGCTTTCTCATATCCTTTCTCAGAGCGTAGATCTTTTCTTTCAATGCTCTGTTCTCTTCCTCGAGATCATCCATCCTTTTCTGACGATTGGCCCGAGTATTGTACGAATGAGACAGTTCGACTCTAGAACTGAGACACAAACGTGAGATTCGTAGGTAAGAAGAATACGCGACGTGAGAATGATGAATGCAATGATTATATTAATTATTTTTGGCTTAATCAAAATAAACTTCGACAATTAGATTGCAAATATCAAACAGTGGGGAAACCCCGTTTTATTGAATTCAAAGGATTGCGGAAATCGAAATACAGTAAATTACAAGGAGCGGTAACAGAAACCTAAGCTAATGGGTCCCGAGTCCTCTCTGAGGAGAACTCGGGTGCTGATTCTGGTACTTTCCTTTTCTTTGACCGGGGCTCTTGGGCCGTTGTCGGGTTGTCATTCCTTTGCCAGGTGAAAGGAGCGAGCAAATTCCTTTGGTCTTCCTGATTATCCACAGCATGTTGCTCTAAAATATCGATCAGAGCATCCTTATCTTTCAGCAGCTACTGTATTTTGGTACACTCCATGTTGAGAGTGCGGTACTTGTTCTTCTAAGACCTCCTCTCCTGTTGAACTTTGTTGAGAGTAACCTGAAGTTTTTCAGTTTCCGTCATGAAGTACATGACAGATTCCCTTGGCGGAAGAACTCCGTGACGAGGATACGGCATCTTTAGCTTGAGAGCTCTAGTTTGTACCCAGTGGAGATAAGGCTCCACCGAGACACAGTCCGGCTTTCCTAGAGACTCCCGTCCTTTCTTATGAACATGTTTCCAAGCGTTCACTATTTCCATCTTTAGTGCTCTGTCATTTTCTCCTTCTTTGAAGAAAAGACCTTCTAGATGAGCATTACGCGGGACATGCCTCATTGGGTATCCAAATTGACGATGAACCAATACCGAATGGTAGTTGATTCCTCCCTTAGTTCCTATAAGGGGTACGTTGGGGAAGTTTCCACAACGATCAATTATCCTGATCCTGTCATAAATCCTATTGCACCAATCAATGTCAGAGTTGGTGAGAGACATGATTTTCTGCGACCAACGTAAGGCACTCTTATGATCCTAAAATGCCGCAGACTTAGGCAAATGGGAGATAAACCATTTATATAGCAGGGGCACACAACACGTGATCTCTCCTCCGCTGTACAAATTCCCTAAGTGTACAGAATGATACGCATCTGCGAGAAAAGTTGGTACAGGGTTTCCAATGAGAAAAACCTTAACGGCGTTGATATCGACGAAGTTATCAATGTTGGGAAACAGAAATAACCCGTAGGTGAGTAAAACAAAGATGCTTTCAAAAGCAGTCACGTTCCCTATACTAGCGAAATACAGGGCCTTCTTTGTTAAGAACTAGGCTGGCAAACCTTGGATGCCACCCTTGGTGGTCATGTGAGTCTTGATTTCTGACTCATCCAAATAGATTGATCTTGCAATGGTCTGATCCTTTGAAATTTCTTCCAGTCCAAAAAATGGAGCTCGATCAGTAATGTGTAGATCGGTTAGGTTAGAATACTCTTCCAGCGTTGGTGCGAGCTGGTAATCCGGGAATGTGAAACAGTGATAGACTGGATCGTAAAACTGAATGAGTGCCTCCATGATTCCTTCAATCACATGGACTCTTAACAGAGGTAGCAGACCTCCGTACTTGGCTCTGAAAGCCTCAGGGTTAGTGATCATCCTCGCTAACCTTCTCAAATCCTCAAGTTTTGGAACCTTGAAGGTGTACTTATGAGTTCTCCTTCTACCGAAATCCATGAGCGCAATCTTTTTCTCTGACATTTGCAATCATTGTCTCAGTTTAATTTGAAAAAGAGAGACTAGAAGAGAAAATTTGTCTTTGTTTTAATGTTTTTTTAGATGAATGCATGAATGCAGCACACAAAAACATAGAAAAAACATGGGGTCAAATGGTCGTTGTCATGAAGTCAAGGCTCTACCCATCCCCCAAAGGTTTATACTAGTGATTTTTGTACCTGTCTCTCAAAATCATCAGTTCTTGTCGAGAAAACACCAGCGGGCCAGGAACCGTGCTAGGTGATGTTTTTTCGAAGAACCTTCAGAAGAGGGTGGTATCGCGTGACAACCATTTCCAATAGTTTCCACACCACTAAAAGAGGTTTTTCCAAGGTGTATACTCAATCTTTCCACATGCGGCATCACACGCATTCCCATTAGCAGAAAAATAAACACATATATCAATTAGGAAAAGAAGTATATATATTTGGCCTAATGTCCTAGACTTTTAAGAGCTATGAATCCTATGTTCCTGACAGAAAATGGCTCCCCGGCAGAGTCGCCATTCTGTGGTTCCTTCCCAACTTAAAGGTTTTTGACCTAAGATCCTAGTGAAGTCAACAAAAGTCTCATTCCCAGTGAAATTCCCAAAGAAAGAAAGAAAAGAAAAGAGCCCCATGGTGGGCGCCACTTTACTGTAGCGAGCGATTTTTGACGAGATTCTTAAGCGCTGTCGCTCTTTGGGGTTTACTACAGGTCGATTCATTTTTTATCCTATTGTGAGCTGACTAAGGAAGGGAAATAGATGTCTCTAATTAACCCTGCTTGCATACTGAGTTTAAATAGCGGTCTGTTAGGTTACGGATGCTATATGGTAATGGGGCCTTTCTTTCTTCTTACTTTATTAAGGTGGAAAACTGGGACTATTCATGGGGAATTTGTCAGATTGGGTGGAGATAAGGGACTTTAGGTTTTTTTATTAGTGTGCTCGCTAAGATTTTTCTTTCAATCTTATGCCTACGTATTCCCGTTTACCGAAACAGGGAAATCAGAGCGTTCGTAGTTCCTCCTATTCTATGGGAGGAAATGGTGTTTTGGTGTCTTGTTTGAAGCCCAAGACGTGAAGTGAAAGGTGGTTTGTATCTTGTTCAAAGCCCAAGATGTGAAGTTGAAGGTCTATTTGTATCTTGTTCAAAGCCCAAGACATGAAGCTGAAGGGTTTATTTATATCTTGTTCAAAGCCCAAGATGTGAAGCTAAAAGGTGTTGTCTTTAGAGAGAATTTGTCATCTATAAAGAGGGTCTGTTTGTCACAACTGTTTATAAAGGAGAATTACTTTAACCGGGATATGTGAATCCAGCAATGCCATAATTTCCTTTATAGGGGGGTTCCAACCTGAAGGAGAAGACTTTAACTCAATGTAGAGCAATGCTATCTTTCCTTAGGAATTTTTCATGCTAAAAGAGGGACAATGGCATGGCTGTAAATAATCCAGAGGCTTGCCGCTTACAGCGATTAGATGAAGGGGAAGGAGTTGTTGATGTTTGTGTACTGTGAACGAGGCACAACTTTGATGCTAAAAGGTTGATTGACTCAACCGGGGTTTTCCTTATACAAAGCCTAAGAGGAGGCTATTGGCCCAACAAGAGGGAGTTTTTATGTGTCTCGTACGAAGCCCGAGAGAGAGGCTAAAAGGGTTGACTCAACAGGAGAATCTTTTATACTCAACAAGAGAGTGTTTTTGTATCTCGTACGAAGCCCGATATGGAGGCTAAAGATGGTGACTCACCAAGAGAATCTTTTATACTCAACAAGAGAGTGATTTTGTATCTCGTACGAAGCCCGAGATGGAGGCTAAAAGGTGATTGACTCAACAAGAGAGTCTTTTATACTCAACAAGAGAGCGTTTTTGTATCTCGTACGAAGCCCGAGATGGAGGCTAAAAGGTTTGACTCAACAAGAGAGTCTTTGTGTCTCGTACGAAGCCCGAGATGGAGGCTAAAAGGTTTGACTCAACAAGAGAGTCTTTGTATCTCGTACGAAACCCGAGATGGGGGCTAAAAGGTTTGACTCAACAAGAGAGTCTTTGTATCTCGTACGAAGCCCGAGATGGAGGCTAAAAGGTTTGACTCAACAAGAGAGTCTTTGTATCTTGTACGAAGCCCGAGATGGAGGCTAAAAGGTTTGACTCAACAAGAGAGTCTTTGTATCTCGTACGAAGCCCGAGATGGAGGCTAAAAGGTTACTGTTTCAGTTGAGTGACAGGTCCAGTATGTTGGTTCAACGAGAAAATCAGTTCTTATATGAGTAACACTGTACTCATGGATTTGATCTGAGGATCGGGATTATTTCCTGTTCTCTAAGGAAACGGGAAATCCAAAGGGTATTGAGACTGTCCGAGTCTACGGGTGTCTTCCTATTTTTGAAAGGGACTTGAGAATGTCTTTGAGACTCAAGGAAATTAGACTGTCCAAGTCTAGAGTTTTATCTTTTGTACCATGCTTAAAGAAATAGTAGTAGTACGTTCACGGTAGTGTCGTACCTCGAAAAATACGATCCTCGCGATGGACACGGAAAAAACTGTTCGAAACAGAGTCGCCACCGAACTTTATTTATCCTAAGAGAGGGAAAGGAAAATATCGATAAAACCTTTAAAGAGATAAGAAAATGGTCATCACAACCAAATTCTAGGTTCGGGAGTCGGTTACGCAAGAGGGAAGGTATTAGCACCCTCTACGTCCGTTGTACTCAACGGGAACCTCTTGATTTGATTCGAGAGAAAGTTAGCTTAGTTTGTTTGTTTTCTTCTAACGTAGTATTGTTTTCTAAGGGGAAAGGGGTGGTTTTTTATTATTGTGCTCTGCGAAGATTGAAATCCTCGGGCCTACGTATTCCCTCGTGCAATGGAAAAGTCAGAGCATTCTTAGTTCGTGGGACTACTGTTTGTTTGTATTTTTTAAACGAACGCGTGTTTAATTCGCATTCTAACTGCTAAACGTTGGCTTGTCGGCTCGTCATGGGAGGCTGAAGCACTAGTTCATATGCGCGGAAGAATGAGCTAAACAATGTTCTTTTTTGTGAAAAGTTGTTTGAGTATGAATTAAGTGGATTAGAGATTTGATTGAAAAAAAAGTTTGATTTGCATGTGTTTTAGGGTTTTGGTTGCGTAAGAAGTGTTTAGTTTGTTAAGTATTTTGAGGGAAGAATGACGACTATTAGATAAACGAGACGTCGGCCTCGCAACCAATTAATCGAGGCATGACTGAGATGCTAGATCTCAACGACACCTTTTTCATTCTATTAATTACGAAATTGTGTTCGTTGGACAATGTGCTTATTTGTCCATGTAATTAGGGCGAGTGTTTTAGGGAAGAAAGTTCGGAATGAACACAACCTAAAGCGTGCGCCTCAAGAGCATTCATTCAAGGGCCCAAGAGGTGCTAGACCTCAAAAGTCCACTACTTTCTCAGTTTGATTTAAGAAAAAGATTTGAATTTGATGTATTTTAGACGCGTTAAATCGATTTAGGGTTTGAACGACTTAAGAGTTAAAAAGATTACGTATTTTAAGTGTTTTAGAAATGGAAGACGGAACGAACACAACCCAAGGCGTGCGCCCCAAGAGCGGTCGTTCAAGGACCCAAGGAGTGCTAGACCCCAAAAGCCCACTACTTCCACGATTAATTAGGAAAACGGTTTAAGAAACTTGATTTAAATATTTTATAAGAAAATATTAAGTATTAGATAGTCGATTATGATCTTAAGAAAGTGTTTTAAAAGATTGAATGTTTTAATTGAATTGAATGTCTTAAGTATTAGAGTTTAAGTGGATTAAGTTTTTTTTTTATGAAAGATGGAACGATCACAACCCAAGGCGTGCGCCCCAAGAGCGATCGTTCAAGGACCCAAAGAGTGCTAGACTCCAAAAGCCCACTACTTCCATAATTTAATTGAGAAAATAAATTTTTAAAAGTATTAATTAAATGTTTTATAAAAGAAAATGATTTAAGTATATCAAAGTTGATTAAGATTTTAAGTTAAAATAAATTTTGTAAAAGATTAGGTAATTGTTTTAAAATTTGAATTAAGATTTATAAGTAAAAGTTTTACTAAAGTTGAATGTTTTAGTTATATTAAAATATTTTAAGTATTTTAGAAATGGAAGATGCAACGAACACAACCCAAGGCGTGCGCCCTAAGAGCGATCGTCCAAGGACCCAAGGAGTGCTAGACTCCAAAAGCCCACTACTTCCATAATTAATTAAGAAAATGTATTAGAAATATTAATTAGAATGAATTGTGATTTTTTAATTTAGTTAAGAAAGTATTTTATGATAATTTTAGCGCTAGAGAAAATTGATTAATTAAAATCAAATATTAATTAATAAACTAATTAATTAACATTTTAATAAAAAACTAAAAAAATTGGTAAATAGATTTTGTTATTTAAAAAAAATAATAATTAAAAGTTTATAATTGGTTTATATATTAAAAGTAATATCAAAAAGAAAACTAAAAGAACAAAAATAAATAAAAAATGGGTGACCGGTGACACATGTCACCGGTGGATACGACCACCCCACCACTTCCTTTACATTCACGGGATAAACCAACAGATGAGAAAATCAAATTCATAACCTCACTCCGTTCCTCTCTCTTCTCTCACGTATCTATCTCTCTCACGTCTTTCTCTCTATGAAACACCTCGCCGGAAACCTAATTTCCATTCGCCGTTCGCCACTTTCCCTCTTTCTCCTTCTTCCTCTCGTTTCAACGCCCCTCTTTCTCTCTAACCCAAAACCCTTTCTTCTGAAACTCACCAAGTCTCCCTCTCAACTCGTCAATTTCTCAAACGAAACCCTCAATCCCTTTTTGAATTCAAACAGAAACAAATACTTTTCCCCAAAAATTTTTACCCTAAATGCCAAAGGCGTACCAAATTCGAACCCAAATCTATCGCAACCTCAGATTTTTATGTGGAAATCAAAAAGCGAGTAGCAAATCGACAGATAATTGGAGAAAACATCCAATCAAAGCAACTCAGATCAATATGCGGTGAAGTCGGAATATGAAATGCGAAGGAAAAAAGTTTCAAGAATATTTACCCAAATCGCGGTGCTCCGGTGGTCAGGTTTTCCAAATCGTGGTGCTCCGGTGGTCAGGTTTGAGAGGTTTCGAAAAACTTCAGGTATAGTGTCCCTTCTTTATCTTTGAATCTTCTTTTCTCCTTTTCTTTGTGTCGTCTTGCTGGAAATGTCGCGTCTTGATAGTGGGTTCAGTGGCTAAGCTCACTATCTTAGAGTTTCAGTATGAAACTCTAAGAAGCTTTTTTAGGATTTGAGCTTTAGTAAGGGTTGGGGTTGGTTTTAGCAGAGCTTCGCTAGGGTTTTCTGGGTTGCTTCATGAGTGAATAGTAACACGTATTTATAGGCTCAGAAATGTGAAATGAGGTACGTGTGAGGTGAAATTTTTGGTACGTGTGAGAGAATAATTCCGTTAGATAATGGAGAGGATTGCTGATTTCGTGGGATTTGGGTGATAGTAAATCATTCTCTGATTTTGTTTGTAGTGTGAGCTGTACCTCTTCTAGAATGTGGTTTTTTTATTTTCATTGTGTGATATTTGTGTGTTTACGTGGCCTGAATTACCATGATTTTTACTACATTGCTCTTATTTTCACTGCTGTAAAGTTATTACTTTTGTAACTTTTCACTGCTCTTGACTTTATGCTGATGTGGCAATTATTTGACTCAAGTTGACATTTGTTGAATTTTCTGATGAGCTATGAATTTGTTATTTAACTCTGCTGTCAAAATTTGGATACTCTAGTGATAAACTTCTTGCAATCTGTTTGAAATTGGATGGCCTTTGCCTTGGTTTTAATTTACATTGGCTTTGTGGCTCTGCTTCTGATATGCTTTGGTTGTGATTGCAGAAGTAAGGGGCGGTAAGCCAGTTAGCAAGGATGTGATCGACAGCATAAAGATGCGCGTGGCAGAAGAATCATGGAGTTAGTCTTGCTTCTGTCAAGTTGATAAAGCCTCCACATACAAAACCTCACATCCTACAGAATTGACTCAATTGGTGTCGTTAAAGCAACTCAAAAACTCTCAGATTTTCTTGGAACACCGGTGGCAGCAATAGATGTTTTCACTGTATCCTGCATTCAAGAATTGGCTAACTTCTCTGAAGATCTTCTATCAAAAACTCAGACTCATCTTTCAAGCCATCCATCCAATGTTCTAGAAGCGGAAATTAATTTAACTGAATCAGTTGTGAAGGTATCCAAGTCTTGCCAGTTGGGTATCCGTTTACTTCAATTCCTGGCTCTTATTTATATCTCAATCATGCTGGCCTCTCCTGCTTATCTATCCATAACTGCTCTTTTAAACTTTAGCCTATGTGCCAATAAACCAGTAGCTGGAGTTCCTTGGTTAAATTACATAATTTCTCTGATTTTTGCACCGTTTGCTTGGATTCTTTGCATTGCTTCTACTTGGATTTGCATACAATATGGAGCTTTTGGCCCTTGTTTTAGTGCATACCTTGATGACACTCTTGAGCATTAAATATGATTTGCTCATGTTATGCATTCTTAACTTTTGTTATTACTGTCAAGTCTTGTTTTTGGAAAATATTGTATCCTTTTTTGAGAATGTATGTCCTTGTTGATATTGAACCTCTTTAGATTTATCTTTGATGCCTTGTAATTTTGTCTTATGGTTCTTGCTTTATATGCTATGCGTTCTGCCGACATTTTGGATTTTGTTTTTTCTAATGGCCTATTCATCTCTGTTTCATGTATTTTTGGTGCAACATGCTTGGCACATTATGTGAATTTGATGGAAGCTTGGAGGAGTGGATTGACCTAAGGACGTTTGGAAAACTTGACAAAAGGTCCACGACTTTGGTTTGAAGACAGTTAGGCAATATTTTTGGCTTAATGTTGAAGTCTTAGTGGTGAGAAGCATCGGATACACATTTCACGACAGGGTCTATCGGGTGTGATGAAACTGCAGGCTCTTCAGCACCAATGAAAGATAATTCCTCACCATCTTTCTCTAGACCCTGATCACCTGGATTGCTGAAGTTAGCTATCATTCCACAGTTAATTTGTTTGGGCAGTGATGAAATCTTCGAAGCATTAGGATGTTGCCTGCTAGAAACACTGGTCCATGAATTCTGCATAACGTTCAAAAGAGTGCCATGCAGGGATGCACCATATATACCAGAAGGCTGACTGCCACGAATTTGATCCGTACCACTCGGCTGGGACATGTCCTGAGCAGATGCAATTTCAAGTTGACTAGCTTGAGCTCTTTCACCGTATTCATCTATCTGATTCGAGGAAGCCAGCTGATTATTTGTTACTTGTCCACCAAGATGAGCTATATTCTGATTCTGATTATGGTTCTTGGAGAATGGAAAGCCAGATGTGAAAGCCGGTGGAATGTTCCCTAGCAACTGTACTGAGAAGCCTTATCAAAAACTTGCCCTGTGGTACTAGAAATTTTATCCTTATTCTCCCTAGGAGATGACTCTTGAGAAGGAAATGTCTGGTTAGTAACCAACCATGTATGTCCCTTATCCCCTGTCTCAGACATGTGAAGTGCAGTAAGACCTGAATCTGATGAGCCATGAGAAAATACCATGCCAGGCCCCTGAGTAGGTGGAGCCAATTGTAATCCAAAGCCCTTAGTCGAAGAACTTTGATTCCTTGGAGGATGTGCAGCAAATCCATCTGAAGATTCAGTTTCAGGCACCTTGGGTAAAGCAGTCTTCTGCAAGGCAAAATTACCAACACTTATATTCAATGTGGTCATTGCTTTTGGGATTTGCTTAGAACTCATGTCTTTATTTTTTCGCTCGCAGGCTGGTGTATGTGGAGCAGTTTTGTTTTAGCGTCTCATATGTGCTTTCATGCTTGTGGTAAGGATTGCAAGTGGTTGGCTCCAAAACAGAATGATGTGTTTGGCAACATGTGAAGGCAAAGTTTTTGTTGTGAATATTGGGCGGTGGTTGTATGCAATGTTGTATCGTGCTGTAGCTAGCATATGTCTTATGATATTTTGTTTTTTTAATTTTGACAACATGAACTTGGTTCTTTTACAATTAGCATGAGCCTGTTGTTATGGAATGAATGGTTTGTATGTAATGAATGGGTTTTCATCAATTCTTGGACTCTTAGTGTAATGAATGGGCTTTAATCATTTTTCTGCAATTCCATGGCTTATATCTTGTAGAAATCTTTTAGTATTTTGGTCATATAACTTGTCTTAGTCACCCCTCCATGCGCAATCTTATGAATAAATTTGAATGATTCTTGACTCTTGATTAAAAGACTATGACAATTTGAATTTGCTATGTGAATCCAAAAACCAAATGAGATCTTGAATTAATCCACAAATTTTTGAAATAAACTGAGATTTGGAATCAATGAATTCATCTGAGCCTAAACACTTGAATACCAATATACTGGATCTTTTGTAATGAACCAAATGAGCCAGAAATTATCTTGAAAACAGAGGAACATAACTTATGAATTGTAGTGTTCAAAGTCCTGATTGCAAGTATATTGTTCTCTGACTATTCTTAATCATAAAACTCCTGCTCTGGTATAGTTGGAGAGCCTAGTTCATCCATAACTAACCTGATTTGTCACACAACTCTAAAACACGCCTCACCTGAAGTAAACCATAGCCTTGATCAGGACACAAACTCTTATTTGACCAAGATTATTATCAAAATTTCACCTGTACAGAAAATATCACTGCACACACACTAGCCCTGAATGAACTTCAACTTAGCCTTGAGTTAATTCAATTCAACCTTGCGAGACCCTAAGTAAGGACTACAAGCAGAAGCAACATATTTTTTTTGGATTTCCTGAGTAATAAAAGGTGTATGGAAACACAGATGAAAAATATATACAGGTAGGACAAATTTGGGGTATGACAGGTAGAAAGATCTAGACTCTTTGAAAGATTGTTCTATTAAGATGACTAATTTATGTTCATATACCTCTAGGAGGTCGTTGGGACAATTTATACGAAGCCCAAGAGGAGGCTGGAAACTTTTAAGAAGCCGAGGGACAATTTGTACGGAGCCCAACAGGAGGCTATCATTCCCGGAGGAAGAAATCATTTATACGAAGCCTAAGAGGAGGCTGTGAATACTTCTAAGAAGCTGACGGGTCCTTGTACAACGCCCAAGAGGAGGCGGGGATGCTTTTAAGAAGCCTGTGGGTCCCCAAACCCCGAGAAATTCAAGACAGGCTATTCACAAAGAATAGATCAAGCCAGGAAAGTTCGAGAATTTGGAAGAATCTCAAGGGATGCAATTCACGGAGAAGAGATCATCTCTGGGGAGTAGAGTTTCTTGACAATTCCTAAGGAGGACAGCCGAAGAGAAGACTGTATCTGGTGCTCCTATGGGGGATCTAGTATTGTCTATTTTTAAGAATGATCGGAACGTCTTTACCTAGTGCTAGACGTAGTTGCCGGGGAAACTCTAAATATCTATACTATTATTACACTGTCGATATGAGTTTATGAAAGAAGACTTACAGTGAAACAGCCCCACAACACAGTTATATGTATATGAAAGCGGTAAATGAAAGCATATAAACACTTACTCGGTTGTAGAGCTTCCATGCTGTTTGGTTAGTTGTTCAACAAAGAAAGATTGAAAACAACAGTATATTTCAAAATCAAAGGAGAAAGTGCTTTTGAAAGGAAAGTTGGGGCTTACAGCTTAAGGAGAGGCCCAGGGTTTTAGTAGTGATTGCACTGTGATATGAGTTTGTACAGTGGGACTTATACAAGTGACTGAGGCCCAAAAAGTTTTCTGTACAAGGGGAATGGGTCTTACACTCTCTCAAGAGGCCCAAAAAAAAACGATTTAGAGAAAAGAAGCGGGTCTTACAACTCGAGGGTAGGCCCAATGGTTAATTTTGAAAAGGGCGACGATCGCGCCGAGGTTTTGGAAACACCGTGGGACTTATACAAGTGATTGAGGCCCAAAATTTTGGTATTTACAAAGGAATTGGGTCTTACACTCTATTAGAGGCCCCAAGGTTTTAAAATGAAAATAAATGGGACTTATAGCTCAAGGAGAAGCCCAATGGTCTTTTTTGTTAAAAGGCGACGATCGCGCCGAACTTTGTAAATGTACAGAGGGACTTATACAATGTCTGAGGCCCAAAAGCATTTATTTACAAAAGGGGTGGGACTTACACTCTATTAGAGGCCCAAGGTGTATTTTAGGAAAAGAAATGGGGCTTACAACACGAGGGGAGGCCCAGATGATTTTCAGTTTGAAAATGGCGATCGCGCCGAGATTTTTAACGTATCGGGACTTATACCATAACTGAGGCCCAAAATATTTTTGTACAAAAAGGGTTGGGTCTTACACTCTATTAGAGGCCCATGAGTGATTTGGAAAAGTTTGTTAGGGAGAAAATCAATAAAACCCTAATTTCATTTTTTAAAGGCATTTTTCAAAGAAAAATCAAGTAAAAAATGATAAAAATATCAAATAAAATCATTAATCATGTTATAAACAATGATTAAGGTTTATGAAAAAGTATTTTATCCACATGAATATTTAAAATCATTTTGGTTTTAAAAATAAAGAAAAAGAAATCATTTTAAAAGCATTTAAAACAATTTAAAACAATATTTTTGAATATATTAAAAATATATCAAATAATAATATTTTTTGAAATTTTTTGGTGGATTAAAATATTATGGAGTATGAATAAGAAGTGTGTAAAACAGAATTGGAAAATGATGATTTTTGCTATGTAAAAGAATTGGTTGAGTTTTGAAGATAAACTAAGAAAAAGAGGAAAGATGTCACAACATCACATTCGACATCACTCATGAGTTTTGAAGATAAGAGAAAAAGGGAAGATGTCACAACATCACATTCGACATCAGAACTGCACCTTGGTTTTCAACATCTTTTTTATCAAACTTCAAACATTCATAACTCTCTCAATTTTTAACGAAATTAAAATCCGTAAGAACCTATCTTGACCGATTTTTCGCAAGGAATCCAATGGTATCACTCATATATACTGAAACTTAATGTTCAGCACACACAAGGCAAAAAACCAGATCTGCATGTTGATTTTAAACATCTTTGCTTATCAAACTTTCAACACTCATAACTCTCTCAATTTTTGAGGAAATTAAAATCCGTAAGAACCTATCTTGACCAATTTTTCGCAAGGAAACTAATGGTATCACTCATACATACTGAAACTTAATGTACAACACACACAAGGCAAAAAACCAGATCTGCACCTTAAGTTTAAAACAACATAAACTCCACATATAAACATGTTAAAGTGCAAACAGTAGGAGGATCATATCATACACATTAAGGACTACATTTTTGCTTCAAGAATTGTTCAATATGATGCATGTATGTGGACATCAAAGGAAAGCATGATTCAAAGAATTCAAGTTATGAATTTTACCTCTTTTTTGGAGATTTTGTGCAACCTACCAAGTGCTTTGTTCCAGAAATAATTTGATGCTTTGGACACCCTCAAATGACCTCTTAGGAGCTTTTAGGATTAGTGGAATCAGCTGGAACCTGCAAAAACACAAAATGGCCCTTTCTTGCAAAAGGGGTTAAAGTGGCCAAAATAGCAACTCTCTCAAATGGTGTTCCAGATGTGTGGCACCATTTGGGACAGTTCAAGGATGATATTTGGAGTGTGTTTGAGGTTTTATCTGGTTTGGAAAGTGACTGAATCAAGACATGGCTTGAAAAATGCAAAAAAAAGTCCAATTTTGAGGTTTTGAGAGGTGACTTTGTGATTTTGGTGTTACAGGTCACTTGTGATAGTTTGGATCACCTACATATGATGTTTATGAGGTGTAAGGATCATGAGATGTGATGGAAATGCTCTCTAACTCAAAAACTCAGAATTACCTTACTAAAGAAGGCATTTTGGAGTGAAAGAAGTGATTTTGAGGAAAGCATCTGTTTGATGGCTTTGGTGTACTCAAACTGAGCACAAATGAGCTCTATTTATAGTAGAGCAAGTTTGTTTTGGGAGCAATAGTGATTGGCAACTGCATCAGAGGTTTGTTCAATGTTGGCCAATGAAAATCCAAGTCTCCTCTAGCCATTGACTAGAGGTTAGAGCACAGAGCTTTGGTTCCCTACTTGTAGGAGGAATCTTGACTGAATTTAGTTGCAAATGTGTCAGTCCATGCCACCTCTAAACATCTATTGAATGCTCCAATCCAAAATTGGAGTCTTGTCCCTCTTTTAGGGATTTCTAGGTTTGGCATGCTACTTCTTGTTCCAAGGACTTTGGAGGCTTGGCTCAGTGATTGTCCCCTTTAGATTTGATCCTCAGATGTGTCCAAGATGATGACAAGGCTTGGAAATTCATGTGGCACAAGAAATGTGCAAATCTGTCCTAAAACATGTCTTAAAAATCAGTTGCAGCAAGCCTTGTTGTAAAATCCATAACTTCTTGCTCAAGAATGATAAATGGTTGTTCCAGGACTCTATGGAAAGCTGAGATGACATACTTCAACTTTGATGTTTGACCCTAGACTTGGTTCAACTTGGATCATGGAGAAAAACATCCTTGAAGTTGGGACATTCTTGCTGGAAAAATAGTAATGATGTCCTATGCAATGTTGGAACATCTGACAATTTTGAACATTAATAATTCCAAACTTTAATCACTTGTATCTTTTAATCCACTATGATATTCTGAGTTGAAGTGAATTGCATCTTTGATGGTTGTCTTTCATGGTGACAAAGCTTGAAAATTGTGTGGCACAAGAAAAAGTGCACAAAACCTGTCCTAAAAAACAGCTGCTGCAAGCCTTCTTGTAAAGTCCATAACTTCCTGCTCGAGTGTGATAAATGGACGTTCTACAACTTTCTGGAAAGCTGAGATGACGTACTTCAACTTTGATGTTAAAGGTTTGGCTTGAATCAACTTGTAAAGTTGTCAAAAATGACCTTGAACTTGTGTGGTCAAATCTGTCCTAAAAGCTGTCATGAAAATTCTGTTTTATCAATGCCTTTTGCAGAGACCATAACTTTCTGCTCGAGAATGATAAATGAGCTTTCTAGGACTTTCTGGAAAGGTGAGATGACTTAATTCAACTTTCATGCCCAGGGTTTTTCCTGAATCAACTTGGATCATGGAGAAAAACATCCTTGAAGTTGGGACATTCTTGCTGGAAAAATATTAACGTTGTCCTATGAAATGTCAGAACATTGGACACTAAGAATTCCCAACTTTGATCACTTATATCTTTTAATCCTTATGATATTTTGAGTTGATTCCTTCTACAGTGTTGAAGTATCATATACCCTCTTTAAAAGTAGTACTTAAGCAAAATCAATGGATGCTTGGATCAATAGTTACAACCTTGAAAAGTTGTGCACTTGAACATGATTTTAACTTAGAAAAAATTTCTAAGTTTCTTTCAATTTGATCAATTTTGCAATTTTGCATGATTTCTTGATTTAAATTTGATCAAATTAAATCATCCATCATATTTTCTTGAGTAATGGCTTGTGAAGCTCAAAGTTGACCAAAAGTCAAACTTTGACTTTCTGCGTCAGTTGACTTTGTATTAGATGAACTTGAGGCTTGATCCACTTGAAATGTTGCACTCTTGTGCTTAATTCTTGATGTGGGAGTCCTCTTGATCCTTTGTGGGTGTTTAAGAGGTTAGATAAGTTGAAGATCATGTCATTCCTTGATTGATCCTTTGCCTAAGGCTCAAAGAGGGCTTGAAACCCTAAGCTTGATTGTAGTGAATGCTCAACAATCCCTTGAGGAGATTGATGAGGCACAAAGGTACATCCATATTGTGATGATAATTTACACAATGATGGGAAATCTTGGTGGTCAAAAATTGGGGTATGACAGTAACCCATAACATAACAAGCATACATGTGAAACAACCAAAGCAATTAACAAAACAAATTGTCAAATTCCTATCACCATCGCCCGGCGAGCAGCCAGCGAGGCTAGCTTGCTTTCGGTTCGCCCGACGAACCCAAGGCAAGGGGCAGACAGAAGAATAAGTGTAGCATGGCCGCCCGATGACCAATAAGCAAGTAGCTCGCCTTCTGTTCGTCGAGGCTCGCCCAGTGACCATAGCAGAAACACAGGTCGCCTCGGGCTCGCCCAAGCTAGTCCGACGACCGCATCAAAATCTGCAGAAATACCAGTAGAACAGACAACAAACAAGGGGGTTTCCAACCTCCCACCCCAAACCAAGTTCTCAGCACAACCATAAGTCAACATATAACACACATTTTCTCATAACCAACATGAAATCAACACATTCATAGAATATTCATGGAAATGAAAGAATCACATATCAACAATATAATTTCTACCTCAAAACCTAAAATCACCGATTTCTACAATCTATAGCATCTACCTAGAACCCAACTTGCAATGATGATGAAGAAGTTGTGGATGATGAAGATGCGATGATGTTGATGAAGAATGAGGAGAATCCAAGTTTCTTCTTCTTTCTACTTTTCTCTTCTTTCTCTCTATTTTCTCCTTTTTATCTTTTTCCTCTCTAATACTCCCACTTGTTGGAAAGAAGTGAAAGAAATTATACATAGAAAATATCATTAGAGCTAGCAAGACCAATTGGCAAGTGTGGTAGAAAATGGTTAGTTAGTAGGAGAATAAATATTAAGTGGTACAATGCTTAATATTTGTTCTCTTAGAGCAACTGAGTCATTATTAATGTTATCCAAATGTCTCTATTGTACCAATTTAACAAAAAGTTAGTATTAAATAATATTAATTAAGTCAATTCGAGCTCATTAGTTACTCTAATTATCCCAACTGATAACTCTTAGAGCACATAGAAACTCAGTTGATCTCAACTGATATTATTTAGATCACTTTAGGAAATACGGGGTATTACAGTACAAATGACATCATCTACAATCAGCGCATCGAGCCTCCTCTTGTACTCAACAACACCATCGGGATTTGACTGCATGCCCTTCAATTTCCTCGCCCGTGGGGACCCCATTAGGGAATGTTGCACCCTCCTGTCACAAATGGTGGGGAAATGCTCATATATCCAACACTGATATCAAAACACAGACACAACAAATAATAAATAAGACATGTTATTCGTAACATTTAAATAAGAAATCAACAACAAATAATAATTTCAAGTATACCTGTAACAGACTCAAGTAACCACCAAGCTGTTTGGTCAAAAAATATTGTCGCCACTTCAAGCCGCTACAAGCTCGTCATACGTCTTCCGAAGTTAAGATATACGAAGGTGAGCACCCTTTTTAATGCCAATATCCTTCTGCACGACCGCCTCAGAAACTCCCAAATCTCGTGCAGCAGTCATACATGCAAGTGACATGCTAAGAGCAGGGGACGTCCAGAATCTCCCACCGATGGGGAGATGGAAAAATGAGGAGATATCATCCAAAGTAATAGTCATCTCCCCAAACGGGAGATGAAATCAAGATGTCTCCTTGTGCTGTCTCTCAACAAACACAATAAGTAGTGGAGCGTCGAGCTTGGTAAGGGAGCACTGGGCCAAATCAAAAAGCTCGAACTCTCGTACAATCTGGCTGACATGCTCAGGCATCAAAATCTTCGGGAAGTCCTTAAGTTTCAACCTGTGTGATGTCACCTTTAGTATGGGATGCTCCTGTGACAAACAAATATAAAAAAAATTAGCAATTAGCTTTCACGACACAATAATAAACAAATTAAAGTTAAACATAAAAGACATACACCTCTTCCTGCCATACTCGTAACGCCACATGGTGAGTATACTTAGTAAGCACCGACTGGTCAATGGGTCCTTTAGGGAATCCTCCATCACTGTGCACAGAGGGCTCGATCAAAGGAGTTGTAACCTCTGTGTCAGCAGTAACAGATGGGACCAGATCAACAACAATAACATCTGGCTGGACCACCTGAGCAACAACCTCATCAACAACCACCTCCTTAGCAACCTCTTCCTCAACAACCTCCTCAACCACCGAATCTACAACCTCCTCAGCAACCACCGTATCAGCAACGGCAACATCTGGCTACACCACCTCATCAGTTACCTCATCTATAGGTTTCTCTACCAATCGTACTAGTCGACGTCGAGTGCTACGAGGTACACGAAAGTGACTCTGCATTGCCAATTGCTTTCGGTGTGAACCGGTTGGGACCACTCGTTCAACCCGTATCTGGGAAGACTCAACCTCAGCACCCCTAATAGCTTAACCTGATATTAGGGGTGTGCATGGATCATAAACAAAACCAAATTAAACCATATATATATATATATATATAGTTTGGTTTGGATCTTAAAACTGTTTCTATAAAACCGGTTTATTTTTTAAAACCAATTTGCAAGTGGATCGGTTCAATTTTAAACCGGTTTCTCGCAAAAAAAATCAGTTTTTTTTAAAACCAGTTTTAAACCGGTTTCCCTCAAAACCAGTTTTTTATTTTCTTTAAAGAAATCAGTTTTAACTCCAAAAAGTTAAAACAAACAGATCAAATGAAGTTTAAGTCATTGTTGGTGTTTTATTTAATGAGTAAAGAATCAATAACTAAAACTGATTTTGAAATCAAGAAATATATCATGAAACAAGACCATGGTTAAAAAAAAAAGCAAAGAAGAGAACTTTAAAATAGAAAGAAAATGTGAGTTTGTTGTTTCAGATTGCTCAAAGATAAAAGCAAAAGTGAGGAAATTGAAGAAAGGTGAGCAAAAAGAGGAAACTGAAGAAAGTGTAGAGATTAAGTAGTTATTAATTTTCAGTGATCAATTATAAATTCAATAAAGAGGATAACGTTAACAATATATCAATTCATAGCATAATCCTAATTAAGAACCAAACTATACTTACATACTTATATTATTATCATAAGGAAAATATGAATTAAGAAATGTATAAATTGTATACAGTACTTTTCTCTTGTGTAATTTAAGCCCAAATTTAATGAATAATAATAGCCAAAGAAAACGACAGGAAGCACGAATCAAATAACCCTCAAAGTCTTAAAGCCAAATTTTAAGATGAAATAAAAGGATACTATGAGTCTCTTTCAAAAACTCAAAAATTTTAAGTTAAGCATTTTGTCAAATACATGGAGCACAATAACTAGATACATTTACAAAGCTCTTGTTTCATCTCACATTTTACCATTTCTTACATCAAATCTCATAAGTAAAAAAAATTGTAACAAGCATGAGCAAGAACATTCTGTTTGAAATTTGCAGAACATAGACAAGAATGAAGGTATAAAACTTACCGAATAAGATTGAAGAATAATAAGACGGTGGAGAACGCTGAGTCCACAAATTGAGAGAGAAAGTGTATAGAGAATCAGAGATGGAGAACGTGAAGGAGAATTAGAAAGATTTGGGGTTGCCGTTTTGGGAATTAGGGTTTAGCAATTGAGGAAGAGAGTGATTTGAGAGCGTCTCAAATTTGGAAATCGATAAGCTGATCCAAATTTAATTAATGGTTTCCAGTTTTTTTTTTGTTTTGATAAATGGATTACCGGTTCTAAAATGTAATTTTGGATTGAGTTTTAAAATATAGCTTAATTTGGATACTGATTTGATTTATAGTTATTGGATTTTTTGCACACCCCTACTTGATATGTCGCTCTATCAATAGCTCTCCCTGTAATAGGTCGTCTCTGCCTCTGTATTTCACTGCAAAAGAATAAAAAATTTTAAAAAATATATTAGCATCTACCTAAAATTTCAGAATTTCTAAGAAAAACAAAGTTTTTATAACTACCGGAAATTCTGAAATTTTCGATAAAAAACAAATTTTTTATCCATATCGGAATTTTCAAAATTTCTGGTAAAAAACCAAATTTTTATAACTATCGGAAATTCTGAAATTTCCCGTAAATTTCATGGGATTTTATACTGGAAATTTTGAAATTTCCGATAAAAATGTTAGAATTAACACCAAAAATTTTAAAATTTTCAATACAAAATATCGAAAACTTTGCAATTTTTGGTATAAAAACATACTATTTTCAAATTTTCTGTAGTGTTCTCCAAATATCCAATATCGCCCCGGATTTTTCAAATTCGCGCGTGTATACTGTAAATTTGGAAAATGAGTAAAATAATTTTGGAAGAATAGTATCGTCTTTTTATACGCAATAGGAGGTGCCAGGTTAAGTGGAGAATGTCAAATTAAATACTCTATAATGATATAGTACTTTTATAAAAACTTCATAATGATGTGTATTATATTTACTTTTTTTCTTAACAAATTTGATGATTGTTGCACCCTAAATTTTACCCTCATTTTTTGCTTGATGTTTTTGTGCTTTTATTTTTCTCTGTTTATCTTAAATCTCTATTTATCTATTTTTTTGCCTTGATTTATTTAGCGTTTTTACTTCATTTATCCTATCTTGATCTAACTTTAGCATATTCTTGTTTTTTATTATTTGGCTTAATTAATTAATTTAGTTGTTGATTTAATTTTAGCCTAACTTGTTTGATTTTTGGATTAATTACCTTAATTTCTATTTCAAGATAATTTATCAATTAAATTGGGCTAGATTTTATTAACAATTAATTTAATTGTCAATTAGTCCTTTTAATATAGCTTTAAATTTAAATTTATGTGATGGGTTAATTTTCACATAAAATGCTTAAGAGAACCATGTGTTTGTTTTTTTCTACTTGGCTTTTGAATTGGAGAATGAATAGTACCACTGGCCAATCAGAATGCACTTTGTCCCTTTGACTTTTCAACCCACCTTCATGGCCAATGGGAAGCCTGCATGTGGCGTATGAGGAAACAAGATCAACCAATCTGTTCATCCTTTCGTGTTCAACTTGCGGAACTCAGTTGAAAAAGAGAAATTCAAGTTCACTACAATTCAACCCGTTGGCGCGAATCCTCGATTGGAATCCTCCAAGACGTTGTTCCCATTTCAAGCTTTCCTCTGCTCAGCTCATCAAAAGCGGTTCAGAAGAAAAATACCATTTTCAGCTCTCGACCTGCTTTCGTCTGCAACATGTTCACGCTATCCCCAACCTTTACTTCATTCGATACCCTTCCCACTGGCATCAAGTAAAGACCTCAGAAAACATACATGGAGTTGTGATTCAGCACTATAATTCTGAAACTTGCACAACGCAATTGTCTCCAAGACATGGACCGATTTTGAAATTTCAAAAGAGACGTTGGCGCCTATTAAGCACACCACCTGTTTGATACTTGGACTGACCCAAGCCAACACTCTGCCTATATAAAGGAGTTCAGCCCCAGTGCAAAGAACCAACAATTTTCATAAAGCACTCTAAAAGTTTCTGAGTTTTGAGTTTTCACGAGCAAAAGAGGAGAAGAGCTGCTTTGGAATTTCTTTTTGCTAGTTCAGAAAGGAGAGTATTCAATCTCCTTGAAGGTGCAGTGGACATTACTCCACTTGGTAAATACACTTCCCCTTTTAATATTCATGTCATCATATCATATCTTAATCATAACTATTATAATATGCTTTGTTTTGTTTTTCACTCATCTGTAATATGCTATTGTGTGTTTGAATCTATGCTGTCTATCCACGGCCTAAAATCATGAAAATAGGATAGTATTATTTGTTTTGCTGATGCATTGAGTTAGATGTATATGTTGCTGTTTTGTTTTAAAATATCACCATGATGGTGATGCTCTGGTCTTGTTCATTAACTGGTAAACAGGTAAGATTTCGTTTAATGTTATACTGTCAACTTAGATGATTGAAATGGTTGATTTACTCGTGTATGTCATGATTCTTGGATGTCATTGTTCTTAAATTTTTATTTCCATACTTGTTTAATAAATCTCATATGGTTGTTAAACTTATCTATCACTATAAGTTGCTACGTGTGATTGTTGATGGAATGTTGCTAAGTTACTGTCCTTAAATGTTACTGGTTTTCCTTTCTGTCATCATTGAATGTACGATCATTCTTGCATACCCAAAATCATTGACTTTATTGCATATTCAAAACTTTGTTTTATGAATGTTTGTTTGAGTTGTGTTTGTAAGCATGGAACTATTTTGACCTTCTGTCACAGAGTTTACTTGTGGTATTCATAAGTTTAACCACATCTTGATATGCATTTTTGTCCATGGCATGATCTTTGTGTTCTTGACCTATATGTTTAAGTTGTTTTTGATTGCTAAATGTATAACTGTTTATGCTTGGTATTTGACTTGTTGTTAACTTGAGAACTTGCTGCTATCCTTCGAGTTAAGTTTTGTTCCAACCATGTGTTTGTAAGCACTTCAGCATTTGATTTGGATTTGTTCATTATATCCTGAATTGTTCATCTATTTATATACTTAAATTTGATGCATCCAAACTGTTGCCTTGTTAGAGTTAAATGCATAAATGTATTCTGAAAGTTACTTGTTTGTGTTTACTTGCTGCTGTGGTTCATAATGTGCCATGCTTATCTTGTTGTCATCATGATTTGTGACTAATGTGTAAACTTAGAATTTATGTTAGATGTGCCTTGCCATGTTTAAAACTGGTTTTGTTCAAGATATTACATGCTGTCAGTCTGGTGTTTCTAGTTTATATGCAGGTTTCAAATGTTTGAACATGACATGTGTTTCTCCGCCATGTAACTATGTCTGTTTTTGGTTGATGAACCTTTTGAAATACTTGTCTTGGTACCTCATGTCCTGCTATCACAGAACTGTATGCTTTTTCTCTTAATGTTTGCTCTGCATTGCCTTGAGTTTTGTGCTATCATGTATCTAATTGTTTTACAACTTACCATGTTCTACTTACTTCATTTGTCATTTTGAATGATGTCTAGTTTATAGGACTGCTTTCCATGTGAGTTTGGTTTTTATTTGAGCATGTCTATCTATGCGCCTGCTGAACTTTTATTGAACCATTGCATGATTAAACATTTGATCTTTGTGTATTGATGAATGAGTTTAGCATTTGATTTCTTGGCCTGATATACATTGATGTTGAAGTATGCTTGTGATTGATTGATGTTGTTCGTCTGTTCCTCAGCTATTGCATATATGCCCTGTTGTGATGGATGAATCTTGAACCTTAATCCTAAACTGTTAACATGCTGCCAATGATTGGAACCCTGATTTAATTGCTAAATGTTATGCATAAATGAATCTCTGCCATATGCCTCTTAGTACTATGCAATTTTCCATGACTTCTTCACTGGTGGTTTTGATGTATGAACCATTGTTATGTATAAACACTGCCATGAATGCTACTAATATCATTCCTGCCCTGCTTAACCTGCTGTCATGTTCATCCTGCCATCATTTTTGAGCATTGCTTGCTGCATCATGGCTTGCCATGTCATTTGTTTGGATTAATCACAAAACATCCTTGCTATCATTTCTTTAAAACATGGTCAGTCCTGGAAATCTCTGTTGTGTATTGAAATATTGTCATTTTGTTTTAGAATCCATGATTGTTGTTAAACTGTTTATGCCTTACTGATTGGACCTCTGAGTATGTGTGTTTACCACGTGTAAAACAAGTTCTGGCTTGAGATTCTTGCTAAATTCACTGCCACATACTTCCACTACTGTTGTTATGTTATTCATATATGTCATGTGCTTGTTGAATTTTTGTGTCTCACCTGTTTTAATTCATGTTTGAATCTGTCACACCCTATGCTTAGAACTATGTTGTTTGGTACCAAAATTGAGAATTTGCTTAGAGTTTGGTTTAAATGTCTTTACATTATCTAGCATTTCAGTTTGTTTTTTGGTTAATATGATGCTGAAGGTATAATCAAAGGTTTGAAATGTTATTGATGAATGCTGTGTGATAATTGATTTGCTTTGGAGTTTCTGTCTTCAAACTGGTTTTTTGATTTTGGCAGCCTTGCCTTCTTCTGGTTTAGGTGCGCACGCGAGGGTCATATATTAATTGAGTCAAGTTATGAACGGATGAAACATGCCGTCCCAACGGTCACACACTTGCACTTAAACACCTTGCCAACCCTTAGGACTGGGGTTCGAATCCCCCTCGCCCAGTCCTTTTATTTATTTTCCTGATTTTCGCCTGTTGTCACATATATATGTATTCTGTCCTTCTCTTGTCAAGGCGCGTACCTTAGCTCAGTTGGTTGTGTTCTGTTTGTTTGGTTCAAAGGGGCGTGGGTTCAAGTCCCCACGGCTGCACTTCTTTTTTATCACCTAGTTTTTTATTTTTACTATTTTTCCTCTAAAATGTTTTGTTTTGTTTTTTCTTTTTTTTCTCTTCTTGCTTCATTTATTTGTTAAGACTTTTTCCATATAAAAAAGGATTAGTAATATTAATGTTTAAGACTTTATTCTTAATTAAGTTTAAAATACTCATTAATGTTTTATTACTTTTTTTCTTTTCTTTTTTATATGCCATGTTATATCTAGTGTGTTTGATCATTATGTGTTCAACTCTCACTTTGCTTTGACATCTAGATTTTTATCTCATATTTGTATTCATGTATCTTATGAACATTCTTGATCTTAAAATGTTATTAAATTGACTTGTTTAATTGCTAAGATAATATATTCATGTTGATTGGCCATATGTATGATTCTATATTATCATCATCTTTCATATCACTTCTCTATGTTTGTCTTCATAAAGATTGAAACATCTTGATTTGTTCTTGTATGTCATTTCTATATATGTTTGTCTTCCTAAAGATTGAAGCATATTTGACATACTCTTTTATCATATTCATCCTATTCATATCTTTGTCATAAACATATTGCCATCCTCATGCTTATGTTGTCTTATCTATTATATCAATATCCTATCTTTATCATGTCTTAACTTTCATCTTTATCTTTATTATTTTATCAATTTTTCCCCTATTCCAAAGGAAGGAAATAGTGTTGACTCTTAAATTCATAGCCCCCATCTTAACCTAAGTAACCTCTTAGGAAGAAAACATGTTTCTAGGCCTCATCAGAGCCATAGAAATTATAACTAGCCTTAGGAAAGAGTTCTTCAACTCTTAGTGATATTCATCATAATGAATTTATCACTTTCCCTTACTAACTAAAAACACAACATAGGTCCATTTCAACTAGATCTAGAGAGTTCTTAAACTCTACAATGAGCTTGTACTCATTTCCCCCTGAATATTGACCATAATCAATAGTTCAGTAGAAGTAGAACTACGCATACTCTGATTCTACACCCGAGGATACGTAGGCGCAAAGTGCGATGCTTTGTCGACTATACTTAGATACTAACCCCTAGGGTTTTCAAGCCTTTAGCATAGAACCCTTAGCAAACATAGAATAACATTTAACAAGAGGTTCCCGTAGAGTACTACGGACGTTTAGGGTGCTAATACCTTCCCTAGGCATAACCAACCCCCGAACCTTAGATCTTTCCCTTTAGGTTTTTCTAACGATCTTGAACCTTTCCTTTGGATAAATCAAAGTCGGTTGTAAAAGAAAATGATGCAAGTTAATTAATAGCTTGTTATCCGATTTTCACCGCAACAGAAATGGCGACTTCACTGGGGACAGTTAGACCTATTGCTGGTCCTTTCCTAAGAGGGTTAAGCCTATCTTGTTTTTATGTTATTCATGTTTGCTTATTTACTTGTATATGCTTATGTATGTCATATTTGCTTATATCTGTATATTTTGTTCTTGCTTGATCCTTGGGTTGACATGGTATCTATGAGTGAGATAAGTCCTAACCCGGACTTGAGAGCACATTATTATAGGATCGTGGTGTAATCAATAGTCGGTTGTTGGCAGTAGTACCAACAATTTATGGCATATGATGACCACACTCAGATGAGGCCCTTTGGGATTGTCGATGTCTGATGTGAGAAGTCACATTGATATTACTTTTTCAAATGGGAGCCGTAGATTCTGAGGACCGTAGTTACCTCCACCCCACTTGGCCTTTTAGGATGTAGTGCGGTGACTATAAGGGAGCCAGTCCCGAGTAGTTGTCACGCGATACTACACTCAGACGAGTTTATCTTGAGAATATTATTAACTCGTGTAAGTAGTTACATGGGCCGATAATATCCGAAGGATTTACATAGACTCTGGGAACCTCTTAGAACCCTGTTCTGCGAATGACAAACCTGTAGTCCACACCTTGTTGGGATGGGTAGACCTTGACTTCATTCAAGAGATCTTAAACCTAGGGTTTGTTTGCTGTGTGTTTATATGTGTGTTTGCCTGTGTTTGCGCATTGCATACATCTCATTGCATCCTTCTTTGGTTTTAAGGAACTCAGTCTTACTTTCCTTTGAAAATTTAGGTATCATGGATATTGAGAAGAGAAACACTAAGAAGTTCAATTTCAAGAGGCCCAAATTGGCAAAGCTGAAGAAGTTAGCAACCTTGATACGAGGACATGAGAGTTTCCGTAAGAGATACGGAAGATTGGTTAGCCTCCTTGGAACTAAAATGGAGGAAGGAATCCTTGACACCTTGGTACAATTTTATGACCCTCTCTATCATTGCTTTACTTTCCAAGATTACCAACTGGTTCCCACTTTAGAAGAGTACTCTCATTGGATTGGCATACCTGTGAAGAAACAGAGACCTTTCAACGGTCAAGAAAAGATCCCGACTCCAAAAGAGATTGGCGAGTGTATTCATTTGGACGCATCAGAGGTCAAACCCCACATCACCACCAAGGATGGCATCAAGGGATTACCATCCAAGTTCTTGTATGAAAAAGCTTGTCAGTTTTTCAACGCAAACAGTATTGCAGCCTTTGAAGCCACCTTTGCTTTGTTGGTCTATGGTCTGTTCTTATTTGCTAATGTAGAGGATTTTATCGACGTTAATGCAATCAGGATCTTCATCAGTGGAAACCCTGTGCCTACACTATTGGGTGACACTCTCCATTCTGTTCACCATAGGACTCTTCGAGGAAAAGGAACTATTTTGTGTTGTGCACCTTTGCTTTACCAGTGGTACATCACCCATCTACCTCGGACGTCAGAATTCCGAGACAACCCCGACAAGCTCCGTTGGTCTCAAAGAATCAGTTCTCTTACCCATAATGACATCTTTTGGTATGACCCGGTTTATGACAAGAATGTATACTTTGACAGTTGTGGACCATTTCCTAATATACCGCTTCTTGGTATTCATGGTGGGATTAGCTACAGTCCTATTCTCGCTAGACGCCAATTCGGATTTGCCATGAAGGAAAAGCCTAAGAGTATCCATGTGTCTGGTTTCTTCTATCTTAATGAAGAAGCCACTGATGAGACCAAAAGTGGAGCTTCGTGTGCTTGGGATAAATTCCACGAAAGTACTAAGGACGAGTTGGGAAAGAGAAACTGTGTGTCCTTGGAACCGTACCTTCAGTGGGTTCGATCTAGAGCCCGTGACCTCAAGATGCCTTATATTCCCAGGATACTTCAGCAGCCAACTATTGCATCCCCATCTACCATTCCCATTGAGTGCATGGAAGAATATCAAGAGAATTTAACCAGAATGAAGCTTGAGAGAGACACATGGGAGTGGAAATACCATACCGTCTGCACTGAGCAAGAAAAGATGAAAGAGAAGATGAAAGAGAAGGATGATATGATTGAGTGGCTGGAAAAGCGTGTGATAGATGAACCCCAGGCGCAAGAGAACTCATTTTTCTCCAGCATGAGGCCTACCCCTAGCACTCATGAGTATGCTTGCATCCCTCCAACATCTGGCGCTTGGAAAGGGATTGTTGACAAATTGATCTTCGAGAACCAAGAGCTGAAGAGACAGAAGAGAAGACGTGAAGAAGGGCAATCTTAGACAGTGTTTATTTTTCCCTCTAGGCTTAGTTTTTGTTCCTTTGTATTTTGGGCCTTTTTGATGTACTTTCAAAGTTGTAAAACTCCACTCAATATTCAATGAAATGAGGATTTATTTTAAGAAATTTGACGTGCTTTGAGTTCCTTAAAACCAAATTGCATTCGCATTGCATTATACATCCCTGCTGAACTATCAAGTCACTAATCTTGTCTTGCAGATTTTGTAGAAATGGATGCCGCAGGAAAAAGAGTTTGGCCTTACTGCTTCGAGCTGCCAGAGGTGGATCGTCTGCTATGGTTGGGAGAAATGATTGAAGACCAGTCAGCCTTTGCTGATAGATATGGGTGTGTCATACCCTTGATGAAGACACCAGTAACTATGGGACCACTCGAAGTTCTAGTCCAACTGTATCACCCAGCATACCGTTGTTTCTTGTTCCCTGAATTCCAGTTAGTACCCACCTTGGAAGAGTTTTCAGCCATGATAGGGATCCCAATCAGAGATGCCCCTGTCTTTTTCGGAATTGAAGAAACACCTTCTGCCAGAGACATAGCCAGATTGACCAGAATCAGGTTATCTGATGTCCAAGCCAATTTGACCAATAAGGGAGGAAAGCGTGGTTTGCCAGCACAGTTCTTGATGGAGAAAGCTCTGTACTTTAAGAACAGGGGAAATGAAGTTTTGTTTGAATCAACTTTAGCATTGATGATATACGGTTTGTTCCTGTTCCCAAACGCCAAGGATTTCGTAGACACCCAGGCCATTCAGCTGTTTGCAGTCAATAATCCAGTCCTGACGCTGTTGGCTGATGTCTACCATTCCATACAGACCAGATATATGAGAGGCAGTGGGCTGATTGTTTGTTGTGTGGCCCTCTTCTACAAGTGGTTTGTTTCTTATTTGCCGAAGACCCCAGCTTTCTGGGAGATTGAAGACTGCAAGGTGTGGTCTAAGAAGTTGATGGAACTAAAGCATACCGACATTGAATGGTATGATTCAACGGACGAGGGAATCACCATAATCGTTAGCTGTGGGGACTGCCCCAATGTACCTCTCATGGGAAGGAATGGTTGTATCAATTACAACCCCGTCCTCGCTCGCTGTCAGCTGGGTCATTTGAAGGAAGGAATCCCAGATGATAAAGACATGCAGATGATGTTTTATGACGAGAAGGAAGGATTCGAGATGAAGATGTGCTTGAAACGCACTTGGCGCTATATCAACAGGGAGTTGTGGAGGTCCGAATGCCCGGTCACAGAGTCTCATTTGCAATGGTCTCGTAGCATAGCCCAAGTAATGATGAAGCCACATCCCCGCCACGAGTCCCCTACTAAAACAAAGCAGAGGATGATGGAGGAATTGGGAGAGCTGGTTCTCGCCAAGAAAGAAACCAAGGAGCGCATCATCAAGATCATGAGGGTAATTAATGGAGAAGGATCGTCAACTGGCGGATTCAATTTCTAAGTATTATTGTTGACCTTTGTGTTGTTATTATATCTTTTCATTTTGTTGTACCTCTACTTATGTACTTGGAGTATGAGAATACCCTGCTCCAGATGTAATGTTTGCCAAACTCTTAATGAAGAAGTTGTTTTTATCAAGGATCTATTCTTTATATTATTTGCAAGATGTCTTTGGTTTCTTGATAGTTTAGCTTGCATTTGCATCTCATTTGCATCTTTGCATACGCACGCACATTCTTCTGTGTCTCATCGCCGTTTTGTCTTCTTCAGAACCAGCACCCTGATCTCTACATTTGTTGCAATATCTATGTGGCTTAAGGAGGAAAGATGTCTGACAATTGTGAGAATCTGGATCAAGTCAACGAGGAGCTCAATGAGTTAAGAGTAGGCATGGGACAGATTATGGAAGTTTTGCATGTTATACGAGCAAAAATGGATACTCAAGCTACTGTAGTCTTAGAAATCGTCACCACAACTATTGAGCTGCCAGTCATCCCTGCTGTGGACACTACTTTAGGGATACCGTTTGAGTTTATACGAGCCACGGCTCCTCAGTCTACTCAACAAGCTGCACCTTTGTTTGGTGAAAACCAACAAACTATCCCAACTTATACTCCACCAGTAATTCAGACCCAGTTTCAGCCCGTCTTCCAGAATCAGCATCATCTTATTAATGACAACGTATCCATGGAAGGAGACGACAACAACGAGAAATTGAGGGCCAGTATGGAGATTATGCAGAGAAAATTGAAGGCCATGGAGGGAGGTAATGTCTTCAGCTCTGACTTAAGGGATATGTGTCTGGTTACTGACCTAGTAATTCCACCAAAGTTTAAACTACCAAGCTTCGAATTGTACTCTGGCGCTACATGTCCAAAGGCACACTTGGTCATGTATCTCCGAAGAATGGCAGCATACATGGATAATGATAAGTTGATGATCCATTGTTTCCAGGATAGCCTAAAAGGCGCTGCTGCAAAGTGGTATTTAGGTTTAGATCAGTCTCAGATTAAGTGCTTTCAAGATGTTATGGATGTCTTTATAAAACACTATAAGTATAACCTAGATCTAGCACCTGATCGTAGACAACTTTTGACCATGACTCAGAAAAACACTGAGTCGTTCAAAGAATACGCTCAGAGGTGGAGGTAGACTGCGTCACAGGTTGAACCACCGTTAACCGAAAAGGAGCTAGCCGATTGGTTTATAGACACTGTGAAACCTGAGTTCTATGAGAAGATGATTAGCAACATTGGCGCCAATTTCTCTGACATTATTGCAATTGGTATGAAGGTAGAGGCAGGTCTAAAAAGTGGGAAGGTGGCTAGTTCACCTAACAGTGTTACCAGTACCAGCGTCAAAAAGTCTCCAGGCAATTTTCATAAGAAGAAAGAAGGTGAGACTAACGCCATCATGACAGGGAAGAAGTAGAGTCCTCGTTGGAAGCGAGCTCTTTTCCAACCACAGCCAGGTCCCAGCTTTCCCCAACAGCCAGTTTATGCTATGCAATTCCCCCAGCAACCATACGTGGCATCTGTTATGCCCACCTTCAATCATCCAGTAATGCAACAGGCTCCTGTTTCCCAACCACAAAATCAACAACAGTGGCCAAGGAATCAGAACCAGAATCACCAGCAGCAGCGGCGGCCAGCGCCACAACAAAATACCCCGCCAAGAAAACAGGCAGTGACACCGAACTTTCCTCCTATACCAATGACATACACAGCATTATATCCTTCGTTGGTGGAGCAAGGGTTAATTGTTACTAGGCCATTGGGGCCACCCTCTGAAAGGTCTATGCAGTTTTACAACCCCAATGCAACCTGCGCCTTCCATCAAGGAGGGGTAGGTCATGATTTAGAAGGATGTTTGGCATTGAAGAATCTAGTAAAAGGCCTGATAGAAAAGAATGTTCTGTCTTTTGTCAATAGCCAACCAAATGTGAAAAGCAACCCTTTGCCAAACCATGGGTCAACTAATGCTATTGAAAATGAGAATGACGAGGTAGTAATCTCAGATGCAGCACAGATTAAAACTCCCTTGAATTTGTTTCATGCCAAGCTATTCAGCGCCGGTTTGGTCGAAGCTTGCCATGATGATTGTGAAGAGTGTGATGGTGTTAGTGAAGGATGTTCGTTAGTACAAGGAGATATTCAGCGCTTGATTAATGAAGGTTTCTTACAGGTTTTCAGGAAGGAAGACAGAATAGCGGTGATTGAGCCAGTATTCAACTTGCCAGAACAAGAGCAGTTGTTTATTGAAGAAGAGTACCCCTCAGTAGTCCCTGTGTTCAACAATCCAGGGGCAAATACTGTGAGTCTTGTTTTTAAACAATCAGTTCCAAGATTTAACAGGCCTGAAGCTGTTGTTCCTGTTAATCGTGCTAGACAAAATAACTTCCCAAAACCAGTTCCATTCAGGTTCAGGGGAACCAAAGCAGTGCCCTGGATTTATGAGGATATCACAGGTGAAAGAAAGAAAAAAGAAATGACCCCAAGGAAAGAGGTGGGGGTCGTGATAGAAGAACCGGTCCCAAGGAAAGAGGTGGGGGCCGATGAGAAGAACGTGTCTAATATAGCAGGGGCAGGGAGAATGATGAGAAGTGGAAGGATTTGTCCCCCTGTGAGCATGGAAACATCCAGAAAAGAAGGTGTTAGTCATGTACCTACCAACGATAAAGGAAAAGAAGTAATCTCCAAAGAGGACGATGAAGAGTTCCTTAGAATAATAAAAAGAAGTGACTATAGGATTGTGGATCAGCTCCATCAAACCCCGTCAAAGATTTCTGTTTTGTCTCTATTGATTAATTCACCGGCTCACCGATCTGCACTGCAGAAGGTTTTGGCTCAGGCTCACGTGGCTCAAGACATCACTACCGGACAATTTGATCACATTGTTGCTAACATTACCGCCTGTAATACCCTCAGTTTCAGTGAGGAAGAGTTAACCCAAGCGGGCCGGAAGCATAATCTTGCTCTGCATATATCCATGACATGTCAAGAAGATACATTGGCTAGAGTCCTCGTGGATACAGGGTCCTCTCTGAATGTCTTACCAAAGAGAACTCTTGATAAATTGGCATACAAAGGAGGAGTCATGAGACCCACTTCGTTGATTGTCAAAGCTTTTGATGGCTCGCGAAGGTCTGTTATGGGGGAGATAGAGCTCCCAATGTTGATTGGACCTCAGGAATTTAATATTCTGTTTCAAATTCTGGACATCAATCCTGCTTATAGTTGTTTGCTCGGAAGACCTTGGATCCATGAAGCGGGTGCTGTGACCTCTACGTTGCATCAGAAGATGAAGTTCGTAGCTGATAATAGGTTAGTTATCATACATGGTGAGGAGGATTTGATGGTCAGTAACCTGTCCTCATTTCGCTACATTGAGGCTGACGAAGATGCGTTGGAAACTTCTTTCCAAGCTTTGGAAATAGCCAATGCAGTTATGATCGACAACGAGAAGCCGGTAGTTCCATAGTATCCATCGTTTGCTTCGTATAAGAGCATACAGTCCGCCCTTCAGGAAGGCGTGCCTGCGGGATGGGGCGAAGTCATCGAGATCGAGAAGAGGGAACGACATCAGGGGTTGGGTTACAAACCAACTCCAGAAGATGAAGCTGCTCCAAGAATGAGAAGAAAGACGAAGACTGTGCAAGAGATATTTGTCAAAGGTGGACATCAGGTCCACGCAATCATGGGAAGCGCTGAAGAGGAAGAAGACATTGATCATCTGGTTTTTCGCCAAGAGGGTGCTTTGAGCAATTGGGAGGTTATAGAGATCCCAACTGTGTACCCGGAACCAGAGTAACTTGTTTTGATTTGTTGTTTCATTTCCCTAGTCTTGCCCAAAGCTAGTGGATTATTTTGTATGGGCCTCCGTTTTCAACATTAATCAATGAAGTGACTTTTTGCAATTTTCGCTGTCTTCACTTTACTGCATTCTTTTCTAAAAATGGCAATCTTTTCAAACAAAACTTCTTCATCTTGCATGTTTGTGAATTATCGTACACTTTAGTAATACAAATCATTCTATTATGCAGAATTAACCGTAAACCCATTGTATTCAATGACCCTGCTATTACTATTGACTTTGACTCCCCTGTCTATCAAGCTGAAGAGGAGGGGAATTTTGAGGTACCCAAAGAGCTGGCAGACATGTGTGATTACCAGTATACAGACCTCCAGCCACATGAAGAGCAGGTGGACGTCATCAATCTAGGTTCTGAGGAAGAAAAGAAAGAAGTCAAGATTGGGGCATCTTTGAAACCAGAAATTAGACAGCAGTTGATTTCACTACTTAAAGAGTATGTGGATGTGTTTGCTTGGTCCTACCAAGATATGCCCGGTTTAGATACAGATATTGTGGTTCATAAGTTACCACTCAAGCCCGAGTGCCCGCCGGTAAAACAAAAGCTTCGTAGAAGTCATCCTGATATGGCCCTCAAAATCCGAGATGAAGTTAAGACGCAATTGGATGCCGGATTTTTAGCAGTCTCCAAGTACCCAGAATGGGTAGCCAATATGGTTCCTGTTATGAAGAAGAATGGAAAGGTGCGAATGTGTGTGGACTACAGAGATCTCAACAAAGCTAGTCCCAAAGATGATTTCCCTCTACCACATATTGACACGCTGGTGGACAACACTGCCCGTTTCGCCATGTTCTCATTTATGGATGGTTTCTCAGGCTATAATCAGATTAAAATGGATCCGGCTGACATGGATAAAACCACCTTCATTACCCCGTGGGGCACTTATTGCTATAAGGTTATGCCTTTTGGACTGAAGAACGCAGGGGCAACGTACCAAAGGGCCATGGTGACTTTGTTTCACGATATGATCCACAAAGAGATAGAGGTGTATGTGGATGATATGATAGCCAAATCTCAGAATGAGGAGGAACATGTAGATCACTTGCTGAAACTGTTCAAGAGGCTTCGGAAGTATCAGTTGAGGTTGAACCCTGCAAAGTGTACCTTTGGGGTCAGATCTGGGAAACTATTAGGTTTCATTGTCAGCCAGAAGGGCATTGAAGTAGATCCAGATAAAGTGCGGGCAATCCAAGAAATGCCAGCTCCACAAACTGAGTCTCAAGTCAGGGGATTTTTGGGTCGTTTGAATTACATCTCTCGTTTCATCTCCAACATGACTCCAATTTGTTCACCAATCTTCAAGTTGCTCCGTAAGAATCAGCCAGTAGAGTGGAATGCTGACTGTCAACAAGCTTTTGAGAAACTCAAAAGTTATCTCCAAGAACCTCCTGTTCTAATTCCTCCGGTATCCGGAAGACCTCTCATCATGTACTTAACAGTTTTGGAAGAGTCCATGGGCTGTATCTTGGGACAGCACGACGAGACTGGCCGAAAAGAGCATGCGATTTATTATTTGAGTAAGAAGTTTGCAGATAGTGAAAGTCGTTACTCATTACTGGAAAAGACTTGTTGCGCTTTGGCTTGGGCCGCCAAACGCTTGAGGCAGTATCTGATCTGTCATACCACCCTTTTGATTTCCAAGATGGATCCGATAAAATACATCTTTGAGAAACCCGCTCAATCAGGTAGACTTGCCCGTTGGCACATGTTATTATCTGAATATGACATTCAATATGTTACTCAAAAGGCCATTAAAGGAAGTATCCTCTCAGATTATCTTGCTGATCGACCAGTTGAAGACTATGAACCACTCAAATTTGACTTCCCTGACGAGGACATTATGGCAGTAAAGGATGATGAAGAGCCAAGTTCTGAAGAAGATCCCAGGGCAGAATATAGATGGAAGATGATGTTCGACGGTTCATCCAATTGCAAGGGGCATGGAGTGGGTGTTGTCATAATTAATCCTGAAGGTGGCTACACCCCTTTTACAGCTAGGCTGGATTTTGGGTGTACGAATAATATTGCTGAGTATGAAGCATGCATTCTGGGTTTGGAAGCTGCAATTGATCTTGGAATCTGTTTTCTCGAAGTTATGGGTGACTCCGCTCTAGTTATTTATCAGATTAGAGGCGAGTGGGAAACCAAGGATGAGAAGCTTATCCCTTATCAGGCATATGCTCTGGAGCTGATTAAGTGTTTTGACGAGATAACATTTTGTCATGTACCACGTACAGAGAATCACGTGGCCGATGCATTAGCGACACTGGCTTCAATGTGGCAAGTCAGACTTATCAATGAAGATCCAGTGATCAGTATTGGAAGAAGGACTGAGCCGGCCTATTGCCAGGTCATCGAAGAAGAATCAGACAGCAAACCCTGGTTTCACGATATTTTGAACTTCCTGAAGAATCAAGAATATCCGGCCAATGCCTCCGCTCTCGATAAGAAGACTCTACGAAGGCTGTCAGCCAAGTTCTTCATCAGCAACGGTGTACTATATAGAAGGAATCATGATATGGTTTTGTTAAGATGTGTCGATAAGAGAGAAGCTGACTTGTTGATCCACAATATTCACGAAGGAGCTTTTGGCACCCATGCCAATGGGCATGCCATGGTTAAGAAGATCTTGAGGGCTGGATACTATTGGTTGACTATGGAGACCGATTGCATCCGGTATGCTAGGAAATGCCACAAATGTCAGATATATGCAGACAGAATGCATGTTCCTCCTACTTTGTTGAATGTACTGTCATCACCCTGGCCGTTCTCCATGTGGGGCATTGATATGATTGGGGCAATTGAGCCTAAAGCGTCTAATGGGCATCGCTTCATCCTGGTGGCCATAGATTACTTTACCAAATGGGTGGAAGCCGCCTCTTATACAAACGTGACTAAGCAAGTAGTTGCTCGTTTCATCAAGAACAATATCATTTGTCGCTATGGGATTCCAAGCAGAATCATAACTGACAATGGGACCAATTTGAATAACAGAACCATGAAGGAGTTGTGTGATAACTTCAAGATCGAGCACCATAATTCTTCACCGTATCGTCCGAAGATGAATGGAGCGGTCGAAGCTGCGAATAAGAATATCAAGAAAATCCTTCAGAAGATGGTCAAAACATACAAAGATTGGCATGAGATGTTGCCGTATGCACTACACGGATATAGGACGTCTGTCAGAACATCAACAGGGGCAACCCCTTTTTCGTTGGTATATGGAATGGATGCTGTTCTCCCCATAGAGGTGGAAATACCTTCGCTGAGAATATTAATGGAGACAAAGCTTGATGAAGCTGAGTGGATTCAAGAGAGATATGACCAGTTGAATTTAATTGATGAGAGGCGCCTAACAGCTATGTGTCATGGTCAGTTGTATCAGAAAAAGATGAAGAGAGCATTTGACAAAAAAGTCCGCACTCGAGAATTCCGAGTAGGTGAGTTGGTACTTAAGAAGATCTTGCCGTCGCAAAGAGACGCCCGTGGAAAATGGGCGCCTAATTATGAGGGTCCATACGTAGTTAAGACAGTATTTTCAGGAGGATCTCTTTTCCTCACAACTATGGACGGAGAACAGCTTGCGCATCCCGTGAATACTGATTCAGTGCGGAAGTATTATGCTTGAGGCAATGACACCTATGTGATATCCAGGAATCCCCAGAGAAGCTCAAGTCCTGCTACAACTGGAGTCTTTAGTCATTAGGGTTATCGGTCATTGAATACAATGTAACCTTTGATAATTGCCATTTTGCTGCGTTTGTAATATTTCATGGGACTCTGCTATTTGGCAAGTCACCATTTTTCAATAAATATCAGCTATTGAATCATTTCCGTGTTTAACATGTTATCCTTCCTTTTGCAAGTTTAGTCATTTTCACTTGATTTTTTGAAAACGGAAATTTTGCAATATCTTGAGGAAACACAAAGATAAACTAAATTTTACTCTGGAATTAAGACGTTTTGGAATCAAGTTCGTACAGAGAGAGTCAGCAGTACTTTTTTCCTTTTGGCATGAATCTGCCACCTCCAGTGAAGGAAGACCACCCCGGTTGTCCTTGATGTTTGGGTTTCAAGGTGTTGACTTATGATTGTCCTTTCTTCTTTCCTGTTTTGCGTCGTTCGCGTCGTTTCTAGCATGTAGCTAAGCATATGCATCATACCCTAGCATCTTTGCATCTTTGTGCTTTGTTCTGCTTGTGGTCTTTTAGTGGCGTCTGTCTTTATTTCCCCAGTGAAGTGAAGACGCTCCCGGTTTGCTTTATGTCGTGCTCATTCGATCTTAACCTTTGCGCGCCAGATTTGCATCTTTAAAATCTTTTTTTACTCCCTGAGAAGTTTAACTTTAAAGGATTTTGGAAAGTTGTTCTTGTTTGAATCGTGTCAAACTTGGACTTAGACGTTGTTTGAATCACGTCAAACATTGTCATTTCTGTTCTCGTTTGAATCGTGTCAAACTTGGACTTAGACTTTGTTTGAATCGTGTCAAGCACTGTCTTTTGTGTTCTCGTTTGAATCGTGTCAAACTTGAACTTAGACTCTGTTTGAATCGCGTCAAACATTGTCATTTGTGTTCTCGTTTGAATCATGTCAAACTTGAACTTAGACTTTGTTTGAATCGCGTCAAACATTGTCATTTCTGTTCTCGTTTGAATCGTGTCAAACTTGGACTTGGACTCTTTTTGAATCGTGTCAAGCACTGTCTTTTGTGTTCTCGTTTGAATCGCGTCAAACTTGAACTTAGACTTTGCTTGAATCGTGTCAAGCACTGTCTTTTGTGTTCTCGTTTGAATCGTGTCAAACTTGGACTTGGACTCTATTTGAATCGTGTCAAGCACTGTCTCTTCTGTTCTCGTTTGAATCAGGTCAAACCTGAACAGAGTCTTTGTCTGAATCGTGTCGGACAATGACCCCCTTTGTTTTAAAACCGTTCTTGTTCGAATCGTGTCGAACTCGAATTGAGACGCTGTTTGAATCGTGTCAAGCACTGTCTTTTTGTTTTAAAACTGTTCTTGCCCGAATCGTGTCGGACATTGAACACCTCTTTATTTCATTTTTTTTAAAAAAATACTTTAAGATAAATTTCTGGGAATATCTTTTTATTTAACCCTATAAGACTCCTATCTGGTGCGCAGGGTTAGCTTCTGTCTTACTGGATTTTCTTGAAGATCCCATTTTGAACTCTTCAGTTTAGGTTCCCCAGGAAGTCCTTGCTTGTTTGTCTGTCCTTTTTAGATTGATCCCCTGTGATCAAGTTTCTTCCTTCTGGTTTCATGTTCAGGAAGAATGTGGGTTTGTTTTGCCCCCAGTAGTTTATCTCCCCGGATCTTTCCCCAGTGGAGAGTGTCTGTGGTCTTTTCCCCAGTGTTTCTTTGGAGTCTCCCCAGTGAGTCTCTTTTGTTGGTTGGTCGGTATCCCCAGTGAGCTTTTCTCATGGATACTGTACCTTTCGTCCTTCCCAGTGAAGCTCTGATTCTTCTTGCTTCCTGTTCGTCCCTTGGTATCTTGTTGTGTCGGCATTTTCTGGCATCTTCTTGGCATCATTTTTGTTGCATTGCATGTGTGTGCATTTGAGGATAAAATTTTCGGTTATCTATATTTAAATATCCTTCACATTGATTACATGAGGATCTTCATCTCTCATGTCATCAGGTGAAGATATTTAAATAGGGGCAACTGTTGCACCCCAAATTTTACCCTCATCTTTTTGCTTGATGTTTTTGTGCTTTTATTTTTCTCTGTTTATCTTAAATCTCTATTTATCTATTTTTTTGCCTTGATTTATTTAGCGTTTTTACTTCATTTATCCTATCTTGATCTAACTTTAGCATATTCTTGTTTTTTATTATTTGGCTTAATTAATTAATTTAGTTGTTGATTTAATTTTAGCCTAACTTGTTTGATTTTTGGATTAATTACCTTAATTTCTATTTCAAGATAATTTATCAATTAAATTGGGCTAGATTTTATTAACAATTAATTTAATTGTCAATTAGTCCTTTTAATACAGCTTTAAGTTTAAATTTATGTGATGGGTTAATTTTCACATAAAATGCTTAAGAGAACCATGCGTTTGTTTTTTTCTACTTGGCTTTTGAATTGGAGAATGAATAGTACCACTGGCCAATCAGAATGCACTTTGTCCCTTTGACTTTTCAACCCACCTTCATGGCCAATGGGAAGCCTGCATGTGGCGTATGAGGAAACAAGATCAACCAATCTGTTCATCCTTTCGTGTTCAACTTGCGGAACTCAGTTGAAAAAGAGAAATTCAAGTTCACTACAATTCAACCCGTTGGCGCGAATCCTCGATTGGAATCCTCCAAGACGTTGTTCCCATTTCAAGCTTTCCTCTGCTCAGCTCATCAAAAGCGGTTCAGAAGAAAAATACCATTTTCAGCTCTCGACCTGCTTTCGTCTGCAACATGTTCACGATATCCCCAACCTTTACTTCATTCGATACCCTTCCCACTGGCATCAAGTAAAGACCTCAGAAAACATACATGGAGTTGTGATTCAGCACTGTAATTCTGAAACTTGCACAACGCAATTGTCTCCAAGACATGGACCGATTTTGAAATTTCAAAAGAGACGTTGGCGCCTATTAAGCACACCACCTGTTTGATACTTGGACTGACCCAAGCCAACACTCTGCCTATATAAAGGAGTTCAGCCCCAGTGCAAAGAACCAACAATTTTCATAAAGCACTCTAAAAGTTTCTGAGTTTTGAGTTTTCACGAGCAAAAGAGGAGAAGAGCTGCTTTGGAATTTCTTTTTGCTAGTTCAGAAAGGAGAGTATTCAATCTCCTTGAAGGTGCAGTGGACATTACTCCACTTGGTAAATACACTTCCCCTTTTAATATTCATGTCATCATATTATATCTTAATCATAACTGTTATAATATGCTTTGTTTTGTTTTTCACTCATCTGTAATATGCTATTGTGTGTTTGAATCTATGCTGTCTATCCACGGCCTAAAATCATGAAAATAGGATAGTATTATTTGTTTTGCTGATGCATTGAGTTAGATGTATATGTTGCTGTTTTGTTTTAAAATATCACCATGATGGTGATGCTCTGGTCTTGTTCATTAACTGGTAAACAGGTAAGATTTCGTTTAATGTTATACTGTCAACTTAGATGATTGAAATGGTTGATTTACTCGTGTATGTCATGATTCTTGGATGTCATTGTTCTTAAATTTTTATTTCCATACTTGTTTAATAAATCTCATATGGTTGTTAAACTTATCTATCACTATAAGTTGCTACGTGTGATTGTTGATGGAATGTTGCTAAGTTACTGTCCTTAAATGTTACTGGTTTTCCTTTCTGTCATCATTGAATGTACGATCATTCTTGCATACCCAAAATCATTGACTTTATTGCATATTCAAAACTTTGTTTTATGAATGTTTGTTTGAGTTGTGTTTGTAAGCATGGAACTATTTTGACCTTCTGTCACAGAGTTTACTTGTGGTATTCATATGTTTAACCACATCTTGATATGCATTTTTGTCCATGGCATGATCTTTGTGTTCTTGACCTATATGTTTAAGTTGTTTTTGATTGCTAAATGTATAACTGTTTATGCTTGGTATTTGACTTGTTGTTAACTTGAGAACTTGCTGCTATCCTTCGAGTTAAGTTTTGTTCCAACCATGTGTTTGTAAGCACTTCAGCATTTGATTTGGATTTGTTCATTATATCCTGAATTGTTCATCTATTTACATACTTAAATTTGATGCATCTAAACTGTTGCCTTGTTAGAGTTAAATGCATAAATGTATTCTGAAAGTTACTTGTTTGTGTTTACTTGCTGCCGTGGTTCATAATGTGCCATGCTTATCTTGTTGTCATCATGATTTGTGACTAATGTGTAAACTTAGAATTTATGTTAGATGTGCCTTGCCATGTTTAAAACTGGTTTTGTTCAAGATATTACATGCTGTCAGTCTGGTGTTTCTAGTTTATATGCAGGTTTCAAATGTTTGAACATGACATGTGTTTCTCCGCCATGTAACTATGTCTGTTTTTGGTTGATGAACCTTTTGAAATACTTGTCTTGGTACCTCATGTCCTGCTATCACAGAACTGTATGCTTTTTCTCTTAATGTTTGCTCTGCATTGCCTTGAGTTTTGTGCTATCATGTATCTAATTGTTTTACAACTTACCATGTTCTACTTACTTCATTTGTCATTTTGAATGATGTCTAGTTTATAGGACTGCTTTCCATGTGAGTTTGGTTTTTATTTGAGCATGTCTATCTATGCGCCTGCTGAACTTTTATTGAACCATTGCATGATTAAACATTTGATCTTTGTGTATTGATGAATGAGTTTAGCATTTGATTTCTTGGCCTGATATACATTGATGTTGAAGTATGCTTGTGATTGATTGATGTTGTTCGTCTGTTCCTCAGCTATTGCATATATGCTCTGTTGTGATGGATGAATCTTGAACCTTAATCCTAAACTGTTAACATGCTGCCAATGATTGGAACCCTGATTTAGTTGCTAAATGTTATGCATAAATGAATCTCTGCCATATGCCTCTTAGTACTATGCAATTTGCCATGACTTCTTGACTGGTGGTTTTGATGTATGAACCATTGTTATGTATAAACACTGCCATGAATGCTACTAATATCATTCCTGCCCTGCTTAACCTGCTGTCATGTTCATCCTGCCATCATTTTTGAGCATTGCTTGCTGCATCATGGCTTGCCATGTCATTTGTTTGGATTAATCACAAAACATCCTTGCTATCATTTCTTTAAAACATGGTCAGTCCTGGAAATCTCTGTTGTGTATTGAAATATTGTCATTTTGTTTTAGAATCCATGATTGTTGTTAAACTGTTTATGCCTTACTGATTGGACCTCTGAGTATGTGTGTTTACCACGTGTAAAACAAGTTCTGGCTTGAGATTCTTGCTAAATTCACTGCCACATACTTCCACTACTGTTGTTATGTTATTCATATATGTCATGTGCTTGTTGAATTTTTGTGTCTCACCTGTTTTAATTCATGTTTGAATCTGTCACACCCTATGCTTAGAACTATGTTGTTTGGTACCAAAATTGAGAATTTGCTTAGAGTTTGGTTTAAATGTCTTTACATTATCTAGCATTTCAGTTTGTTTTTTGGTTAATATGATGCTGAAGGTATAATCAAAGGTTTGAAATGTTATTGATGAATGCTGTGTGATAATTGATTTGCTTTGGAGTTTCTGTCTTCAAACTGGTTTTTTGATTTTGGCAGCCTTGCCTTCTTCTGGTTTAGGTGCGCACGCGAGGGTCATATATTAATTGAGTCAAGTTATGAACGGATGAAACATGCCGTCCCAACGGTCACACACTTGCACTTAAACACCTTGCCAACCCTTAGGACTGGGGTTCGAATCCCCCTCGCCCAGTCCTTTTATTTATTTTCCTGATTTTCGCCTGTTGTCACATATATATGTATTCTGTCCTTCTCTTGTCAAGGCGCGTACCTTAGCTCAGTTGGTTGTGTTCTGTTTGTTTGGTTCAAAGGGGCGTGGGTTCAAGTCCCCACGGCTGCACTTCTTTTTTATCACCTAGTTTTTTATTTTTACTATTTTTCCTCTAAAATGTTTTGTTTTGTTTTTTCTTTTTTTTTCTTCTTGCGTCATTTATTTGTTAAGACTTTTTCCATATAAAAAAGGATTAGTAATATTAATGTTTAAGACTTTATTCTTAATTAAGTTTAAAATACTCATTAATGTTTTATTACTTTTTTTCTTTTCTTTTTTATATGCCATGTTATATCTAGTGTGTTTGATCATTATGTGTTCAACTCTCACTTTGCTTTGACATCTAGATTTTTATCTCATATTTGTATTCATGTCTCTTATGAACATTCTTGATCTTGAAATGTTATTAAATTGACATGTTTAATTGCTAAGATAATATATTCATGTTGATTGGCCATATGTATGATTCTATATTATCATCATCTTTCATATCACTTCTCTATGTTTGTCTTCATAAAGATTGAAACATCTTGATTTGTTCTTGTATGTCATTTCTATATATGTTTGTCTTCCTAAAGATTGAAGCATATTTGACATACTCTTTTATCATATTCATCCTATTCATATCTTTGTCATAAACATATTGCCATCCTCATGCTTATGTTGTCTTATCTATTATATCAATATCCTATCTTTATCATGTCTTAACTTTCATCTTTATCTTTATTATTTTATCAATTTTTCCCCTATTCCAAAGGAAGGAAATAGTGTTGACTCTTAAAGTCATAGCCCCCATCTTAACCTAAGTAACCTCTTAGGAAGAAAACATGTTTCTAGGCCTCATCAGAGCCATAGAAATTATAACTAGCCTTAGGAAAGAGTTCTTCAACTCTTAGTGATATTCATCATAATGAATTTATCACTTTCCCTTACTAACTAAAAACACAACATAGGTCCATTTCAACTAGATCTAGAGAGTTCTTAAACTCTACAATGAGCTTGTACTCATTTCCCCCTGAATATTGACCATAATCAATAGTTCAGTAGAAGTAGAACTACGCATACTCTGATTCTACACCCGAGGATACGTAGGCGCAAAGTGCGATGCTTTGTCGAGTATACTTAGATACTAACCCCTAGGGTTTTCAAGCCTTTAGCATAGAACCCTTAGCAAACATAGAATAACATTTAACAAGAGGTTCCCGTAGAGTACTACGGACGTTTAGGGTGCTAATACCTTCCCTAGGCGTAACCAACCCCCGAACCTTAGATCTTTCCCTTTAGGTTTTTCTAACGATCTTGAACCTTTCCTTTGGATAAATCAAAGTCGGTTGTAAAAGAAAATGATGCAAGTTAATTAATAGCTTGTTATCCGATTTTCACCGCAACAATGATTTTTAGAAAATATAAATATATTTAGAGTTTAATTGGTATGCACTGGCAGTGTAAAATAATTTTACACTGTCATCCAATAGAAATTCATCAATATGCCATGTCATACAATTAATTTAAAATTTAACGTCTTATGTAGTGGGATACATGATGGTGATTGGTTGACAGTATAAAATTATTTTACAATACACTGTCAGTGCATATCATATTTTTTCATATATTTAATCTTATATTTTATTTTATTATTATAAATGAGTATATCATTTTATTATTTTATTATCATGATTTTTAATTCAATTCTAATTCAAAACATGAATTTAAACAATAAAAGAGATTAGAATTAATAAATTATTTTATATTAGATCTACAAACATATTGAATTGAGAAATGATATAATCATTTAAAAAAAATTAATTCACATAATATCACGAGCCCTTAAATTTTCAATTTTGATCATTTTCAATTTTTCTTTTTAATAAAAAATACTCTTCAAGAATGATCACTTAGATGGTTAATTTTTATATTTTAAAGTAAATATATTAAATAGGGGGTCGATATGTGATGTTTACTATGATCACATGACTCCTAATTTTCTTATTTTTCATTTGTTTTATTGTTAATCTTTATAAAAAATTATTATTAATATGATTGAAATTAATTAAATTTATTTTTTTATATGCAAAGAAATAAACATGGAAAAATAAACTAAGATTGAGAATGGAAACAAAGCTTAATTTGAGGAGAAAGAAAGAAGGAAATATTTACCCAGGGTGTTTGTTGTGCGATTTAGATTGATTTTAAAGGTAAAAATTGATTGATTTAAAGATAAAGTTGTTTATTTTAATACTCAAATTCATTCAATAGGTCATAAAGGTGACCAAAATACAAATGAGAAGCTCTGCATTCGTGCAACCCAACCATAGTTACAAAGCCCTCAAAAGTGCAGAACAAGAGAAGTTTCAAAACAGAAACTTATACAAAACAGGTAGAAAAAATAACATCCTTAATCTAGCATTGTTGTTACTTCTAAGCATTAACAGCAACACTACTAATTAAATAACACAGCCATCCCTCAACCAATGTAAGTGGATTATCTATAAAGATCCAAGGGCATTTTATGCCACTCATAAAAGCTACCTGCATATTCCTTCTTATTCTTCATCATTTTCCATCTCCAAGAATACATCATTATGTCCTGTGTTGGAGCGGTAAAGCGGAAAGCAACAAACATTTTTGGAAGTATTTTTCTGGGAATTTATCGTGTTCACAGAGATCAGTTCGAGGGAAAGAATGGTGTTCGACAATCTCAATGTTAATGAGTTTGGGTTTTAATGGTTTCAAACAAGAAAACAGAAAAGTAAATATCAATATAAAAAGAATTCATTCTTCAGAGAGAAGAAACTTATCCGGCATGCACACAATTCACTCCTCACAAACTTAAACGTATCGACCAGTTATACTCAGCCTACAATACTCCTCAATATCACCCAACATTGCTCACAACACATGTCCATCTCTGGCACACTCAACCATGCTACCATCGTCGACACTCTCGCACTCGACTCAAGACACAGAGGCATTAAGCTTCAACGCCTATTGAAGATTGTTAGCTCTAAATCTATCTCTAGCATCCAGAAACTAACAGATAATCATACCTAATCGAAGTTTGAGATGTTTATCTCTAACACAACCCAAACCTCACGCATAAAGCAAAAATCAGAGACAATCATCGATAAAGATTTGTAAAGAAAATATCATACAACGCCATGGGCGACAAATATACATGAGTTCAAAGTAAATACATATACAAAACCAACAAAGAAGGAAAACACAAAGAAGAAGAGAAATGAACCAAACATCTCGCGGTTTGTCAACGCCAATCGACGATCAATCCACTCCGGTTCATCCGTGTACAAGCTTCCAAGTTGTTTTCTAACTACCTCTACCAAAGAATGAGGTTGATGAAGTTGGGAGAGCAAAAATCAACCCCAAACAACATAACCTAACAAAATAAAGTAAAATGAACTAAATACAAAATTCTGTCTCAGACGTTTCGCCCGGCGGAGCTCTTTATTATGCTCACATAAGCTGCATACTTAAACAGGCTAGCAACAAATATCTAATTTCGCCCGGCGGAAAAAGCGTCGCCCGACGAAAGCTCAAAAACATGGAATGTTACTGGAAGTTCCTTATTTCCTCTCGCCGCTGCTTCGCCCAGCGAAAGACAGTTTCGTCCGGCGGAAGGAATCTTCGCCCGGCGGAACATGACAGTCAGCAAATTTTCTGGGGTAACTTGCCCGCCGAAAGGTAGTATCGCCCAGCGACACTAGCTTCGCCCAACGAAATCAGGCTGACTGCACTTCTTTATTTTGGCTTCCAGCTTCTATACAATGGCTTTCTTTCTTTACCTTCTTCCTTTTATTGATCCAAATGGTACATCCTGGAGCTTTTATTACTCATTGCTCCAACAATGCTTAATTACCTACAAAATGAATGGAAAACTATTAATTGTTACATAAATGAATCAAAAACACAAATATACACTAAAATGTAAAGTAAACGTATTTATAAACAAATCGGGGTTTATTCGAACGATATTAACCAAAAAGTATCGATAAGTGCAACAAAACTTATATACAAAAATAGCTACAATTTGCACTTATCAAACTCTCCCCAACTTAAACTTGTTTGTCCGCAAACAAGAATCAAGCAAACTTAAAAACATAAAAGCAATAACCAAAGAATCACGAATCAACAGGTTTTGAAAAACGGAAACAAATGTATGGTTCAAATGAAAAATGATACACATAAAGTAAATACTTACCACTAAACTACGACGATAACATAGTCACGAAACAAATGCAAAATACAAAAATCATGCCAAACCATCCTAAAACAACACAAGTTCAAATGTGAATCACACCTAGCAAAAACAATCATCAGCAGATGAAAAACACAAAATAAGGTACTTATCACTCACACAACAATCATGCAAACAATAGACTAAATTATGCAACCATCCAAAAATTTACATTGATCATACAAAGGCAAGAATCACAAGGGAGGTTGTAGTGTGGTCGGGTAAACAAACAAGGGGCAGTTTCTAAAGGTAATTGAAAGAAAAACTTGCCTAAACCTATGGGAGTGATCAACTCACAAAGACTCAAACACAAAATTTCAATCAACTTCTTCCAAAATCCCAAGTGTTACACAAAACACAATACTTATTTAGCACAATTATTTGAACTCTTTTTGTTTCCTTTCTCAAGGATTTTCTTTTTCTTTCTTTTTTTTTTCTTTTCTTTTCTTTTCCATATTTTTCTCTTTTTTCTTTTCTTTTTCATCCTCATAGAAACCAACCAATGAGTAAACAATCATTCTCTCCCCAACTTGAATTCAACCATATCATCATGTGAATACTCCCTACTTTCTAAGGCAAGGCAAAAATTCATACAACAACACAAAGTTGAGGGTCCAAGAAAAAACAAAATCCATACAAAAATAAGTGAACTAAATACTCATAGACAAGCATTAAGTTCAAATAAAACATGGATTAAAAAGCTCAAAGGGGTTACAAATGATCACACGTTCACAAGGTGAATGACTATTTGGCTTGGTAGTTGTGCTCAAAATGAAACAATTGCCTCGATCCTTTTTATGCTTTCATATAATCAACACAAACAAAAGATTAATCATAATAAAATCCAGTTAGAACAAGAATGTTGGTACTCTACGCATATATGAACAATGGAAAGCTACCTCACAAAAAGGTGGGAACTAAAGTGATTCACAACAAGAACAGGTATACAAAAGAATGAATGGCATGGAAGTTTGTAAAAAGCCTAAGTATCACGAATATGCTAAAGTCAAGAAAGTGATTAACACATACCTTGGACGTGTACACAACTTAACAATATCATTACCATACATCCGCAAGTTGAAATGATGAAACTTGGAAAATCACCAAATGCATCCTCAAATTAGCCAACCAAAATTTGCGTCCAAACAATAAACAAAAACATTAGAAACTAAAAACAATAAAACACGCTTGTTTTACGTCGTAAGCTCGACGCCTTTACAATGCTTAGCTAGAAACTTCCTTCATTCATGCCATGGTGATGCCTCACCGCGCAAACTAAAAGCAAGTGCCCTAACCAAACACTTAAACAAATGTTAATCTACAAGTATCAGTATAACAAGTGAAAATATTCAATATATACGATATCTACAAAACTCAAAAACAAAGAAACTATCGCAATGCGATTCAATATCAAAACCGATCCCTGGCAACGACGCCATTTTGTTGGAGCGGTAAAGCGGTAAGCAACAAACATTTTTGGAAGTATTTTTTCGGGAATTTATCGTGTCCACAGAGATCGGTTCGAGGGAAAGATTGTCGTTCGACAATCTCAATGTTAATGAGTTTGGGTTTTAATGGTTTCAAACAAGAAAATAGAAAAGTAAATATCAACATAAAAAGAATTTATTCTTCAGAGAGAATAAACTTATCCGGCATGCACACAATTCACTCCTCATAAACTTAAACTTATCGACCAGTTATACTAAGCCTACAATACTCCTCAATATCATCCAACATTGCTCACAACACATGTCCATCTCTGGCACACTCAACCATGCTACCATCGTCGACACTCTCGCACTCGACTCAAGACACAGAGGCATTAAGCTTCGACGCCTATTGAAGATTGTTAGCTCTAAATCTATCTCTAGCATCTAGAAACTAACAGATAATCATCCCTAATCGAAGTTCGAGATGTTTATCTCTAACACAACCCAAACCCCGCGCATAAAGCAAAAATCAAAGACAATCATCGATAAAGATTTGTAAAGAAAATATCATACAACGCCATGGGCGATAAATATACATGAGTTCAAAGTAAATACATATACAAAACCCAACAAAGAAGGAAAACACAAAGAAGAAGAGAACTGAACCAAACATCTCGCGGTTTGTCAACGCCGATCGACGATCAATCCACCCCGGTTCATCCGTGTGCAAGCTTCCAAGTTGTTTTCTAGATACATCTACCAAAGAATGAGGTTGATGAAGTTGGGAGAGCAAAAATCACCCCCAAACAACATAACCTAACAAAAATGAAGTAAAATAAACTAAATACAAAATTATGTCTCAGACGCTTCGCTTGGCGGAAGAATGGCTTCGCCCGACAGAGCTCTTTATTACACTCACATCAGCTGCGTACTTAAACAGGCTGGCAACAAATATCTAATTTCGCTCAGCGGAAAAAGCGTCGCCAGGAGAAAGCTGAAAAACATGGAATGCTACTGGAAGTTCCTTATTTCCTCCCGCCGCTGCTTCGCCCAGCAAAAGGCAGTTTCGCCCGGCGGAAGGAATCTTCGCCCGACGAAACATGACAGTCAGCAAATATTCTAGTGTAACTCGCCCGACGAAAGACAGTATCGCCCAGCGACACTAGCTTCGCCCAGCGAAATCAGGCTGACTTCACTTCTTTATTTTGGCTTCCAGCTTATATACAATGGCTTTCTTTCTTTGCCTTCTTCCTTTTATTGATCCAAATGGTACATCCTGGAGCTTTTATTACTCATTGCTCCAATAATGCTTAATTACCTACAAAATGAATGGAAAACTATTAATCGTTACATAAATGAATCAAAAACACAAATATACACTAAAATGTAAAGTAAACGTATTTATAAACAAATCGGGGTTTATTCAAATGATATTAACCAAAAAGTATCGATAAGTGCAACAAAACTTATATATAAAAATAACTACAATTTGCACTTATCATCCTGAAAAATTATCCTTGTATTTGCCACTGCATCGCTGAAAAGGACTTCATTTCTTGTCCTCCATATACACCAATAAGATATCAACCAAATATATGTAATAGTTGTTCCTATCTCAACTGTTTTAGCACAGCCTAAGAACATATCTATACAACTAGTTCCTCCTGGCAGCTTGACTCCCAACCATGTTTCAATTTCCCCCCACATACTTTTAATTTTGTCACAGCCAAGAATGATATGTGTAATGTCTTCTATATTCTTAAAACAAAATACACAGGACATTTGATGAGGGTCACTAATTATGCCTCTTTTGATAAGGTTTCCACGAGTAGGCAGTCTATTTAAAAAAAGTCTCCAGCTAAAGATCAAGATTTTTAAATTCCATTTCCAAGAGTCTTTAATCCAGAGTCCACAGTCCTTAATTAGAATACTCTGATTTGGGGATGAATTAAATAAGGTTGGAAATTGAATTTTGAGAGCATTTCCACCAGTCCACCTTGAATGCCAGAAAGAAGCGTTGCATCCATTACCCACTTTCCATGTCAATTGATTGAAAATACCCTGCTCGTTTGTAGGCTTAGCAAGACCAACCAAGTCATTCCACTATCTTGACCACTGTTTTGATGAGTTCTCTGGCTGCTTTAAGAAGAGGCTGTGAAAATCACCTCTATATCTAGCCTTAATGATTCCTTTCCATATTGCAGCTGATTCATGAGTTATTCTCCAAAGTCATTTGGCCACTAATGCCCTGTTGAATGTAAAAATATCTTTAACTCCTAAGCCGCCTTGGTTTACAAATTAAGGACCATTTCACCCAAGCTATACTTTCCTTCTCCCTATCTCCTGCCCATAAGAATCTCCTCTGGATAGCTTTGTTTTCCTTTAATACTTTAACAGGTGCTAAGTAGAAAGCTAGATAATGTATTGGCAAGTTGGTTAACACAGAATTGATCAAAGTGACACGACCTCCAATGGATAATATCCTACCCCTCCAAGAAGCCAAACGATTTTTAATAGATGATATGATAGGCTTCCAAAATTCTGTTGATTTATGTCTACCCCCAACTGACAGTCCTAAGAATTTAAAAGGAAATTGTCCAACTTTGCAATTCAAGAATGTAGAAGCTGCTTCAACCCGATTTTCCTCTAATCCAAAACCCATTACTTTGCTTTTACTGTAATTAACCTTCAATCCAGACAAAACCTCAAAACCTCTTAGGACAGATTTAATTGCCCAAATATTAGACCATGATTCATAACATATGATTAGTGTATCATCAGCAAATTGAAGAAGAGATATTGTTGTGTCACCCTCAATCCTTACTCCTCTCAACAATCCACAAATCTCAGCTTTCTTGAAAAGAAGAGCCATACATTCTGAGATCAATACAAAAATGAATGGTGACAAAGGGTCACCCGGTTTAAGGCCCCTACTTATCTTAAAATCCTTAGAGGAACTCCCATTCACCAAAACAGAACCATAACTTTTACAGACTAATCCCCTCATCCAGTCTTGTCACTTAGGACTTAAATCCATAGCTTCAAGCACCTTTAAAAGGAAACTCCAACTTACACAATCATAAGCTTGGGAAAAATCTACCTTAAACATGAAGCCTTTCTTCTTTTTCTTTTTGACATAGTCAAACACTTCATTTGCCAAGAGAACATCATCAAGTAGATGTCTTCCTGGGACAAATGCAGTTTGAGAAGGAGATACCAATTTACTGATCACACATCTTAATCTTGCTGCTAGGATCTTAGACACTATTTTGTGAAGACAACCTATTAATGCTACAGGTCTGAATTCCTTCAAATTTTGAGGGTTATCTAAATTTGGAATAAGAACAAAGAATGCTGAACAAAAATACTTTGATAGGGTGGTCTTCTTATGAAATTCTGATATGCAATTATTGAAATCCTTCCCAACAATCTCCCAAGTCTTCCTTATAAAGTTCATATTGAACCCGTTGGGGCCAGGGTTTCTATCCCCATCACAAGACTTAATGGCTTCTAAAATATCCTCAGGTGCAAAAGCTTCAGTTAACATTGCATTGTCCTCCTCAGAAAGCTTTTCCAAAGAGCTTAGATCCAGATCAAAACTTTCAGTTGAATTCTTCTTGTATTTCTCTGCAAAATGATCCTGAATGACTTGTTTCACTTTTTCCACTCCTTCTTCTTCATTCAGACCTATATTCAATGCTGAAATTGTATTATCCCTTCTCCTTTTGCTAATGATAGAGTGAAAATACTTTGAATTATAGTCTCCCTCCTCTAACCACCTTGATCTTGCCTTCTGGTGAAGTAAGCTCTCCTTGACATGTAACTTGTTCCACATTTCCTCCATTGCTTCACCTCTTGATTTCAAAATATTCTCAAGAATTTTAGCTTCTAACTCAACCATCTCATCTTCCAATTCATTAATTCCTTTGATATTCTCCTCTACTTTAAGGTCTAAAAATCCAAAATCATTTATATTCCACCACCTAAGTCTCCTTTTAAGGTTTCTCATTTTTTGAATCAGAACATTACCCGCATCACCAGAAACTAGAATAGAATTCCAACTCTCTTTAACAAAATATAGGAAATCAGGATGATCGAACCAGGCATTGATTGTTTTGAAGGGCTTAAGTCCCCAATTCCTATTGTTCAAGACCAGGGAAACAGGCCTATGATCTGAAACATCTCTCACACCAACTTTCTGGTTTACAGCTTTCCATACACAACATAAGTCCTCATTTATAAGAAACTTATCTAACCAACTCTTGCAAGTACCATTAGAGTTAAACCAAGTAAATCTATTGCCCACAACAGGAAGATTTATTAGTTCCATGTCATCTATGAACACTCCAAATTCCTCCATTTCAACTTGATTATTGCTCCCTCTTCCTTTCCTCTCACTCTTAGATTTGATGGAATTAAAATCCCCCCCTAATATCCAATCCCCCCTTGGCAAAGTTGTTTTCAAACTAATAAGCTTCCCCCATAACCACCTTTTATCAGCTAAAACACATGAAGAATATATGTTTACTATGTAGATAGCTATACCCCTCCACATTCCATACACCCCTAGATAACCTCTACCAGAGAAACTAAATATAGAACTGAAAGAATTCTTATTCCAGATAGAAATCATACCTCCTTACTGACCCTTAGATCCAGTAGCAGACCACTCAAATTCTCCTCTTCCCCAAATTCTTCTAACAAAACCTTCATCTACCTTTTGACATTTTGTTTCTTGTAAAAGACAAAATTTTGTATTGTTGCTCTCCACCATCTGTTTAATTCTTCTTCTTTTGATTGAAGAATTACACCCTCAAATGTTGTAAGTTGTCAAATTCATGGAACTCTGATTGATACCTCCTTCAAATTTTCCCTTCTAGTACTGCCCGTATTTTCCATCACTACGCCAAAAATGACTTTTACTAGCTGTAGCGAGCGATTTTTTGGACGTGCTTGCAAGGCACAACCGCTCTTCGGGTGTTGCTACTACAACTCGATTCATTTTTTATCCTATTTAAAGCTGATGAAGGAAGGGAAATAGATGTCTCCAACTAACCCTGCTTGCATACTGAGTTTGAACAGCGGTTTGTTCGGTTACAGATGCTTCAAAGATTCGGGGTTTTACTCAGGTTATCTGTTCAATGAGATGTTTAGGATGTTAGGACTGATTGCTTTTCTGATAGATACGTGAAAGTATGGGATTTTGGGTTTTTGTTTAGTGTGCTCGCTAAGATCTTTTCTTTCGATCTTATGCCTACGTATTCCCGTTTACCGAAACAAGGAAATCAGAGCGTTCATAGTTCCTCCTATTCTATGGGAGGAAATTGGTTTTTGGTGTCTTGTTCAAAGCCCAAGACGTGAAGCGAAAGGTAGTTTGTATCTTGCTCAAAGCCCAAGATATGAAGCTGAAAGGTCTCGACTTTAGAGAGAGTTTGTCATCTCTAAAGAGGGATGAAGGAGAATTACTTTAATTGGGATACGCGGATCCGAGCAATGCCATAATTTCCGAAGAAGGGGTTTTAACCTGAAGGAGAAGACTTTAACTCTGTGTAGAGAGCAACGCCATCTTTCCTTAGGAATTCCTCATGCTAAAAGAAGGACAGTGGCATGGATGTAGATGATCCAGAGGCTTGCCGCTTACAGCGATTAGATGAAAGGGAATGAGTTGTTGATGTTTGAGTACTGTGAACGAGGCACAGACTTGATGCTAAAAGGTTGATTGGATCAACCAGTAGTTTTCTTATACAAAGCCTAAGAGGAGGCTAATTTGTGTCTCGTACAAAGTCCGAGAGAGAGGCTAAAAGGGTTCGACCCAGTGGGGATATTATTACACAAAGCCTAAGAGGAGGCTAAAAGGGTTGACTCAGTGGGAGAATCTTTTATAGCTCGTATGAAGCCCGAGATGGAGGCTGAAAAAGAGTTTGACTCTTGCTTTGGGGAATTTGTATCTCGTACGAAGCCCGAGATGGAGGCAAAAGGATGATTGACTCAATGGGGGAGTCTTTTATACTCAACAAGAGAGTGTTTTTTGTGTATCTCTTACAAAGCCCGAGATGGAGGCTAAAATTTGTTTCGCTGGGGAAGATCATTTGTACAAAGCCCAAGAGGAGGCTATCTTATGCTGAGGATAAGAAGGATCATTATACGAAGCCTAAGAGGAGGCGATCTGCTGGTGACGGTTTTAGTTAAGTGACAGGTCCAGTATACTGATATTTAAAGAGAAAATCAGTTTTTATATGAGCAACACTGTACTCATGGGTTTGACTAGAGGATCGGGATTGTTCCCTGTTCTTTAAGGAAAGGGGAAATCCAAAGGGTATTGAGACTGTCCGAGTCTACGGGTTTCTTCCTATCTTACGAAAGGGTCACTTGAGAATGTCTATGAGACTCAAGGAAAACAGACTGTCCAAGTCTAGAGTGTTATCTTTTGTACTATGTTTTATGAAACAGTAGTAGACTCTGGAAAGGACTGCTCTATGAAGATTACTAAGTTCTGTTCCTATACCTGTAGGAGGTCGTCGGGACAATTTGTACGAAGCCCAAGAGGAGGCTGGAAGCTTTTAAGAAGCCGATCGGTCCTTGTACAAAGCCCAAGAGAAGACTATCATTCCCGGAGGAAGAAATCATTATACAAAGCCTAAGAGGAGGCTGTCAATACTTCTAAGAAGCCGACGGGTCCTTGTACGATGCCCAAGAGGAGGCCGATGCTTTTAAGAAGCCCGTGGGTCTATCATCTCCTTTCCATTAGGAGAGATAACTCTTTTAAAGATAAAAACCACTGGTAAACGTGCGAGGTTTACTATCCAGCGACTTTTAACTTTTAAAGAGGGTTCCTTAGTTAAGGTCCAAGATTATGACCGTAGTGGGTCCCAAACCCCAAGAAATTCAAGGCAATGCTATTCACCGAGAATAGATCAAAGTCAGGAAAGTCTGAGAATTTGGAAGAAACTCAAAGATGCCATTCACGGAGAATACATTCATCTTGGGGAGTAGAGTTTCTTGATGATTCCTAAGGAGGACAGCTAAAGAGAAGACTGTATCTGGTGCTCCTATTGGGGATCTAGGTGTCTATTTCTACGACGAAACGGTTTTACGTGGTTCTAGACGTAGTTGCCGGGGAAAGTCAAAATATCTATACTATTATTACACAGTTGATATGAGTTTATGAAAGGAGACTTACACTGAGCAGCCCCACAATACAGTTTATATATATGAAAGCAGTAAATGAAAGCGATAAACACTTACTCGGTTGTAGAGCTTCCATGCTGTTTGGTTAGTTGTTCAACAAAGAAAGATTAAAAACAATAGTATATTCAAAATCAAAGGAGAAAGTGCTTTGAAAAAGAAAGATTTGGGGCTTACAACTCAAGGAGAGGCCCAAGGTTTTATCAGTGAATTTGTACAGAGGGTCTTATACAAGTGACTGTGGCCCAAAAAGTTTTATGTACAAAGGGATGAGTCTTACACTCTCTCAAGAGGGCCAAAGAGTTTTAAAGAAAAAGAGTGGGGCTTATAACACGAGGGTAGGCCCAATTGACTTTTCGTTTAAAATGGAGATCGCGCCGAGGTTTTCTTTTAATGCAGAGGGACTTATACAATAAGTGAGGCCCAAAATGTTTTGGTTAAAAGGGGGTTGGGTCTTACACTCTAATAGAGGCCCAAAGTGTTTTGAAGAAGAAGAAATGGGTCTTACTACACGAGGGTAGGCCCAGATGATTTTTGAAAAGGCGACGATCGCGCCGTTTTGTTTTTGACGGTATCGGGACTTATACAATAAGTGAGGCCCAAAAATGATTTGGTCAAAAAAGGATTGGGTCTTACACTCTATTAGAGGCCCAAAGTGTTTTGAAAATGATTTTTGAGAGTTGAATTAATCCAAAACCCTAATTTATTTCCAAAAATGTACTTAATTGAATAAAAATTCAATTAAAATGATCAAAATTGTTTAACACATGGGAAACAAATTGTGATCTTGGATTAATGCTTCAAAAATTAAGTATTGACCTCCAAGTCGTGATAGCAAGAGCAAATTGATTTCTGAGCTGGAGGTGTTACAGATGAGTTGTGATGATCTGAACAGCTTCCCTACACCCTATGGAATGTGTTTGAATGTTTGGACTTGATTGAAATTGGCTGGAACGATTTGTGGTACCTCAGCTGCAACTTGGTTAAAACCTTGAGCAACCAGCTGGTGATTTTGTGAAATCAGTGTTCCAGATGTTATGTGAGTGTTTGGATCACTTCTATATGATGTATGTGAAGTGTGTGAGTGATTGGTTTGATTGGAATTGCTCTCAAACTCAAAACCCGATAGTGACTTGCCTTTGAAGGCAAAATTGGAGTGAAAGAAGAGATTTTGAGGAAAGCATCTGTTTGATGGCTTTGGTGTCCTTAAACTGAACACAATTGAGCTCTATTTATAGTAGAGCAAGTTTGTTTTGGCTGCAATAGTGAATGGCAACTGCAGCAGGTGTTTCCTCAATGTTGGCCAATGAAAATGCAAGTCTCCTCTAGCCATTGACTAGAGGTTAGGGCACAGAGCTGTGGTTCCCTTGGTCTTGGATAAGTCTTGACTGATTTCAGATGAGAATGGCTCAGTCCATGCCACCTTGATGGTTCCATTGAATGCCTCATTCCAAATTTGGAGTCTTGTCCCTATTTTGGCAACTCTAGGTTCAACATGCTATTCCTTGTTCCTTGGACCTTGGAGGCTTGGCTCAGTGATTGTCCCCTTTGGATTCAATCCTCAGAGGTGTCCAAGTGGATTGGAGCATTTGAAATTGGCTGATTTTGGCAAATCGAGCCAAAATGCAAATTCTGCCTTGCTTTGACAGATTTCAGCAAGGCAACTTGCCAATGTTGTATCTCATGGTGTAAGTTGAATTTGGCAATGTTCTTGGCCATTTTGGAAAGCCCTTACATGATACAACAACTGTTTGAACAAGTTTGGTTTTGATCTCTTTTGATTCCAAGTGAAAAATCCCCCTACATTTGGCAAAAAGTGAAGGCAAATTCTGACTTAGTGAAAATTTCACTAAGTGTTGGAAAAAGTGACATTTTCACTTTTCAGCCACTTTGATCACTCCATAACTCAAAATCCTTAATGAATTGGAATGACTTGTAGTTGAAGCTTTTGTAGATGATAATGAGGGCTACAAATCAAGCTTTGGATGGAAAAAATTGGCCTTGTGGTTTAGGAGTTATGGTCCTCCAAAGTTGGTACCCTAGCCACTTTAATTTTTAACTTAGAATTTTTCTAAGTTTTTATGGTTACCCCTTTTACAAGTTATCTCACTTTCTTTGATTTTTCTTGATGAATGATGATTCAAATCATACATTAACATCATTTTAGGGTTAAAAAACCATTTTGGTGAAAAATCTCAAAAAGTCAAAGTTGACTTTTGTGCATAGTTGACTTTTTATCAGATGAATTCCAAACTGTGCAATTCTTCAGGAAATCATGTCCTTGACCTAAATCAAACTTGATGGACATGTTCCATGGGTGTTATAGGGTATATTTATTCATGTATTAGGGCTTGGGAGCATGTCCAGGTCAAAAGTCAAAGTTACAGTTGACTTTTTCGCAAAACCCTAATTGTGGTGCAGATGAAATCGAAACTTGTTACTCAAGCTTCTTGAATCAATCCATTGTTCCAAATGGATCAATATAGTATATCAAAGACCCTCAAATCATGTCTTGAGGTCTTGGCTCATGGTTTGTCCCAAAAGCCAACTTAGGGGTGAATTAGGTCAAGAAACCCTAATTCCTGATTTTTGATGTATGCATCCCCTGAGGCAAAATTAACTTGATGATTGGGTTCATGAGGTTCCATGAAGTATATTAGGTTATGTTTTGAATCATTGGCTTGTGTCCAAATGAAAATTTCCATCTGGAGGCCCTGGGCGATCAAAACCCTAATTTGGTGACACTGGCGATCTTGAGACTTGATCCACCTAGAAGGGAGCAGCATTGTGCTTAATCCTTGAAGTGGGAGTCCCTTTTATCCATTGTGGATGCTTTGAGAGGTTAGACAAGTTGAAGATCAAGTCATTCCTTGATTGATCCTTTGTCTAAAGCTCTGAGAGGGCTTGAAACCCTAATCATGATTGCAGTCAATGCTCAACAATTCCTTGAGGAGATTGATGAGGCATGATGATTCATCCATATTGTGATGATGATTTGCACAATGATGGGAAACTTTAGTGGTCAAAATTTGGGGTATGACAGATGCCCCTATTTAATCTTCTTGGACCCGAAGGTGTGAATGACGAAAGTATTCGAGCATTCGGGGTGCAAGAGGATTAAATATCGGAATATCCAAAATTTTGATGGCTATGAATGGAAGCTTGCGCATTCATCTTCTTTTGCTAAGCAATGATGCTTAGATAAGGTAAAACTTCCCCTCGATCCTGGTTCCCTACCAAGGAACTGGTCTCAGTTTCTGAAATAAACTTCCCCTCGATCCTGGTTTCCTACCAAGGAACTGGTCTCAGTTTCTGATTTAAACTTCCCCTCGATCCTGGTTTCCTACCAAGGAACTGGTCTTAGTTTCTTTTGTCAATAAACTTTATTGACAAGGAACGCTATTAGTAGCGGTTTTCCTCAAACTTCTCGCCGAATTCTCCTGGAGAGATGCCATTTGACGGAAAAAATTTGATGTCATACTTGCTGGGGAACCCAACGTCTGAGTTGTAGAGTTGCACAAACTTCTCTGTTTTGGAGACGCCATTTGTTTCTACTGGGGAAAGCGAGTCTCTTGAGAGACTGCTGTCGCTTAGGGATATTGCATCATACTTTTCTTGGGATCTTCCCAGAGAAATGCCATATGATGGGATCCAATTTTGAGGTGCCGATGACCTTTTCATTAGCGGCTTTTTAGAGAAATACTGATGTACGGCCGAATCTCTGTTTAAGAGGCTTTCTCTGGGGATTTTCCTTTAATCTGGGAAAGCAAGGATATCATCTTCGATGGCGAAGAGTGACATCTGTTGAAGGTTCTCTGATGTTTCAGAGGTTCAAGTTATCAAAGTGGTCAAGCGCCGACTCTGATCTAAAGATACACTGGTAGCGAGATTGTTCAGACGAAGCAATTCCTGACGAGGAAAGAACTGACAAACTCGATTGAGAGGACGGTTATCGCGGCAGGATAAGACCGACTCAAGTGATAGTGATGCAATAGGAAATGTGAAGGCAAATCAAAATGCATGATGTATGTATGCTTATGCTGACAAAACAGACGCAACATACACGCTAAAAGATGAACACGACTGGATACTCGGCCACTGCTGGGGACGAAAAGGTACCACTGGTTCAACAAGCAGCAATTCCACCTTGCTTAGGAGAGATAGTCCCTGTTGGGAGCTATGTTGATTGGGCTTAGGAGATGAGAACTCGGCCGAAGGTATCAGACAGGAAAACCGCATCTGATACAGTTGATCCTTTGTTCAAGCGCACTGGCTTAGAAGGAGTACTTTGATTCTGCACTTCGAAGTTCGCTTACTTCTGGAGAAGCGATCGGTGTTCTTCTGATGTTCAACAGTCAAAAGAAAAGCCATCTTTAATTTATAGCAGAAAAAGTTTTAACAAGTAAATTCATTTTGTTTCATTTCAAGAATCGCTGATTAAGTTAAACAACGTCGTTCTGTAAAGCTAAAACAAATAAGAATTACAAACAAAAGCACAAGGGCTCAAATTTTATTGATAAAATGGAGATCAGCCAAACGCGTGATCCCAAAGAGTATATACAAAGTTAGAAAATGGTAATTTACAGGGAAAAGGGCTACGTTGAAACATAACGACCACTATCCTTCTACCAACTTTGAATTCTGGGCATCCTGAGCTTCCGTCGAAGATGACCGTTGACTGGAGTTTTCCTCCGATGGATGATGTAACTGCTGCTGAGGGACTTGCCTCTGTTGAACATAGTTACTTGCCATTATCCCTAATTTTTGCCTGGATTGTACTATGATGTTTCCAATCCACCGGGATGATTTTTTTTCATGTCTCTAACTTTTGCCTGGACCGCCCTTTCGGGTTTTCAGTCCACCGAGACGTTTTTTTTAGGCGAAGTATTTCTTGACTACATCAACATTCGTGGGGTAGGCAAATTCCTCTCCGTCCATGGTTGCAAGTCTCAAGGCGCCGCCTGAGAAAGCTTTCGTGACCACATAGGGGCCATCATAATTCAGAGTCCATTTGCCTCGCGAATCAGAGAGAAATGATTATATCTTCTTGAGCACGAGGTCTCATTTCCTGAAGACACGAGGTCAGACTTTTTTGTCGAACGCCCTCTTCATTCTTTGTTGATACAACTGACTGTGGCATAGTGCCGTTATCCGCTTTTCTTCGATCAGGTTCAGTTCGTCGTGTCAATTTTGACACCATTCAGCTTCGGTAAGCTTAGCTTCCATCAATACTCGGATTGACGGGATCTCTACTTCTATGGGGAGAACTGCCTCCATGCCATACACTAGAGAGAAAGGGGTAGCCCCTGTTGAAGTGCGGACAGATGTACAATAACCGTGAAGAGCAAAGGGTAGCATCTCGTGCCAATCTTTGTAGGTTACAACCATCTTTTGAACAACCTTCTTGATGTTCTTGTTAGCCGCTTCTACCGCTCCGTTCATCTTGGGTCGGTAGGGAGATGAGTTATGGTGTTCAATTTTGAACTCTGCGCACAACTCCTTCATCATCTTATTGTTCAAGTTAGATCCATTATCCGTAATGATCTGGCTTGGAACACCATAACGGCAGATGATATTGTGTTTGATAAATCGGACCACTACTTGTCGGGTAACATTAGCGTACGACGCTGCTTCGACCCACTTGGTGAAGTAATCAATGGCTACCAGGATGAACCGATGTCCGTTTGAAGCCTTAGGTTCAATCAAGCCAATTATGTTTATTCCCCATATGGAAAAAGGCCATGGGGAAGAAAGAACTTTGAGATGCGATGGCGGTACATGAATTTTGTCGGAGTATATCTGACACTTGTGACACCTCCTCATGTACTTGTAGCAGTCGGATTCCATGGTCAACTAATAGTACCCGGCTCTGAGAATCTTTCTCGCCATTGTGTGTCCGTTGGCATGAGTGCCAAAGGATCCTTCATGAATTTCTTTCATAAGCATGTATGCTTCTGGTCTGTCCACACATCGGAGCAAGACCAAGTCAAAATTCCTCTTATAAAGAGTGTCACCGCTTAGGAAGAAGCTTTCGGCTAGCCTTCTGAGGGTTTTCCTGTCTTTTCTGAGTGCCCCAGGTGGGTACTCTTGTCATATTCTGATAGCAACATCTGCCAACGGGCAATCCTTCCCGTAAGAGCAGGTTTTTCGAAGACGTACTTGATTGGATCCATCTTGGAGACCAACCAAGTAGTATGACGAATCATATACTGACGAAGACGTTTGGCTGCCCAAGCCAAAGCGCAACAAGTTTTCTCAAGAATCGTGTACCGAGTTTCACAGTCGGTAAACTTCTTGCTCAGATAGTAAATGGCAGACTCTTTCCTTTTGGTTTCGTCTTGCTGGCCAAGTACACATCCCATCGAGTCCTCAAGGACTGTGAGATAAATGATCAGTGGTCTTCCTTCCACTAGTGGTGACAGAATCGGCGGATTCAACATATATTCCTTAATACTGTCGAAGGCAATTTGGCAGTCTTCTGACCAAACGCAATCCTGGTTCTTTTTCAGTAATTTGAAAATCGGCGCACACGTGGCGGTCATAAGGAATATGAATCTGGAGATGTAGTTCAAACGTCCCAGGAAACCCCTGACTTGTTTTTCAGTTTTCGGAGAAGGCATTTCTTGAATGGCCTTGACCTTGTCAGGATCAACTTCAATTTCTTTCTGGCTGACGATGAACCCTAGTAGTTTCCCCGAACGGACACCGAAGGTGCACTTGTTGGGATTCAAGCGGAGCTTGATTTTTATTAGACGTTCGAACAATTTTGACAGATGTTCAATGTGCTCACTCTCTGTTTTTGATTTTGCAATCAAATCATCGACATATACCTCGATTTCCTTGTGTATCATGTCATGAAATAGAGTGGTCATGGCCCTTTGATAGGTTGCCCCGGCATTCTTCAAACCGAACGACATTACCTTGTAGCAAAAAGTACCCCATGAGGTAATGAACGAAGTTTTCTCCATGTCTTTCGGCGCCATTTTGATCTGGTTATAGCCCAAAAATCCATCCATGAAGGAGAAAACTTTGAACTTTGCTGTACTGTCTACCAGCATGTCAATGTGTGGTAAAGGAAAGTCGTCCTTTGGACTTGCCTTGTTCAGATCTCTGTAATCGACACACATTCTGACCTTTCCATCCTTTTTAGGAACGGGTACGATGTTGGCTAACCATTGAGGATATTCAGATGTAGCGAGGAAACCCGCGTCGATCTGTTTCTGTACCTCCTCCTTGATCTTGATGGCCATGTCCGGGTGAGTGCGTCTCAACCTCTGCTTTACTGGCGGACATTCCGATCTCAATGGTAAGCGATGTTCCACGATGCTGGTATCCAACCCAGGCATGTCCTGATAGGACCAAGCGAACACATCGGGAAATTCTTTGAGAAGCTTTATCAAACCCTCTCTGGCAGTTGGACTGAGCAGTGCTCCAATCCTGATTTCTTTTCTCTCTTTTTCTGAACCCAAGTTTACCGTTTCCAACGGCTCTTTGTGAGGTTCAATGGACCTTTCCTCTTGTCTGAGTAATCGGGAGATCTCTTCTGGAATTTCGTTATCAACTTCTTCTTCAGCCCCAAATACCGGGAACTCAAAGTCGGGAGAAGGCATCGGATCGTATGTTTCAACGGGGTGTAAAACAAGCAATCTGCATGACGGTATGATTCGTGTTTAGAAGAGATAGAGAAAATGCAAGTGTGTGCAGTGTATTTATTTTACTGCTTGTTTTTTTTTTTTTAATTGTTTTTAGGATTACCATTTTCTGAAAAAGCAAAAAGAGAAAACAGCAATAATGCAGAAATTACAGAACGACGTTATTTTATTAATACACAAGTCAGTTCTTGAAACTACAGCCCTATAAAACAAAACTTTGTCGCTTTGGGCAAAGCGAAGAGGGAAATTTTACAAAAAGCGAGCCCTATCAAAACATCCGTTTCACCTGGGCAGGGTGAAAGGTTAAAGATGGCAATTACTTTGACTGGCGAACGACCTTCGGAACCTCGACAGCAACCCACTGGCGGCGAACTCCTCGGTGAATCACAAAGTCTGGCACCTTCCTTGATTTGTCTTCAGAAATAACGCTGATTTCTGGTGGAGCAGGATCGTTGGAATCTGTCTCCCAGACAGAGTTGTCGTAGGAGGATTCCTCTGTTGCATTTTGCAAAGTATTTGTGCTCTCAGCTGTATCTCCCCATCCAGTTGGCTGGATATCTTCGAGCCTGATACGAGAGCTTTCGGGAGCGGTGTACTTGACCATATAGTCGAACTTTCCACTTGGTTCTCCCAGAGTATCCCAAACTTCTTTGGAACTGGAGGAGTCATCTCTCTCGATGACGTTGACCTCGGGAAAAGCATAATTGATGAACTCAAGTCCTGCAAACGTTGAGAATTCATCGTCATGTTGACTAATTTCCGAATGACCTGAGTGTTGATCCCATGACATGGTGGGGACACAGGTATTCTGTTTAATGACGGTCAGCTGATTTTCGTTGTTCGGCTGACTCTCTTGCCCCAAGTTTCCTGGATAAGGTTTCCACATTGGCAGACCATCCATTGGGCCATAGTAAGTAGAATCAAAGTTGTCTTTCATTATAGTGTCTTCCTCTAATAAATTTGGTGGAGACGGCATCCTTCCGGATCACAATCTCCATAGATCATCTCGATGTCTGATCTGGGTATAAATCTCGGACTCTATGCGGGATAGCAAAATGGCATTTGCATTTCATCCTGCGACACATAACCGTCCTCTTTAAGATAGGACTTCCAATCCCCATCTATGTCAAAGGGATCCTCTTCATTGATAGCATGGACTACTTGAGTCACTGGTTGGAGGAAGCCTCCACTATGGAAGAAGTTCTGAATGGGATGAAGACTTTCATCGTCGACAGCAGTCTGGGTGCAGGTCGCAGAAAAACCAAGACCCTTCTTTGTTTTGTTATCAATAGGAATAACAAGTTGTCCCCATACTTTTGTATCGGTACTCTCGACTGCTTTGATAGCAACCTTGTATGAGGAAATCGATGTTCCTCCTTCGGATTGATTGTTCTTGCTCACTGACAGTGCTTGGAACTGCGTTCCAATAATCTCCTCAGGTTCTATACCAGCAGATGATGACAAGCTACTCACGAGCAGAGCCTGTTCCCCACAGACTATGACAAATTGATCGTTCTGAACGAACTTTAGCTTTTGGTGGAGGGTTGAGGTAACCGCTCCAGCCTGATGTATCCAAGGTCTTCCTAATAAACAACTGTACGTTGCCCGGATGTCCATGACCTGGAAAGTGACTTGAAAAGTATGAGGACCAATAGTTATGGGAAGATCGACTTCGCCGATAACTGCTTTTCTGGATCCGTCGAACGCTTTGACGACGACCTCACTGATTCTCATCGGAGGGCCTTTGAATGATAATTGCATCAAAGTGGACTTCGGCATAACATTCAGGGCTGACCCTGTGTCTACCAGTACGCTGGCTAAAGCATCGTCCTGGCAGTTGACTGTGATATTGAGCGCCATGTTATGACGGCGACCCTCTTCAGGTAATTCCTCATCACTAAATCCCAAATTATTGCAGGAAGTGATGTTAGAGACAATGCTATCGAACCGTCTGATTGTTACATCCTGTTTTACGAAGGCTTGCTCTAAGACTTTCTGTAGAGCCTCCCTGTGCGCTTCTAAACTGAGTAACAGTGATAATACTGATATCTTTGAAGGAGTTTGTAACAGCTGATCAACAATGTTGAATTCACTCCTTTGGATGAGCTTAAGCATCTCATCTTTGTCTTTCGACAGGTCGGGATTACTGGATTAACCGACTGGTGGATCAGGAATTTCCGTCTGAAGTTCCTTTTCTTTGTTGGATTCTCCAACTCCTCGGTTGGAGATTCGACCGCTCCGTGTTACACGACTGATGTCTACAATATTCATGACGGAGGGTAATGGAATTTCCTTTCCATTTTCAACTGTTGTTGCACCGTATTTGTAAGGGTAGCCTTAGCTGATTCATACGGTAATGGTCCCGGTAGATAGATGACTATGGGAACCTTCTGGTTTTTCTGACCATCATACACAACCTCAATCCGTTCCTGGTTGGGAACTCTGGATTCATCAAGTAGAGGAATGATGGTAAAAACATCCCTGGTCCTGTGGTGACCAGAGATCGTGAGGACATCCTCAACCTGCTTAGCAAGGTAGTTCGGCGACCAATTGATAAGTCCAGAACCTGGATATGGACGAATTTCTCCGCGATCCACTTGACCCTGAAGAGCTGTTCTCACAAAGTAACACCATTGGTTACTTTCTGAACAGATGTTACAACTGTCATAGTTGTGTGGGGGCACCTGGCCACACCCACTTTGGATACAATGTAACCTCACTAGGTTAGTCTCCACTAATCGGACATCCTGAATTTGACGCCGAGTAGGATTCCTGTTACTGATACTAATCTGCTGAGTATCTTCATCCATATAGATTGGCATCCACCAATGATTTAACAAGTGCTGAAGTGCCTCCTGGACAAGGGTACAACCCCGATCATTTTTGCAACCTGCTTTACAGCTTTGATAGTCGTGTGAGATCAGGAATTCGAGTCGGACCTGCTCAGCATGTAACTCTACCAGGTTGGTATTCATTACGCGAATATCGAAGATCTGAACCATGTTGATTTGATAGGGATTCCTATCATGGTAGTCTTGGATCCATCCAAGATCCATCTGACGCTGAAGGGCCTCTTGTATAAAAGAGCATCCCTGTTTGTTTACCGAGCAAGTCAGACAAGAACTGTAATCGTGCTGTGGCAGATTATGATACTGGCTTTGCCTTGAGTGTATCGCCACCAAGTTGACATTCATTGCACGGATATCGTGGTTCTGAATGATGTTGGAATTCGTGTAAACCATGTTAACTCCATGAACTCGGTGCTCTTGGATCCATCCAAGATCCATTTGTTCCTGTAGGGCTGATTGCACTACCAAACATCCTCGATTGTCTTTAGAGCAGATATCACACTGGTGATAGTTATGAGGTGGCACATGGCCATATCCACTCTGTCTACAATGCATCTTGACCAGATTGGTCCTCAATAAGAGTACATCGTGAATTTGATAGACGTTGTTAGTCTCTTTCTCAATCAGATTGACTGCAGCCTTCTCGTGTTGAGGCAGCGGGTTCGTGAGAACATTAGGATTCGTATCTTTGAAAGATAAGAGCCCGCTCCTAACAAGCTTTTGCACGTCAGATTTGAAATTGAGGCAATTCTCTATGTTATGCCCCGATCCTCCTTGATGATAAGGGCATGTCTGATCCGCTTTAAACCAAAAAGACGGATTTTCCGGTACAGTAAGAGGAGACTTAGTCTGGATGTGCCCCTTAGCCAGTAGTAACGGAAATAGTTCTGCGTACGACACAGGTATAGGGTCAAACCCTGATGGTCGTGTTGTACGGTTGTTATTGTACTGAGGACGAGCCTGCTGAAGAGGCTGTTGAGTCCTTTGCTGATTAGTTTGGCTCTGCGCAACCTGAGGTTGATACGTAGAAACAGGCGCGGGGCCGATAGCAGGAGTTACCGCTGCTACTGGTTGATAACGACGCCTTTGCTTTCCGAGAGAGATATTCCCAATATCTTGCTCTTTTTTCTTAGGGAGAGCACTACCGTATTTTTTAGTACCGCTCGTCGATCCAGTGTCTTTTACCAAACGTCCTTCTCGGACAGCTTCCTCAAGACGTACACCCATACCGACCATTTCGGTGAAATCACTGGGCGCACTGGCGACCATTCGGCCGTAGTAAAATGAGCTCAAGGTCTTTAAGAAGATCTTTGTCATCTCTTTCTCCTCAAGAGGTGGACAAATTTGAGCGGCGATTTCACGCCACCTTTGGGTATACTCCTTAAAAGTTTCTTTATCCTTTTGCGACATTGATCTGAGTTGATCTCTGTCGGGTGCCATGTCCAAATTGTATTTATAATGTTGAACGAAGGCAGTACCAAGATCTCTGAATGTGCTGATCGAGGCACGGTTTAAACCCATGTACCATTTTAAGGCAGCACCGGTTAAACTATCCTGAAAGTAGTGAATCAGCAGGTCCTAATTTTCCGTCTGAGCTGACATCCGTCGAGCGTACATCGTCAAATGACTCTGAGGGCAAGAGTTACCCTTGTATTTTTCAAAGTCAGGCACTTGGAATTTGTGCGGAACTTTCACATTGGGGACCAGACAAAGGTCTGCGGCGTCCTTTCCAAAAAGATCCTGACCGCGAATGGCTTGCAATTCCTTTTGCATTTCCAAGAACTGTTCCTGGAATTCATCCATTCGGTCAAACATAGTCTCCTTCTTGCCAGAAGGTATCTGTGGAATCTGTCCTTCCGGGACAGAGTGCACCACAGGGGGTGGTACTGTAACTACGGCGTTGAATCTTGGCGTCTCCCGAAGTTTGTAACCTTCAGGGGTCTTTAATATGCCTCTAGCATCTTCGCTTTCCCGAAGTTTGTAACCTTCAGGACCAGCGGCTCCTGCAGAAGTTCCCTGATCTTCAACGATCGGCGGAACATATCCTTCCAGGATATAGTTAACAGACATACCCCAGGGACGATCTTTCGGCATCTGATACCTAGGATCGAACTTCTCTATTATGGGCGTCGAGGTGACCTCCGAGATCACAGTCCTTTGTAGCTGAGCTTCTGCCATGGCTTGCATGTCGTTACAAAGCTTTCTCATATCCTCTCTCAAAGCGTCGAGCTCTTCTCTCAACTCTCTGTTCTCTTCCTCAAGATCATCCATCTTTTTCTGACGACTGGCCCGAGTATTGTACGAATGAGACAGTTTGACTCTAGAACCGAGACACAAACGTAAGATTCGTAGGTAAGGAGAATACGCGATGCGAGAATGATAAAATGCAATGATTTATATTAATTGTTTGTTGATTTAATCAAAATAAACTGCGACAATTAGATTGCAAATATCAAACGGTGGGGAAACCCCTTTTTATTGAATTCAAAGGATTACACAAATGGAAATACAGTAGATTACAAGGTGCGGAAATAGACCTAAACTAATGGGTCCTGGTACTTCCTCTTCTTTGACTGGGGCGCTTGGGCCGTTGTTGGGTTGTCATTCCTTTGCCATGCGAAAGGAGCGAGCAAATTCCTTTGGTCGTCTTGATTCTCTACAGCATGCTGCTCCAAAATTTCAATCAGAGCATCTTTCTCTCTCAGTAGTTGCTGTATTTGGATACACTCTATGTTGAGGGTGCGGTACTTGTTCTTCCAAGACCTTCTCTCCTTTAGAACTTTGTTGAGAGTAACCTGAAGCTTTTCAGTTTCCGCCATGAAGTACATGACAGATTCCCTCGGCGAAAGAATTCTGTAACGAGGATAAGGCATTTTTAGCTTGAGAGCTCTAGTTTGTACCCAATGGAGATAAGGCTCCACTGAGACATAGTCTAGTTTTCCTAGAGACTCTCGTCCTTTCTTATGAACGTGTTTCCATGCATGCACTATTTCCATCTTTAGTGCCCTGTCGTTTTCTCCTTCCTTGAAGAAAAGACCTTCCAAATGAGCGTTCTGCGGAACGAGCCTCATCGCGTATCCAAATTGACGAAGAACCAACACCGGATGGTAGTTGATTCCCCCCTTAATTCCTATGAGAGGTACGTTGGGGAAGTTTCCACAATGATCAATGATCCTGATCCCATCATAAATCTTAATGAACCAATCTATATCAGAGTTGGTAAGAGACATGATCTTCTGCGACCAGCGCAGGGCATTCTTGCAATCCCAAAAAGCAGCAGACTTAGGAAAATGAGAGATAAACCATTTGTAGAGCAAAGGTACACAGCATGTGATCTCCCCTCCGCTGTACAAACTTCCTAAGTGTAAAGAATGATACGCATCTGCGAGCAAAGTCGGCACAGGGTTTCCAATGAGAAAAACCTTAATAGCGTTGATATCGACGAAATTATTAATGTTGGGAAATAAAAATAACCCGTATGTAAGCAAGAACAAGATGCTTTCAAAAGCAGTCCCGTTCCCTATACTAGCGAAGTACAGAGCTTTCTTTGTTAAGAACTGGGCTGGAAAACCTTGTATGCCACCCTTGGTAGTCAGGTGAGTCCTGACCTCAGACTCGTCCAAATGAATTGCTCTTGCAATAGTCTGATTCTTTGGAATTTCTTCCAGTCCAGAAAATGGAGCTCGATCAGTGATATGTAAATCAATCAGATGAGAATACTCCTCCAGCGTTTCCACCAGAAGGTATCTGCGGAATCTGTCCTTCCGGGACAGTGTGTACCACGGGTTGTGGTATAGTCATTACGGCCGAGACTCTCGGTGCCTCCCGAAGTTTGTAACCTTCAGAAGTTGCTGTCATGCCCCTGGCATCTTCGTTTTTCCGAAGTTTGTAGCCTTCAGGCCCAGCGGTTCCTGCAGTGATTTCCTGATCTTCAGTGATCGGCGGAACATATCCTTCCGGGATATAATTAACAGGCATGCCCCAGGGGCGATCTTTCGGCATTCGATACCTAGGATCATACTTCTCCACTATGGGCATTGAAGTGATCTCTGAGATCACGGTTCTTTGTAGCTGAGCTTCTGCCATGGCTTGTATGTCGTTACGAAGCTTTCTCATATCCTTTCTCAGAGCGTAGATCTTTTCTTTCAATGCTCTGTTCTCTTCCTCGAGATCATCCATCCTTTTCTGACGATTGGCCCGAGTATTGTACGAATGAGACAGTTCGACTCTAGAACTGAGACACAAACGTGAGATTCGTAGGTAAGAAGAATACGCGACGTGAGAATGATGAATGCAATGATTATATTAATTATTTTTGGCTTAATCAAAATAAACTTCGACAATTAGATTGCAAATATCAAACAGTGGGGAAACCCCGTTTTATTGAATTCAAAGGATTGCGGAAATCGAAATACAGTAAATTACAAGGAGCGGTAACAAAAACCTAAGCTAATGGGTCCCGAGTCCTCTCTGAGGAGAACTCGGGTGCTGATTCTGGTACTTTCCTTTTCTTTGACCGGGGCTCTTGGGCCGTTGTCGGGTTGTCATTCCTTTGCCAGGTGAAAGGAGCGAGCAAATTCCTTTGGTCTTCCTGATTATCCACAGCATGTTGCTCTAAAATATCGATCAGAGCATCCTTATCTTTCAGCAGCTATTGTATTTTGGTACACTCCATGTTGAGAGTGCGGTACTTGTTCTTCTAAGACCTCCGCTCCTGTTGAACTTTGTTGAGAGTAACCTGAAGTTTTTCAGTTTCCGTCATGAAGTACATGACAGATTCCCTTGGCGGAAGAACTCCGTGACGAGGATACGGCATCTTTAGCTTGAGAGCTCTAGTTTGTACCCAGTGGAGATAAGGCTCCACCGAGACACAGTCCGGCTTTCCTAGAGACTCCCGTCCTTTCTTATGAACATGTTTCTAAGCGTTCACTATTTCCATCTTTAGTGCTCTGTCATTTTCTCCTTCTTTGAAGAAAAGACCTTCCAGATGAGCATTACGCGGGACATGCCTCATTGGGTATCCAAATTGACGATGAACCAATACCGGATGGTAGTTGATTCCTCCCTTAGTTCCTATAAGGGGTACGTTGGGGAAGTTTCCACAACGATCAATTATCCTGATCCTGTCATAAATCCTATTGCACCAATCAATGTCAGAGTTGGTGAGAGACATGATTTTCTGCGACCAACGTAAGGCACTCTTATGATCCTAAAATGCAGCAGACTTAGGCAAATGGGAGATAAACCATTTATATAGCAGGGGCACACAACACGTGATCTCTCCTCCGCTGTACAAATTCCCTAAGTGTACAGAATGATACGCATCTGCGAGAAAAGTTGGTACAGGGTTTCCAATGAGAAAAACCTTAACGGCGTTGATATCGACGAAGTTATCAATGTTGGGAAACAGAAATAACCCGTAGGTGAGTAAAACAAAGATGCTTTCAAAAGCATTCACGTTCCCTATACTAGCGAAATACAGGGCCTTCTTTGTTAAGAACTAGGCTGGCAAACCTTGGATGCCACCCTTGGTGGTCATGTGAGTCTTGATTTCTGACTCATCCAAATAGATTGATCTTGCAATGGTCTGATCCTTTGAAATTTCTTCCAGTCCAAAAAATGGAGCTCGATCAGTAATGTGTAGATCGGTTAGGTTAGAATACTCTTCCAGCGTTGGTGCGAGCTGGTAATCCGGGAATGTGAAACAGTGATAGACTGGATCGTAAAACTGAATGAGTGCCTCCATGATTCCTTCAATCACATGGACTCTTAACAGAGGTAGCAGACCTCCGTACTTGGCTCTGAAAGCCTCAGGGTTAGTGATCATCCTCGCTAACCTTCTCAAATCCTCAAGTTTTGGAACCTTGAAGGTGTACTTATGAGTTCTCCTTCTACCGAAATCCATGAGCGCGATCTTTTTCTCTGACATTTGCAATCATTGTCTCAGTTTAATTTGAAAAAGAGGGACTAGAAGAGAAAATTTGTCTTTGTTTTAATGTTTTTTTAGATGAATGCATGAATGCAGCACACAAAAACATAGAAAAAACATGGGGTCAAATGGTCGTTGTCATGAAGTCAAGGCTCTACCCATCCCCCAAAGGTTTATACTAGTGATTTTTGTACCTGTCTCTCAAAATCATCAGTTCTTGTCGAGAAAACACCAGCGGGCCAGGAACCGTGCTAGGTGATGTTTTTTCGAAGAACCTTCAGAAGAGGGTGGTATCGCGTGACAACCATTTCCAATAGTTTCCACACCACTAAAAGAGGTTTTTCCTAGGTGTATACTCAATCTTTCCACATGCGGCATCACACGCATTCCCATTAGCAGAAAAATAAACACATATATCAATTAGGAAAAGAAGTATATATATTTGGCCTAATGTCCTAGACTTTTAAGAGCTATGAATCCTATGTTCCTGACAGAAAATGGCTCCCCGGCAGAGTCGTCATTCTGTGGTTCCTTCCCAACTTAAAGGTTTTTGACCTTAGATCCTAGTGAAGTCAACAAAAGTCTCATTCCCAGTGAAATTCCCAAAGAAAGAAAGAAAAGAAAAGAGCCTCATGGTGGGCGCCACTTTACTGTAGCGAGCGATTTTTGACGAGATTCTTAAGCGCTGTCGCTCTTTGGGGTTTACTACAGGTCGATTCATTTTTTATCCTATTGTGAGCTGACTAAGGAAGGGAAATAGATGTCTCTAATTAACCCTGCTTGCATACTGAGTTTAAATAGCGGTCTGTTAGGTTACGGATGCTATATGGTAATGGGGCCTTTCTTTCTTCTTACTTTATTAAGGTGGAAAACTGGGACTATTCATGGGGAATTTTTCAGATTGGGTGGAGATAAGGGACTTTAGGTTTTTTTTATTAGTGTGCTCGCTAAGATTTTTCTTTCAATCTTATGCCTACGTATTCCCGTTTACCGAAACAGGGAAATCAGAGCGTTCGTAGTTCCTCCTATTCTATGGGAGGAAATGGTGTTTTGGTGTCTTGTTTGAAGCCCAAGACGTGAAGTGAAAGGTGGTTTGTATCTTGTTCAAAGCCCAAGATGTGAAGTTGAAGGTCTATTTGTATCTTGTTCAAAGCCCAAGACATGAAGCTGAAGGGTTTATTTATATCTTGTTCAAAGCCCAAGATGTGAAGCTAAAAGGTGTTGTCTTTAGAGAGAATTTGTCATCTATAAAGAGGGTCTGTTTGTCACAACTGTTTATAAAGGAGAATTACTTTAACCGGGATATGTGAATCCAGCAATGCCATAATTTCCTTTATAGGGGGTTCCAACCTAAAGGAGAAGACTTTAACTCAATGTAGAGCAATGCTATCTTTCCTTAGGAATTTTTCATGCTAAAAGAGGGACAATGGCATGGCTGTAAATAATCCAGAGGCTTGCCGCTTACAGCGATTAGATGAAGGGGAAGGAGTTGTTGATGTTTGTGTACTGTGAACGAGGCACAACTTTGATGCTAAAAGGTTGATTGACTCAACCGGGGTTTTCCTTATACAAAGCCTAAGAGGAGGCTATTGGCCCAACAAGAGGGAGTTTTTATGTGTCTCGTACGAAGCCCGAGAGAGAGGCTAAAAGGGTTGACTCAACAGGAGAATCTTTTATACTCAACAAGAGAGTGTTTTTGTATCTCGTACGAAGCCCGATATGGAGGCTAAAGATGGTGACTCACCAAGAGAATCTTTTATACTCAACAAGAGAGTGATTTTGTATCTCGTACGAAGCCCGAGATGGAGGCTAAAAGGTTATTGACTCAACAAGAGAGTCTTTTATACTAAAAAAGAGAGCGTTTTTGTATCTCGTACGAAGCCCGAGATGGAGGCTAAAAGGTTTGACTCAACAAGAGAGTCTTTGTGTCTCGTACGAAGCCCGAGATGGAGGCTAAAAGGTTTGACTCAACAAGAGAGTCTTTGTATCTCGTACGAAACCCGAGATGGAGGCTAAAAGGTTTGACTCAACAAGAGAGTCTTTGTATCTCGTACGAAGCCCGAGATGGAGGCTAAAAGGTTTGACTCAACAAGAGAGTCTTTGTATCTTGTACGAAGCCCGAGATGGAGGCTAAAAGGTTTGACTCAACAAGAGAGTCTTTGTATCTCGTACGAAGCCCGAGTTGGAGGCTAAAAGGTTACTGTTTCAGTTGAGTGACAGGTCCAGTATGTTGGTTCAACGAGAAAATCAGTTCTTATATGAGTAACACTGTACTCATGGATTTGATCTGAGGATCGGGATTATTTCCTGTTCTCTAAGGAAACGGGAAATCCAAAGGGTATTGAGACTGTCCGATTCTACGGGTGTCTTCCTATTTTTGAAAGGGACTTGAGAATGTCTTTGAGACTCAAGGAAATTAGACTGTCCAAGTCTAGAGTTTTATCTTTTGTACCATGCTTAAAGAAACAGTAGTAGTACGTTCACGGTAGTGTCGTACCTCGAAAAATACGATCCTCGCGATGGACACGGAAAAAACTGTTCGAAACAGAGTCGCCACCGAACTTTATTTATCCTAAGAGAGGGAAAGGAAAATATCGATAAAACCTTTAAAGAGATAAGAAAATGGTCATCACAACCAAATTCTAGGTTCGGGAGTCGGTTACGCAAGAGGGAAGGTATTAGCACCCTCTACGTCCGTTGTACTCAACGGGAACCTCTTGATTTGATTCGAGAGAAAGTTAGCTTAGTTTGTTTGTTTTCTTCTAACGTAGTATTGTTTTCTAAGGGGAAAGGGGTGGTTTTTTATTATTGTGCTCGGCGAAGATTGAAATCCTCGGGCCTACGTATTCCCTCGTGCAATGGAAAAGTCAGAGCATTCTTAGTTCGTGGGACTACTGTTTGTTTGTATTTTTTAAACGAACGAGTGTTTAATTCGCATTCTAACTGCTAAACGTTGGCTTGTCGGCTCGTCATGGGAGGCTGAAGCACTAGTTCATATGCGCGGAAGAATGAGCTAAACAATGTTCTTTTTTGTGAAAAGTTGTTTGAGTATGAATTAAGTGGATTAGAGATTTGATTGAAAAAAAAAGTTTGATTTGCATGTGTTTTAGGGTTTTGGTTGCATAAGAAGTGTTTAGTTTGTTAAGTATTTTGAGGGAAGAATGACGACTATTAGATAAACGAGACGTCGACCTCGCAACCAATTAATCGAGGCATGACTGAGATGCTAGATCTCAACGACACCTTTTTCATTCTATTAATTACGAAATTGTGTTCGTTGGACAATGTGCTTATTTGTCCATGTAATTAGGGCGAGTGTTTTAGGGAAGAAAGTTCGGAATGAACACAACCCAAAGCGTGCGCCTCAAGAGCATTCATTCAAGGGCCCAAGAGGTGCTAGACCTCAAAAGTCCACTACTTTCTCAGTTTGATTTAAGAAAAAGATTTGAATTTGATGTATTTTAGACGCGTTAAATCGATTTAGGGTTTGAACGACTTAAGAGTTAAAAAGATTACGTATTTTAAGTGTTTTAGAAATGGAAGACGGAACGAACACAACCCAAGGCGTGCGCCCCAAGAGCGGTCGTTCAAGGACCCAAGGAGTGCTAGACCCCAAAAGCCCACTACTTCCACGATTAATTAGGAAAACGGTTTAAGAAACTTGATTTAAATATTTTATAAGAAAATATTAAGTATTAGATAGTCGATTATGATCTTAAGAAAGTGTTTTAAAAGATTGAATGTTTTAATTGAATTGAATGTCTTAAGTATTAGAGTTTAAGTGGATTAAGTTTTTTTTTTATGAAAGATGGAACGATCACAACCCAAGGCGTGCGCCCCAAGAGCGATCGTTCAAGGACCCAAAGAGTGCTAGACTCCAAAAGCCCACTACTTCCATAATTTAATTGAGAAAATAAATTTTTAAAAGTATTAATTAAATGTTTTATAAAAGAAAATGATTTAAGTATATCAAAGTTGATTAAGATTTTAAGTTAAAATAAATTTTGTAAAAGATTAGGTAATTGTTTTAAAATTTGAATTAAGATTTATAAGTAAAAGTTTTACTAAAGTTGAATGTTTTAGTTATATTAAAATATTTTAAGTATTTTAGAAATGGAAGATGCAACGAACACAACCCAAGGCGTGCGCCCTAAGAGCGATCATCCAAGGACCCAAGGAGTGCTAGACTCCAAAAGCCCACTACTTCCATAATTAATTAAGAAAATGTATTAGAAATATTAATTAGAATGAATTGTGATTTTTTAATTTAGTTAAGAAAGTATTTTATGATAATTTTAGCGCTAGAGAAAATGGATTAATTAAAATCAAATATTAATTAATAAACTAATTAATTAACATTTTAATAAAAAACTAAAAAAATTGGTAAATAGATTTTGTTATTTAAAAAAAATAATAATTAAAAGTTTATAATTGGTTTATATATTAAAAGTAATATCAAAAAGAAAACTAAAAGAACAAAAATAAATAAAAAATGGGTGACCGGTGATGTCACCGGTGGATACGACCACCCCACCACTTCCTTTACATTCACGGGATAAACCAACAGATGAGAAAATCAAATTCATAACCTCACTCCGTTCCTCTCTCTTCTCTCACGTATCTATCTCTCTCACGTCTTTCTCTCTATGAAACACCTCGCCGGAAACCTAATTTCCATTCGCCGTTCGCCACTTTCCCTCCTTCTCCTTCTTCCTCTCGTTTCAACGCCCCTCTTTCTCTCCAACCCAAAACCCTTTCTTCTGAAACTCACCAAGTCTCCCTCTCAACTCGTCAATTTCTCAAACGAAACCCTCAATCCCTTTTTGAATTCAAACAGAAACAAATACTTTTCCCCAAAAAATTTTACCCTAAATGCCAAAGGCGTACCAAATTCGAACCCAAATCTATCGCAACCTCAGATTTTTATGTGGAAATCAAAAAGCGAGTAGCAAATCGACAGATAATTGGAGAAAACATCCAATCAAAGCAACTCAGATCAATATGCGGTGAAGTCGGAATATGAAATGCGAAGGAAAAAAGTTTCAAGAATATTTACCCAAATCGCGGTGCTCCGGTGGTCAGGTTTTCCAAATTGTGGTGCTCCGGTGGTCAGGTTTGAGAGGTTTCGAAAAACTTCAGGTATAGTGTCCCTTCTTTATCTTTGAATCTTCTTTTCTCCTTTTCTTTGTGTCGTCTTGCTGGAAATGTCGCGTCTTGATAGTGGGTTCAGTGGCTAAGCTCACTATCTTAGAGTTTCAGTATGAAACTCTAAGAAGCTTTTTTAGGATTTGAGCTTTAGTAAGGGTTGGGGTTGGTTTTAGCAGAGCTTCGCTAGGGTTTTCTGGGTTGCTTCATGAGTGAATAGTAACACGTATTTATAGGCTCAGAAATGTGAAATGAGGTACGTGTGAGGTGAAATTTTTGGTACGTGTGAGAGAATAATTCCGTTAGATAATGGAGAGGATTGCTGATTTCGTGGGATTTGGGTGATAGTAAATCATTCTCTGATTTTGTTTGTAGTGTGAGCTGTACCTCTTCTAGAATGTGGTTTTTTGATTTTCATTGTGTGATATTTGTGTGTTTACGTGGCCTGAATTACCATGATTTTTACTACATTGCTCTTATTTTCACTGCTGTAAAGTTATTACTTTTGTAACTTTTCACTGCTCTTGACTTTATGCTGATGTGGCAATTATTTGACTCAAGTTGACATTTGTTGAATTTTCTGATGAGCTATGAATTTGTTATTTAACTCTGCTGTCAAAATTTGGATACTCTAGTGATAAACTTCTTGCAATCTGTTTGAAATTGGATGGCCTTTGCCTTGGTTTTAATTTACATTGGCTTTGTGGCTCTGCTTCTGATATGCTTTGGCTGTGATTGCAGAAGTAAGGGGCGGTAAGCCAGTTAGCAAGGATGTGATCGACAGCATAAAGATGCGCGTGGCAGAAGAATCATGGAGTTAGTCTTGCTTCTGTCAAGTTGATAAAGCCTCCACATACAAAACCTCACATCCTACAGAATTGACTCAATTGGTGTCGTTAAAGCAACTCAAAAACTCTCAGATTTTCTTGGAACACCGGTGGCAGCAATAGATGTTTTCACTGCATCCTGCATTCAAGAATTGGCTAACTTCTCTGAAGATCTTCTATCAAAAACTCAGACTCATCTTTCAAGCCATCCATCCAATGTTCTAGAAGCGGAAATTAATTTAACTGAATCAGTTGTGAAGGTATCCAAGTCTCGCTAGTTGGGTATCCGTTTACTTCAATTCCTGGCTCTTATTTATATCTCAATCATGCTGGCCTCTCCTGTTTATCTATCCATAACTGCTCTTTTAAACTTTAGCCTATGTGCCAATAAACCAGTAGCTGGAGTTCCTTGGTTAAATTACATAATTTCTCTGATTTTTGCACCGTTTGCTTGGATTCTTTGCATTGCTTCTACTTGCATTTGCATACAATATGGAGCTTTTGGCCCTTGTTTTAGTGCATACCTTGATGACACTCTTGAGCATTAAATATGATTTGCTCATGTTATGCATTCTTAAGTTTTGTTATTACTGTCAAGTCTTGTTTTTGGAAAATATTGTATCCTTTTTTGAGAATGTATGTCCTTGTTGATATTGAACCTCTTTAGATTTATCTTTGATGCCCTGTAATGTTGTCTTATGGTTCTTGCTTTATATGCTATGCGTTCTGCCGACATTTTGGATTTTGTTTTTTCTAATGGCCTATTCATCTCTGTTTCATGTATTTTTGGTGCAACATGCTTGGCACATTATGTGAATTTGATGGAAGCTTGGAGGAGTGGATTGACCTAAGGACGTTTGGAAAACTTGACAAAAGGTCCACGACTTTGGTTTGAAGACAGTTAGGCAATATTTTTGGCTTAATGTTGAAGTCTTAGTGGTGAGAAGCATCGGATACACATTTCACGACAGGGTCTATCGGGTGTGATGAAACTGCAGGCTCTTCAGCACCAATGAAAGATAATTCCTCACCATCTTTCTCTAGACCCTGATCACCTGGATTGCTGAAGTTAGCTATCATTCCACAGTTAATTTGTTTGGGCAGTGATGAAATCTTCGAAGCATTAGGATGTTGCCTGCTAGAAACACTGGTCCATGAATTCTGCATAACGTTCAAAAGAGTGCCATGCAGGGATGCACCATATATACCAGAAGGCTGACTGCCACGAATTTGATCCGTACCACTCGGCTGGGACATGTCCTGAGCAGATGCAATTTCAAGTTGACTAGCTTGAGCTCTTTCACCGTATTCATCTATCTGATTCGAGGAAGCCAGCTGATTATTTGTTACTTGTCCACCAAGATGAGCTATATTCTGATTCTGATTATGGTTCTTGGAGAATGGAAAGCCAGATGTGAAAGCCGGTGGAATGTTCCCTAGCAACTGTACTGAGAAGCCTTATCAAAAACTTGCCCTGTGGTACTAGAAATTTTATCCCTATTCTCCCTAGGAGATGACTCTTGAGAAGGAAATGTCTGGTTAGTAACCAACCATGTATGTCCCTTATCCCCTGTCTCAGACATGTGAAGTGCAGTAAGACCTGAATCTGATGAGCCATGAGAAAATACCATGCCAGGCCCCTGAGTAGGTGGAGCCAATTGTAATCCAAAGCCCTTAGTCGAAGAACTTTGATTCCTTGGAGGATGTGCAGCAAATCCATCTGAAGATTCAGTTTCAGGCACCTTGGGTAAAGCAGTCTTCTGCAAGGCAAAATTACCAACACTTCTATTCAATGTGGTCATTGCTTTTGGGATTTGCTTAGAACTCATGTCTTTATTTTTTCGCTCGCAGGCTGGTGTATGTGGAGCAGTTTTGTTTTAGCGTCTCATATGTGCTTTCATGCTTGTGGTAAGGATTGCAAGTGGTTGGCTCCAAAACAGAATGATGTGTTTGGCAACATGTGAAGGCAAAGTTTTTGTTGTGAATATTGGGCGGTGGTTGTATGCAATGTTGTATCGTGTTGTAGCTAGCATATGTCTTATGATATTTTGTTTTTTTAATTTTGACAACATGAACTTGGTTCTTTTACAATTAGCATGAGCCTGTTGTTATGGAATGAATGGTTTGTATGTAATGAATGGGTTTTCATCAATTCTTGGACTCTTAGTGTAATGAATGGGCTTTAATCATTTTTCTGCAATTCCATGGCTTATATCTTGTAGAAATCTTTTAGTATTTTGGTCATATAACTTGTCTTAGTCACCCCTCCATGCGCAATCTTATGAATAAATTTGAATGATTCTTGACTCTTGATTAAAAGACTATGACAATTTGAATTTGCTATGTGAATCCAAAAACCAAATGAGATCTTGAATTAATCCACAAATTTTTGAAATAAACTGAGATTTGGAATCAATGAATTCATCTGAGCCTAAACACTTGAATACCAATATACTGGATCTTTTGTAATGAACCAAATGAGCCAGAAATTATCTTGAAAACAGAGGAACATAACTTATGAATTGTAGTGTTCAAAGTCCTGATTGCAAGTATATTGTTCTCTGACTATTCTTAATCATAAAACTCCTGCTCTGGTATAGTTGGAGAGCCTAGTTCATCCATAACTAACCTGATTTGTCACACAACTCTAAAACACGCCTCACCTGAAGTAAACCATAGCCTTGATCAGGACACAAACTCTTATTTGACCAAGATTATTATCAAAATTTCACCTGTACAGAAAATATCACTGCACACACACTAGCCCTGAATGAACTTCAACTTAGCCTTGAGTTAATTCAATTCAACCTTGCGAGACCCTAAGTAAGGACTACAAGCAGAAGCAACATATTTTTTTTGGATTTCCTGAGTAATAAAAGGTGTATGGAAACACAGATGAAAAATATATACAGGTAGGACAAATTTGGGGTATGACAGGTAGAAAGATCTAGACTCTTTGAAAGATTGTTCTATTAAGATGACTAATTTATGTTCATATACCTCTAGGAGGTCGTTGGGACAATTTGTACGAAGCCCAAGAGGAGGCTGGAAACTTTTAAGAAGCCGAGGGACAATTTGTACGGAGCCCAACAGGAGGCTATCATTCCCGGAGGAAGAAATCATTTATATGAAGCCTAAGAGGAGGCTGTGAATACTTCTAAGAAGCTGACGGGTCCTTGTACAACGCCCAAGAGGAGGCGGGGATGCTTTTAAGAAGCCTGTGGGTCCCCAAACCCCGAGAAATTCAAGACAGGCTATTCACAAAGAATAGATCAAGCCAGGAAAGTTCGAGAATTTGGAAGAATCTCAAGGGATGCAATTCACGGAGAAGAGATCATCTCTGGGGAGTAGAGTTTCTTGACAATTCCTAAGGAGGACAGCCGAAGAGAAGACTGTATCTGGTGCTCCTATGGGGGATCTAGTATTGTCTATTTTTAAGAATGATCGAAACGTCTTTACCTAGTGCTAGACGTAGTTACCGGGGAAACTCTAAATATCTATACTATTATTACACAGTCGATATGAGTTTATGAAAGAAGACTTACAGTGAAACAGCCCCACAACACAGTTATATGTATATGAAAGCGGTAAATGAAAGCATATAAACACTTACTCGGTTGTAGAGCTTCCATGCTGTTTGGTTAGTTGTTCAACAAAGAAAGATTGAAAACAACAGTATATTTCAAAATCAAAGGAGAAAGTGCTTTTGAAAGGAAAGTTGGGGCTTACAGCTTAAGGAGAGGCCCAGGGTTTTAGTAGTGATTGCACTGTGATATGAGTTTGTACAGTGGGACTTATACAAGTGACTGAGGCCCAAAAAGTTTTCTGTACAAGGGGAATGGGTCTTACACTCTCTCAAGAGGCCCAAAAAAAACGATTTAGAGAAAAGAAGCGGGTCTTACAACTCGAGGGTAGGCCCAATGGTTAATTTTGAAAAGGGCGACGATCGCGCCGAGGTTTTGGAAACACCGTGGGACTTATACAAGTGATTGAGGCCCAAAATTTTGGTATTTACAAAGGAATTGGGTCTTACACTCTATTAGAGGCCCCAAGGTTTTAAAATGAAAATAAATGGGACTTATAGCTCAAGGAGAAGCCCAATGGTCTTTTTTGTTAAAAGGCGACGATCGCGCCGAACTTTGTAAATGTACAGAGGGACTTATACAATGTCTGAGGCCCAAAAGCATTTATTTACAAAAGGGGTGGGACTTACACTCTATTAGAGGCCCAAGGTGTATTTTAGGAAAAGAAATGGGGCTTACAACACGAGGGGAGGCCCAGATGATTTTCAGTTTGAAAATGGCGATCGCGCCGAGATTTTTAACGTATCGGGACTTATACCATAACTGAGGCCCAAAATATTTTTGTACAAAAAGGGTTGGGTCTTACACTCTATTAGAGGCCCATGAGTGATTTGGAAAAGTTTGTTAGGGAGAAAATCAATAAAACCCTAATTTCATTTTTTAAAGGCATTTTTCAAAGAAAAATCAAGTAAAAAATGATAAAAATATCAAATAAAATCATTAATCATGTTATAAACAATGATTAAGGTTTATGAAAAAGTATTTTATCCACATGAATATTTAAAATCATTTTGGTTTTAAAAATAAAGAAAAAGAAATCATTTTAAAAGCATTTAAAACAATTTAAAACAATATTTTTGAATATATTAAAAATATATCAAATAATAATATTTTTTGAAATTTTTTGGTGGATTAAAATATTATGGAGTATGAATAAGAAGTGTGTAAAACAGAATTGGAAAATGATGATTTTTGCTATGTAAAAGAATTGGTTGAGTTTTGAAGATAAACTAAGAAAAAGAGGAAAGATGTCACAACATCACATTCGACATCACTCATGAGTTTTGAAGATAAGAGAAAAAGGGAAGATGTCACAACATCACATTCGACATCAGAACTGCACCTTGGTTTTCAACATCTTTTTTATCAAACTTCAAACATTCATAACTCTCTCAATTTTTAACGAAATTAAAATCCGTAAGAACCTATCTTGACCGATTTTTCGCAAGGAATCCAATGGTATCACTCATATATACTGAAACTTAATGTTCAGCACACACAAGGCAAAAAACCAGATCTGCATGTTGATTTTAAACATCTTTGCTTATCAAACTTTCAACACTCATAACTCTCTCAATTTTTGAGGAAATTAAAATCCGTAAGAACCTATCTTGACCAATTTTTCGCAAGGAAACTAATGGTATCACTCATACATACTGAAACTTAATGTACAACACACACAAGGCAAAAAACCAGATCTGCACCTTAAGTTTAAAACAACATAAACTCCACATATAAACATGTTAAAGTGCAAACAGTAGGAGGATCATATCATACACATTAAGGACTACATTTTTGCTTCAAGAATTGTTCAATATGATGCATGTATGTGGACATCAAAGGAAAGCATGATTCAAAGAATTCAAGTTATGAATTTTACCTCTTTTTTGGAGATTTTGTGCAACCTACCAAGTGCTTTGTTCCAGAAATAATTTGATGCTTTGGACACCCTCAAATGACCTCTTAGGAGCTTTTAGGATTAGTGGAATCAGCTGGAACCTGCAAAAACACAAAATGGCCCTTTCTTGCAAAAGGGGTTAAAGTGGCCAAAATAGCAACTCTCTCAAATGGTGTTCCAGATGTGTGGCACCATTTGGGACAGTTCAAGGATGATATTTGGAGTGTGTTTGAGGTTTTATCTGGTTTGGAAAGTGACTGAATCAAGACATGGCTTGAAAAATGCAAAAAAAAGTCCAATTTTGAGGTTTTGAGAGGTGACTTTGTGATTTTGGTGTTACAGGTCACTTGTGATAGTTTGGATCACCTACATATGATGTTTATGAGGTGTAAGGATCATGAGATGTGATGGAAATGCTCTCTAACTCAAAAACTCAGAATTACCTTACTAAAGAAGGCATTTTGGAGTGAAAGAAGTGATTTTGAGGAAAGCATCTGTTTGATGGCTTTGGTGTACTCAAACTGAGCACAAATGAGCTCTATTTATAGTAGAGCAAGTTTGTTTTGGGAGCAATAGTGATTGGCAACTGCATCAGAGGTTTGTTCAATGTTGGCCAATGAAAATCCAAGTCTCCTCTAGCCATTGACTAGAGGTTAGAGCACAGAGCTTTGGTTCCCTACTTGTAGGAGGAATCTTGACTGAATTCAGTTGCAAATGTGTCAGTCCATGCCACCTCTAAACATCTATTGAATGCTCCAATCCAAAATTGGAGTCTTGTCCCTCTTTTAGGGATTTCTAGGTTTGGCATGCTACTTCTTGTTCCAAGGACTTTGGAGGCTTGGCTCAGTGATTGTCCCCTTTAGATTTGATCCTCAGATGTGTCCAAGATGATGACAAGGCTTGGAAATTCATGTGGCACAAGAAATGTGCAAATCTGTCCTGAAACATGTCTTAAAAATCAGTTGCAGCAAGCCTTGTTGTAAAATCCATAACTTCTTGCTCAAGAATGATAAATGGTTGTTCCAGGACTCTATGGAAAGCTGAGATGACATACTTCAACTTTGATGTTTGACCCTAGACTTGGTTCAACTTGGATCATGGAGAAAAACATCCTTGAAGTTGGGACATTCTTGCTGGAAAAATAGTAATGATGTCCTATGCAATGTTGGAACATCTGACAATTTTGAACATTAATAATTCCAAACTTTAATCACTTGTATCTTTTAATCCACTATGATATTCTGAGTTGAAGTGAATTGCATCTTTGATGGTTGTCTTTCATGGTGACAAAGCTTGAAAATTGTGTGGCACAAGAAAAAGTGCACAAAACCTGTCCTAAAAAACAGCTGCTGCAAGCCTTCTTGTAAAGTCCATAACTTCCTGCTCGAGTGTGATAAATGGACGTTCTACAACTTTCTGGAAAGCTGAGATGACGTACTTCAACTTTGATGTTCAAGGTTTGGCTTGAATCAACTTGTAAAGTTGTCAAAAATGACCTTGAACTTGTGTGGTCAAATCTGTCCTAAAAGCTGTCATGAAAATTCTGTTTTATCAATGCCTTTTGCAGAGACCATAACTTTCTGCTCGAGAATGATAAATGAGCTTTCTAGGACTTTCTGGAAAGGTGAGATGACTTAATTCAACTTTCATGCCCAGGGTTTTTCCTGAATCAACTTGGATCATGGAGAAAAACATCCTTGAAGTTGGGACATTCTTGCTGGAAAAATATTAACGTTGTCCTATGAAATGTCAGAACATTGGACATTAAGAATTCCCAACTTTGATCACTTATATCTTTTAATCCTTATGATATTTTGAGTTTATTCCTTCTACAGTGTTGAAGTATCATATACCCTCTTTAAAAGTAGTACTTAAGCAAAATCAATGGATGCTTGGATCAATAGTTACAACCTTGAAAAGTTGTTCACTTGAACATGATTTTAACTTAGAAAAAATTTCTAAGTTTCTTTCAATTTGATCAATTTTGCAATTTTGCATGATTTCTTGATTTAAATTTGATCAAATTAAATCATCCATCATATTTTCTTGAGTAATGGCTTGTGAAGCTCAAAGTTGACCAAAAGTCAAACTTTGACTTTCTGCGTCAGTTGACTTTGTATTAGATGAACTTGAGGCTTGATCCACTTGAAATGTTGCACTCTTGTGCTTAATTCTTGATGTGGGAGTCCTCTTGATCCTTTGTGGGTGTTTAAGAGGTTAGATAAGTTGAAGATCATGTCATTCCTTGATTGATCCTTTGCCTAAGGCTCAAAGAGGGCTTGAAACCCTAAGCTTGATTGTAGTGAATGCTCAACAATCCCTTGAGGAGATTGATGAGGCACAAAGGTACATCCATATTGTGATGATAATTTACACAATGATGGGAAATCTTGGTGGTCAAAATTTGGGGTATGACAGTAACTCATAACATAACAAGCATACATGTGAAACAACCAAAGCAATTAACAAAACAAATTGTCAAATTCCTATCACCATCGCCCGGCGAGCAGCCAGCGAGGCTAGCTTGCTTTCGGTTCGCCCGACGAACCCAAGGCAAGGGGCAGACAGAAGAATAAGTGTAGCATGGTCGCCCGATGACCAATAAGCAAGTAGCTCGCCTTCTGTTCGTCGAGGCTTGCCCAGTGACCATAGCAGAAAAACAGGTCGCCTCGGGCTCGCCCAAGCTAGTCCGACGACCGCATCAAAATCTGCAGAAATACCAGTAGAACAGACAACAAACAAGGGGGTTTCCAACCTCCCACCCCAAACCAAGTTCTCAGCACAACCATAAGTCAACATATAACACACATTTTCTCATAACCAACATGAAATCAACACATTCATAGAATATTCATGGAAATGAAAGAATCACATATCAACAATATAATTTCTACCTCAAAACCTAAAATCACCGATTTCTACAATCTATAGCATCTACCTAGAACCCACCTTGCAATGATGATGAAGAAGTTGTGGATGATGAAGATGCGATGATGTTGATGAAGAATGAGGAGAATCCAAGTTTCTTCTTCTTTCTACTTTTCTCTTCTTTCTCTCTATTTTCTCCTTTTTATCTTTTTCCTCTCTAATACTCCCACTTGTTGGAAAGAAGTGAAAGAAATTATACATAGAAAATATCATTAGAGCTAGCAAGACCAATTGGCAAGTGTGGTAGAAAATGGTTAGTTAGTAGGAGAATAAATATTAAGTGGTACAATGCTTAATATTTGTTCTCTTAGAGCAACTGAGTCATTATTAATGTTATCCAAATGTCTCTATTGTACCAATTTAACAAAAAGTTAGTATTAAATAATATTAATTAAGTCAATTCGAGCTCATTAGTTACTCTAATTATCCCAACTGATAACTCTTAGAGCACATAGAAACTCAGTTGATCTCAACTGATATTATTTAGATCACTTTAGGAAATACGGGGTATTACAGTACAAATGACATCATCTACAATCAGCGCATCGAGCCTCCTCTTGTACTCAACAACACCATCGGGATTTGACTGCATGCCCTTCAATTTCCTCGCCCGTGGGGACCCCATTAGGGAATGTTGCACCCTCCTGTCACAAATGGTGGGGAAATGCTCATATATCCAACACTGATATCAAAACACAGACACAACAAATAATAAATAAGACATGTTATTCGTAACATTTAAATAAGAAATCAACAACAAATAATAATTTCAAGTATACCTGTAACAGACTCAAGTAACCACCAAGCTGTTTGGTCAAAAAATATTGTCGCCACTTCAAGCCGCTACAAGCTCGTCATACGTCTTCCGAAGTTAAGATATACGAAGGTGAGCACCCTTTTTAATGCCAAAATCCTCCTGCACGACCGCCTCAGAAACTCCCAAATCTCGTGCAGCAGTCATACATGCAAGCGACATGCTAAGAGCAGGGGACGTCCAGAATCTCCCGCCGATGGGGAGATGGAAAAATGAGGAGATATCATCCAAAGTAATAGTCATCTCCCCAAACGGGAGATGAAATCAAGATGTCTCCTTGTGCTGTCTCTCAACAAACACAATAAGTAGTGGAGCGTCGAGCTTGGTAAGGGAGCACTGGGCCAAATCAAAAAGCTCGAACTCTCGTACAATCTGGCTGACATGCTCAGGCATCAAAATCTTCGGGAAGTCCTTAAGTTTCAACCTGTGTGATGTCACCTTTAGTATGGGATGCTCCTGTGACAAACAAATATAAAAAAAATTAGCAATTAGCTTTCACGACACAATAATAAACAAATTAAAGTTAAACATAAAAGACATACACCTCTTCCTGCCATACTCGTAACGCCACATGGTGAGTATACTTAGTAAGCACCGACTGGTCAATGGGTCCTTTAGGGAATCCTCCATCACTGTGCACAGAGGGCTCGATCAAAGGAGTTGTAACCTCTGTGTCAGCAGTAACAGATGGGACCAGATCAACAACAATAACATCTGGCTGGACCACCTGAGCAACAACCTCATCAACAACCACCTCCTTAGCAACCTCTTCCTCAACAACCTCCTCAACCACCGAATCTACAACCTCCTCAGCAACCACCGTATCAGCAACGGCAACATCTGGCTGCACCACCTCATCAGTTACCTCATCTATAGGTTTCTCTACCAATCGTACTAGTCGACGTCGAGTGCTACGAGGTACACGAAAGTGACTCTGCATTGCCAATTGCTTTCGGTGTGAACCGGTTGGGACCACTCGTTCAACCCGTATCTGGGAAGACTCAACCTCAGCACCCCTAATAGCTTAACCTGATATTAGGGGTGTGCATGGATCATAAACAAAACCAAATTAAACCATATATATATATATATATATATATAGTTTGGTTTGGATCTTAAAACTGTTTCTATAAAACCGGTTTATTTTTTAAAACCAATTTGCAAGTGGATCGGTTCAATTTTAAACTGGTTTCTCGCAAAAAAAATCAGTTTTTTTTTAAAACCAGTTTTAAACCGGTTTCCCTCAAAACCAGTTTTTTATTTTCTTTAAAGAAATCAGTTTTAACTCCAAAAAGTTAAAACAAACAGATCAAATGAAGTTTAAGTCATTGTTGGTGTTTTATTTAATGAGTAAAGAATCAATAACTAAAACTGATTTTGAAATCAAGAAATATATCATGAAACAAGACCATGGTTAAAAAAAAAAGCAAAGAAGAGAACTTTAAAATAGAAAGAAAATGTGAGTTTGTTGTTTCAGATTGCTCAAAGATAAAAGCAAAAGTGAGGAAATTGAAGAAAGGTGAGCAAAAAGAGGAAACTGAAGAAAGTGTAGAGATTAAGTAGTTATTAATTTTCAGTGATCAATTATAAATTCAATAAAGAGGATAACGTTAACAATATATAAATTCATAGCATAATCCTAATTAAGAACCAAACTATACTTACATACTTATATTATTATCATAAGGAAAATATGAATTAAGAAATGTATAAATTGTATACAGTACTTTTCTCTTGTGTAATTTAAGCCCAAATTTAATGAATAATAATAGCCAAAGAAAACGACAGGAAGCACGAATCAAATAACCCTCAAAGTCTCAAAGCCAAATTTTAAGATGAAATAAAAGGATACTATGAGTCTCTTTCAAAAACTCAAAAATTTTAAGTTAAGCATTTTGTCAAATACATGGAGCACAATAACTAGATACATTTACAAAGCTCTTGTTTCATCTCACATTTTACCATTTCTTACATCAAATCTCATAAGTAAAAAAAATTTTAACAAGCATGAGCAAGAACATTCAGTTTGAAATTTGCAGAACATAGACAAGAATGAAGGTATAAAACTTACCGAATAAGATTGAAGAATAATAAGACGGTGGAGAACGCTGAGTCCACAAATTGAGAGAGAAAGTGTATAGAGAATCAGAGATGGAGAACGTGAAGGAGAATTAGAAAGATTTGGGGTTGCCGTTTTGGGAATTAGGGTTTAGCAATTGAGGAAGAGAGTGATTTGAGAGCGTCTCAAATTTGGAAATCGATAAGCTGATCCAAATTTAATTAATGGTTTCCAGTTTTTTTTTTGTTTTGATAAATGGCTTACCGGTTCTAAAATGTAATTTTGGATTGAGTTTTAAAATATAGCTTAATTTGGATACTGATTTGATTTATAGTTATTGGATTTTTTGCACACCCCTACTTGATATGTCGCTCTATCAATAGCTCTCCCTGTAATAGGTCGTCTCTGCCTCTGTATTTCACTGCAAAAGAATAAAAAATTTTAAAAAATATATTAGCATCTACCTAAAATTTCAGAATTTCTAAGAAAAACAAAGTTTTTATAACTACCGAAAATTCTGAAATTTTCGATAAAAAACAAATTTTTTATCCATATCGGAATTTTCAAAATTTCTGGTAAAAAACCAAATTTTTATAACTATCGGAAATTCTGAAATTTCCCGTAAATTTCATGGGATTTTATACTGGAAATTTTGAAATTTCCGATAAAAATGTTAGAATTAACACCAAAAATTTTAAAATTTTCAATACAAAATATCGAAAACTTTGCAATTTTTGGTATAAAAACATACTATTTTCAAATTTTCTGTAGTGTTCTCCAAATATCCAATATCGCCCCGGATTTTTCAAATTCGCGCGTGTATACTGTAAATTTGGAAAATGAGTAAAATAATTTTGGAAGAATAGTATCGTCTTTTTATACGCAATAGGAGGTGCCAGGTTAAGTGGAGAATGTCAAATTAAATACTCTATAATGATATAGTACTTTTATAAAAACTTCATAATGATGTGTATTATATTTACTTTTTTTCTTAACAAATTTGATGATTGTTGCACCCTAAATTTTACCCTCATTTTTTGCTTGATGTTTTTGTGCTTTTATTTTTCTCTGTTTATCTTAAATCTCTATTTATCTATTTTTTTGCCTTGATTTATTTAGCGTTTTTACTTCATTTATCCTATCTTGATCTAACTTTAGCATATTCTTGTTTTTTATTATTTGGCTTAATTAATTAATTTAGTTGTTGATTTAATTTTAGCCTAACTTGTTTGATTTTTGGATTAATTACCTTAATTTCTATTTCAAGATAATTTATCAATTAAATTGGGCTAGATTTTATTAACAATTAATTTAATTGTCAATTAGTCCTTTTAATATAGCTTTAAGTTTAAATTTATGTGATGGGTTAATTTTCACATAAAATGCTTAAGAGAACCATGTGTTTGTTTTTTTCTACTTGGCTTTTGAATTGGAGAATGAATAGTACCACTGGCCAATCAGAATGCACTTTGTCCCTTTGACTTTTCAACCCACCTTCATGGCCAATGGGAAGCCTGCATGTGGCGTATGAGGAAACAAGATCAACCAATCTGTTCATCCTTTCGTGTTCAACTTGCGGAACTCAGTTGAAAAAGAGAAATTCAAGTTCACTACAATTCAACCCGTTGGCGCGAATCCTCGATTGGAATCCTCCAAGACGTTGTTCCTATTTCAAGCTTTCCTCTGCTCAGCTCATCAAAAGCGGTTCAGAAGAAAAATACCATTTTCAGCTCTCGACCTGCTTTCGTCTGCAACATGTTCACGCTATCCCCAACCTTTACTTCATTCGATACCCTTCCCACTGGCATCAAGTAAAGACCTCAGAAAACATACATGGAGTTGTGATTCAGCACTGTAATTCTGAAACTTGCACAGCGCAATTGTCTCCAAGACATGGACCGATTTTGAAATTTCAAAAGAGACGTTGGCGCCTATTAAGCACACCACCTGTTTGATACTTGGACTGACCCAAGCCAACACTCTGCCTATATAAAGGAGTTCAGCCCCAGTGCAAAGAACCAACAATTTTCATAAAGCACTCTAAAAGTTTCTGAGTTTTGAGTTTTCACGAGCAAAAGAGGAGAAGAGCTGCTTTGGAATTTCTTTTTGCTAGTTCAGAAAGGAGAGTATTAAATCTCCTTGAAGGTGCAGTGGACATTACTCCACTTGGTAAATACACTTCCCCTTTTAATATTCATGTCATCATATCATATCTTAATCATAACTGTTATAATATGCTTTGTTTTGTTTTTCACTCATATGTAATATGCTATTGTGTGTTTGAATCTATGCTGTCTATCCACGGCCTAAAATCATGAAAATAGGATAGTATTATTTGTTTTGCTGATGCATTGAGTTAGATGTATATGTTGTTGTTTTGTTTTAAAATATCACCATGATGGTGATGCTCTGGTCTTGTTCATTAACTGGTAAACAGGTAAGATTTCGTTTAATGTTATACTGTCAACTTAGATGATTGAAATGGTTGATTTACTCGTGTATGTCATGATTCTTGGATGTCATTGTTCTTAAATTTTTATTTCCATACTTGTTTAATAAATCTCATATGGTTGTTAAACTTATCTATCACTATAAGTTGCTACGTGTGATTGTTGATGGAATGTTGCTAAGTTACTGTCCTTAAATGTTACTGGTTTTCCTTTCTGTCATCATTGAATGTACGATCATTCTTGCATACCCAAAATCATTGACTTTATTGCATATTCAAAACTTTGTTTTATGAATGTTTGTTTGAGTTGTGTTTGTAAGCATGGAACTATTTTGACCTTCTGTCACAGAGTTTACTTGTGGTATTCATAAGTTTAACCACATCTTGATATGCATTTTTGTCCATGGCATGATCTTTGTGTTCTTGACCTATATGTTTAAGTTGTTTTTGATTGCTAAATGTATAACTGTTTATGCTTGGTATTTGACTTGTTGTTAACTTGAGAACTTGCTGCTATCCTTCGAGTTAAGTTTTGTTCCAACCATGTGTTTGTAAGCACTTCAGCATTTGATTTGGATTTGTTCATTATATCCTGAATTGTTCATCTATTTACATACTTAAATTTGATGCATCCAAACTGTTGCCTTGTTAGAGTTAAATGCATAAATGTATTCTGAAAGTTACTTGTTTGTGTTTACTTACTGCTGTGGTTCATAATGTGCCATGCTTATCTTGTTGTCATCATGATTTGTGACTAATGTGTAAACTTAGAATTTATGTTAGATGTGCCTTGCCATGTTTAAAACTGGTTTTGTTCAAGATATTACATGCTGTCAGTCTGGTGTTTCTAGTTTATATGCAGGTTTCAAATGTTTGAACATGACATGTGTTTCTCCGCCATGTAACTATGTCTGTTTTTGGTTGATGAACCTTTTGAAATACTTGTCTTGGTACCTCATGTCCTGCTATCACAGAACTGTATGCTTTTTCTCTTAATGTTTGCTCTGCATTGCCTTGAGTTTTGTGCTATCATGTATCTAATTGTTTTACAACTTACCATGTTCTACTTACTTCATTTGTCATTTTGAATGATGTCTAGTTTATAGGACTGCTTTCCATGTGAGTTTGGTTTTTATTTGAGCATGTCTATCTATGCGCCTGCTGAACTTTTATTGAACCATTGCATGATTAAACATTTGATCTTTGTGTATTGATGAATGAGTTTAGCATTTGATTTCTTGGCCTGATATACATTGATGTTGAAGTATGCTTGTGATTGATTGATGTTGTTCGTCTGTTCCTCAGCTATTGCATATATGCCCTGTTGTGATGGATGAATCTTGAACCTTAATCCTAAACTGTTAACATGCTGCCAATGATTGGACCCCTGATTTAGTGGCTAAATGTTATGCATAAATGAATCTCTGCCATATGCCTCTTAGTACTATGCAATTTGCCATGACTTCTTGACTGGTGGTTTTGATGTATGAACCATTGTTATGTATAAACACTGCCATGAATGCTACTAATATCATTCCTGCCCTGCTTAACCTGCTGTCATGTTCATCCTGCCATCATTTTTGAGCATTGCTTGCTGCATCATGGCTTGCCATGTCATTTGTTTGGATTAATCACAAAACATCCTTGCTATCATTTCTTTAAAACATGGTCAGTCCTGGAAATCTCTGTTGTGTATTGAAATATTGTCATTTTGTTTTAGAATCCATGATTGTTGTTAAACTGTTTATGCCTTACTGATTGGACCTCTGAGTATGTGTGTTTACCACGTGTAAAACAAGTTCTGGCTTGAGATTCTTGCTAAATTCACTGCCACATACTTCCACTACTGTTGTTATGTTATTCATATATGTCATGTGCTTGTTGAATTTTTGTGTCTCACCTGTTTTAATTCATGTTTGAATCTGTCACACCCTATGCTTAGAACTATGTTGTTTGGTACCAAAATTGAGAATTTGCTTAGAGTTTGGTTTAAATGTCTTTACATTATCTAGCATTTCAGTTTGTTTTTTGGTTAATATGATGCTGAAGGTATAATCAAAGGTTTGAAATGTTATTGATGAATGTTGTGTGATAATTGATTTGCTTTGGAGTTTCTGTCTTCAAACTGGTTTTTTGATTTTGGCAGCCTTGCCTTCTTCTGGTTTAGGTGCGCACGCGAGGGTCATATATTAATTGAGTCAAGTTATGAACGGATGAAATATGCCGTCCCAACGGTCACACACTTGCACTTAAACACCTTGCTAACCCTTAGGACTGGGGTTCGAATCCCCCTCGCCCCAGTCCTTTTATTAATTTTCCTGATTTTCGCCTGTTGTCACATATATATGTATTCTGTCCTTCTCTTGTCAAGGCGCGTACCTTAGCTCAGTTGGTTGTGTTCTGTTTGTTTGGTTCAAAGGGGCGTGGGTTCAAGTCCCCACGGCTGCACTTCTTTTTTATCACCTAGTTTTTTATTTTTACTATTTTTCCTCTAAAATGTTTTGTTTTGTTTTTTCTTTTTTTTCTCTTCTTGCTTCATTTATTTGTTAAGACTTTTTCCATATAAAAAAGGATTAGTAATATTAATGTTTAAGACTTTATTCTTAATTAAGTTTAAAATACTCATTAATGTTTTATTACTTTTTTTCTTTTCTTTTTTATATGCCATGTTATATCTAGTGTGTTTGATCATTATGTGTTCAACTCTCACTTTGCTTTGACATCTAGATTTTTATCTCATATTTGTATTCATGTCTCTTATGAACATTCTTGATCTTAAAATGTTATTAAATTGACTTGTTTAATTGCTAAGATAATATATTCATGTTGATTGGCCATATGTATGATTCTATATTATCATCATCTTTCATATCACTTCTCTATGTTTGTCTTCATAAAGATTGAAACATCTTGATTTGTTCTTGTATGTCATTTCTATATATGTTTGTCTTCCTAAAGATTGAAGCATATTTGACATTCTCTTTTATCATATTCATCCTATTCATATCTTTGTCATAAACATATTGCCATCCTCATGCTTATGTTGTCTTATCTATTATATCAATATCCTATCTTTATCATGTCTTAACTTTCATCTTTATCTTTATTATTTTATCAATTTTTCCCCTATTCCAAAGGAAGGAAATAGTGTTGACTCTTAAAGTCATAGCCCCCATCTTAACCTAAGTAACCTCTTAGGAAGAAAACATGTTTCTAGGCCTCATCAGAGCCATAGAAATTATAACTAGCCTTAGGAAAGAGTTCTTCAACTCTTAGTGATATTCATCATAATGAATTTATCACTTTCCCTTACTAACTAAAAACACAACATAGGTCCATTTCAACTAGATCTAGAGAGTTCTTAAACTCTACAATGAGCTTGTACTCATTTCCCCCTGAATATTGACCATAATCAATAGTTCAGTAGAAGTAGAACTACGCATACTCTGATTCTACACCCGAGGATACGTAGGCGCAAAGTGCGATGCTTTGTCGACTATACTTAGATACTAACCCCTAGGGTTTTCAAGCCTTTAGCATAGAACCCTTAGCAAACATAGAATAACATTTAACAAGAGGTTCCCGTAGAGTACTACGGACGTTTAGGGTGCTAATACCTTCCCTAGGCGTAACCAACCCCCGAACCTTAGATCTTTCCCTTTAGGTTTTTCTAACGATCTTGAACCTTTCCTTTGGATAAATCAAAGTCGGTTGTAAAAGAAAATGATGCAAGTTAATTAATAGCTTGTTATCCGATTTTCACCGCAACAGAAATGGCGACTTCACTGGGGACAGTTAGACCTATTGCTGGTCCTTTCCTAAGAGGGTTAAGCCTATCTTGTTTTTATGTTATTCATGTTTGCTTATTTACTTGTATATGCTTATGTATGTCATATTTGCTTATATCTGTATATTTTGTTCTTGCTTGATCCTTGGGTTGACATGGTATCTATGAGTGAGATAAGTCCTAACCCGGACTTGAGAGCACATTATTATAGGATCGTGGTGTAATCAATAGTCGGTTGTTGGCAGTAGTACCAACAATTTATGGCATATGATGACCACACTCAGATGAGGCCCTTTGGGATTGTCGATGTCTGATGTGAGAAGTCACATTGATATTACTTTTTCAAATGGGAGCCGTAGATTCTGAGGACCGTAGTTACCTCCACCCCACTTGGCCTTTTAGGATGTAGTGCGGTGACTATAAGGGAGCCAGTCCCGAGTAGTTGTCACGCGATACTACACTCAGACGAGTTTATCTTGAGAATATTATTAACTCGTGTAAGTAGTTACATGGGCCGATAATATCCGAAGGATTTACATAGACTCTGGGAACCTCTTAGAACCCTGTTCTGCGAATGACAAACCTGTAGTCCACACCTTGTTGGGATGGGTAGACCTTGACTTCATTCAAGAGATCTTAAACCTAGGGTTTGTTTGCTGTGTGTTTATATGTGTGTTTGCCTGTGTTTGCGCATTGCATACATCTCATTGCATCCTTCTTTGGTTTTAAGGAACTCAGTCTTACTTTCCTTTGAAAATTTAGGTATCATGGATATTGAGAAGAGAAACACTAAGAAGTTCAATTTCAAGAGGCCCAAATTGGCAAAGCTGAAGAAGTTAGCAACCTTGATACGAGGACATGAGAGTTTCCGTAAGAGATACGGAAGATTGGTTAGCCTCCTTGGAACTAAAATGGAGGAAGGAATCCTTGACACCTTGGTCCAATTTTATGACCCTCTCTATCATTGCTTTACTTTCCAAGATTACCAACTGGTTCCCACTTTAGAAGAGTACTCTCATTGGATTGGCATACCTGTGAAGAAACAGAGACCTTTCAACGGTCAAGAAAAGATCCCGACTCCAAAAGAGATTGGCGAGTGTATTCATTTGGACGCATCAGAGGTCAAACCCCACATCACCACCAAGGATGGCATCAAGGGATTACCATCCAAGTTCTTGTATGAAAAAGCTTGTCAGTTTTTCAACGCAAACAGTATTGCAGCCTTTGAAGCCACCTTTGCTTTGTTGGTCTATGGTCTGTTCTTATTTGCTAATGTAGAGGATTTTATCGACGTTAATGCAATCAGGATCTTCATCAGTGGAAACCCTGTGCCTACACTATTGGGTGACACTCTCCATTCTGTTCACCATAGGACTCTTCGAGGAAAAGGAACTATTTTGTGTTGTGCACCTTTGCTTTACCAGTGGTACATCACCCATCTACCTCGGACGTCAGAATTCCGAGACAACCCCGACAAGCTCCGTTGGTCTCAAAGAATCAGTTCTCTTACCCATAATGACATCTTTTGGTATGACCCGGTTTATGACAAGAATGTATACTTTGACAGTTGTGGACCATTTCCTAATATACCGCTTCTTGGTATTCATGGTGGGATTAGCTACAGTCCTGTTCTCGCTAGACGCCAATTCGGATTTGCCATGAAGGAAAAGCCTAAGAGTATCCATGTGTCTGGTTTCTTCTATCTTAATGAAGAAGCCACTGATGAGACCAAAAGTGGAGCTTGGTGTGCTTGGGATAAATTCCACGAAAGTACTAAGGACGAGTTGGGAAAGAGAAACTGTGTGTCCTTGGAACCGTACCTTCAGTGGGTTCGATCTAGAGCCCGTGACCTCAAGATGCCTTATATTCCCAGGATACTTCAGCAGCCAACTATTGCATCCCCATCTACCATTCCCATTGAGTGCATGGAAGAATATCAAGAGAATTTAACCAGGATGAAGCTTGAGAGAGACACATGGGAGTGGAAATACCATACCGTCTGCACTGAGCAAGAAAAGATGAAAGAGAAGATGAAAGAGAAGGATGATCTGATTGAGTGGCTGGAAAAGCGTGTGATAGATGAACCCCAGGCGCAAGAGAACTCATTTTTCTCCAGCATGAGGCCTACCCCTAGCACTCATGAGTATGCTTGCATCCCTCCAACATCTGGCGCTTGGAAAGGGATTGTTGACAAATTGATCTTCGAGAACCAAGAGCTGAAGAGACAGAAGAGAAGACGTGAAGAAGGGCAATCTTAGACAGTGTTTATTTTTCCCTCTAAGCTTAGTTTTTGTTCCTTTGTATTTTGGGCCTTTTTGATGTACTTTCAAAGTTGTAAAACTCCACTCAATATTCAATGAAATGAGGATTTGTTTTAAGAAATTTGACGTGCTTTGAGTTCCTTAAAACCAAATTGCATTCGCATTGCATTATACATCCCTGCTGAACTATCAAGTCACTAATCTTGTCTTGCAGATTTTGTAGAAATGGATGCCGCAGGAAAAAGAGTTTGGCCTTACTGCTTCGAGCTGCCAGAGGTGGATCGTCTGCTATGGTTGGGAGAAATGATTGAAGACCAGTCAGCCTTTGCTGATAGATATGGGTGTGTCATACCCTTGATGAAGACACCAGTAACTATGGGACCACTCGAAGTTCTAGTCCAACTGTATCACCCAGCATACCGTTGTTTCTTGTTCCCTGAATTCCAGTTAGTACCCACCTTGGAAGAGTTTTCAGCCATGATAGGGATCCCAATCAGAGATGCCCCTGTCTTTTCCGGAATTGAAGAAACACCTTCTGCCAGAGACATAGCCAGATTGACCAGAATCAGGTTATCTGATGTCCAAGCCAATTTGACCAATAAGGGAGGAAAGCGTGGTTTGCCAGCACAGTTCTTGATGGAGAAAGCTCTGTACTTTAAGAACAGGGGAAATGAAGTTTTGTTTGAATCAACTTTAGCATTGATGATATACGGTTTGTTCCTATTCCCAAACGCCAAGGATTTCGTAGACACCCAGGCCATTCAGCTGTTTGCAGTCAATAATCCAGTCCCGACGCTGTTGGCTGATGTCTACCATTCCATACAGACCAGATATATGAGAGGCAGTGGGCTGATTGTTTGTTGTGTGGCCCTCTTCTACAAGTGGTTTGTTTCTTATTTGCCGAAGACCCCAGCTTTCTGGGAGATTGAAGACTGCAAGGTGTGGTCTAAGAAGTTGATGGAACTAAAGCATACCGACATTGAATGGTATGATTCAACGGACGAGGGAATCACCATAATCGTTAGCTGTGGGGACTGCCCCAATGTACCTCTCATGGGAAGGAATGGTTGTATCAATTACAACCCCGTCCTCGCTCGCCGTCAGCTGGGTCATTTGAAGGAAGGAATCCCAGATGATAAAGACATGCAGATGATGTTTTATGACGAGAAGGAAGGATTCGAGATGAAGATGTGCTTGAAACGCACTTGGCGCTATATCAACAGGGAGTTGTGGAGGTCTGAATGCCCGGTCACAGAGTCTCATTTGCAATGGTCTCGTAGCATAGCCCAAGTAATGATGAAGCCACATCCCCGCCACGAGTCCCCTACTAAAACAAAGCAGAGGATGATGGAGGAATTGGGAGAGCTGGTTCTCGCCAAGAAAGAAACCAAGGAGCGCATCATCAAGATCATGAGGGTAATTAATGGAGAAGGATCGTCAACTGGCGGATTCAATTTCTAAGTATTATTGTTGACCTTTGTGTTGTTATTATATCTTTTCATTTTGTTGTACCTCTACTTATGTACTTGGAGTATGAGAATACCCTGCTCCAGATGTAATGTTTGCCAAACTCTAAATGAAGAAGTTGTTTTATCAAGGATCTATTCTTTATATTATTTGCAAGATGTCTTTGGTTTCTTGATAGTTTAGCTTGCATTTGCATCTCATTTGCATCTTTGCATACGTACGCACATTCTTCTGTGTCTCATCGCCGTTTTGTCTTCTTCAGAACCAGCACCCTGATCTCTACATTTGTTGCAATATCTGTGTGGCTTAAAGAGGAAAGATGTCTGACAATTGTGAGAATCTGGATCAAGTCAACGAGGAGCTCAATGAGTTAAGAGTAGGCATGGGACAGATTATGGAAGTTTTGCATGTTATACGAGCAAAAATGGATACTCAAGCTACTGTAGTCTCAGAAATCGTCACCACAACTGTTGAGCTGCCAGTCATCCCTGCTGTGGACACTACTTTAGGGATACCGTTTGAGTTTATACGAGCCACGGCTCCTCAGTCTACTCAACAAGCTGCACCTTTGTTTGGTGAAAACCAACAAACTATCCCAACTTATACTCCACCAGTAATTCAGACCCAGTTTCAGCCCGTCTTCCAGAATCAGCATCATCTTATTAATGACAACGTATCCATGGAAGGAGATGACAGCAACGAGAAATTGAGGGCCAGTATGGAGATTATGCAGAGAAAATTGAAGGCCATGGAGGGAGGTAATGTCTTCAGCTCTGACTTAAGGGATATGTGTCTGGTTACTGACCTAGTAATTCCACCAAAGTTTAAACTACCAAGCTTCGAATTGTACTCTGGCGCTACATGTCCAAAGGCACACTTGGTCATGTATCTCCGAAGAATGGCAGCATACATGGATAATGATAAGTTGATGATCCATTATTTCCAGGATAGCCTAAAAGGCGCTGCTGCAAAGTGGTATTTAGGTTTAGATCAGTCTCAGATTAAGTGCTTTCAAGATGTTATGGATGTCTTTATAAAACACTATAAGTATAACCTAGATCTAGCACCTGATCGTAGACAACTTTTGACCATGACTCAGAAAAACACTGAGTCGTTCAAAGAATACGCTCAGAGGTGGAGGGAGACTGCGTCACAGGTTGAACCACCGTTAACCGAAAAGGAGCTAGCCGATTGGTTTATAGACACTGTGAAACCTGAGTTCTATGAGAAGATGATTAGCAACATTGGCGCCAATTTCTCTGACATTATTGCAATTGGTATGAAGGTAGAGGCAGGTCTAAAAAGTGGGAAGGTGGCTAGTTCACCTAACAGTGTTACCAGTACCAGCGTCAAAAAGTCTCCAGGCAGTTTTCATAAGAAGAAAGAAGGTGAGACTAACGCCATCATGACAGGGAAGAAGTAGAGTCCTCGTTGGAAGCGAGCTCTTTTCCAACCACAGCCAGGTCCCAGCTTTCCCCAACAGCCAGTTTATGCTATGCAATTCCCCCAGCAACCATACGTGGCATCTGTTATGCCCACCTTCAATCATCCAGTAATGCAACAGGCTCCTGTTTCCCAACCACAAAATCAACAGCAGTGGCCAAGGAATCAGAACCAGAATCACCAGCAGCAGCGGCGGCCAGCGCCACAACAAAATACCCCGCCAAGAAAACAGGCAGTGACACCGAACTTTCCTCCTATACCAATGACATACACAGCATTATATCCTTCGTTGGTGGAGCAAGGGTTAGTTGTTACTAGGCCATTGGGGCCACCCTCTGAAAGGTCTATGCAGTTTTACAACCCCAATGCAACCTGCGCCTTCCATCAAGGAGGGGTAGGTCATGATTTAGAAGGATGTTTGGCATTGAAGAATCTAGTAAAAGGCCTGATAGAAAAGAATGTTCTATCTTTTGTCAATAGCCAACCAAATGTGAAAAGCAACCCTTTGCCAAACCATGGGTCAACTAATGCTATTGAAAATGAGAATGACGAGGTAGTAATCTCAGATGCAGCACAGATTAAAACTCCCTTGAATTTGTTTCATGCCAAGCTATTCAGCACCGGTTTGGTCGAAGCTTGCCATGATGATTGTGAAGAGTGTGATGGTGTTAGTGAAGGATGTTCGTTAGTACAAGGAGATATTCAGCGCTTGATTAATGAAGGTTTCTTACAGGTTTTCAGGAAGGAAGACAGAATAGCGGTGATTGAGCCAGTATTCAACTTGCCAGAACAAGAGCAGTTGTTTATTGAAGAAGAGTACCCCTCAGTAGTCCCTGTGTTCAACAATCCAGGGGCAAATACTGTGAGTCCTGTTTTTAAACAATCAGTTCCAAGATTTAACAGGCCTGAAGCTGTTGTTCCTGTTAATCGTGCTAGACAAAATAACTTCCCAAAACCAGTTCCATTCAGGTTCAGGGGAACCAAAGCAGTGCCCTGGATTTATGAGGATATCACAGGTGAAAGAAAGAAAAAAGAAATGACCCCAAGGAAAGAGGTGGGGGTCGTGATAGAAGAACCGGTCCCAAGGAAAGAGGTGGGGGCCGATGAGAAGAACGTGTCTAATATAGCAGAGGCAGGGAGAATGGTGAGAAGTGGAAGGATTTGTCCCCCTGTGAGCATGGAAACATCCAGAAAAGAAGGTGTTAGTCATGTACCTACCAACGATAAAGGAAAAGAAGTAATCTCCAAAGAGGACGATGAAGAGTTCCTTAGAATAATAAAAAGAAGTGACTATAGGATTGTGGATCAGCTCCATCAAACCCCGTCAAAGATTTCTGTTTTGTCTCTATTGATTAATTCACCGGCTCACCGATCTGCACTGCAGAAGGTTTTGGCTCAGGCTCACGTGGCTCAAGACATCACTACCGGACAATTTGATCACATTGTTGCAAACATTACCGCCTGTAATACCCTCAGTTTCAGTGAGGAAGAGTTAACCCAAGCGGGCCGGAAGCATAATCTTGCTCTGCATATATCCATGACATGTCAAGAAGATACATTGGCTAGAGTCCTCGTGGATACAGGGTCCTCTCTGAATGTCTTACCAAAGAGAACTCTTGATAAATTGGCATACAAAGGAGGAGTCATGAGACCCACTTCGTTGATTGTCAAAGCTTTTGATGGCTCGCGAAGGTCTGTTATGGGGGAGATAGAGCTCCCAGTGTTGATTGGACCTCAGGAATTTAATATTCTGTTTCAAATTCTGGACATCAATCCTGCTTATAGTTGTTTGCTCGGAAGACCTTGGATCCATGAAGCGGGTGCTGTGACCTCTACGTTGCATCAGAAGATGAAGTTCGTAGCTGATAATAGGTTAGTTATCATACATGGTGAGGAGGATTTGATGGTCAGTAACCTGTCCTCATTTCGCTACATTGAGGCTGACGAAGATGCGTTGGAAACTTCTTTCCAAGCTTTGGAAATAGCCAATGCAGTTATGATCGACAACGAGAAGCCGGTAGTTCCAGAGTATCCATCGTTTGCTTCGTATAAGAGCATACAGTCCGCCCTTCAGGAAGGCGTGCCTGCGGGATGGGGCGAAGTCATCGAGATCGAGAAGAGGGAACGACATCAGGGGTTGCGTTACAAACCAACTCCAGAAGATGAAGCTGCTCCAAGAATGAGAAGAAAGACGAAGACTGTGCAAGAGATATTTGTCAAAGGTGGACATCAGGTCCACGCAATCATGGGAAGCGCTGAAGAGGAAGAAGACATTGATCATCTGGTTTTTCGCCAAGAGGGTGCTTTGAGCAATTGGGAGGTTATAGAGATCCCAACTGTGTACCCGGAACCAGAGTAACTTGTTTTGATTTGTTGTTTCATTTCCCTAGTCTTGCCCAAAGCTAGTGGATTATTTTGTATGGGCCTCCGTTTTCAACATTAATCAATGAAGTGACTTTTTTCAATTTTCGCTGTCTTCACTTTACTGCATTCTTTTCTAAAAATGGAAATCTTTTCAAACAAAACATCTTCATCTTGCATGTTTGTGAATTATCGTACACTTTAGTAATACAAATCATTCTATTATGCAGAATTAACCGTAAACCCATTGTATTCAATGACCCTGCTATTACTATTGACTTTGACTCCCCTGTCTATCAAGCTGAAGAGGAGGGAAATTTTGAGGTACCCAAAGAGCTGGCAGACATGTGTGATTACCAGTATACAGACCTCCAGCCACATGAAGAGCAGGTGGACGTCATCAATCTAGGTTCTGAGGAAGAAAAGAAAGAAGTCAAGATTGGGGCATCTTTGAAACCAGAAATTAGACAGCAGTTGATTTCACAACTTAAAGAGTATGTGGATGTGTTTGCTTGGTCCTACCAAGATATGCCCGGTTTAGATACAGATATTGTGGTTCATAAGTTACCACTCAAGCCCGAGTGCCCGCCGGTAAAACAAAAGCTTCGTAGAAGTCATCCTGATATGGCCCTCAAAATCCGAGATGAAGTTAAGAGGCAATTGGATGCCGGATTTTTAGCAGTCTCCAAGTACCCAGAATGGGTAGCCAATATGGTTCCTGTTATGAAGAAGAATGGAAAGGTGCGAATGTGTGTGGACTACAGAGATCTCAACAAAGCTAGTCCCAAAGATGATTTCCCTCTACCACATATTGACACGCTGGTGGACAACACTGCCCGTTTCGCCATGTTCTCATTTATGGATGGTTTCTCAGGCTATAATCAGATTAAAATGGATCCGGCTGACATGGATAAAACCACCTTCATTACCCCGTGGGGCACTTATTGCTATAAGGTTATGCCTTTTGGACTGAAGAACGCAGGGGCAACGTACCAAAGGGCCATGGTGACTTTGTTTCACGATATGATCCACAAAGAGATAGAGGTGTATGTGGATGATATGATAGACAAATCTCAGAATGAGGAGGAACATGTAGATCACTTGCTGAAACTGTTCAAGAGGCTTTGGAAGTATCAGTTGAGGTTGAACCCTGCAAAGTGTACCTTTGGGGTCAGATCTGGGAAACTATTAGGTTTCATTGTCAGCCAGAAGGGTATTGAAGTAGATCCAGATAAAGTGCGGGCAATCCAAGAAATGCCAGCTCCACAAACTGAGTCTCAAGTCAGGGGATTTTTGGGTCGTTTGAATTACATCTCTCGTTTCATCTCCAACATGACTCCAATTTGTTCACCAATCTTCAAGTTGCTCCGTAAGAATCAGCCAGTAGAGTGGAATGCTGACTGTCAACAAGCTTTTGAGAAACTCAAAAGTTATCTCCAAGAACCTCCTGTTCTAATTCCTCCGGTATCCGGAAGACCTCTCATCATGTACTTAACAGTTTTGGAAGAGTCCATGGGCTGTATCTTGGGACAGCACGACGAGACTGGCCGAAAAGAGCATGCGATTTATTATTTGAGTAAGAAGTTTGCAGATAGTGAAAGTCGTTACTCATTACTGGAAAAGACTTGTTGCGCTTTGGCTTGGGCCGCCAAACGCTTGAGGCAGTATCTGATCTGTCATACCACCCTTTTGATTTCCAAGATGGATCCGATAAAATACATCTTTGAGAAACCCGCTCAATCAGGTAGACTTGCCCGTTGGCACATGTTATTATCTGAATATGACATTCAATATGTTACTCAAAAGGCCATTAAAGGAAGTATCCTCTCAGATTATCTTGCTGATCGACCAGTTGAAGACTATGAACCACTCAAATTTGACTTCCCGGACGAGGACATTATGGCTGTAAAGGATGATGAAGAGCCAAGTTCTGAAGAAGATCCCAGGGCAGAATATAGATGGAAGATGATGTTCGACGGTTCATCCAATTGCAAGGGGCATGGAGTGGGTGTTGTCATAATTAATCCTGAAGGTGGCTACACCCCTTTTACAGCTAGGCTGGATTTTGGGTGTACGAATAATATTGCTGAGTATGAAGCATGCATTCTGGGTTTGGAAGCTGCAATTGATCTTGGAATCTGTTTTCTCGAAGTTATGGGTGACTCCGCTCTAGTTATTTATCAGATTAGAGGCGAGTGGGAAACCAAGGATGAGAAGCTTATCCCTTATCAGGCATATGCTCTGGAGCTGATTAAGTGTTTTGACGAGATAACATTTTGTCATGTACCACGTACAGAGAATCACGTGGCCGATGCCTTAGCGACACTGGCTTCAATGTGGCAAGTCAGACTTATCAATGAAGATCCAATGATCAGTATTGGAAGAAGGACTGAGCCGGCCTATTGCCAGGTCATCGAAGAAGAATCAGACAGCAAACCCTGGTTTCACGATATTTTGAACTTCCTGAAGAATCAAGAATATCCGGCCAATGCCTCCGCTCTCGATAAGAAGACTCTACAAAGGCTGTCAGCCAAGTTCTTCATCAGCAACGGTGTACTATATAGAAGGAATCATGATATGGTTTTGTTAAGATGTGTCGATAAGAGAGAAGCTGACTTGTTGATCCACGATATTCACGAAGGAGCTTTTGGCACCCATGCCAATGGGCATGCCATGGTTAAGAAGATCTTGAGGGCTGGATACTATTGGTTGACTATGGAGACCGATTGCATCCGGTATGCTAGGAAATGCGACAAATGTCAGATATATGCAGACAGAATGCATGTTCCTCCTACTTTGTTGAATGTACTGTCATCACCCTGGCCGTTCTCCATGTGGGGCATTGATATGATTGGGGCAATTGAGCCTAAAGCGTCTAATGGGCATCGCTTCAACCTGGTGGCCATAGATTACTTTACCAAATGGGTGGAAGCCGCCTCTTATACAAGCGTGACTAAGCAAGTAGTTGCTCGTTTCATCAAGAACAATATCATTTGTCGCTATGGGATTCCAAGCAGAATCATAACTGAAAATGGGACCAATTTGAATAACAGAACCATGAAGGAGTTGTGTGATAACTTCAAGATCGAGCACCATAATTCTTCACCGTATCGTCCGAAGATGAATGGAGCGGTCGAAGCTGCGAATAAGAATATCAAGAAAATCCTTCAGAAGATGGTCAAAACATACAAAGATTGGCATGAGATGTTGCCGTATGCACTACACGGATATAGGACGTCTGTCAGAACATCAACAGGGGCAACCCCTTTTTCTTTGGTATATGGAATGGATGCTGTTCTCCCCATAGAGGTGGAAATACCTTCGCTGAGAATATTAATGGAGACAAAGCTTGATGAAGCTGAGTGGATTCAAGAGAGATATGACCAGTTGAATTTAATTGATGAGAGGCGCCTAACAGCTATGTGTCATGGTCAGTTGTATCAGAAAAAGATGAAGAGAGCATTTGACAAAAAAGCCCGCACTCGAGAATTCCGAGTAGGTGAGTTGGTACTTAAGAAGATCTTGCCGTCGCAAAGAGACGCCCGTGGAAAATGGGTGCCTAATTATGAGGGTCCATACGTAGTTAAGACAGTATTTTCAGGAGGATCTCTTTTCCTCACAACTATGGACGGAGAACAGCTTGCGCATCCCGTGAATGCTGATTCAGTGCTGAAGTATTATGCTTGAGGCAATGACACCTATGTGATATCCAGGAATCCCCAGAGAAGCTCAAGTCCTGCTACAACTGGAGTCTTTAGTCATTAGGGTTATCGGTCATTGAATACAATGTAACCTTTGATAATTGCCATTTTGCTGCGTTTGTAATATTTCATGGGACTCTGCTATTTGGCAAGTCATCATTTTTCAATAAATATCAGCTATTGAATCATTTCCGTGTTTAACATGTTATCCTTCCTTTTGCAAGTTTAGTCATTTTCACTTGATTTTTTGAAAACGGAAATTTTGCAATATCTTGAGGAAACACAAAGATAAACTAAATTTTACTCTGGAATTAAGACGTTTTGGAATCAAGTTCGTACAGAGAGAGTCAGCAGTACTTTTTTCCTTTTGGCATGAATCTGCCACCTCCAGTGAAGGAAGACCACCCCGGTTGTCCTTGATGTTTGGGTTTCAGGGTGTTGACTTATGATTGTCCTTTCTTCTTTCCTGTTTTGCGTCGTTCGCGTCGTTTCTAGCATGTAGCTAAGCATATGCATCATACCCTAGCATCTTTGCATCTTTGTGCTTTGTTCTGTTTGTGGTCTTTTAGTGGCGTCTGTCTTTATTTCCCCAGTGAAGTGAAGACGCTCCCGGTTTGCTTTATGTCGTGCTCATTCGATCTTAACCTTTGCGCGCCAGATTTGCATCTTTAAAATCTTTTTTTACTCCCCGAGAAGTTTAACTTTAAAGGATTTTGGAAAGTTGTTCTTGTTTGAATCGTGTCAAACTTGGACTTAGACGCTGTTTGAATCACGTCAAACATTGTCATTTCTGTTCTCGTTTGAATCGTGTCAAACTTGGACTTAGACTTTGTTTGAATCGTGTCAAGCACTGTCTTTTGTGTTCTCGTTTGAATCGTGTCAAACTTGAACTTAGACTCTGTTTGAATCGCGTCAAACATTGTCATTTGTGTTCTCGTTTGAATCGTGTCAAACTTGAACTTAGACTTTGTTTGAATCGCGTCAAACATTGTCATTTCTGTTCTCGTTTGAATCGTGTCAAACTTGAACTTGGACTCTGTTTGAATCGTGTCAAGCACTGTCTTTTGTGTTCTTGTTTGAATCGCGTCAAACTTGAACTTAGACTTTGCTTGAATCGTGTCAAGCACTGTCTTTTGTGTTCTCGTTTGAATCGTGTCAAACTTGGACTTGGACTCTGTTTGAATCGTGTCAAGCACTGTCTCTTCTGTTCTCGTTTGAATCAGGTCAAACCTGAACAGAGTCTTTGTCTGAATCGTGTCGGACAATGACCCCCTTTGTTTTAAAACCGTTCTTGTTCGAATCGTGTCGAACTCGAATTGAGACGCTGTTTGAATCGTGTCAAGCACTGTCTTTTTGTTTTAAAACTGTTCTTGCCCGAATCGTGTCGGACATTGAACACCTCTTTATTTCATTTTTTTTTAAAAATACTTTAAGATAAATTTCTGGGATTATCTTTTTTTTTAACCCTATAAGACTCCTATCTGGTGCGCAGGGTTAGCTTCTGTCTTACTGGATTTTCTTGAAGATCCCATTTTGAACTCTTCAGTTTAGGTTCCCCAGGAAGTCCTTGCTTGTTTGTCTGTCCTTTTTAGATTGATCCCCTGTGATCAAGTTTCTTCCTTCTGGTTTCATGTTCAGGAAGAATGTGGGTTTGTTTTGCCCCCAGTAGTTTATCTCCCCGGATCTTTCCCCAGTGGAGAGTGTTTGTGGTCTTTTCCCCAGTGTTTCTTTGGAGTCTCCCCAGTGAGTCTCTTTTGTTGGTTGGTCGGTATCCCCAGTGAGCTTTTCTCATGGATACTGTACCTTTCGTCCTTCCCAGTGAAGCTCTGATTCTTCTTGCTTCATGTTCGTCCCTTGGTATCTTGTTGTGTCGGCATTTTCTGGCATCTTCTTGGCATCATTTTTGTTGCATTGCGTGTGTGTGCATTTGAGGATAAAATTTTCGGTTATCTATATTTAAATATCCTTCACATTGATTACATGAGGATCTTCATCTCTCATGTCATCAGGTGAAGATATTTAAATAGGGGCAACTGTTGCACCCCAAATTTTACCCTCATCTTTTTGCTTGATGTTTTTGTGCTTTTATTTTTCTCTGTTTATCTTAAATCTCTATTTATCTATTTTTTTGCCTTGATTTATTTAGCGTTTTTACTTCATTTATCCTATCTTGATCTAACTTTAGCATATTCTTGTTTTTTATTATTTGGCTTAATTAATTAATTTAGTTGTTGATTTAATTTTAGCCTAACTTGTTTGATTTTTGGATTAATTACCTTAATTTCTATTTCAAGATAATTTATCAATTAAATTGGGCTAGATTTTATTAACAATTAATTTAATTGTCAATTAGTCCTTTTAATATAGCTTTAATTTTAAATTTATGTGATGGGTTAATTTTCACATAAAATGCTTAAGAGAACCATGCGTTTGTTTTTTTCTACTTGGCTTTTGAATTGGAGAATGAATAGTACCACTGGCCAATCAGAATGCACTTTGTCCCTTTGACTTTTCAACCCACCTTCATGGCCAATGGGAAGCCTGCATGTGGCGTATGAGGAAACAAGATCAACCAATCTGTTCATCCTTTCGTGTTCAACTTGCGGAACTCAGTTGAAAAAGAGAAATTCAAGTTCACTACAATTCAACCCGTTGGCGCGAATCCTCGATTGGAATCCTCCAAGACGTTGTTCCCATTTCAAGCTTTCCTCTGCTCAGCTCATCAAAAGCGGTTCAGAAGAAAAATACCATTTTCAGCTCTCGACCTGCTTTCGTCTGCAACATGTTCACGCTATCCCCAACCTTTACTTCATTCGATACCCTTCCCACTGGCATCAAGTAAAGACCTCAGAAAACATACATGGAGTTGTGATTCAGCACTGTAATTCTAAAACTTGCACAGCGCAATTGTCTCCAAGACATGGACCGATTTTGAAATTTCAAAAGAGACGTTGGCGCCTATTAAGCACACCACCTGTTTGATACTTGGACTGACCCAAGCCAACACTCGGCCTATATAAAGGAGTTCAGCCCCAGTGCAAAGAACCAACAATTTTCATAAAGCACTCTAAAAGTTTCTGAGTTTTGAGTTTTCACGAGCAAAAGAGGAGAAGAGCTGCTTTGGAATTTCTTTTTGCTAGTTCAGAAAGGAGAGTATTCAATCTCCTTGAAGGTGCAGTGGACATTACTCCACTTGGTAAATACACTTCCCCTTTTAATATTCATGTCATCATATCATATCTTAATCATAACTGTTATAATATGCTTTGTTTTGTTTTTCACTCATATGTAATATGCTATTGTGTGTTTGAATCTATGCTGTCTATCCACGGCCTAAAATCATGAAAATAGGATAGTATTATTTGTTTTGCTGATGCATTGAGTTAGATGTATATGTTGCTGTTTTGTTTTAAAATATCACCATGATGGTGATGCTCTGGTCTTGTTCATTAACTGGTAAACAGGTAAGATTTCGTTTAATGTTATACTGTCAACTTAGATGATTGAAATGGTTGATTTACTCGTGTATGTCATGATTCTTGGATGTCATTGTTCTTAAATTTTTATTTCCATACTTGTTTAATAAATCTCATATGGTTGTTAAACTTATCTATCACTATAAGTTGCTACGTGTGATTGTTGATGGAATGTTGCTAAGTTACTGTCCTTAAATGTTACTGGTTTTCCTTTCTGTCATCATTGAATGTATGATCATTCTTGCATACCCAAAATCATTGACTTTATTGCATATTCAAAACTTTGTTTTATGAATGTTTGTTTGAGTTGTGTTTGTAAGCATGGAACTATTTTGACCTTCTGTCACAGAGTTTACTTGTGGTATTCATAAGTTTAACCACATCTTGATATGCATTTTTGTCCATGGCATGATCTTTGTGTTCTTGACCTATATGTTTAAGTTGTTTTTGATTGCTAAATGTATAACTGTTTATGCTTGGTATTTGACTTGTTGTTAACTTGAGAACTTGCTGCTATCCTTCGAGTTAAGTTTTGTTCCAACCATGTGTTTGTAAGCACTTCAGCATTTGATTTGGATTTGTTCATTATATCCTGAATTGTTCATCTATTTACATACTTAAATTTGATGCATCCAAACTGTTGCCTTGTTAGAGTTAAATGCATAAATGTATTCTGAAAGTTACTTGTTTGTGTTTACTTGCTGCTGTGGTTCATAATGTGCCATGCTTATCTTGTTGTCATCATGATTTGTGACTAATGTGTAAGCTTAGAATTTATGTTAGATGTGCCTTGCCATGTTTAAAACTGGTTTTGTTCAAGATATTACATGCTGTCAGTCTGGTGTTTCTAGTTTATATGCAGGTTTCAAATGTTTGAACATGACATGTGTTTCTCCGCCATGTAACTATGTCTGTTTTTGGTTGATGAACCTTTTGAAATACTTGTCTTGGTACCTCATGTCCTGCTATCACAGAACTGTATGCTTTTTCTCTTAATGTTTGCTCTGCATTGCCTTGAGTTTTGTGCTATCATGTATCTAATTGTTTTACAACTTACCATGTTCTACTTACTTCATTTATCATTTTGAATGATGTCTAGTTTATAGGACTGCTTTCCATGTGAGTTTGGTTTTTATTTGAGCATGTCTATCTATGCGCCTGCTGAACTTTTATTGAACCATTGCATGATTAAACATTTGATCTTTGTGTATTGATGAATGAGTTTAGCATTTGATTTCTTGGCCTGATATACATTGATGTTGAAGTATGCTTGTGATTGATTGATGTTGTTCGTCTGTTCCTCAGCTATTGCATATATGCCCTGTTGTGATGGATGAATCTTGAACCTTAATCCTAAACTGTTAACATGCTGCCAATGATTGGAACCCTGATTTAGTTGCTAAATGTTATGCATAAATGAATCTCTGCCATATGCCTCTTAGTACTATGCAATTTGCCATGACTTCTTGACTGGTGGTTTTGATGTATGAACCATTGTTATGTATAAACACTGCCATGAATGCTACTAATATCATTCCTGCCCTGCTTAACCTGCTGTCATGTTCATCCTGCCATCATTTTTGAGCATTGCTTGCTGCATCATGGCTTGCCATGTCATTTGTTTGGATTAATCACAAAACATCCTTGCTATCATTTCTTTAAAACATGGTCAGTCCTGGAAATCTCTGTTGTGTATTGAAATATTGTCATTTTGTTTTAGAATCCATGATTGTTGTTAAACTGTTTATGCCTTACTGATTGGACCTCTGAGTATGTGTGTTTACCACGTGTAAAACAAGTTCTGGCTTGAGATTCTTGCTAAATTCACTGCCACATACTTCCACTACTGTTGTTATGTTATTCATATATGTCATGTGCTTGTTGAATTTTTGTGTCTCACCTGTTTTAATTCATGTTTGAATCTGTCACACCCTATGCTTAGAACTATGTTGTTTGGTACCAAAATTGAGAATTTGCTTAGAGTTTGGTTTAAATGTCTTTACATTATCTAGCATTTCAGTTTGTTTTTTGGTTAATATGATGCTGAAGGTATAATCAAAGGTTTGAAATGTTATTGATGAATGCTGTGTGATAATTGATTTGCTTTGGAGTTTCTGTCTTCAAACTGGTTTTTTGATTTTGGCAGCCTTGCCTTCTTCTGGTTTAGGTGCGCACGCGAGGGTCATATATTAATTGAGTCAAGTTATGAACGGATGAAACATGCCGTCCCAACGGTCACACACTTGCACTTAAACACCTTGCCAACCCTTAGGACTGGGGTTCGAATCCCCCTCGCCCAGTCCTTTTATTTATTTTCCTGATTTTCGCCTGTTGTCACATATATATGTATTTTGTCCTTCTCTTGTCAAGGCGCGTACCTTAGCTCAGTTGGTTGTGTTCTGTTTGTTTGGTTCAAAGGGGCGTGGGTTCAAGTCCCCACGGCTGCACTTCTTTTTTATCACCTAGTTTTTTATTTTTACTATTTTTCCTCTAAAATGTTTTTTTTTGTTTTTTCTTTTTTTTTTCTTCTTGCTTCATTTATTTGTTAAGACTTTTTCCATATAAAAAAGGATTAGTAATATTAATGTTTAAGACTTTATTCTTAATTAAGTTTAAAATACTCATTAATGTTTTATTACTTTTTTTCTTTTCTTTTTTATATGCCATGTTATATCTAGTGTGTTTGATCATTATGTGTTCAACTCTCACTTTGCTTTGACATCTAGATTTTTATCTCATATTTGTATTCATGTCTCTTATGAACATTCTTGATCTTGAAATGTTATTAAATTGACTTGTTTAATTGCTAAGATAATATATTCATGTTGATTGGCCATATGTATGATTCTATATTATCATCATCTGTCATATCACTTCTCTATGTTTGTCTTCATAAAGATTGAAACATCTTGATTTGTTCTTGTATGTCATTTCTATATATGTTTGTCTTCCTAAAGATTGAAGCATATTTGACATACTCTTTTATCATATTCATCCTATTCATATCTTTGTCATAAACATATTGTCATCCTCATGCTTATGTTGTCTTATCTATTATATCAATATCCTATCTTTATCATGTCTTAACTTTCATCTTTATCTTTATTATTTTATCAATTTTTCCCCTATTCCAAAGGAAGGAAATAGTGTTGACTCTTAAAGTCATAGCCCCCATCTTAACCTAAGTAACCTCTTAGGAAGAAAACATGTTTCTAGGCCTCATCAGAGCCATAGAAATTATAACTAGCCTTAGGAAAGAGTTCTTCAACTCTTAGTGATATTCATCATAATGAATTTATCACTTTCCCTTACTAACTAAAAACACAACATAGGTCCATTTCAACTAGATCTAGAGAGTTCTTAAACTCTACAATGAGCTTGTACTCATTTCCCCCTGAATATTGACCATAATCAATAGTTCAGTAGAAGTAGAACTACGCATACTCTGATTCTACACCCGAGGATACGCAGGCGCAAAGTGCGATGCTTTGTCGAGTATACTTAGATACTAACCCCTAGGGTTTTCAAGCCTTTAGCATAGAACCCTTAGCAAACATAGAATAACATTTAACAAGAGGTTCCCGTAGAGTACTACGGACGTTTAGGGTGCTAATACCTTCCCTAGGCGTAACCAACCCCCGAACCTTAGATCTTTCCCTTTAGGTTTTTCTAACGATCTTGAACCTTTCCTTTGGATAAATCAAAGTCGGTTGTAAAAGAAAATGATGCAAGTTAATTAATAGCTTGTTATCCGATTTTCACCGCAACAATGATTTTTAGAAAATATAAATATATTTAGAGTTTAATTGGTATGCACTGGCAGTGTAAAATAATTTTACACTGTCATCCAATAGAAATTCATCAATATGCCATGTCATACAATTAATTTAAAATTTAACGTCTTATGTAGTGGGATACATGATGGTGATTGGTTGACAGTATAAAATTATTTTACAATACACTGTCAGTGCATATCATATTTTTTCATATATTTAATCTTATATTTTATTTTATTATTATAAATGAGTATATCATTTTATTATTTTATTATCATGATTTTTAATTCAATTCTAATTCAAAACATGAATTTAAACAATAAAAGAGATTAGAATTAATAAATTATTTTATATTAGATCTACAAACATATTGAATTGAGAAATGATATAATCATTTAAAAAAAATTAATTCACATAATATCACGAGCCCTTAAATTTTCAATTTTGATCATTTTCAATTTTTCTTTTTAATAAAAAATACTCTTCAAGAATGATCACTTAGATGGTTAATTTTTATATTTTAAAGTAAATATATTAAATAGGGGGTCGATATGTGATGTTTACTATGATCACATGACTCCTAATTTTCTTATTTTTCATTTGTTTTATTGTTAATCTTTATAAAAAATTATTATTAATATGATTGAAATTAATTAAATTTATTTTTTTATATGCAAAGAAATAAACATGGAAAAATAAACTAAGATTGAGAATGGAAACAAAGCTTAATTTGAGGAGAAAGAAAGAAGGAAATATTTACCCAGGGTGTTTGTTGTGCGATTTAGATTGATTTTAAAGGTAAAAATTGATTGATTTAAAGATAAAGTTGTTTATTTTAATACTCAAATTCATTCAATAGGTCATAAAGGTGACCAAAATACAAATGAGAAGCTCTGCATTCGTGCAACCCAACCATAGTTACAAAGCCCTCAAAAGTGCAGAACAAGAGAAGTTTCAAAACAGAAACTTATACAAAACAGGTAGAAAAAATAGCATCCTTAATCTAGCATTGTTGTTACTTCTAAGCATTAACAGCAACACTACTAATTAAATAACACAGTCATCCCTCAACCAATGTAAGTGGATTATCTATAAAGATCCAAGGGCATTTTATGCCACTCATAAAAGCTACCTGCATATTCCTTCTTATTCTTCATCATTTTCCATCTCCAAGAATACATCATTATGTCCTGTGTTGGAGCGGTAAAGCGGAAAGCAACAAACATTTTTGGAAGTATTTTTCTGGGAATTTATCGTGTTCACAGAGATCAGTTCGAGGGAAAGAATGGTGTTCGACAATCTCAATGTTAATGAGTTTGGGTTTTAATGGTTTCAAACAAGAAAACAGAAAAGTAAATATCAATATAAAAAGAATTCATTCTTCAGAGAGAAGAAACTTATCCGGCATGCACACAATTCACTCCTCACAAACTTAAACGTATCGACCAGTTATACTCAGCCTACAATACTCCTCAATATCACCCAACATTGCTCACAACACATGTCCATCTCTGGCACACTCAACCATGCTACCATCGTCGACACTCTCGCACTCGACTCAAGACACAGAGGCATTAAGCTTCAACGCCTATTGAAGATTGTTAGCTCTAAATCTATCTCTAGCATCCAGAAACTAACAGATAATCATACCTAATCGAAGTTTGAGATGTTTATCTCTAACACAACCCAAACCTCACGCATAAAGCAAAAATCAGAGACAATCATCGATAAAGATTTGTAAAGAAAATATCATACAACGCCATGGGCGACAAATATACATGAGTTCAAAGTAAATACATATACAAAACCAACAAAGAAGGAAAACACAAAGAAGAAGAGAAATGAACCAAACATCTCGCGGTTTGTCAACGCCAATCGACGATCAATCCACTCCGGTTCATCCGTGTACAAGCTTCCAAGTTATTTTCTAACTACCTCTACCAAAGAATGAGGTTGATGAAGTTGGGAGAGCAAAAATCAACCCCAAACAACATAACCTAACAAAATAAAGTAAAATGAACTAAATACAAAATTCTGTCTCAGACGTTTCGCCCGGCGGAGCTCTTTATTATGCTCACATAAGCTGCATACTTAAACAGGCTAGCAACAAATATCTAATTTCGCCCGGCGGAAAAAGCGTCGCCCGACGAAAGCTCAAAAACATGGAATGTTACTGGAAGTTCCTTATTTCCTCTCGCCGCTGCTTCACCCAGCGAAAGATAGTTTCGTCCGGCGGAAGGAATCTTCGCCCGGCGGAACATGACAGTCAGCAAATTTTCTGGGGTAACTTGCCCGCCGAAAGGTAGTATCGCCCAGCGACACTAGCTTCGCCCAACGAAATCAGGCTGACTGCACTTCTTTATTTTGGCTTCCAGCTTCTATACAATGGCTTTCTTTCTTTACCTTCTTCCTTTTATTGATCCAAATGGTACATCCTGGAGCTTTTATTACTCATTGCTCCAACAATGCTTAATTACCTACAAAATGAATGGAAAACTATTAATTGTTACATAAATGAATCAAAAACACAAATATACACTAAAATGTAAAGTAAACGTATTTATAAACAAATCGGGGTTTATTCGAACGATATTAACCAAAAAGTATCGATAAGTGCAACAAAACTTATATACAAAAATAGCTACAATTTGCACTTATCAAACTCTCCCCAACTTAAACTTGTTTGTCCGCAAACAAGAATCAAGCAAACTTAAAAACATAAAAGCAATAACCAAAGAATCACGAATCAACAGGTTTTGAAAAACGGAAACAAATGTATGGTTCAAATGAAAAATGATACACATAAAGTAAATACTTACCACTAAACTACGACGATAACATAGTCACGAAACAAATGCAAAATACAAAAATCATGCCAAACCATCCTAAAACAACACAAGTTCAAATGTGAATCACACATAGCAAAAACAATCATCAGCAGATGAAAAACACAAAATAAGGTACTTATCACTCACACAACAATCATGCAAACAATAGACTAAATTATGCAACCATCCAAAAATTTACATTGATCATACAAAGGCAAGAATCACAAGGGAGGTTGTAGTGTGGTCGGGTAAACAAACAAGGGGCAGTTTCTAAAGGTAATTGAAAGAAAAACTTGCCTAAACCTATGGGAGTGATCAACTCACAAAGACTCAAACACAAAATTTCAATCAACTTCTTCCAAAATCCCAAGTGTTACACAAAACACAATACTTATTTAGCACAATTATTTGAACTCTTTTTGTTTCCTTTCTCAAGGATTTTCTTTTTCTTTCTTTTTTTTCTTTTCTTTTCTTTTCCATATTTTTCTCTTTTTTCTTTTCTTTTTCATCCTCATAGAAACCAACCAATGAGTAAACAATCATTCTCTCCCCAACTTGAATTCAACCATATCATCATGTGAATACTCCCTACTTTCTAAGGCAAGGCAAAAATTCATACAACAACACAAAGTTGAGGGTCCAAGAAAAAACAAAATCCATACAAAAATAAGTGAACTAAATACTCATAGACAAGCATTAAGTTCAAATAAAACATGGATTAAAAAGCTCAAAGGGGTTACAAATGATCACACGTTCACAAGGTGAATGTCTATTTGGCTTGGTAGTTGTGCTCAAAATGAAACAATTGCCTCGATCCTTTTTATGCTTTCATATAATCAACACAAACAAAAGATTAATCATAATAAAATCCAGTTAGAACAAGAATGTTGGTACTCTACGCATATATGAACAATGGAAAGCTACCTCACAAAAAGGTGGGAACTAAAGTGATTCACAACAAGAACAGGTATACAAAAGAATGAATGGCATGGAAGTTTGTAAAAAGCCTAAGTATCACGAATATGCTAAAGTCAAGAAAGTGATTAACACATACCTTGGACGTGTACACAACTTAACAATATCATTACCATACATCCGCAAGTTGAAATGATCAAACTTGGAAAATCACCAAATGCATCCTCAAATTAGCCAACCAAAATTTGCGTCCAAACAATAAACAAAAACATTAGAAACTAAAAACAATAAAACACGCTTGTTTTACGTCGTAAGCTCGACGCCTTTACAATGCTTAGCTAGAAACTTCCTTCATTCATGCCATGGTGATGCCTCACCGCGCAAACTAAAAGCAAGTGCCCTAACCAAACACTTAAACAAATGTTAATCTACAAGTATCAGTATAACAAGTGAAAATATTCAATATATACGATATCTACAAAACTCAAAAACAAAGAAACTATCGCAATGCGATTCAATATCAAAACCGATCCCTGGCAACGACGCCATTTTGTTGGAGCGGTAAAGCGGTAAGCAACAAACATTTTTGGAAGTATTTTTTCGGGAATTTATCGTGTCCACAGAGATCGGTTCGAGGGAAAGATTGTCGTTCGACAATCTCAATGTTAATGAGTTTGGGTTTTAATGGTTTCAAACAAGAAAATAGAAAAGTAAATATCAACATAAAAAGAATTTATTCTTCAGAGAGAATAAACTTATCCGGCATGCACACAATTCACTCCTCATAAACTTAAACTTATCGACCAGTTATACTAAGCCTACAATACTCCTCAATATCATCCAACATTGCTCACAACACATGTCCATCTCTGGCACACTCAACCATGCTACCATCGTCGACACTCTCGCACTCGACTCAAGACACAGAGGCATTAAGCTTCGACGCCTATTGAAGATTGTCAGCTCTAAATCTATCTCTAGCATCCAGAAACTAACAGATAATCATCCCTAATCGAAGTTCGAGATGTTTATCTCTAACACAACCCAAACCCCGCGCATAAAGCAAAAATCAAAGACAATCATCGATAAAGATTTGTAAAGAAAATATCATACAACGCCATGGGCGATAAATATACATGAGTTCAAAGTAAATTCATATACAAAACCCAACAAAGAAGGAAAACACAAAGAAGAAGAGAAATGAACCAAACATCTTGCGGTTTGTCAACGCCGATCGACGATCAATCCACCCGGTTCATCCGTGTGCAAGCTTCCAAGTTGTTTTCTAGATACATCTACCAAAGAATGAGGTTGATGAAGTTGGGAGAGCAAAAATCACCCCCAAACAACATAACCTAACAAAAATGAAGTAAAATAAACTAAATACAAAATTATGTCTCAGACGCTTCGCTTGGCGGAAGAATGGCTTCGCCCGACAGAGCTCTTTATTACACTCACATCAGCTGCGTACTTAAACAGGCTGGCAACAAATATCTAATTTTGCTCAGCGGAAAAAGCGTCGCCAGGAGAAAGCTGAAAAACATGGAATGCTACTGGAAGTTCCTTATTTCCTCCCGCCGCTGCTTCGCCCAGCGAAAGGCAGTTTCGCCCGGCGGAAGGAATCTTCGCCCGACGAAACATGACAGTCAGCAAATATTCTAGTGTAACTCGCCCGACGAAAGACAGTATCGCCCAGCGACACTAGCTTCGCCCAGCGAAATCAGGCTGACTTCACTTCTTTATTTTGGCTTCCAGCTTATATACAATGGCTTTCTTTCTTTGCCTTCTTCCTTTTATTGATCCAAATGGTACATCCTGGAGCTTTTATTACTCATTGCTCCAATAATGCTTAATTACCTACAAAATGAATGGAAAACTATTAATCGTTACATAAATGAATCAAAAACACAAATATACACTAAAATGTAAAGTAAACGTATTTATAAACAAATCGGGGTTTATTCAAATGATATTAACCAAAAAGTATCGATAAGTGCAACAAAACTTATATATAAAAATAACTACAATTTGCACTTATCATCCTGAAAAATTATCCTTGTATTTGCCACTGCATCGCTGAAAAGGACTTCATTTCTTGTCCTCCATATACACCAACAAGATATCAACCAAATATATGTAATAGTTGTTCCTATCTCAACTGTTTTAGCACAGCCTAAGAACATATCTATACAACTAGTTCCTCCTGGCAGCTTGACTCCCAACCATGTTTCAATTTCCCCCCACATACTTTTAATTTTGTCACAGCCAAGAATGATATGTGTAATGTCTTCTATATTCTTAAAACAAAATACACAGGACATTTGATGAGGGTCACTAATTATGCCTCTTTTGATAAGGTTTCCACGAGTAGGCAGTCTATTTAAAAAAAGTCTCCAGCTAAAGATCAAGATTTTTAAATTCCATTTCCAAGAGTCTTTAATCCAGAGTCCACAGTCCTTAATTAGAATACTCTGATTTGGGGATGAATTGAATAAGGTTGGAAATTGAATTTTGAGAGCATTTCCACCAGTCCACCTTGAATGCCAGAAAGAAGCGTTGCATCCATTACCCACTTTCCATGTCAATTGATTGAAAATACCCTACTCGTTTGTAGGCTTAGCAAGACCAACCAAGTCATTCCACTATCTTGACCACTGTTTTGATGAGTTCTCTGGCTGCTTTAAGAAGAGGCTGTGAAAATCACCTCTATATCTAGCCTTAATGATTCCTTTCCATATTGCAGCTGATTCATGAGTTATTCTCCAAAGTCATTTGGCCACTAATGCCCTGTTGAATGTAGAAATATCTTTAACTCCTAAGCCGCCTTGGTTTACAAATTAAGGACCATTTCACCCAAGCTATACTTTCCTTCTCCCTATCTCCTGCCCATAAGAATCTCCTCTGGATAGCTTTGTTTTCCTTTAATACTTTAATAGGTGCTAAGTAGAAAGCTAGATAATGTATTGGCAAGTTGGTTAACACAGAATTGATCAAAGTGACACGACCTCCAATGGATAATATCCTACCCCTCCAAGAAGCCAAACGATTTTTAATAGATGATATGATAGGCTTCCAAAATTCTGTTGATTTATGTCTACCCCCAACTGACAGTCCTAAGAATTTAAAAGGAAATTGTCCAACTTTGCAATTCAAGAATGTAGAAGCTGCTTCAACCCGATTTTCCTCTAATCCAAAACCCATTACTTTGCTTTTACTGTAATTAACCTTTAATCCAGACAAAACCTCAAAACCTCTTAGGACAGATTTAATTGCCCAAATATTAGACCATGATTCATAACATATGATTAGTGTATCATCAGCAAATTGAAGAAGAGATATTGTTGTGTCACCCTCAATCCTTACTCCTCTCAACAATCCACAAATCTCAGCTTTCTTGAAAAGAAGAGCCATACATTCTGAGATCAATACAAAAATGAATGGTGACAAAGGGTCACCCTGTTTAAGGCCCCTACTTATCTTAAAATCCTTAGAGGAACTCCCATTCACCAAAACAGAACCATAACTTTTACAGACTAATCCCCTCATCCAGTCTTGTCACTTAGGACTTAAATCCATAGCTTCAAGCACCTTTAAAAGGAAACTCCAACTTACACAATCATAAGCTTGGGAAAAATCTACCTTAAACATGAAGCCTTTCTTCTTTTTCTTTTTGACATAGTCAAACACTTCATTTGCCAAGAGAACATCATCAAGTAGATGTCTTCCTGGGACAAATGCAGTTTGAGAAGGAGATACCAATTTACTGATCACACATCTTAATCTTGCTGCTAGGATCTTAGACACTATTTTGTGAAGACAACCTATTAATGCTACAGGTCTGAATTCCTTCAAATTTTGAGGGTTATCTAAATTTGGAATAAGAACAAAGAATGCTGAACAAAAATACTTTGATAGGGTGGTCTTCTTATGAAATTCTGATATGCAATTATTGAAATCCTTCCCAACAATCTCCCAAGTCTTCCTTATAAAGTTCATATTGAACCCGTTGGGGCCAGGGTTTCTATCCCCATCACAAGACTTAATGGCTTCTAAAATATCCTCAGGTGCAAAAGCTTCAGTTAACATTGCATTGTCCTCCTCAGAAAGCTTTTCCAAAGAGCTTAGATCCAGATCAAAACTTTCAGTTGAATTCTTCTTGTATTTCTCTGCAAAATGATCCTGAATGACTTGTTTCACTTTTTCCACTCCTTCTTCTTCATTCAGACCTATATTCAATGCTGAAATTGTATTATCCCTTCTCCTTTTGCTAATGATAGAGTGAAAATACTTTGAATTATAGTCTCCCTCCTCTAACCACCTTGATCTTGCCTTCTGGTGAAGTAAGCTCTCCTTGACATGTAACTTGTTCCACATTTCCTCCATTGCTTCACCTCTTGATTTCAAAATATTCTCAGGAATTTTAGCTTCTAACTCAACCATCTCATCTTCCAATTCATTAATTCCTTTGATATTCTCCTCTACTTTAAGGTCTAAAAATCCAAAATCATTTATATTCCACCACCTAAGTCTCCTTTTAAGGTTTCTCATTTTTTGAATCAGAACATTACCCGCATCACCAGAAACTAGAATAGAATTCCAACTCTCTTTAACAAAATATAGGAAATCAGGATGATCGAACCAGGCATTGATTGTTTTGAAGGGCTTAAGTCCCCAATTCCTATTGTTCAAGACCAAGGAAACAGGCCTATGATCTGAAACATCTCTCACACCAACCTTCTGGTTTACAGCTTTCCATACACAACATAAGTCCTCATTTATAAGAAACTTATCTAACCAACTCTTGCAAGTACCATTAGAGTTAAACCAAGTAAATCTATTGCCCACAACAGGAAGATTTATTAGTTCCATGTCATCTATGAACACTCCAAATTCCTCCATTTCAACTTGATTATTGCTCCCTCTTCCTTTCCTCTCACTCTTAGATTTGATGGAATTAAAATCCCCCCCTAATATCCAATCCCCCCTTGGCAAAGTTGTTTTCAAACTAATAAGCTTCCCCCATAACCACCTTTTATCAGCTAAAACACATGAAGAATATATGTTTACTATGTAGATAGCTCTACCCCTCCACATTCCATACACCCCTAGATAACCTCTACCAGAGAAACTAAATATAGAACTGAAAGAATTCTTATTCCAGATAGAAATCATACCTCCTTACTGACCCTTAGATCCAGTAGCAGACCACTCAAATTCTCCTCTTCCCCAAATTCTTCTAACAAAACCTTCATCTACCTTTTGACATTTTGTTTCTTGTAAAAGACAAAATTTTGTATTGTTGCTCTCCACCATCTGTTTAATTCTTCTTCTTTTGATTGAAGAATTACACCCTCAAATGTTGTAAGTTGTCAAATTCATGGAATTCTGATTGATACCTCCTTCAAATTTTCCCTTCTAGTACTGCCCGTATTTTCCATCACTACGCCAAAAATGACTTTTACTAGCTGTAGCGAGCGATTTTTTGGACGTGCTTGCAAGGCACAACCGCTCTTCGGGTGTTGCTACTACAGCTCGATTCATTTTTTATCCTATTTAAAGCTGATGAAGGAAGGGAAATAGATGTCTCCAACTAACCCTGCTTGCATACTGAGTTTGAACAGCGGTTTGTTCGGTTACAGATGCTTCAAAGATTCGGGGTTTTACTCAGGTTATCTGTTCAATGAGATGTTTAGGATGTTAGGACTGATTGCTTTTCTGATAGATACGTGAAAGTATGGGATTTTGGGTTTTTGTTTAGTGTGCTCGCTAAGATCTTTTCTTTCGATCTTATGCCTACGTATTCCCGTTTACCGAAACAAGGAAATCAGAGCGTTCATAGTTCCTCTTATTCTATGGGAGGAAATTGGTTTTTGGTGTCTTGTTCAAAGCCCAAGACGTGAAGCGAAAGGTAGTTTGTATCTTGTTCAAAGCCCAAGATATGAAGCTGAAAGGTCTCGACTTTAGAGAGAGTTTGTCATCTCTAAAGAGGGATGAAGGAGAATTACTTTAATTGGGATACGCGGATCCGAGCAATGCCATAATTTCCGAAGAAGGGGTTTTAACCTGAAGGAGAAGACTTTAACTCTGTGTAGAGAGCAACGCCATCTTTCCTTAGGAATTCCTCATGCTAAAAGAAGGACAGTGGCATGGATGTAGATGATCCAGAGGCTTGCCGCTTACAGCGATTAGATGAAAGGGAATGAGTTGTTGATGTTTGAGTACTGTGAACGAGGCACAGACTTGATGCTAAAAGGTTGATTGGATCAACCAGTAGTTTTCTTATACAAAGCCTAAGAGGAGGCTAATTTGTGTCTCGTACAAAGTCCGAGAGAGAGGCTAAAAGGGTTCGACCCAGTGGGGATATCATTACACAAAGCCTAAGAGGAGGCTAAAAGGGTTGACTCAGTGGGAGAATCTTTTATAGCTCGTATGAAGCCTGAGATGGAGGCTGAAAAAGAGTTTGACTCTTGCTTTGGGGAATTTGTATCTCGTACGAAGCCCGAGATGGAGGAAAAAGGATGATTGACTCAATGGGGGAGTCTTTTATACTCAACAAGAGAGTGTTTTTTGTGTATCTCGTACAAAGCCCGAGATGGAGGCTAAAATTTGTTTCGCTGGGGAAGATCATTTGTACAAAGCCCAAGAGGAGGCTATCTTATGCTGAGGATAAGAAGGATCATTATACGAAGCCTAAGAGGAGGCGATCTGCTGGTGACGGTTTTAGTTAAGTGACAGGTCCAGTATACTGATTTTTAAAGAGAAAATCAGTTTTTATATGAGCAACACTGTACTCATGGGTTTGACCAGAGGATCGGGATTGTTCCCTGTTCTTTAAGGAAAGGGGAAATCCAAAGGGTATTGAGACTGTCCGAGTCTACGGGTTTCTTCCTATCTTACGAAAGGGTCACTTGAGAATGTCTATGAGACTCAAGGAAAACAGACTGTCCAAGTCTAGAGTGTTATCTTTTGTACTATGTTTTATGAAACAGTAGTAGACTCTGGAAAGGACTGCTCTATGAAGATTACTAAGTTCTGTTCCTATACCTGTAGGAGGTCGTCGGGACAATTTGTACGAAGCCCAAGAGGAGGCTGGAAGCTTTTAAGAAGCCGATCGGTCCTTGTACTAAGCCCAAGAGAAGGCTATCATTCCCGGAGGAAGAAATCATTATACAAAGCCTAAGAGGAGGCTGTCAATACTTCTAAGAAGCCGACGGGTCCTTGTACGATGCCCAAGAGGAGGCCGATGCTTTTAAGAAGCCCGTGGGTCTATCATCTCCTTTCCATTAGGAGAGATAACTCTTTTAAAGATAAAAACCACTGGTAAACGTGCGAGGTTTACTATCCAGCGACTTTTAACTTTTAAAGAGGGTTCCTTAGTTAAGGTCCAAGATTATGACCGTAGTGGGTCCCAAACCCCGAGAAATTCAAGGCAATGCTATTCACCGAGAATAGATCAAAGTCAGGAAAGTCTGAGAATTTGGAAGAAACTCAAAGATGCCATTCACGGAGAATACATTCATCTTGGGGAGTAGAGTTTCTTGATGATTCCTAAGGAGGACAGCTAAAGAGAAGACTGTATCTGGTGCTCCTATTGGGGATCTAGGTGTCTATTTCTACGACAAAACGGTTTTACCTGGTTCTAGACGTAGTTGCCGGGGAAACTCAAAATATCTATACTATTATTACACAGTTGATATGAGTTTATGAAAGGAGACTTACACTGAGCAGCCCCACAATACAGTTTATATATATGAAAGCAGTAAATGAAAGCGATAAACACTTACTCGGTTGTAGAGCTTCCATGCTGTTTGGTTAGTTGTTCAACAAAGAAAGATTAAAAACAATAGTATATTCAAAATCAAAGGAGAAAGTGCTTTGAAAAAGAAAGATTTGGGGCTTACAACTCAAGGAGAGCCCCAAGGTTTTATCAGTGAATTTGTACAGAGGGTCTTATACAAGTGACTGTGGCCCAAAAAGTTTTCTGTACAAAGGGATGAGTCTTACACTCTCTCAAGAGGCCCAAAGAGTTTTAAAGAAAAAGAGTGGGGCTTATAACACGAGGGTAGGCCCAATTGACTTTTCGTTTAAAATGGAGATCGCGCCGAGGTTTTCTTTTAACGCAGAGGGACTTATACAATAAGTGAGGCCCAAAATGTTTTGGTTAAAAGGGGGTTGGGTCTTACACTCTAATAGAGGCCCAAAGTGTTTTGAAGAAGAAGAAGTGGGTCTTACTACACGAGGGTAGGCCCAGATGATTTTTGAAAAGGCGACGATCGCGCCGTTTTGTTTTTGACGGTATCGGGACTTATACAATAAGTGAGGCCCAAAAATGATTTGGTCAAAAAAGGATTGGGTCTTACACTCTATTAGAGGCCCAAAGTGTTTTGAAAATGATTTTTGAGGGTTGAATTAATCCAAAACCCTAATTTATTTCCAATAATGTATTTAATTGAATAAAAATTCAATTAAAATGATCAAAATTGTTTAACACATGGGAAACAAATTGTGATCTTGGATTAATGCTTCAAAAATTAAGTATTGACCTCCAAGTCGTGATAGCAAGAGCAAATTGATTTCTGAGCTGGAGGTGTTACAGATGAGTTGTGATGATCTGAACAGCTTCCCTACACCCTATGGAATGTGTTTGAATGTTTGGACTTGATTGAAATTGGCTGGAACGATTTGTGGTACCTCAGCTGCAACTTGGTTAAAACCTTGAGCAACCAGCTGGTGATTTTGTGAAATCAGTGTTCCAGATGTTATGTGAGTGTTTGGATCACTTCTATATGATGTATGTGAGGTGTGTGAGTGATTGGTTTGATTGGAATTGCTCTCAAACTCAAAACCCGATAATGACTTGCCTTTGAAGGCAAAATTGGAGTGAAAGAAGAGATTTTGAGGAAAGCATCTGTTTGATGGCTTTGGTGTCCTTAAACTGAACACAATTGAGCTCTATTTATAGTAGAGCAAGTTTGTTTTGGCTGCAATTCCTCAATGTTGGCCAATGAAAATGCAAGTCTCCTCTAGCCATTGACTAGAGGTTAGGGCACAGAGCTGTGGTTCCCTTGGTCTTGGATAAGTCTTGACTGATTTCAGATGAGAATGGCTCAGTCCATGCCACCTTGATGGTTCCATTGAATGCCTCATTCCAAATTTGGAGTCTTGTCCCTATTTTGGCAACTCTAGGTTCAACATGCTATTCCTTGTTCCTTGGACCTTGGAGGCTTGGCTCAGTGATTGTCCCCTTTGGATTCAATCCTCAGAGGTGTCCAAGTGGATTGGAGCATTTGAAATTGGCTGATTTTGGCAAATCGAGCCAAAATGCAAATTCTGCCTTGCTTTGACAAATTTCAGCAAGGCAACTTGCCAATGTTGTATCTCATGGTGTAAGTTGAATTTGGCAATGTTCTTGGCCATTTTGGAAAGCCCTTACATGATACAACAACTGTTTGAACAAGTTTGGTTTTGATCTCTTTTGATTCCAAGTGAAAAATCCCCCTACATTTGGCAAAAAGTGAAGGCAAATTCTGACTTAGTGAAAATTTCACTAAGTGTTGGAAAAAGTGACATTTTCACTTTTCAGCCACTTTGATCACTCCATAACTCAAAATCCTTAATGAATTGGAATGACTTGTAGTTGAAGCTTTTGTAGATGATAATGAGGGCTACAAATCAAGCTTTGGATGGAAAAAATTGGCCTTGTGGTTTAGGAGTTATGGTCCTCCAAAGTTGGTGCCCTAGCCACTTTAATTTTTAACTTAGAATTTTTCTAAGTTTTTATGGTTACCCCTTTTACAAGTTATCTCACTTTCTTTGATTTTTCTTGATGAATGATGATTCAAATCATACATTAACATCATTTTAGGGTTAAAAAACCATTTTGGTGAAAAATCTCAAAAAGTCAAAGTTGACTTTTGTGCATAGTTGACTTTTTATCAGATGAATTCCAAACTGTGCAATTCTTCAGGAAATCATGTCCTTGACCTAAATCAAACTTGATGGACATGTTCCATGGGTGTTATAGGGTATATTTATTCATGTATTAGGGCTTGGGAGCATGTCCAGGTCAAAAGTCAAAGTTACAGTTGACTTTTCTCGCAAAACCCTAATTGTGGTGCAGATGAAATCGAAACTTGTTGCTCAAGCTTCTTGAATCAATCCATTGTTCCAAATGGATCAATATAGTATATCAAAGACCCTCAAATCATGTCTTGAGGTCTTGGCTCATGGTTTGTCCCAAAAGCCAACTTAGGGGTGAATTAGGTCAAGAAACCCTAATTCCTGATTTTTTATGTATGCATCCCCTGAGGAAAAATTAACTTGATGATTGGGTTCATGAGGTTCCATGAAGTATATTAGGTTATGTTTTGAATCATTGGCTTGTGTCCAAATGAAAATTTCCATCTGGAGGCCCTGGGCGATCAAAACCCTAATTTGGTGACACTGGCGATCTTGAGACTTGATCCACCTAGAAGGGAGCAGCATTGTGCTTAATCCTTGAAGTGGGAGTCCCTTTTATCCATTGTGGATGCTTTGAGAGGTTAGACAAGTTGAAGATCAAGTCATTCCTTGATTGATCCTTTGTCTAAAGCTCTGAGAGGGCTTGAAACCCTAATCATGATTGCAGTCAATGCTCAACAATTCCTTGAGGAGATTGATGAGGCATGATGATTCATCCATATTGTGATGATGATTTGCACAATGATGGGAAACTTTAGTGGTCAAAATTTGGGGTATGACAGATGCCCCTATTTAATCTTCTTGGACCCGAAGGTGTGAATGACGAAAGTATTCGAGCATTCGGGGTGCAAGAGGATTAAATATCGGAATATCCAAAATTTTGATGGCTATGAATGGAAGCTTGCGCATTCATCTTCTTTTGCTAAGCAATGATGCTTAGAAAAGGTAAAACTTCCCCTCGATCCTGGTTCCCTACCAAGGAACTGGTCTCAGTTTCTGAAATAAACTTCCCCTCGATCCTGGTTTCCTACCAAGGAACTGGTCTCAGTTTCTGATTTAAACTTCCCCTCGATCCTGGTTTCCTACCAAGGAACTGGTCTTAGTTTCTTTTGTCAATAAACTTTATTGACAAGGAACGCTATTAGTAGCGGTTTTCCTCAAACTTCTCGCCGAATTCTCCTGGAGAGATGCCATTTGACGGAAAAAATTTGATGTCAGACTTGCTGGGGAACCCAACGTCTGAGTTGTAGAGTTGCACAAACTTCTCTGTTTTGGAGACGCCATTTGTTTCTACTGGGGAAAGCGAGTCTCTTGAGAGACTGCTGTCGCTTGGGGATATTGCATCATACTTTTCTTGGGATCTTCCCAGAGAAATGCCATATGATGGGATCCAATTTTGAGGTGCCGATGACCTTTTCATTAGCGGCTTTTCAGAGAAATACTGATGTACGGCCGAATCTCTGTTTAAGAGGCTTTCTCTGGGGATTTTCCTTTAATCTGGGAAAGCAAGGATATCATCTTCGATGGCGAAGAGTGACATCTGTTGAAGGTTCTCTGATGTTTCAGAGGTTCAAGTTATCAAAGTGGTCAAGCGCCGACTCTGATCTAAAGATACACTGGTAGCGAGATTGTTCAGACGAAGCAATTTCTGACGAGGAAAGAACTGACAAACTCGATTGAGAGGACGGTTATCGCGGCAGGATAAGACCGACTCAAGTGATAGTGATGCAATAGGAAATGTGAAGGCAAATCAAAATGCATGATGTATGTATGCTTATGCTGACAAAACAGACGCAACATACACGCTAAAAGATGAACACGACTGGATACTCGGCCACTGCTGGGGACGAAAAGGTACCACTGGTTCAACAAGCAGCAATTCCACCTTGCTTAGGAGAGATAGTCCCTGTTGGGAGCTATGTTGATTGGGCTTAGGAGATGAGAACTCGGCCGAAGGTATCAGACAGGAAAACCGCATCTGATACAGTTGATCCTTTGTTCAAGCGCACTGGCTTAGAAGGAGTACTTTGATTCTGCACTTTGAAGTTCGCTTACTTCTGGAGAAGCGATCGGTGTTCTTCTGATGTTCAACAGTCAAAAGAAAAGCCATCTTTAATTTATAGCAGAAAAAGTTTTAACAAGTAAATTCATTTTGTTTCATTTCAAGAATCGCTGATTAAGTTAAACAACGTCGTTCTGTAAAGCTAAAACAAATAAGAATTACAAACAAAAGCACAAGGGCTCAAATTTTATTGATAAAATGGAGATCAGCCAAACGCGTGATCCCAAAGAGTATATACAAAGTTAGAAAATGGTAATTTACAGGGAAAAGGGCTACGTTGAAACATAACGACCACTATCCTTCTACCAACTTTGAATTTTGGGCATCCTGAGCTTCCGTCGAAGATGACCGCTGACTGGAGTTTTCCTCCGATGGATGATGTAACTGCTGCTGAGGGACTTGCCTCTGTTGAACATAGTTACTTGCCATTATCCCTAATTTTTGCCTGGATTGTACTATGATGTTTCCAATCCACCGGGATGATTTTTTTTCATGTCTCTAACTTTTGCCTGGACCGCCCTTTCGGGTTTTCAGTCCACCGAGACGTTTTTTTTAGGCGAAGTATTTCTTGACTACATCAACATTCGTGGGGTAGGCAAATTCCTCTCCGTCCATGGTTGCAAGTCTCAAGGCGCCGCCTGAGAAAGCTTTCGTGACCACATAGGGGCCATCATAATTCGGAGTCCATTTGCCTCTCGAATCAGAGAGAAATGATTATATCTTCTTGAGCACGAGGTCTCCTTTCCTGAAGACACGAGGTCAGACTTTTTTGTCGAACGCCCTCTTCATTCTTTGTTGATACAACTGACCGTGGCATAGTGCCGTTATCCGCTTTTCTTCGATCAGGTTCAGTTCGTCGTGTCAATTTTGACACCATTCAGCTTCGGTAAGCTTAACTTCCATCAATACTCGGATTGACGGGATCTCTACTTCTATGGGGAGAACTGCCTCCATGCCATACACTAGAGAGAAAGGGGTAGCCCCTGTTGAAGTGCGGACAGATGTACAATAACCGTGAAGAGCAAAGGGTAGCATCTCGTGCCAATCTTTGTAGGTTACAACCATCTTTTGAACAACCTTCTTGATGTTCTTGTTAGCCGCTTCTACCGCTCCGTTCATCTTGGGTCGGTAGGGAGATGAGTTATGGTGTTCAATTTTGAACTCTGCGCACAACTCCTTCATCATCTTATTGTTCAAGTTAGATCCATTATCCGTAATGATCTGGCTTGGAACACCATAACGGCAGATGATATTGTGTTTGATAAATCGGACCACCACTTGTCGGGTAACATTAGCGTACGACGCTGCTTCGACCCACTTGGTGAAGTAATCAATGGCTACCAGGATGAACCGATGTCCGTTTGAAGCCTTAGGTTCAATCAAGCCAATTATGTTTATTCCCCATATGGAAAAAGGCCATGGGGAAGAAAGAACTTTGAGATGCGATGGCGGTACATGAATTTTGTCGGAGTATATCTGACACTTGTGACACCTCCTCATGTACTTGTAGCAGTCGGATTCCATGGTCAACTAATAGTACCCGGCTCTGAGAATCTTTCTCGCCATTGTGTGTCCGTTGGCATGAGTGCCAAAGGATCCTTCATGAATTTCTTTCATAAGCATGTATGCTTCTGGTCTGTCCACACATCGGAGCAAGACCAAGTCAAAATTCCTCTTATAAAGAGTGTCACCGCTTAGGAAGAAGCTTCCGGCTAGCCTTCTGAGGGTTTTCCTGTCTTTTCTGAGTGCCCTAGGTGGGTACTCTTGTCATATTCTGATAGCAACATCTGCCAACGGGCAATCCTTCCCGTAAGAGCAGGTTTTTCGAAGACGTACTTGATTGGATCCATCTTGGAGACCAACCAAGTAGTATGACGAATCATATACTGACGAAGACGTTTGGCTGCCCAAGCCAAAGCGCAACAAGTTTTCTCAAGAATCGTGTACCGAGTTTCACAGTCGGTAAACTTCTTGCTCAGATAGTAAATGGCAGACTCTTTCCTTTTGGTTTCGTCTTGCTGGCCAAGTACACATCCCATCGAGTCCTCAAGGACTGTGAGATAAATGATCAGTGGTCTTCCTTCCACTAGTGGTGACAGAATCGGCGGATTCAACAGATATTCCTTAATACTGTCGAAGGCAATTTGGCAGTCTTCTGACCAAACGCAATCCTGGTTCTTTTTCAGTAATTTGAAAATCGGCGCACACGTGGCGGTCATAAGGAATATGAATCTGGAGATGTAGTTCAAACGTCCCAGGAAACCCCTGACTTGTTTTTCAGTTTTCGGAGAAGGCATTTCTTGAATGGCCTTGACCTTGTCAGGATCAACTTCAATTCCTTTCTGGCTGACGATGAACCCTAGTAGTTTCCCCGAACGGACACCGAAGGTGCACTTGTTGGGATTCAAGCGGAGCTTGATTTTTATTAGACGTTCGAACAATTTTGACAGATGTTCAATGTGCTCACTCTCTGTTTTTGATTTTGCAATCAAATCATCGACATATACCTCGATTTCCTTGTGTATCATGTCATGAAATAGAGTGGTCATGGCCCTTTGATAGGTTGCCCCGGCATTCTTCAAACCGAACGACATTACCTTGTAGCAAAAAGTACCCCATGGGGTAATGAACGAAGTTTTCTCCATGTCTTTCGGCGCCATTTTGATCTGGTTATAGCCCAAAAATCCATCCATGAAGGAGAAAACTTTGAACTTTGCTGTACTGTCTACCAGCATGTCAATGTGTGGTAAAGGAAAGTCGTCCTTTGGACTTGCCTTGTTCAGATCTCTGTAATCGACACACATTCTGACCTTTCCATCCTTTTTAGGAACGGGTACGATGTTGGCTAACCATTGAGGATATTCAGATGTAGCGAGGAAACCCGCGTCGATCTGTTTCTGTACCTCCTCCTTGATCTTGATGGCCATGTCCGGGTGAGTGCGTCTCAACCTCTGCTTTACTGGCGGACATTCCGATCTCAATGGTAAGCGATGTTCCACGATGCTGGTATCCAACCCAGGCATGTCCTGATAGGACCAAGCGAACACATCGGGAAATTCTTTGAGAAGCTTTATCAAACCCTCTCTGGAAGTTGGACTGAGCAGTGCTCCAATCCTGATTTCTTTTCTCTCTTTTTCTGAACCCAAGTTTACCGTTTCCAACGGCTCTTTGTGAGGTTCAATGGACCTTTCCTCTTGTCTGAGTAATCGGGAGATCTCTTCTGGAATTTCGTTATCAACTTCTTCTTCAGCCCCAAATACCGGGAACTCAAAGTCGGGAGAAGGCATCGGATCGTATGTTTCAACGGGGTGTAAAACAAGCAATCTGCATGACGGTATGATTCGTGTTTAGAAGAGATAGAGAAAATGCAAGTGTGTGCAGTGTATTTATTTTACTGCTTGTTTTTTTTTTTGAATTGTTTTAAGGATTACCATTTTCTGAAAAAGCAAAAAGAGAAAACAGCAATAATGCGGAAATTACAGAACGACGTTATTTTATTAATACACAAGTCAGTTCTTGAAACTACAGCCCTATAAAACAAAACTTTGTCGCTTTGGGCAAAGCGAAGAGGGAAATTTTACAAAAAGCGAGCCCTATCAAAACATCCGTTTCACCTGGGCAGGGTGAAAGGTTAAAGATGGCAATTACTTTGACTGGCGAACGACCTTCGGAACCTCGACAGCAACCCACTGGCGGCGAACTCCTCGGTGAATCACAAAGTCTGGCACCTTCCTTGATTTGTCTTCAGAAATAATGCTGATTTCTGGTGGAGCAGGATCGTTGGAATCTGTCTCCCAGACAGAGTTGTCGTAGGAGGATTCCTCTGTTGCATTTTGCAAAGTATTTGTGCTCTCAGCTGTATCTCCCCATCCAGTTTGCTGGATATCTTCGAGCCTGATACGAGAGCTTTCGGGAGCGGTGTACTTGACCATATAGTCGAACTTTCCACTTGGTTCTCCCAGAGTATCCCAAACTTCTTTGGAACTGGAGGAGTCATCTCTCTCGATGACGTTGACCTTGGGAAAAGCATAATTGATGAACTCAAGTCCTGCAAACGTTGAGAATTCATCGTCATGTTGACTAATTTCCGAATGACCTGAGTGTTGATCCCATGACATGGTGGGGACACAGGTATTCTGTTTAATGACGGTCAGCTGATTTTCGTTGTTCGGCTGACTCTCTTGCCCCAAGTTTCCTGGATAAGGTTGCCACATTGGCAGACCATCCATTGGGCCATAGTAAGTAGAATCAAAGTTGTCTTTCATTATAGTGTCTTCCTCTAATAAATTTGGTGGAGCACGGCATCCTTCCGGATCACAATCTCCATAGATCATCTCGATGTCTGATCTGGGTATAAATCACGGACTCTATGCGGGATAGCAAAATGACATTTGCATTTTGTCCTGCGACACATAACCGTCCTCTTTAAGATAGGACTTCCAATCCCCATCTATGTCAAAGGGATCCTCTTCATTGATAGCATGGACTACTTGAGTCACTGGTTGGAGGAAGCCTCCACTATGGAAGAAGTTCTGAATGGGATGAAGACTTTCATCGTCGACAGCAGTCTGGGTGCAGGTCGCAGAAAAACCAAGACCCTTCTTTGTTTTGTTATCAATAGGAATAACAAGTTGTCCCCATCCTTTTGTATCGGTACTCTCGACTGCTTTGATAGCATCCTTGTATGAGGAAATCGATGTTCCTCCTTCGGATTGATTGTTCTTGCTCACTGACAGTGCTTGGAACTGCGTTCCAATAATCTCCTCAGGTTCTATACCAGCAGATGATGACAAGCTACTCACGAGCAGAGCATGTTCCCCACAGACTATGACAAGTTGATCGTTCTGAACGAACTTTAGCTTTTGGTGGAGGGTTGAGGTAACCGCTCCAGCCTGATGTATCCAAGGTCTTCCTAATAAACAACTGTACATTGCCCGGATGTCCATGACCTGGAAAGTGACTTGAAAAGTATGAGGACCAATAGTTATGGGAAGATCGACTTCGCCGATAACTGCTTTTCTGGATCCGTCGAACGCTTTGACGACGACCTCGCTGATTCTCATCGGAGGGCCTTTGAATGATAATTGCATCAAAGTGGACTTCGGCATAACATTCAGGGCTGACCCTGTGTCTACCAGTACGCTGGCTAAAGCATCGTCCTGGCAGTTGACTGTGATATTGAGCGCCATGTTATGACGGCGACCCTCTTCAGGTAATTCCTCATCACTAAATCCCAAATTATTGCAGGAAGTGATGTTAGAGACAATGCTATCGAACCGTCTGATTGTTACATCCTGTTTTACGAAGGCTTGCTCTAAGACTTTCTGTAGAGCCTCCCTGTGCGCTTCTGAACTGAGTAACAGTGATAATACTGATATCTTTGAAGGAGTTTGTAACAGCTGATCAACAATGTTGAATTCACTCCTTTGGATGAGCTTAAGCATCTCATCTTTGTCTTTCGACAGGTCGGGATTACTGGATTGACCGACTGGTGGATCAGGAATTTCTGTCTGAAGTTCCTTTTCTTTGTTGGATTCTCCAACTCCTCGGTTGGAGATTCGACCGCTCCGTGTTACACGACTGATGTCTACAATATTCATGACGGAGGGTAATGGAATTTCCTTTCCATTTTCAACTGTTGTTGCACCGTATTTGTAAGGGATAGCCTTAGCTGATTCATACGGTAATGGTCCCGGTAGATAGATGACTATGGGAACCTTCTGGTTTTTCTGACCATCATACACAACCTCAATCCGTTCCTGGTTGGGAACTCTGGATTCATCAAGTAGAGGAATGATGGTAAAAACATCCCTGGTCCTGTGGTGACCAGAGATCGTGAGGACATCCTCAACCTGCTTAGCAAGGTAGTTCGGCGACCAATTGATAAGTCCAGAACCTGGATATGGACGAATTTCTCCGCGATCCACTTGACCCTGAAGAGCTGTTCTCACAAAGTAACACCATTGGTTACTTTCTGAACAGATGTTACAACTGTCATAGTTGTGTGGGGGCACCTGGCCACACCCACTTTGGATACAATGTAACCTCACTAGGTTAGTCTCCACTAATCGGACATCCTGAATTTGACGCCGAGTAGGATTCCTGTTACTGATACTAATCTGCTGAGTATCTTCATCCATATAGATTGGCATCCACCAATGATTTAACAAGTGCTGAAGTGCCTCCTGGACAAGGGTACAACCCCGATCATTTTTGCAACCTGCTTTACAGCTTTGATAGTCGTGTGAGATCAGGAATTCGAGTCGGACCTGCTCAGCATGTAACTCTACCAGGTTGGTATTCATTACGCGAATATCGAAGATCTGAACCATGTTGATTTGATAGGGATTCCTATCATGGTAGTCTTGGATCCATCCAAGATCCATCTGACGCTGAAGGGCCTCTTGTATAAAAGAGCATCGCTGTTTGTTTACCGAGCAAGTCAGACAAGAACTGTAATCGTGCCGTGGCAGATTATGATACTGGCTTTGCCTTGAGTGTATCGCCACCAAGTTGACATTCATTGCACGGATATCGTGGTTCTGAATGATGTTGGAATTCATGTAGACCATGTTAACTCCATGAACTCGGTGCTCTTGGATCCATCCAAGATCCATTTGTTCCTGTAGGGCTGATTGCACTACCGAACATCCTCGATTGTCTTTAGAGCAGATATCACACTGGTGATAGTTATGAGGTGGCACATGGCCATATCCACTCTGTCTACAATGCATCTTGACCAGATTGGTCCTCAATAAGAGTACATCGTGAATTTGATAGACGTTGTTAGTCTCTTTCTCAATCAGATTGACTGCAGCCTTCTCGTGTTGAGGCAGCGGGTTCGTGAGAACATTAGGATTCGTATCTTTGAAAGATAAGAGCCCGCTCCTAACAAGCTTTTGCACGTCAGATTTGAAATTGAGGCAATTCTCTATGTTATGCCCCGATCCTCCTTGATGATAAGGGCATGTCTGATCCGCTTTAAACCAAAAAGACGGATTTTCCGGTACAGTAAGAGGAGACTTAGTCTGGATGTGCCCCTTAGCCAGTAGTAACGGAAATAGTTCTGCGTACGACACAGGTATAGGGTCAAACCCTGATGGTCGTGTTGTACGGTTGTTATTGTACTGAGGACGAGCCTGCTGAAGAGGCTGTTGAGTCCTTTGTTGATTAGTTTGGCTCTGCGCAACCTGAGGTTGATACGTAGAAACAGGCGCGGGGCCGATAGCAGGAGTTACCGCTGCTACTGGTTGATAACGACGCCTTTGCTTTCCGAGAGAGATATTCCCAATATCTTGCTCTTTTTTCTTAGGGAGAGCACTACCGTATTTTTTAGTACCGCTCGTCGATCCAGTGTCTTTTACCAAACGTCCTTCTCGGACAGCTTCCTCAAGACGTACACCCATACCGACCATTTCGGTGAAATCACTGGGCGCACTGGCGACCATTCGGCCGTAGTAAAATGAGCTCAAGGTCTTTAAGAAGATCTTTGTCATCTCTTTCTCCTCAAGAGGTGGACAAATTTGAGCGGCGATTTCACGCCACCTTTGGGTATACTCCTTAAAAGTTTCTTTATCCTTTTGCGACATTGATCTGAGTTGATCTCTGTCGGGTGCCATGTCCAAATTGTATTTATAATGTTGAATGAAGGCAGTGCCAAGATCTCTGAATGTGCTGATCGAGGCACGGTTTAAACCCATGTACCATTTTAAGGCAGCACCGGTTAAACTATCCTGAAAGTAGTGAATCAGCAGGTCCTAATTTTCCGTCTGAGCTGACATCCGTCGAGCGTACATCGTCAAATGACTCTGAGGGCAAGAGTTACCCTTGTATTTTTCAAAGTCAGGCACTTGGAATTTGTGCGGAACTTTCACATTGGGGACCAGACAAAGGTCTGCGGCGTCCTTTCCAAAAAGATCCTGACCGCGAATGGCTTGCAATTCCTTTTGCATTTCCAAGAACTGTTCCTGGAATTCATCCATTCGGTCAAACATAGTCTCCTTCTTGCCAGAAGGTATCTGTGGAATCTGTCACTCCGGGACAGAGTGCACCACAGGGGGTGGTACTGTAACTACGGCGTTGAATCTTGGCGTCTCCCGAAGTTTGTAACCTTCAGGGGTCTTTAATATGCCTCTAGCATCTTCGCTTTCCCGAAGTTTGTAACCTTCAGGACCAGCGGCTCCTGCAGAAGTTCCCTGATCTTCAACGATCGGCGGAACATATCCTTCCAGGATATAGTTAACAGACATGCCCCAGGGACAATCTTTCGGCATCTGATACCTAGGATCGAACTTCTCTATTATGGGCGTCGAGGTGACCTCCGAGATCACAGTCCTTTGTAGCTGAGCTTCTGCCATGGCTTGCATGTCGTTACAAAGCTTTCTCATATCCTCTCTCAAAGCGTCGAGCTCTTCTCTCAACTCTCTGTTCTCTTCCTCAAGATCATCCATCTTTTTCTGACGACTGGCCCGAGTATTGTACGAATGAGACAGTTTGACTCTAGAACCGAGACACAAACGTAAGATTCGTAGGTAAGGAGAATACGCGATGCGAGAATGATAAAATGCAATGATTTATATTAATTGTTTGTTGATTTAATCAAAATAAACTGTGACAATTAGATTGCAAATATCAAACGGTGGGGAAACCCCTTTTTATTGAATTCAAAGGATTACACAAATGGAAATACAGTAGATTACAAGGTGCGGAAATAGACCTAAACTAATGGGTCCTGGTACTTCCTCTTCTTTGACTGGGGCGCTTGGGCCGTTGTCGGGTTGTCATTCCTTTGCCATGCGAAAGGAGCGAGCAAATTCCTTTGGTCGTCTTGATTCTCTACAGCATGTTGCTCCAAAATTTCAATCAGAGCATCTTTCTCTCTCAGTAGTTGCTGTATTTGGATACACTCTATGTTGAGGGTGCGGTACTTGTTCTTCCAAGACCTTCTCTCCTTTAGAACTTTGTTGAGAGTAACCTGAAGCTTTTCAGTTTCCGCCATGAAGTACATGACAGATTCCCTCGGCGAAAGAATTCTGTAACGAGGATAAGGCATTTTTAGCTTGAGAGCTCTAGTTTGTACCCAATGGAGATAAGGCTCCACCGAGACACAGTCTAGTTTTCCTAGAGACTCTCGTCCTTTCTTATGAACGTGTTTCCATGCATGCACTATTTCCATCTTTAGTGCCCTGTCGTTTTCTCCTTCCTTGAAGAAAAGACCTTCCAAATGAGCGTTCTGCGGAACGAGCCTCATCGCGTATCCAAATTGACGAAGAACCAACACCGGATGGTAGTTGATTCCCCCCTTAATTCCTATGAGAGGTACGTTGGGGAAGTTTCCACAATGATCAATGATCCTGATCCCATCATAAATCTTAATGAACCAATCTATATCAGAGTTGGTAAGAGACATGATCTTCTGCGACCAGGGCAGGGCATTCTTGCAATCCCAAAAAGCAGCAGACTTAGGAAAATGAGAGATAAACCATTTGTAGAGCAAAGGTACACAGAATGTGATCTCCCCTCCGCTGTACAAACTTCCTAAGTGTAAAGAATGATACGCGTCTGCGAGCAAAGTCGGCACAGGGTTTCCAATGAGAAAAACCTTAATAGCGTTGATATCGACGAAATTATTAATGTTGGGAAATAAAAATAACCCGTATGTAAGCAAGAACAAGATGCTTTCAAAAGCAGTCCCGTTCCCTATACTAGCGAAGTACAGAGCTTTCTTTGTTAAGAACTGGGCTGGAAAACCTTGTATGCCACCCTTGGTAGTCAGGTGAGTCCTGGCCTCAGACTCGTCCAAATGAATTGCTCTTGCAATAGTCTGATTCCTTGGAATTTCTTCCAGTCCAGAAAATGGAGCTCGATCAGTGATATGTAAATCAATCAGATGAGAATACTCCTCCAGCGTTGGTGCTAGCTGGTAATCCGGGAATGTGAAACAGTGATAAACCGGATCATAAAATTGAATGAGCGCGTCCATGATTCCCCCAATCACATGGACTCTTAACAGTGGTAGCAAACCACTGTGCTTGGCTCTGAAAGCCTCTGGGTTAGTGATCATCCTCGCTAACCTTCTCAAATCCTCTAGCTTTGGAACCTTGAAGGTATATTGGTGAGTTCTCCTTCTACCGAAATCCATCGGTGCAATCCTTTTCTCTGATATTTGCAATCACAGTCTTAGTTTATTTTGAAAAACAGAGAGACTAGAAGAGAAAGTTTTTTGAATGTTTTAATGTTTTTTAGATGAATGCATGAATGCAGCACACAAAAACATGGAAAAAACATGGGGTCAGAGGGTCGTTGTCATGAAGTCAAGGCTCTACCCATCCCCAAAGGTTTACTAAGGTGATTTTTGTACCTGTACTCATTATCATTAGCTCCTCCCAGGAAGGCAGACAACAAGCGGATCGCCAGCGAGTTGTGTGCAATCTTAGAGTAAGTGCTATTCACCGAGAATAGATCACCAGCCTCAAATGAGGGTAGTATCGCGTAACAGCTATTTCCGATAGCTTCCGCACTACGAAAGGGTTGGCTTTTCTAGGTGTATACTCAATCTTTCCACATACGGCATCACCCGCATTCCCATTAGCAGAAAAATAAACACGTATAACAATTAGGAAAAATAGTATATATATATATATTTGTCTTAAACATCCTAGACCTAATAAAGCTAAGAATCTTAAGTTCCTGACAGAAATGGCTCCCCGGCGGAGTCACCACTCTGTAGTTTCTATATAAGCGAAGGTTTTGACCTAAGATCCTAATAGAGTCAAAAAGTCTCATCTCAGTGAAGGCCTCTACTCAGGAGTAAAATAGATCATCAACAAATGATTTAGGTCCCCAGCAGAGTCGCCACTTTTCTGTAGCGAGCGATTTTTTGGACGTGCTTGCGAGGCACAACCGCTCTTCGGGTGTTGCTACTACAGCTCGATTCATTTTTTATCCTATTTAAAGCTGATGAAGGAAGGGAAATAGATGTCTCCAACTAACCCTGCTTGCATACTGAGTTTGAACAGCGGTCTGTTCGGTTACAGATGTTTCAAAGATTCGGGGTTTTACTCAGGTTATCTGTTCAATGAGATGTTTAGGATGTTAGGACTGATTGCTTTTCTGATAGATACGTGAAAGTATGGGATTTTGGGTTTTTGTTTAGTGTGCTCGCTAAGATCTTTTCTTTCGATCTTATGCCTACGTATTCCCGTTTACCGAAACAAGGAAATCAGAGTGTTCGTAGTTCCTCCTATTCTATGGGAGGAAATTGGTTTTTGGTGTCTTGTTCAAAGCCCAAGACGTGAAGCAAAAGGTAGTTTGTATCTTGTTCAAAGCCCAAGATATGAAGCTGAAAGGTCTCGACTTTAGAGAGAGTTTGTCATCTCTAAAGAGGGATGAAGGAGAATTACTTTAACTGGGATACGCGGATCCGAGCAATGCCATAATTTCCGAAGAAGGGGTTTTAACCTGAAGGAGAAGACATTAACTCTGTGTAGAGAGCAACACCATCTTTCCTTAGGAATTCCTCATGCTAAAAGAAGGACAGTGGCATGGATGTAGATGATCCAGAGGCTTGCCGCTTACAGCGATTAGATGAAAGGGAAGGAGTTGTTGATGTTTGAGTACTGTGAACGAGGCACAGGCTTGATGCTAAAAGGTTGATTGGATCAACCAGTAGTTTTCTTATACAAAGCCTAAGAGGAGGCTAATTTGTGTCTCGTACAAAGCCCGAGAGAGAGGCTAAAAGGGTTCGACCCAGTGGGGATATCATTACACAAAGCCTAAGAGGAGGCTAAAAGGGTTGACTCAGTGGGAGAATCTTTTATAGCTCGTATGAAGCCCGAGATGGAGGCTGAAAAAGAGTTTGACTCTTACTTTGGGGAATTTGTATCTCGTACGAAGCCCGAGATGGAGGCAAAAGGATGATTGACTCAATGGGGGAGTCTTTTATACTCAACAAGAGAGTGTTTTTTGTGTATCTCGTACAAAGCCCGAGATGGAGGCTAAAATTTGTTCCGCTGGGGAAGATCATTTGTACAAAGCCCAAGAGGAGGCTATCTTATGCTGAGGATAAGAAGAATCATTATACGAAGCCTAAGAGGAGGCGATCCTCTGGTGACGGTTTTAGTTAAGTGACAGGTCTAGTATACTGATTTTTAAAGAGAAAATTAGTTTTTATATGAGCAACACTGTACTCATGGGTTTGACCAGAGGATCGGGATTGTTCCCTGTTCTTTAAGGAAAGGGGAAATCCAAAGGGTATTGAGACTGTCCGAGTCTACGGGTTTCTTCCTATCTAACGAAAGGGTCACTTGAGAATGTCTATGAGACTCAAGGAAAACAGACTGTCCAAGTCTAGAGTGTTATCTTTTGTACTATGTTTTATGAAACAGTAGTAGACTCTGGAAAGGACTGCTCTATGAAGATTACTAACTTCTGTTCCTATACCTGTAGGAGGTCGTCGGGACAATTTGTACGAAGCCCAAAAGGAGGCTGGAAGCTTTTAAGAAGCCGATCGGTCCTTGTACTAAGCCCAAGAGAAGGCTATCATTCCCGGAGGAAGAGATCATTATACAAAGTCTAAGAGGAGGCTGTCAATACTTCTAAGAAGCCGACGGGTCCTTGTATGATGCCCAAGAGGAGGCCGATGCTTTTAAGAAGCCCGTGGGTCCTTGTAAAGATAAAAACCACTGGTAAACGTGCGAGGTTTACTATCCAACGACTTTTAACTTTTAAAGAGGGTTCCTTAGTTAAGGTCCAAGATTATGACCGTAGTGGATCCCAAACCCCGAGAAATTCAAGGCAATGCTATTCACCAAGAATAGATCAAAGTCAGGAAAGTCCGAGAATTTGGAAGAAACTCAAAGATACCATTCATGGAGAATACATTCATCTTGGGGAGTAGAGTTTCTTGATGATTCCTAAGGAGGACAGCTGAAGAGAAGACTGTATCTGGTGCTCCTATTGGGGATCTAGGTGTCTATTTCTACGACGAAACGGTTTTACCTGGTTCTAGACGTAGTTGCCGGGGAAACTCGAAATATCTATACTATTATTACACAGTTGATATGAGTTTATAAAAGGAGACTTACAGTGAGCAGCCCCACAATACAGTTTATATATATGAAAGCAGTAAATGAAAGCGATAAACACTTACTCGGTTGTAGAGCTTCCATGCTGTTTGGTTAGTTGTTCAACAAAGAAAGATTGAAAACAACAGTATATTCAAAATAAAAGGAGAAAGTGCTTTGAAAAAGAAAGATTTGGGGCTTACAGCTCAAGGAGAGGCCCAAAGTTTTATCAGTGAATTTGTACAGAGGGTCTTATACAAGTGACTGTGGCCCAAAAAGTTTTCTGTACAAAGGGATGGGTCTTACACTCTCTCAAGAGGCCCAAAGAGTTTAAAAGAAAAAGAGTGGGGCTTATAACACGAGGGTAGGCCCAATTGACTTTTCGTTTAAAATGGGGATCGCGCCGAGGTTTTCTTTTAACGCAGAGGGACTTATACAATAAGTGAGGCCAAAAATGTTTTGGTTAAAAGGGGGTTGGGTCTTACACTCTAATAGAGGCCCAAAGTGTTTTGAAGAAGAAGAAGTGGGTCTTACTACACGAGGGTAGGCCCAGATGATTTTTGAAAAGGCGACGATCGCGCCGTTTTGTTTTTGACGGTATCGGGACTTATACAATAAGTGAGGCCCAAAAATGATTTGGTCAAAAAAGGATTGGGTCTTACACTCTATTAGAGGCCCAAAGTGTTTTGAAAATGATTTTTGAGGGTTGAATTAATCCAAAACCCTAATTTATTTCCAAAATGCATTTAATTGAATAAAAATTAAATTAAAATGATCAAAATTGTTTAACACATGGGAAACAAATTGTGATCTTGGATTAATGCTTCAAAAATTAAGTATTGACCTCCAAGTCGTGACAGCAAGAGAAAATTGATTTCTGAGCTGGAGGTGTTACAGATGAGTTGTGATGATCTGAACAGCTTCCCTACACCCTATGGAATGTGTTTGAATGCTCGGACTTGATTGAAATTGGCTGGAACGATTTGTGGTACCTCAGCTACAACTTGGTTAAAACCTTGAGCAACCAGCTGGTGATTTTGTGAAATCAGTGTTCCAGATGTTATGTGAGTGTTTGGATCACTTCTATATGATGTATGTGAGGTGTTTGAGTGATTGGTTTGATTGGAATTGCTCTCAAACTCAAAACCCGATAGTGACTTGCCTTTGAAGGAAAAATTGGAGTGAAAGAAGAGATTTTGAGGAAAACATCTGTTTGATGGCTTTAGTGTCCTTAAACTGAACACAATTGAGCTCTATTTATAGTAGAGCAAATTTGTTTTGGCTGCAATAGTGAATGGCAACTGCAGCAGGTGTTTCCTCAATGTTGGCCAATGAAAATGCAAGTCTCCTCTAGCCATTGACTAGAGGTTAGGGCACAGAGCTGTGGTTCCCTTGGTCTTGGATAAGTCTTGACTGATTTCAGATGAGAATGGCTCAGTCCATGCCACCTTGATGGTTCCATTGAATGTCTCATTCCAAATTTGGAGTCTTGTCCCTATTTTGGAAACTCTAGGTTCAACATGCTATTCCTTGTTCCTTGGACCTTGGAGGCTTGGCTCAGTGATTGTCCCCTTTGGATTCAATCCTCAGAGGTGTCCAAGTGGATTGGAGCATTTGAAATTGGCTGATTTTGGCAAATCGAGCCAAAATGCAAATTCTGCCTTGCTTTGACAGATTTCAGCAAGGCAACTTGCCAATGTTGTATCTCATGGTGTAAGTTGAATTTGGCAATGTTCTTGGCCATTTTGGAAAGCCCTTACATGATACAACAACTGTTTGAACAAGTTTGGTTTTGATCTCTTTTGATTCCAAGTGAAAAATCCCCCTACATTTGGCAAAAAGTGAAGGCAAATTCTGACTTAGTGAAAATTTCACTAAGTGTTGGAAAAAGTGACATTTTCACTTTTCAGCCACTTTGATCACTCCATAACTCAAAATCCTTAATGAATTGGAATGACTTGTAGTTGAAGCTTTTGTAGATGATAATGAGGGCTACAAATCAAGATTTGGATGGAAAAAATTGGCCTTGTGGTTTAGGAGTTATGGTCCTCCAAAGTTGGTACCCTAGCCACTTTAATTTTTAACTTAGAATTTTTCTAAGTTTTTATGGTTACCCCTTTTACAAGTTATCTCACTTTCTTTGATTTTTCTTGATGAATGATGATTCAAATCATACATTAACATCATTTTAGGGTTAAAAAACCATTTTGGTGAAAAATCTCAAAAAGTCAAAGTTGACTTTTGTGCACAGTTGACTTTTTATCAGATGAATTCCAAACTGTGCAATTCTTCAGGAAATCATGTCCTTGACCTAAATCAAACTTGATGGACATGTTCCATGGGTGTTATAGGGTATATTTATTCATGTATTAGGGCTTGGGAGCATGTCCAGGTCAAAAGTCAAAGTTACAGTTGACTTTTCTCGCGAAACCCTAATTGTGGTGCAGATGAAATTGAAACTTGTTGCTCAAGCTTCTTGAATCAATCCATTGTTCCAAATGGATCAATATAGTATATCAAAGACCCTCAAATCATGTCTTGAGGTCTTGGCTCATGGTTTGTCCCAAAAGCCAACTTAGGGGTGAATTAGGTCAAGAAACCCTAATTCCTGATTTTTGATGTATGCATCCCCTGAGGCAAAATTAACTTGATGATTGGGTTCATGAGGTTCCATGAAGTATATTAGGTTATGTTTCGGATCATTGGCTTCTGCCCAAATGAAAATTTCCATCTGGAGGCCCTGGGCGATCAAAACCCTAATTTGGTGACATTGGCGATCTTGAGACTTGATCCACCTAGAAGGGAGCAGCATTGTGCTTAATCCTTGAAGTGGGAGTCCCTTTTATCCATTGTGGATGCTTTGAGAGGTTAGACAAGTTGAAGATCAAGTCATTCCTTGATTGATCCTTTGTCTAAAGCTCTAAGAGGGCTTGAAACCCTAATCATGATTGCAGTCAATGCTCAACAATTCCTTGAGGAGATTGATGAGGCATGATGATTCATCCATATTGTGATGATGATTTGCACAATGATGGGAAACTTTAGTGGTCAAAATTTGGGGTATGACACTAGCGCACCTTAGACAACGCTTTTATGAAAAAGCGCTGCTATAAGTTAAATAAAAAATAAAACACGGAAACTGTACACGAAAAAGAGTTAAAGCGCTGCTAAAAGACCTACCTTAGACAGCGCTTTTTGTAAAGCAATGGTAAAGGACAACATTAGCCAGCGCTTCTTGGAAGCGCTTCTAAAGGCCTATATTAGCCAGCGCTTTTCTAAAAAGCGCTTTCTAAAGTCATATAAATTTAAAAAAAAAATAATCTCAAAAGCGCTGCTAAAGGCCCACATTAGCCAGCGCTTTTCAAAAGCGCTGCTAAAGGCCTATATTAGCCAGCGCTTTTTCTCAAAAGCGCTGTCTAAGGTCTTATTAATTAAAATAAAAAATGGAATAGTATCAGTATTCTATTTTTCATATCTCTATTCTTTCCCTCTCTGCTGTGAACTGCGAACGACGAGAACGAACGAAGAACAACTCTCGCTACCGTCATCCACCCTCCTCCACCGTCTCGGTTACAGTCTCACCGTCTTCCTTCCTCCATTGTCCTCCACCGTCCTCCACCGTACTCCACCGTTCTCCACCGTTTAGGTATGTTTTCTTCTTTTCTATTATGGTTAACGTTAGAGATGATAAATAGTGGTTCTACTCATGAATGTAGCTTGGTACTAATGTGTTGGTTTTATGGTTTGTTTCTGTATGTTGAGCAAAGGATAATTTTGTTTGGAAATTGGAAATATTTGAATTGATATGTTCATTTTTCAGAAACTGGTAATGGACTTGTACTGATATGGATTCATTGTTACTACTGCGCCCAATTTGTACATCTATTTTGGTTTGGTTTGATACGTGTAATCAATTTGATATTTATAAATAGTATAAATATGTGATGTTGCTGTTGCAATTCATGTCACAAATTCTATTACGTAAATACTATCTTGCTGAGATTTTGCAATTTGTTGCTTTATTTGCGGTTTCGGTAACCTGTCAATTTAAGTTGTGCGTTGTGCGAATTACTCCGTTGAATGCGTCTTTTGATCACTATGTATCAGTTCATTTTGTTGTGTGAATAATTCCAATTGTCGGTTGTGGATCTGTTTTGGATTTCTATTTATCGCATTTAGTTTTCAATTTGATTTCATAATGTTGTTAATCCTTGTTTTCTTTATTACAAGTTAGATGACTACTAATGAGGATCACCCACATGATGATTCTATTCATGATGGAGGTAAGAACGTAGCTAATGCGGAAGAGGAAATTAAAAGAGGAATAACAGTTATGAAGAAAGTGATTCGTGATAGAGATCGAGGCATCATATTAGATGTGTATTGGAGCCCACAAGGCCTTCTTATTGAGCCTAATGGTTATACGTTGACAAGTTTTATTGGTGCACTTGTAAGGAATGAGATTCCAATTACTTGTGATGATTGGAGAAATAAAGAGTTGAACGAAGCCAAAGAAAAAATTTGGAGTGAGATAAAGGTACCATAATTATGTCTTTAATTATGCCAACTAATTTTGTCTTTTAAATTACTTGTACTAACGCACAATGTGTATGTTTTTCTTAGAGTTGTTTCAACATTGATGATGATAGAAGACCTTTTTGTCTCAAATTGGCCGGAAAACTACTAAGAGGGTTTAGAACATTTTTATCAACCAAGTTTCTTAGGGATGCAGAAGGAAATTTTGTTGATGCACAGCTTCCATCTAAATATGGAGCTTTAATTTCACAAAAAGAATGGGACACGTTTAAAGCCAAACGAATAACCCCAGAATTTCAAAGTGTAAGTGAAACAAATCGGGAAAGAGCATCAAGTCCCGCCTATCCATATAGAAAATGACGTGTTGGATATGGACGCTTAGAACAGTCTATAGTAAGTATCTATCAATTTCAATGATATACTTGTTCATCATGAGTTATATTTGATCATATTATTTGGCTTAATGTGTAGTTACAAAAGGAGAATAGTTCTGAAACATCTCTTCCGGCACATGTTTTGTGGAAGGAAGCCCGTGTGGGCAAGGATGGAGTTGTTAAAGAAGGTGTTCAACAAGTATTTGAGAAATGTGTAAGTTTAACATTATTTCTTTAATTAAATCAAAACTTTATTAACAAATATTTGACAAATATTCAATATTCATCTGATTTTCAGGAGACTCTATCTCAGTCTTTATCTCCAAATGAAGCCAATGATTCCAGGAGCATACTTAGTCGGGCATTAGATGTCCGTGAGTATTCTGGTCGGGTAAGGGGTAAGGGTTTTGGGATCACTCTGACATCCTTGAATATTAAAAAACAAAAGGCTCCTAGTAATAAAGAACTTCAGCAAAAATGGAAGCACTGCAAGTTGAAGTTCGTGAATTAAGAAAGGAAAAAGAAAGAGATAGCGCTTCGGACAAAGATAGTATCAACTGTAACTTTCAACCGAATATTCCAGAGGTAATTATATATATTTTCATGAAATTAAATTATTAGCTTAAATTATTTAATTGACATATATATTATTGGTTTTAGGCCATTTCCCCTTGTCACCTCTACTTATCGTCACCAACTTATCGGATGGTTGGCAAGGGAAAATTGTATAACACTTTGGGAGAATTACTTCACACTAAACCGCTCCCTACTGGATGTTTGAAAGTCTCGGTTGATATTGCTTTAGAGATGGATGCATTATTACCATATCCTGACGATGTTTCGGATGCAACATTGGTGGGAGATGCAATAGGTTCGTTTGTTGCATGGCCGTTAGGCCTCATTAGCGTAGGATATAAGGTATGCTTAAAACCATTATGAACCTTTGAGTATTCAAAGTTTTTACGCGTATTTTACGTACATTTTTTACATGGTAATGTTAATTAGACTCCAACAACATCCAAAGCAAAAGATAAGAGGATTCCGCAGCATACCGAGTCCGTTGTTTCAAAAAAAGAGGTACATCAGAATTATATGATATTCATGCATGGAAAATGTTAAATTCGTGACCTTATACTTCATCTAACTAATTATATGATATATAGCTTCATGGTAAAGAGATTAGCAACGTTTCCACACAAAAAAAGGTTGTTGCTAAGAAGACCGCGCCTAGAAAAAAACCTACTTCCAAGTATAGGTCGTGCCTTCAGACATTTCTAGAAATGACAGATATTCCGAATGGAGGTATTCGTCTTGTACCTATGAAGGAAGGTATTTATGGCTTTCAATATGAACAATCAATTGGTAATGAGGAATTTGAGCAAGTTTTTCGTCATGAAGAATTAGGCGTCAGTGTTGTCAATGCATACATGAGGTATATCCGATCTACTTTGTTATATTAATTGAACAACTTATTTACTTTATGTTTCAAATGAATAGTCTAATGTTAATGATGTTTTTATTTAAGGTTTCTGTATGACAAATTGATGCGCCCACGTGGATTGGAGCAAAGATTCACATTCTTAAGTCCCGCGAGTATCAACTTAGGGTTAATCATAAATAAACCAGATGATGTCATGGTGTATGTACTCAATCGCTTTATGGCCGACAAAGATACAGAAAAGTTGTTCTTTTTACCGTTTAATACTGGGTTAGATTTTCATTCTAAATTCATCTATTATAATTTTTTTGTATTTTGACGTCGTGTAGAAATTTTCCATCTAACATTTGTTTAATCTTACAGTGGACATTGGTTGTTGATCGCGATTAATCCTATCAGAGAAGTTGTGTATTATCTGGATTCGTTAGGAAATGATTGGACAACATACCCGGATATGAAAAAAATGATTGATACGTAAGTTAGATTGTTCTAAATATTCATGTGTCTATTTATTTATTTATTTATGTGAATTGTTCTAAATATTCATTTATATTTTATTAGCATTATACAAGCTTTTCGAGCACAAAGAGATATCCAAGTAACAAAGAGGAGAGCCAACAACATTACATGGATTGGAGTGAAGGTATATTAATTATCACATTTTTGATTATATTAGTGATGATACTTGATAAAACTAAGGATTTATCCATATTTTCTTTTCATGTGTAGTGTCCTCGGCAACGTAACGGTATAGATTGCGGTTATTTCATGTTGAGGTTTATGAGAGAAACTCTTTTTTTGGATCGAATAGAGATTCCATCCGATGTATGTATTTCTAACTTATGAGTTATTTTAATATTTAACACATATTTCTCATATAATTAAATAGTTGAAACTAAATCAAACTATGTTATATTATTATGTAGTACTTTGATGAATTCAAGTGTGCGTATTACTCAAGAGATCATTTGGATGAAATTAAAGAGGATTGGTGTCAATTCATTATTGAGCTTGGAGTTTTATAAGGTATATTATACTCTTACTTATTGATGAGAATTTTAAGTATGTATAACTTTGTAACTATAGACATTGTTTATTATTGTTTTAATTGAATTACAATCTTTTTGTGTTGTTTCAGGTTATATGTGCAAAGTAGAAGATAGAGTTATCTTGATGTGCATTGCTTTTTGCTTAGCATTTCTATAAGTAATATGTAGATTTGAAGCAAAATATTTTGTTGAATGAAAATTGTATATATAAATAGGCAAAATTTATGAGTATATATTGGTTTGAAGCTCCAATTTATGATATTTTGGTGCAAAAATGTGGTTGAAAAACAGGTGCAAATTGTGGTTGAAAACCTGGTGCAAATTGTGGTTCAAAAACAGGTGCATATAAACTGTATAAAACAAACAGCGCCTTTTTTCAGTAATTTGAATAAAAAGCGATAAAGTAGGGTTTAGACAGCGCTTAGTCCAAAAAGCGTTGTCTAAGGTATACCAAAAAAAGCAAAAGCGCTGTCTAAGGTATACCAAAAAAAGCAAAAGCGCTATCTAAGGTATACTAAAAAGAAGGCAAAAAGCGCTGTCTAATGTTAGTCTAAAAAACAAAAAGCGCTGTCTAAAGCACCATTTAGACAGCGCTTTTAAAATAAAAGCGTTGTTTAAAATATAAGCAAAAGCGCTGTCTATTGTTAAAGCGCTGTCTAAATGGTGCTTTAAACAACACTTTTTCAGTCAAAGCACCCCTATAGACAGCGCTTTTTACATTAACCAAAGCGCTGTCTAATCTTTTAGCAGCGCCAGTTTAGACAGTGCTTTTAAGCGCTGTGTAATGCCAAAAAAAGCGCTGTCTAAATGCTTTTATGGCATAGTGCATCCCTCTCAAAATACCTTCGAGTACTTCATCGTCTTCTTCTCCTTCTATACCCAATTCCTTAAGAATTGTCCACACCTTTCCAGGAACATCTTCAGTTCTTCTCTTCACCCTCTCATTACCTTTTACTACATCCAAATCTGATATGGATTCGCAACACAAAATGGACCCTCCTGAGTATCTGGATTCACTTTCTCCATTCCGAGAGGAAATCAACATAGATCCTTCTTCTAATCCAACTGGTGCATTACCTTTTTTTTTTACTAATAGAAGAATGAAGTATAGTGGAATAAAAAGATGGTGCATACGGAATCTATAATTTCTCATAAATCTCATTCAAGGATTTCTTTTTTCTGGTTAAGGTTTTGGAAGGCTGCCCAAACGTCTTAGAAGCTGGAATGAGAGGTGCAATGGGCCTAACTCCCTCAGACTTATCAGAACAGTTGGTTGGGCCCAAATTCAAATTATTTTTATTCTGAGTATCACCTTTACTCTGCTGTTCCGTACGCCTTATTCCATAATTTTTTTCCTCCTCTCTGACAAACTCCCTCCTTATATCCATATCCTCTACCTCTTGTCCCATCAGAGTTCCTTGGGGCACTTCAACAATAAATGCCACCTCCTATTTTGACTTCTTAGAGCTATGACAGTTTTCCACATAGCCTCCAAATAACACCTTTTTAGTATATTTTGTTATCTTTCCCATGTTGGCAGCTAAAATATGGATTTTTTCATGATTTCTTCGTAACACCTGACTTTTGTTCTTCTCAATAGGTGCCACGTGCCTAGTGGCACTGTCTCCAACCTCTTCATCACTTAGCTTAGGAGATTCAACTTCTTCATTTGATTCTTCTTCCTTAGTGGGATCTCCATCGTCGTTGTCTTCTTCATCTGATTCATCCTCTATTTCCTCCACTATAGACTCTTCGGATTCTTCAAGTATCTTCCTCTTAGACTCAGTTGTAACAACCCATTTTGGAACATAATTATCTTCAACTAATTTTATACTGAACAATACTCCATTAACTTCAATGCCAAAGACCTCGTTCAAGTTACTTGTATATCTTGTTTTTATCAGAATTCTCGCCACATCCAGTTTTGATTGTGTTTCAGTTTCTTCGTCACAACAATTGAAATCTCCTATCTTACTTGTAATGCATTTGAAGAAATCATTTCTCCAAGCATGGCAGGGTATGCCAAAGCATTTGACTTAAGTAAGCCGTTCTTTGTCCACTTCTGCTGGAGACCAACCTTTAATGTCTTCGAACCAGTTTTGTAGCCACTCTTCTTCTTCCTTTATTAAAGTTCTCATTGCATTCTCCTCAAGATATTCAAGAAGGCACATGTTGGCTCCCATTGGAGTCACTTTAATTTGAAAGAAGCCTTCTCTATGAAACACCTCCTGAATGTTGTAAGAGTTACCCGATTTCTTAATAGCACCAACAAAAGCTTTTTTAAATCGTTTCATTTCCTTGTCTTTCAACCTTGAAAACTAGTCATGCCTAGTTAAGATTTGATATTCTTTTTTCCATAGTTTTTTCGCCATACGAATAGATAAAGTTACTCCTGGTATGTCCATGACCACCTCTAACCGCTTCCACATATGACCTTCCCTGTCTCACTTTTTTCCAGTTATTTTTGTAAAAATTTGCTTTGAGATCAGTTTTCTCTATCTGTTTGGTCTCTGAACCTTTACCTTCTATCTCTCTTCTTCTGTCAAACCGAGGCGTGTTAACGTATATTTTCCTCCCATTAATTTGGATGTTGTTCAACCTAATAGCCATTCTTCTCTCATCCTCCACTTTTCTAAATCTGACAAAACCATAACGTTTTCCTCTATTGTCTTGCTTGGCTGGAATGAACACCTCAAATAATATCTCATACTCCTTAAATACATTAGCCATATCCCTTGTGTTGTATTGATCTGGGATTTCAGTAAAGAAAAACAAAGTTATTACTTCGTTTTCCCCTAAGTGTTTTCCATTCCTCTCTTTCCATATTGAAAATCGAAGCTTATCCATTTCCTTATTCTTTCTCCCCACAACCTTCCACTCCATGTTCTCAAAATAGTGATGATAAATCTAACGAAAGTTCAAAACTGACCAGAAAAAAGCTCGACTAATGCCAAGGCCCCTAGCCCTAAGGCTAGGAGTTTAAGCCGAAAACACTAAGCAAGTTTAATCCCAGTAGGTTTGGTTATATGATTACATTGTTTATGCATTGTAAATACATTGGTGATGATCAACTATTGAGACTTTTGATATTGTTGATGCATTGTAATTTGTAATTTGTAAATTTTAAAGATAAAGTTGTTGAGGTCATATGTAATCTTCAGTGTGGGACGCTCCAGTAACAAATAAATATAAAAAAAATTAGCAGTTAGCTTTTATGACACAATAATAAACAAATTAAAGTTAAACATAAAAGACTTATATCTCTCCTTGTCATAGTCGTAATGCCACATGGTCAATATAATTAGTAAGCATCGACCGATCAATGGGTCCTCCAAGAAATCCTCCATCAGTGTGCATAGAGGGCTCGGTTGAAGGAGGTGTAACCTCAGCAGTAATAGATGAGACCGGATCAGCAGCAACAACATCTGGCTAGACCACCCGAGCAACAACCTCATCAATAACCACCTCCTCAGCAACCTCCTCAACCACCGAATTTGCAACCTCCTCAGTAGCCACCAGATTAGCTACCACCGATCAGCAACAACAGCATCTGGCTGCACCACCTCATCTGTCACCTCATTTCTAGGCTGCTCTACCGATCATACCGGTCGGCGTTGAGCGCTACAAGGTGCGCGTAACTGACTCTGCTCAGCCAACCCCTTCTGGTGTGAACTAGTTAGGACCACTCGTCCAGCCCGTATCTGAGATGACTCAACCTCAGCACCCCTAACAACCTAGCCTGATCTTCCGCTCTATCAATAGCTCTCCCTACAATAGTGTCGTCTCTGCCTCTGTATTTCACTGTAAAAGAAGGAAAAAAATTAGCAACTACCAGAAATTTCAGAATTTTTGATAAAAAATAAGTTTTTATAACTACCGAAAATTCTGAAATTAAAACAAAATTTTTATCAATATCGAAAATTTCAAAATTTCTGGTAAAAAACCAAGTTTTTATAACCACTGGAAATTCTGAAATTTCCGGTAAATTCCATGGAATTTTATACCGAAAATTTTGAAATTTCCAATAAAAATGTTAGAATTAACACTGGAAAATTTTGAAATTTTCAATACATAATATCAAAAAGTTTGCAATTTTCGGTTTAAAAACATACTATTTTCAAATTTTCGGTAGTGTTCTCCAAATTTCCGATATCGCCCCAGATTTTTCAAATTCGCGCGTGTAAATTGTAAATTTAAAAAATGAGTGAAATAATTTTGGAAAAACAATATCGTCTTTTTATACGCGATGGAGGGTGTCAGGCTCAAGTAGAAGGTGTCAAATTAAATGCTCAATAATAATATAGTACTTTTATAAAAACTACATAATGATGTGTATTATATTTACTTTTTTCATAACAAAATTTGATAATTTTCAGAAAATATAAATATATTTAATCTTATATTTTATTTTATTACTATAAATGAGTATATCATTTTGTTATTCTATTATCATGATTTTTAATTCAATTCTAATTCAAAACATGAATTTAAACAAAAAAGACAAATGAATAAAGATTAGAATTAATAAATTATTTTATATTGGATCTTCATACATATTGAATTGAGAAATGACATAATCATTTAAAAAATAATAATAATAATTCACGTAATATCGTGAGCCCTTAAATTTTCAATTTTTTTCACGTAATATCGCGAGCCCTTAAATTTTCAATTTTTTTTTAAATACTCTTCAAGAATGATCGCATGGTTAATTTTTATATTTTAACGTAAATATATTAAATAGGGAGTCGATATGTGATGTTTACTATGATCACATGACTCATAATTTTCTTATTTTTCATTTGTTTTATTGTTAAACTTTTTCAAAAATTACTATTAATATGATTGAAATTAATTAAAACAAAGGTTACTTTGAGAATAAAAAATTGACTGATTTAAAGATAAAGTTAGGCGTGTGCGTGTGCGTGTGTGTGAAATAGTTAATTTGCTCTGGTCAGTTGGCGTGTTTTTCATCTTCAACATCCATTTTCCCTCCTCTCCAACCTCCAACATCCATCTCCGACCTCCATTTTTTCATCTCCAACCTTCATTTTATCATCTTTAGCCTCCATCTTCATCTTTCATTTTTTTCTCATCTCTAACCTCCATTTTTCATCTCTAACCTGTTGCAGCGTGAAAAATACTTGAGCAGATAAACATTCGAACGACAAAACTCTTAAAGAACAAATATAACGTCATTGCAACCAAATTTAAGTTTGGGGGTTAATTATGCTCGAGAATGTATTAGTATCCTGTGACATCCATTGTAACTAACATGAACCGCTTAATTAGTTTTGAAAGAAATGTTATCTTGAAATGTTTGATTTCTTCTAAATATTAAAAGTATTTACAAGAATAAATGTGAAAGGACTAAATATTAGAGTTTTATTAGGGTGCTTGATGTGACGTTGAATCTCGCTCCTACGTATTCCCAAGTGCGATAGGGAACTCAAAGCTATTAGTTCTTTGTAGCAAAAATTTGTTGGTTGATTGATTTTAATTATAAAAAAATTTGCGCTTTGGTGGTAAACATTTGCTTAAGAAAATGCTTGGTCGCGTACGAGAGAAAAAATGAATTTGATTGCTTTTGATTGTTTTTATGTGGAAGACAGGTATTCAAACTAAAACGAGGCATACTCCTCGTGTTCGTTCACTCGAGGATAAAAATGCGTGCACCCAGTTATTCCCTTTTTAACTTGATTTTATTTATATAAAAAAAGTTTAAAGATCAGTATTAGTATGTAGAAGACGAATGCTCAAACTAGAACGGGGTGTATAAAAAAAGTTTAAAGATCATTATTAGGGAATGGCAACCAAAAGTCACCGCTATTAAAGAAGAAAATGATCTTAAGTTGCTTGATCTTACGGCTTTGTTTGGTAAGTTGGAAGAGCATGAGCAAAAGCTTACTTGCTTGGCAAAATATGAGAAGGAATATAAAAAGTGATCGAAGAGTGAGAAAGGGAAAGATAAAGAAGAAAGGAAGAAGTACATTGCTTTAAAGACTTCTAGCTCAAGGTCTTCTTAAGATGAACAAAGGGATAGTGAACCTAAAGATGACAACGAATCCGACGAAGAAGATATGAGATTGTTTATAAAGTGAGTCAATAAATACATGTTAAAACATGGCTACAAATATCCCAACAAGTACCGTGATAAACCAAGAAGGTTATCAAGTTCCTCAAAAGAAGAAGAAGACATCAAAAAGGGAAAGTCACGAAGTATGTGTTACAACTGTGGTAAACCCAGTCACTTTAAGCCCGAGTGTCCAAAAATCAAGACTGAAAAAGGTCGTCACAAAACGTCTAGAAAAGGTAGAAGAGCTTATGTCGCTTGGGAAAGCGAAATTGATTCATCAAGTGATGATAGCTTTACTTCAAGGGAGGAATCCGCCAAGCTTTGATATATAGAAAATCAAGGAAAGAAAAATGTTGTAAGTCACTCTAAACTTCAAGCCTCTCATGACTTAGCTTTTTCACAACTTCAAGAATCCTTTGAGAATCTACAAAGACAAGCCATAGATGCTTTTAAGAGATTAGCTTCAAACAAGAGAATCATCTCTCATTTGGAAGCTAAGATTGCTGAAAATGAAAGACATGTGGAAGCACTAAGGAAATCTATGTCAAATATTCTAGAAGGACAACTTGAGGACCCTAGATCTTTGTGGATTTTTGGTTGTGAAATATGTCACATTTGACAAAAGGAGTCAAGGACTCTTAAAGCTAAACTTGATAAGGCTTTGCAGCCCAAGGTTACTTTTGCTATAGATACTTCCAAGTATGACTTACCAGCTCACAGTCCATATCGGAGGTACAGTTACGTTAAAAAGGAACCAAATAGCAAAAGGTTATTTTCTCTAAACTTGTATTGTCACTACTGTTGCAAAAAGGGGCACAATATTGCAAAGTACAGAGTTAGGAAACTCCATGTTTCTAATGATGTCTTTAAATGGATCCCTAAATGCAATCAAGGTTTTACTAATCCCCAAGGACCCAATGAATATTGGGTACCTAGCACAAGTTGTTAATCATGTAGGAAAAATGTCTTGACTCTATGGAGAGAGTATGGGATCTTGTTCATAGATCATCAAGGCACAACACGGTAACATGTCCTTATTATTTTGATTTATGTGACTAACAAGGCGGATTTTGTTTCTTACCAGGTTAACTCTTTGTGTTTTTTTTAAGTGGTAAAAGTGTGTGAATGATTACTAATAAGCTATCTGAGAAATTTTTGAAGGATGTTATATTCAATTATGCAGGTTATCTTTGAGTATACTTGCTTAAGTACATCAAACTAGGAGTGATCAACCTAAAATGATGAAACATGAGAAGAAGGAAGATTATTGTTATAGTTGGGCAAATAATCATCAAATGATGCTCTTGGATACATTACTAATCTCACTTTCAAATACTTGTGCAAGAAGGAAAGTGGTAAGAACGTTTTGGTTTTATTTGTGTTTTGTGGCATGTGTTGCATTCATTTTAACTTTCGTTCAAAATTTCTTTGTGGAATGCTTGTGCATCCTCCGTCTTGTGTGCGGTGAGGTAATATCGTTTCAACCCTATTTCTTGCTATGTACGTAGGTGTTTCTTTTACCTATTTATTTCATAAGGATATGTGATGAACTATCTATGATGCTTATGATATGTGTTTACTTCCAAAAATATCAAATGTGACTGTTGTATATTTCATTTTACATGTTAATAGTAACCATAGATAAATGCCATTATGATTCATTTTTATCTTGGACCAAGTCATGCTTGCATGATTATATGTTACATGATTAAAGCAAACAAATCATTAAACCTTATCATATGCATGGGCCTTCAATCAAGGTAGTATGCATGAGTCTAATTCGAGTCATTGATGGTGTCTAGAAGTTCATTTGATTCAAATTCTTCAATTGAGAAGTCTATAGGTCAACACATAATCGCACAGGTCGACCTATGTCATGTGAATTAAAATCTTTCTTCTGACTGGTTCAGTATAGGTCGAACTGACCTCGTATAGATCGGCCTATGCGAATTAAAATTGGATATTTTCATAAAAACTAATAGTATCGGTCGGCACATGCTATCGTATAGGCCAACCTATTACAAATAAGTGGACGAATTATGGCTCATTTGACCAAAAATTTTCATATTTCTACATTCATGGTTGGTTCATTAATGTGAGTCATTTTCTATTCAAATTCCAGTCAACCAATGTAACTCGTCTTTGTGTTCTTAATTCATCACTAATGCCATTCATTTCATGACATCAAATCATTAAACTCTCCACATTCTTGTAACAGTGAATCTTCTGAATTCCTCTTCTTTCTCTCATTTCGTATAAATTGGCATCTATTTTCATCTTGTTTCAAACATTTCAATTATGTCATAAACTTCTATCAATCCAATTGGCTCCAAAAACTGCGAGAAGCAAGAGTGATAAGGCTAACGCATCATCATCAACCATTCCAAACACTGTGATATCTCTGGTTTCTGACAACTACGTAGCAGAATTTGAAGAGAAGTTTCTGCATCGCCTAGTCATGAAACAACATGTATGGAAGGCTTCTGTTGTTGGAAGTCTAGAAATTCCTGTTGTGGCTCGACTCGTAGAACACCAGTAAATCAACTATTTTCTACAGTTGTCACAAGATAACAACGAGAATCTGGTTCGTGTATTCTATTTCGCACTGCATGAGCAGAATGTATCATTTAAATTAACTATTGGGAATAAGATTTATGAAGTCAACGATGATGTTTAGAAGCAACTGTTTGACATTACCATAAGCGATCCTGATACAGAGGATGAAGTTAATCCTTTAGTAACAGACACTCATCCTTATAAGGATTTTGAGTGGAACGTTCATCTCAACAAAATACTCAAAGCCCCAATGCCAGAAGACTGTAATGAGTGTTATTTCTGTGTTTTTGTGGTTGACATTTATTTTGCTAAAACTATTATAGCAGCAAGATGTTGGATAAAGATGTTCTAGTTTTCAACATTCAACATGTTGAATAAAGATGTCCCATACTGGCTCATAGGACGTCGCGTATGTTTTTGGTTTAAAAGGAAGATTATGTTACTGAATATTCTATGAATATTTGGTTATCCTATGTGGCATCCAAAGTATTTTTGGGTTGAGTTGTTATGTGTTGGTTTTCGGATTTTCAGCATTTTCTAATTATGGAGACATATTAGGAAACTTTAGATTGAAGACCTATTTTGTTGGAGTTTTTATTGCAGATTTGTGAGCAGTCTCTTTGCTGCGTTTGTGAAGCCCAATCCAGACCAGATTTAATGCTATATATTGACTGGTGTAAACCTAGTTTAGGTGTGGAACTTACGTGTGTTTTGTTAGGGTTTTTCGAGTGTTATTTATAAGCCTAACTGGTATCATTCTGATAACAGTATAAGGACTGGTGTTTGTGTTATAAGTTCTGTCAGTTACTCATAAGCTTTTAAGCATTTGAGATTCTTGTGTGTCTATTCTCATAAGCTTTGAAGTATTGAGAATTGTGTGTCTTGAAAGTGTGGCTTTTGTTTTGTTACTTGTGTTGAAAGGAACCAGTCACAGGTTGTGATTAAAGAGGGATTTGAGGAGGGCCTCATACCTAGGTGAGTCTTAGGTAGAAGTCATAGGAAGGGTAGTGATTAAGTGAGCAGATTATAACCGAGTGTGGTTGCTGTATGATCTGTGAATTGATACTATCGTATATTGATTTCGTCCCTGGCTTGGTAGCCCCCAGAGTAGGATTATTGATCCGAACTGGGTAAACATATCATTGTGTTCTTTACTTTCTGCACTGTTATTATTTTTTTTATGTTGTTCATTGTGTTGGATATCTGTGTCTCAACATCTGTGTAGGACATCTGATATCTGTGCCAGAATTTCAATTGGCATCAAGAGCTTGCTTCCTTGTTTGGTTCTGGGTGAGATTCAGGGAAGGTACTTTCTGGTACAATGGACAAGGATGGAGGATTTTTGAACAAACCACCTCTGCTTGATGGTTCCAACTATGACTACTGGAAACCAAGGATAGTAGCATTCATAAAATCCATGGATGATCAAGCATGGAAAGCTGTTATCAAAGGATGGGAACCCCCAAAAGGTGAAGATGTCAAAACTTCAGCTTCTCACTACCAAGTTTGAGAATTTGAAGATGAAGGAAGATGAGAGTATTCATGATTTTCACATGAACATTATTGAGATAGCTAATGCTTCAAGTGCCCTGGGTGAAAAGATGTCTGATAGCAAACTGGTCAGAAAAATCCTCAGATCTCTACCTAAGAGATTTGACATGAAAGTGACTGTTATAGAGGAAGCTCAGGACATAGATAAGATGAAAGTGGAATAACTTGTGGGATCACTTCAAACATTTGAATTGGGGATCAGTGAAAAGCCTGAAAAGAAGAAGAGTATAGCGTTTGTGTCAAATGCTAGTGATTCAGACGATGAAGGTAACCTGGTCAGAGATGAAGGGGTATCTAAAGATCTGGTATTGCTTGGAAAACAATTTAACAAAGTGTTGAAAAGGATGGTCTGGAAGTCAAGAGAAAATGTTCAGAACAAGTCACTCGACATCAGTAAAAATCAGGATGGAGGCATAAGGTCCAGAACTAAAGAAGACTCCAACCAAGGGAAGAGAGTTCAGTGTTTTGAATGTGAGGGATTTGGGCACATAAAAACTGAGTGTCCCACGTATCTCAAAAGGAAGAAGAAGGGCTTATCTGTGTCTTGGTCAGAAGGAGAGTCTGAGAGTGACCTTGAAGAAGAATCAGCAAAATTGGTGACAGCCTTGACTGGAATATGTAAGTCTGATGGAGAAACAACTTGTGAGTCTGATTCTGACAAAGAATCATATATTGGAGAACTCACTAAGCAGGAAGTCATCACCGGGTTCTCAGAGTTGTGTATCAAGAATGAAGAGAGGTGCCAGATAATATTAGAATAGAAGGTTCTAATAGCTCAACTAGAAGCTGAGAAGGAAGAACATCTAGCAATCATTGCTGATCTTAAAGAAGAGGTTGTATGGCAAAAGTCAAAACTTGACAATATGACCAAATCTATAAGGATACTAAACAATGGTACCACGTAGCTGGATGAGATTCTTCAGACTTGGAAAAATGCTGGAAATGTACAAGGTCTTGGTTTCAACAATCAAGCAGAGAACTACAAGAAGCCTGTGTTAAAGTTTGTTCCTCAGAAAATAAGGGAAGAGGAGGAGATGTCAAATCGCATGTTTCAACATCAGATGAAGCATCAGAAAATAGCATGTAGTGCAAAGTATAAACCATGGAGATGTCATTACTGTGGAAAGATTGGTCACTTAAAGTCCTTTTGCTACAATTTACATGGTTATCCCAAAACCACTCATCAACAAAATAAAGGACGGAATTGGGCTGAAGTAAAGAAAAGATGGACTCCTAGAAATATGATGGCTGGTTTCATAGCACATACCTCTCTCAGAGCATCTGTAAGGGAAGATTGGTACTTTAATAGTGGTTGTTCAAGACACATGACTGATGTGAAAAAATTCTTGTCAGATATCAAGCCTCACTCCACCAATTATGTCACTTTTGGGGATGGATCAAAAGGTGAAATAAAAGGTGTTGGAAAGCTGCACTACACAGGACAACCAAATCTGGATCGTGTTCTATTTGTCAAAGGGATGACTGTAAATTTGATCAGTATAAGCCATCTGTGTGATCTAGGACTCAAAGTAAATTTCACAAAATCTGATTGTCTAGTAGCCAATGAGGAAAATGAAGTTGTAATAAAGGGAACCAGGTCTAAGGATAACTGCTATCTGTGGAATCCTCAAGAATCGGAAAGTTTGTCTACCTGTTTGATGTCAAAGGAAGATGAAACCAAACTATGGCATCAGAAATTGGGTCACTTACATTTGAAAGGGATGAAGAAAGTTCTGTCAAGTGAGGCTGTTAGAGGTATTCCCAAGCTGAAGATTGATGAGGATAGAATATGTGGTGAATGTCAAGTTGGGAAGCAAACAAGGGTGTCACACAAAAGGCTTCAACATCTTACCACAACTTCTAGAGTTCTGGAGCTGCTTCACATGGACTTAGTGGGACCTATGCAGGTTGAAAGTCTTGGTGGGAAGAAGTATGCCTATGTTGTCGTTAATGATTACTCCAGATTCACCTGGATAAGCTTTATCAGAGAAAAGTCTGAAGTATTTGCAGCCTTCAAAGAGTTGTGTCAAAGGATTCAACGGGAAAAGGATTGTGGTGTTGTTCGAATCAGAAGTGACCATGGGAAAGAATCCGAAAATAGCAGGTTTGAAGAGTTTTGTTTATCTGAAGGAATCACTCATGAATTCTCATCACCAATCACTCCTCAGCAGAATGGTGTGGTGGAACGCAAGAATAGGACTATACAAGAGTGTGCAAGGGTCATGATTCATGCCAAAAAGCTTCCATATCATTTTTGGGCTGAAGCCATGAATACCGCTTGCTATATACACAATAGGGTGACTATCCGATCAGGTACTTCGATTACTCTTTATGAGATATGGAAAGGTAGAAAGCCAAATGTGAAGTACTTCCATGTTTGTGGGAGTAAGTGCTATATCTTGGCGGATCGTGAGCAGAGGCGAAAGATGGATCCTAAGAGTGAGGAAGGGATATTTTTGGGATACTCTACAAACAGTAAAGCATATAGAGTATTTAATTCCAGAACTAAGGTGATGATAGAATCCATAAATGTGGTGGTTGATGACTCTGGCAAAGACGAAGATGTCCCAGATGATGTTGGAGCATGCTTTCCCACGAACAATGATATCTCACAAGACACTGAGTCCGTAGAAGATAATGCTCAAGAGATCGACACTAGACCTGAGAATGAAGAGGTAGAGGATGCTAACAGGGGACCCTCTATAAGGGTTCAGAAGGATCACCCTAAGGAGTTGATTATTGGAAATCTGAATGAAGGTGTAAGAACCAGAACAAGGGAGGCTGTGTCAAATGCCTGTTTTGTTTCAAAGCTTGAACCAAAGAATGTTAAAGAGACATTGACAGATGAGTTCAGGATAAGTGCTATGCAGGATGAGCTTTGTCAATTCAAGAGGAATGAATTCTGGGAACTGGTACCACGACCGGCAGGAACAAATGTGATTGGAACAAAGTGGGTTTATAAGAATAAGTCTGATGAACAAGGAGTTGTTACCAGAAACAAAGCTAGATTAGTTGCTCAAGGATACACACAGATTGAAGGAGTAGATTTAGATGAAACATTTGCTCCTGCGGCTCGATTGGAATCCATCAGATTGTTGCTAGGAGTGGCATGTTTTTTGAAATTCAAATTATTTCAAATGGATGTCAAGAGTGCCTTTCTGAATGGCTATCTTAATGAGGAAGTTTATGTTGAGCAGCCTAAAGGGTTTGTGGATCCAAATTTTCCTGATCATGTCTTCAAGCTAAAGAAGGCTTTGTATTGTTTGAAACAGGCTCCACGAGCTTGGTATGAAAGGCTGACTGAGTTCTTAGTCAAACATGGATACAGGAAGGGTGGTATTGATAAAACACTTTTTGTCAAGGAGAAGGATGGGAAACTAATGATTCCTTAGATTTATGTAGATGATATTGTATTTGGTGGGATGTCAGATGAAAAGGTCCAACATTTTGTCAACCAAATGCAGTCTGAATTTGAAATGAGCTTGGTAGGTGAATTGACTTACTTCCTTGGATTGCAAGTCAAGCAGATGAAAGATTCCATTTTTATTTGTCAGAGCAAATATGCGAGGAATATTGTGAATAAGTTTGGATTGGATAATGCCAAGCATAAGAGAACTCCTGCTCCTACTCACTTGAAGTTATCCAAAGATGAAAAGGGAGTGAATGTTGAACAAAGTGTATACAGAAGCATGATTGGCAGTCTGCTGTATCTCACAGCAAGTAGGCCAGACAAAACCTTTGCTGTTGGTGTATGTGCAAGATACCAAGAAGAATTCAAGGTCAGTCACATCAATCAAGTTAAGAGAATTCTTAAGTATGTGAGTGGTACATGTGATTATGGGTTGTTGAACTCCCATGACTCAAGTTCCATGTTAGTAGGATACTGTGATGCTGATTGGGCTGAAAGTGCTGATGATAGGAAGAGTACCTCTGGAGGTTGTTTCTTTTTTGGGAAATAATCTTATTTCATGGTTTAGTAAGAAGCAAAACTCTGTATCTCTTTCTACTGCTGAAGCTGAGTACATAGCAGCTGGAAGTAGTTGTGCTCAACTGGTGTGGATGAAGCAAATGTTATCTGTGTATAATGTCACACAAGATGTTATGACATTATTTTGTGACAACCTGAGTGCTATTAATATTTCAAAAAATCCTATTCAACATAGCAGGACTAAGCACAGTGATATCAGGCATCACTTCATCAGAGAACTTGTGGAGGACAAAGTCATAACTCTTGAGCATGTGAGCACAGAAAATCAGCTTGCTGACATATTTACCAAGGCTCTGGATGCAGTTCAATTTGAAAACCTGAGGAGTAGACTTGGGGTTTGCATTCAAGAAGAACTATAGAAATTAATGTTCCTTCTGGCTGCCAGATTGAAAAGATTAAAGGTGGTGCAGTGTGTGCAGGTGTTTATGAAGGGAAAGATGCTGATGTTTGTGCATGACACTTGGTCATGTGATGTGGTGTGCATCTACTTTCTGATGCTGTTTATTCTGATTCAGGACTTGACCATTTCTCAGAAATTAATAACTGTTCTACATGCCTTTGTCATATTTCTGGCTAAAAAGGGGGAGTAGTGTGCTTGTGCGTGTGTTGGTACTGCAGGTGAGGGGGAGAATATTGAATGTTGTTAGTGTGCTTCTTGTGCGTGTGTTGGTTGCTGCAGTTGAGGGGGAGTTTGTGTTTGTGAATTTTAGCTGCTATGCTTTTGTTGGTGTTATGGTGTGTTTTTCGCTGTTGTCTCTGATATTGTGGTTGTGGTTGTGTTGTCTTTGCAAGATTGTTTTGGTGTGTAGTTTTAGCCAAAATAAGCCAAAGGGGGAGATTGTTATTTCTGTGTTTTTGTGGTTGGCATTTATTTTGCTAAAACTATTCTAGCAGCAAGATGTTGGATAAAGATGTTCTAGTTTTCAGCATTCAACATGTTGAATAAAGATGTCCCATACTGGCTCATAGGACGTCGTGTCTGTTATTGGTTTAAAAGGAAGATTCTGTTGCTGTTATTTGTTACTGAATATTATGTGAATATTTGGTTATCCTATGTGGCATCCAAAGTATTTTTGGGTTGAGTTGTTATGTGTTGGTTTTTGGATTTTCAGCATTTTCTAATTATGGAGACATATTAGGAAACTTTAGATTGAAGACCTATTTTGTTGGAGTTTTTATTGCAGATTTGTAAGCAGTCTCTTTGCTGCGTTTATGAAGCCAAATCCAGACCAGATTTAATGCTATATATTGACTGGTGTAAACCTAGTTTAGGTGTGGAACTTACGTGTGTTTTGTTAGGGTTTTTCGAGTGTTATTTGTGAGCCTAACTGGTATCATTCTGATAATAGTATAAGGACTGGTGTTTGTGTTGTAAGTTATGTCAGTTACTCAAAAGCTTTTAAGCATTGAGTTTCTTGTGTGTCTATTCTCATAAGCTTTGAAGTATTGAGAATTGTGTGTCTTGAAAGTGTGGCTTTTGTTTTGTTACTTGTGTTGAAAGGAACCAGTCACGGGTTGTGATTAAAGAGGGATTTGAGGAGGGCCTCATACCTAGGTGAGTCTTAGGTAGAAGTCATAGGAAGGGTAGTGATTAAGTGAGCAGATTATAACCGAGTGTGGTTGCTGTATGATCTGTGAATTGATACTATCGTATATTGATTTCGTCCCTGGTTTGGTAGCCCCCAGAGTAGGATTATTGATCCGAACTGGGTAAACATATCATTGTGTTCTTTACTTTCTGCACTGTTATTATTTTTGTTATCTTGTTCATTGTGTTGGATATCTGTGTCTCAACATCTGTGTAGGACATCTGATATCTGTGCCAGAATTTCAATTGGCATCAAGAGCTTGCTTCCTTGTTTGGTTCTGGGTGAGATTCAGGGAAGGTACTTTCTGATACAATGGACAAGGATGGAGGATTTTTGAACAAACCACCTCTGCTTGATGGTTCCAACTATGACTACTGGAAACCAAGGATAGTAGCATTCATAAAATCCATGGATGATCAAGTATGGAAAGCTGTTATCAAAGGATGGGAACCCCCAAAAGGTGAAGATGTCAAAACTTCAGCTTCTCACTACCAAGTTTGAGAATTTGAAGATGAAGGAAGATGAGAGTATTCATGATTTTCACATGAACATTATTGAGATAGCTAATGCTTCAAGTGCCCTAGGTGAAAAGATGTCTGATAGCAAACTGGTCAGAAAAATCCTCAGATCTCTACCTAAGAGATTTGACATGAAAGTGACTGTTATAGAGGAAGCTCAGGACATAGATAAGATGAAAGTGGATGAACTTGTGGGATCACTTCAAACATTTGAATTGGGGATCAGTGAAAAGCCTGAAAAGAAGAAGAGTATAGCGTTTGTGTCAAATGCTAGTGATTCAGACGATGAAGGTAACCTGGTCAGAGATGAAGGGGTATCTAAAGATCTGGTATTGCTTGGAAAACAATTTAACAAAGTGTTGAAAAGGATGGTCTGGAAGTCAAGAGAAAATGTTCAGAACAAGTCACTCGACATCAGTAAAAATCAGGATGGAGGCAGAAGGTCCAGAACTGAAGAAGACTCCAACCAAGGGAAGAGAGTTCAGTGTTTTGAATGTGAGGGATTTGGGCACATAAAAACTGAGTGTCCCACGTATCTCAAAAGGAAGAAGAAGGGCTTATCTGTGTCTTGGTCAGAAGGAGAGTCTGAGAGTGACCTTGAAGAAGAATCAGCAAAATTGGTGACAGCCTTGACTGGAATATGTAAGTCTGATGGAGAAACAACTTGTGAGTCTGATTCTGACAAAGAATCTTATATTGGAGAACTCACTAAGCAGGAAGTCATCACCGGGTTCTCAGAGTTGTGTATCAAGAATGAAGAGAGGTGCCAGATAATATTAGAACAGAAGGTTCTAATAGCTCAACTAGAAGCTGAGAAGGAAGAACATCTAGCAATCATTGCTGATCTTAAAGAGGAGGTTGTATGGCAAAAGTCAAAACTTGACAATATGACCAAATCTATAAGGATGCTGAACAATGGTACCACGCAGCTGGATGAGATTCTTCAGACTTGGAAAAATGCTGGAAATGTACAAGGTCTTGGTTTCAACAATCAAGCAGAGAACTACAAGAAGCCTGTGTTAAAGTTTGTTCCTCAGAAAATAAGGCAAGAGGAGGAGATGTCAAATCGCATGTTTCAACATCAGATGAAGCATCAGAAAATAGCATGTAGTGCAAAGTATAAACCATGGAGATGTCATTACTGTGGAAAGATTGGTCACTTAAAGTCCTTTTGCTACAATTTACATGGTTATCCCAAAACCACTCATCAACAAAATAAAGGACGGAATTGGGCTGAAGTAAAGAAAAGATGGACTCCTAGAAATATGATGGCTGGTTTCATAGCACATACCTCTCTCAGAGCATCTGCAAGGGAAGATTGGTACTTTAATAGTGGTTGTTCAAGACACATGACTGATGTGAAAAAATTCTTGTCAGATATCAAGCCTCACTCCACCAATTATGTCACTTTTGGGGATGGATCAAAAGGTGAAATAAAAGGTGTTGGAAAGCTGGACTACACAGGACAACCAAATCTGGATCGTGTTCTATTTGTCAAAGGGATGACTGCAAATTTGATCAGTATAAGCCATCTGTGTGATCTAGGACTCAAAGTAAATTTCACAAAATCTGATTGTCTAGTAGCCAATGAGGAAAATGAAGTTGTAATAAAGGGAACCAGGTCTAAGGATAACTGCTATCTGTGGAATCCTCAAGAATCGGAAAGTTTGTCTACCTGTTTGATGTCAAAGGAAGATGAAACCAAACTATGGCATCAGAAATTGGGTCACTTACATTTGAAAGGGATGAAGAAAGTTCTGTCAAGTGAGGCTGTTAGAGGTATTCCCAAGCTGAAGATTGATGAGGATAGAATATGTGGTGAATGTCAAGTTGGGAAGCAAACAAGGGTGTCACACAAAAGGCTTCAACATCTTACCACAACTTCTAGAGTTCTGGAGCTGCTTCACATGGACTTAGTGGGACCTATGTAGGTTGAAAGTCTTGGTGGGAAGAAGTATGCCTATGTTGTCGTTAATGATTACTCCAGATTCACCTGGATAAGCTTTATCAGAGAAAAGTCTGAAGTATTTGCAGCCTTCAAAGAGTTGTGTCAAAGGATTCAACGGGAAAAGGATTGTGGTGTTGTTCGAATCAGAAGTGACCATGGGAAAGAATCCGAAAATAGCAGGTTTGAAGAGTTTTGTTTATCTGAAGGAATCACTCATGAATTCTCATCACCAATCACTCCTCAGCAGAATGGTGTGGTGGAACGCAAGAATAGAACTATACAAGAGTGTGCAAGGGTCATGATTCATGCCAAAAAGCTTCCATATCATTTTTGGGCTGAAGCCATGAATACCGCTTGCTATATACACAATAGGGTGACTATCCGATCAGGTACTTCGGTTACTCTTTATGAGATATGGAAAGGTAGAAAGCCAAATGTGAAGTATTTCCATGTTTGTGGGAGTAAGTGCTATATCTTGGCGGATCGTGAGCAGAGGCGAAAGATGGATCCTAAGAGTGAGGAAGGGATATTTTTGGGATACTCTACAAACAGTAAAGCATATAGAGTATTTAATTCCAGAACTAAGGTGATGATGGAATCCATAAATGTGGTGGTTGATGACTCTGGCAAAGACGAAGATGTCCCAGATGATGTTGGAGCATGCTTTCCCACGAACAATGATATCTCACAAGACACTGAGTCCGTAGAAGATATTGCTCAAGAGATCGACACTAGACCTGAGAATGAAGAGGTAGAGGATGCTAACAGGGGACCCTCTATAAGGGTTCAGAAGGATCACCCTAAGGAGTTGATTATTGGAAATCTGAATGAAGGTGTAAGAACCAGAACGAGGGAGGCTGTGTCAAATGCTTGTTTTGTTTCAAAGCTTGAACCAAAGAATGTTAAAGAGGCATTGACAGATGAGTTCTGGATAAGTGCTATGCAGGATGAGCTTTGTCAATTCAAGAGGAATGAAGTCTGGGAACTGGTACCACGACCGGCAGGAACAAATGTGATTGGAACAAAGTGGGTTTATAAGAATAAGTCTGATGAACAAGGAGTTGTTACCAGAAACAAAGCTAGATTAGTTGCTCAAGGATACACACAGATTGAAGGAGTAGATTTAGATGAAACATTTGCTCCTGCGGCTCGATTGGAATCCATCAGATTGTTGCTAGGAGTGGCATGTTTTTTGAAATTCAAATTATTTCAAATGGATGTCAAGAGTGCCTTTCTGAATGGCTATCTTAATGAGGAAGTTTATGTTGAGCAGCCTAAAGGGTTTGTGGATCCAAATTTTCCTGATCATGTCTTCAAGCTAAAGAAGGCTTTGTATGGTTTGAAACAGGCTCCACGAGCTTGGTATGAAAGGCTGACTGAGTTCTTAGTCAAACATGGATACAGGAAGGGTGGTATTGATAAAACACTTTTTGTCAAGGAGAAGGATGGGAAACTAATGATTCCTTAGATTTATGTAGATGATATTGTATTTGGTGGGATGTCAGATGAAAAGGTCCAACATTTTGTCAACCAAATGCAGTCTGAATTTGAAATGAGCTTGGTAGGTGAATTGACTTACTTCCTTGGATTGCAAGTCAAGCAGATGAAAGATTCCATTTTTATTTGTCAGAGCAAATATGCGAGGAATATTGTGAATAAGTTTGGATTGGATAATGCCAAGCATAAGAGAACTCCTGCTCCTACTCACTTGAAGTTATCCAAAGATGAAAAGGGAGTGAATGTTGAACAAAGTGTATACAGAAGCATGATTGGCAGTCTGCTGTATCTCACAGCAAGTAGCCAGACAAAACCTTTGCTGTTGGTGTATGTGCAAGATACCAAGCAGAATTCAAGGTCAGTCACATCAATCAAGTTAAGAGAATTCTTAAGTATGTGAGTGGTACATGTGATTATGGGTTGTTGAACTCCCATGACTCAAGTTCCATGTTAGTAGGATACTGTGATGCTGATTGGGCTGAAAGTGCTGATGATAGGAAGAGTACCTCTGGAGGTTGTTTCTTTTTTGGGAAATAATCTTATTTCATGGTTTAGTAAGAAGCAAAACTCTGTATCTCTTTCTACTACTGAAGCTGAGTACATAGCAGCTGGAAGTAGTTGTGCTCAACTGGTGTGGATGAAGCAAATGTTATCTGTGTATAATGTCACACAAGATGTTATGACATTATTTTGTGACAACCTGAGTGCTATTAATATTTCAAAAAATCCTATTCAACATAGCAGGACTAAGCACAGTGATATCAGGCATCACTTCATCAGAGAACTTGTGGAGGACAAAGTCATAACTCTTGAGCATGTGAGCACAGAAAATCAGCTTGCTGACATATTTACCAAGGCTCTGGATGCAGTTCAATTTGAAAACCTGAGGAGTAGACTTGGGGTTTGCATTCAAGAAGAACTATAGAAATTAATGTTCCTTCTGGCTGCCAGATTGAAAAGATTAAAGGTGGTGCAGTGTGTGCAGGTGTTTATGAAGGGAAAGATGCTGATGTTTGTGCATGACACTTGGTCATGTGATGTGGTGTGCATCTACTTTCTGATGCTGTTTATTCTGATTCAGGACTTGACCATTTCTCAGAAATTAATAACTGTTCTACGTGCCTTTGTCATATTTCTGGCTAAAAAGGGGGAGTAGTGTGCTTGTGCGTGTGTTGGTACTGCAGGTGAGGGGGAGAATATTGAATGTTGTTAGTGTGCTTCTTGTGCGTGTGTTGGTTGCTGCAGTTGAGGGGGAGTTTGTGTTTGTGAATTTTAGCTGCTATGCTTTTGTTGGTGTTATGGTGTGTTTTTCGTTGTTGTCTCTGATATTGTGGTTGTGGTTGTGTTGTCTTTGCAAGATTGTTTTGGTGTGTAGTTTTAGCCAAAATAAGCCAAAGGGGGAGATTGTTATTTCTGTGTTTTTGTGGTTGGCATTTATTTTGCTAAAACTATTCTAGCAGCAAGATGTTGGATAAAGATGTTCTAGTTTTCAGCATTCAACATGTTGAATAAAGATGTCCCATACTGGCTCATAGGACGTCGTGTCTGTTATTGGTTTAAAAGGAAGATTCTGTTGCTGTTATTTGTTACTGAATATTATGTGAATATTTGGTTATCCTATGTGGCATCCAAAGTATTTTTGGGTTGAGTTGTTATGTGTTGGTTTTTGGATTTTCAGCATTTTCTAATTATGGAGACATATTAGGAAACTTTAGATTGAAGACCTATTTTGTTGGAGTTTTTATTGCAGATTTGTAAGCAGTCTCTTTGCTGCGTTTATGAAGCCAAATCCAGACCAGATTTAATGCTATATATTGACTGGTGTAAACCTAGTTTAGGTGTGGAACTTACGTGTGTTTTGTTAGGGTTTTTCGAGTGTTATTTGTGAGCCTAACTGGTATCATTCTGATAATAGTATAAGGACTGGTGTTTGTGTTGTAAGTTATGTCAGTTACTCAAAAGCTTTTAAGCATTGAGTTTCTTGTGTGTCTATTCTCATAAGCTTTGAAGTATTGAGAATTGTGTGTCTTGAAAGTGTGGCTTTCGTTTTGTTACTTGTGTTGAAAGGAATCAGTCACGGGTTGTGATTGAAGAGGGATTTGAGGAGGGCCTCATACCTAGGTGAGTCTTAGGTAGAAGTCATAAGAAGGGTAGTGATTAAGTGAGCAGATTATAATCGGGTGTGGTTGCTGTATGATCTGTGAATTGATACTATCGTATATTGATTTCGTCCCTGGCTTGGTAGCCCCCAGAGTAGGATTGTTGATCCGAACTGGGTAAACATATCACTGTGTTCTTTACTTTCTGCACTGTTATTATTTTTGTTATCTTGTTCATTGTGTTGGATATCTGTGTCTCAACATCTATGTAGGACATCTGATATCTGTGCCAAAATTTCAATGAGGTTGTAGCAGTCAGCCAATTCAAAATGACTCAGAGAATTCTTTTGTGGATTGTTTCTCATATTCTGTGTCCCAAGAAATGTAGATACTCTCGAGTGGACAGTGCAGAGATTCATCTCGTGTACATCCTGATGCACAATATTCACATCAATTGGCCACACTACTTCGTCTCCAAAATATTCATCATCAAGGATGGATACAAGGGAACATCCTTCTGTTATCCATCTATGATATCAAAAACTCTGAATTTCTTTGACATTGGCGTGCCAAATCTACCACTCATCTCACCTGGTCCAATTCAAGAGTTCTCTCAACAGACTCTAACTAACATGGGATACTTTTTGGATGACGAGCGTCAAGCATACTATCTAAGGCTGGGAAAGTATGGTCGAAAGATATACAACTTCGACGATCCTACCACATTTGTTGATCCCTCTGATGAGCAACATATTGAAGATGATGTGCCTATGCATGATGTGGAAAATATCGTTGTGCAGGAAGATAGCAATGCTGCTGGCAATAATTCATCTGTCACCTCTCTTCTTCAAAAGCTGATGCGCAACCAAAATGCCCAGACGGCACAGCTCCAAAGTATGCAGGAGCATATGAGAACTCAAGATGAAAATTTTGAGGCATTTGCCTCATTTGTCTCGGAGAAGCTAGTCACCTTGAATGAGGAGATGGATGTGAATACCGCCTCTACCATCGCAAGGGTCAATCACATGATTTCTGCCCAAAATAAAGATCACCATCACTACACACAATTCTATCAATAAATGTGTGATTTCTTGGTCCGTCAATTTGGACATGATGGTCAAGGCTGGTTTTGTGGAGCTAGACTTGGAGGTCGTGGAAGGGAGTGATGAGGAGCGTGTTTGTGTGTCCTCTTAGTGTGCCTTAAGATTTTTCTGCATTTAGTGTGTTTGGTTTGGTTGTTTCCATGTCTTTGCATTTGGTTTGATGTTTATCACTTTGAATTATGTAATGTTTCAATGCTTGTACCTTAATTAATCAAAATTAATATGAGTATTATGCTTTGTTTATTAAGCATGTGTTCTTTACCTTGTGTGAGCGCACAACCTTTTCATTGCAATTGCCTCTATATAGTATTTGTAAAATGTGAGCTATGCATCTACGTGATGCTTCTAACAAATTTTCTTTCTTTTTGATGTTGTTAAAGGGGGAGAAGATGATTAAGATGATTATACATGATACAATGCATACACTTAGGGGGAGCTATCAAAGAGCTATCAAGAACAATGCATAAAGTTAGGGGGAGTTGTTCCATGTAATCAAGAGAAGTGCAACAGGTTACAGCTACATCATATACATTTGCCATCATAAAAAATGGGGAGTATGTGAGTGCTAACTACAAATTCAATCGGGTTTTGAATGATGTCAAACAAGGAAGGTAGTATATCATAGCGCTTTTATATATTGGACGATATCAACCTTCATAGACCGACCTATGACTTTCATAGGCTGACCTATGCAAGTTAAAGCTTGAAAAGTTCTTTTTGCATCTTATTTTTCTTGCATCATTTTGCCCATTTTCTTCACATACCTATATATACTCATACATGCATCTTCTTCTAGGAAAGGTTTCCTAGTAAATGAAACCTAAACGAAACCAGATTACAAAGTCGCATATCATCTTTATCCCTTATTCTATGCATACGCACAATTGAACTACACATAATCATTTTTCTATTGGTGACCATCTAGATTATGGTTGATAACGTCCAATTAGGTTTGGTGTAACCGAGAATATTGGGTTGGGGGCTTTGAATGTTTCAAATAAGAAAACCAAGGTAGGGTTTTCCTCCAAGATCGGGTTGATTTGAAGATTTTGGACAAAATCACGTCAACACAGATTCAACCAAGTGAAAGCCTTGGGACAAGGTAGTTTCCTTGCAAGAGAGTAGCGCGAGACGTGAATTGTGTTCGGGAATCTTGGGTTTTAACAAGTTCTGTGCTCGGGATAATCAGAGGATTGTAGCTGCATTGCAGGTCACTTAATCAAGCTTTGATCAAGGGTTTAGAGGTGGAAGAATCAACACAAAACAATAAGGTTTTTGGGTTTTGCATTCTTTATCTCTTGTATAAACAATTTTGCAAAGAAAAGGTTAATAACAATATCTCAATTTGATTTTAAATTGAGAGCAGACGTACCCATAGCGAGGCTGATTGGGGAACTGCCTAAACAAATCTTGGTCTCTCTCTCTCTCTCTCTCTCTCTCTCTCTATATATATATATATATATATATATATATATATATCTTTATCTCTTTTATTATCGGTTTCACAATTTATCAAGTTCATCGTTGTTTGATCAATTCGATTGGAAATTATTTTCTACTATCTTTTAAAGGTGTGGTTGTTGATGTAATCACAATCACTTTGATTATGATAGGTTTTTAACATCAACAAAACAAACTATGTTTCCAATTGTTATCGATTGCACATCAAATGTTCGATAAATTGTTTGTTCGCAGTTTGATTGTGTTTTGGTTCATTGGATATACGAGTTACGATTAACATTACATTTAATTGATTCGTAGCTTGATTGTTGTTGAACATTTATGTTCGTTATCACTCTTTTTAGTTTGCGATACGTATATTGCTTTTCGATAGTAGGTTCGGTTAGACGATTCGATTTGGGTCGTTTTTCCGCTGCACCATATTTTGAAAACAGACTTTTGCCCCAAAAAATTTGTTGTAAAATTTGTTATCTATTCACCCCCCTTTAGATCAAAGCCTATTGTCTAACAATACCTTACTCTTTCAATTAGTGTTTGATTCATCCTCTTAGCTAAACCATTCAATTGCGGAGTTTTAGGAGGATTGTTTTCATGTGCAATACCATGTTGTTTGCAATATGAATCAAATGGTCCACAATACTCTCCATTGTTATCTGAACAAACACATTTTAGATTCTTGTATGTCTGCCTCTCACCTAAATCATGGATTTCTTTGAACTTTTCCAGCACTTGGTCTTTTATCTTCAAGGCATAAGCCCATTGTTTCTTGGAGCAGTCATCAATAAAGGTAGCAAAACAAAGTACACCACTATAGGATTTTAGCTTTAATGGACCACAAAAATCAAAATGTACCAATTGAAGCAACTTTGACTTCCTTGTGGGAGGATGTCTCTTGAAAGATACTCTAGTTTGTTTACCAGCCATGCAATGAGAACACTTCTCCAAATCTTCATTATTTAATCTAGCAAGAACATCGTTTTTGGCCAAAACATTCAGTCATTTTTCACTAATATGACTAAGTCTTCGTTGCTATAAAGATGCTTTCATGTCAATAGGATTCACACTATCCCTAACAACCAAAGCTTTTGTCCAATACAGTTTAGAAATTTGTTCCCTTCTAGCCATAACCAAGTTACCTTTGTTGAGTTTCCACTTTCCATAACCAAAGTAATTGTCATAACCACAATCATCAAGCATATGCACAAAGATCAAATTAAAGCGGACATCCGGAGCATGTTTGACACCTCTAAGCAACAATTGCATTCCCATGTTGGTTTGCAAGAAAACATCACCAACACCAATTACCTTAGATACATCGTCATTACCCATCTTCAACACTCCAAAATCACTAGAAGTATAAGATTTGAAGAAATCCTTCATTGGTGTAACATGCAATGTAACACCACTGTCAACTATCCACATGTTCTTTTCTGATACAAGATTAACAGATTCGTGATCACAGATAATAACATGATCGTCATTAGTAACAGTAGTAACACGATCATCATCATGATCTTCATTGTCTATTTGTTTAAACTTAGCATTCTTGCCTTTGTTATATCTTTTCCACTTATAGCAATACTTCTATATGTGTCCCGTTTTGTAACAATAATGACACTCCAGATTCTTGTATTGCAGCTTGGACTTTCTTATGTTATTCTCTCTACCACCCTTCAGATCCTTTTTATGATTTTTCCCTTTATTTTCAGTGATGAGTACCTCAAATTGAGATGAAATTCATGTGTCTTCCTTCTCATTTCCTCATTAAGAATACCACCCTTAGCCATTTCCAAAGAAACAACAACTCCAGGAGCATAATATGTGATAGAAACCTGAAACGTCTCCTAAGACTCTGGTAAAGACAACAATAGAAATAGTCCAAAAAGTTCATCATCAAATTTGATAATTATGAAGACAAGCTTCTCAAAGTGTTTTGATGAAGACAAATCTACAAGCAAGTGAGTTTGACAAAAAGCAATGGTTCAAGACTAATAAGTACAAGTCAAGTTTCAAATGATAGAGATCAAGTATTGAAATACTCACATTGGATTGATCATAAATTATTAAGGTATAAAGCTTTCAACCTCTCTATGCTTATTCAAGTGCTCAAAATTATCATTCATTCATGCCATAAATCATCAAAGTCTTTTATTCATTAAAACACAGGCCTTACTATTCTTTTCTAAGGCATTTTTTGTTTCTGCACTGCTGGTAATCGGTTACCTTGTTTCTAGTAACAAGTTACCACCCTGTTGCGTTGCATTCTGTGGGATTTTCCAAAGGTGTAATCGGTTACCCTAATCTATGTAACCGATTACATAATGTTAAATTTTAAATTTTTTAACGTTGGCCTTGGTGTAACCGGTTACACCATTTTAAATAACTGGTTACCACTGAACCAGTGGCAGAAAAACATGCATTTTTCAGTTGAAATGATTTTTTGAATTTGGTTCTTGAAACATAGCATCTACTCATTCATTTGCACTCATTTAGAGAGGTATCTTGAGTCTATATATACATTAATCTTCAGATTTTCTTACTGACCTCTTTCATCTACAATTCAAATCAATTTTTCTCTTCATCTTTAAAATTTTTCAAGTGTTCTAGATCATAATTTTTGGAGAAACTTTTTGCTCATAATTTTCATTGAAAATATTCATAGTTTCATCCACATACATACTTGAGCACTTGTATATCTTAAAGAGAATTGTATGCTTGAAGAAGAAGATTAATCCAAGTGATTGATACATTGTACACTACATTAAAACTCTTGTAAAGTTCAGAATATTGTTTGTAATCCTTGTTGTCCAGGATTGTTGGAAACAAGAGAGTCATCAAGTGAGGATTATTCTCTTAATGTACTTAGTGAAAATCCAAGAGGATTGTTCTTGGTGATTGTGTTAGAGTTTGTATAGCAAGACTAGGATTGTCTTATCCATAAGATCTAACAATAATAAAAATCTCTTACTGCGTAAGGGGACCGGAGTACTCTTTGATTGTGAGGGGAACCAGAATATGTCGCTGTGTCTTTTACCTTTCCATATTTTACAGCTTTCATCACTTAGAAACTAAATCGAGAAAATTATAAGACTTAAGTTAAAATCGGAAAAATAATTTTAAGTACCTAATTCACCCCCTCTTAGGTGCATACTCTCCTTACAATTGGCATCAGAGCAGGTTATAAGTAACCTATTCCTACAAGATCCAGTATGGCTTTCGCAAGTACTAATCCAGTTTTCAAAGATGGTGGTAAAAGCAACAAACCCCCACTATTTTCTGGTGAATATTTTGATTTCTGGAAAATTCGCATGAAGGCTCATTTAGAAGCACAAGGAGAAGAAATTTGGGAAACCGTCGAAAATGGTCTACCTAATCCAGTGAGTGTCACTAATGGTGTCAAAACTCAAAAGGCTAAAAGCTCTTATGATGAAGATGATAAGAAGAAAGTCCTTAATGAAAAGAAAGCAATCAACATACTTCAAAGCGCACTTAGCATGGATGAATTCTTCTGCATCTCTCAATGTAAACCGACAAAAGAAATTTGGGATACTTTGGTAGAAACTCATGAAGGAACCGCTGAAGTAAAAAGATCAAGATTGAATACTTTGAGTCAAGAGTACAAAATGTTCTGAATGTAGCCCGAAGAATCTATTGTCGCGTTGTAAAAGAGATTTGTACACTTGAAAAATCATGTGGTTGCTCTTGGTAAGACTTTTACTAACGATGAATTAAATCTTAAAGTTCTTAGATCATTAACCAGGGAATGGCAACCTAAAGTGACAACAATATCTGAAAAGAAAAGCCTTTCTACCATGATGTCCGCATCATTGTTCGGAAAACTCCAAGAACATGAACTTGAACTTGGAAGACGTGAAAAACATGAGAATCAAGAGAAGAAATCCAAAGATATCGCTTTAAAAGTCGAATAAAAAAAAGAACAAGATGATGATGCTCTTGAAGAAGATGAGAACTTCATGCTTCTTGTGAAGAGACTTGGTAAGTTCTTTGGTAAAATTGATAAATAATTTAATTATGCGAAAAATGTAAGATTTCTAGTTTTTGGATTGGCAACATTTGGGTAAAACATGTTGTTAGCAAGATGTTAGGCCAAATGTTCTTCCATGACAGTCAGACATCATGTTCAGCATGATGTTGTGACATGTGCCAGGTCATGTTATACCAGAGAGTTAGGGCATGACTGTTTTGGTATTTTTAGTGTGATTTTTTAGTATGTTTTAATTCACATGTTTGCATTATCCAAGGAGGGATATTGTGGGAAATTCTGTTTTGACATATTTGTTGGTTTTTCTTAAAAAGGATCCTTGAGACTTTTTAGGAAACTTTATATTTTGTTCCCATTATTGTGCAGGAGATTATGCTTATGATTTAAAGCTGATTCTTGATGGTTTTGCACCTCAAGAGCCCAAGCCCAAGTGGACAAAAGGTTATTTAAAGAGAAGACCTGACCCTATTATAAGGTGGACATCACGTGAAGATTGAAGCATAAGGATTAGCCGTGTCTTGGTTAGTCTTTAGGGTTTATTGTGCATTATTTGTATGTCACTCATGTATCTTCTGATGCATTGAGATAGACTGATTGTTCATTGTTAATTCTCCACTCTATAGCTTTTAAGCAAAAGTGTATTATTCTTAGTTGGAGCTTTTAAACAAAACTAAGTATTGTACTTGGAAGGGTTGGTACTTCTATTTTGGGTAGTTGTTGAATTGTCACTGGTTTATGACTGATTAGGAAGTAAGAGGGGGATCTCATATCTAGAGGGTGTCTAGGTAGAAGTTGCACAAGGTAGGGATTAGGCGAGAAGTTGTAAACGGGGGAGTTTAGCTTTGAACAAATACTATCACACTGAATTTCCTTCCTGGCTTGGTAGCCCCCCCAGATGTAGGTGAGTTGCACCGAACTGGGTTAACAACTACCGATGTTATTTTTATGTTTCTTCCATTTAAGTTTCTGTATATTTACTTGTGTGATCAAACTGTATTGATCCCAGAAGTTGTGACATCTGTCTTGACATTAGAACAGGTCACCCTGTTCTATTTTTGGGTGAGCTTTAGGGAGTTTGTATTCTGGTACTATGGACAATGAAGGAGGAGGAAATGTTAACAGGCCCCCAGTCTTAGATGGCATTAACTATGACTATTGGAAGGCACGTATGCTGGATTTCTTAAAATCTATGGATAAGAAAACTTGGAAGGCTATCATCAAGGGTTGGGAGCACCCTGTGGTTAAAGATAAAGATGGGAAGGAGACCTTGAAGCCGAAGAGGACTGGACCCAGGAGGATGATGAAACTGCTCTTGGAAACTCCAAAGCCTTGAATGCGTTATTTAATGGAGTTAACAAAAATATGTTTAGATTGATCAACACCTGCACTGTGGCCAAGGATGCTTGGAAAGGTCTCAAGACAACTCATGAAGGCACATTCAAGGTAAAGATGTCCAGACTTTAGCTGCTCACTACCAAATTTGAAAATCTAAAGATGAGGGAAGATGAAAGTATTCATGACTTTCACATGAATGTTCTTGAAATAGCAAATGCCTTTAGTGCCTTAGGAGAAAATATATCAGAAGAGAAGCTGGTTAGGAAGATTCTTAGGTTTCTCCCTAAGAAATTTTACATGAAGGTCACATCCATTGAAGAAGCCCAAAACATTAGCAGTTTGAGAGTTGATGAGCTAGTGGGGTCACTTCAAACCTTTGAAATGACTATTAATGACAGAGGTGAGAAGAAAAACAAAAGCATTGCTTTTGTTTCCAACTCAGGAGATAAAGAGGAAGAAAGTGAACTTGACACAAATAAAGAGATGGACAATGTCATTGTGTTACTAGAAAGACATATCAATCAAGTGCTGAAGAGAATGGAGAGGAAGTCAAGACCTAATGTCCAGAACATCAGTTCTGGCTCCAACAGGAACTATGACTCTCAAAGAAGAGCAAGAACTGAAGAAAGGACCAATTAGAATAGAGGGGTTAAATTTCATGAATGTGAAGGGTTTGGACACATTAAAGCAGGATGTCCTACTTATATGAAGAAATAATCTAAGGGGTTGGTAGCGTTGTGGCCTGAAGAGGAAAGTGAAAGTGATGATGAAACAACAAAACGTGTAACTACTTTAAGTCGAAGATGGGCATCTGATGTGGAGTCCAGTGATGAAGATACTTCTTATGCTGAACTAGTCGTTTCCTACAAAGATATGTGCATTAAAAGTGAGAAACAACAGGAAATTATTGCTCAGCTTCAGTATGAGAAGAAAGAGTGTGTGTCCAACATTTACAGTCTGCAGGACGAGGTGACCATGCTGACCTTCAAGCTTGAAAATATGACCAAGTCTATAAGGATGTTGAATAATGGTTCTAACATGTTAGACGAAATTCTTCAAGTTGGACAAAGGGCTGGTGACTTAAAAGGCATAGGATTTAATAATCAAATCCTAAAAGGAGACTCTAAGGCAACAAAACCTGGTTCAACTGGGAGGGTGAAAGAGCCAAGGATGTCAAGACAATTATCTCAAAATCAAGACAAGTATCAGTTTAGTAAAAAGGGAAGCAAGACCCAGTAGTTGAGGTGTCATTTGTAACACCCCCAATCTATACCCCCAAATAATAAAAAGTAATAAAAGAAAATTCAAAATTTCGTCAGAGTATACTTAAATTATCATGGCATAGACCGGGAGGGTCACATCAATTTGAAACAATTCATACAACACCTGCTCATAAATATATGCAACAGTGGGGTAGCAATCAACAGAGGAACTTAGCTCCTTACACCCACATTTCAGAATTTAGAATAAAAGTGGAAAATCTAAAACTGAATAACATACATATATATCATGAAAAGTTTGTCATACATCAAGTTATACATGCACAAGTCAAAAGATATACATATACATAATATACAATTATCACAAACGGCCTCCCTAACTACCCGGTGTCACATATCAGAGCCGACCGACAAAAGAATGAAGACGCAAAGCTTCACAAAAATACCTCCAGCAAATCTAATCTGCAATGCCTCATAGAGCATTATAAAACAGCAGAAGGGTGAGAAAAACAACCATAATATAATTGCATACAAATATATATATGACACAAAAATACGCATATATATATATATACAATTCTCACCACAACTCACGCCATAATTCAAACACAAGGCATTACAATACACAATACATATTTCCATCACCAACACATATCCATATATCAATTTATCCACAAATCCACACATAAACAACCATAAATAATTTATGCAAATGCAAGAGACCGACGCACGACTCTATGCATATGCACATGCGGTACCGACTTCCATTGTTTCTCATCACTAGTTCACTCAGGAACTCTGCTGGAACCATCGCTCGTTACATCACTGTAACTCCCCGTCGGGCCTACGATGTTCCCCACCGCTCACACCCCACACGGGCACACGGTGTTTATGGATCGCTCACACCCCACACGGGCACACGAGCCGATCGCTCACACCCCACATGGGCACACAATCGTCTATAATCATCGCTCACACCCCACATGGGCACACGAAGTTATAGCGAATTCCCTCTGGAATCCAAACTGTCACTCAGGACGTTTCCACAATGCATATCATGATGCTTGGCATACAAAGACCCATGACATTTAATATGCACACACACACATATTCACATCGATAAGATCACACTTTGCACTTATGCCCAAAACAATGCATTTAATTTCCATACGGCCACAATTCATCACAACATCATCTAATCACATATGTTTACATCATACAACATCACCTTGCACAATATATATCAATTACGTACAAGTATAACGACAAAAGTCGACAACCGACACTATTCCTGACTTTCCGACATAATTAAATCGGCTAACAATTCCAAAATCATCATAACAAGAAAGTAAAGCTCAATAGTTATGCAACGATACCAAGAATGTAAAAATCGGATAAACGGATCAAAAGTTACGAACGAAAACAAAAAAATGATATTTTGAAAAGTCACATTTTGCCAAAGTCCTGTTCATACGCGTATCACCATGAGCCATACGCGTATGAGCAGAGACTCATTTTTCCCAAAGTTCACGTGTAAAAGACCGTACGCGTAATGCCCAAGCCCGTACGCGTTTTGACCTAAAAGCTACGGGTATCATACGCAAATGGGCAGATGGCCGAGAAAACAAGCAACCCATACGCGTATTGGCCCTATGGCTCGCCCACCATACGCGTAATGCCAAGGTTCATACGCGTATGAACATGCCCCATACGCGTATGACCTGGAAATCTCAGAAAAATTCTTCTGCATAATTTTCATACGGGTTCAACCCAAAATTCCCCCAAATCTCACCTACACACCAGAAAATTGCCAATACAATGTCCAATAACAAGTATCTATCATGTATCAACAAGAATGAACACTTAACACATGATTTTCAACACATTTACTCAATTTCTAATCAATTTTACCAAAAATGGGTTTACTAAAATATTTCCATTTCAATCCAACAAACATCACAAATATACATACATAATCATATACATGTATACAATAATTGAATTTCGCACCCTTACCCGATTAAATCGATACTAGAAGTTGATTTCTCTTGATTTTTTCCAAGTTTTCCACTATTTCTCTTCTTCCTCTCTTTTCTCTCCTTTTTCTTTCTTTCCCTTTTCTTTCTTTCTCTTTTTCTCTCTACTATTTTCTATTTTTCTTACTTAATCAAAATTATCCTAAAATGACTAAAATACCCCCACACTCAAATATTTCACAAACGTTCCCAAAACCCGATAAAATATCACAACATTGAAAAATAACATATTTTCAGATAAAAGTCGAAAATAAAATAAAATAATAATATAATAATCAAACGACTCGATTAAATAAAACGCACACGAAAACTGGGTCGTTACAACTCTCCCCACTTAGAAATTTTCGTCCTCGAAAATATTACCTGAGACGAACAAATCTGGATACGACTCCCGCATCCGACTCTCCAACTCCCAAGTCAAATTGCCCTCAGCAGCGCCTCCCCACGCCACTTTCACAAGTGCAATATCCTTGCCTCGCAACCTCTTCACCTCGCGATCCAAAACCCTAACTGGTAATGCCTCAACTGTAAGGTTCTCCCTTACTTCAACCTCATCCATCGGAATCACATGCGACGGATCCGGAACATACTTCCGAAGCTGTGAAACATGAAACACATCGTGCAAATTTGACAGATTCGGCGGCAACGCCACCCTATAAGCCACAACACCCACTCTCGCGGATATCTGGTAAGGACCAATAAACCGAGAAGTAAGTTTCTTCGATTTCAATGCACGACCCACACCTGTTACCGGCGTAACCCTCAAAAATACATGATCGCCCTCTTGAAACTCAAGATCCTTCCGTCTTCGATCATGATAACTCTTTTATCTACTCTGAGAAGCCTTCATCTTCTCACGAATAAACTTCACTTTCTTTGTCGTCTGTTGCACCAACTCTGGTCCAACCACCGTCCTCTCACCAGATTTGTGCCAACACAAAGGTGTTCGACACCTTCGCCCATATAGTGCTTCAAACGGTGCCATTCCAATACTAGAATGGAAACTGTTATTATACGTAAACTCAATCAATGCAAGATAACTATCCCACGCACCACCTTGTTCCAAAACACACGCTCTCAACAAATCCTCCAAAGACTGAATCGTCCTCTCCGTCTGACCATCCGTCTGCGGATGATAAGCCGAACTCAATCTCAATCTAGAACCCAAAGCCTTCTGTAAACTTTCCCAAAATCTCGAGGTAAATCTAGGATCTTGATCAGAAACAATACTCAATGGAACTCCATGTAACTTCACAATCACACTGATGTAAATCTCCGCCAACCGCTCCAAAGAAAAACTGATGTCAATCGGAATAAAATGAGCCGATTTAGTTAGTCTATCAACAACCACCCAAATAGCATTATGCCCTCGCTGAGAATTCGGTAACCCTGTTACAAAATCCATGGAAATACTATCCCATTTCCATTCAGGAATATCCAATGGTTGCAACAAACCACTAGGCCTCAGATGTTCCACCTTCGATTTCTGACAAGTCAAACATGCATCAACAAACTGAGCCACATCTCTTTTCAATCCAGACCACCAGAAAATCTTCTTCAAATCTTGGTACATCTTATTCGCTCCCGGATGTATACTCAAATTACTCCGGTGTCCTTCCTCCAAAATCATCTTTTTCAACTCCGCATCATCTGGAATACAAATCCTACCTCGGAATCTCAAAACACCATTAATATCCACTTGAAAATCACTATTCGCATCTTTTCCTCCAACCAACATCAAATCCACAAATTTCACATCCAACTTTTGTTTCTCACAAACAGTCATCAGAAAATCATTAGTAATCGTTAGCATACCAAGCCTAACGCTATCCGACGTCACTTCACAAACCAAACTCAAATCTCTAAACGATTCCAAAAGTTCCCCACCTTAACCATTAAAGCAGACATATGTAACGATTTCTGGCTCAATGCATCGGCTACCACGTTAGCTTTACCAGGATGGTAATTCAAGCCAAAGTCGTAGTCCTTCAAGAATTCTAACCATCTACGTTGCCTCATATTTAGCTCTTTCTGATCAAACAAATATTTCAAACTTTTATGGTCACTAAAGACTTCAAACCTTGCACCGTAGAGATAATGCCTCCAAATCTTCAACACAAAAACCACAGCCGCTAACTCAAGATCATGAGTAGGATAATTCTTCTCATGAACTCTTAACTGCCTTAAAGCATAAGCCACCACCTTACCTTCCTGCATCAGAACACCACCTAGACCAATCAAAGAAGCATCACAATAAACCATAAATGGTTCATTAGGATTCGGCAAAATCAAAATCGGAGCTGTCGTCAATCTTCTCTTCAGCTCAGTAAAACTCTCTTCACACCGAATATCCCAAATGAACGCTTTCCCTTTACAAGTCAACTGGGTCAAAGGAAGTGCTAGCTTAGAAAAACCTTCAATAAACCTGCGATAATAACCAGCCAAACCCAAAAAGCTTCGAATTTTAGTAACGGATCTCGGAGCCTCCCATTGTAGAACTGCTTCTACTTTAGATGGATCCACAACAATACCATTACCTGAAATTACATGCCCAAGAAAACTTACTTCCGATAACCAGAATTCACACTTGGATAATTTAGCAAAAAGCTTCCTCTCCTTCAAAACCTGCAAAACAATACGCAAATGTTTTGCATGCTCCTCCCGAGACTTAGAATAAATTAAGATATCATCAATAAACACCACGACAAAACGATCCAGATGCTCGTGAAAAATACGATTCATGTATTACATAAACACACCTGGCGCATTAGAAACCCCGAACGGCATCACAGAATATTCATAATGACCATATTGTGTCCTAAAGGCCGTTTTCTGAATGTCTTCCTCCTTCACCCTTATCTGATGATACCCTGACCTCAAGTCAATTTTACTGAACACACACACACACACCAACTAACTGATCCATCAGATCATCAATCCTTGGAAGAGGATACTTATTCTTGATCGTCACCTTATTCAACCGGCGATAATTAATACATAACCTCATACTCCCATCCTTCTTTTTCACCAATAAAACTGGAGCACCCCAAGGAGAAACACTTGGTCTCACGAACTCTTTTCCAACAACTCATTCAACTATTTCTTTAACTCCACCAACTCCGATGCCGACATACGATAAGGTGCCATAGAAACAGGTCTAGTACCAGGAACTAGATCTATAGAAAACTCCACCTCTCTCTCTGGCGGCAAGTCTGAAATATCCTCAGGAAACACTTCCGAAAATTCACACACAACAGGAAACACCTCAAGTGAAACTTGACTATCCACAGTTAAAGATGCAAACAATCCAAACAACTGAGCTTCCTCTGCCAAAAGTTTCTTCAACTCTTTGGTAGATAAGAAACTCGAGTCTTCGTCTTCCTCAAGAGAAGGAAACCTTACCAGCTTATGATAACAATCAATATGAACTCGATTGAATTGCAACCAATTCATACCCAAAACCACATCTAAACCCTCCAACGGCAAACACACTAAATCCATCTCAAAGTCTTTACCATAAATGGTCAAAGGACATCTTAGACAAACCAAGGACGTAGTTACTGACCCCATTGCTGGAGTATCAATAACCATTCCACCACCCATCACAGACAACACAAGATTTAAACGCTTCGCGCACTCAGACGAAATAAACGAATGAGTCGCTCCAGTATCAATAATAGCAATCAAAGGAGTACTATTAATAAAACAAGTACCTCGAATCAGACGATCTGCACTCGAAGTCTGAGTCCCCGATAATGCAAACACTTTTCCACCAGCTGGAGCTTGTTTCGGTTTCGGACACTTGGTACTAATATGCCCAGGTTCACCATAGTTGTAACATTTCACTACATTCTTCCTGGCACAATCAGCTGCAACATGTCCTACACCTCCACAATTAGTACACTTCCTCAAATCTTTCCTGCACTCAAACTGACGATGCCCCAACTCACCACATTTATAACACCTCATAGGACCAGACATTCCTCCTCCACCTGACCTTTTCTCAAAATTCCCTCTTTGTTTACCTTTATCAGCTGGTGTCACATACGGACCACCACGGAACTGTTGCTTCCCTTTCCTCTCGCTCACACTCTTGTAATGAGTAGAACGAGCCTTACTATCCTCTTCATAAATCCTACAACAATCTACCAAATCAGAAAACCTCTGAATCCTCTGATATCTAATCGCCTGCTTTATCTCAGGACGCAAGCCATTCTCATACTTCACACACTTAGAGAATTCAGCAGTAGCTTCAGCATAATAAGGATAAAACTGCACAAGTTCCAGTAACTTAGCAGTATAATCAACTACAGACATATTACCCTGCTTCAGCTCCAAGAACTCAATTTCCTTCTTCCCTCTCACATCTTCAGGAAAATACCTCCTCAAGAACTCCCGGCTAAAAACTTCCCAAGTAATTTCTTCCTCTTCGGCAGCTTCCAACATACGTCGAGTACTAACCCACCAATCATCAGCTTCTTCCAATAACATGTGAGTACCTAGTCTCACCTTCTGATCTTCCGCACAATCCATCACTCAAAAAATCCTTTCAATCTCTTTCAGCCAAATCTGAGCACCATCCGAATCATATCTTCCCTTGAAGACAGGCGGTTTGTTCTTCCTGAACTCATCATTACCCGCAGTATTAGGTGCACCCTGCACAGCACGAGCCATAGCTTGCATAGCCGCAGCCAAAGCAACATCATTCCTACCAGCCATATTCTGTTCATTTCCAATAACATAAACTATGGTTAAACAAACAGCTCAACCAACCACAACGACCAACAAGGACTGACACAACTGACACGGACTGACACAAGCTGGCTCTGATACCACTTAATGTAACACCCCCAATCTATACCCCCAAATAATAAAAAGCAGTAAAAGAAAATTCAAAATTTCGTCAGAGTATACTTAAATTATCATGGCATAGACCGGGAGGGTCACATCAATTTGAAACAATTCATACAACACCTGCTCATAAAGATATGCAACAGTGGGGTAGCAATCAACAGAGGAACTTAGCTCCTTACACCCACATTTCAGAATTTAGAATAAAAGCGGAAAATATAAAACTGAATAACACACGTATATATCATGAAAAGTTTGTCATACATCAAGTTATACATGCACAAGTCAAAAGATATACATATACATAATATACAATTGTCACAAACGGCCTCCCTAACTACCCGGTGTCACATATCAGAGCCGACCGACAAAAGAATGAAGACGCAAAGCTTCACAAAAATACCTCCAGCAACTCTAATCTGCAATGCCTCATAGAGCATTATAAAACAGCAGAAGGGTGAGAAAAACAACCATAATATAATTGCATACAAATATATATGACACAAAAATACGCATATATATATATACAATTCTCACCACAACTCACGCCATAATTCAAACACAAGGCATTACAATACACAATACATATTTCCATCACCAACACATATCCATATATCAATTTATCCACAAATCCACACATAAACAACCATAAATGATTTATGCAAATGCAAGAGATCGACGCACGACTCTATTCATATGCACATGCGGTACCGACTTCCATTGTTTCTCATCACTAGTTCACTCAGGAACTCTGCTAGAACCATCGCTCGTTACATCACTATAACTCCCCGTCGGGCCTACGATGTTCCCCACCGCTCACACCCCACACGGGCACACGGTGTTTATGGATCGCTCACACCCCACACGGGCACACGACCCGATCGGTCACACCCCACATGGGCACACGATCGTCTATAATCATCGCTCACACCCTACATGGGCACATGAAGTTATAGCGAATTCTCTCTGGAATCCAAACTGTCACTCAGGACGTTTCCACAATGCATATCATGATGCTTGGCATACAAAGACCCATGACATTTAATATGCACACACACACATATTCACATCGATAAGATCACACTTTGCACTTATGCCCAAAACAATGCATTTAATTTCCATACGGCCACAATTCATCACAACATCATCTAATCACATATGTTTACATCATACAACAGCACCTTGCACAATATATATCAATTACGTACAAGTATAATGACAAAAGTCGACAACCGACACTATTCCTGACTTTCCGACATAATTAAATCGGCTAACAATTCCAAAATCATCATAACAAGAAAGTAAAGCTCAATAGCTACGCAACGATACCAAGAATGTAAAAATCGGATAAACGGATCAAAAGTTACGAACGAAAACGAAAAAACGATATTTTGAAAAGTCACATTTTGCCAAAGTCCTGTTCATACGCGTATCACCATGAGCCATACGCGTATGAGCAGAGACTCATTTTTCCCAAAGTTCACGTGTAAAATACCGTACGCGTAATGCCCAAGCCCGTACGCGTATTGACCTAAAAGCTACGGGTATCATACGCAAATGGGCAGATGGCCGAGAAAACAAGCAACCCATACGCGTATTGGCCCTATGGCTCGCCCACCATACGCGTAATGCCAAGGTTCATACGCGTATGAACATGCCCCATACGCGTATGACCTGGAAATCTCAGAAAAATTCTTCTGCATAATTTTCATACGGGTTCAACCCAAAATTCCCCCAAATCTCACCTACACACCAGAAATATACATACATAATCATATACAAGTATACAATGTCCAATAACAAGTATCTATCATGTATCAACAAGAATGAACACTTAACACATGATTTTCAACACATTTACTCAATTTCTAATCAATTTTACCAAAAATGGGTTTACTAAAATATTTCCATTTCAATCCAACAAACATCACAAATATACATACATAATCATATACAAGTATACAATAATTGAATTTCGCACCCTTACCCGATTAAATCGATACTAGAAGTTGATTTCTCTTAATTTTTTCCAAGTTTTCCACTATTTCTCTTCTTCCTCTCTTTTCTCTCCTTTTTCTTTCTTTCCCTTTTCTTTCTTTCTCTTTTTCTCTCTACTATTTTCTATTTTTCTTACTTAATCAAAATTATCCTAAAATGACCAAAATACCCCCACACTCAAATATTTCACAAACGTTCCCAAAACCCGATAAAATATCACAACATTGAAAAATAACATATTTTCAGATAAAATTCGAAAATAAAATAAAATAATAATATAATAATCAAACGACTCGATTAAATAAAACGCACACGAAAACTGAGTCGTTACATCATTACTGTGGTATATTTGGCCATATCAAACCTTTCTATTTCAGACTACATGGATGTCCTAGGTCTTGTGTTCAGCCCAAGGTTAGTCATGAAGCGTTGAAGAGTACAAAGAAGTGGATTCCCAAAGAAACTATCAAATCTCTTATTGCCCATACTTCTCTCAGAGCTTCTCCCAAAGAAAATGGTATTTTGATAGTGGGTGTTCTAGACACATGACTGGTATAGAGAAATTCCTGGTCAGCATTCGGTCACAATCTACTAGTTATGTCACTTTTGGGGATGGTGCAAAAGGAGAAATTCAAGGAATTGGAATACTAACTTGTGCAAGATCTCCTAGTCTTGAGAATATGTTGCTTGTTAAAGAATTGACTGCCAACTTGATAAGCATAAGTCAGTTATGATCAGGGATTGAAAGTCAACTTCACTAAGTCTCAATGTATGGTCACTAATGAGAAGGATGAAGTTCTAATGAGAGGAGTCAGATCTAAAGGCAACTGTTACTTATGGACACCTCATTCAACAAAGAATTCTCCTACATGCCTACTGTCTAAAGAAGATGAAGTTCAACTATGGCACCAAAAACTTGGTCATATGTATCTAAAAGGAATGAAGAAAATTGTATCAGCAGAAGCAATTAGAGGAATTCCCAGGCTCAGGATAGAGGAAGGAAAAATTTGTGGTGAGTACCAAATTGGAAAACAAACCAAGATGTCCCATCCCAAGGTGCAACATCTGACCACTTCAAGGGTGTTGTAACTTCTTCACATGGATTTAATCGGCCCCATGCAACTTGAGAGTCTTGGTGGAAAAAGGTATGCTTATGTTGTTGTTGATGATTTCTCAACATTCACCTAGGTGCATTTCATCAGACAAAAATCATATGTCTTTGAAGTTTTTGAGGGATTATTCCAGAAGCTTCAAAGAGAAAAGGAAAGAAAAATTGTCAGAATTAGAAGTGATCATGGAAAGGAATTTGAAAACAACAAGTTTACTGATTTTTGCTCTTCTGAAGGCATCAGTCATGAGTTTTCGTCTCCCATCACTCCTCAGTAGAATGGGGGTAGTTGAGAGAAATAATAGAACTCTTCAAGAATCTGCTAGGGTCATGCTTTATGTTAAGCACCTGCTGTAATACCCTAATTTTTACCCCTAAGATTCCACATGTCATTTGCATCTCATATCACAATCAAGATCCCAATATGTGTTTCTCCTGAGTATCTGTGTATTTCTCACTTGCTTTATATTTGATTATGTTTACACTAACCTTTAACCAAAAATACCAAAAAATATGTTGCAGTTTACCTGTTCTTTTCTCTCTGTGTGCATCCAGGGTTTTGCAGGTTTGTCAAAAAGAATGAAGTGATTTAAAGTCAAATGTGGTTGTTTGTTCATGATCCAGTTCAGATGGAAGTTAGACCTAATCTTGGTCAAACTATCAAGAGATTGCTTCAAGTGCAAGTTATCTGTTTCATTGGGCTATTTCTCAAGTAGTGGTTGTTCAAAGGCAAGATGTCTTGTGTTGAGATTCATCAGTGGCAAGATCATTCAGTGGTAGTTGTGCTTCATTCAATTTATCAGAGGCTTGTGAAAAAGTTTGGGATTGGTTTCAGATTCATTTAGTTATCCATTTGCTAAACCATGTTCTTATCCACTCTTCTTAACAATTATCCATTTAAACCATTTTTCATTTATATCCACATTTCTAAAAAAAATCATTTTTCAATTATCCATTCACAAATCAAATATCCAAATATTCCTTTTCAATAATTCCTTTCATTATGGCCCATTTACAATACAAATCAATTACAAAAAAAATTGCCAAAAAAGATAATATCACATTCCACACTTATTTAGCCAAATTAATGCCAAGCCCATGACTATCAAAGCAAACCATAAAGCCTCATGTTTAAAGCTTCAGCCAACAAGTCTTATTTCCCAAGCCGTGACCCCACTTTCATAGCCATTTCCACAAAACAACTTCCAACCTCCACTTGAAACCACTTGAAGCCATCACGTACAAACTACCTGCACAAGCTGCTTCATGAAACCGTCCCCCACGTGAGCATTTCTCCAATCCTCCAATTCCAGCCACACACGCTGCTATTCACATGACCCACACAAACCAATATTTAAAACCAATATTTGAAGCCAAGCTACAAAGAAGAACACAACTACAAGTTACATGCTTCATACACAAGCCGTGCAAGTGAGTCCAAGCCAATTCTCCAAGTCACACGCTCCACATCACGTGGTACGTATACACGAAGCAAAATGCAGAACACGCAAAGGAAAACGTTGTCACACATATCAGCTGCAACAAAACGCAAATTCTGTAAAAGCAAAATGACATGGAAAGGCTGGCAACAATCAAAACACTGCAGTGTGAAACAAAACTTCATTTCAAAACGCAACAAGAATCACAAAACGACAATTTCAATTTCACAGCTCAATTCATTTTCATTCATTATAAATAGAAGCTGTCCTCATTCAAATTGTTCAAGCTTGAATAGCAAAACTCACCATGCCAAAATAAATCTCAAGCTTCAATTACCTGATTTTTACCAAAACCTTCAAATTCAACTATCTCCAATTTCAAGCCTCAATTCCCATTCAAACTTACCTTCATCTATTCTTCACATAAGCCTGTTGTAACACCCCAAATCCCCACGATGATTTAAGCATAATTTATCAGAGTAAGAAAATAAAACACATGAATTTAGGATGCTACACCAACTACTCAACTTAACATGTATGCTATAACAATATCATAATATAAAATCATATCAACCTAGTATATTAACATTCATACACAGCGGAATAATCAATTGAAATTGGAACATGTTTTGTCATACATAATGTCTCCAATTAGATCAGTAACAACATAAAATAGAATTAAAAGACTCTAGCGTTCCGACACCCCTGGTGTTACAAACTAAGAGCAGACGCGACTCGATAACTCACACCAGAAGACCTCGTCTTCACCACTCCACTTGACGACTACTCCTGCGTATCTGCACGTTACCCACGTGGAGGTAACATTCAAACAGAAGGGGTGAGATTCTCAATCAATCAAAAGAATAAAATGATATAATATGCAAGTATAAATCATCAAGTAATTCACCCATATCATGACATTCAGCAACAATTCCACACTTAACGCTACCACAGATATGTATTCAAAAACACATTGCAACACAACCATCAAGAAAATGCAATGAGACACCTACTAGACTCAATGCATGTGGTACCATTTCGATCCCTTTTTCATGATCACAATCCCCATCAGGACGTCGATTAATCGCTCACACCCTACATGGAAACACGACATTGCTCACACCCCACATGGGCACACAATCACCTCAACAACAACAACCACATTGATTCTATTAAGGAATCCGGATAACGCTCACACCCCACATGGGCACACGCCATCCCTCAACTCATGCACATGTTTATGCACCTTCAACGACAACATGCAACAACGACTAATGTGAATACATGACCTACCATTGTTACATCACATCATCAATCAACAATCAACACGCATTTTATCAAACATACTTCATTGTGTCATACGACCACAACACACCTATGCATCATTTAGTCATGCATTTCATATTATAATATCAATATCAACAAAACAAGCATATAATACTCCAATACATGCTCACAACATCACAGCAACAAAGCAACATTCACATAATATAAATCATACAATTTTCCACTAATTTTCGACTAATAAAAATATTATTTTTCAGTCCCAGGTCGCGCTAAGCGCGCCCCACCCGCGCTAAGCGCACTACCCACTGCCTCGAGGAGGCGAAATTTTTCCAGACCGCGCTAAGCGCGCTAGACCGCGCTAAGCGGACTCTGCGATTTTTGCAGAAAAACCCTGCGATAACAACATCTTCTCACCTGCGATTTTCTGCTCTAAATCTGATTTTTAACATCAATTTCACACAGATTATGCATCTATAGTCTACACCTAACTATGGTCATCCAAACAAACAAATCAAACAATACTAATTCATCCATTCCAATCACATTCCCATGAATTCTACCAAAACCCTCATTCAACCCACAAACATCGTTCTTATGGATTCAACCTAACGATTCTACCCACATACATATATCATCAAACCCTTAAGAGATAAAGAATTCTCACCCTTACCTTAGGATTCTTGAAATCTTCCTTTAACAATGGAGCCCTTCTTCTCTGCCCTAGCTTCTTCTCACCCTTTCTCCCTTCAGTTCTTCAACTTTCTCTTCTTTTCACGTATCTGAGAATAACTTACATTTTCCACTCTTTACATACCCCTAAATATGATTTTCCTCTTTTACCCTTACTTATTCCTACGAATTTACCTCCTTACCCTTCCATTTTCCTTATTATCCAAATATTATTTTCTAATATTATTATTACTATTATCTAAATATTATTATTATTACTTCACCAATTCAATAATAACAACAATATTCTCTGATAATTTAAATAACAGTATTAATCAACTAACCCTGTCCTCCGACACCTTATCCTTCATAATCCTAAGGGCACTACCCCACTCTAAGGGTAACCCAAACTTGACCAAAAATACCCAATACACACTTCATACAACAATATTCAATTTAATCACGAAAAATAATTAAATTAAATCGGGGCGTTACACCTGCAAATTCACAAAATCATTTCAATCTCCAGGCATCAACTTCTTTAACATTCAAATTAATCACTGTAGGTTCTGCAAAACTTGTCGTAGTGATTCATCAACGACGCTCCAAACGCACGAATCCAACATCAAGGCTTTAATCGTGTTTTCGCATTTGATTTCGGATCCACTGTTGAAGCGTTTTCTCTTTAAATTGGTAATGGATCCAAAACGAGGAGTTATTTCTTGGATGATGACGAAAATTTTGAGACGCAGCGGAATTTTGTTGGCCTATGAAAAGTTTTGAAAGGAGGAAGAAGAACAGTGTCCTGTGGCTATGCTTTCAGCAAGTGAAGATGATGAAACTCTTTTCTGATTCACTTCATTTTAGGTTTTGTTTTAATAAAACTTCACTCATGAGGTGGATTTGGCCGTGCACTACAAGAAAATTATCAAATTACGACGGTTAATTAAGGCAGGTTACGACGGTTAAAACCGACGCAAATCGTAAGTAACGACGGTTCCTCTACTGTCGTAGAAACGTGTGTCGCGAGCCTGTTTTGCGAAGGTTTGTAAAACTGTCGCTCCAACTGCCGTAAAATTCCGCGACGGTTTTGAAACTGCCTCCAATATATTATTACGACGGTTGTAACCGCCACAATTTTATAATATATATATATATATATATATATATATATATATATATATATATATATATAGGCTTAATTGCAACTTTGGTCCCCCTATTTTATCTGTTTTTGAGTTTTGATCCCCTTATTTTAAAAACAACTATTTTGATCCCTTTTTTAAGTTTTGTTTTGAATTTTAGTCCCCAAACTGATTTGAGAAAAACTTTTGATGATGTGGCTTTTGTTTTGATGATGTGTCAATATTAAATTATAATTAATTTTTCCAACTCAATATTTATTAAATTTTTAATGTTTTTATTAATAACAAAATCTTTAAAATAATTCATTAATTTAAGTTAATATGGTTTTAACTTATTCATTTTTTTTATTCTTACTCATTTTTTTATTTCATATTTATTTAGATTAATGTTATTTTTAACTTGTTCATTTATTTTTAAAACGAAAGACTTCTCATCTTCCATTGCTTATTCCCCAAAAATATGAACCCTATGTTTCATTTTCTCCAAGCTTTCCATCGTTCACCATCGTTCGTCTTCTTCTTGCAGAATGTGTTCGAGTTTCAACATCTGTCTTCTTCTTCAAGATTATGTTTATTATTTTAAAAAACCCATTAATCTTCTTACATATATTCCATACCCATTTTCATACCTCCAATCCATACCCAAAATGTCTACTCTAATAACATTGAAATTAGCATTCTATTCTTGTTGAGACTTGAAAGAACAATTTTTGAGAGGTTGTGTTGTTCTTGACAGAGTGTTAGAGATTTCAATTTTTCCTTAAAACCTTGATTGATGGTTGTTGTTGTTGATTTCCATTGTTCTTTGAGTTAGATCAAGTTGAAGTTGTCATCGTAAGGCTTGTTGTTGCAATTTGTTCATCAATTTTTAAGAGTTTAGTTGGTGTTGAATGGAATTGAGTTAAGATTTTGGTAATGAAATAAATTAGTTGGTGTTGAATCATAATGAAATAGTTGGTGTTGAATGGATGCTGCAAAACTAATTGTTTATTGTATAGCTTGTGAAGCTTTCTTCTGGATAATGGGTCATTTGGCAAATTTTCTCATTCTTTAGTTTATGTTAAAGGAATTAGTTGTTTATAACTTCATATAAGAGTCCATCTACCTGTATGTAGAATAATAAAAGCAAAGATTGTGCATTTTTGTTATATGTTTTTTATTTTAATTTTTTTAACTCATGATAATTTAATTTAAAATAAATAAATATATTTTTTAAATAAATATAATAGTTTTTATTATTATTAAAATAAAAATAATTATAAATGAGGTGGAATATCAAATATGCCACATAATATATGTCAGCTCATTAATTCATTTGCCATGTCATGCAAAATAACACTTAAATGGGAAGGGGGACTAAAATCCAAAACAAAACTTAAAAAAGGGATCAAAATAGTGGTTTTTAAAATGGGGGGATCAAAACTAAAAAAAAGACAAAATAGGGAGACCAAAATTGCAATTAAGCCATATATATATAATAGCGACAGTTCTAACCGCCATAATTTTATAATTTATATATTTAATTAAAAGTAGCGACAGTTCTAACCGCCATAATTTTATAATTTATATATTTAATTAAAAGTAGCGACGGTTGTAACCGCCGTAATTATCTAAAATATATTTAATTAAAAATAGCGAGGGTTTAGAACCGCAGTAAATTATATTATTTTTTCAAAAAATAAAAATAAAATTGCTACATTATCCTCTCTTCATGTTGGTAGAATACCAATACTATTACAATATTCAATTCTAATAATACAAAATACCTTGAAAAATTATAATTTTACTAATAAAAAAACTATCAAGATCCATAAAAAACATCTATTATTACTACTACAAGTATTGCTATGACTTTATACATCTTACAAGTATTACAAGCTGAAGATATAATATAAGACTTCTCCTACAAATAAATTGCATAGAACGCACACAACACCTGGAAAATTGTTGCAACCTCACTACTCTGATCCGAACCAGCACCGTACAGCCAAGAAGCAACGAAAAACCACCAGACCAACTACAAACTACAAACTCCTTGCAACCTGAACTCGAAAAATACTAGGCCTGCATAACCTCTGCTCTCCTGAACTAGCTGAACTCACTTAACCTGCTGCTGCAGTAAATCAAATAGCCTCAGGCCCCAAATAGATTAACCACCTTACTTGATGCATAGTAAACAAAATAAGTATCTACATGATGCATAGTAAACCAATTTGAATTACACATGTAAGTATTATTTAACCAATTTATATTGATACTTTACATTACCTCAACAAAAGAATCCCCAACCTAACTTTGAACGAACTATAACACAACTAACTCCAACATAAGAATTTACATATATCAATGGATGCATAGTTACTTAGAATAACAGAATAGAATAACTCAAATTCAAACTTATAATATTTAAAAAGCAATCTGAATTCACATATTCCATCAATAAAAACTTAATTCACACTCTAATAAGTCACAAAACACCATGCCCTAACAGTAGAACCTCACTATCAATGTTCAAGAAAGTAATGACCTCACTATCAATGTTCTTATTCTTTTAAATAAGACTAAGAAAGTAATGAACCTCCCTGAGTATCAAAAAGAATGAAAAGGGAGAGCGCATCACCTCTATATAATAACTGAAAGCCAACTTCGTAAGTAAAAGAAGGACCCAAAACATTGTGTACCTAACATAATAAACAATGACAAATTAATATCAGATCACAATTCTATAGTTCGACCTCTCGAAATAACGCCAAATGAATGGAGCAAGCATATTTGGTGATAGGTAAATAATAACAGCCAAAAAAAACAATGAAGGTGCACTTGAATTGCAACCAAACCAACTTTTTATGGTTTGAGCAAACCCGAGAGGATTGTCCCAAGTATATGCATAAGTAACTGACAGAACAACCACCCATCCTGCAGCTGAAACAACATTCAGAATATATCTTAATTTAACATACAGCGACATACTCCGGCGTGCTTTCCAACTTACGATCACGCCAAGAGCAGCTGCTCAGTGAGAGGGAAAAGATCAACATGAGTACTCTCCACAGTATGAACTAACAGAGCATTTTATAAATTGTAAGTTTCAGGGGAAGGGGGATATACATAATGACAAACTCATAATTTTCATATTTAACTCAAACCATATCTTAGGGGTACATATTAAACAACTGCCAATGCTAACTGTTCAGTAAAGGAAACAAAACATGCTTTGGTTTTCTATAATAGCTTTTCACAAAGACTTTTAATCTGACATCTTGAACACAACACCTTCAATTTACATGAACAACCAAGTTGTTAGATAAACTGAACATTCCATTTATAATTAGGAAGTCATATAGAGGAATAGGATACAAATGACAGTTCACTTCGGTCAATAACATTTACTGTAGAAGTGGTTCAAACTCAACTTTCTCAATTTAACTGGAAAGCTAGTATACCAGATATGAGATAGAAAAGTGCACAGGATACCATAATGGGACAATGTTACACTGATAAACAGAAAGCACCCAAAAAAGCTCTCCCTTCGGCAAATCAGTTGTCACCTTTGAAACTTTTATAAATAAATTGATCCTTACTCTAATAAAACAAGGCAGTGTTGCTCCAAAGCTGGCAGTCATTTGATCAAAATATTTACCAGTTCATCCTTTCATTCTTTGGAGCTGCAGAAAAAGTCAAATCAAGAAGACTAGTGTAGGATAACCAGTAAAATCATCTCAGAGATATTAGCTTCTACACCAGCACAGTTAACCCATATTAAAGCCACTTTATCCACCCTTGTCCCTCCAGTGAATACTGGACTCTACTTTTGGATATTGAAGCAGCTTACACGGAGAGTTCGGTTCCGTAGATTATCTATACCATCCAAATGATAAGGTAAATAAATCTTATAATAAAATGGGGAAAAGAACTCAATGGACTAGTATAAGGGTACCTGAGGATTCAAGAAGTTGTTAGTTGTCACTGAAGCAGTAAGTGACCTATTTAATCCTCGCAGATTCAGATGTTCAAAAGTAATAGTCCCTCTTGGCTACAGTGAAGCCTGCACGAACATTGAACATAAAACAAACACATAATTTGGGAAAACAAAGATCAACATTTAATAAACAAAAATATACTTTCAGTTCGCTGCAAATACCAAAGTCGGACACCTTCCTTGCTCAGAAATAATACTACACTCGGTACTAACCTCAACTAATTTCTGCTCCAACTCTTCCAAATGTTAAATGAGGGCAGTTTTTGTGTAAGTGTTGCAAATCCACAAAATTCTTGTTGTGAAATAAGTCCCCATTTGAGTCACACCCTGTTTAACTCTTTCTTTGTTATTGACGGCGATCACTCTAGATCCTAAAACTTACTTCTCCTATTTTCAAGATTATTCCTTGAGCTTCTGTAAGACCCTCCAATATCGCATGCAAGAAGAGTTCATGTGTATTGCTCGAATAACTTATCTACGAGGACTTTGAGATGACTCGATGTTTGATATAGATCTCAGCACAACTTTCAATTCTCTTGCATGCAAATGCATTTGAAAGTAGACCTCTGCAGGCCTCATTTCTACACAAAAAAATAGACATTAATCTAGTGGTTAGCAATTATTGAATACTAAAAAAGTAATATCAATTATTGCAAGATAATCTCCCAGAGTTTCAAATTTTAAAATACAAGTAGCTTGTATGACAAGCTACAATGTGTAGATGTAGTCATTTCATATGAGAATTTTGTATAAAGATATTTAAGGCAGTTATGCTTAACTGTCACGAAAATGGTCGTAAATACAAAATTAGGACGGTTTTTACACAAGTATCGCAACTCATGTGTCGCAAAATGAAAATTTTCTTGTAGTGAAAATGCGATTCAACACAGCTATGTTTAAAAAAATATAAAGAAAAGGTAAAAAGAAGATCACGGTCCTCTAATGAGAAGGTTATGTTTGTGGTGAGAAAGAGACAATAGTAAGACCATCCATTTATTATGTGGGATTCATTAATTTTCTGTGTCCTTTTCTAATTCATATGATGAACCTGTCACATCCAAATTCATTTATCATAAGAGAGGACTCTGATAAAAATAAACTCCTAAAAAAGAGATTACCCGATTTTGTCCTTGTCAAAATATTCAAAAGCTCTGAATAAGTGGTCTCCCTTTCCATTCTATTCAACTGCATGGTAGCTGTTATAAATTCAATATAATCAATGCTTCCATTTTCGTCAACAACAACCTGCAAGTTAGACACGTTATAAATATAAAAATAAAAAACACCCGCGAAATCAAGAAAAGTGGTAAGCTTGGAATCACAATATTAAACAACACTAGTCTAAATATATTTTCCTAGTGCCCTCATACGTATATGATTCTGCAATATCAATGGACAATTCAGGCATTTTATAAATGCAGCACATCAAGCATTAATCACCGTGTTAATTACAAGAACAAATCATATCAGTTCAAGCTACAAGTTTAAACTCACAAAACCGTTGAATTAACAACATACAAGGTTTCAAATAAAGGTCATATACCAGAATTTGCAACCGCAACCCTTCAGCATCAAGAACTGTGAAAAATTTTCAACTATCACAGATAAATTCATACACTTTAGTTATGAAGCGCGGACCCCTGAAACTCGACACGACACGTCCACACAGAGAAATAATCTATTTTATTTCTCAAATTTAACTCTCAAACAAAGAAATCTAACACTTAATGCTTAAAATCCAAACCAATTGAATGCAAAATTCAAAGTAAAATCCAAACCAGTTGAATGCGAAATTCAGAGTACTAATGCTAAACTCAAAATTATCTAAATCTACTGCTATAACTACGAAAACCTACGAAAACCGATTGCAAGGAATAAGGGTCTATACCTATGGATAACTGGACAACAAGAAGCGGACTAGTGAAAACCAATTGGAAATATGGATGACCTCACGCTCAACAAGTGCAGCCTCAAAGTCAAGCTCTTTGACACTTAATTTCTGCCAAAGTTATAAATAATAAGTAAATAAATATGCAACCAAATGAATGTAAGTTCAGAGTATTTATAATTCTAATGCATCGCATAACTATTTTAAATATGCAGCCTCTAAGTCTAACTCATTCATGCAACCAAATAAATATGCAGCCTCTAGTTCAGTAGTGAATGTATGTTCAGAGTAGTTCAGAGTAAATAAATATGCAACCAAATAAATATGCAGCCTCTAAGTCTAACTCATCTATCACTGTAAATTTCCAAATCAATTTTTCTTTTCTATTTGTTCACCTTATAGCCATTTTTCCTTTTAAATAATTAGTATCCATTTATATAATAAAGACATTTTTTAAATAAAGATCCAAATTTAAAAAAATAATAATAATAAAATACTTTTGCTTCAAGAAAGGAGAAAAAACTGCAATAAGGTGCACAAATAAATAACCAGCAAAAATAAGTAACACCAAAAATTGAATAAAAAAATTGTAGCACAAAAATATTAAGAGCAGTCAAGAGCTTATATTTAATATTAACTAGCATACAATGATTGTAAAAATCAATTAAAAAAATTTGATATTAACTAGCATACAAATGATTGTAATAACCACAACATTAATATATAACCACATAAATCAGCACTATTAACAATGATACTTAAGAAACAATGATGCTTAATATATCCTTGCTTCTTAAGTAGCAAGAGAGGTTAAAGCGTTTGGAGTGGCAAGCTAGAAGATGGGAAACAGAACTGCAAGATTCCTCCAACAAAGAAAATGAACCATGGCCACATCCTAGAATTTTTTTTCTGTAAGTAGCATCCCATAGTTAATTCTTTTGAACTAGTGATATCCTTTATATATCATCCCTGTTACTCAATTACCTAAACTGAATCTTTTAACAAATATAAATTCTGACCATATTTACATTCTTCTCCTAAATTCTTTTTATGTCAGAAACACTTAATTTTATTACTGGTTACATAGCTTGATGCAACTGTTAGTGTAAATGATCTGCAGGCTCTAAACCTGCATCATGTAAAGTGTAAACCATATACTTGAGTAATATAAAATTCTTAAGTATAAGAATTTAGAATCTACAAATATAAATTAAGCAGTTGTAGACAAGTACGTTTGGTAGGAACTGTTGTGGTCCAAAGTTGTGAGGAGAATTGAATAATGTACTTAGTCTGCATCTTTTCACATAATTTTATCAAAACTAATATTGCCACAATACTGTCCTTGGGAAAACTGTTATCAACCTGACTTAGTTTCAAATTTCAAAACACTAACTACCTATCCCTGTGAACATGAAATAGCAAGTACTGTTTGTATAATAAACTGTTGAAACATGAAACAGAGAAAATCATAGTAACCTTCAACTTAATAAGAATGGATAAAAAGCCAAAAACATTGATTTTTATGATGAACAATCTACGAAGTAATTTTAAGCCTAGGCTCAAACCTAAAACCAGAGAAAACCTGTAGAAGGGATATACAATATGAAAAGAAAACACACATTGCAGAAAAAACTTAGGGTTTAAGAAGGGATTTAGAGTTTCAGAAGGAACTTAGGGTTTGAGAAGTAATTTAGGGTTTGAGAAGACAAAACTGTTAAGATTCGAATTGATGGTAATAGATTCGAATTGATGGTGGTTGCTTTGACGGTGATTCGCAGTGACAGCGCACGTGGCTGAGAAAAATGTTGGTTTCCCTCTTTCTCCAAGGGCGTGAGAGCGAGAGTATGTTTCTGAAAAAGAACGAGAAAAAAAAAACATAAAAATGGAATGAGTTAGTTTTAGCGCAAAAGATGAATTCATGGAGGACGACGGGTGAAATCACCGTCGCGGTTTTTGTGAAGGGAATGGGATGGCGACTGTAGATTCACCGTCGTGATGGTAGAGTGTTATTTTAATTAAATTTATTTTTTCTTTTATTCCTCTTTAATAAATGGAAATTCGTTGCTTTTTTTTGTTTATTTAATATTTTATAGTATTTTGAGTATATATACTTTAATTTTGATAGTTTAATTTTGAATTTAATTTTTACTATAAATTTTTTTCTAAAATTAAAGTTTTATTTTGAGTATATAAAGTAGTTTAATTTTTAAAGTTTAATTTTGATACATAAAATATTTTAATAAAATTACCTGTAATTTATATATTTTTTTTATGTATTTTGAGTTTAATTTATTACTATAATTATATTTTAAAAATGTTTAGTAATTTATATATTCAAAATACATAGATTAATTTTCACCCCCACAAACAAATAATTCTGGATCCGTCACTGATTATAGTGTGTTACTAGGTTTATGGGGCGACGGTTGTTCTACCGTCATGACATAAAATTTAGGGCGGTTCTTGAGACAGTCGTGAACTTACTTTTAGGGCGGTTTAATGATAACAGTCGTAATGTTTATTAATTTTTTAAAAATGTAAGGACGGTAGGTGTATACTGTCGTGACACGCGTCTCTATATTAGAGTTACGACGGTTATCAAGTAACTGTCGCAATTTTTGTGTCGTAAAACCCTAATTTTCTTGTAGTGGTGTAGGCCTTTTTTAGTCATATCACCTCCTTTTTTTAAAATGAAACCTCTCTTTCTTTTTTCTTAAAAGAATATATAGTTTCTTTTTATTTCAAAATTTTCTTTGAATTTTCCATCAAATTTTCTTAAATATTATTATTTCTTCTATTTTTTTTATATATAAAAAAATCTCTTAAAAAAATTTTCAAAATATATATTTGCCTTTATTCTTACTTTATCATTTTCGTTCTTGATTTTATTTTTTGAATTCTTATTTTTTTTGTTTAATTGTTGGTTGTTTTGGATCTTAAATCTGGATAAGATCTCATCAAGCTCAATGGACTTTGGGTGTCAATTTTATCCACCAAGAGAGGTGATTGATATTGATGACGACTTAATTGAGTTAAGCTTCAAATTGGTTCTTCTTGATCCTCTTTCTTCTTCTTCTTTTTATTTTGATCGATGAAAGTCTTATGGATATTAGAATTTCTTTGTTGAATTCTTGATCAAGACTAGATCGTTACCTATTTTCTTTTCGTGCGGTATTGCTTTCAGATGACGATTTACATATCGTTCATCTAGCATGCATTAGCACAAAGATCTATTGATCGGCCTTGTGACGCCCCCAATCTATACCCCCAAATAGTTATAAAATAATAAACACTTAACAAAATTTCGTCAGAGTATATTTAAAAACACGGCACAGACGAGGAAATCACATCAATTTGATACAAAACATACAACACCTGCTCAAAATGATATGCAACAGTGGGGTAGCATACATACAGAGGAACTCAGTTCCTTACACCCACATTTCAGAAATTAGAATAAAAGCGGAAAATCTAAAATTTGATTATCATAAGTATATCACATGAAAAGTTGGTCATACATAAAGTATACAAGTACAAACCAAAAGATATTTATACATAATACACAATAATCACTAACGGCATCCCTAACTACCCGGTGTCACATATCAGAGCCGACCGACAATCGAATGAAGACATAAGCTTCACAAAAGACCTCCAGCAGCTCTAATCTGCAATGCCTCATAGAGCATTATAAAACGAGCAGAAGGGTGAGAAAAACAACCATAATATAAATGCATATAATTATATATATCAACATAAAAATACACATATCAAATATTCTCACCACAATCATCACATGCCTACACATAAAGCATATACAGATTATATTCACATAATCCCATATTCACACATCATGCATATGTTTATATACAAAACATATCATTCATAATTCAATGCATTTAACACAAATGCACAACAGTTCACAATTGCTATCACAAGCTCAATCACACAATGTCTCACACATAATCACTAAATCATGATTTCCCATATATAACCAATGCAATCATAATTCATGCAGATGCAAAGAGACCGACACAACGACTCTCTATGAAAATGCATATGCGGTACCGACTCCAAGATTTCATATCTCATCATTAGTTCACTCAGGAACTCTGCTAGAACCATCGCTCGTTACATCACTGTAACTCCCCGTCGGGCCTACGATGTTCACCCACCGTTCACACCACCACAAAAGGGGCACACGGTGTTTATGGATCGCTCACACCACCACAAAAGGGGCACACGACCCGATCGCTCACACCACCACAAAAGGGGCACACGATCGTCTATAACCATCGCTCACACCACCACAAAAGGGGCACACGGTGTTATAGCTGATTCCCCACCAGAACCGCCGTCCCACAGGACGCAACAACAATGCATATTATGATGCTTGACACACAAGAACTCTCGACTACCATGCATTTTGACACATATATGCAACCATAAACATGCATATATAATCCAATACAACATATTGCATTTATTTTCCTTTCGGCCACAATTCATCACCACAACATGTCATCACATGCATTCACATCATACAACGCCATACAAGTCATACGATCTCCATATCAAAAGCACATAGTATAATACACGTCATTTACACACCATTAAAATGGCAAAAGTCGACAAAACAACACTATTCACATTTCCCGACATATTTAAAGCGGCCAACAAATTCCAAAACATCATAATCACAAAGTACAGCTCAATACCTTTCCAATGCATCAAATCACGCCTCAAACCGAATCACAGATCAAAAGTTATGCAGAAAACAAAATTACACGAACAGCACTGTTCGCTGGGCGAACCTCCCTCGCGAGCATTCGCTAGCTCCTTCGCTAGGCGAACATCCCTCGCGAGCATTCGCTAGCTCCTTCGCTAGGCGAATGTTCCAGCGAACCAACTGTTAGATAAAAACAGACACAAAGTTCGCTAGGCGAACCCCCTGGCGAACCAAGGCAGCAACTACCAACATTCAAAACACCCAAACTTCGCTAGGCGAACACTCTAGCGAACCTTCGCTCACGCCTTCGCTAGGCGAATACCCGCAACGAACCTTCGCTACCCTTCGCTGAATGGTTCGCTAGGCGAACCTGCGAAAACTCAGAATCCTTCAGCGCTATTGAAAACCCAAAAATGATATTTTTCAATCCAAACCATTTCCAAAACAACATATATCAATCAGAATCTATTCTAATCATGTCAACAAGCAATCTACCACATTTACATCGATTTCCAACCGCTACACCATCGATTCTACTCATTTTATCGTTTTCGACCTAGAAGTGAAAAACATGGAAAGCAAGAGAATCATCCAAACACATACATACATAATCATATACAAGTATAGTATAATCGAGTTTCGCACCCTTACCCGATTAAATCGATTCTTAGAAGTTGTTTTCTTTGATTCCTAGCTTTTTCCTCTTTTTCTCTCTTTTCTCTTCTTTCCCTTCTCTTTTCTTCTTCTCCTTTTCTTTCTCTTACTATTTTCTTTCTTTTCTAATTCTCTCTATTTCTATTCTTTTCTCTTTTTCTTTACTAACTTAATAATTAATTAGGGAAAAGACTAAAATACCCTTACTCTCAATTATCTCACAAACGATCCCAAAACGCGATAAAATATAATCATATCGAAAAATAACATAATTTCAGATAAAAGTCGAAAATAAAATAATATAATAATAAAATAATAAAAAACGACTCACTTAAATAAAAATACTAAAACTGGGGCGTTACAACTCTCCCCCACTTGGAAATTTTCGTCCTCGAAAATATAACCGAGACGAACAACTCCAGACACGACTCTCGCATCCGACTAACAAACCAACATGCCAACAAAAGGCGCACCACGAATAACACCACTGACAAACCACCTTGCTAACAGCAGATCTGAAAACGTCACGACAACGACGACAATAACACCGACAAGATGCAAAGCCCATACAATGCACTTGACGACCAACTCACAACTCAAGGAATACCCAGAACACAACTCACAGGTTCACTCTTGAAGCAAAACACAACAAGATCGTTACCATCACCGTAGGTAACCCACCTTTAATTCCTCACAGAGGAATTAGCTACTCGCACTCGAACCAACACAATGGAAACGAGGCAATAACATAAACAAGAACACAAAGTTCCACGACACGACAAAGTCTCAACAACATCAACAAAACCAGAACAGCAACCTCGTTGTCACACAACTTTATCACATCGATGCCACGATTCACCAATCGTACATATAACCAAAACATCCATCTACTTAGTAACCCATTAACGTTATTCAGACCTCTCACTTGACACTTCCATTCTGAAATATCCAATGGTCTCAACATTCCTACAGATCTCCAATGTCCCCACCTAAGAACTCTTACAAGTCGCACACACATATACGAAATATGCTACATCACGCTTCTGCTGCGCACTCTGATGACTCGTAACCATCAAAACTACCAATCCCATGTCCAAAGTCAAACTTTTCACATACTTCCCAACAACCACTGTTCACTTTTAATATTTCAATCACACATTCTTTCGTGTTATCTCCCACACCGGACACAAGCCTCTGAACTGCTCGAACAACTTTAATTCTCGGACCACCAAAACAGACATACCTGGAAACTTCCGACTTAACTCCTCAGACACAACAATAACTCTTCCCAAAGGATAATTCAAGCCAAATTCATAACTTATCACGAATTCTAACCATTCTCGTTGTCTCTATTCATTCAAACCAACCCAGTACTCAATATTCTTGTACTTACCAAATACTTCGAATCTAACATCATAAAGTTAATACTTCTAATATTCCAACATAATACAACTGCCAATAATCCCAATTTCCACAATAATACTGATCCTTTCATGAATCCTCAAATGTCGAAAAACACAAGCCACGACTTCCCTTTTTCAAGTCCACTGAAGTAACGAAAACACTAATCTTGGAAAAGCCTTCCATACCCTTCGATAATAACCAACAAAATCCAACAAGTTTCTAATCACCTTAACTAACTTCGGAGCCTCTACTCAAACAATCACTACGCTTATCAAACTCAACCAATACCATACCCTTTACTTAATCCTGAAAGTAAACACTTATTCTCAATTGTCACCATATACCACTGTCCGTACTCCACACAAAATTCCTGCTCTTGACAATCCAAATTCCATCCTATTGCAACAACCAACCAAAAAGGAACTATCCAAGAATCTCAAATCGTTTGCAATTCGTCACAATTCAAAACTTAAGCTATGCAAAGCACAACCGCAAGTTCCCATACTACTAACTTAGCAGCTATAGCCTCGACTGTTCACTGTTGTCCAACTAAGTTCACACTCTACTCTCTGAGAACAACCCTTAGTAATACCCACTCATTATCCCTCAGAGACATTCCAACTTAATCCACATACACAAACCTCTAATCCGTCTCATCTTCTAATATAAGAATTCTCATCGACTCAACAACGCAATCTGTAACCATCAAACAAAAATCTTGATTCCGCATCACCGTCAGATATAAAACCTTCCTCAACTTGACAAAATAATCTGCAATTATTTCCTTAAATTCCAAGTAATCCATTCCGCACCACTATCAAAGCCGGAAAGACACGTCCATTCCATCCAACATAATTCCCGTCTGCTATCAACAAGAGATTAAGGGTGATCAGTTCCTCAATTTGTCAATAAACAGCGGACAATCATGATGAGGCATAAACCGTCTCCACCAAACTATAATAGCATTCCTTACATCCTGTGGCCAAAACTATTTAAGGCACAAATCCTTAGTTGACATAAACCTCACTTCTGCATCCCTTCTTGAACCAGAAGCTACACTTATAATCTTGCAATCCCTAACACACTGAGCCAACGCTCCACACCTGAAGCAACTTGGAGAAGTACCAGCTTCTTCCCTACTTGTCTCATTCTAATCCGTCCAACTGTAAACACACCTAACCCATCACAAATCCTTTACCATAAATGGTCAAAGAACAATTTAAATAAACCAAAGAAATAATTACCGACCCTTATGCAGAAATATCGATAACCAACTCACCACTCCAAAAAGACAACATAAATTCAAACTCTCCGCGCACTCATACGAAATAAACGAGTGAGTCGCTCCATTACCAATAATAGCAAATAAAGGCGTACTCTTAATAAAACAAGTACCTTTAGTCAAACGATCCGCACTAGCAGTCCCATCTCCTACCAATGCAACAACCTTCCTACCAGTCTGAGCTCCCTTCGGTTTCGTACACCCCGTGCTAATATGACCCGTTTCGCCACAGTTGAAACACTTTACCTTAATTCTCTTACAATCTGCTGCGACATGTCCCGAACCTCCATACTTGGAACATTTCAGTTTATTCTTCACATAATTAAACTGAAGATGTCCTACTTCTCCACACTTGTAACACTTAAAGTAACACCTCGGAGGACTAGACATTCCTCCCTCACTGGCCCTTTTCTCAAAGTTACCCCTCGTCACATAAGGCCCACTACGAGACTGTTGTTTCCCTTTCCTGTCATTCAAATTCTCATAGGGAGTAGCACGCACCTTACGATTCTCTTCGAAACTCCTACAACTGTCCACCAAATCAGAAAACCTTCTAATCCTTTGATAAGTGATTGCCCGTTTAATCTCCGGACGCAATCCGTTCTCATACTTCATGTAACACCCCCAATCTAATACCCCGAGGCTATTAACGCGGTAAATAAAAATTCAAAATTTCATCAGAGTATATTTGAAAACATGGCATAGACAGGGAGCATCACATCAATTTGAAACAAACATGACATACAACACCTGCTCATTTAGATATGCAACAGTGGGGTAGCAATCAACAGAGGAACTCAGTTCCTTCCACCCACATTTCAGATTTTAGAATAAAAGCGGAAAATCTAAAACTGAATAACATATATACATATATCATGAAAGTTGTCATACACCAAGTTATACATGTACAAGTCAAAAGATATATATATATATATATACATCATACACCAATAATCACCACACGACCACCCTAACTACCCGGTGTCACATATCAGAGCCGACCGACAAAAGAATGAAGACGCAAAGCTTCACAAAAAGACCTCCAGCAACTCTAATCTGCAATGCCTCATAGAGCATTATAAAACAGCAGAAGGGTGAGAAAAACAATCATAATACAGTTACATAAAATTATATATTAACACAAAAATACATAAGTATAAAGTTCTCACCACAATTGCACCACAATCGAATAAAACCTAACACAATACAATTATCAGGTATTCATCACCAATGCACGTCAATCACACATAATACACTCCTCATCAACACAATTATACATATTCCATCACATTATTCACATTCACAATTAACATACACAATTAATCCATGATTATGCAAATACACAGAGACCGACACAACGACTCTATGCATATGCCATGCGGTACCGACTTCCAATGTTTCTCATGTCTCATCACCAGTTCACTCAGGAACTATTGGAACCATCGCTCGTTACTGATATCACTCAAGTAACACCCCGTCGGGTCTACGATGTTCACCCGTCGCTTTAAGTCCTCAGGCATCGCCTCATATTTTCGAGGCACACGACGTTATGGATCGCTTTAAGTCCCATCATGGGCACACGATCGTCTACAACCATCGCTTTAGGTCCTCAGGCATCGCCTCATATTTTCGAGGCACACGATGTTAAGCAGATTCCCTCAGGAACCCAACCGCCACTCAGGACGTTCCAACAATACATATCATGATGCTTGGCATACAATGACTTATGACATTTACATTGCATACATACACATATTCATAATCATGCATTTATCCTCAAATACCACACATAGTATTTTCTTTCCCTTAGGCCACAAATCATCATCAACACATGTATTCTAATCCCAACACATCACTCCATCCATATACATTCATATTAACAGTACGATGTACATTACACATCCAATTCACACAATTATAACAGCAAAAGTCGACAAAACGACACTATTCCTGATTTTCCGACATAATTAAATTGGCTAACAATTCCAAAATCATAATCATCAGAAAGTACATTTCATAAGCTTTCCAACGATATAAATATCACTTAAATCGGAAATACGGTTCGAAAGATATGAATTTTAAAAAAAGAAAATTGTTTTCAAAAACCACCAACCGCCCCGCGAAGCAAGCTCACCGCCCGGCGAAACACGCTTCGCCTCTGCTTCGCCCGAAGAAGCACAGGCGACACCAATCCCCCAAAATAATTCAAAGAGGCAGAAACTTGGAACCTCTGCGCCTCTCTAAACCGCCCGGCGAAAAGGACACATCGCCCGGCGCTTTGCACCAGATGCAGAAAATTCTGCTGCGTGTTTGCAATGTTCCAACCCCAAATTTTCCCATTTTCATCCCCAAATCATTTCCAACAGCAAAACAATTACTAGCAATGGTTCATACACCTATATAGATCATACAACACAAATTATAACGAATTCCGTCCGTGAAAACATCGATTTCTACTCGTTTACGCGATTTCGACCTATACCCGAAAAACTATCGAACGAGACAGTACAACATGCAACCACACATACATAATCATACACAACAATAAGATAATCGAGTTTCACACCCTTACCCGATTTAATCGATTCCTAGAACTTGTTCTCTTGATTTCCCAAGCTTTTTCTCCAATTTCTCTCTTTTCTCTCTTCTCCTCTTTTCTTCTCTTTTCTTCTTTTCTTTCTTTCTTTTCTCTTCTACTATTTTTTCTCTCTATTTCTATTTTTCTTTTCTTTACTAACTTAACAAAATACACCCAAATGCCCAAAATACCCCTACACTCAAATATCTCGCAAACGTTCCCAAAACCCGATAAAATATATTTACGACGAAAAATAACATATTTTCACATAAAAGTCAGAAATAAAATAATATAATAATAAAATAATCCAAACGACTCAATTAAAATAAAAGACCAAAACTGGGGCGTTACAACTCTCCCCCACTTAGAAATTTTCGTCCTCGAAAATCTCACCTGAAACAAACAACTCTGGATACGACTCCCGCATCTGACTCTCCAACTCCTAAGTCAAATTGCCCTCAGCAGCACCTCCCCACGCTACCTTCACCAATGCAATATCCTTGCCTCGCAACCTCTTCACCTCGCGATCCAAAATACTCACAGGTAAAGCCTCAACTGTAAGGTTCTCTCTTACCTCAACCTCATCCATCGGAATCACATGCGACGGATCCAGAACATACTTCCGAAGCTGTGAAACATGAAACACATCATGCAAATTCGACAGATTTGGCGGCAACGCCACCCTATACGCCACAACATGCACTATCTCAGATATCTGGTAAGGACCAATAAACCGAGAAGTAAGTTTCTTCGATTTCAAAGCACGACCAACACCCGTTACCGACGTAACTCTCAAAAATACATGATCGCCCTCTTGAAACTCAAGATCCTTCCGTCTCCGATCATGCTAACTCTTTTGCCTACTCTGAGAAGCCTTCATTTTCTCTCGAATAAGCTTCACTTTCTCTGTCGTCTGCTGTACCAACTCTGGTCCAACCACCGTTCTCTCACCAGATTCGTGCCAACACAACGGCGTTCGACACCTTCGTCCATACAATGCTTCAAACGGCGCCATACCAATACTAGAATGAAAACTGTTATTATACGTGAATTCAATCAACGCAAGATAACTATCCCATGAACCACCTTGTTCTAAACACACAAGCCCTCAACAAATCCTCCAAAGATTGAATCGTCCTCTCCGTCTGACCATCCGTCTGCGGATGATAAGCCGAACTCAATCTTAATCTAGAACCCAAAGCCTTCTGTAAACTTTCCCAAAATCTCGATGTAAACCTTGGATCTCGATCAGAAACAATACTCAATGGAACCCCATGCAACTTCACCACCACACTGATATAAATCTCAGCTAACCGCTCCAAAGAAAAGCTGATGTCAATCGGAATAAAATGAGCCGATTTAGTCAGCCTATCAACCACCACCCAAATCGCATTATGCCCTCTCTGAGTGTTCGGTAACCCCGTTACAAAATCCATCGAAATGCTATCCCACTTCCACTCAGGAATATCCAACAGTTGCAACAAACCACTAGGCCTCAAATGTTCCACCTTCGATTTCTGACAAGTCAAACAAGCATACACAAATTGAGCCACATCTCTTTTCAAACCAGACCACCAAAAAATCTTCTTCAAGTCTTGATACATCTTATTCGCTCCCGGATGTATACTCAAATTACTCCGGCGTCCTTCCTCCAAAATCATCCTTTTCAACTCCGAATCATCCGGAATACAAATCCGTCCACGAAACCTTAACACACCATTAGAATCCACTTGAAAATCACTATTCGCATCTCTTTCTCCAACCAACATCAAATCCACAAATTTCAAATCCAACTTCTGTTTCTCACTAACCGTCATCAGAAAATCATTAGTAACCTTCAACATTCCAAGCCTTACACTATCCGATGTCACTTCACATACCAAACTCAAATCTCTAAACGATTCCAAAAGTTCCCACTCCTTAACCATCAAAGCCGACATATGCAACGATTTCCGACTCAATGCATCAGCTACCACATTAGCTTTACCAGGATGGTAATTCAAGCCAAAGTCATAGTCTTTAAAGAATTCCAACCACCTACGTTGCCTCATATTCAATTCCTTCTGATCAAACAAATATTTCAAGCTCTTGTGATCACTAAAAACTTCAAACCTCGCACCAAAAAGATAATGCCTCCAAATCTTCAACACAAAAACCACAGCCGCTAACTCAAGATCATGAGTAGGATAATTCTTCTCATGAACTCTTAACTGCCTTGAAGCATAAGCCACAACCTTACCTTCTTGCATCAGAACACCACCTAGACCAATCAAAGAAACATCACAATACACCACAAATGGTTCATTAGGATTCGGCAAAATCAAAATCAGAGCTGTCGTCAATCTTCTCTTCAGCTCATTAAAACTCTCCTCACACCGAATATCCCAAATGAACGCTTGACCTTTACAAGTCAACTGGGTCAACGGTAATGCTAGCTTAGAAAACCCTTCAATGAACCGTCGATAATAACCGGCCAAACCCAAAAAGCTACGAATTTCAGTAACAGATCTCGGAGCCTCCCACTGTAGAACTGCTTCTACTTTAGATGGATCCACAGAAATACTGTTACCTGAAATCACGTGTCCAAGAAAACTCACTTCCGACAACCAAAATTCACACTTGGACAATTTTGCAAAAAGCTTCCTCTCCTTCAAAACCTGCAAAACAATACGCAAATGTTTCGCGTGCTCCTCGCGAGACTTAGAATAAATCAATATGTCATCAATAAATACAACAACAAATCGATCCAAATGCTCGTGGAAAATCCGATTCATGTATTCCATAAACACACCAGGTGCATTAGAAACCCCGAACGACATCACAGAATATTCATAATGACCGTATCGTGTCCTAAAGGCCGTCTTCTGAATATCTTCTTCCTTCACCCTTATCTGATGATATCCGGATCTCAAATCAATCTTACTAAACACACAAGCACCAACCAACTGATCCATCAGATCATCAATTCTTGGAAGAGGATACTTATTCTTAATCGTCACCTTATTCAACTGACGATAATCAATACACAATCGCATACTTCCATCTTTCTTTTTCACCAACAAAACTGGCGCACCCCAAGGAGAAACACTTGGCCTTACAAACCTCTTCTCCAACAAGTCATTCAACTGCTTCTTCAACTCTACCAACTCAGATGCCGACATTCTATAAGGTGCCATAGAAACAGGTCTAGTACCAGGAACTAGATCTATCGAGAACTCCACCTCTCTCTCTGGCGGCAAGTCAGAAATATCCTCAGGAAACACTTCAGGAAATTCGCACACAATAGGAAACACCTCAAGCGAAACCTGACTATCCACAACCAAGGATACCAACAATCCAAACAACTGAGCTTCGTCCGCCAAAAGTCTCTCCAACTCTTTGGTAGATAAGAAACTCGAGTCTTCGTCTTCCTCCAGAGAAGGAAACCTTACCAACTTATGATAACAATCAATATGAACCCTATTAAATTGCAGCCAATTCATTCCCAACACTACATCCAAACCTTCCAACGGCAAACACACTAAATCCATCTCAAAGTCTTTACCATAAATGGTCAAAGGACAACTCAAACACACCAAAGAAGTAGTTACTGACCCCATCGCTGGAGTATCAATAACCATCTCACCATCCATCAAAGACAACACAAGATTCAAACGCTTCGCGCACTCAGACGAAATAAATGAATGAGTCGCTCCAATATCAATAATAGCAATCAAAGGCGTACTATTAATAAAGCAAGTACCTCGAATCAGACGATCTGCACTTGAAGTCTGAGTTCCTGCCAAAGAAAACACCTTGCCACTAGTCGGAGCTTTCTTCTGATTCGGACACTTCGAGCTAATGTGACCAGGTTCTCCACAGTTATAACACTTCACCACATTCTTCCTTTTACAATCAGCCATAACATGTCCTTCACCTCCACAGTTAGTACACTTATCCAAATTCTTCCTACACTCGGACTGACGATGTCCCAATCCCCCACATCTAAAACACCTCGGAGCATTAGACATACCACCTCCACCTGACCTTCGATCAAAAGTACCCCTTTGTTTACCTTTATCCGCCGGTGTTACATACGGACCACTTCGAAACTGCTGCTTCCCTTTCCTGTCACTTACACTTTTGTAGTGAGTAGATCGAGCCTTACTATCTTCATCATAAATCCTACAACATTCCACCAAATCAGCAAACCTCCTTATCCTCTGGTAACCGATCGCCTGTTTTATCTCAGGACGCAATCCACTTTCATACTTCACACACTTAGAGAATTCCGCGGTCGCTTCAGCCTAATGAGGATAAAACTGCACTAACTCGACAAACTTAGCTGTATAATCCACAACAGACATATTACCTTGCTTTAGCTCCAAAAACTCAATTTCTTTCTTTCCTCGGACATCCTCGGGAAAATACTTCCTTAGAAACTCTCGGCTAAACACTTCCCAAGTGATCTCTTCGTCCTCTGCAGCTTCCAACACCTGACGAGTACCGACCCACCAGTCATCTGCTTCTTCCTGTAACATGTGAGTTCCCAGTCTCACCTTACTGTCCTCATCACAATCCTCACCCTGAAAATCCTCTCAATCTCTTTCAGCCAAATCTGTGCTCCATCAGGATTATGTCTCCCTTTGAAGACAGGCGGTCTATTCTTTCTAAACCCATCATTCACCCCAGCATTCGGTGCACCCTGCATAGCACGAGCCATAGCCTGCATAGCAGCAGCTAGAGCAGCATCATTCCTCCCAGCCATATTCTGTTCATTTCCAATAACAGAAACTATGGTTAAACAAACAGCTCAACCAACCACAGCGACCAACAAGGACTGACACAACTGACGCGGACTGACACAAACTGGCCCAAACTGGCACAAACTGGCTCAAACTGGCACAAACTGGCTCTGATACCACTTAATGTAACACCCCCAATCTAATACCCCCAGGCTATTAACGCGGTAAATAAAAATTCGAAATTTCATCAGAGTATATTTGAAAACATGGCATAGACAGGGAGCATCACATCAATTTGAAACAAACATGACATACAACACCTGCTCATTTAGATATGCAACAGTCGGGTAGCAATCAACAGAGGAACTCAGTTCCTTCCACCCACATTTCAGATTTTAGAATAAAAGCGGAAAATCTAAAACTGAATAACATATATACATATATCATGAAAGTTGTCATACACCAAGTTATACATGTACAAGTCAAAAGATATATATATATATATATATATATATATATATATATATATATATATATATATATATATATATACATCATACACCAATAATCACCACACGGCCACCCTAACTACCCGGTGTCACATATCAGAGCCGACCGACAAAAGAATGAAGACGCAAAGCTTCACAAAAAGACCTCCAGCAACTCTAATCTGCAATGCCTCATAGAGCATTATAAAACAGCAGAAGGGTGAGAAAAACAATCATAATACAGTTGCATAAAATTATATATTAACACAAAAATACACAAGTATAAAGTTCTCACCACAATTGCACCACAATCGAATAAAACCTAACACAGTACAATTATCAGGTATTCATCACCAATGCACGTCAATCACACATAATACACTCCTCATCAACACAATTATATATATTCCATCACATTATTCACATTCCAATTAACATACACAATTAATCCATGATTATGCAAATACACAGAGACCGACACAACGACTCTATGCATATGCCATGCGGTACCGACTTCCAATGTTTCTCATGTCTCATCACCAGTTCACTCAGGAACTATTGGAACCATCGCTCGTTACTGATATCACTCAAGTAACACCCCGTCGGGTCTACGATGTTCACCCGTCGCTTTAAGTCCTCAGGCATCGCCTCATATTTTCGAGGCACACGACGTTATGGATCGCTTTAAGTCCCATCTTGGGCACACGATCGTCTACAACCATTGCTTTAAGTCCTCAGGCATCGCCTCATATTTTCGAGGCACACGATGTTATAGCAGATTCCCTCAGGAACCCAACCGCCACTCAGGACGTTCCAACAATACATATCATGATGCTTGGCATACAATGACTTATGACATTTACATTGCATACATACACACATTCATAATCATGCATTTATCCTCAAATACCACACATAGTATTTTCTTACCCTTAGGCCACAAATCATCATCAACACATGTATTCTAATCCCAACACAGCACTCCATCCATATACATTCATATTAACAGTACGGTGTACATTACACATCCAATTCACACAATTATAACAGCAAAAGTCGACAAAACGACACTATTCCCGATTTTTTGACATAATTAAATCGGCTAACAATTCCAAAATCATCATCATCAGAAAGTACATTTCATAAGCTTTCCAACGATATAAATATCACTTAAATCGGAAATACGGTTCGAAAGATATGAATTTTAAAAAAAGAAAATTGTTTTCAAAAACCACCAACCGCCCGGCGAAGCAAGCTCACCGCCCGGCGAAACACGCTTCGCCTCTGCTTCGCCCGGCGAAGCACAGGCGACACCAATCCCCCAAAATAATTCAAAGAGGCAGAAACTTGGAACCTCTGCGCCTCTCTAAACCGCCCGGCGAAAAGGACACATCGCCCGGCGCTCAGGGCCTTTCGCCCGGCGCTTTGCACCAGATGCAGAAAATTCTGCTGCGTGTTTGCACTGTTCCAACCCCAAATTTCCTCATTTTCATCCCCAAATCATTTCCAACAGCAAAACAATTACTAGCAATGGTTCATACACCTATAGAGATCATACAACACAAATTATAACGAATTCCGTCCGTGAAAACATCGATTTCTACTCGTTTACGCGATTTCGACCTATACCCGAAAAACTACCGAACGAGACAGTACAACATGCAACCACACATACATAATCATACACAACAATAAGATAATCGAGTTTCACACCCTTACCCGATTTAATCGATTCCTAGAACTTGTTCTCTTGATTTCCCAAGCTTTTTCTCCAATTTCTCTCTTTTCTCTCTTCTCCTCTTTTCTTCTCTTTTCTTCTTTTCTTTCTTTCTTTTCTCTTCTACTATTTTTTCTCTCTATTTCTATTTTTCTTTTCTTTACTAACTTAACAAAATACACCCAAATGCCCAAAATACCCCTACACTCAAATATCTCGCAAACGTTCCCAAAACCCGATAAAATATATTCACGACGAAAAATAACATATTTTCACATAAAAGTCAGAAATAAAATAATATAATAATAAAATAATCCAAACGACTCAATTAAAATAAAAGACCAAAACTGGGGCGTTACACTTCACACACTTAGAAAATTCAGCAGTCGTTTCCGGATAATGAGGATAGAACTGCACAAGTTCCACAAACTTTGCTGTGTAATCCACAACAGACATATTGCCTTGTTTTAATTCCAAAAACTCAATCTCTTTCGTTTCCTTCACACCCTCCGGATAATACTTCCTCCGAAACTCTCGGCTAAATAAATCCCAAGTAACTTCTTCATCATCCACTTCCAACACTTGCCGCAAACTAACCCACCAAATAGCTGCTTCTTCTTCCAGCATGTGAGTACCCAGTCTCACCTTATTCCATTCAGCACAATCCATCACATGGAAGATTCTTTCAACATCCTCAAACAAAAATTGTGCACCATCAGGATCATATCTTCCCTTGAAGATAAGCAGCTTATTCTTTCCGAACTCATTATTACCCGCAACATTCGGTACATCCTGCACAGCCCGAGCCATATTCTGTTCATTTCCAATAACAGCAACTATGGTTAAACAGAGAGCTCACCGAACCACAAAGACCAACAAGGACTGACACAACTGACACGGACTGGCTCTGATACCACTTAATGTGACGCCCCCAATCTATACCCCCAAATAGTTATAAAATAATAAACACTTAACAAAATTTCGTCAGAGTATATTTAAAAACACGACATAGACGAGGAAATCACATCAATTTGATACAAAACATACAACACCTGCTCAAAAAGATATGCAACAGTGGGGTAGCATACATACAGAGGAACTCAGTTCCTTACACCCACATTTCAGAAATTAGAATAAAAGAGGAAAATCTAAAATCTGATTATCATAAGTATATCACATGAAAAGTTGGTCATACATCAAGTATACAAGTACAAACCAAAAGATATTTATACATAATACACAATAATCACTAACGGCCTCCCTAACTACCCGGTGTCACATATCAGAGCCGACCGACAATCGAATGAAGACATAAGCTTCACAAAAGACCTCCAGCAGCTCTAATCTGCAATGCCTCATAGAGCATTATAAAACGAGCAGAAGGGTGAGAAAAACAACCATAATATAAATGCATATAATTATATATATCAACATAAAAATACACATATCAAATATTCTCACCACAATCATCACATGCCTACACATAAAGCATATACAGATTATATTCACATAATCCCATATTCACACATCATGCATATGTTTATATACAAAACATATCATTCATAATTCAATGCATTTAACACAAATGCACAACAGTTCACAATTGCTATCACAAGCTCAATCACACAATGTCTCACACATAATCACCAAATCATGATTTCCCACATATAACCAATGCAATCATAATTCATGCAAATTCAAAGAGACCGACACAACGACTCTCTATGCAAATGCATATGCGGTACCGACTCCAAGATTTTATATCTCATCATTAGTTCACTCAGGAACTCTGCTGGAACCATCACTCGTTACATCACTGTAACTCCCCGTCGGGCCTACGATGTTCACCCACCGCTCACACCACCACAAAAGGGGCACACGACCCGATCGCTCACACCACCACAAAAGGGGCACACGATCGTCTATAACAATCGCTCACACCACCACAAAAGGGGCACACGGTGTTATAGCTGATTCCCCACCGGAACCGCCGTCCCACAGGACGCAACAACAATGCATATCATGATGCTTGACACACAAGAACTCATGACTACCATTCATTTTCACACATATATGCAACCATAAACATGCGTATATAATCCAAGACAACATATTGCATTTATTTTCCTTTCGGCCACAATTCATCACCACAACATGTCATCACATGCATTCACATCATACAACGCCATACAAGTCATACGATCTCCATATCAAAAGCACATAGCATAATACACGTCATTTACACACCATTAAAACGGAAAAAGTCGACAATACGACACTATTCACATTTCCCGACATATTTAAAGCGGCCAACAAATTCCAAAACATCATAATCACAAAGTACAGCTCAATACCTTTCCAATGTATCAAACCACGCCTCAAACCGAATCACAGATCAAAAGTTATGCAGAAAACAAAATTACACGAACAACACTGTTCGCTGGGCGAACCTCCCTCGCGAGCATTCGCTAGCTCCTTCACTAGGCGAACATCCCTCGCGAGCATTCGCTAGCTCCTTCGCTAGGCGAATGTTCCAGCGAACCAACTGTTAGATAAAAACAGACACAAAGTTCGCTAGGCGAACCCCCTGGCGAACCAAGGCAGCAACTACCAACATTCAAAACACCCAAACTTCGCTAGGCGAACACTCTAGCGAACATTCGCTCACGCCTTCGCTAGGCGAGTACCCGCAGCGAACCTTCGTTACCCTTCGCTGAATGGTTCGCTAGGCGAACCTGCGAAAACTCAGAATCCTTCAGCGCTGTTGAAAACCCAAAAATGATATTTTTCAATCCAAACCATTTCCAAAACAACATATATCAATCAGAATCTATTCTAATCATGTCAACAAGCAATCTACCACATTTACATCGATTTCCAACCGCTACACCATCGATTCTACTCATTTTATCATTTTCGACCTAGAAGTGAAAAACATGGAAAGCAAGAGAATCATCCAAACACATACATACATAATCATATACAAGCATAGTATAATCGAGTTTCGCACCCTTACCCGATTAAATCGATTCCTAGAAGTTGTTTTCTTTGATTCCTAGCTTTTTCCTCTTTTTCTCTCTTTTCTCTTCTTTCCCTTCTCTTTTCTTCTTCTCCTTTTCTTTCTCTTACTATTTTCTTTCTTTTCTAATTCTCTCTATTTCTATTATTTTCTCTTTTTCTTTACTAACTTAGTAATTAATTAGGGAAAAGACTAAAATACCTTTACTCTCAATTATCTCACAAACGATCACAAAACACGATAAAATATAATCATATCGAAAAATAACATAATTTCAGATAAAAGTCGAAAATAAAATAATATAATAATAAAATAATAAAAAACGACTCACTTAAATAAAAATACTAAAACTGGGGCGTTACAGGCCTCGTTGTAAGGTAATTACTCCGTAAATTACTCGTTGATTGTTTAACATAGTGCAACATTTGTCCCTCTTTATCCAATTCAGAATTTAAACTTTCGTGGTCCGGACCTTGATTGGTCGCGTCAACCCAATGTTGATTAATTTTTTGCATTAGGTCTATAACCTTTGAAACTTGGAGTTGTAGAGGCTCTGGTTTTACCAATCTTCTGTCAAGTTCATTAACCTTGACCTAAGTGCATTGTTTAATCACTATAGTTCAAGACGCGAAACGGAAAAATTGGTGAAGGCTTATAGCACTAGAGCCTTGTGCTACTAATTACTAACTTCTAACTTCTTTATATTTCATTCTCGCTCCCTATCTCTCTTTTACTTTTATGCAATTTTTCCTTTGTCCGTTGGACACGTGTTTATGCTTCCGCATATTTTTCCTTTGTCCGTTGGACACATGTTTATGCTTCCGTAATTTTTCCTTTGTTCGTTGGACAGATGTTTATGCTTATGCCTTTTTCTCTTTTTCCACTTGGACCAAAAATATTAATAAAGGCCAAAACCTCTAAAAAACTTGTGCTTTATAATCTTAGACTATGGTTACTATCCTTTGCAATGGACATGGAATTTTGTACCTAGACCTTGGACTTCAATGCCATTCTTGGATCCTTGGACTTAGAACTAGGACCTTTTCCCTTTGTTTTGGAATTATGGTTTGAAGACTTTGAAGCCTTGTGCTTTTGCTTGGTTTATGGTGAAGATAGCTACATTTGTGGTTAGATCATTCTTACCCTTAGCTTTTTATTTTATGCACTAGGATAGTCACTTCTTCTCCACCCCTTCTTCAATTTTCAAAATCTCCTATTTTTTTTTCAAAAAATCTTCTTGTTTTCAAACTTAAAACCGCTTTCATAATAAAACCTTGACTTTGGTCAAGCGATTTTTAAACTTCATTTTCTTTAATAAATGTCAATCAATATTAATCATATTTTGACCATTTCAAAAAGACATAAAAAAAATACAAAACTCATCAAACTCTTTTTGTGCTTTGTGCACTTTTTTCCCTTTAAAATTTTTTCATAAGTTTAGACATGATTCATTTCTTTAAGCGGAATTATTCTCTTAGAAATGACGACTTGTCTTTACACTTAAAATCAACCAAAACAAGCAAAATTTTGTTATTTGTACCATAAACTATGAGGTTTTGATCCTACATTGCACATCGTGGGTACATAGGCATGAGGCGATAAGTCTCTCCAAACACAAAAATCTTAAAAAATATTTCTCTTCTCATCTCCCAAATCTCTTTTTCAAGCAAACCATTTTCAGACCAAAAAGCGGTAGATATTTCAAAGGGCCCATATAGAGTACTATAGACGTTTTGGGTGCTAACACCTTCCCATTGCGTAAACAACCCCCTTACCTATTCTCTGTTTGTTCTTGTTTTTTTTTGAACTCTTTAGGTTTTGTTCGCTCTTTTCCCTTTCCTTTTTTTGGATAAAATAAAAGTGCGGTGGCGACTCTTGTTTTTTTCCTTGAGTGAAGTTAATCAATAGCTTACACTCACGATTTTTACCGCTACACCTGCCATATCATTTTTGGGCTGAAGCAATGAATACTGCATGTTATATTCATAATAGAGTTACCTTGAGAACTAGTACTTTAACCACTCTCTATGAATTATGGAAAGGAAGGAAACCTATTATCAAGTACTTCCATGTCTTTGGAAGCAAGTGTTATATTCCGGCTGATCGTGAACAAAGAAATAAGATGGATCCTAAAAGTGATGAGGGATATTCCTAGGCTATTCCACAAACAGAAGAGCCTATAAAGTATTTAACACAAGAACCAAGACAATGATGAAGTCTATTAATGTGGTGATAGATGACTCAACTCTAGAGAAACATACAGATGTTGAAGATGATGTTGAAACATCACCTCAGGTGATTGTCACAGAAGAAAATGATGCTGACAATAACAACAACAATGATCCTGTCATTGTGGAAGATAATGAAAATCAGACAAGTAAAAGGCCCTCTATCAGAATTCAGAAGGATCATCCCAAAAAACTTATAATAGGAAATCCTAATGAAGGGGTTATTACAAGGTCAAAGGAAGTGATATCCAATGCTTGTTTTGTTTCCAAAATTGAACCTAAAAATGTGAAAGAAGCTCTAACTAATGAGTTATGGATCAATGCCATGCAAGAAGAATTGGAACAGTTCAAAAAGAATAAAGTTTGGGATTTAGTTCCTACACCTAACGGAACAAATGTCATTAGCACAAGGTGGGTATACAATAATAAGTCTGATGAAAATGGAGTGGTTACTAGGAACAAGGCCAGACTTGTGGCTCAAAGGTGCACTCAAATAGAAGGTGTTGACTTTGATGAGACCTTTTCTCTAGTTGCTCGTCTTGAATCTATAAGACTCTTACTAGGGGTGACATGTTTGCTAAGATTTATGATGCATCAGATGGATGTAATAAGTGCCTTCTTGAATGGGCTCTTACAAGAGAAAGTTTATGATGAACAACCAAAAGGATTTGTGGATTCCATTTTTCCAAATCATGTGTACAAACTAAAGAATGCTCTTTATGGTCTAAAGCAAGCCCGTAGGGATTGGTATGAAAGACTGACAGAATTCCTGGTCAGAAATGGGTACAGAAAAGGAGGAACAGACAAGACTTTGTTTGTTAAGGAAATGGATGGCAAGCTCATGATTGCTCATATATATGTTGATGGCATTGTCTTTGGTGGAATGTCAGACCAGATGGTCCAACATTTTGTCAAACAGACGCAGTCTGAATTTGAGATGAGTCTAGTAGGGGAATTGACTTATTTTCTTGGACTTTAAGTTAGATAAATGGAGGATTCTATTTTCATATCCCAGAGCAAGTATGCCAAGAACATAGTAAAGAAGTTTGACATGGAAAAAAGCCAGTGATAAAAGGATTTCTGCACCTACTCATTTGAAGCTTTCTAAAGATGAAAAATGGGATTAGTGTGGATCAAAGTCTTTATAAGAGCATGATAGAAAGTCTACTATTTTTTACTGCTAGTAGATCTGATATCACATTTGCTGTTGGAGTTTGTGCTAGATATCAAGATGAGCCCAAAGTTAGTCACATCAATCTAATAAAGAGGATCCTAAAGTATGTGAACGGTACTGTAATACCCCAAATTTTGACCACTAAAGTTTCCCATCATTGTGCAAATCATCATCACAATATGGATGAATCATCATGCCTCATCAATCTCCTCAAGGAATTGTTGAGCATTGACTGCAATCAGAACTAGGGTTTCAAGCCCTCTCAGAGCTTTTAGACAAAGGATCAATCAAGAAATGACTTGATCTTCAACTTGTCTAACCTCTCAAGCATCCACAATGGATCAAAAGGACTCCCACTTCAAGGATTAAGCATAATGCTGCTCCCTTCTAGGTGGATCAAGCCTCCAGATCGACAGTGTCACCAAATTAGGGTTTTGATCGCCCAGGGCCTCCAGATGGGAAATTTCATCTGGGCACAAGCCAATGATCCAAAACATAACCTAATATACTCCATGGAACCTCATGAACCCAATCATCAAGTCAATTTTGCCTCAGGGGATGCATACATCAAAAATCAGGAATTAGGGTTTTTTGACCTAATTCACCCCTAAGTTGACTTTTGGGATAAACCATGAGCCAAGAACTCAAGGCATGATTTGAGGGTCTTTAATATACTATATTGATCCATTTGGAATAATGGATTAATCCAAGAAGCTTGAGCAACAAGTTTCATTTTCATCTGCACCACAATTAGGGTTTCGCGAAAAAAGTCAACTATAACTTTGACTTTTGTCCAGGACATGCTCCCAAGCCCTAATACATGAATAAATATACCCTATGACACCCATGGAACATGTCCATCAAGTTTGATTTAGGTCAAGGACATGATTTCCTGAAGAATTACACAGTTTGGAATTCATCTGATAAAAAGTCAACTGTGCACAAAAAGTCAACTTTGACTTTTTGAGATTTTTCACCAAAATGGTTTTTTAACCCTAAAATGATGTTAATGTATGATTTGAACCATCATTCATCAATAAAAATCAAAGAAAGTGAGATAACTTGTAAAAGGGGTAACCATTAAAACTTAGAAATTTTTCTAAGTTAAAATTAAAATGGCTAGGGTACCAACTTTGGAGGACCATAACTCCTAAACCACAAGGCCATTTTTTTCCATCCAAAGCTTGATTTGTATACCTCATTATCATCTACAAAAGCTTCAACTACAAGTCATTCCAATTCATTAAGGATTTTGAGTTATGGAGTGATCAAAGTGGCTGAAAAGTGAAAATGTCACTTTTTCCAACACTTAGTGAAATTTTCACTAAGTCAGAATTTGCCTTCACTTTTTGCCAAATGTAGGGGGATTTTTCACTTGGAATCAAAAGAGATCAAAAACAAACTTGTTCAAACAGTTGTTGTATCATATAAGGGCTTTCCAAAATGGCCAAAAACATTGTCAAATTCAACTTACACCATGAGATACAACATTGTCAAGTTGCCTTGCTGAAATCTGTCAAAAGCAAGGCAGAATTTGCATTTTGGCTCGATTTGCCAAAATCAGCCAATTTCAATTGCTCCTATCCACTTGGACACCTCTGAGGATTGAATCCAAAGGGGACAATCACTGAGCCAAGCCTCCAAGGTCCAAGGAACAAGAAATAGCATGTTGAACCTAGAGTTGCCAAAATAAGGACAAGACTCCAAATTTGGAATGAGGCATTCAATGGATCCATCAAGGTGGCATGGACTGAGCCATTCTCATCTGAAATCAGTCAAGACTTATCCAAGACCAAGGGAACCACAACCCTGTGCCCTAACCTCTAGTCAATGGCTAGAGGAGACTTGCATTTTCATTGGCCAACATTGAGGAAACACCTGCTGCAGTTGCCATTCACTATTACAGCCAAAACAAACTTGCTCTACTATAATTAGAGCTCACTTGTGTTCAGTTTAAGTACACCAAAGCCATCTAACAGATGCTTTCCTCAAAATCTCTTCTTTCACTCCAATTTTGCCTTCAAAGGCAAGTCACTATCGGGTTTTGAGTTTGAGAGCAATTCCAATCAAACCAATCACTCACACACCTCACATACATCATATAGAAGTGATCCAAACACTCACATAACATCTGGAACACAGATTTCACAAAATCACCAGCTGGTTGCTCAAACTTTCAATCAAGTTGCAGCTGAGATGCCATGAAGTGATCCAACCAATTTCAATCAAGTCCAAGCATTCAAACACACTCCATAGGGTGTAGGGAAGCTGTTCAGATCATCACAACTCATCTGTAACACCTCTAACTCAGAAATCAATTTGCTCTTGCTGTCACGACTTGGAGGTAAGCATACACTTGGTCATCTCTCAATCTATGCATATTTCCTCGCACAATAATTTGGCCATATGTTCATAATCATGCATGGAATGTTTTCCCTCAATTAATTGAATTGTTTGAATCGTGTATAAAAAATCCTAGCCTTCATGCAGAAATTAGGGTTCTTGAGGTTTCTTTGTGATTTCTTGTTGTATGTTTAATTTAAATGAAATTAAAGTACATAGACATGATCGTGAGGTTGAGATGAGCACAATGATGTGTGGATTGCATGTTATAATCAAGTATTCATGGAGATTGGATAGAAAATGTAAATCTGGGCAAACCCAGAACACGCGCGTGTTCTTGGGTGTTCTTGGCACCTTTTTTCAAATATTTGAATATTTGAATTTTGTGATTTTGTTTAATTGATTCAAAAATTAATTTCTCTCTGAGTTTTAATGATTTTGAGTTGATTCTTTTTTTAATAATTCAAAAAAATGTTAAAATATTTTATTTTACCAAAAAATCCCAAAAATATTATTTATTTTATATAATTGATATTTTTGCAAAGAATTAATGTTTTAATTGTTTTTAACATTTAAAATATTTTTTCCACATTGATTTTGCAACTTTTAATGCTTTCTAATTATTTTAGATCAATACTTAATTTTTGAAGCATTAATCCAAGATCACAATTTGTTTTCCATATGTTAAACAATTTTGATCATTTTAATTGAATTTTTATTCAATTAAATACATTTTTGGAAATAAATTAGGGTTTTGGATTAATTCAACCCTCTTAAATCATTTTCAAAACATTTTGGGCCTCTAATAGAGTGTAAAACCCAATCCTTTTTGACCAAATCATTTTTGGGCCTCACTTATTGTATAAGTCCCGATACCGTCAAAAAACAAACGGCGCGATCGTCGCCTTTTCAAAAATCATCTGGGCCTACCCTCGAGTAGTAAGACCCATTTCTCTTTCTTCAAAACATTTTGGGCCTCTATCAGAGTGTAAGACCCAACCCCCTTTTAACCAAAACCTTTTGGGCCTCACTTATTGTATAAGTCCTTTTGCGTTAAAAGAAAACCTCGGCGCGATCGCCATTTTTAAACGAAAAGTCAACTGGGCCTACCCTCGTGTTATAAGCCCCACTCTTCTTCTTCAAAACTTTTTGGGCCTCTTGAGAGAGTGTAAGACCCGTCCCTTTGTACAGAAAACCTTTTTGGGCCACAGTCACTTGTATAAAACCCTCTGTACAAATTCAACGGTAAAACCCTGGGCCTCTCCTTGAGCTGTAAGCCCCAAATCTTTCTTTTTCAAAGCACTTTCTCCTTTGATTTTGAATATACTGTTGTTTTCAATCTTTCTTTGTTGAACAACTAACCAAACAGCATGGAAGCTCTACAACCGAGTAAGTGTTTATACGCTTTCATTTACTGCTTTCATATCATATAACTGTTTTGTGGGGCTGCTCACTGTAAGTCTCCTTTCACAAACTCATATATATATATATAACTGTATTGTGGGGCTGCTCACTGTAAGTCTCCTTTCATAAACTCATATCAACTGTGTAATAATAGTATAGATATTAGAGTTTCCCCGGCAACTACGTCTAGAACTAGGTGACGCCGTTTCATTTAGTCATAGAAATAGACACCTAGATCCCCAAATAGGATCACCAGATACAGTCTTCTCTTCGGCTGTACTCATTAGGAATCGTCAAGAAACTCTACTCCCAAAGATGAATGTATTCTCCGTGAATGGCATCTTTGAGTTTCTTCCAAATTCTCGGACTTTCCTGACTTTGATCTATTCTCGGTGAATAGCATTGCGTTGAATTTCTCAGGGTTTGGGGACCCACGAGCTTCTTAAAAGCATCGGCCTCCTCTTGGGCATTGTACAAGGACCCTCAGGCTTCCTAAAAGCAACCCCGCCTTCTCTTGGGCTTAGTACAAGGACCCGTCGGCTTCTTAGAAGTATTCATATCCTCCCCTTAGGCTTCGTATAATGATCTCTTCCTCCAGGAATGATAGCCTTCTCTTGGGCTTCGTACAAGGACCCGTCGGCTTCTTAAAAGTTTCCAGCCTCCTCTTGGGCTTTGTACAAATTGTCCCGACGACCTCCTAGAGGTATAGGAACAGAACTTAGCAATCTTCATAGATCCGTCCTTTCCAGAGTCTACTACTGTTTCTCAAAGCATAGTACAAAAGATGAAACTCTAGACTTGGACAATCTATTTTCCTTGAGTCTCAAAGACATTCTCAAGTGACCCTCTCGTTAGATAGGAAGGAACCCATGGACTCGGACAGTCTCAATACCCTTTGGATTTCCCCTTTCCTTAAAAAAATAGGGAACAATCCCGATCCTCAGATCAAACCCATGAGTACAGTGTTGCTCATATAAGAACTGATTTTCTCTTTAAAAATCAGTATACTGGACCTGTCACTTAACTAAAACAGTCACCAGCAGATAGCATCCTCTTGGGCTTTGTACAAATGATCTTCCCCAGCGGAACAAACTTTTCAGCCTCCATCTCGGGCCTTATACGAGATACAAAAAGGTTCTTATTGAGCCAAACAAATTTTAGCCATCCATCTCGGGCTTTGTACGAGATACAAAAAACACTCTCTTGTTGAGTATAAAAGACTCCCCTGTAGAGTCAAACCCTTTTTAGCCTCTCTCTCAGGCTTTGTATGAGACACAAAATACTCCCTCGTTGAGTCAATCACCCTTTCGCCTCCATCTCGGGCTTCGTACGAGATACAAATTCCCTTAAGCAAGAGTCAAACTCTTTTTCAGCCTCCATCTCGGGCTTCATACGAGCTACAAAAGACTCTCCAGCTGAGTCAACCCTTTTAGCCTCCTCTTAGGCTTTGTATAATGATATCCCCACTGAGTCAACACCTTTTAGCCTCTCTCTCGGGCTTTGTACGAGACACAAAATAGCCTCCTCTTAGGCTTTGTATAATGATTTTCCCTAGCGGAAATTAGCCTCCTCTTAGGCTTTGTATAAGAAAACTACTGGTTGATCCAATCAACCTTTTAGCATCAAACCTGTGCCTCGTTCACAGTACTCAAACATCAACAACTCTTTCCCTTTCATCTAATCGCTGTAAGCGGCAAGCCTCTGGATCCTCTATATCCATGCCACTGTCCTTCTTTTAGCATGAGGAATTCCTAAGGAAAGATGGCGTTGCTCTCTACACAGAGTTAAAGTCTTCTCCTTCAGGTTAAAACCCCTTCTTCGGAAATTATGGCATTGCTCGGATCCGCGTATCCCAGTAAAAGTAATTCTCCTTCATCCCTCTTTAGAGCTGACAAATTCTCTCTAAAGTTGAGACCTTTCAGCTTCACATCTTGGGCTTTGAACAAGATACAAACTACCTTTCGCTTCACGTCTTGGGCTTTGAACAAGACACCAAAAACCAATTTCCTCCCATAGAATAGGAGGAACTACGAACGCTCTGATTTCCTTGTTTCGGTAAACGGGAATACGTAGGCATAAGATCGAAAGAAAAGATCTTAGCGAGCACACTAAACAAAAGCCCAAAATCCCATACTTTCACGTATCTATCAGAAAAGCAATCAGTCCTAACATCCTACACATCTCATCGAACTAATAACCTGAGTAAAACCCCGAATCTTTGAAGCATCTGTAACCAAACAGACCGCTGTTCAAACTCAGTATTCAAGCAGGGTTAGTTGGAGACATCTATTTCCCTTCCTTCATCAGCTTTAATAGGATAAAAAATGAATCGAGCTGTAGTAATAACACCGAAGAGCGGTTGTGCTTCGCAACCACGTCCAAAAATCGCTCGCTACAGAAAAGTGGCGACTCTGCTGGGGAATCTTTTTTTTAATCATTTATTGATAATCTATTTTACTCCTAGGTAGAAGCCTTCGCTGAGATGAAACTTTTTTATTTCCATTGGGATCTTAGGTCAAAACCTTCGCTTGTAGAAACTACAGAGTGGTGACTCCGCTGGGGAGCCATTTCTGTCAGGAACTTAAGATTCATAGCTTCAGTAGGTCTAGGATGTTTAAGACAAATATATATACTGCTTTTCCTAATTGCTATATGTGTTTATTTTTCTGCTAATGGGAATGCGGGTGATGCCGTATGTGGAAAGATTGAGTATACACCTAGGAAAAGCCAACACTTTCGTAGTGCGGAAGCTATCGGAAATAGCTGTTACGCGATACTACCCTCATTTGAGGCTGGTGATCTATTCTCGGTGAATAGAAGTTACTCTAAGATTGCACACAACTCGCTGGCGTTCCGCTTGTTGTCTGCCTTCCTGGGAGGAGCTGATGATAATGAGTACAGGTACAAAAATCACCTTAGTAAACCTTTGGGGATGGGTAGAGCCTTGACTTTATGACAACGACCCTCTGACCCCATGTTTTTTCTATGTTTTTGTGTGCTGCATTCATGCATTCATCTAAAAAACATTAAAACATTCAAAAAATTTTCTCTTCTAGTCTCTCTGTTTTTCAAATTAAACTAAGACTGTGATTGTAAATATCGAAGAAAAGGATTGCACCGATGGATTTCGGTAGAACGAGAACTCACCAATATACCTTCAAGGTTCCAAAGCTTGAGGATTTGAGAAGGTTAACGAGGATGATCACTAACCCAGAGGCTTTCAGAGGCAAGCACGGCGGTTTGCTACCACTGTTAAGAGTCCATATGATTGAGGGAATCATGGACGCACTCGTTCAGTTTTATGATCCAGTTTATCACTGTTTCACATTCCCGGATTACCAGCTAGAACCAACGCTGGAGGAGTATTCTCATCTGATTGATTTACATATCACTGATCGAGCTCCATTTTCTGGACTAAAAGAAATTCCAAAGAATCAGACCATTGCAAGAGCAATTCATTTGGACGAGTCTGAGGTCAGGATTCACATGACTACCAAGGGTGGCATACAAGGCTTGCCAGCCCAGTTCTTAACAAAGAAAGCTCTGTACTTCGCTAGTATAGGGAACGGAACTGCTTTTGAAAGCATCTTTGTCTTGCTCACCTACGGGTTATTTTTGTTTCCCAACATTAATAACTTCGTCGATATCAACGCTATTAAGGTTTTTCTCATTGGAAACCCCGTTCCGACTTTGCTCGCAGATGCGTATCATTCTATACACTTAGGAAATTTGTACAGCGGAGGGGAGATCACATGTTGTGTACCTTTGCTTTACAAATGGTTTATCTCCCATTTGCCTAAGTCTGCTGCGTTTTGGGATTGCAAGAGTGTCTTACGCTGGTCGCAGAAGATCATGTCTCTTACCAACTCTGATATAGATTGGTGCATTAAGATTTATTATGGGATCAGGATCATCGATCGTTGTGGAAACTTCCCCAACGTACCCCTCATAGGAATTAAAGGGGGAATCAACTACCATCCGGTGTTGGTTCTTCGTCAATTTGGATACCCGATGAGGCTCGTTCCGCAGAACGCTCATCTGGAAGGTATTTTCTTCAAGGAAGGAGAAAACGACAGGGCACTGAAGATGGAAATAGTGCATGCGTGGAAGCACGTTCATAAGAAAGGACGAGAGTCTCTAGGAAAACCCGACTGTGTCTCGGTGGAGCCTTATCTCCATTGGGTACAAACTAGAGCTCTCAAGCTAAAAATGCCTTATCCTCGTTACGGAATTCTTCCGCCGAGGGAATCTGTCATGTACTTCATGACGGAAACTGAAAAGCTTCAGGTTACTCTCAACAAAGTTCAACAGGAGAGAAGGTCTTGGAAGAACAAGTACCGCACCCTCAACATAGAGTGTATCCAAATACAGCAACTACTGAGAGAGAAATATGCTCTGATTGAAATTTTAGAGCAACATGCTGTAGAGATTCAAGATGACCAAAGGAATTTGCTCGCTCCTTTCACCTGGCAAAGGAATGACAACCCGACAACGGGCCAAGCGCCCCGGTCAAAGAAGAGGAAGTACCAGGATCCATTAGTTTAGGTTTCTGTTTCCACACCTTGTAATCTACTGTATTTCCATCTCTGTAATCCTTTGAATTCAATAAAAAGGGGTTTCCCCGCTGTTTGATATTTGCAATCTAATTGTCAAAGTTTATTTTGATTAAATCAACAAATAATTAATATAATCATTGCATTTTATCATTCTCACATCGCGTATTCTTCTTACCTACGAATCTTACGTTTATGTCTCGATTCTAGAGTCAAACTGTCTCATTCGTATAATACTCGGGCCAGTCGTCAGAAAAAGATGGATGATCTTGAGGAAGAGAACAGAGAGTTGAGAGAAGAGCTCGACGCTCTGAGAGAGGATATGAGAAAGCTTCGTAACGACACGCAAGCCATGGCAGAAGCTCAGCTACAAAGGACTGTGATCTCAGAGATCACCTCGACGCCCATAGTGGAGAAGTTTGATCCTAGGTATCAGATGCCGAAAGATCGTCCCTGGGGCATGCCTGTTAATTATATCCCGGAAGGATATGTTCCGCCGATCGTTGAAGATCAGGGAACTTCTGCAGGAGCCGCTGGTCCTGAAGGATACAAACTTCGGGAAAGCGAAGATGCCAGAGGCATATTAAAGACCCCTGAAGGTTACAAACTTCGTGAGACGCCAAGATTCAACGCCGTAGTTACGGTACCACCCCCTGTGGTGCATTCTCTCCCGGAAGGACAGATTCCACAGATACCTTCTGGGAAGAAGGAGACTATGTTTGACCGAATGGATGAATTCCAGGAGCAGTTCTTGGAAATGCAAAAGGAACTGCAAGCCATTCGCGGTCAGGATCTTTTTGGAAAGGACGTCGCAGACCTTTGTCTGGTCCCCAATGTCAAAGTTCCGCACAAGTTCCAAGTGCCTGACTTTGAAAAATACAAGGGTAACTCTTGCCCTCAGAGTCACTTGACGATGTACGCTCGACGGATGTCAGCTCAGACGGAAAATCAGGACCTGCTGATTCATTACTTTCAGGATAATTTAACCGGTGCTGCCTTAAAATGGTACATGGGTTTAAACCGTGCCTCGATCAGCACATTCAGAGATCTTGGCACTGCCTTCGTCCAACAATACAAATACAATTTGGACATGGCACCCGACAGAGATCAACTCAGATCAATGTCACAAAAAGATAAAGAAACTTTTAAGGAGTATGCCCAAAGGTGGCGTGAAATCGCCGCTCAAATTTGTCCACCTCTTGAGGAAAAAGAGATGAAAAAGATCTTCTTAAAAACCTTAAGCTCATTTTACTACGGTCGAATGATCGCCAGTGCGCCCAGTGATTTCACCGAAATGGTCGGTATGGGTGTACGTCTTGAGGAAACCGTCCGAGAAGGACGTTTGGTAAAAGACACTGGATCGACGAGTGGTACTAAGAAATACGGTAGTGCTCTCCCTAAGAAAAAAGAGCAAGATATTGGGAATATCTCTCTCGGAAAGCAAAGGCGTCGTTATCAACCAGTAGCAGCGGTAACTCCTGCTATCGGCCCCGCGCCTATTCCTACGTATCAACCTCAGGTTGCGCAGAGCCAACCTAATCAACAACAAAGGATACAACAGCCTCTTCAGCAGGCTCGTCCTCAGTACAATAACAACCGTACAACACGATCATCAGGGTTTGATCCTATACCCATGTTGTACGCAGAACTATTTACGTTACTACTGGCTAAGGGGCACATCCAGACTAAGTCTCCTCTTACTGTACCGGAAAATCCGTCTTTTTGGTTTAAAGCGGATCAGACATGCCCTTATCATCAAGGAGGATCGGGGCATAACATAGAGAATTGCCTCAATTTCAAATCTGACGTGCAAAAGCTTGTTAGGAGCGGACTCTTATCTTTCAAAGATACGAATCCTAATGTTCTCACGAACCCGCTGCCTCAACACGAGAAAGCTACGGTCAATCTGATTGAGAAAGAGACTAAAAACGTCTATCAAATTCGTGATGTACTCTTATTGAGGACCAATCTGGTCAAGATGCATTGTAGACAGAGTGGATATGGCCATGTGCCACCTCATAACTATCACCAGTGTGATATCTGCTCTAAAGACAACCAAGGATGTTCGGTAGTGCAATCAGCCCTACAGGAACAGATGGATCTCGGATGGATCCAAGAGTACCGAGTTCGTGGAGTTAACATGGTCTACACGAATTCCAACGTCAGATGGATCTTGGATGGATCCAAGACTACCATGATAGAAATCCCTATCAAATCAACATGGTTCAGGTTTTTGATATTCGCGTGATGAATACCAACCTGGTAGAGTTACATGCTGAGCAGGTCCGACTCGGATTCCTGATCTCACACGATTACCAAAGCTGTAAAGCGGGTTGCGAAAACGATCGGGGTTATACCCTTGTCCAGGAGGCACTTCAGCACTTGTTAAATCATTGGTGGATCCCAATCTACATGGACGAAGATACTCAACAAATTAGTATCAGTAACAGAAATCCTACTCGGCGTCAAAGTCAGGATGTCCGATCAGTAGAAACTAACCTAGTAAGGTTACATTGTATTCAAAGTGGGCGTGGCCAGGTGCCCCCACACAACTATGACAGTTGTAACGTCTGTTCAGAAAGTAACCAAAGGTGTTACCTTGTGAGAACAGCTCTTCAGGGTCAAGTGGATCGCGGAGAAATCCGTCCATATCCAGGTTCTGGAACCATCAATTGGTCGCCAAACTACCTTGTTGAGCAAGTTGAGGATGTCCTCACGATCTCTGGTTATCACAGGACCAGGGATGTTTTTGCCATTATTCCTCTACTTGATGAATCCAGAGTTCCCAACCAGGAACGGATTGAGGTTACTTATGATGGTCAGAAAAATCAGAAGGTTCTCATAATCATCTATCTGCCGGGACCGTTACCGTATGAATCAGCTAAGGCTATCCCTTACAAATACGGTGCAACAACAATTGAAAATGGAAAGGAAATTCCATTACCCTCCGTCGTGAATATTGCAGACATCAGTCGAGTAACACGGAGCGGTCGAATCTTCAACCGAGGGGTTGGAGAGTCTAACAAAGAAAAGGAACTTCAGACAGAAATTCCTGATCCACCAGTCGGTCAATCCAGTAATCCCGACCTGTCGAAAGACAATGATGAGATGCTAAAGCTCATCTAAAGGAGTGAATTCAACATTGTTGATCAGCTGTTGCAAACTCCTTCAAAGATCTCAGTTTTATCACTGTTACTCAGTTCAGAAGCGCACAGAGAGGCTCTACAGAAAGTCTTGGAGCAAGCCTTTGTGGAACAGGATGTAACAATCAGACAGTTCGATAGTATTGTCTCTAACATCACTTCCTGCAACAATTTGGGATTTAGTGATGAAGAATTACCTGAAGAGGGTCGCCGTCATAACATGGCGCTCAACATTACAGTTAACTGCCAGGACGATGCTTTAGCTAGCGTACTGGTAGACACAGGGTCAGCCCTAAATGTTATGCCGAAGTCTACTTTGATGCAATTATCATTCAAAGGCCCTCCGATGAGAATCAGCGAGGTCGTCGTTAAAGCATTCGACGGATCCAGAAAAGCAGTTATCGGCGAAGTTGATCTTCCCATAACTATTGGTCCTCATACTTTCCAAGTCACTTTCCAGGTCATGGACATCCGGGGAACATACAGTTGTTTATTAGGAAGACCTTGGATACATCAGGCTGGAGCGGTTACCTCAACCCTCCACTAAAAGCTAAAGTTCGTCAAGGACGATCAACTCATCACGGTTTGTGGAGAACAGGCCTTGCTTGTGAGTAACTTGTCATCATCTACTGGTATAGAACTTGAAGAGGTTATTGGAACGTAATTCCAAGCACTATCGGTGAGCAAGAACAATCAGTTCGGAGGAGGAACGTCGATTTCCTCATACAAGGATACTATTAAAGCGGTCGAGAGTACCGATACAAAAGGATGGGGACAACTTGTCATTCCTACTGATAATAAAACAAAGAAGGGTCTTGGTTTTTCTGCAACCTGCACCCAGACAGCTGCCGGCGATGAAAGTCTTCAACCCATTCAGAACTTCTTCCACAATGGAGGCTTCCTCCAACCAGTGACTCAAGTAGTCCATGCTATCAATGAAGAGGATCCCTTTGACATAGATGAGGAATGAAAGTCTTATCTTAACGAGGACGGTTATGTGTCACGGGACGAAACGCAAATGCCATTTTGCTATCCCGCACAGAGTCCGAGATTTATACCCAGATCAGATGTTGAAATGATCTATGGAGATTGTGATCCGGAAGGATGCCGTGCTCCACCAAATTCATTAAAGGAAGACACTCTGATGAAAGACAACTTTGATTCTACCTACTATGGCCCAATGGATGGTCTGCCAATGTGGCAACCTTATCCAGGAGATTTGGGGCAAGAGAGTCAGCCGAACAACGAAAATCAGCTGACTGTCATTGAACAGAATACCTGTGTCCCCACCATGTCATGGGATCAACACTCAGGTCATTCAGAAATTACTCAACATGAAGATGAATTCGCAACGTTTGCAGGACTTGAATTCATCAACTATGCTTTTCCCGAGGTCAACGTCATCGAGAGGGATGACTCCTCCAGTTCCAAAGAAGTTTGGGACACTCTAGGAGAACCAAGTGGAAAGTTTGACTTCATGGTCAAGTACACCGCTCCCGAAAGCACTCGTATCAAGCTCGAAGATATCCAGCCAACTGGATGGGGAGATACAGCCGAGAGCACAAATACTATGCAAAATGCAACAGAGGAATCCTCCTACGACAATTCTGCCTGGGAGACAAATTCCAATGATCCCACTCCACCAGAAATCAGCGTCATTTCTAAAGACAAATCAAGGAAGGTTCCAGACTTTGTGTTTCACCGAGGAGTTCGCCGCCAGTGGGTTGCTGTCGAGGTTCCAAAGGTCGTTCACCAGTCAAAGTAATTGCCATCTTTAACCTTTCACCCTTCCCAGGTGAAACAGATGTTTTGATAGGGCTTGCTTTCTATAAATTTTCCCTCTTCGCTTTGCCCGAAGCGACAAAGTTTTGTTTTATAGGGCTGTAGTTTCAAGATTCGACTTGTTCATTAATAAAATAACGTCGTTCTGTAATTTCCGCATTATTTCCTGTTTTCTCTTGTTGCTTTTCTCAGAAAATGGTAATCCTAAAAAAACATTTAATAATAAAAAACAAGCAGTTTTTAAAAAAAAAATACACTGCACACACTCTTGCATTCTCTCTATCTCTTCTAAAAACAAATCATCACGTCATGCAGATTACTTGTTTTACACCCCGTTGAAACATACGATCCGATGCCTTCTCCCGACTTTGAGTTCCCGGTATTTGGGGCTGAAGAAGAAGTTAACGACGAAATTCCAGAAGAGATCTCCCGATTACTCAGACAAGAGGAAAGGTCCATTGAACCTCACAAAGAGCCGTTGGAAACGGTAAACTTGGGTTCGGAAAAAGAGAGAAAAGAAATCAGGATTGGAGCACTGCTCAGTCCAACTGCCAGAGAGGGTTTGATAAAGCTTCTCAAAGAATTTCCCGATGTGTTTGCTTGGTCCTATCAGGATATGCCAGGGATGGATACCAGCATCGTGGAACATCACTTACCATTGAGATCGGAATGTCCGCCAGTAAAGCAAAGGTTGAGACGCACTCACCCGGACATGGCCATCAAGATCAAGGAGGAGGTACAGAAACAGATCGACGCGGGTTTCCTCGCTACATCTGAATATCCTCAATGGTTAGCCAACATCGTACCCGTTCCTAAAAAGGACGGAAAGGTCAGAATGTGTGTCGATTATAGAGATCTGAATAAGGTTAGTCCAAAAGACGACTTTCCTTTACCACACATTGACATGCTGGTAGACAGCACAGCAAAGTTCAAAGTTTTTTCCTTCATGGATGGATTCTCGGGCTATAACCAGATCAAAATGGCGCCGAAAGACATGGAGAAAACTTCGTTCATTACCCCATGGGGTACCTTTTGTTACAAGGTAATGCCGTTCGGTTTGAAGAATGCCGGGGCAACCTATCAAAGGGCCATGACTACTCTGTTTCATGACATGATACACAAAGAAATCGAGGTATATGTCGATGATTTGATTGCAAAATCAAAAACAGAGAGTGAGCACGTTGAACATCTGTCAAAATTGTTCGAACGTTTAAGAAAATTCAAGCTCCGCTTGAATCCCAACAAGTGCACCTTCGGTGTCCGTTCGGGGAAACTACTAGGGTTTATCGTCAGCCAGAAAGGAATTGAAGTTGATCCTGACAAGGTCAAGGCCATTCAAGAAATGCCTTCTCCGAAAACTGAAAAACAAGTCAGAGGATTCCTGGGACGTTTGAACTACATCTCCAGATTCATATTCCTTATGACCGCCACGTGTGCGCCGATTTTCAAATTACTGAAAAAGAACCAGGATTGCGTTTGGTCAGAAGACTGCCAAACTGCCTTCGACAGTATTAAGGAATATCTGTTGAATCCGCCGATTCTATCACCTCCAGTGGAAGGAAGACCACTGATCATTTACCTCACAGTCCTAGAGGACTCAATGGGATGTGTACTTGGCCAACAAGACGAAACCAAAAGGAGAGAGTCTACCATTTACTATCTGAGCAAGAAGTTTACCGATTGTGAAACTCAGTACACGATGCTTGAGAAAACTTGTTACGCTTTGGCTTGGGCAGCTAAACGTCTTCGTCAGTACATGATTCGTCATACTACTTGGTTGGTCTCCGAGATGGATCCAATCAAGTACGTCTTCGAAAATCCTGCTCTCACGGAAAGGATTTCCCGTTGGCAGATGTTACTATCAGAATATGACATAGAGTACCACGCTCAGAAAGCTGTTAAAGGAAGTATTTTAGCTGATCATTTGGCTCACCAACCGATTGACGATCAGGAATCAATCGGGTTTGACTTCCCAGACGAAGATGTCATGTATCTCAAAATGAAAGACTGCAATGAACCGCTACCCTGTGAAGGGCCGGAACCAGGTTCCCAGTGGGGACTTGTCTTTGACGGAGCAGTTAATCATTACGGAAACGGAATTGGGGTAATCATTGTTACCCCTTAGGTTACCCACATTCCTTTCATTGCCAGACTTATGTTCAAATGTACGAACAACGAGGCCGAATATGAAGCTTGTTTTATGGGTCTCGAGGAAGCGATTGATTTAAGGATCAAAAACTTGGACGTATACGGCAATTCAACCCTGGTTATCAATCAGATAACAGGAGATTGGAACACATACCAATCAGGACTGATTCCTTACAAAGACTATGCAAGAAGGTTGCTACCCTTCTTCAACAGAGTTAACTTTCATCACATCCCTCGTGGTGAGAATCACATGGCTGACGCTTTAGCCACTCTCTCTTCCATGATTAGTGTAGGTCGATGGAATGACCTACCTAAGATTGACGTTATGTGCCTTGAACGGCCCGCCTACATCTTCGCGATCGAAGCAGTCATAGACGACAAACCTTGGTATCACGATATCAAATGCTTCCTTCAGAAACAAGAGTACCCACCTGGGGCACTCAGAAAAGACAGGAAAACCCTCAGAAGGCTAGCTGGAAGCTTCTTCTTGAGCGGTGACACTCTTTATAAGAGAAATTTTGACATGGTCTTGCTCCGATGCGTCGACAGACCAGAAGCAGACATGCTTATGAAAGAAATTCATGACGGTTCCTTTGGCACTTATGCCAACGGACACATAATGGCGAGAAATATTCTCAGAGCCGGGTACTATTGGTTGACCATGGAATCCGACTGCTACAAGTAAATGAGGAGGTTTCACAAGTGTCAGATATACTCCGACAAAATTCATGTACCGCCAACGCATCTTAAAGTTCTTTCTTCCCCATGGCATTTTTCCATGTGGGGGATAGACATTATTGGCTTGATTGAACCTAAGGCTTCAAACGGACATCGGTTCATTCTGGTAGCCATTGACTATTTCACCAAGTGGGTCGAAGCAGCGTCGTACGCTAATGTTACCCGACAAGTGGTGGTCCGATTTATCAAAAACAATCTCATCTGCCGTTATGGTGTTCCAAGCCAGATCATTACTGATAATGGATCTAACTTGAATAATAAGATGATGAAAGAGTTGTGCGCAGAGTTCAAGATTGAACACCATAACTCATCTCCCTACCGACCCAAGATGAACGGAGCGGTGGAAGCGGCTAACAAGAACATCAAGAAGGTTGTTCAAAAGATGGTTGTAACTTACAAAGATTGGCACGAGATGCTACCCTTTGCTCTTCACGGTTATCGTACATTTGTCCGCACTTCAATAGGGGCTACCCCTTTCTCTCTAGTGTATGGCATGGAAGCAGTGCTCCCCATAGAAGTAGAGATCCCATCAATCCGAGTATTGATGGAATCTAAGCTCACCGAAGCTGAATGGTGTCAAAGCCGACACGACGAACTGAATCTGATCGAAGAGAAGAGAATCACGGCACTATGCCACGGTCAGTTATATCAACATAGAATGAAGAGGGCGTTCGACAAAAAGGTCCGACCTCGTGTCTTCAGGAAAGGAGACCTTGTGCTCAAGAAGATACAATCATTTCTCTCTGATTCGCGAGGCAAATGGACTCCGAATTATGATGGCCCCTATGTGGTCACGAAAGCTTTCTCAGGCGGCGCCTTGAGACTTGCAACCATGGACGGAGAGGAATTTTCCTACCCCACGAATGTTGATGTAGTCAAGAAATACTTCGCCAAAACTAAAAAAAAAAGAACGTCTCGGTGGACTGAAAACCCGAAAGGGCGGTCCAGGCAAAAGTTAGAGACATGAAAAAAAATCATCCCGGTGGATTGGAAACATCATAGTACAATCCAGGCAAAAATTAGGGATAATGGCAAGTAACTATGTTCAACAGAGGCAAGTCCCTCAGCAGCAGTTACATCATCTCCAGTCAAGGTCATCTTCGACGGAAGCTCGGGATGCCCAGAACTCAAAGTTGGTAGAAGGATAGTGGTCGTTATGTTTCAACGTAGCCCTTTTCCCTGTAAATTACCATTTTCTAACTTTGTAAATACTCTTTGGAATCACGCGTTTGGCTGATCTCCATCTTATCAATAAAATTTGAGCCCTTGTGCTTTTGTTTGTAATTCTTACTTGTTTTAGCTTTACAGAACGACGTTGTTTAACTTAATCAACGATTCTTGAAATGAAACAAAGTGAATTTACTTGTAAAATTTTTACTGCTTTAAATTAAAGATGGCATTTCTTTTGACTGTTGAACATCAGAAGAACATCGATCGCTTCTCCAGAAGTAAGCGAACTTCAAAGTGCAGAATCAAAGTACTCCTTCTAAGCCAATGCGCCTGAATGAAGGATCAACTGTATCAGATGCGGTTTTCCCGTCTGATACCTTCGGCCGAGTTCTCATCTCCTAAGCCCGACCAACATAGCTCCCAACAGGGACTATCTCTCCTAAGCAAGGTGGAATTGATATTTTGAACCAACGGTACGTCTTCGCCCCGCGATGGCCGAGTATTTAGTCGTGTTCATCTTTTACTCTGTATGTCGCGTCTGTTTTGTCAGCATAAGCATACATACATCATGCATTTTTTATTTGCATTCACATTTCATATTGCATCACTATTGTTAGTTCGTGTATTGGCTGGAATTTTGGTAAAACAAAGTTGAACAATGTTGATGTCATATGTCTGATGTCATAACATTGGTTCTTATCATTAGCTGTTGCAGGGTTGCAGTTTTGTGGTCTGATGTTATACATGATGTCTTGACATCAGTTGACAAAACATCAGAAAACCATCTGGTGTGGTTTTTGTATTGCAGAATGTTAAGTTGCTGAAGTGTTAAAGTGCTGAAGAGTGATGTCACATGCGATGTCTTGACATCACTATACCAGAACATCAGTCTGTTGTGTTATTAGGGATGCGCGTGGTTCTGTTATTGGAGAGATATTCTGCTGAAGAGAGTGAGATATTGTAGGCGAATATCTTGGTAAAGATATATTCTGGTGCAATCATAAGTGGAGCAGATCTTGTTGCTATTTTTAGGGCTGAAAGATATGAAAAGATTTGAAGATAAAATCTGTTTTTAAATTCAAATCAAATCAGATATTTGGAGAAGATCTTGCAGCTGAATAGTGAAGATTTAAAAGATACATAATATCCTGGAAATATTATGTGGAGCTGATTTAAAGGTGTGGAAGATTAAAGATAAAATCTAGTAAAGATTGAAGATTTAATTGAAGATTTGATTGAGGATTTAATTGAAGATCTATTTGTAGCAGAAGATTTGATATGATTTGAAGGCCCAAATCCAGTTGGGAAATAGGTTATAAATAGAAGCATTGTAACCTAGTTTTATGGAGCCAGCCATCATGTAGATTATAAGGGTTGTGTTGGTTGATGAACCACCCGGTTTGTGGGATGGTCATCGTGTTTATCTCGAAGCCTGTAGGTAAGAGATGTATTGTTCTTGGAGGAAGCTTTGAAGCAACTCCAAAGGGGTTGTCATGGAAGTGTGTCTTCCAAAGTCTATGTGATAGAAAAGATTAGGAAATTAAGTTGTTGGTGCAGTGACGGTGTAGTTGACTACTAGACATCATTGAGATGATTGGAAGTGAGATGGAGTCTCTTACCTAGGGAGGACTTAGGTAGAAGGGTCATTGGGTAGGGATTAAATTAGGTAGATTGTCAATTGGTCTGTTGAGTCTGTAATTTGATACTACTAATAGTGGACTTCCTTCATGGCTTGGTATGCCCCCAGATGTAGGTTGGTTGAACCGAACTGGGCGAACAATTGTTTGTGTTCATATTCTGTTTCTATTATTGCCTTGTTCAGCAGATTGCGATGTTGTGACATTACACAAAGACATCACACATCTGTACCAGAATTTCAATTGGTATCAAAGCAGGCATCCTGTCTGTTTCTGGATGAGATCTAGGGAAGATACTTTCTGGTTCATGAGCAAGGAAGATAGTTTTGCTGAGTTATGGACTTGGTCAGTTCTCATGTTGTTTGAATGGTCCCTTGAAGTGGAGGATGGACTATTCATGATAGGGTATGTCAGGCATGGGGGTGAGCTGCTTTGTAGGGTAAATTATGCTGACCTGTTGCACCTGGAGTGTGGAGTTTTGTGAAATGTTCTTGCCTAAAGGTTGTTGCCTAAAGGTTGTTGAGGGGTTTTCTTTATCTGTGTTCCGCTGCATATATATCTGATGGATTATTCCTGGTGGTTTTGTGTTAAGGCTGGAACATTCTGTTCTCCTCTGAAGATGTATCACATGGTGTGGTGATACTTGAGGATATCTTCAACTAGCTTGGTAGAGTTGCCAAAGATACTTGTGGTTCATCCCAAGTCCACTCATAAAGGAACTCTTATATGAGCTTGTTGAAAAGAGGTCTGAAGAAAGGTATAAGCAATTTATTCATGCCTTAAACCTTACAAGGTCAATCTCTGAGTTGTGTTAAAGGATCTTTTGGTGTGTTTCTTGTGAAGAGAACTTATGTCCTACCAGTTGTTGGAACATAAAACCAGCAGATTGTGCAGAATCGTGTTGGATAAAGGTATGACATAACAGATGCTTGGGGGCTAAACAAATGTGTACTGATCACATCTGTTTGGAACCTACTCCTGGCTTGGAAGAGGAGGCATCTGAGTTGTGTGTCTAAGAAGTTTCCTCCAAGATACATGTCTTAGATATGTATGTCAAGAGATGATCAATTTAGTGTCAGTATGTCAAGGACATTTTCTCTGATATCTGAAAGTTCCTTCTGATCAAAGCAGCCTGTTGTTTGCAATCTTGTTTATAACCATGGAGCAGATTCTATTTGAAAGGATTTATATGTGTGTACCAACCATAGGATGAGCATGTGCAAGGAGAAGTTGGTGTTTTTCCAAAGGATTATGGTTCCCTGGTATCTGCATGAGAAGTTTCCTCTAAAGTTGGAGTTCAGTTTTGGAACGTTTTTTTGGCAAGGATTGAAGGGCATCCTTGTAGGTTGAAATGATGAAAGAAGGGGGTAGAGCCGAAGCATAAGAGTATCACTGTCAAATCTTTCATTCGGGAGTGAAGATTTTGATAAGTTATCTCTGAAACTTAGTTGTGGTGACCTAATGAGGAGGATCTTCCTGGTTATGATAAGATGCATGTTTCTGAGTTTCAAGATCATGAACTGGAGGAAGTTTCATCAAGAAAGAAGTTAAGCTTAATATGTCAATTCTAATGTCTCGACATCGCGCTACACATCAGCAGTTTATGGTAAATGCTAAGTCAAAGTCCTATTATATTGTAGCTGTTTTGAAAGATTGGAAGTAGCAGATTGTCTATGGTATGTTATCACTCTTAAGTTAGACAAGATGTCTGAACCTTGTGCTAATAAGAAGAAGCTTCTAGAAGAATGTGGGAGTTGATCAGATGTTGGTTGTAGTCTCCAAATCCTAGTAGATGTTTAATGTGATTTAGACTGATGTCGGAACTGATGTTGAAACATCACTTCAGTTCTTTGCTCAGAGTAGAGTGAAAGATCAAGACACTGACCTAACCTGGAAGGCTTTTGTGGTATGAATGGTTGTCATAATTGGTGTCATGAAGAAGATTCAGAAGATGCTGGAATCTGAAGAAGGGTTAAACCACAGGGATTTAAGATCAATTGTTGTGAGTATTTAATTGATTATCCTTGAAAGACAAGATTAAGGATGTTCTGTCAATTATTCTAACATCTTTTCATCAGAGGTTTGGAGAATCACGGGAGGGGTTCTACATTCGTTCACAAGTCGCCTAGGTGTTGACCTGGGATTATTGCTTAGCATCTGTTCCTAGAAAGTATTGTGATTGACTTGTTCAGATGATGGTGCTGTTGAAGATGAAGATGGAAGACTATGAAGACATCATAATCTTGATGGTTATAGCTTGGATCAGTTTATTTTTGATCTATGTGGTTTGGAGCATGGTGTTTGCTCTGGTTGTGAAGGTCGAGGATAAGTGACAGTTATCTCTGGCTTTCTACTGACGGCTCTACTAAAGGGAAGTGACATTCTTTGGTATAGCTATGGGGTAGTCTTGAACTACGTATTTTCTGAAGATTCAGATGTGGTAGGTTTGAAGTCTTTGGAGGTTCTGAGCAGGATGGAGTTTGTCTACTCAAACTTGATTGTTGAATCAAGTCTATGAGAGCATGGAAATCTGTTTCTGCAAAGGGAGGAGGTTCTTTTGAGTGGCATAAGGAAGAGCTGAATTCAACAGTTGGATGTCATAATGTTCTGACATCTAGCTTAACATCAGAAGTCTCAGTTGATGATGTGGCACATCAGCTTAAGATAGAGGTAATCTAAAGTAATGGAAGTTATGGATGCTTCAAAAAGATCTGTCTCATACAGTTTGCGGGAGCTGTGGTTTGAGAAGATGTTACATGACGAAGAGGCTTGGTGAATCCAAGATGTCTTTCTATGGAGCAAGTAGATCATGTGACTTGAAGATCTGGTTTCATTGGTGGATAAGGATATCTTGTGGGAGTTCTGAAGAAGATTGAGATCAATCAAAAGGCGGAATTTGGTTGGTTTCATTATGTGCATTCAAACAGGATGCTTGAAACTGATTGCTCTTGTGCAGAAGAGTATTTAGTTGAAAACGTAAGGAGGTTCTAATTCTCTAGGAGCTTGTGGCAGAAGTTCTAGGTTGAGGATGGAAGTATACCTTCTTTTGGTGGATGAGAGTTTATTTTTCTCTGGGTTCCTGAAGCTCTCTTTGTTCAAGCTGGTGACGCAGTGTTGTGTGAAGATCTTCAGTTTGGATTACTATGCTATTGTAAGTCCAGTTGGTGGAGCATATCAAGAATCATGGTGATGATGTCTTGGTGTGTGGCAGATGTTCTAACTTGTGTTGGGACATTATCTGGTTGGATATCCTTGGTAAAGGATGATTATGCTCTGGTTCAAGAACTTGGTACCTACATTATGCCTAAGGAGTGTCTACATAGTCATACGGGAGAGTGATGAAGTAGAAGGTCTGCCTTGGATGGAGAATGTAGAGAAGACTGAAGTAGATCAGGGTCTTGCTAAAGGCAGAAGAAAAGCCTGTGAAGGGGACATAGCCCTATTGACAAGTCATGCTAGAGAAAAGTTGATCAGCCTGGCAAGATGTGGAGTTCTGAAGCATGTGAAGATAAGGAATCTTGTGAATATGCAAGTCTGCAGTCTGAACCTTTTGCATCAGAGAGGGTGTGCGAGCTTATGGTATTTAGGTGTGTATGTTAACCTGAATAAGCTGCTCTGACTATGCTTTATTGGGAGCTTCTTGAAGAACTGCTATGCGAAATGAGTCCTTTGAATGGTAATGAGAAGTTGATATCCCAAAAGATGTTGCTGAATGGCGATGAGAAGAGATGTTGTAACATCATGATTGCTGATGGTTATATTTGGAAGATGATTGAGTTTGTCCGTGTGGAGTTGGATGCGTGGAGTCTGTGAACAGTGTCAAACCAGACAGGATACTTCATTGTGTTCTCCAAAAGTGAAAGTACAGTTTATGTATGTGCTCAGCAAGTGTGCTCAAATGTTCATATTCATATAGAGCATTTGTTAATCATGACAGGGGGAGTACTTGTCTAGGGATTTTGCAGCAAAGGGTGTCATAGGATTTACTTGTTGAGGTTTGTCAAATTGTGGCTAAAAAGGGGGAGAAATAGCCAAGAGAGTCAAGAGTATCAAAGAATGTCAAGTGCTGCTAGTTGTGATGCAGAAGTGCAGATATTGAGGGAGAGATTTATACAACAGAGTATTGGAGTGTTTGTGCAGCATGCTGAAAGCATTGTGAAGTGTAGCTGCTAGTGAAGACATCATAGCATTTGAAGAGTGCAGCCAAGCAGACATCAAGGGGGAGAGGTGCTGCACATTGTGCATAGTTGAACAGCTGGTATGCTGGTTCTTGTTTTGAGGGGGAGTTTGCCCTATGCTGATGAGGTGATTTCTGCATTGTTGGTTTTTGTTGCTGCTGGGTTCTCTGATGTTAGCAGAGATTGTTTTAGCCAAAATTAGCCAAAGGGGGAGATTGTTAGTTCGTGTATTGGCTGGAATTTTGGTAAAACAAAGTTGAACAATGTTGATGTCATATGTCTGATGTCATAACATTGGTTCTTATCATTAGTTGTTGCAGGGTTGCAGTTTTGTGGTCTGATGTTATACATGATGTCTTGACATCAGTTGACAGAACATCAGAAAACCATCTGGTGTGGTTTTTGTATTGCAGAATGTTAAGGTGCTGAAGAGTTAAAGTGCTGAAGAGTGATGTCACATGCGATGTCTTGACATCACTATACCAGAACATCAGTCTGTTGTGTTATTAGGGTTGCGCGTGGTTCTGTTATTGGAGAGATATTCTGCTGAAGAGAGTGAGAGATTGTAGGCGAATATCTTGGTAAAGATATATTCTGGTGCAATCATAAGTGGAGCAGATCTTGTTGCTATTTTTAGGGCTGAAAGATATGAAAAGATTTGAAGATAAAATCTGTTTTTAAATTCAAATCAAATCAGATATTTGGAGAAGATCTTGCAGCTGAATAGTGAAGATTTAAAAGATACATAATATCCTGGAAATATTATGTGGAGCTGATTTAAAGGTGTGGAAGATTAAAGATAAAATCTAGTAAAGATTGAAGATGTAATTGAAGATTTAATTGAGGATTTAATTGAAGATCTATTTGTAGCAGAAGATTTGATATGATTTGAAGGCCCAAATCCAGTTGGGAAATAGGTTATAAATAGAAGCATTGTAACCTAGTTTTATGGAGCCAGCCATCATGTAGATTATAAGGGTTGTGTTGGTTGATGAACCACCCAGTTTGTGGGATGGTCATCGTGTTTATCTCGAAGCCTGTAGGTAAGAGATGTATTGTTCTTGGAGGAAGCTTTGAAGCAACTCCAAAGGGGTTGTCATGGAAGTGTGTCTTCCAAAGTCTATGTGATAGAAAAGATTAGGAAATCAAGTTGTTGATGCAGTGACGGTGTAGTTGACTGCTAGACATCATTGAGATGATTGGAAGTGAGATGGAGTCTCTTACCTAGGGAGGACTTAGGTAGAAGGGTCATTGGGTAGGGATTAAATTAGGTAGATTGTCAACTGGTGTGTTTAGTCTGTAATTTGATACTACTAATAGTGGACTTCCTTCCTGGCTTGGTATGCCCCCAGATGTAGGTTGGTTGAACCGAACTGGGTGAACAATTGTTTGTGTTCATATTCTGTTTCTATTATTGCCTTGTTCAGCAGATTGCGATGTTGTGACATTACACAAAGACATCACACATCTGTACCAGAATTTCAACTATCACTTGAGTCGGTCTTGTCCTGCCGCGATAACCTTCCTCTCAATCGAGTTTGTCAGTTCTTTCCTCGTCAGGAATTGCTTCGTCTGAACAATCTCGCTACCAGTGTATCTCTAGATCAGAGTCGGCAATGGGCCACTTTGATAACTTGAACCTCTGAATGACCAGAGAAACCATTAACAGATGTCACTCTTCGCCATTGAAGATGATATCCTTGCTTTCCCGGATTAAGGAAAATCCCCAGAGAAAGCCTCTTAAACAGAGATTCGGCAGTACATCCGTGTTTCTCCGAAAACCCGCTGATGAAAAGGTCATCGGCACCTCAAAATTGGATCCCATCATATGGCATTTCTCCGGAAAGATCCCGAGAAAAGTATGATGCAATATCCCTAAGCAGAAGCAGTCTCTCAAGAGACTCGCTTTCCCCAGTAGAATCGACAAATGGCGTCTCCAACAGAGAAGTTTGTGCAACTCTACAACTCAGACGTTGGGTTCCCCAGTAAGTCTGACATCAAAATTTTTTCCGTCAAATGGCATCTCTCCAGGAAAATTCGGTGAGAAGTTTGAGGAAAACCGCTACAAATAGCGTCCCTTGTCAATAATGTTTATTGACAAAAGAAACTAAGACCAGTTCCTTGGTAGGAAACCAGGATCGAGGGGAAGTTTACATCAGAAACTAAGACCAGTTCCTTGGTAGGAAACCAAGATCGAGGGGAAGTTTAAATCAGAAACTAAGACCAGTTCCTTGGTAGGAAACCAGGATCGAGGGGAAGTTCAAATCAGAAACTAAGACCAGTTCCTTGGTAGGAAACCAGGATCGAGGGGAAGTTTACCTTTTCTAAGTATCAGTGCTTAGCAAAAGAAGATGAATGCGCAAGTTGCCATTCATAGCCATCAAAATTTCAGATATTCCGATATTTAATCCTCTTGCACCCCGAATGCTCGAATACTTTCGTCATTCACACCTTCGGGTCCAAGAAGATTAAATAGGGGCATCTGTAATACCCCAAATTTTGACCACTAAAGTTTCCCATCATTGTGCAAATCATAATCACAATATGGATGAATCATCATGCCTCATCAATCTCCTCAAGGAATTGTTGAGCATTGACTGCAATCAGAACTAGGGTTTCAAGCCCTCTCAGAGCTTTTAGACAAAGGATCAATTAAGAAATGACTTGATCTTCAACTTGTCTAACCTCTCAAGCATCCACAATGGATCAAAAGGACTCCCACTTCAAGGATTAAGCACAATGCTGCTCCCTTCTAGGTGGATCAAGCCTCCAGATCGACAGTGTCACCAAATTAGGGTTTTGATCGCCCAGGGCCTCCAGATGGGAAATTTCATCTGGGAACAAGCCAATGATCCAAAACATAACCTAATATACTCCATGGAACCTCATGAACCCAATCATCAAGTCAATTTTGCCTCAGGGGATGCATACATCAAAAATCAGGAATTAGGGTTTTTTGACCTAATTCACCCCTAAGTTGACTTTTGGGACAAACCATGAGCCAAGACCTTAAGGCATGATTTGAGGGTCTTTAATATACTATATTGATCCATTTGGAACAATGGATTGATCCAAGAAGCTTGAGCAACAAGTTTCATTTTCATCTGCACCACAATTAGGGTTTCGCGAGAAAAGTCAACTGTAACTTTGACTTTTGACCAGGACATGCTCCCAAGCCCTAATACATGAATAAATATACCCTATGACACCCATGGAACATGTCCATAAAGTTTGATTTAGGTCAAGGACATGATTTCCTGAAGAATTGCACAGTTTGGAATTCATCTGATAAAAAGTCAACTGTGCACAAAAAGTCAACTTTGACTTTTTGAGATTTTTCACCAAAATGGTTTTTTAACCCTAAAATGATGTTAATGTATGATTTGAACCATCATTCATCAAGAAAAATCAAAGAAAGTGAGATAACTTGTAAAAGGGGCAACCATAAAAACTTAGAAATTTTTCTAAGTTAAAATTAAAATGGCTAGGGTACCAACTTTGGAGGACCATAACTCCTAAACCACAAGGCCATTTTTTTCCATCCAAACCTTGATTTGTAGACCTCATTATCATCTACAAAAGCTTCAACTACAAGTCATTCCAATTCATTAAGGATTTTGAGTTATGGAGTGATCAAAGTGGCTGAAAAGTGAAAATGTCACTTTTTCCAACACTTAGTGAAATTTTCACTAAGTCAGAATTTGCCTTCACTTTTTGCCAAATGTAGGGGGATTTTTCACTTGGAATCAAAAGAGATCAAAACCAAACTTGTTCAAACAGTTGTTGTATCATGTAAGGGCTTTCCAAAATGGCCAAAAACATTGCCAAATTCAACTTACACCATGAGATACAACATTGTCAAGTTGCCTTGCTGAAATCTGTCAAAAGCAAGGCAGAATTTGCATTTTGGCTCGATTTGCCAAAATCAGCCAATTTCAATTGCTCCTATCCACTTGGAAACCTCTGAGGATTGAATCCAAAGGGGACAATCACTGAGCCAAGCCTCCAAGGTCCAAGGAACAAGAAATAGCATGTTGAACCTAGAGTTGCCAAAATAGGGACAAAACTCCAAATTTGGAATGAGGCATTCAATGGAACCATCAAGGTGGCATGGACTGAGCCATTCTCATCTGAAATCAGTCAAGACTTATCCAAGACCAAGGGAACCACAGCCCTGTGCCCTAACATCTAGTCAATGGCTAGAGGAGACTTGCATTTTCATTGGCCAACATTGAGGAAACACCTGCTGCAGTTGCCATTCACTATTGCAGCCAAAAAAAACTTGCTCTACTATAAATAGAGCTCACTTGTGTTTAGTTTAAGTACACCAAAGCCATCTAACAGATGCTTTCCTCAAAATCTCTTCTTTCACTCCAATTTTGCCTTCAAAGGCAAGTCACTATCGGGTTTTGAGATTGAGAGCAATTCCAATCAAACCAATCACTCACACACCTCACATACATCATATAGAAGTGATCCAAACACTCACATAACATCTGGAACACATATTTCACAAAATCACCAGCTGGTTGCTCAAACTTTCAATCAAGTTGCAGCTGAGATGCCATGAAGTGATCCAGCCAATTTCAATCAAGTCCAAGCATTCAAACACACTCCATAGGGTGTAGGGAAGCTGTTCAGATCATCACAACTCATCTGTAACACCTCCAACTCAGAAATCAATTTGCTCTTGCTGTCACGACTTGGAGGTAAGCATACACTTGGTCATCTCTCAATCTATGCATATTTCCTCGCACAATAATTTGGCCATATGTTCATAATCATGCATGGAATGTTTTCCCTCAATTAATTGCATTGTTTGAATCGTGTATCAAAAATCCTAGCCTTCATGCAGAAATTAGGGTTCTTGAGGTTTCTTTGTGATTTCTTGTTATATGTTTAATTTAAATGAAATTAAAGTACATAGACATGATCGTGAGGTTGAGACGAGCACAATGATGTGTGGATTGCATGTTATAATCAAGTATTCATGGAGATTGGATAGAAAATGCAAATCTGGGCAAACCCAGAAGTCGCGCGTGTTCTTGGGTGTTCTTGGCGCCTTTTTTCAAATATTTGAATATTTGAATTTTGTGATTTTGTTTAATTGATTAAAAAATTAATTTCTCTCTGAGTTTTAATGATTTTGAGTTGATTCTTTTTTTAATAATTCACAAAAATGTTAAAATATTTTATTTTACCAAAAAATCCCAAAAATATTATTTATTTTATATAATTGATATTTTTGCAAAGAATTAATGTTTTAATTATTTTTAACATTTAAAGTATTTTTTCCACATTGATTTTGCAACTTTTAATGCTTTCTAATTATTTTAGATCAATACTTAATTTTTGAAGCATTAATCCAAGATCACAATTTGTTTTCCATATGTTAAACAATTTTGATCATTTTAATTGAATTTTTATTCAATTAAATACATTTTTGGAAATAAATTAGGGTTTTGGATTAATTCAACCCTCTTAAATCATTTTCAAAACATTTTGGGCCTCTAATAGAGTGTAAGACCCAATCCTTTTTGACCAAATCATTTTTGGGCCTCACTTATTGTATAAGTCCCGATACCGTCAAAAAACAAATGGCGCGATCGTCGCCTTTTCAAAAATCATCTGGGCCTACCCTCGAGTAGTAAGACCCATTTCTCTTTCTTCAAAACATTTTGGGCCTCTATCAAAGTGTAAGACCCAACCCCCTTTTAACCAAAACCTTTTGGGCCTCACTTATTGTGTCAGTCCCTCTGCGTTAAAAGAAAACCTCGGCGCGATCGCCATTTTTAAACGAAAAGTCAACTGGGCCTACCCTCGTGTTATAAGCCCCACTCTTCTTCTTCAAAACTTTTTGGGCCTCTTGAGAGAGTGTAAGACCCATCCCTTTGTACATAAAACCTTTTTGGGCCACAGTCACTTGTATAAAACCCTCTGTACAAATTCAACGGTAAAACCCTGGGCCTCTCCTTGAGCTGTAAGCCCCAAATCTTTCTTTTTCAAAGCACTTTCTCCTTTGATTTTGAATATACAGTTGTTTTTAATCTTTCTTTGTTGAACAACTAACCAAACAGCATTGAAGCTCTACAACCGAGTAAGTGTTTATACGCTTTCATTTACTGCATTCATATCATATAACTGTTTTGTAGGGCTACTCACTGTAAGTCTCCTTTCACAAACTCATATATATATAACTGTATTGTGGGGCTGCTCACTGTAAGTCTCCTTTCATAAACTCATATCAACTATGTAATAATAGTATAGATATTAGAGTTTCCCCGGCAACTACGTCTAGAACTAGGTGACGCCGTTTCATTTAGTCATAGAAATAGACACCTAGATCCCCAAATAGGATCACCAGATACAATCTTCTCTTCGGCTGTACTCATTAGGAATCGTCAAGAAACTCTACTCCCAAAGATGAATGTTTTCTCCGTGAATGGCATCTTTGAGTTTCTTCCAAATTCTCGGACTTTCCTGACTTTGATCTATTCTCGGTGAATAGCATTGCCTTGAATTTCTCAGGGTTTGGGGACCCACGGGCTTCTTAAAAGCATCGGCCTCCTCTTGGGCATTGTACAAGGATCCTCAGGCTTCCTAAAAACAACCCCGCCTTCTCTTGGGCTTAGTACAAGGACCCGTCGACTTCTTAGAAGTATTCACAGCCTCCTCTTAGGCTTCGTATAATGATCTCTTCCTCCGGGAATGATAGCCTTCTCTTGGGCTTCGTACAAGGACCCGTCGGCTTCTTAAAAGTTTCCAGCCTCCTCTTGGGCTTTGTACAAATTGTCCCGACGAGCTCCTAGAGGTATAGGAACAGAACTTAGCAATCTTCATAGATCCGTCATTTCCATAGTCTACTACTGTTTCTCAAAGCATAGTACAAAAGATGAAACTCTAGACTTGGACAGTCTATTTTCCTTGAGTCCCAAAGACATTCTCAAGTGACCCTCTCGTTAGATAGGAAGAAACCCGTGGACTCGGACAGTCTCAATACCTTTTGGATTTCCCCTTTCCTTAAAAAAATAGGGAACAATCCCGATCCTCAGATCAAACCCATGAGTACAGTGTTGCTCACATAAGAACTGATTTTCTCTTTAAAAATTAGTATACTGGACCTGTCACTTAACTAAAACAGTCACCAGCAGATAGCCTCCTCTTGGGCTTTGTACAAATGATCTTCCCCAGCGGAACAAACTTTTCAGCCTCCATCTCGGGCCTTATACGAGATACAAAAAGGTTCTTATTGAGCCAAACAAATTTTAGCCATCCATCTCGGGCTTTGTACGAGATACAAAAAACACTCTCTTGTTGAGTATAAAAGACTCCCCTGTAGAGTCAAACCCTTTTTATCCTCTCTCTCAGGCTTTGTATGAGACACAAAAGACTCCCTCGTTGAGTCAATCACCCTTTCGCCTCCATCTCGGGCTTCGTACGAGATACAAATTCCCTTAAGCAAGAGTCAAACTCCTTTTCAGCCTCCATCTCGGGCTTCATACGAGCTACAAAAGACTCTCCAACTGAGTCAACCCTTTTAGCCTCCTCTTAGGCTTTGTATAATGATATCCCCACTGAGTCAACACCTTTTAGCCTCTCTCTCGGGCTTTGTACGGGACATAAAATAGCCTCCTCTTAGGCTTTGTATAATGATTTTCCCTAGCGGAAATTAGCCTCATCTTAGGCTTTGTATAAGGAAACTACTGGTTGATCCAATCAACCTTTTAGCATCAAACCTGTGCCTCGTTCACAGTACTCAAACATCAACAACTCCTTCCCTTTCATCTAATTGCTGTAAGCGGCAAGCCTTTGGATCCTCTATATCCATGCCACTGTCCTTCTTTTAGCATGAGGAATTCCTAAGGAAAGATGGCGTTGCTCTCTACACAGAGTTAAAGTCTTCTCCTTCAAGTTAAAACCCCTTCTTCGGAAATTATGGCATTGCTCGGATCCGCGTATCCCAGTTAAAGTAATTCTCCTTCATCCCTCTTTAGAGCTAACAAATTCTCTCTAAAGTTGAGACCTTTCAGCTTCACATCTTGTGCTTTGAACAAGATACAAACTTCCTGTCGCTTCATGTCTTGGGCTTTGAACAAGACACCAAAAACCAATTTCCTTCCATAGAATAGGAGGAACTACGAACGCTCTGATTTCCTTGTTTCGGTAAACGGGAATACGTAGGCATAAGATCGAAAGAAAAGATCTTAGCGAGCACACTAAACAAAAACCCAAAATCCCATACTTTCACATATCTATCAGAAAAGCAATCAGTCCTAACATCCTACACATCTCATCGAACCAATAACCTGAGTAAAACCCCGAATCTTTGAAGCATCTGTAACCGAACAGACCGCTGTTCAAACTCAGTATGCAAGCAGGGTTAGTTGGAGACATCTATTTCCCCTCCTTCATCAGCTTTAATAGGATAAAAAATGAATCGAGCTGTAGTAATAACACCGAAGAGCGGTTGTGCTTCACAACCACGTCCAAAAATCGCTCGCTACAGGTACTTGTGACTATGGAATGATGTACTCATATGATTCTGATGCCATGTTGGTTGGATATTGTGATGCTGATTGGGAAGGTAGTGCTAATGATAGGAAAAGCACCTCTGGTGGATGTTTCTTCTTGGGACACAACCTTATCTTTTGGTTCAGTAAAAAGCAAAATTGTGTGTCTCTATCCACTGCTGAGGCTGAGTATATTACAGCAGGAAGCAGCTGCTCTCGGCTACTTTGGATGAAGCAGATCTTGAAGGAGTACAATATTAAGCAAGATGTCATGACATTGTACAGTGACAACTTAAGCGCTATCAACATATCCAAAAATCTTGTTCAACATAGTAGGACAAAACATATTGACATCCGTCATCACTTTATCAGAGATCTTGTTGAAGAAAAAGTGGCCAGTCTTGAGCATGTAGCCACTGAGAAGAAACTGGCTGATATTTTCACTAAAGCTTTGGATGAAAACCAATTTGAGAAATTAAGAGGTGAACTCGGAATTTGCATTGTTGAAGAATTATAGCAATCAGCATTGATCATGCAGATTACAAGGAAAAGAAGACAACTGGTGTCAAATTTATGTCTAAAAAGGGGGAGTAGTAGTGGTGATAATATTGATATTGTGAGAGGGAGAAAGCCTCAGAGTGTGGAGCATCGACATGATCATTCTAGTCTTATGGTTTTTTTTTTGTTGGTAGGCTTGTGTTGGTGGTGTTGGGCTGTCATTTTATATGTTCTAACATCATTTCATTTGCTGTGTCTGGAAGAATGCATTCTCTCTGCAGTAGGTTGAGATGTTCAGGTGGAGTGTTCTTTCTTGATTCTTTTTTTAAAGTTTGGTTCTATTGTATGAACTTGCAAGAGTTCATGTGTACTTTTCTTGTGATTTTAGTTTTCCCCTTCAGGGGGAGTACTGGTTATGTATGACAGGGGGATCATTGTACTTGTCTAATATGGAGCTGCAAATTTGCAGTTTGTACAAAGCTTATATGTTCTCATGTAGCTTGTGTTGTTCTGTGATGTCAGACTAGATTGTAGCGCAATTTTTGTGGTTTCGAATCACTATCTCTTGAGTACTACAATTCGATTCATTTCTTATCCTATTAAGCTGATTAAGGAAGGGAAATAGATGTCTCCAATTAACCCTGCTTGCATGCTGAGTTTGAACAGCGGTCTGTTAGGTTACAGATGCTATGAAGATGTGGGTCTCTTTTCGGTTATTTTGTTAAGAATAGAGTCTGGGCGATTGGTGGGATTTTTAGGACTGATGCTTTTCGATTGACATGTGAGGGTACGAGATTTGGGTTTTGGATTAGTGTGCTCGCTAAGATTTTTCTTTCAATCTTATGCCTAGGTATTCCCGTTTACCGAAACAGGGAAATCAAAGCAATCGTAGTTCCTCCTATTCTATGGGAGCAAATGGTGTTTTTGTGTCTTGTTCAAAGCCCAAGACGTGAAGCTGAAAAGGTCTATTTGTATCTTGTTCGAAGCCCAAGATGTGAAGCTGAAAAGGTGTTGCCTTTAGAGAGAATTTGTCATCTCTAAAGGGGGTCTATTTATCACAACTGTTGGGTGACTGACTATAAAGGAGGATTAATTTAACCGGGATATGTGAATCCTAGCAATGCCATAATTTCCTTTATAGGGGGTTTTAACCTAAAGGAGAAGACTTTAACTCAGTATAGAGCAATGCCGTCTTTCCTTAGGAATTTCTCATGCTAAAAGAGGGACAATGGCGTGGATGTAAATAATCTAGAGGCTTGCCGCTTACATCAATTAGATGAAAGGAGTTGTTGATGTTTGTATCCTATGAACGAGGCACAGTTTTGATGCTAAAAGGTTGATTGACTCAACCGGGGTTTTTCTTATACAAAGCCTAAGAGGAGGCTATTGACCCAACAAGAGGGTGCTTTTTGTATCTCGTATGAAGCCCGAGATAGAGGCTAAAAGGGGTTGACTCAACAAGAGAGTCTTTTTAGATGTGTCTTGTATGATGCCCAAGACGGAGGCTAAAGGTTGACTCAACAAGAGAGTCTTTTATACTCATCAAGAGAGTGTTTTTGTATCTCGTACGAAGCCCGAGATGGAGGCTAAAGGTTGACTCAACAAGAGAGTCTTTTATACTCAACAAGAGAGTGTTTTTGTATCTCGTACGAAGCCCGAGATGGAGGCTAAAAGTTGTGACTCAACAAGAGAGTCTTTTTGTATCTCGTACGAAGCCCGAGATAGAGGCTTAAAGGATTGCTGTTTCAGTTGAGTGACAGGTCCAGTAGGTTGGTTAAATGAGAAAATCAGTTCTTATAAAGAGATTGATTAAAGGTAAGGCTATGCTTTGGGATTGATCAGAGGATCAGGGTTATTTCTTGTTCTTTAAGGAAATGGGGAATCCAGAGGGTATTGGAGACTGTCCGGGTCTACTGGTGTTTTTCCCTGCTTTTGAAAGGGACTTGAGAATGTCTTTGAGACTCAAGGGTCTTTGACTGTACAAGTCTAGAGTTTTATCTTTTGTACTATGCTTAAAGAAACAGTAGTAGTACATTCACGGTAGAAAGATCTAGACTCTTTGAAAGACTGTTCTATTAAGATGACTAATTTCTGTTCCTATACCTCTAGGAGGTCGTCGGGACAATTTGTACGAAGCCCAAGAGGAGGCTGGAAACTTTTAAGAAGCCGAGGGACAATTTGTACGAAGCCCAAGAGGAGGCTCTCTTCCCGAAGGAAGAATCCTTATACGAAGCCTAAGAGGATGTTGTGAATACTTCTAAGAAGCCGTAGGGTCCTTGTACAACGCCCAAGAGGAGGTGAGGATGCTTTTAGGAAGCCTGTGGGTCCCCAAACCCCGAGAAATTCAAGACATACCATTCACCGAGAATGGATCAAGCTAGGAAAGTTTGAGAATTTGGAAGAAACTCAAGAGATACCATTCACGGAGAAAATATCATCTTTGGGGAGTAGAGTTTCTTTGACAATTTCTAAGAGTGACAGTCTGAGAAAGGGTTAAAAAAGAATCTACCTTTCACATCTCCATATTGTTTAACCCCAAGAGGAGGGAAGACTGTGTCTGGTAATCCTATGGGGGATCTAGTTTTGACTATTTAATAGTGATCAACAGGGCTTAGTGCTAGACGTAGTTGCCGGGGAAACTCTAAATATCTATACTAGTATTACACAGTTGATATGAGTTTATGAAAGAAGACTTACATTGAAACAACCCCACAATACAGTTATATGTATATGAAAGCGGATAAAGAAAGCATATAAACACTTACTCGGTTGTAGAGCTTCCATGCTGTTTGGTTAGTTGTTCAACAAAGAAAGATTGAAAACAACAGTATATTCAAAATTAAAGGAGAAAGTATTTTGAAAAGATGTTGGGGCTTATAGCTCAAGGAGAGACCCAAGGTTTATCAGTGATCGCACTTTCGTTTTGTACAGAGGGACTTATACAAGTGACTGAGGCCCAAAAAAGGTTTTCTGTACAAGGGGATAGGTCTTACACTCTCTCAAGAGGCCCAAGTGTTTAAAGAAAAAGAATGGGGCTTACAACACGAGGGTAGGCCCAGATGATTGTTTTTTTATTGGCGATCGCGCCGAGGTTTTCTTTTAACGTAGGGGGACTTATACAATGTCTGAGGCCCAAAAAGTTTTGGTTAAAAGGGGAGTGGGTCTTACACTCTAATAGAGGCCCAAAAGATTTATTTTTGTACAAGTGGTGGGGCTTACAGCTCAAGGAGAGGCCCAAGGTCATTTGTTTGAAAATGGCATTCGCGCCGAGATTTTTGAAAACACGGTGGGTGTTATACAATGCATTGAGGCCCAAAATGGTTTAGTTTTAAAAAGGGGGTTGGGTCTTACACTCTAATAGAGGCCCAAGAGATTTTGAATGAGTCTTATAGCTCGAGGAGAGACCCAGGGTTTGTTTTTCAATGGACGATGATCGCGTCGAACTTTTTGAAATACAACGGGACTTATACAATAAGTGAGGCCCAAAAATAGGGTTGTATTTACAAAGGATTGGGTCTTACACTCTACTAGAGGCCCAAAAGTGTTTGAAATTGTTTGATGAGGGTGAAAATCAAAGAAACTCTAATTTCTTATTCTTTAAAAGTAAATATTTAAAGAAAATCAAATAAAATACCAAATAAGTTTGAATAAACCATTTGTGATTTTTGTTTAAGGTTTGAGAAATGAAGGATTAATCACAAGATGAATTAAAACTCACTTGGTTTTTATTTTCAAAGTAAATATTCACTTTTAAAATGTTTAAAAACATTAAAAAGGAATTTATTCACAAAAATACTAATTATATTAAATAAATAATATAAACTTAATTTTTTTGTGGAATAAAATATTTCAACATTTTTGTGATTTTTTGCAAAAAGAACCAATAAAAAATAATTAATATTGAAAGAGTTATTAATTTCCCAATTAATTAACAAAACATGAAAATAATGGAAAAATAGCAAAAATGTGAAAAAACACAAAATGGCATGGGTGGGGTTTGAACCCACGACCTCAATGTTATAGGGCGCGCGCCTTACCACTGGGGTGGTGATACATCCATTGCTTGAAGTGAAACCACAAATATACAAGGCATGCCTTGTTTTCTAGGCCTGGTCAGGGCAAGGCAAGGCAAGTTTTGCCAAGAAACAGGAAGGTCCATAACTTTATCATTTCTCAATGGTTGGGGACAAAATTTATATGCATCTGGCCTAGAATTTCACAAGGAATCCAATGGTGGTTGTATTTTTTTCAGATCATACTCCCTCCTCAAAACTCAATAGTGGTTTTGAAAAAGGCCTATAATTGCATTTTCTATGCTACACTTTGATACAGGCATGAATTACATGATGAATTGGTTCAAACACAACATATATAACATGTATGAGGTGTGTATGATCAGTGGACTTCAAAGCAATGCATATTTTGGAAAGTTCAAGTCATGATGCTTACCTCTTTTTGAGCTTTTGGAGTTTTCTGTGCAATCTGCCAAACTTCTTATTCCAGAAACGGTTTGATGCTTTGGACACTCTCAAATGATCCCTTAGAAGCTTTTAGGATGGTTGGAATCAGTTGGAACCTGCAAAAACACAAACCGACCCTTTCTTGCAAAAGGGGTTAAAACGACCAAAATAACAACTCTCTCAAATGGTGTTCCAGATGGGGGGAACCATTTGGGACAGTTCAAGGATGTTATTTGGAGTGTGTTTGAGGTTTTATCTGGTTGACTGAATCAAGACATGGCTTGAAAAATGCACAAAAGGCCTATTTTGAGGTTTTGAGAGGTGACTTTGTGATTTTGGTGTTACAGGTCACTTTTGATAGTTTGGATCACCTACATATGATGTTTATGAGGTGTTAGGATCATGAGTTGTGATGGAAATGCTCCCTAACTCAAAAACTCAGAGTTACCTTGCTAAATAAGGCATTTTTGCCTAAAGAGAGGGATTTTGAGGAAAACATCTGTTTGATGGCTTTGGTGTACTCAAACGGAGCACAAATGAGCTCTATTTATAGTAGAGCAAGATTGTTTTGGGATCAATAGTAAAAGGAAACTGCAGCAGAGGTTTGGCCAATGGTTGCACTTTGGAATCCAAGTCTCCTCTAGCCATTGACTAGAGGTTAGTGTAGTGAGCGATTTTGGACGTGGTTCTTAAGCACTGGTCGCTCTCTGCGGTTGAGTTTACTACAGGTCGATTCATTTTTTATCCTGAAATTCTGGTACCAGACGTGTGATGTTAAGGTGCGATGTCACAACAACACACTCTGCAATAATGGACAGAATAAGCAACAGGAAAACACAAGGAATTGTTCACCCAGTTCGGTCTAACTACCTACGTCTGGGGGCTACCAAGCTAGGGATGAAATTCACTACTTGTAGATATAATTTACAGACTCAACACACCAGTTGACAATCTCCTAAACTTATACTCTACTAGTGACTTTCTACCTAAGAAACCACTTAGATATGAGAACACTACTCAATCCCCTAAAACACTCAAAGAACAACCTCTTTGAGATCCCTTGATCTTGCTTCCTAGCTTCGATCAATCAACAACTCTCTATTACTTCACAGCTTCTAGAGAGGACAGAAAATTCAACACCTATTCAACCTAGAATAGTGTGATTACAAGTACTCTAAACAAACCCTAGACTCTAAGCCTCCAGCTCTTGATCTTCAATCTGTTTTCTGTACCTTCTTCCTTGGTCTTGTGCGCTTTATATAGCTCCTTGAATTTGGATTGGATTTGTCACAATATTTGATCAAATTTGTTAATTAAAAACTGAATCTTTTAAAACAGATTTTATCCCCAAAATCTTTTTAAATCTTCCACCTTTTAATTCTCCAACAAACCTGCAATCAAATCTCCCATGTAACAGAAAATATCTAGCCCAAGATATTCTCATCCAACGAGTCAACACTCTCCACAATTCCAGCTAATACGCGACCCTAATAACAACAAGCCCATGCTGTCATTAGCTTCAGTTCTGCAGGTCTGATGTTATAACATCACCTATGTGACATCAGACATCCACTTCAGCAACTAGCAACCTTAACACAGCCCAGTGTTAAGTGCAATGTTATGACATCAAGCCCATGACATCAAACATAGTTAACCTTCACAACTTAGTACAGCCCAGTACTAAGACTCAATGCTGCAACATCAACACCATGACATCAGCATTGAACACCTTGTTGTTTTACCAAAATTCCAGCCAATCCAGGAACTTACATATCCTATTGTAAGCTGATGAAGGAAGGGAAATAGATGTATCCAATTAACCCTGCTTTGCATACTGAGTTTAAACAACTGTCTGTTAGGTTACGAATGCTACAATGTGGGGGGCCTTTGTACTGGTTATTTGTATTTTCACCAATACTGTTTTCTTTCTTTTATCTAGGCAAAGGGTTTCTGAAGGGGAACAAGATTAGGATGTTAGGACTGATGTTTTTGGATTACTGCTTTTGAAATGGGATTTGGGTTTTTTGTTGATTGTGCTCGCTAAGATCTTTTCTTTCGATCTTATGCCTACGTATTCCCGTTTATCGAAACAGGAATATCAGAGCGTTCGTAGTTCCTCCTATTTTATGGGAGGAAATGGTGTTTTGGTGTCTTGTTCAAAGCCCAAGACATGAAGCAAAAAGGTAGTTTGTATCTTGTTCAAAGCCCAAGATGTGAAGCTGAAAAGGTTGTTTGTATCTTGTTCAGAGCCCAAGATGTGAAGCTGAAAAGGTCTCAACTTTAGAGAGAATTTGTCATCTCTAAAGAGGGGAGAAGGAGAATTACTTTAACTAAGATACGCGGATCCGAGCAATGCCATAATTTCCGAAGAAGGGGTTTTAACCTGAAGGAGAAGACTTTAACTCAGTGTAGAGCAACGCCATCTTTCCTTAGGAATTCCTCATGCTAAAAGAAGGATAGTGGCATGAATATAGATGATCCAGAGGCTTGCCGCTTACAGCGATTAGATGAAAGGGAAGGAGTTGTTGATGTTTGTTTACTGTGAACGAGGCACAGGTTTGATGCTAAAAGGTTGATTGGATCAACCAGTGGTTTTCTTATACAAAGCCTAAGAGGAGGCTAATTTCCGCTAGGGAAAATCATTATACAAAGCCTAAGAGGAGGCTATTTTATGTCTCGTACAAAGCCCGAGAGAGAGGCTAGAAGGGTTTGACTCCACAAGAGAATCTTTTATACTCAACAAGAGAGTGTTTTTGTATCTCGTATGAAGCCCGAGATGGAGGTTGTTGCTTGTTTGGCTCAATAAGAACCTTTTTGTATCTCGTATAAAGCCCGAGATGGAGGCTAAAAAGGGTGATTGACTCAACGAGGGAGTCTTTTATGTGTCTCGTACAAAGCCCGAGAGAGAGGCTAAAAAGTTTGTTCCGCTGGAGAGAATCATTTGTACAAAGCCCAAGAGGAGGCTAGTGTAGCTGTTCAGTTGAGTGACAGATCCAGTATACTGATTTTGAAAGAGAAAATCAGTTCTTATATGAGCAACACTGTACTCATGGATTTGACCTGAGGATCGGGGTTGTTCCCTGTTCTTTAAGGAAACGGGGAAATCCAAAGGGTATTGAGACTGTCCGAGTCTACGGGTTTCTTCCTTTCTAACGAAAGGGTGCTTGAGAATATCTTTGAGACTCAAGAAAAATAGACTGTCCAAGTCTAGAGTTTCATCTTTTGTACTATGTTTTGAGAAACAGTAGTAGACTCTGGAAAGGACTGATCTATGAAGATTACTAAGTTTTGTTCCTATACCTCTAGGAGGTTGTCAGGACAATTTGTACGAAGCCCAAGAGAAGGCTGGAAACTTTGAAGAAGCCGATCGGTCCTTGTACGAAGCCTAAGAGAAGGCTATCATTCCCGGAGGAAGAGATCATTATACGAAGCCTAAGAGGAGGCTGTCAATACTTCTAAGAAGCCGACGGGTCCTTGTACTAAGCCCAAGAGGAGGCTAGGTTGCTTTTAGGAAGCCTGTGGGTCCTTGTACAATGCCCAAGAGGAGGCCGATGATTTTAAGAAGCCCGTGGGTCCCCAAACCCCGAGAATTTGGAAGAAACTCAAAGATGCCATTCACGGAGAATACATTCATCTTTGGGAGTAGAGTTTCTTGACGATTCCTAAGGAGGACAGCCGAAGAGAAGACTGTATCTGGTGCTCCTATTGGGGATCTAGGTGTCTATTTCTACGAATAAATGAAACGGCGTCACCTAGTTCTAGACGTAGTTGCCGGGGAAACTCGAAATATCTATACTATTATTACACAGTCGATATGAGTTTATGAAAGGAGACTTACAGTGAGCAGCCCCACAATACAGTTATATATATGAAAGCAGTAAATGAAAGCGGGTAAACACTTACTCGGTTGTAGAGCTTCCATGCTGTTTGGTTAGTTGTTCAACAAAGAAAGATTGAAAACAACAGTATATTCAAAATCAAAGGAGAAAGTGCTTTGAAGAAGAAAGATTTGGGGCTTACAGCTCAAGGAGAGGCCCAGGGTTTTACCGTTGAATTTGTACAGAGGGTCTTATACAAGTGACTGTGGCCCAAAAATTTTTTTGTACAAAGGGATGGGTCTTACACTCTCTCAAGAGGCCCAAAAGTTTTAAAGAAAAAAGAGTGGGGCTTATAACACGAGGGTAGGCCCAGTTGACTTTTCGTTTAAAAATGGCGATCGCGCCGAGGTTTTCTTTTAACGCAGAGGGACTTATACAATAAGTGAGGCCCAAAAGGTTTTGGTTAAAAGGGGGGTTGGGTCTTACACTCTAATAGAGGCCCAAAAAGTTTTTGAATGGGTCTTATAGCTCAAGGAGAGGCCCAGATGGTTTTAAAAAAGGCGACAATTGCGCCGTTTGTTTTTTGACGGTATCGGGACTTATACAATAAGTGAGGCCCAAAAATGATTTGGTCAAAAAAGGATTGGGTCTTACACTCTATTAGAGGCCCATGAGTGTTTGACAAAGTTATTTTTGAAAGGGAAAATCAACAAAACCCTAATTTCATCCTTTTAAAAGTAATTTTTCAATGAAAAATTAATTAAAATGATACAAAATCCCACATAAGTTTGAATAAACAACTTGTGATTTTGGTTTTAGGTTTGAAAATGAGGTATAAATCACAAGAGATATTAAAACTCATTTGGTCTTGATTTTTCAATATGGATATTTATTTTTAAAATGGTTTAAAAACAAATAAAGACATTTATTCACAAAAATACTAATTATATTAAATAAATAATATAAATCTATTTTTTTTGTGGAAATAAATATTTCAATATTTTTGTGATTTTTTGCAAAAAGAACCAATCAAAAATAATTAAAATTGAGTGATTTATTAATATTCCAAATAATTAACAAAACATGAAAATAAATTGGAAAAATAGCAAAATGTGAAAAATCACAAAATGGCATGGGTGGGGTTTGAACCCACGACCTCAAGCATACAAGGCACGCGCCTTACCACTGGGGTGGTGATACATCCATTGTTTGAAACAAACCAACAAATATATAAGGCATGACTTGGTTTTGGCTTGCCCAAGGGAAGTTTTGGCTAAAAAACGTGAAGGTCATAACTTTCTTAATTCTTAATGGATTGAGACAAAATTTATATGTATCTGGGCCAGAATTTCACAAGGAATCCAATGGTGGTGGTGGTTTTTTCAGATCACACTCCCTCCTCAAAACCCGATAGTGGTTTTGAAAATGGCCTATAATTGCATTTTTTGTGCTACAACTCAATACATGCATGAATTACATGATCAATTGGCACAAACACAACACATATGACATGTATGAGAGATGCATAATCAATGGACTTCAAATGCACACATGTTTTGGTGACTGCAAGTTGAGATGCTTACCCTTCTTTGAGATTTTGGAGTTTTCTCAGCAATCTGCCAACTCCCTTGCTCTAGATATGATTTTATGCTTTGAACAACCTCAAATAATCCCTTGGATGCTTTGAGGATGATTGGAATCAGCTGATACCTGCAAAAACACAAACTGTCCCTTTCTTGCAAAAGGGGTTAAAAGTGACCAAAATAGCAACTCTCTCAAATGGTGTTCCAGATGTATGAAACCATTTAGGACAGTTCAAGGATGATATTTGGAGTGTGTTTGAGGTTTTATCTGGTTTGGAAAGTGACTGAATCAAGACATGGCTTGAAAAATGCACAAAAGTGCCATTTTGAGGTTTTGAGAAGTGACTTTGTGGTGTTGTGATTACAGGTCACTTTTGATGGTTTGCACAACTTACATATGATATATATGAGGTGTGTGTGTGATTGGTTTGAGTGGAATTGCTCTCTAGCTCAAAAACTCAGAATTACTTGCTTTGGAAGGCAAAATTGGAGTGAAAGAAGAGATTTTGAGGAAAGCATCTGTTAGATGGCTTTGGTGTACTCAAACTGAACACAAATGAGCTCTATTTATAGTATAGCAAGTTTGTTTTGGCTGCAATAGTGAATGGCAACTGCAGCTGGTGTTTCCTCAATGTTGGCCAATAAAAATGCAAGTCTTCTCTAGCCATTGACTAGAGGTTAGGGCACAGGGCTGTGGTTCCCTTGGTCTTGGATAAGTCTTGACTGATTTCAGATGAGAATGGCTCAGTCCATGCCACCTTGATGGTTCCATTGAATGCTTCAATCCAAATTTGGAGTCTTGTCCCTATTATGGCAACTCTAGGTTCAACATGCTATTCCTTGTTCCTTGGACCTTGGAGGCTTGGCTCAATAATTGTCCCCTTTGGATTCAATCCTCAGAGGTGTCCTAGTGGATAGGAGCATTTAAAATTGGCTGATTTTGGCAAATCGAGCCAAAAATGCAAAATCTGCCTTGCTTTGACAGATTTCAGCAAGGCAACTTGACAATGTCATATCTAATGGTGTAAGTTGAATTTGGCAATGTTCTTGGCCATTTTGGAAAGCCCTTACATGATACAACAACTGTTTGAACATATTTGGTTTTGATCTCTTTTGATTCCAAGTGTAAAATCCCCCTACATTTGGAAAAAAGTGAAGGCAGATTCTGACTTAGTGAAAATTTCACTAAGTGTTGGAAAAAGTGACATTTTCAATTTTCAGCCACTTTGATCACTCCATAACTCAAAATCCTTAATGAATTTGAATGAATTGTAGTTGAAGTTTTTGTAGATGATAATGAGGTCTACAAATCAAGCTTTGGATGGAAAAAATTGGCCTTGTGGTTTAGGAGTTATGGTCCTCCAAAGTTGGTACCCTAGCCACTTTAATTTTAACTTAGAAAAATTTCTAAGTTTTTATGGTTACCCCTTTTACAAGTTATCTCACTTTCTTTGGTTTTTCTTGATGAATGATGATTCAAATCATACATTAACATCATTTTAGGGTTAAAAATCCATTTTGGTGAAAAATCTCAAAGAGTCAAACTTGACTTTTTGTGCACAGTTGACTTTTTATCAGATGAATTCCAAACTGTGCAATTCTTCAGGAAATCATGTCTTTGACCTAAATCAAACTTGATAGACATGTTCCATGGGTGTCATAGGGTATATTGAATCATGTATTAGGGCTTGGGAGCATGTCCAGGTCAAAAGTCAAAGTTACAGTTGACTTTCCTCGCGAAACCCTAATTGTGGTGCAGATGAAATTGAAACTTGTTGCTCAAGCTTCTTGGATCAATCCATTGTGGCAAATGGATCAATGTGGTATATTAGAGACCCTCAAATCATGTCCTGAGGTCTTGGCTCATGATTTGTCCCAAAAGTCAACTTAGGGGTGAATTAGGTCAAGAAACCCTAATTCCTGATTTTTGATGTATGCATCCCCTGAGGCAAAATTGACTTGATGAATGGGTCCATGAGGTTCCATGGAGTATATTAGGTCATGTTTTGGATCATTGGCTTGTGCCCAGATGAATTTTCCCATCTGGAGGCCCTGGGCGATCAAAACCCTAATTTGGTGACACTAGCAATCTTGAGACTTGATCCACCTAGAAGGGAGCAGCATTGTGCTTAATCCTTAAAGTGGGAGTCCTTTTGATCCATTGTAGATGCTTGGGAGGTTAGACAAGTTGAAGATCAAGTCATTTCTTGACTGATCCTTTGTCTAAAGCTCTGAGAGGGCTTGAAACCCTAATTCTGATTGTAGTGAATGCTCAACAATTCCTTGAGGAGATTGATGAGGCATGATGGTTCATCCATATTGTGCTGATGATTTGCACAATGATGGGAAACTTTAGTGGTCAAAATTTGGGGTATGACAGTTAGGGCACAAGGCTGTGGTTCCCTTGGTCTCGGATAAGTCTTGACTGAATTCAGTTGCAAATGTGTCACTCCATGCCACTTTGGTGTATGTATTGAATGCTCCAATCCAAAATTGGAGTCTTGTCCCTCTTTTAGGCAATTCTAGGTTTGGCATGCTACTTCTTGTTCCAAGGACTTTGGAGGCTTGGCTCAGTGTTTGTCCCCTTTAGATTTGATCCTCAGATGTGTCCAAAGTGATGACAAGGCTTGGAATTATCTGATTTTGCCAAATCGAGCAAAAATGAAAAATTCTGCCTAACCTTGGCAGTTTTCAGCAAGGCATATTTCCATTGTCAAATCTCATGGCCCAAGTGGAATTTGGTGATGTTCTTGGCCCCTTTGGAAAGCCCTCATATGATACAACAACTGTTTGATCATATTTGGTTTTGATACCTTTTAGATCCAAGTGAAAAATCCCCCTACATTTGGAAAAAAGTGAAGGCAGATTCTAACTTAGTGAAAATTTCACTAAGTGTTGGAAAAAAGTGACATCTTCACTTTTTGTGATTTTGATCATTCCATAACTCAAAATCCATGATGAATTTGGAAGGAGGTCAGTTCTAAGCTTTTGTAGAGGGTAATGAGAGCTATAAATCTATCTTTGGATGGGGAAAAATGGCCTTGTGGTTTAGGAGTTATGATCCTCCAAAGTTGGTACCCTTGCCACTTTGTTCATAACTCAGAAAATTTTCTAAGTTTTTATGGTTACCCCTTTTACAAGTTATCCCACTTTTCTTGATTTTTCTTGATGAATGATGATTCAAATCATACATTAACATCATTTTAGGGTTAAAAAACCATTTTTGTGAAAAATCTCAAAAAGTCAAAGTTGACTTTTCTGCACAGTTGACTTTTTGTCAAATGAATTCCAAACTGTGTGATCCTCTATGAAATCAAGTCCTTGACCTAAATCAAACTTGATGGATTGATTTAATAGGTGTTATAGGGTGTATTGAATCATTTCCTAGGGTTTGGGAGCATGTCCTGGTCAAAAGTCAAAGCTACAGTTGACTTTTCTCGCGAAACCCTAACTGTGGTACTGATGAAATTGAGACTTGTTGCTCAAGCTTCCTGGATCAATCCATTGTTACAAATGGATCAATGTGGTATGTTGGAGACCCTCAAATCATGTCTTGAGGTCTTGGCTCATGATTTGTCCCAAAAGTCAACTTAGGGGTGAATTAGGTCAAGAAACCCTAATTCCTGATTTTTGATGTATGCATCCCCTGGGGTCAAATTGACTTGATGCTTGGGCCCATGAGGTTCCATGGAGTATTTTAGGATATGCTTTTAAGCATTGGCTCATGCCCAGAGGAAAATTTCCATCTGGAGGCCCTGGTCGACCAAACCCTAATTTAGTGACACTGGCTATCTTGAGGCTTGATCCACCTGGAAGGGAGCAACCTTGTGCTTAATCCTTAAAGTGGGAGTCCTCTTGATCCATTTTAGATGCTTGGGAGGTTAGACAAGTTGAAAATCATGTCATTTCTTGATTGATCCTTTGTCTAAGCACTCTGAGAGGGCTTGAAACCCTAATTTTAACTGTAGTAAGTGTTCACCCATCTTTGGGGAGACTAATGGTTCATCCATATTGTGATGATGATTTGCATAATGATGGTAAATCTTAGTGGTCAAAATTTGGGGTATGACAGATGCCCCTATTTAATCTTCTTGGACCCGAAGGTGTGAATGGCGAAGGTATTCGGGCATTCAGGGTGCAAGAGGATTAAATATCAGAATACCCGAAATTTTGATGGTGATTATGAATGGTAGCTTACACATTCATCCTATTTTGTTAAGCAATGATGCTTAGAAAAGGTAAAAACGTCCCCTCGATCATGGTTTCCTACCAAGGAACTGATCTTAGTTTCTGATGTAAACTTCCCCTCGATCCTGATTTCCTACCAAGGAACTGGTCTTAGTTTCTGATGTAAACTTCCCCTCGATCCTGGTTTCCTACCAAGGAAATGGTCTTAGTTTCTGATATAAACTTCCCCTCGATCCTAGTTTCCTACCAAGGAACTGGTTTCAGTTTCTGAAATAAACTTCCCCTCGATCCTGGTTTCCTACCAAGGAACTGGTCTCAGTTTCTGATATAAACTTCCCCTCGATCCTGGTTTCTTACAAAGGAACTGGTCTCAGTTTCTGGAATAAACTTCCTCTCGATCCTGGTTTCCTACCAAGGAACTGGTCTCAGTTTCTTTTGTAAAAAAACTTTCTTGACAAGGGACGCTATTCGTAGCAGTTTTCCTCAAACTTCTCGCCAAATTTTCCTGGGGAGATGCCATTTGATAGAAAATTTTTGATGTCAGACTCGCTGGGGAACCCATTCACCTGAGTTGTAGAGGTGTACAAACTTCTCTGTTTGGAGACGCCATTTGCCGACTCTACTGGGGAAAACAAGTCTCTTGAGAGACTGCTATCTGTTCGGGGATGTTACATCATACTTTTCTCGGGATCTTCCCGGAGAAACGCCATATGATGTGATCCAATTTTGAGGTGCTGATGACCTTTTTATCAACGGGTTTTTTCCCGGAGAAAAACTGTTGTATTGCCGAATCTCTGCTTAAGAGGCTTCCTCTAGGGATTTTCCTTAATCCAGGAAAGCGAAAATATCATCTTCAATGGCAAAGAGTGACATCGGTTGAAGGTTCTCTGGTCTTTTAGAGGTTTAAGTTATCAAAGTGGTCAAGGGCCCACTCCAATCCAGAAATAAACTGGAGGAGAGAGATTGTTCAGACGCAACACTTCCTGACGAGGAAAGGGCTGACAACTCGATTGAGGGGACTTTTATCACTAGGGGATAAGACCAACTAGAGTGATAGTGATGCAATATGAATGTGAATGCAAATCAATAATGCATGATGTATGTATATGCTGACAAAACTAACACGACATATAAACTAATAGATGAACATGACTGGATACTCGGTCATCGCAGGGCGAAGAAGTACCGCTGGTTCAAGATAGCAATTTTGCCTTGCTTAGGAGAAACGGTCCCTGTTGGGAGCGATGTTGGTCGGGCTTAGGAGATGAGAACTCGGCCGAAGAGATCAGATGGAGCATTCGCATCTGACATAGCTGATCCTTCATTCAGGCATACTAGTTTAGAAGGAGTACTTTGATTCTGCACTTTGAGGCTCGAACACCTTTGGAGAAGCGATCAATGTTCTTTCGATGTTCAACAGTCAAAACAAATTGCCATCTTTATTTTAAAAGCAGAAAAGTTTTACAAGTAAATTCATTTTTTTGTTTTATTTCAAGAATCGCTGATCATGTTAAAATGTCGTCATTCTTTAAAGCTAAAACAAATAAGAATCGCAAACAAAAGCACAAGGGCTCAAATTTTATTGATAGGATGGAAATCAGCCAAGCGCGTGATTCCATAGAGCATTTACAAAGTATATAAAAATGGTAATTTACAGGGAAAAGGGCTACGTTGAAACATAACGACCACTATCCTTCTACCAACTTTGAATTCGGGGCATCCTGAGCTTCTGTCGAAGATGACCTTGACTGGAGTTTCTGATGGATGGCATGATTGCTGAGGAGTTAAACTGATCAGACGTAGTTACTTGCCATTATCCCTAACTTTTGTCTGGATTGGACTTTGAGATTTCCAATCCACCGGGATGATTTTTTGACTTTGTCTCTAATTTTTGCTTGGACCGCCCTTTCGGGTTTTCAATCCACCGAGACGTTTTTTTTAGTTTAGGCGAAGTATTTCTTGACTACATCAACATTTGTGGGGTAGGTAAATTCCTCTCCGTCCATGGTTGCAAGTCTCAAGGTGCCGCCTGAGAAAGCTTTCTTGATCACATAGGGGCCGTCATAATTCAGAGTCCACTTGCCCCGAGAGTCAGTGAGAAATGATTGTATCTTTTTGAGCACAAGGTCTCCTTTCCTGAAGATGCGAGGTTGGACCTTTTTGTCAAACGCCTTCTCCATGCCATATACTAGAGAGAAAGGGGTTGCCCCTGTTGAAGTGCGGACAGATGTACGATAACCGTGAAGAGCAAAGGGCAGCATCTCGTGCCAATCTTTGTAGGTTACAACCATCTTTTGAACGATCTTCTTGATGTTCTTGTTAGCCGCTTATACTGCTCCGTTCATCTTGGGTCGGTAGGGAGATGAGTTATGGTGTTCGATCTTGAATTTTGCGCACAACTCTTTCATCATCTTATTGTTCAAGTTAGATCCATTATCAGTAATGATCTGGCTCGGAACACCATAACGGCAGATGATATTGTTTTTGATAATTCGGACCACCACTTGTCGGGTTACATTAGCGTATGACGCTGCTTCAACCCACTTAGTGAAGTAATCAATGGCTACCAGGATGAACCAATGTCCGTTTGAAGCCTTAGGATTGATCATCCCAATCATGTCGATTCCCCATATGGAAAAAGGCCATGGGGAAGAAAGAACTTTGAGATGCGTTGGTGGTACATGAATTTTTTCAGAGTATATCTGACACTTGTGACACTTCCTCATGTACTTGTAGCAGTCGAATTCCATGGTCAACCAATAGTACCCTGCTCTTAGAATTTTTCTCGCCATTGTGTGTCCGTTGGCATGAGTGCCAAAGGACCCTTCGTGAATTTCTTTCATCAGCATCTCTGCTTCTGGTCTGTCTATACATCGGAGCAAGACCATGTCAAAATTTCTCTTATAGAGAGTATCACCGCTCAGGAAGAAACTGCCTGCCAGCCTTCTGAGGGTTTTCCTGTCCTTCCTTAGTGCCCCAGGTGGGTACTCTTGTTTCTGAAGGAAGCATTTGATATCGTGGTACCAAGGTTTGTCGTCTATGACTGCTTCAATCGTGAAGATGTAAGCGGGCCGTTCAAGGCGCATTATGTCGATCTTAGGTAAGTCATTCCATTGACCTGCACTAATCATGGAAGAGAGAGTGGCTAATGCATCAGCCATGTGATTCTCCTCACGAGGGATGTGATGAAACTCAATTCTGTTGAAGAAGAGTAGCAACCTTCTCGCATAGTCTTTGTAAGGAATCAATCCTGATTGGTATGTGTTCCAATCTCCTTTAATCTGATTGATAACCAGGGCTGAGTCGCCATATACGTCCAAGTTTTTTATCCTTAAGTCGATCGCTTCCTCGAGACCCATGATACAAGCTTCGTATTCGGCCTCGTTGTTCGTGCACTTGAATGTAAGTCGGGCAGTGAAAGGAATGTCGGTACCCTGAGGGGTAACAATGACTGCCCCAATTCCGTTTCCGTAATGATTGACAGCTCCGTCAAAGATAAGTCCCCATTGGGAGCGTGGTTCTGGCCCTTCACTGGGTAGCAGTTCATCACAGTCTTTCATTTTTAGATACATGACATCTTCATCTGGGAAGGCAAACCCGATCGATTCTTGATCGTCAATCGGTTGATGAGCCAAATGATCGGCTAAAATACTCCCCTTAACGACTTTTTGAACATGGTACTCTATGTCATATTCTGATAATAACATCTGCCAACGGGCAATCCTTCCCGTGCGAGCAGGTTTTTCAAAGACATACTTGATTGGATCCATTTTGGAAATTAACCAAGTAGTGTGACGAATCATGTACTGGCATAGATGCTTGGCTGCCCAAGCCAGAGCGCAGCAAGTTTTCTCGAGCATAGTGTACCGAGTCTCGCAGTCGGTGAATCTCTTGCTCAAATAGTAGATGGCAGACTCCCTCCTTTTGGTTTCGCCTTGTTGGCCAAGTACACAACCCATTGAGTCCTCGAGGACGGTGAGGTAGATGATTAGTGGTCTTCCTTCCACTAGAGGTGATAAAATCGGAGGGTTCAACAGGTATTCCTTAATACTGTCAAAGGCGGTTTGGCAGTCTTCTGTCCAAACGCAGTCCTGATTCTTTTTTAGTAGTTTGAAAATCGGCGCACAGGTCGCGGTCATGAGGAATATGAATCTGGAGATGTAGTTCAAACGTCCCAGGAATCCTCTGACTTGTTTTTCAGTTTTCGGATAAGGCATTTCCTGAATGGCCTTGACATTGTCAGGATCAACCTCAATTCCTTTCTGGCTGACGATGAACCCTAAGAGTTTTCCCGAACGGACACCGAAGGTGCATTTGTTGGGATTCAAGCGGAGCTTGTACTTTCTCAAACGCTCTAATAGCTTTGACAGATGGGTCACATGCTCCTCTTCTGTCTTAGATTTTACAATCATATCATCGAGATATACCTCGATTTCCTTGTGTATCATGTCATGAAACAGAGTAGTCATGGCCCTTTGATAGGTTGCCCCGACGTTCTTCAAACCGAACGACATCACCTTGTAACAAAAGGTACCCCATGGGGTAATGAACGAAGTTTTCTCCATGTCTTTCGGTGCCATTTTCATTTGATTATAGCCCGAGAATCCATCCATGAAGGAGAAAATTTTGAACTTTGCTGTACCGTCAACCAGCATGTCGATGTGTGGTAAAGGAAAGTCGTCCTTTGGACTAGCTTTGTTCAGATCCCTGTAGTCGACACACATTCTGACCTTTCCGTCCTTTTTCGGAACGGGTACGATGTTGGCTAACCATTGAGGATATTCTGATGTGGCGAGGAAACCCGCGTCAATCTGTTTCTATACCTCCTCTTTGATTTTGATGGCCATGTCCGGGTTAGTCCGTCTCAACCTCTGTTTTACTGGCGAACATTTCGATCTCAACGGTAAATGATGTTCCACGATGCTGGTATCCAACCCTGGCATATCCTGATAGGACCAAGCGAATACATCGGGGAATTATTTGAGAAGTTTTACCAAACCCTCTCTGGAAGTTAGATTGAGCAGTGCCCCAATCCTGATTTCTTTTCTCTCTTTTTCCGAACCTAAGTTTACTGTTTCCAACGGCTCTTTATGAGGTTCAATGGACCTTTCCTCCTGTCTGAGTAATTGGGAGATCTCTTCTGGAATTTCGTCGTCATTTTCTTCTTCAGCCCCAAATACCGGGAACTCAAAGTTGGGAGAAGGCATCGGATCGTATGTTTCAACAGGGTTTAAAACAAGCAATCTGCATGACGGTATGATTCGTGTTTAGAAGAGATAGAGAGAATGCAAGTGTGTACAGTGTATTTTTTTTGAAAAACTGCTTGTTTATTTTGAATTGTTTTTAGGATTACCATTTTCTGAGAAAAGCGAAAAGAGAAAACAACAATTAATGCAGAAATTATAGAACAAAGTTATTTTATTAATGAACAAGTCGATTCTTGAAACTACAGCCCTATAAAACAAAACTCCGTCGCTTTGGGCGAAGCGAAGAGGGAAATTTACAGAAAGCGAGCCCTATCAAAACATCTGTTTCACCTGGGCAGGGTGAAAGGTTAAAGACGGCAATTACTTTGACTTCTGACTAATCTTCGGAACATCGACATCAACCCATTGGCGGCGAACTCCTCGGTGAATCACAAAGTCTGGCACCTTCCTTGATTTTTCTTCAGAAATAACGCTGATTTCTGGTGGAGTAGGATCATTGGAATCTGTCTCCCAGGCAGAGTTGTCGTTGGAGGATTCCTCTGTTACATTTTGCATAACATTTGCGCTATCAGGTAGATCTCCCCATCCAGTTGGATGGATTTCTTCGAGCCTGATACGAGAGCTTTCGGGAGCAGTGTACTTGACCATATAGTCGTATTTCCCACTTGGTTGTCCCAGGGTGTCCCACACTCCTTTGGAACTGGATGAGTCTTCCTTCTCGATGACGTTGACCTCTGGAAAAGCATAGTTGATGAATTCAAGTCCTACAAACGTTGCAAATTCATCGTCGTACTGGACGTTTTCTGAATGACCTGATTGTTGATCCCCTGACATGGTGGGGACACAGGTATTCATTTTAATGATGCTCAGCTGATTTTCATTGTTCGGCTGATTTTCTTGCCCCAAGTCTCCTGGATACGGCTGCCATATTGGCAGGTCATCCATCGGGCGATAATAGTTGTGGTCAAAGTTGTCCTTCATCAGAGTGTCCTCCTCTAATGAGTTTGGTGGAGCACGGCATCCTTCCGGATCACAATCTCTGTATATCATTTCGACGTCTGACCTGGGTATAAATCTCGGACTCTGTGCGGGATAGCAAAATGGCGTAGGCACCTCTTCCTGAGACGTATAACCATCCTTGTTAAGATAGGACTCCCATTCTCCCTCCATATCAGAGGAATCATCTTTATTGATGGTATGCACTTCTTGAGGCACTGGGTGAAGGAAACCTTCACTGTGGAAGAAGTCTTGAATGGGATGAAGACTTTCATTGCTGGTAGTAGCTGTCTGGGAACAGGATGTAGAAAAACCAAGACCCTTCTTTGTTTTATTGTCAGTAGGAATGACTAGTTGTCCCCATCCTATTGTATTGGTATTCTCGACCGCTTTGATAGCATCTTTGTATGAGGAAATGGAAGTTCCCTATTCGGATTGATTGTCCTTGCTCACCGACAGTGCTTGGAACTGAGTTCCAATAACCTCCTCGGATTGATTGTCCTTGCTCACCGACAGTGCTTGGAACTGAGTTCCAATAACCTCCTCGGGTTCTATACCAGAAGATGATGATAAGTTACTTACGAGCAAGACTTGTTCTCCACAGACCGTGACAAGCTGGTTGTTCTGTACGAACTTTAATTTTTGGTGGAGGGTCGAGGTGACCGTCCCAGCCTGATGTATCCAAGGTCTTCCTAATAAACAACTGTACATTGCCCGGATGTCCATGACCTGGAAAGCGACTTGGAAAGTGTGAGGACCAATAGTTATGGGAAGGTCGACTTCGCTGATAACCGTTTTTCTGGACCCGTCAAACGCATTGACGACGACCTCACTGGTTCTCATCGGTGGTTCTTTGAAGGATAATTGCATCAAAGTGGACTTCTGCATAACATTCAGGGCTGACCCTATGTCTACCAGTACGCTGGCTAAAGCATCGCCATGGCAGCTGACCGTAATATTAAGCGCCATGTTATGACGACGACCCTCTTCAGGTAATTCCTCATCACTAAATCCCAAGTTATTGCAAGAAGTGATGTTATAGATAATGCTATCGAACTGTCTGATTGTTACATCCTATCCCACAGAGGCTTGCTCCAAGACTTTCTGTAGAGCTTCCCTGTCCGCTTCTGAACTGAGTAAAAGTGACAACACTGAGATCTTTGAAGGAGTTTGTAACAGTTGATCAACAATGTTGTATTCACTCCTTTGGATGAGCTTCAGCATCTCATCATATTTTTTCGAAAGGTCGGGATTACTGGATTGACCGACTGGTGGATTGGGAACTACTGTCTGAGGTTCCTTTTCTCTGTTAAGTTCTCCAACTCCTCGGTTGAAGATTCGACCACTCCGTGTTAATCGATTGATGTCTGCAATATTCACGACGGAGGGTAATGGAATTTCCTTTCCATTATCGACTGTTATTGCACCGTATTTGTAAGGGATCGCCTTAGTTGATCTATACTGTAATGGTCTCGGTAGATAGATGACTATGGGAGCCTTCTGATTTTTCCGACCATCGTAAGAAATTTCGATCTGTTCTTGGTTGGGAACTCTCGATTCGTCAAGTAGAGGGATGATGGTACAAACATCCCTAGCCCTCTGATGATCAGAGATTACAACAACGTCCTCAATTTGATCAGCGAGGTAGTCCGGCGCCCAGTTGATTGGTCCGAAACCCGGATATGGACGAATCTCTCTATGATCCACCTGACCCTGAAGAGCTGCTCGCACAAGGTAACATCCTTGGTTACTTTTCGAACAGACTTTACAACGTTCATAGTTGTGTGGTGGCACCTGGCCATGCCCGCTTTGAATACAATGTAACCTCACTAGGTCAGTTTCCACAGATCGAACGTCCCGACTTTGATGACGAGTAGGGTTCCCGTTGGTAATACTAATTTGCTGGGTGTCTTCATCCATATAGATTAGAAGCCACCAGTGGTTCAACAAGTGCTGAAGTGTTTCCTGGACAAGGGCATAACCTTGATCGTTTTCGTAACCCACCATACAGCTCTGATAATCATGTGATACCAAGAACCCGAGTCGGACCTGTTTAGCATGTAACTCCACCAGGCTGGTATTCATCAAGCGAATATCGAAGATTTGAATCATGTTGATCTGATAGGGATTCCTATCATGGTAGTTCTGGATCCATCCAAGATCCATCTGACGCCGGAGGGCCTCTTGTACAAAAGAGCATCCTTGTTTGTTTACCGAGCAAGTTAGACAGGAACTGTAATCGTGCCGCAATAGATTATGATACTGGCTTTGCCTGGAATGCATCGCCACCAAGTTGACATTCATTGCATGGATGTCGTGGTTCTGAATGATGTTAGAATTCATGTAAACCATGTTAACTCTACAAACTCGGTGCTCTTGGATCCATCCGAGATCCATCTGTTCCTATAGAGCTGATTGCACCACAGAAGATCCTTGATTATTTTTAGAGTAGATATCACACTGGTGATAATTGTGAGGTGGTATATGGCCATACCCACTCTGTCTACAATGCATCTTGACCAGATTGGTCCTTAACAAGAGTACATCATGAATTTGATAGACGTTGTTAGTCTTTCCCTCTATCAAATTGACTGTAGCTTTCTCGTGTTGAGGCAGCGGGTTTGTGAGAACATTAGGTTTTGTATCCTTGAAAGATAAGACCCCACTCCTAACAAGCTTTTGCACTTCTAATTTGAAATCGAGACATTTCTCTATGTTATGCCCTGGTCCTCCTTGATGGTAAGGGCAAGTCTGATCCACCTTAAACCAAAAAGGCGGATTTTCCAGTACTGTAAGAGGGGACTTAGTCTGGACATGCCCCTTAGCCAGTAGTAACGGAAATAGTTATGCGTATAATACGGGTATAGGATCAAATCCTGGTGGCCGCGTGGTACGATTGTTATTGTATGGAGGACGAGCCTGCTTGTTGCACCCCAAAATTTGCCCTCCTTACTTTTTTACTAACTGGCTTATGTTTCATTTCATTTATTTACATTATCATGTATGCATATCATTAGCATGGGGTCAAGGTGCTTGGGGCAGTTCAAGAAGGTCCTATCTGGTCCATCACATCATCAAGGGGTCACAGGTGGCAAGGGATCTCAAGTGGATCACTCTCTCCTAACCAGTGCATGAATTAGGGTTTTGAAATTCTTGGGTTTATTGCTCCAATGGGCAGGCTCCTTGTGTTTTTATCATCAACAAATGGCATATCTTATCTTTGTTGGAGAGGATACACATCATATTCAGAGGAATTTGAATTTGGAGACTGTGTTATTTCCTCCTAGACTGAGGGTACCAAAACTAGGGTTTGCTATAATGTCAGTTTATTTCTGATTTTTTGGGCAAGACTTGATTCCATGGTATTCCTTGGGTCCCTAAGTACCTAGGGATGGGAGGTTGTCCATCAGTTTGGTTCAGGAGAAGTTCAATTGGCCAATGGATTGGAAATTAGGAGAATTTGGGGAAAAGTCAACAGTCAAAGGAGAAAAGTCAACAGTGAAATTTTGAGGTTCCCTTCAGGGATTTCAAGGTCTCACATCCTCATATGGTCCTCAGGGGTCAATTTTCATACATATTTGTCAGGAATCAGGAGTTGGTACAAAGTTTCCAAATTTGGAAAGTGACCTATAATGAAAAGTTTCCATTTTTGGCAAGTTTCTACACTGCATTCAACTTGACTTTTCATCATCAAGAAAGCTTCAAATGAATTTTTCTCCAACATGAAAGTTGAAGGTCTTTTTCTCCTCTTTCCAACAAGTACTAGTGGGTCTCCATATCATTTGTGAAACTCCAGTTATGATCAAAAGAAGGCAAAGTGGCTTTTAGGGTTTCTCATGATCCCATTTTCACAACTTTGGGCATAATGACCTATAACCTATTCCATTGCTTCATGCCACATTCCAATATTAAAAAACATTCCTTGAGGTTTATTTTGGGCCCAAGAATGAAGCAATTCCATGGTTTGTTCTTCATTTATTCTCCATTGTTGAAAAATGCCAAATTATTAAAAAGTCATGAATCAAAGAAGTTTCAAGGCCCAAGTTCAATTGTGGTGTAATTAGCAATTCACATATGAGTGATCCATTATGAATTTAAGTACATGGAAAGGGTGTATTTTTCACTTATTCAACATAATGCCAAATTCCAAAATTATTCAAAAATCATTAAACAATGGATTACCCAAGCCCAATTCATATTCAGTAGAAAACCCTAGTCTATATAAGCTCAATCATGCATTGGTTAGGGTTCATTCACGTGCATTTGGAGGAGAACCACAATTTGGAACCCTAAAGCTTTCTTTCCTTGGATCTCACGAATTACAAGGTCTTTCTTCAAAGTTCTTCCACAAATCTCTTCCTGGGGATTTCTAGAGTGCAAATCAACCATCATTCGCAGCTAAAAGCAAGGGTCAGAAGTGCATAGCTTCAGGTTGGTCACTTTTTTCATGATCATAAAACTCCACTTTTAAATATGCATAATGATCTGTGATTGGTGCTGAGTGTGATGATGTATTTTATATTGAATATGGACGTGTAATATGGTGGCATCGTGAGTTTCAAAATTTTGGATCCGTGCTTGTTTCATTCATTGCTCTCCGTATGCTGGTTATTTGCAATTTTCGATGTGATATTCTCAACCCTCTCATTTTTCTGATCAGTTTAGTATATTCGCATGCTGTTTCTGGAGTTTTTTAGGTTGGTGCTCGCCGGAGATGACGACCGGAGCTAGGGCTCCGGCGTCTGGTAAAGTCTCCGGCCGGTCAAAGGGTTCCACGAAGAAGATGAGTCTGGGCCGTTGATGGCCTTTGATCGAGCGGTCGTCAGCAGGCCGCGTGTCCTTTTTATTTTTTTTTCTGAGTTTTTTTAATTTGTGATCGTATGTTTACCACCCCATCGTAACTACCATGCTCTTCCAATTATGCATTTTCTTTTTGTTTACTTTGGTTTAAGTTGACTAATCAGGGAACGTACGATGCATCATGCGGCTGGTAGGCTGCCAGCGAATAAAAATGGGCACATGCCATGCGCCTGGCAGGTCCATGCATAGTCCATTTTCATTTTTGTTTTTTACTGACGAGTTATTGGATTGGGCTTGCTTCCTACACCCCACCCCTTAGCCCAATCAACATCCTCAGCGCATCTTTTTTACTCAAGGCACCCCCAGGTTTTTTTTATTTATTTCTTTTATTTTATTTTCTGTTGGATTTATAAGCCTGGGCTCGCTAATTGCACCCCCAGGTTTCAGCCCACTTCCCAATTTCAACGTGCCTTCCTTGCTAAACGCACCCCCCAACATTTTGTTTCATTTTATTTTTATTTAATCATTTACATTTTCATATTTTAATTATTAAAATTAGTTAATTGCATTTAAAAAATCCCAAAAAAAATCGTACATCATCTTTATTCATTTATAAATTTTTTACAAATTTTATTTTTTTTATTTTTTGTTTTATTTCTATCATTTAAATTAATTGTTAATTCAAGTTCTTTTTACATTACACATCTCATGCATACATAAATTTCTTTATTTTATTTTTCTGCAATCATAAAACATTTTTGATCCGTTCTTTTTGCATTTGTTCACTAACATCCTAAATTGCATAAAAACATTTTTTCTTTCATTTTTAAATTTATTTCATATTGCATTTAGGTCCTTCCCTTTGGCACACCGAACCCTAATTCCCACCTGAACTTTGCCTAATTATTTGAATGACTAATATCTTGATTTTTTGCAGGGACTTTTGATATGTTGTTTGCCTCTGGTTGAGGAACCTTAATGTTTAATTTGGGAATTTTAGGAGTCATTTTTCTAATTATCAGATTTGTTTTCACTTAAGATTTTCTTGCAGGCGCATCTTTGACCTTATATGATTATCTGTTTGAAAAGGCACTTGTGCCATTTGCTTTGGGGCTGTTCTTTGTTTCTTTGATTCATGTTTGGATTATTATCATTGTTGTTTCCCATTGCTTGATTTTAATTCACCTCATTTCTCTTATTTATATCTGTTTCTCACTAACCTTTTATGCAGGGACTAAGGTAAGTCCTTTAAGGGTATGAATAAGTATCCATGGTCGCCCTTACCTTTTTCTCTCCTTTCTTTAGGGTTTAGGTTGAACCTCACTAACCGTAGGTCACCCACGCATGATAACCTTAGGATTCATAGTCTCCCTTAGAGTTACCCTTGTGTCTTCTCTCTTCTCATCTCAAATTTCTTTAAAACACTTAATAAGAATAAGGTGTATTGCACACGAGCCTTAAGCGTGGGGAATGAGAAATGAGGGGCTTCCTCTCATCTTTCTAGTTAGCGAGCATCCTGTCTTGGGACGATGCATTAAGTATTCGCCCCTGTGCCCTAGACTTTGGTGCAATGCAAGTTATGAACTAACTCAATTCACTTCTGTCCTAAAAAACACAAACCAACCTCAAACCTTTTTGTCCTTCGGGATTGTCAAAACTAAAGGCTATTTTCAAAAAGGGCACGTTACTTTCTGTCTGAGACGCAAACAGGCATCGACCCTAACTGCCGGACGCGAACTTAACGTCGCTCATAAAAAACACAAAAAGAACTTGGTCCGAACTACGTTGACTCTGAGTTCCCCATTGCACAAAGGGGGTACGTAGGCCTAGGACGTTGAAGTCCTACCGAGTCTGTCTTAGTTTTTCCTCCCCCGTTTAGTACAGCCCTAGATGATAGTATGACTTACCCTTAGAATAGACAACAAGCGTGGATCCCATCGAGTACGATGGACGCGTGGGGTGCTAGCACCTTCCCCTCGCGTAACCGACTCCTGAACCCAGGTTATGATTGCGATGACCATTCCTTTCCCTCTTCCTCAGGTTTATGCGGTGTTCCCTTTCCCTCTCTTGGGATAAATTTACACGGCTGTCGACTCTGTTTTTTCCGCGCCACCCTCGCGTTTGTACCTGGATGAAAATCCTGGGAGCGACAGCTGGCGACTCTGCTGGGGACTCTGGTTGACCTATGCTGGTCCATCCCTAAGCGAGTCAATCCTAACGCTTGCTTGTCTTTTTTTTCTTTGGGTGTTCTGTGCTTGTTTTGCTTTATGTGTTGTACTTTATTTTATTTTTACCGCATTTTCCGCATTTCATTTTTTATCACTGTCATGCTGCTGTGCTGTGCTGGCTGTCTTTGTTTCGCAGGTTGGGTGGGTCTGAGAGATAAGCCCAATACCAAGGCTTGAGAATACCCTAGGACTAGAGTGGAAAGTAGTGGGACCTACGTGCCCGCTTGGTACGTTTGTGTGTTCACGAAATTCACAACCAGACGAGGCTATCTTGGGACGCTTTCTAACGTGTGTGTCTTGCGCATATTGGGGTGTTGATCTAGAGAGCTGTCGACTCTAGTGACCGATCATTGAGGACCTTAGTGGAAACATCCCTATTTAGTGGTGACAGTGTGTAATACCCCAAATTTTGACCACTAAAGTTTCCCATCATTGTGCAAATCATCATCACAATATGGATGAATCATCATGCCTCATCAATCTCCTCAAGGAGTTGTTGAGCATTGACTGCAATCAGAACTAGGGTTTCAAGCCCTCTCAGAGCTTTTAGACAAAGGATCAATCAAGAAATGACTTGATCTTCAACTTGTCTAACCTCTCAAGCATCCACAATGTATCAAAAGGACTCCCACTTCAAGGATTAAGCACAATGCTGCTCCCTTCTAGGTGGATCAAGCCTCCAGATCGACGGTGTCACCAAATTAGGGTTTTGATCGCCCAGGGCCTCCAGATGGGAAATTTCATCTGGGCACAAGCCAATGATCCAAAACATAACCTAATATACTCCATGGAACCTCATGAACCCAATCATCAAGTTAATTTTGCCTCAGGGGATGCATACATCAAAAATCAGGAATTAGGGTTTTTTGACCTAATTCACCCCTAAGTTGACTTTTGGGACAAACCATGAGCCAAGACCTCAAGACATGATTTGAGGGTCTTTGATATACTACATTGATCCATTTGGAACAATGGATTGATCCAAGAAGCTTGAGCAACAAGTTTCAATTTCATCTGCACCACAATTAGGGTTTCGCGAGAAAAGTCAACTGTAACTTTGACTTTTGACCTAGACATGCTCCCAAGCCCTAAATACATGAATAAATATACCCTATGACACCCATGGAACATGTCCATCAAGTTTGATTTAGGTCAAGGACATGATTTCTTGAAGAATTGCACAGTTTGGAATTCATCTGATAAAAAGTCAACTGTGCACAAAAAGTCAACTTTGACTTTTTGAGATTTTTCACCAAAATGGATTTTTAACCCTAAATGATGTTAATGTATGATTTGAACCATCATTCATCAAGAAAAATCAAAGAAAGTGAGATAACTTGTAAAAGGGGTAACCATAAAAACTTAGAAAAATTCTAAGTTAAAAAATAAAGTGGCTAGGGTACCAACTTTGGAGGACCATAACTCCTAAACCACAAGGCCAAATTTTTCCATCCAAAGCTTGATTTGTAGACCTCATTATCATCTACAAAAGCTTCAACTATAAGTCATTCCAATTCATTAAGGATTTTGAGTTATGGAGTGATCAAAGTGACTGAAAAGTGAAAATGTCACTTTTTCCAACACTTAGTGAAATTTTCACTAAGTCAGAATTTGCCTTCACTTTTTGCCAAATGTAGGGGGATTTTTCACTTGGAATCAAAAGAGATCAAAACCAAACTTGTTCAAACAGTTGTTGTATCATGTAAGGGCTTTCCAAAATGGCCAGGAACATTGCCAAATTCAACTTACACCATGAGATACAACATTGTCAAGTTGCCTTGCTGAAATCTGTCAAAAGCAAGACAGAATTTGCATTTTGGCTCGATTTGCCAAAATCAGCCAATTTCAATTGCTCCTATCCACTTGGACACCTCTGAGGATTGAATCCAAAGGGGACAATCACTGAGCCAAGCCTCCAAGGTCCAAGGAACAAGAAATAGCATGTTGAACCTAGAGTTGCCAAAATAGGGACAAGACTCCAAATTTGGAATAAGGCATTCAATGGAACCATCAAGGTGGCATGGACTGATCCATTCTCATCTGAAATCAGTCAAGACTTATCCAAGACCAAGGGAACCACAACCCTGTGCCCTAACCTCTAGTCAATGGCTAGAGGAGACTTGCATTTTCATTGGCCAACATTGAGGAAACACCTGCTGCAGTTGCCATTCACTATTGCAGCCAAAACAAACTTGCTCTTCTATAAATAGAGCTCACTTGTGTTCAGTTTAAGTACACCAAAGCCATCTAACAGATGTTTTCCTCAAAATCTCTTCTTTCACTCCAATTTTGCCTTCAAAGGCAAGTCACTATCGGGTTTTGAGTTTGAGAGCAATTCTAATCAAACCAATCTCTCACACACCTCACATACATCATATAGAAGTGATCCAAACACTCACATAACATCTGGAACACAGATTTCACAAAATCACCAGCTGGTTGCTCAAACTTTCAATCAAGTTGCAGCTGAGATGCCATGAAGTGATCCAGCCAATTTCAATCAAGTCCAAGCATTCAAACACACTCCATAGGGTGTAGGGAAGCTGTTCAGATCATCACAACTCATCTGTAACACCTCCAACTCAGAAATCAATTTGCTCTTGCTGTCACGACTTGGATGTAAGCATACACTTGGTCATCTCTCAATCTATGCATATTTCCTCGCACAATAATTTGGCCATATGTTCATAATCATGCATGGAATGTTTTCCCTCAATTAATTGCATTGTTTGAATCGTGTATCAAAAATCCTAGCCTTCATGCAGAAATTTGGGTTCTTGAGGTTTCTTCGTGATTTCTTGTTGTATGTTTAATTTAAATGAAATTAAAGTACATAGACATGATCGTGAGGTTGAGACGAGCACAATGATGTGTGGATTGCATGTTATAATCAAGTATTCATGAAGATTGGATAAAAAATGCAAATCTGGGCAAACCCCGAACACGCGCGTGTTCTTGGTTGTTCTTGGCGCCTTTTTTCAAATATTTGAATATTTGAATTTTGTGATTTTGTTTAATTGATTCAAAAATTAATTTCTCTCTGAGTTTTAATGATTTTGAGTTGATTCTTTTTTTAATAATTCACAAAAATGTTAAAATATTTTATTTTACCAAAAAATCCCAAAAATATTATTTATTTTATATAATTGATATTTTTGCAAAGAATTAATGTTTTAATTGTTTTTAACATTTAAAATATTTTTTCCACATTGATTTTGCAACTTTTAATGCTTTCTAATTATTTTGTAGGTCAATACTTAATTTTTGAAGCATTAATCCAAGATCACAATTTGTTTTCCATATGTTAAACAATTTTGATCATTTTTATTGAATTTTTATTCAATTAAATACATTTTTGGAAATAAATTAGGGTTTTGGATTAATTCAACCCTCTTAAATCATTTTCAAAACTTTTGGGCATCTAATAGAGTGTAAGACCCAATCCTTTTTTTGACCAAAACATTTTGGGCCTCACTTATTGTATAAGTCCCGATACCGTCAAAAAAACAAACGGCGCGATCGTCGCCTTTTTAAAAACCATCTGGGTCTCTCCTTGAGCTATAAGACCCATTCAAAACTTTTGGGCCTCTAATAGAGTGTAAGACCCAATCCTTTTTTTTTACCAAAACATTTTGGGCCTCACTTATTGTATAAGTCCCGATACCGTCAAAAAAACAAACGGCGCGATCGTCGCCTTTTTAAAAACCATCTGGGCCTCTCCTTGAGCTATAAGACCCATTCAAAACTTTTGGGCCTCTAATAGAGTGTAAGACCCAATCCTTTTTTACCAAACATTTTGGGCCTCACTTATTGTATAAGTCCCGATACCGTCAAAAAACAAACGGCGCGATCGTCGCCTTTTCAAAAATCATCTGGGCCTACCCTCGAGTAGTAAGACCCATTTCTCTTTATTCAAAACTCTTTGGGCCTCTATCAGAGTGTAAGACCCAACCCCCTTTTAACCAAAACCATTTGGGCCTCACTTATTGTATAAGTCCCTCTGCGTTAAAAGAAAACCTCGGCGCGATCACCATTTTAAAATGAAAAGTCAATTGGGCCTACCCTCATGTTATAAGCCCCACTCCTTTTCTTCAAAACTTTTTGGGCCTCTTGAGAGAGTGTAAGACCCATCCCTTTGTACAGAAAACCTTTTTGGGCCACAGTCACTTGTATAAGACCCTCTGTACAAATTCAACGGTAAAACCCTGGGCCTCTCCTTGAGCTGTAAGCCCCAAATCTTTCTTTTTCAAAGCACTTTCTCCTTTGATTTTGAATATACTGTTGTTTTCAATCTTTCTTTGTTGAACAACTAACCAAACAGCATGGAAGCTCTACAACCGAGTAAGTGTTTATACGCTTTCATTTACTGCTTTCATATATATAACTGTTTTGTGGGGCTACTCACTGTAAGTCTCCTTTCACAAACTCATATATATATAACTGTATTGTGGGGCTGCTCACTGTAAGTCTACTTTCATAAACTCATATCGACTGTGTAATAATAGTATAGATATTTAGAGTTTCCCCGGCAACTACGTCTAGAACTAGGTGACGTCGTTTCATTTAGTCATAGAAATAGACACCTAGATCCCCAAATAGGATCACCAGATACAGTCTTCTCTTCGGCTGTACTCATTAGGAATCGTCAAGAAACTCTACTCCCAAAATGAATGTATTCTCCGTGAATGGTATCTTTGAGTTTCTTCCAAATTCTCGGACTTTCCTGACTTTGATCTATTCTCGGTGAATAGCATTGCCTTGAATTTCTCGGGGTTTGGGGACCCACGGGCTTCTTAAAAGCATCGGCCTCCTCTTGGGCATTGTACATGGACCCTCAGGCTTCCTAAAAGCAACCCCGCCTTCTCTTGGGCTTAGTACAAGGACCCGTCGGCTTCTTAGAAGTATTCACAGCCTCCTCTTAGGCTTCGTATAATGATCTCTTCCTCCGGGAATGATAGCCTCTCTTGGGCTTCGTACAAGGACCCGTCGGCTTCTTAAAAGTTTCCAGCCTCCTCTTGGGCTTCGTACAAATTGTCCCGACGACCTCCTAGAGGTATAGGAACAGAACTTAGCAATCTTCATAGATCCGTCCTTTCCAGAGTCTACTACTGTTTCTCAAAGCATAGTACAAAAGATGAAACTCTAGACTTGGACAGTCTATTTTCCATGAGTCTCAAAGACATTCTCAAGTGACCCTCTTGTTAGATAGGAAGAAACCCGTGGACTCGGACAGTCTCAATACCCTTTGGATTTCCCGTTTCCTTAAAAAATAGGGAACAATCCCGATCCTCAGATCAAACCCATGAGTACAGTGTTGCTCATATAAGAACTGATTTTCTCTTTAAAAATCAGTATACTGGACCTGTCACTTAACTAAAACAGTCACCAGCAGATAGCCTCCTCTTGGGCTTTGTACAAATGATCTTCCCCAGCGGAACAAACTTTTCAGCCTCCATCTCGGGCCTTATACGAGATACAAAAAGGTTCTTATTGAGCCAAACAAATTTTAGCCATCCATCTCGGGCTTTGTACGAGATACAAAAAACACTCTCTTGTTGAGTATAAAAGACTCCCCTGTAGAGTCAAACCCTTTTTAGCCTCTCTCTCAGGCTTTGTATGAGACACAAAAGACTCCCTCGTTGAGTCAATCACCCTTTCGCCTCCATCTCGGGCTTCGTACGAGATACAAATTCCCTTAAGCAAGAGTCAAACTCTTTTTCAGCCTCCATCTCGGGCTTCATACGAGCTACAAAAGACTCCCCACTGAGTCAACCCTTTTAGCCTCCTCTTAGGCTTTGTATAATGATATCCCCACTGAGTCAACCCCTTTTAGCCTCTCTCTCGAGCTTTGTACGAGACATAAGTTAGCCTCCTCTTAGGCTTTATATAATGATTTTCCCTAGCAAAAATTAGCCTCCTCTTAGACTTTGTATAAGAAAACTACTGGTTGATCCAATCAACCTTTTAGCATCAAACCTGTGCCTCGTTCACAGTGCACAAACATCAACAACTCCTTCCCTTTCATCTAATCGCTGTAAGCGGCAAGCCTCTGGATCGTCTACATCCATGCCACTGTCCTTCTTTTAGCATGAGGAATTCCTAAGGAAAGATGGCGTTGCTCTCTACACAGAGTTAAAGTCTTCTCGTTCAGGTTAAAACCCCTTCTTCGGAAATTATGGCATTGCTCGGATCCATGTACCCCAGTTAAAGTAATTCTCCTTCATCCCTCTTTAGAGCTGACAAATTCTCTCTAAAGTTGAGACCTTTCAGCTTCACATCTTGGGCTTTGAACAAGATACAAACTACCTTTCGCTTCACGTCTTGGGCTTTGAACAAGACACCAAAAACCAATTTCCTCCCATAGAATAGGAGGAACTACGAACGCTCTGATTTTCTTGTTTCGGTAAACGGGAATACGTAGGCATAAGATCGAAAGAAAAGATCTTAGAGAGCACACTAAACAAAAACCCAAAATCCCATACTTTCACATATCTATCAGAAAAGCAATCAGTCCTAACATCCTACACATCTCATCGAACCAATAACCTGAGTAAAACCCCGAATCTTTGAAGCATCTGTAACCGAACAGACCGCTGTTCAAACTCAGTATGCAAGCAGGGTTAGTTGGAGACATCTATTTCCCTTCCTTCATCAGCTTTAATAGGATAAAAAATGAATCGAGCTGTAGTAATAACACCGAAGAGCGGTTGTGCTTCGCAGCCACGTCCAAAAATCGCTCGCTACAGAAAAGTGGCGACTCTGCTGGGGACATCCTTTTAATCATTTGTTGATAATCTATTTTACTCCTAGGAAGCCAACCCTTTCGTAGTGCGGAAGCTATCGGAAATAGCTTTTACGCGATACTACCCTCATTTGAGGCTGGTGATCTATTCTCGGTGAATAGCACTTACTCTAAGATTGCACACAACTCGCTGGCGATCCGCTTGTTGTCTGCCTTCCTGGGAAGAGCTGATGATAATGAGTACAGGTACAAAAACCACCTTAGTAAACCTTTGGGGATAGGTAGAGCCTTGACTTCATGACAACGACCCTCTGACCCCATGTTTTTTCTATGTTTTTGTGTGCTGCATTCATGCATTCATCTAAAAAACATCAAAACATTCAAAAAATTTTCTCTTCTAGTCTCTCTGTTTTTCAAATTAAACTAAGACTGTGATTGCAAATATCAGAGAAAAGGATTGCACCGATGGATTTCGGTAGAAGGAGAACTCACCAGTATACCTTCAAGGTTCCAAAGCTTGAGGATCTGAGAAGGTTAGCGAGGATGATCACTAACCCAGAGGCTTTCAGAGCCAAGCACGGTGGTTTGCTACCACTGTTAAGAGTCCATATGATTGAGGGAATCATGGACGCACTCGTTCAGTTTTATGATCCAGTTTATCACTGTTTCACATTCCCGGATTACCAGCTAGCACCAACGCTGGAGGAGTATTCTCATCTGATTGATTTACATATCACTGATCGAGCTCTATTTTCTGGACTGGAAGAAATTCCAAAGAATCAGACCATTGCAAGAGCAATTCATTTGGACGAGTCTGAGGTCAGGATTCACATGACTACCAAGGGTGGCATACAAGGTTTGCCAGCCTAGTTCTTAACAAAGAAAGCTCTGTACTTCACTAGTATAGGGAACGAAACTGCTTTTGAAAGAATCTTTGTCTTGCTCACCTACGGGTTATTTTTGTTTCCCAACATTAATAACTTCGTCGATATCAACGCTATTAAGGTTTTTCTCATTGGAAACCCCGTTCCGACTTTGCTCGCAGATGCGTATCATTCTGTACACTTAGGAAATTTGTACAGCGGAGGGGAGATCACATGCTGTGTACCTTTGCTCTACAAATGGTTTATCTCCCATTTACCTAAATCTGCTGCTTTTTGGGATTGTAAGAGTGTATTACGCTGGTCGCAGAAGATCATGTCTCTTACCAACTCTGATATAGACTGGTGTAATAGGATTTATGATGGGATCAGGATCATTGATCGTTGTGGAAACTTCCCCAACGTACCCCTCATAGGAACTAAAGGAGGAATCAACTACCATCCGATATTGGTTCTTCGTCAATTTGGATACCCGATGAGGCTCGTTCTGCAGAACGCTCATCTGGAAGGTCTTTTCTTCAAGGAAGGAGAAAACGACAGGGCACTGAAGATGGAAATAGTGCATGCGTGGCAGCACGTTCATAAGAAAGGACGAGAGTCTCTAGGAAAACCCGACTGTGTCTCGGTGGAGGCTTATCTCCATTGGGTACAAACTAGAGCTCTCAAGCTAAAAATGCCTTATCCTCGTTACGGAATTCTTCCGCCGAGGGAGTCTTTCATGTACTTCATGACGGAAACTGAAAAGCTTCAGGTTACTCTCAACAAAGTTCAACAGGAGAGAAGGTCTTGGAAGAACAAGTACCGCACCCTCAACATAGAGTGTATCCAAATACAGCAACTACTGAGAGAGAAAGATGCTCTGATTGAAATTTTAGAGCAACATGCTGTAGAGAATCAAGATGACCAAAGGAATTTGCTCGCTCCTTTCACCTGGCAAAGGAATGACAACCCGACAACGGGCCAAGCGCCCCGGTCAAAGAAGAGGAAGTACCAGGATCCATTAGTTTAGGTTTCTCTTTCCGCACCTTGTAATATACTGTATTTCCATCTCTGTAATCCTTTGAATTCAATAAAAAGGGGTTTCCCCGCTGTTTGATATTTGCAATCTAATTGTCGAAGTTTATTTTGATTAAATCAACAAACAATTAATATAATCATTGCATTTTATCATTCTCACATCGCGTATTCTTCTTACCTACGAATCTTACGTTTGTGTCTCGGTTCTAGAGTCAAACTGTCTCATTCGTATAATACTCGGGCCAGTCGTCAGAAAAAGATGGATGATCTTGAGGAAGAGAACAGAGAGTTGAGAGAAGAGCTCGACGCTCTGAGAGAGGATATGAGAAAGCTTTGTAACGACATGCAAGCCATGGCAGAAGCTCAGCTACAAAGGACTGTGATCTCAGAGATCACCTCGACACCCATAGTGGAGAAGTTCGATCCTAGGTATCAGATGCCGAAAGATCGTCCCTGGGGCATGCCTGTTAATTATATCCCAGAAGGATATGTTCCGCCGATCGTTGAAGATCAGGGAACTTCTGCAGGAGCCGCTGGTCCTGAAGGTTACAAACTTCGGGAAAGCGAAGATGCCAGAGGCATATTAAAGACCCCTGAAGGTTACAAACTTCGGGAGACGCCAAGATTCAACTCCGTAGTTACGGTACCACCCCCTGTGGTGCACTCTGTCCCGGAAGGACAGATTCCACAGATACCTTCTGGGAAGAAGGAGACTATGTTTGACCGAATGGATGAATTCCAGGAACAGTTCTTGGAAATGCAAAAGGAACTGCAAGCCATTCGCGGTCAGGATCTTTTTGGAAAGGATGCCGCAGACCTTTGTCTGGTCCCCAATGTGAAAGTTCCGCACAAGTTCCAAGTGCCTGACTTTGAAAAATACAAGGGTAACTCTTGCCCTCAGAGTCACTTGACGATGTACGCTCGACGGATGTCAGCTCAGACGGAAAATCAGGACATGCTGATTAATTACTTTCAGGATAGTTTAACCGGTGCTGCCTTAAAATGGTACATGGGTTTAAACCGTGCCTCGGTCAGCACATTCAGAGATCTTGGCACTGCCTTCGTCCAACAATACAAATATAATTTGGACATGGCACCCGACAGAGATCAACTCAGATCAATGTCGCAAAAGGATAAGGAAACTTTTAAGGAGTATGCCCAAAGGTGGCGTGAAATTTCCGCTCAGATTTGTCCACCTCTTGAGGAGAAAGAGATGACAAAGATCTTCTTAAAAACCTTGAGCTCTTTTTACTACGGCCGAATGGTCGCCAGTGCGCCCAGTGATTTCACCGAAATGGTCGATATGGGCGTACGTCTTGAGGAAGCTGTCCGAGGAGGACGTTTGGTAAAAGACACTGGATCGACGAGTGGTACTAAAAAATACGGTAGTGCTCTCCCTAAGAAAAAAGAGCAAGATATTGGGAATATCTCTCTCGGAAAGCAAAGGCGTCGTTATCAACCAGTAGCAGCGGTAACTCCTGCTATCGGCCCCGCGCCTATTCCTACGTATCAACCTCAGGTTGCGCAGAGCCAACCTAATCAACAGCAAAAGACACAACAGCCTCTTCAGCAGGCTCCTCCTCAGTACAATAACAACTGTACAACACGATCATCAGGGTTTGATCCTATACCCATGTTGTACGCAAAACTATTTCCGTTACTACTGGCTAAGGGGCACATCCAGACTAAGTCTCCTCTTACTGTACCGAAAAATCCGTCTTTTTGGTTTAAAGCGGATCAGACATGCCCTTATCATTAAGGAGGATCGGGGCATAACATAGAGAACTGCCTCAATTTCAAATCTGACGTGCAAAAGCTTGTTAGGAGCGGGCTCTTATCTTTCAAAGATACGAATCCTAATGTTCTCACGAACCCGCTGCCTCAACACGAAAAGGCTGCAGTCAATCTGATTGAGAAAGAGACTAACAACGTCTATCAAATTCACGATGTACTCTTATTGAGGACCAATCTGGTCAAGATGCATTGTAGACAGAGTGGATATGGCCGTGTGCCACCTCATAACTATCACTAGTGTGATATCTGCTCTAAAGACAACCAAGGATGTTCGGTAGTGCAATCAGCCCTATAGGAACAGATGGATCTCGGATGGATCCAAGAGCACAGAGTTCGTGGAGTTAACATGGTCTACACGAATTCTAACATCATTCAAAACCACGACATCCGTGTGATGAATGTCAACTTGGTGGCGATGCACTCAAGGCAAAGCCAGTACCATAATCTGCCGCGACACGATTACAGTTCCTGTCTGACTTGCTCGGTAAACAAACAGGGATGCTCTTTCATACAAGAGGCCCTCCAGCGTCAGATGGATCTTGGATGGATCCAAGACTACCATGATAGGAATCCCTGTCAAATCAACATGGTTCAGATCTTCGATATTCGCGTGATGAATACCAACCTGGTAGAGTTACATGCTGAGCAGGTCCGACTCGGATACCTGATCTCACGCGATTACCAAAGCTGTAAAGCGGATTGCGAAAACGATCGGGGTTGTACCCTTATCCAGGAGGCACTTCAGCACTTGTTAAATCATTGGTGGATGCCCATCTATATGGACGAAGATACTCAGCAGATTAGTATCAGTAACAGAAATCCTACTCGGCGTCAAAGTCAGGATGTCCGATCAGTATAAGGTAACCTAGTAAGGTTACATTGTATTCAAAGTGGGTGTGGCCAGGTGCCCCCACACAACTATGACAGTTGTAACGTCTGTTCAGAAAGTAACCAAGGGTGTTACCTTGTGAGAACAGCTCTTCAGGGTCAAGTGGATCGCGGAGAAATTCGTCCATATCCGGATTCTGGACCCATCGACTGGACGCCGAACTACCTTGTTGAGCAAGTTGAGGATGTTGTCACGATCTTTGGTCATCACAGGACCAGGGATGTTTTTGCCATTATTCCTCTGCTTGACGAATCTAAAGTTCCCAACTGGGAACGAATCGAGATTACTTATGATGGTCAGAAAAATCAGAAGGTTCCCATAGTCATCAATCTACCGGGACCATTACCGTATGAATCAGCTAAGGCTATCCCTTACAAATACGGTGCAACAACAGTTTAAAATGGAAAGGAAATTCCATTACCCTCCGTCGTGAATATTGCAGACATCAGTCGTGTAACACAGAGCGGTAGAATCTTCAACCGAGGGGTTGGAGAATCCAACAAAGAAAAGGAATTTCAGACAGAAGTTCCTAATCCACCAGTCGGTCAATCCAATAATCCCGACCTGTCGAAAGACAAAGATGAGATGCTAAAGCTCATCCAAAGGAGTGAATTCAACATTGTTGATCAGCTGTTGCAAACTCCTTCAAAGATCTCAGTATTATCACTGTTACTCAGTTCAGAAGCGCACAGGGAGGCTCTACAGAAGGTCTTAGAGCAGGCCTTTGTGGAACAGGATGTAACAACCAGACAGTTCGATAGTATTGTCTCTAACATCACTTCCTGCAACAATTTGGGATTTAGTGATAAAGAATTACCTGAAGAGGGTCGCCGTCATAACATGGCGCTCAACATTACAGTTAACTGCCATGACGATGCTTTAGCCAGCGTACTGGTAGACACAGGGTCAGCCCTGAATGTTATGCCGAAGTCCACTTTGATGCAATTATCATTCAAAGGCCCTCCGATGAGAATCAGCGAGGTCGTCGTCAAAGCATTCGACGGATCCAGAAAAGCAGTTATCGGCGAAGTTGATCTTCCCATAACTATTGGTCCTCATACTTTCCAAGTCACTTTCCAGGTCATGGACATCCGGGCAACATACAGTTGTTTATTAGGAAGACCTTGGATACATCAGGCTGGAGCGGTTACCTCAACCCTCCACCAAAAGCTAAAGTTCGTCAAGGACGATCAACTCATCACGGTTTGTGGAGAACAGGCCTTGCTTGTGAGTAACTTGTCATCATCTACTGGTATAGAACCTGAAGAGGTTATTGGAACGCAGTTCCAAGCACTATCGGTGAGCAAGAACAATCAGTTCGGAGGAGGAACGTCGATTTCCTCATACAAGGATACTATTAAAGCGGTCGAGAGTACCGATACAAAAGGATGGGGACAGCTTGTCATTCCTACTGATAATAAAACAAAGAAGGGTCTTGGTTTTTCTGCAACCTACACCCAGACAGCTGCCGGCGATGAAAGTCTTCAACCCATTCAGAACTTCTTCCACAGTGGAGGCTTCCTCCAACCAGTGACTCAAGTAGTCCATGCTATCAATGAAGAGGATCCCTTTGACATAGATGAGGAATGGAAGTCTTATCTTAACGAGGACGGTTATGTGTCGCAGGACGAAACGCAAATGCCATTTTGCTATCCCGCACAGAGTCCGAGATTTATACCCAGATCAGATGTTGAAATGATCTATGGAGATTGTGATCCGGAAGGATGCCGTGCTCCACCAAATTCATTAGAGGAAGACACTCTGATGAAAGACAACTTTGATTCTACCAACTATGGCCCAATGGATGGTCTGCCAATGTGGCAACCTTATCCATAAGATTTGGGGCAAGAGAGTCAGCCGAACAACGAAAATCAGCTGACCGTCATTGAACAGAATACCTGTGTCCCCACCATGTCATGGGATCAACACTCAGGTCATTCAGAAATTACTCAACATGAAGATGAATTCGCAACGTTTGCAGGACTTGAATTCATCAACTATGCTTTTCCTGAGGTCAACGTCATCGAGAGGGATGACTCCTCCAGTTCCAAAGAAGTTTGGGACACTCTGGGAGAACCAAGTGGAAAATTTGATTATATGGCCAAGTACACCGCTCCCAAAAGCTCTCGTATCAGGCTCGAAGATAACCAGCCAACTGGATGGGAAGATGCAGCTGAGAGCACAAATACTTTGCAAAATCCAACAGAGGAATCCTCCTACGACAATTCTGCCTGGGAGACAGATTCCAATGATCCCGCTCCACCAGAAATCAGCGTTATTTCTGAAGACCAATCAAGGAAGGTGCCAGACTTTGTGTTTCACCGAGGAGTTCTCCGCCAATGGGGTGCCGTCGAGGTTCCGAAGGTCGTTCACCAGTCAAAGTAATTGCCATCTTTAAACCTTTCACCCTGCCCAGGTGAAACCGATGTTTTGATAGGGCTCGCTTTCTGTAAATTTTCCCTCTTCGCTTTGCCCGAAGCGACAGAGTTTTGTTTTATAGGGCCGTAGTTTCAAGATTCGACTTGTTCATTAATAAAATAACGTCGTTCTGTAATTTCCGCATTTATTGCTGTTTTCTCTTTTTGCTTTTCTCAGAAAATGGTAATCCTAAAAAAAAACATTCAATAATAAAAACAAGCAGTAAAATCAAAACACTGCACACACTTGCATTTTCTCTATCTCTTCTAAACACGAATCATCACGTCATGCAGATTGCTTGTTTTACACCCCGTTGAAACATACGATCCAATGCCTTCTCCCGACTTTGAGTTCCCGGTATTTGGGGCTGAAGAAGAAGTTAACGACGAAATTCCAGAAGAGATCTCTCGATTACTCAGACAAGAGGAAAGGTCCATTGAACCTCACAAAGAGTCATTGGAAATGATAAACTTGGGTTCGGAAAAAGAGAGAAAAGAAATCAGGATTGGAGCACTGCTCAGTCCAACTGCCAGAGAGGGTTTAATAAAGCTTCTCAAAGAATTTCCTGATGTGTTTGCTTGGTCTTATCAGGATATGCCTGGGTTGGATACCAGCATCATTGAACATCACTTACCATTGAGATCGGAATGTCCGCCAGTAAAGCAAAGGTTGAGACGCACTCACCCGGACATGGCCATCAAGATCAAGGAGGAGGTACAGAAACAGATCGACGCGGGTTTCCTCGCTACATCTGAATATCCTCAATGGTTAGCCAACATCGTACCCGTTCCTAAAAAGGACGAAAAGGTCAGAATGTGTGTCGACTACATAGACTTAAATAAGGCTAGTCCAAAGGACGACTTTCCTTTACCACACATTGACATGCTGGTAGACAGCACAGCAAAGTTCAAAGTTTTTTCCTTCATGGATGGATTCTCGGGCTATAACCAGATCAAAATGGCGCCGAAAGACATGGAGAAAACTTCGTTCATTACCCCATGGGGTACCTTTTGTTACAAGGTAATGTCGTTCGGTTTGAAGAATGCCGGGGCAACCTATCAAAGGGCCATGACCACTCTGTTTCATGACATGATACACAAAGAAATCGAGGTGTATGTTGATGATTTGATTGCAAAATCAAAAACAGAGAGTGAGCACGTTGAACATCTGTCAAAATTGTTCGAACGTTTAAGAAAATTCAAGCTCCGCTTGAATCCCAACAAGTGCACCTTCGGTGTCCGTTCGGGGAAACTACTAGGGTTCATCGTCAGCCAGAAAGGAATTGAGGTTGATCCTGACAAGGTCAAGGCCATTCAAGGAATGCCTTCTCCGAAAACTAAAACACAAGTCAGGGGATTCCTGGGACGTTTGAACTACGTCTCCAGATTCATATTCCTTAAGACCGCCACATGTGCGCCGATTTTCAAATTACTGAAAAAGAACCAGGATTGCGTTTGGTCAAAAGACTGCCAAACTGCCTTCGACAGTATTAAGGAATATCTGTTGAATCCACCGATTCTATCACCACCAGTGGAAGGAAGACCACTGATCATTTATCTCACAGTCCTTGAGGACTCAATGGGATGTGTACTTGGCCAATAGGACGAAACCAAAAGGAAAGAGTCTGCCATTTACTATCTGAGCAAGAAGTTTACCGACTGTGAAACTCGGTACACGATGCTTGAGAAAACTTGTTGCGCTTTGGCTTGGGCAGCCAAACGTCTTCGTCAGTACATGATTCGTCATACTACTTGGCTGGTCTCCGAGATGGATCCAATCAAGTACGTCTTCGAAAAACCTGCTCTCACGGGAAGGATTGCCCGTTGGCAGATGTTACTATCAGAATATGACATAGAGTACCACGCTCAGAAAGCCGTTAAAGGAAGTATTTTAGCCGATCATTTGGCTCACCAACCGATTGACGATCAGGAATCAATCGGGTTTGACTTCCCAGACGAAGATGTCATGTATCTCAAAATGAAAAACTGCGATGAACCGCTACCCTGTGAAGGGCCGGAACCAGGTTCCCAGTGGGGACTTGTCTTTGACGGAGCAGTTAATCATTACGGAAACGGAATTGGGGCAATCATTGTTACCCCTCAGGGTACCCACATTCCTTTCACTTCCAGACTTATGTTCAAATGTACGAACAACGAGGCCGAATACGAAGCTTGTATTATGGGTCTCGAAGAAGCGATTGATTTAAGGATCAAAAACTTGGACGTATACGGCGATTCAGCCATGGTTATCAATCAGATAACAAGAGATTGGAACACATACCAATCAGGACTGATTCCTTACAAAGACTATGCAAGAAGGTTGCTACCCTTCTTCAACAGAGTTGAGTTTCATCACATCCCTCGTGGTGAGAAGCACATGGCTGATGCTTTAGCCACTCTCTCTTCCATGATTAGCGTAGGTCGATGGAATGACCTACCTAAGATTGACGTTATGCGCCTTGAACGGCCCGCCTACATCTTCGCGATCGAAGCAGTCATAGACGACAAACCTTGGTATCACGATATCAAATGCTTCCTTCAGAAACAAGAGTACCCACCTGGGGCACTCAGAAAAGACAGGAAAACCCTCAGAAGGCTAGCTGGAAGCTTCTTCTTGAGCGGTGACACTCTTTATAAGAGAAATTTTGACATGGTCTTGCTCCGATGCGTCGACAGACCAGAAGCAGACATGCTTATGAAAGAAATTCATGACGGTTCCTTTGGCACTCATGCCAACGGACACACAATGGCAAGAAAGATTCTCAGAGCCGGGTACTATTGGTTGACCATGGAATCCGACTGCTACAAGTACATGAGGAAGTGTCACAAGTGTCAGATATACTCCGACAAAATTCATGTACCGCTAACGCATCTTAAAGTTCTTTCTTCCCCATGGCCTTTTTCCATGTGGGGGATCGACATTATTGGCTTGATTGAACCTAAGGCTTCAAACGGACATCGGTTCATTCTGGTAGCCATTGACTATTTCACCAAGTGGGTCGAAGCAGTGTCGTACGCTAATGTTACCCGACAAGTGGTGGTCCGATTTATCAAAAACAATCTCATCTGCCGTTATGGTGTTCCAAGCCAGATCATTACTTATAATGGATCTAACTTGAACAATAAGATGATGAAGGAGTTGTGCGCAGAGTTCAAGATTGAACACCATAACTCATCTCCCTACCAACCCAAGATGAACGGAGCGGTAGAAGCGGCTAACAAGAACATCAAGAGAGTTGTTCAAAAGATGGTTGTAACTTACAAAGATTGGCACGAGATGCTACCCTTTGCTCTTCACAGTTATCGTACATCTGTCCGCACTTCAATAGGGACTACCCCTTTCTCTCTTGTGTATGGCATGGAAGCAGTGCTCCCCATAGAAGTAGAGATCCCGTCAATCCGAGTATTGATGGAAGCGAAGCTTACCGAAGCTGAATGGTGTCAAAGCCGATACGACGAATTGAACCTGATCAAAGAAAAGCGAATCACGGCACTATGCCACGGTCAGTTGTATCAACAAAGAATGAAGAGGGCGTTCGACAAAAAGGTCCGACCTCATGTCTTCAGGAAAGGAGACCTCGTGCTCAAGAAGATACAATCATTTCTCTCTGATTCGCGAGGCAAATGGACTCCGAATTATGATGGCCCCTATGTGGTCACGAAAGCTTTCTCAGGCGGCGCCTTGAGACTTGCAACCATGGACGGAGAGGAATTTTCCTACCCCACGAATGTTGATGTAGTCAAGAAATACTTCGCCTAAACTAAAAAAAAGAGAACGTCTCGGTGGACTGAAAACCCGAAAGGGCGGTCCAAGCAAAAGTTAGAGACATGAAAAAATCATCCCGGTGGATTGGAAACATCACAGTACAATCCACGCAAAAATTAGGGATAATGGCAAGTAACTATGTTCAACAGAGGCAAGTCCCTCAGCAGCAGTTACATCATCCATCGGAGGAAATCTCCAGTCAAGGTCATCTTCGACGGAAGCTCGGGATGTCCCGAATTCAAAGTTGGTAGAAGGATAGTGGTCGTTATGTTTCAACGTAGCCCTTTTCCCTGTAAATTACCATTTTCTAACTTTGTAAATACTCTTTGGAATCACGCGTTTGGCTGATCTCCATCTTATCAATAAAATTTGAGCCCTTGTGCTTTTGTTTGTAATTCTTACTTGTTTTAGCTTTGCAGAATGACGTTGTTTAACTTAATCAGCGATTCTTGAAATGAAACAAAATGAATTTACTTGTTAAAACTTTTTCTGCTTTTAAATTAAAGATGGCTTTTCTTTTGACTGTTGAACATCAGAAGAACACCGATCGCTTCTCCAAAAGTAAGCGAACTTCGAAGTGCAGAATCAAAGTACTCCTTCTAAGCCAGTGCGCCTGAATGAAGGATCAACTGTATCAGATGCGGTTTTCCCGTCTGATACCTTCGGCCGAGTTCTTATCTCCTAAGCCCGACCAACATAGCTCCCAACAGGGACTATCTCTCCTAAGCAAGGTGCAATTGCTATTTTGAACCAACGGTACTTCTTCGCCCCGCGATGGCCGAGTATTCAGTTGTGTTCATCTTTTACTCTGTGTGCCGCGTCTGTTTTGTCAGCATAAGCATACATACATCATGCATTTTTTATTTGCATTCACATTTCATATTGCATCACTATCACTTAAGTCGGTCTTATCCTGCCGCGATAACCTTCCTCTCAATCGAGTTTGTCAGTTCTTTCCTCATCAGGAATTGCTTCGTCTGAACAATCTCGTTTCCAGTGTATCTCTAAGATCAGAGTCGGCAATGGGCCACTTTGATAACTTGAACCTCTGAAACATCAGAGAACCTTCAACAGATGTCACTCTTCGCCATTGAAGATGATATCCTTGCTTTCCCGGATTAAGGAAAATCCCCAGAGAAGGCCTCTTAAACAGAGATTCGGCAGTACATCCGTGTTTCTCTGAAAACCCGCTGATGAAAAGGTCATCAGCACCTCAAAATTGGATCACATCATATGGCATTTCTCTGGAAAGATCCCGAGAAAAGTATGATGCAATATCCCCAAGCAGAAGCAGTCTCTCAAGAGACTCGCTTTCCCCAGTAGAATCGACAAATGGCGTCTCCAACAGAGAAGTTTGTGCAACTCTACAACTCAGACGTTGGGTTCCCCAGCAAGTCTGGCATCTCTCCAGGAAAATTCGGTGAGAAGTTTGAGGAAAACCGCTACGAATAGCGTCCCTTGTCAGTAAAGTTTATTGACAAAAGAAACTAAGACCAGTTCCTTGGTAGGAAACCAGGATCGAGGGGAAGTTTGAATCAGAAACTAAGACCAGTTCCTTGGTGGGAAACCAGGATCGAGGGGAAGTTTAAATCTGAAACTAAGACCAGTTCCCTGGTAGGAAACTAGGATCGAGGGGAAGTTTAAATCAGAAACTAAGACCAGTTCCTTGGTAGGAAACCAGGATCGAGGGGAAGTTTACCTTTTCTAAGCATCATTGCTTAGCAAAAGAAGATGAATGCGCAAGCTGCCATTCATAGCCATCAAAATTTCGGATATTCCGATAGTTAATCCTCTTGCACCCCGAATGCCCGAATCCTTTCGTCATTCACACCTTCGGGTCCAAGAAGATTAAATAGGGGCATCTGTAATACCCCAAATTTTGACCACTAAAGTTTCCCGTCATTGTGCAAATCATCATCACAATATGGATGAATCATCATGCCTCATCAATCTCCTCAAGGAATTGTTGAGCATTGACTGCAATCAGAACTAGGGTTTCAAGCCCTCTCAGAGCTTTTAGACAAAGGATCAATCAATAAATGACTTGATCTTCAACTTGTCTAACCTCTCAAGCATCCACAATGGATCAAAAGGACTCCCACTTCAAGGATTAAGCACAATGCTGCTCCCTTCTAGGTGGATCAAGCCTCCAGATCGACGGTGTCACCAAATTAGGGTTTTGATCGCCCAGGGCCTCCAGATGGGAAATTTCATCTGGGCACAATCCAATGATCCAAAACATAACCTAATATACTCCATGGAACCTCATGAACCCAATCATCAAGTCAATTTTGCCTCAGGGGATGCATACATCAAAAATCAGGAATTAGGGTTTTTTGACCTAATTCACCCCTAAGTTGACTTTTGGGATAAACCATGAGCCAAGACCTCAAGGCATGATTTGAGGGTCTTTAATATACTATATTGATCCATTTGGAATAATGGATTAATCCAAGAAGCTTGAGCAACAAGTTTCAATTTCATCTGCACCACAATTAGGGTTTCGCGAGAAAAGTCAACTGTAACTTTGACTTTTGACCTAGACATGCTCCCAAGCCCTAAATACATGAATAAATATACCCTATGACACCCATGGAACATGTCCATCAAGTTTGATTTAGGTCAAGGACATGATTTCCTGAAGAATTGCACAGTTTGGAATTCATCTGATAAAAAGTCAACTGTGCACAAAAAGTCAACTTTGACTTTTTGAGATTTTTCACCAAAATGGATTTTTAACCCTAAAATGATGTTAATGTATGATTTGAACCATCATTCATCAAGAAAAATCAAATAAAGTGAGATAACTTGTAAAAGGGGTAAGCATAAAAACTTAGAAATGTTTCTAAGTTAAAATTAAAATGGCTAGGGTACCAACTTTGGAGGACCATAACTCCTAAACCACAAGGCCAATTTTTTCCATCCAAAGCTTGATTTGTAGACCTCATTATCATCTAAAAAAGCTTCAACTACAAGTCATTCCAATTCATTAAGGATTTTGAGTTATGGAGTGATCAAAGTGGCTGAAAAGTGAAAATGTCACTTTTTCCAATACTTAGTGAAATTTTCACTAAGTCAGAATTTGCCTTCACTTTTTGCCAAATGTAGGGGGATTTTTCACTTGGAATCAAAAGCGATCAAAACCAAACTTGTTCAAACAGTTGTTGTATCATGTAAGGGCTTTCCAAAATGGCCAAGAACATTGCCAAATTCAACTTACACCATGAGGTACAACATTGTCAAGTTGCCTTGCTGAAATCTGTCAAAAGCAAGGCAGAATTTGCATTTTGGCTCGATTTGCCAAAATCAGCCAATTTCAATTGCTCCTATCCACTTGGACACCTCTGAGGATTGAATCCAAAGGGGACAATCACTGAGCCAAGCCTCCAAGGTCCAAGGAACAAGAAATAGCATGTTGAACCTAGAGTTGCCAAAATAGGGACAAGACTCCAAATTTGGAATAAAGCATTCAATGGAACCATCAAGGTGGCATGGACTGAGCCATTCTCATCTGAAATCAGTCAAGACTTATCCAAGACCAAGGGAACCACAACCCTGTGCCCTAACCTCTAGTCAATGGCTAGAGGAGACTTGCATTTTCATTGGCCAACATTGAGGAAACACCTGCTGCAGTTGCCATTCACTATTGCAGCCAAAACAAACTTGCTCTACTATAAATAGTGCTCACTTGTGTTCAGTTTAAGTACACCAAAGCCATCTAACAGATGCTTTCCTCAAAATCTCTTCTTTCACTCCAATTTTGCCTTCAAAGGCAAGTCACTATCGGGTTTTCAGTTTGAGAGCAATTCTAATCAAACCAATCACTCACACACCTCACATACATCATATAGAAGTGATCCAAACACTCACATAACATCTGGAACACAGATTTCACAAAATCACCAGCTGGTTGCTCAAACTTTCAATCAAGTTGCAGCTGAGATGCCATGAAGTGATCCAGCCAATTTCAATCAAGTCCAAGCATTCAAACACACTCCATAGGGTGTAGGGAAGCTGTTCGGATCATCACTACTCATCTGTAACACCTCCAACTCAGAAATCAATTTGCTCTTGCTGTCACGACTTGGAGGTAAGCATACACTTGGTCATCTCTCAATCTATGCATATTTCCTCGCACAATAATTTGGCCATATGTTCATAATCATGCATGGAATGTTTTCCCTCAATTAATTGCATTGTTTGAATCGTGCATCAAAAATCCTAGCCTTCATGCAGAAATTAGGGTTCTTGAGGTTTCTTCGTGATTTCTTGTTGTATGTTTAATTTAAATGAAATTAAAGTACATAGACATGATCGTGAGGTTGAGACGAGAACAATGATGTGTGGATTGCATGTTATAATCAAGTATTCATGGAGATTGGATAGAAAATGCAAATATGGGCAAACCCAGAACACGCGCGTGTTCGTGGGTGTTCTTGGCGCCTTTTTTCAAATATTTGAATATTTGAATTTTGTGATTTTGTTTAATTGATTCAAAAATTAATTTCTCTCTGAGTTTTAATGATTTTGAGTTGATTCTTTTTTTAATAATTCACAAAAATGTTAAAATATTTTATTTTACCAAAAAATCCCAAAAATATTATTTATTTTATATAATTGATATTTTTGCAAAGAATTAATGTTTTAATTGTTTTTAACATTTAAAATATTTTTTCCACATTGATTTTGCAACTTTTAATGCTTTCTAATTATTTTGTAGGTCAATACTTAATTTTTGAAGCATTAATCCCAGATCACAATTTGTTTTCCATATGTTAAACAATTTTGATCATTTTTATTGAATTTTTATTCAATTAAATACATTTTTGGAAATAAATTAGGGTTTTGGATTAATTCACCCCTCTTAAATCATTTTCAAAACTTTTGCGCCTCTAATAGAGTGTAAGACCCAATCCTTTTTTTGACCAAAACATTTTGGGCCTCACTTATTGTATAAGTCCCGATACCGTCAAAAAAACAAACGGCGCGATCGTCGCCATTTTAAAAACCATCTGGGCCTCTCCTTGAGCTATAAGACCCATTCAAAACTTTTGGGCCTCTAATAGAGTGTAAGACCCAATCCTTTTTTTTGACCAAAACATTTTGGGACTCACTTATTGTATAAGTCCCGATACCGTCAAAAAAACAAACGGCGCGATCGTCGCCTTTTTAAAAACCATCTGGGCCTCTCCTTGAGCTATAAGACCCATTCAAAACTTTTGGGCCTCTAATAGAGTGTAAGACCCAATCCTTTTTGACCAAACATTTTGGGCCTCACTTATTGTATAATTCCCGATACCGTCAAAAAACAAACGGCGCGATCGTCGCCTTTTCAAAAATCATCTGGGCTTACCCTCGAGTAGTAAGACCCATTTCTCTTTATTCAAAACTCTTTGGGCCTCTATCAGAGTGTAAGACCCAACCCCCTTTTAACCAAAACCTTTTGGGCCTCACTTATTGTATAAGTCCCTCTGCGTTAAAAGAAAACCTCGGCGCGATCGCCATTTTAAAATGAAAAGTCAATTGGGCCTACCCTCGTGTTATAAGCCCCACTCCTCTTCTTCAAAACTTTTTGGGCCTCTTGAGAGAGTGTAAGACCCATCCCTTTGTACAGAAAACCTTTTTGGGCCACAGTCACTTGTATAAGACCCTCTGTACAAATTCAACGATAAAACCCTGGGCCTCTCCTTGAGCTGTAAGCCCCAAATCTTTCTTTTTCAAAGCACTTTCTCCTTTGATTTTGAATATACTGTTGTTTTCAATCTTTCTTTGTTGAACAACTAACCAAACAGCATGGAAGCTCTACAACCGAGTAAGTGTTTATACACTTTTATTTACTGCTTTCATATATATAACTGTTTTGCGGGGCTGCTCATTGTAAGTCTCCTTTCACAAACTCATATATATATATAACTGTATTGTGGGGCTGCTCACTGTAAGTCTACTTTCATAAACTCATATCGACTGTGTAATAATAGTATAGATATTTAGAGTTTCCCCGGCAACTACGTCTAGAACTAGGTGACGCCGTTGCATTTAGTCATAGAAATAGGCACCTAGATCCCCAAATAGGATCACCAGATACAGTCTTCTCTTCGGCTGTACTCATTAGGAATCGTCAAGAAACTCTACTCCCAAAGATGAATGTATTCTCCGTGAATGGCATCTTTGAGTTTCTTCCAAATTCTCGGACTTTCCTGACTTTGATCTATTCTCGGTGAATAGTATTGCCTTGAATTTCTCGGGGTTTAGGGACCCACGGGCTTCTTAAAAGCATCGGCCTCCTCTTGGGCATTGTACAAGGACCCTCAGGCTTCCTAAAAGCAACCCCGCCTTCTCTTGGGCTTAGTACAAGGACCCGTCGGCTTCTTAGAAGTATTCACAGCCTCCTCTTAGGCTTCGTATAATGATCTCTTCCTCTGGGAATGATAGCCTCTCTTGGGCTTCGTACAAGGACCCGTCGGCTTCTTAAAAGATTCCAGCCTCCTCTTGGGCTTCGTACAAATTGTCCCGACGACCTCCTAAAGGTATAGGAACAGAACTTAGCAATCTTCATAGATCCGTCCTTTCCAGAGTCTACTACTGTTTCTCAAAGCATAGTACAAAAGATGAAACTCTAGACTTGGACAGTCTATTTTCCTTGTGTCTCAAAGACATTCTCAAGTGACCCTCTCGTTAGATAGGAAGAAACCCGTGGACTCAGACAGTCTCAATACCCTTTGGATTTCCCCTTTCCTTAAAAAATAGGGAACAATCCCGATCCTCAGATCAAACCCATGAGTACAGTGTTGCTCATATAAGAACTGATTTTCTCTTTGAAAATCAGTATACTGGACCTGTCACTTAACTAAAACAGTCACCAACAGATAGCCTCCTCTTGGGCTTTGTACAAATGATCTTCCCCAGCGGAATAAACTTTTCAGCCTCCATCTCGGGTCTTATACGAGATACAAAAAGGTTCTTATTGAGCCAAACAAATTTTAGCCATCCATCTCGGGCTTTGTACGAGATACAAAAAACACTTTCTTGTTGAGTATAAAAGACTCCCCTGTAGAGTCAAACCCTTTTTAGCCTCTCTATCAGGCTTTGTATGAGACACAAAAGACTCCCTCGTTGAGTCAATCACCCTTTCGCCTCCATCTCGGGCTTCGTACGAGATACAAATTCCCTTAAGCAAGAGTCAAACTCTTTTTCAGCCTCCATCTCGGGCTTCATACGAGATACAAAAGACTCCCCACTGAGTCAACCCTTTTAGCCTCCTCTTAGGCTTTGTATAATGATATCCCCACTGAGTCAACCCCTTTTAGCCTCTCTCTCGGGCTTTGTACGAGACACAAATTAGCCTCCTCTTAGGCTTTGTATAATGATTTTCCCTAGCAGAAATTAGCCTCCTCTTAGGCTTTGTATAAGAAAACTACTGGTTGATCCAATTGTAGCGAGCGATTTTTTGGACGTGCTTGCGAGGCACAACCGCTCTTCGGTGTTACTACTACAGCTCGATTCATTTTTTATCCTATTAAAGCTGATGAAGGAAGGGAAATAGATGTCTCCAACTAACCCTGCTTGCATACTGAGTTTGAACAGCGGTCTGTTCGGTTACAGATGCTTCAAAGATTCGGGGTTTTACTCAGGTTATCTGTTCAATGAGATGTTTAGGATGTTAGGACTGATTGCTTTTCTGATAGATACGTGAAAGTATGGGATTTTGGGTTTTTGTTTAGTGTGCTCGCTAAGATATTTTCTTTCGATCTTATGCCTACGTATTCTCGTTTACCAAAACAGGTAAATCAGAGCGTTCGTAGTTCCTCCTATTCTATGGGAGGAAATGGTGTTTTGGTGTCTTGTTCAAAGCCCAAGACGTGAAGCGAAAGGTTGTTTGTATCTTGTTCAAAGCCCAAGATGTGAAGCTGAAAAGGTCTCAACTTTAGAGAGAGTTTGTCATCTCTAAAGAGGGGAGAAGGAGAATTACTTTAACTGGGATACGCGGATCCTAGCAATGCCATAATTTCCGAAGAAGGGGTTTTAACCTGAAGGAGAAGACTTTAACTCTGTGTATAGAGCAACGCCATCTTTCCTTAGGAATTCCTCATGCTAAAAGAAGGACAGTGGCATGGATATAGATGATCCAGAGGCTTGCCGCTTACAGCGATTAGATGAAAGGGAAGAAGTTGTTGATGTTTGTGCACTGTGAACGAGGCACATGTTTGATGCTAAAAGGTTAATTGTATTAACTAGTAGTTTTCTTATATAAAGCCTAAGAGGAGGCTAATTTCCGCTAGGGAAAATCATTATACAAAGCCTAAGAGGAGGCTAGTTTGTGTCTCGTACAAAGCCCGAGAGAGAGGCTAAAAGGGTTCGACCTAGTGGGGGGATATCATTATTCAAAGCCCAAGAGGAGGCTAAAAGGGTTGACTCAGCTGGAGAATCTTTTATAGCTCGTATGAAGCCCGAGATGGAGGCTGAAAAAGAGTTTGACTCTTGCTTATGGAATTTGTATCTCGTACGAGGCCCGAGATGGAGGCAAAAGGGTGGTTGACTCAACGAGGGAGTCTTTTGTGTCTCATACAAAGCCTGAGAGAGAGGCTAAAAGGTTTTGACTCTACAGGGGAATCTTTTATACTCAACAAGAGAGTGTTTTTTGTATCTCGTACAAAGCCCAAGATGGATGGCTGAAATTTGTTTGGCTCAATAAGAACCTTTTTGTATCCCGTATAAGGCCCGAGATGGAGGCTGAAAAAGGTTTGCTCCGCTGGGGAGAATCATTTGTACAAAGCCCAAGAGGAGGCTATCTGCTGGTGACTGTTTTAGTTAAGTGACATGTCCAGTATACTGATTTTTTAAGAGAAAATCAGTTCTTATATGAGCAACACTGTACTCATGGGTTTGACCTGAGGATGGGGATTGTTCCCTATTCTTTAAGGAAAGGGGAAATCCGAAGGGTATTGAGACTGTCCGAGTCTATGGGTTTCTTCCTATCTAATGAAAGGGTCACTTGAGAATGTCTTTGAGACTCAAGGAAAGCAGACTGTCCAAGTCTAGAGTTTTATCTTTTGTACTATGCTTTGAGAAACAGTAGTAGACTCTGGAAAGGACTGCTCTATTAAGATTACTAAGTTCTGTTCCTATACCTCTAGGAGGTCGTCGGGACAATTTGTACGAAGCCCAAGAGGAGGCTGGAAACTTTGAAGAAGTCGATCGGTCCTTGTACTAAGCCCAAGAGAAGGCTATCATTCCCGGAGGAAGAGATCATTATACGAAGCCTAAGAGGAGGTTGGGTTGCTTATAGGAAGCCTGTGAGTCCTTGTACAATGCCCAAGAGGAGGACGATGCTTTTAAGAAGCCCGTGGGTCCATCATCTCCTTTCCATTAGGAGAGATAACTCTTTTAAAGATAAAAACCACTGGTAAACGTGTGAGGTTTACTATCCAGCGACTTTTAACTTTTAAAGAGGGTTCCTTAGTTAAGGTCCAAGATTATGACCGTAGTGGGTCCCCAAACCCCGAGAAATTCAAGGCAATGCTATTCACCGAGAATAGATCAAAGTCAGGAAAGTTCGAGAATTTGGAAGAAACTCAAAGATGCCATTCACGGAGAATATATTCATCTTGAGGAGTAGAGTTTCTTGACGATTCCTAAGGAGGACAGCCGAAGAGAAGACTGTATCTGGTGCTCCTATTGGGGATCTAGGTGTCTATTTCTACGAATAAACGAAACGGCTTTACCTAGTTCTAGACGTAGTTGCCGGGGAAACTCAAAATATCTATACTATTATTACACAGTTGATATGAGTTTATGAAAGGAGACTTACAGTGAGCAGCCCCACAATACAGTTTATATTATATGAAAGCGGTAAATGAAAGCGATAACCACTTACTCGGTTGTAGAGCTTCCATGTTGTTTGGTTAGTTGTTCAACAAAGAAAGATTGAAAACAACAGTATATTCAAAATCAAAGGAGAAAGTGCTTTGAAAAAGAAAGATTTCGGGCTTACAGCTCAAGGAGGGCCCAGGGTTTTACCAGTGATTGCACTGTTGAATTTGTACAGAGGGTCTTATATAAGTGACTGTGGCCCAAAAAGGTTTTTCTGTACAAAGGGATGGGTCTTACACTCTCTCAAGAGGCCCAAAATGTTTTTTGAAGAAGAAGAGTGGGGCTTATAACACGAGGGTAGGCCCAGATGATTTTTCGCTAAAAAATGGCGATCGCGCCGAGGTTTCTTTTAACGCAGAGGGACTTATACAATAAGTGAGGCCCAAAATGGTTTTGGTTAAAAGGGGGTTGGGTCTTACACTCTGATAGAGGCCCAAAGTGTTTTGAAGAAGAAGAAATGGGTCTTACTACTCGAGGGTAGGCCCAGATGATTTTTTGAAAAGGCGACGATCGCGCCGTTTGTTTTTTGACGGTATCGGGACTTATACAATAAGTGAGGCCCAAAAATGATTTGGTCAAAAAGGATTGGGTCTTACACTCTATTAGAGGCCCAAAAGTGTTTTGAAAATGATTTATGAGGGTTGAATTAATCCAAAACCCTAATTTATTTCCAAAAATGTGTTTTAATTGAATAAAAATTCAATTAAAATGATCAAAATTGTTTAACACATGGAAAACAAATTGTGATCCTGGATTAATGGTTCAAAAATTAAGTATTGACCTACAAAATAATTAGAAAGCATTAAAAGTTGCAAAATCAATGTGGGAATAATATTTCAAATGTTAAAAACAATTAAAATATTAATTCTTTGCAAAAATATAAATTATATAAAATAAATAATATTTTTGGGATTTTTTGGTAAAATAAAATATTTTAACATTTTTGTGAATTATTAAAAAAAGAATCAACTCAAAATCATTAAAACTCAGAGAGAAATTAATTTTTGAATCAATTAAATAAAACCACAAAATTCAAATATTTAAATTTCTGAAAATGGCGCCAAGAACAACACCAAGAACACGCGCGTTTTTCAGTTTGCCCAGATTTGCATTTTCCATCCAATCTCACTGAATACGTAATTATAACATGCAATCCACATATCATTATGCTCGTCTCAACCTCACGATCATGTCTATGTACTTTAATTTCATTTAAATTAAACATACAACAAGAAATCACGAAGAAACCTCAAGAACCCTAATTTCTGCATGAAGGCTAGGATTTTTGATACACAATTCAAACAATGCAATTAATTGAGGGAAAACATTCCATGCATGATTATGAACATATGGCCAAATTATTGTGCGAGGAAATATGCATAGATTGAGAGATGACCAAGTATGTGCTTACCTCCAAGTCGTGACAACAAGAGCAAATTGATTTCTGAGCTGGAGGTGTTACAGATGAGTTGTGATGATCTGAACAGCTTCCCTACACCCTATGGAGTGTGTTTGAATGCTTGGACTTGATGGAAATTGGCTGGAACGATTTGTGGTACCTCAGCTGCAACTTGATTGAAAGTTTGAGCAACCAGCTGGTGTTTTTGTGAAATCAGTGTTCCAGATGTTGTTTGAGTGTTTGGATCACTTCTATATGATGTATGTGAGGTGTGTGAGTGATTGGTTTGATTGGAATTGCTCTCAAACTCAAAACCCGATAGTGACTTGCCTTTGAAGGCAAAATTGGAGTGAAAGAAGAGATTTTGAGGAAAGCATCTGTTTGATGGCTTTGGTGTACTTAAACTGAACACAAGTGAGCTCTATTTATAGTAGAGCAAGTTTGTTTTGGCTGCAATAGTGAATGGCAACTGCAGCAGGTGTTTCCTCAATGTTGGCCAATGAAAATGCAAGTCTCCTCTAGCCATTGACTAGAGGTTAGGGCACAGGGTTGTGGTTCCCTTGGTCTTGGATAAGTCTTGACTGAATTCAGATGAGAATGGCTCAGTCCATGCCACCTTGATGGTTCCATTGAATGCTTAAATCCAAATTTGGAGTCTTGTCCCTATTTTGGCAACTATAGGTTCAACATGCTATTCCTTGTTCCTTGGACCTTGGAGGCTTGGCTCAGTGATTGTCCCCTTTGGATTCAATCCTCAGAGGTGTCCAAGTGGATTGGAGCATTTGAAATTGGCTGATTTTGGCAAATCTAGCCAAAATGCAAATTCTGCCTTGCTTTGACAAATTTCAGCAAGGCAACTTGCCAACGTTGTATCTCATGATGTAAGTTGAATTTGGCAATGTTCTTGGCCATTTTGGAAAACCCTTACATGATACAACAACTGTTTGAACAAGTTTGGTTTTGATCTCTTTTGATTCCAAGTGAAAAATCCCCCTACATTTGGCAAAAAGTGAAGGCAAATTCTGACTTAGTGAAAATTTCACTAAGTGTTGGAAAAAGTGACTTTTTCACTTTTCAGCCACTTTGATCACTCCATAACTCAAAATCCTTAATGAATTGGAATGACTTGTAGTTGAAGCTTTTGTAGATGATAATGAGGTCTACAAATCAAGCTTTGGATGGAAAAAATTGGCCTTGTGGTTTAGGAGTTATGGTTCTCCAAAGTTGGTACCCTAGCCACTTTATTTTTTAACTTAGAATTTTTCTAAGTTTTTATGGTTACCCCTTTTACAAGTTATCTCACTTTCTTTGATTTTTCTTGATGAATGATGATTCAAATCATACATTAACATCATTTTAGGGTTAAAAATCCATTTTGGTGAAAAATCTCAAAATGTCAAAGTTGACTTTTTGTGCACAGTTGACTTTTTATTAGATGAATTCCAAACTGTGCAATTCTTCAGGAAATCATGTCCTTGACCTAAATCAAACTTGATGGACATGTTCCATGGGTGTCATAAGGTATATTGAATCATGTATTAGGGCTTGGGAGCATGTCCAGGTCAAAAGTCAAAGTTACAGTTGACTTTTCTCGCGAAACCCTAATTGTGGTGCAGATGAAAATGAAACTTGTTGCTCAAGCTTCTTGGATCAATCCATTGTTCCAAATGGATCAATGTGGTATATCAAAGACCCTCAAATCATGTCTTGAGGTCTTGGCTCATGGTTTGTCCCAAAAGTCAACTTAAGGGTGAATTAGGTCAAGAAACCCTAATTCTTGATTTTTGATGTATGCATCCCCTGAGGCAAAATTGACTTGATGATTGGGTTCATGAGGTTCCTTGAAGTACATTAGGTCATGTTTTGGATCATTGGCTTGTGCCCAGATGAAATTTTTCATCTGGAGGCCCTGGGCGATCAAAACCCTAATTTGGTGACACAGTCGATCTGGAGGCTTGATCCACCTAGAAGGGAGCAGCATTGTGCTTAATCCTTGAAGTGGGAGTCCTTTGGATCCATTGTGGATGTTTGAGAGGTTAGACAAGTTGAAAATCAAGTCATTCCTTGATTGATCTTTTGTCTAAGCTCTGAGAGGGCTTGAAACCCTAGTTCTGATTGTAGTCAATGCTCAACAATTCCTTGAGGAGATTGATGAGGCATGATGATTCATCCATATTGTGATGATGATTTGTACAATGATGGGAAACTTTAGTGGTCAAAATTTGGGGTATGACAGATGCCCCTATTTAATCTTCTTGGACCCGAAGGTGTGAATGACGAAGGTATTCGGGCATTCGGGGTGAAAGAGGATTAAATATCGGAATATCCAAAATTTTGATGGCTATGAATGGCAGCTTGCGCATTCATCTTCTTTTGCTAAGCAATGATGCTTAGAAAAGGTAAACTTCCCCTCGATCCTGGTTTCCTACCAAGGAACTGGTCTTAGTTTCTTTTGAACTTCCCCTCGATCCTGGTTTCCTACCAAGGAACTGGTCTTAGTTTCTTTTGAACTTCCCCTCGATCCTGGTTTCCTACCAAGGAACTGGTCTCAGTTTCTGAAATGAACTTCCCCTCGATCCTGGTTTCCTACCAAGGAACTGGTCTTAGTTTCTTTTGTCAATAAACTTTATTGACAAGGGACGCTATTTGTAGCGGTTTTCCTCAAACTTCTCACCGAATTTTCCTGGAGAGATGCCATTTGACAGAAAAAGTTTTGATGTCAGACTTGCTGGGGAACCCAACGTCTGAGTTGTAGAGTTGCACAAACTTCTTTGTTGGAGACGCCATTTGTCGATTCTACTGGGGAAAGCGAGTTTCTTGAGAAACTGCTTCCGATTGGGGTCTTGCGTCATACTTTTCTTGGGATCTTCCCAGAGAAATGCCATATGATGGGATCCAATTTTGAGGTGCCGATGACCTTTTCATCAGCGGGTTTTCGGAGAAACACTGTTGTACTGCCGAATCTCTGTTTAAGAGGCTTTCTCTGGGGATTTTCCTTAATCCGGGAAAGCAAGGATATCATCTTCAATGGCGAAGAGTGACATCTGTTGAAGGTTCTCTGATCTTTCAGAGGTCCAAGTTATCAAAGTGGCCGAGTGCCGACTCTGATCTAGAGATACACTGGTAGCGAGATTATTCAGACGAAGCAATTCCTGACGAGGAAAGAACTGACAAACTCGATAGAGAGGACGGTTATCGCGGCAGGATAAGACCGACTCAAGTGATAGTGATGTAATATGAAATGTGAATGTAAATCAAAATGCATGATGTATGTATGTATATGCTGACAAAACAGACGCAACATACACGCTAAAAGTTGAACACGACTGGATACTCGGCCACAGCTGGGGACGAAAAGGTACCACTGGTTCAACAAGCAGCAATTCCATCTTGCTTAGGAGAGATAGTCCCTGCTGGGAGCTATGTTGATCGGGCTTAGGAGATGAGAACTTGGCCGAAGGTATCAGACGGGAAAACCGCATCTGATACAGTTGATCCTTCGTTCAGGCGCACTAGCTTAGAAGGAGTACTTTGATTCTGCACTTCGAAGTTCGTTTACTTCTGGAGAAGCGATCGGTGTTCTTCTGATGTTCAACAGTCAAAAGAAAAGCCATCTTTAATTTAAAGCAGAAAAAGTTTTAAAAAGTAAATTCATTTTCTTTTATTTCAAGAGTCGCTGATTAAGTTAAACAACGTCGTTCTGTAAAGCTAAAACAAATAAGAATTACAAACAAAAGCATAAGGGCTCAAATTTTATTGATAAGATGGAGATCAGCCAAACGCGTGATTCCAAAGAGTATTTACAAAGTTAGAAAATTGTAATTTACAGGGAAAAGGGCTACGTTGAAACATAACGACCAATATCCTTCTACCGACTTTGAATTCGGGACATCCTGAGCTTCCGTCGAAGATGACCGTTGTCTGGAGATTTCCTCCGATGGGTGATGTAACTGCTGCTGAGGGACTTGCCTCTGTTGAACATAGTTACTTGCCATTATCCCTAATTTTTACCTGGATTGTACTATGATGTTTCCAATCCATCGGGATGATTTTTTTCATGTCTCTAACTTTTGCCTGGACCGCCCTTTCGGGTTTTCAATCCACCAAGACGTTTTTTTTTTAGTTTAGGCGAAGTATTTCTTGACTACATCAACATTCGTGGGGTAGGAAAATTCCTCTTCGTCCATGGTTGCAAGTCTCAAGGCGCCGCCTGGGAAAGCTTTCGTGACCACATAGGGGCCATCATAATTCGGAGTCCATTTGCCTCGCGAATCAGAGAGGAATGATTGTATCTTCTTGAGCACGAGGTCTCATTTCCTGAAGACACGAGGTCGGACTTTTTTGTCGAACGCCCTCTTCATTCTTTGTTGATACAACTGACCGTGGCATAGTGTCGTTATCTGCTTTTCTTCGATCAGGTTCAATTCGTCGTGTCGACTTTGACACCATTCAGCTTCGGTGAGCTTAGCTTCCATCAATACTCGGATTGACGGGATCTCTACTTCTATGGGGAGCACTGCCTCCATGCCATACACTAGAGAGAAAGGGGTAACCCCTGTTGAAGTGCGGACAGATGTACGATAACCGTGCAGAGCAAAGGGTAGCATCTCGTGCCAATCTTTGTAGGTTACAACCATCTTTTGAACGATCTTCTTGATGTTCTTGTTAGCCGCTTCTACCGCTCCGTTCATCTTGGGTCGGTAGGGAGATGAGTTATGGTGTTCAATTTTGAACTTTGCGCACAACTCCTTCATCATCTTATTGTTCAAGTTAGATCTATTATCAGTAATGATCTGGCTTGGAACACCATAACGGCAAATGATATTGTTTTTGATAAATCGGACCACCACTTGTCGGGTAACATTAGCGTACGACGCTGCTTCGACCCATTTGGTGAAGTAGTCAATGGCTACCAGAATGAACCGATGTCCGTTTGAAGCCTTAGGTTCAATTAAACCAATTATGTCTATTCCCCATATGGAAAAAGGCCATGGGGAAGAGAGAACTTTAAGATGCGATGGCGGTACATGAATTTTGTCGGAGTATATCTGACACTTGTGACACCTCCTCATGTACTTGTAGCATTTGGATTCCATGGTCAGCCAATAGTACCCTGCTCTCAGAATTTTTCTCGCCATTGTATGTCCGTTGGCGTGAGTGCCAAAGGACCCTTCATGAATTTCTTTCATAAGCATCTCTGCTTCTGGTCTGTCCACACATCAGAGCAAGACCATGTCAAAATTCCGCTTATACAGCGTGTCACCGCTCAGGAAGAAGCTGCCTGCTAGCCTTCTGAGGGTTTTCCTGTCTTTTCGGAGTGCCCCAGGTGGGTACTCTTGTTTCTGAAGGAAGCATTTGATATCGTGATACCAAGGTTTGTTGTCTATAACTACTTCAATCGTGAATATGTAAGCGGGCCGTTCAAGGCGCATTACGTCAATCTTAGGTAGGTCATTCCATCGACCTACGCTAATCATGGAAGAAAGAGTGGCTAAAGCATCAGCCATGTGATTCTCACCACGAGGTATGTGATGAAACTCAACTCTGTTGAAGAAGGGTAACAACCTTCTTGGATAGTCTTTATAAGGAATCAATCTTGATTGGTGTGTGTTCCAATCTTCTGTTATCTGATTGATAACCAAGGCTGAATCGCCGTATACGTCCAAGTTTTTTATCCTTAAATCAATCACTTCTTCGAGACCCATAATACAAGCTTCATATTCGGCCTCGTTGTTCGTACATTTGAACATAAGTCTGGCAGTGAAAGGAATGTGGGTACCCTGAGGGGTAACAATGATTGCCCCAATTCCGTTTCCGTAATGATTAACTGCTCCGTCAAAGATAAGTCCCCATTGGGAACCTGGTTCTGGCCCTTCACAGGGTAACGGTTCATCGAAATCTTTCATTTTTAGATACATGACATCTTCGTCTGGGAAGTCAAACCCGATTGATTCCTGATCGTCAATCGGTTGATGAGCCAAATGATCGGCTAAAATACTTCCCTTAACGGCTTTTTGAGCGTGGTACTCTATGTCATATTCTGATAGTAGCATCTTCCAACGGGCAATCCTTCCCGTGAGAGCAGGTTTTTCGAAGACGTACTTGATTGGATCCATCTCGGAGACCAACCAAGTAGTATGACGAATCATGTACTGGCAAAGACGTTTGGCTGCCCAAGCCAAAGCGCAACAAGTTTTCTCAAGCATCGTGTACCGAGTTTCACAGTCGGTAAACTTCTTGCTCAGATAGTAAATGGCAAACTCTTTCCTTTTGGTTTCGTCTTGCTGGCCAAGTACACATCCCATTGAGTCCTCAAGGACTGTGAGATAAATGATCAGTGGTCTTCCTTCCACTGGTGGTGACAGAATCGGCGGATTCAACAGATACTCCTTAATACTGTCGAAGGCAATTTGGAAGTCTTCTGACCAAACGCAATCCTGGTTCTTTTTCAGTAATTTGAAAATCGGCGCACACGTGGCGGTCATAAGGAATATGAATCTGGAGATGTAGTTCAAACGTCCCAGGAATCCTCTGACTTGTTTTTCAGTTTTCGGAGAAGGCATTTCTTGAATGGCCTTGACCTTGTCAGGATCAACTTTAATTCCTTTCTGGCTGACGATGAACCCTAGTAGTTTCCCCGAACGGATACCAAAGGTGCACTTGTTGGGATTCAAGCGGAGCTTGAACTTTCTTAGACGTTCGAACAATTTTGACAGATGTTCAACATGCTCACTCTCTGTTTTTGATTTTGCAATCAAATCATCGACATATACCTTGATTTCTTTGTGTATCATGTCATGAAACAGAGTGGTCATGGCCCTTTGATAGGTTGCCCCGGCATTCTTCAAACCGAACGGCATTACCTTGTAACAAAAGGTACCCCATGGGGTAATGAACGAAGTTTTCTCCATGTCTTTCGGCGCCACTTTGAACTTTGCTGTACTGTCTACCAGCATGTCAATGTGTGGTAAAGGAAAGTCGTCCTTTGGACTTGCCTTGTTCAGATCTCTGTAATCTACACACATTCTGACCTTTCCGTCCTTTTTAGGAACAGGTACGATGTTGGCTAACCATTGAGGATATTCAGATGTAGCGAGGAAACCCGCGTCGATCTGTTTCTGTACCTCCTCTTTGATTTTGATGGCCATGTCCGGGTGAGTGCGTCTCAACCTTTGCTTTACTGGCGCACATTCCGATCTCAATGGTAAGCGATGTTCCACGATGCTGGTATCCAACCCAGGCATGTCCTGATAGGACCAAGCGAACACATCGGGAAATTCTTTGAGAAGCTTTATCAAACCCTCTCTGGCAGTTGGACTGAGCAATGCTCCAATCCTGATTTCTTTTCTCTCTTTTTCCGAACCCAAGTTTACCGTTTCCAACGGCTCTTTGTGAGGTTCAATGGACCTTTCCTCTTGTCTGAGTAATCGGGAGATCTCTTCTGGAATTTCGTTGTCAACTTCTTCTTCAGCTCCAAATACCGGGAACTCAAAGTCGGGAGAAGGCATCGGATCGTATGTTTCAACGGGGTGTAAAACAAGCAATCTGTATGACGTGATGATTCGTGTTTAGAAGAGATAGAGAAAATGCAAGTGTGTGCAGTGTTTTGATTTTACTGCTTGTTTTTTATTTTGAATTGTTTTTAGGATTACCATTTTCTAAAAAAACAAAAAGAGAAAACAGCAATAATGCGGAAATTACAGAACGACGTTATTTTATTAATGTACAAGTCGGTTCTTGAAACTACAGCCCTATAAAACAAAACTCTAACACTTCGGGCAAAGCGAAGAGGGAAATTTACAGAAAGCGAGCCCTATCAAAACATCCGTTTCACCTGGGCAGGGTGAAAGGCTTAAAGATGGCAATTACTTTGACTGGTGAACGACCTTCGGAACTTCGACAACAACCCACTGGCGGCGAACTCCTCGATGAAACACAAAGTCTGGCACCTTCCTTGATTTGTCTTCAGAAATGACGCTGATTTCTGGTGGAGCAGGATCATTGGAATCTATCTCCCAGGCAGAATTGTCGTAGGAGGATTCCTCTGTTGCATTTTGCAAAGTATTTGTACTCTCAGCTGTATCTCCCCATCCAGTTGGCTGGATATCTTCAAGCCTGATACGAGAGCTTTCGAGAGCGGTGTACTTGACCATATAGTCGAATTTTCCACTTGGTTCTCCCAGAGTGTCCCAAACTTCTTTGGAACTGGAGGAGTCATCCCTCTCGATGACGTTGACCTCAGGAAAAATGTAGTTGATGAATTCAAGTCCTGCAAACGTTGCGAATTCATCGTCATGCTGAGTAGTTTCGGAATGACTTGAGTGTTGATCCCATGACATGGTGGGGACACAGGTATTCTGTTCAATGACGGTCAGCTGATTTTCGTTGTTCAGCTGACTCTCTTGCCCCAAATCTCCTGGATAAGGTTGCCACATTGGCAGACCATCCATTGGGCCATAGTAAGTAGAATCAAAGTTGTCTTTCATCAGAGTGTCTCCCTCTAATGAATTTGGTGGAGCACGACATCCTTTCGGACCACAATCTCCATAGATCATTTCAACGTCTGATCTGGGTATAAATTTCGGACTCTGTGTGGGATAGCAAAATGGAATTTGCGTTTCGTCCTGCGATACATAACTATCCTCATTAAGATAGGACTTCCAATCCTCATCTATGTCAAAGGGATCCTCTTCATTGATAGCATGGACTACTTGAGTCACTGGTTGGAGGAAACCTCCACTATGGAAGAAGTTCTGAATGGGATGAAGACTTTCATCGCTGGCAGCTGTCTGGGTACAGGTTGCAGAAAAACCAAGACCCTTCTTTGTTTTGTTATCAATAGGAATAACAAGCTGTCCCCATCCTGTTGTATCGGTACTCTCGACCGCTTTGATAGCATCCTTGTATGAGGAAATCGACGTTCCTCCTTTGGATTGATTGTCCTTGCTCACTGACAGTGCTTGGAACTGCATTCCAATAACCTCCTCAGGTTCTATACCAGCAGATGATGACAAGTTACTCACAAGCAAAGCCTGTTCCCCACATACTGTGACAAGTTGATCATTTTGAATGAACTTTAGCTTTTGGTGGAGAGTTGAAGTGACCGCTCCAGCCTGATGTATCCAAGGTCTTCCTAATAAACAACTGTATGTTGCCCGGATGTCCATGACCTGGAAAGTGACTTGGAAAGTATGAGGACCAATAGTTATGGGAAGATCAACTTCGCCGATAAGTGTTTTCCTGGATCCGTCGAACGCTTTGACGACGACCTCGCTGATTCTCATCGGAGGGCCTTTGAATGATAATTGCATCAAAGTGGATTTCGGCATAACATTCAGGGCTGACCCTGTGTCTATCAGTACGCTGGCTAAAGCATCGTCCTGGCAGTTGACTGTGATATTGAGCGCCATGTTTTGACGGCGACCCTCTTCGGGTAATTCCTCATCACTAAATCCCAAATTGTTGCAGGAAGTGATGTTTGAGACAATGCTATCGAACTGTCTGATTGTTACATCCTGTTCCATAAAGGCTTGCTCTAAGACTTTCTGTAGAGCCTCCCTGTGCGCTTCTGAACTGAGTAACAGTGATAAAACTGAGATCTTTGAAGGAGTCTGTAACAGCTGATCAACAATATTGAATTCACTCCTTTGGATGAGCTTTAGCATCTCATCTTTGTCTTTCGACAGGTCGGGATTACTGGATTGACCGACTGGTGAATCAGGAATTTCTGTCTGAAGTTCCTTTTCTTTGTTGGGTTCTCCAACTCCTCGGTTGAAGATTCGACCGCTCCGTGTCACACGACTAATGTCTGCAATATTCACGACGGAGGGTAATGGAATTTCCTTTCCATTTTCAACTGTTGTTGCACCTTATTTGTAAGGGATAGCCTTAGCTGATTCATACGGTAGTGGTCCCCGCAGATAGATGACAATGGGAACCTTCTGATTTTTCTGACCATCATAAGTAACCTCGATCCATTCCTGGTTGGGAACTTTGGATTCATCAAGCAGAGGAATAATGGCAAAAACATCCCTGGTCCTGTGATGACCAGAGATCGTGACAACATCCTCAACTTGCTCGGCAAGGTAGTTCGGCGACCAATTGATAGGTCCAAAACCTGGATATGGACGAATTTCTCTGCGATCCACTTGACCCTGAAGAGCTGTTCTCACAAGGTAACACCCTTGGTTACTTTCTGAACAGACGTTACAACTGTCATAGTTGTGTGGGGGCACCTGGCCATGCCCACTTTGAATACAATGTAACCTTACTAGGTTATCTTCCACTGATCGGACATCCTGACTTTGACGCCGAGTGGGATTTTTGTTACTGATACTAATCTGCTGAGTATCTTCGTCCATGTAGATGGGCATCCACCAATGATTTAACAAGTGCTGAAGTGCCTCCTGGACAAGGGTACAACCACGATCGTTTTCGCAACCCGCTTTACAGCTTTGATAGTCATGTGAGACCAGGAATCCGAGGCGGACCTGCTCAGCATGTAACTCTACCAGGTTGGTATTCATCACGCGAATATCGAAAATATGAACCATGTTAATTTGATAGGGATTCCTATCATGGTAGTCTTGGATCCATCCCAGATCCATCTGACGCTGGAGGGCCTCTTGTATGAAAGAGCATCCCTGTTTGTTCACCGAGCAAGTCAGACAGGAACTGTAATCATGCCGCGGCAGATTATGATACTGGCTTTGCCTTGAGTGCATCGCCACCAAGTTAACATTCATCACACAGATGTCGTGGTTCTGAATGACGTTAGAATTCGTGTAGACCATGTTAACTCCACGAACTCTGCGCTCTTGGATCCATCCGAGATCCATCTGTTCCTGTAGAGCTGCTTGCACTACAGAACATCCCTGATTGTCTTTAGAGCAGATATCACACTGGTGATAGTTATGAGGTGGCACATGGCCATATCCACTCTGTCTACAATGCATCTTGACTAGATTGGTCCTCAATAAGAGTACATCGTGAATTTGATAGACGTTGTTAGTATCTTTCTCAATCAGATTGACTGCAGCCTTCTCGTGTTGAGGCAGCGGGTTCGTAAGAACATTGGGATTCGTATCTTTGAAAGATAAGAGCCCGCTCCTAACAAGCTTTTGCACGTCGGATTTGAAATTAAGGTAATTCTCTATGTTATGCCCCGATCCTCCTTGATGATAAGGGCATGTCTGATCCGCTTTAAACCAAAAAGACGTATTTTCTGGTACGGTAAGAGGAGACTTAGTCTGGATGTGCCCCTTAGCCAGTAGTAACGGAAATAGTTCTACATACGACACGCGTATAGGATCAAACCCTGATGATCGTGTTGTACGGTTGTTATTGTACTGAGGACGAGCCTGCTGAAGAGGCTGTTGAGTCCTTTGCTGATTAGGTTGGCTTTGCGCAACCTGAGGTTGATACGTAGGAACAGGCGCGGGGCCGATAGCAGGAGTTACCGCTGCTACTGGTTGATAACGACGCCTTTGCTTTCCGAGAGAGATATTCCCAATATCTTGCTCTTTTTTCTTAGGGAGAGCACTACCGTATTTCTTAGTACCACTCGTCGATCCAGTGTCTTTTACCAAACGTCCTTCTCGGACAGCTTCCTCAAGACGTACACCCATACCGACCATTTCGGTGAAATCACTGGGCGCACTGACGACCATTCGGCCGTAGTAAAATGAGCTCAAGGTTTTTAAGAAGATCTTTGTCATCTCTTTTTCCTCAAGAGGTGGACAAATCTGAGCGGCGATTTCACGCCACCTTTGGGCATACTCCTTAAAAGTTTCCTTATCCTTTTGCGACATTGATCTGAGTTGATCTCTGTCGGGTGCCATGTCCAAATTGTATTTGTATTGTTGGACGAAGGCGGTGCCAAGATCTCTGAATGTGCTGATTGTGGCACGGTTTAAACCCATGTACCATTTTAAGGCGGCACCGGTTAAACTATCCTGAAAGTAGTGAATCAGCAGGTCCTGATTTTCCATCTGAGCTGACATCCATCGAGCGTACATCGTCAAATGACTCTGAGGGCAAGAGTTACCCTTGTACTTTTCAAAGTCAGGCACTTGGAATTTGTGCGGAACTTTCACATTGGGGACCAGACAAAGGTCTGCGGTGTCCTTCCCAAAAAGATCCCGACCGCGAATGGCTTGTAGTTCCTTCTGCATTTCCAAGAACTGTTCTTGGAATTCGTCCATTCGGTCAAACATAGTCTCCTTCTTCCCAGAAGGTATCTGTGGAATCTGCCCTTCCGGGACAGAGTGCACCACAGGGGGTGGTATCGTAACTACGGTGTTGAATCTTGGCGTCTCCCGAAGTTTGTAACCTTTAGGAGTCTTTAATATGCCTCCGACATCTTCGCTTTCCCGAAGTTTGTAACCTTCAGGACCAGCAGCTCCTGCAGAAGTTCCCTGATCTTCAACGATCGGCGGAACATATCCTTCCGGGATATAGTTAACAGGCATGCCCCAGGGACGATCTTTCGGCATCTGATACCTAGGATCGAACTTCTCCACTATGGGCGTCGAGGTGACCTCCGAGATCACAATCCTTTGTAGCTGAGCTTCTGCCATGGCTTGCATGTCGTTACGAAGCTTTCTCATATCTTCTCTCAGAGCGTCGAGCTCTTCTCTCAACTCTCTGTTCTCTTCCTCAAGATCATCCATCTTTTTCTGACGACTGGCCCGAGTATTGTACGAATGAGACAGTTTGACTCTAGAATCGAGACACAAACGTAAGATTCGTAAGTAAAGAGAATACGCGATGCGAGAATGATAAAATGCAATGATTATATTAATTGTTTGTTGATTTAATCAAAATAAACTTCGAAAATTAGATTGCAAATATCAAACAGCGGGGAAACCCCTTTTTATTGAATTCAAAGGATTACAGAAATGGAAATACAGTAGATTACAAGGTGCGAAAACATAAGCCTAAACTAATGGGTCCTGGTACTTCCTCCTCTTTGACCGGGGCGCTTGGGCCGTTGTCGGGTTGTCATTCCTTTGCCAGGTGAAAGGAGCGAGCAAATTCCTTTGGTCGTCTTGATTCTCTACAGCATGTTGCTCTAAAATTTCAATCAGAGCATCTTTCTCTCTCAGTAGTTGCTGTATTTGGATACACTCTATGTTGAGGGTACGGTACTTGTTCTTCCAAGACCTTCTCTCCATTTGAACTTTGTTGAGAGTAACCTGAAGCTTTTCAGTTTCCGTCATGAAGTACATGACAGACTCCTGCGGCAGAAGAATTCCGTAACGAGGATAAGGCATTTTTAGCTTGAGAGCTCTAGTTTGTACACAATGGAGATAAGGCTCCACCGAGACACAGTCTGGTTTTCCTAGAGACTCTCGTCCTTTCTTATGAACGTGTTTCCACGCATGCACTATTTCCATCTTCAGTGCCCTGTCGTTTTCTCCTTCCTTGAAGAAAATACCTTCCAGATGAGCGTTCTGCGGAACGAGCCTCATCGGGTATCCAAATTGACGAAGAACCAACACGGGATGATAGTTGATTCCCCCTTTAATTCCTATGAGGGGTACGTTGGGGAAGTTTCCACAACGATCAATGATCCTGATCCCATCATAAATCTTAATGCACCAATCTATATCAGAGTTGGTAAGAGACATGATCTTCTGCGACCAGCGCAGGGCATTCTTGCAATCCCAAAAAGCAGGAGACTTAGGCAAATGAGAGATAAACCATTTGTAGAGCAAAGGTACACAGCATGTGATCTCCCCTCCGCTGTACAAATTTCCTAAGTGTACAGAATGATACGAATCTACGAGCAAAGTCGGCACAGGGTTTCCAATGAGAAAAACCTTAATAGCGTTGATATCGACGAAGTTATTGATGTTGGGAAACAAAAATAACCCGTATGTAAGCAAGACGAAGATGCTTTCAAAAGCAGTCCCGTTCCCTATACTAGCGAAGTACAGAGCTTTCTTTGTTAAGAACTGGGCTAGCAAACCTTGTATGCCACCCTTGGTAGTCAGGTGAGTCCTAACCTCAGACTCGTCCAAATGAATTGCTCGTGCAATGGTCTGATTCTTTGGAATTTCTTCCAGTCCAGAAAATGGAGCTCGATCAGTGAGATGTAAATCAATCAGATGAGAATACTCCTTCAGCGTTGGTGCTAGCTGGTAATCCGGGAATGTGAAACAGTGATAAACCGGATCGTAGAATTGAACGAGCGCGTCCATGATTCCCCCAATCACATGGACTCTTAACAGTGGTAGCAAACCACCGTGCTTAGCGCTGAAAGCCTCTGGGTTAGTGATCATCCTCACTAACCCTCTCAAATCCTCTAGCTTTGGAACCTTGAAGGTATACTGGTGAGTTCTCCTTCTACCGAAATCCATCGGTGCAATCCTTTTCTCTGATATTTGCAATCACAGTCTTAGTTTAATTTGAAAAACAGAGAGACTAGAAGAGAAATTTTTTTTGAATGTTTTAATGTTTTTTAGATGAATGCATGAATGCAGCATACAAAAACATAGAAAAAACATGGGGTCAGAGGGTCGTTGTCATGAAGTCAAGGCTCTACCCATCCCCAAAGGTTTACTAAGGTGATTTTTGTACCTGTACTCATTATCATCAGCTCCTCCCAGGAAGGCAAACAACAAGCGGATCGCCAGCGAGTTGTGTGCAATCTTAGAGTAAGTGCTATTCCCCGAGAATAGATCACCAGCCTCAAATGAGGGTAGTATCGCATAACAACTATTTCTGATAGCTTCCGCACTACGAAAGGGTTGGCTTTTCTAGGTGTATACTCAATCTTTCCACATACGGCATCACCCGCATTCCCATTAGCAGAAAAATAAACATGTATAGCAATTAAGAAAAGTAGTATATATATATTTGTCCTAATCATCCTAGACTTTAAAAGCTAAGAATCTTAAGTTCCTGACAGAAATGGCTCCCCGGCGGAGTCACCACTCTGTAGTTTCTATATAAGCGAAGGTTTTGACCTAAGATCCTAATGGAGTCAAAAAGTCTTATCTCAGTGAAGGCCTCTACCTAGGAGTAAAATAGATTATCAACAAATGAACGGTATTCCCCAGCAGAGTCGCCACTTTTCTGTAGCGAGCGATTTTTTGGACGTGCTTGCGAGGCACAACCGCTCTTCGGTGTTACTACTACGGCTCGATTCATTTTTTATCCTATTAAAGCTGATGAAGGAAGGGAAATAGATGTCTCCCACTAACCCTGCTTGCATACTGAGTTTGAACAGCGGTTTGTTCGGTTACAGATGCTTCAAAGATTCGGGGTTTTACTCAGGTTATCTGTTCAATGAGATGTTTAGGATGTTAGGACTGATTACTTTTCTGATAGATACGTGAAAGTATGGGATTTTGGGTTTTTGTTTAGTGTGCTCGCTAAGATCTTTTCTTTCGATCTTATGCCCACGTATTCCCGTTTACCAAAACAGGGAAATCAGAGCGTTCGTAGTTCCTTCTATTCTATGGGAGGAAATGGTGTTTTGGTGTCTTGTTCAAAGCCCAAGACGTGAAGCGAAAGGTTGTTTGTATCTTGTTCAAAGCCCAAGATGTGAAGCTGAAAAGGTCTCAACTTTAGAGAGAGTTTGTCATCTCTAAAGAGGGGAGAAGGAGAATTACTTTAACTGGGATACGCGGATCCGAGCAATGCCATAATTTCCGAAGAAGGGGTTTTAACCTGAAGGAGAAGACTTTAACTCTGTGTATAGAGCAACGCCATATTTCCTTAGGAATTCCTCATGCTAAAAGAAGGACAGTGGCATGGATATAGATGATCCAGAGGCTTCCCGCTTACAGCGATTAGATGAAAGGGAAGGAGTTGTTGATGTTTGTGCACTGTGAACGAGGCACAGGTTTGATGCTAAAAGGTTAATTGGATTAACCAATAGTTTTCTTATATAAAGCCTAAGAGGAGGCTAATTTCCGCTAGGGAAAATCATTATACAAAGCCTAAGAGGAGGCTAGTTTGTGTCTCGTACAAAGCCCGAGAGAGAGGATAAAAGGGTTCGACCCAGTGGGGGGATATCATTATACAAAGCCCAAGAGGAGGCTAAAAGGGTTGACTCAGCTGAAGAATCTTTTATAGCTCGTATGAAGCCCGAGATGGAGGCTGAAAAAGTGTTTGACTCTTGCTTATGGAATTTGTATCTCGTACGAGGCCCGAGATGGAGGCAAAAGGGTGGTTGACTCAACGAGGGAGTCTTTTGTGTCTCATACAAAGCCTGAGAGAGAGGCTAAAACGTTTTGACTCTACAGGGGAATCTTTTATACTCAACAAGAGAGTGTTTTTTGTATCTCGTACAAAGCCCGAGATGGATGGCTGAAATTTGTTTGGCTCAATAAGAACCTTTTTGTATCCCGTATAAGGCCCGAGATGGAGGCTGAAAAAGGTTTGCTCCGCTGGGGAGAATCATTTGTACAAAGCCCAAGAAGAGGCTATCTGCTGGTGACTATTTTAGTTAAGTGACAGGTCCAGTATACTGATTTTTTAAGAGAAAATCAGTTCTTATATGAGCAACACTGTACTCATGGGTTCGACCTGAGGATCGAGATTGTTCCCTATTCTTTAAGGAAAGGGGAAATCCGAAGGGTATTGAGACTGTCCGAGTCTATGGGTTTCTTCCTATCTAACGAAAGGGTCACTTGAGAATGTCTTTGAGACTCAAGGAAAGCAGACTGTCCAAGTCTAGAGTTTTATCTTTTGTACTATGCTTTGAGAAACAGTAGTAGACTCTGGAAAGGACTGCTCTATTAAGATTACTAAGTTCTGTTCCTATACCTCTAGGAGGTCGTCAGGACAATTTGTACAAAGCCCAAGAGGAGGCTGGAAACTTTGAAGAAGCCGATCGGTCCTTGTACTAAGCCCAAGAGAAGGCTATCATTCCCGGAGGAAGAGATCATTATACGAAGCCTAAGAGGAGGCTGGGTTGCTTATAGGAAGCCTGCGGGTCCTTGTACAATGCCCAAGAGGAGGCCGATGCTTTTAAGAAGCCCGTGGGTCCATCATCTCATTTCCATTAGGAGAGATAACTCTTTTAAAGATAAAAACCACTTGTAAACGTGCGAGGTTTACTATCCAGCGACTTTTAACTTTTAAAGAGGGTTCCTTAGTTAAGGTCCAAGATTATGACCGTAGTGGGTCCCCAAACCCCGAGAAATTCAAGGCAATGCTATTCACCGAGAATAGATCAAAGTCAGGAAAGTTCGAGAATTTGGAAGAAACTCAAAGATGCCATTCACGGAGAATATATTCATCTTGGGGAGTAGAGTTTCTTGACGATTCCTAAGGAGGACAGCCAAAGAGAAGACTGTATCTGGTGCTCCTATTGGGGATCTAGGTGTCTATTTCTACGAATAAACGAAACGGCTTTACCTAGTTCTAGACGTAGTTGCCGGGGAAACTCAAAATATTTATACTATTATTACACAGTTGATATGAGTTTATGAAAGGAGACTTACAGTGAGCAGCCCCACAATACAGTTTATATTATATGAAAGCGGTAAATGAAAGCGATAACCACTTACTCGGTTGTAGAGCTTCCATGCTGTTTGGTTAGTTGTTCAACAAAGAAAGATTGAAAACAATAGTATATTCAAAATCAAAGGAGAAAGTGCTTTGAAAAAGAAAGATTTGGGGCTTACAGCTCAAGGAGAGGCCCAGGGTTTTACCAGTGATTGCACTGTTGAATTTGTACAGAGGGTCTTATACAAGTGATTGTGGCCCAAAAAGGTTTTTCTGTACAAAGGGATGGGTCTTACACTCTCTCAAGAGGCCCAAAAAGTGTTTTGAAGAAGAAGAGTGGGGCTTATAACACGAGGGTAGGCCCAGATGATTTTTCGCTAAAAAATGGCGATCGCGCCGAGGTTTCTTTTAATGCAGAGGGACTTATACAATAAGTGAGGCCCAAAATGATTTTGGTTAAAAGGGGGTTGGGTCTTATACTCTGATAGAGGCCCAAAGTGTTTTGAAGAAGAAGAAATGGGTCTTACTACTCGAGGGTAGGCCCAGATGATTTTTTGAAAAGGCGACGATCGCGCCGTTTGTTTTTTGACGGTATCGGGACTTATACAATAAGTGAGGCCCAAAAATGATTTGGTCAAAAAGGATTGGGTCTTACACTCTATTAGAGGCCCAAAAGTGTTTTGAAAATGATTTATGAGGGTTGAATTAATCCAAAACCCTAATTTATTTCCAAAATTGTGTTTTAATTGAATAAAAATTCAATTAAAATGATCAAAATTGTTTAACACATGGAAAACAAATTGTGATCTTGGATTAATGCTTCAAAAATTAAGTATTGACCTACAAAATAATTAGAAAGCATTAAAAGTTGCAAAATCAATGTGGGAATAATATTTCAAATGTTAAAAACAATTAAAATATTAATTCTTTGCAAAAATATCAATTATATAAAATAAATAATATTTTTGGGATTTTTTGGTAAAATAAAATATTTTAACATTTTTGTGAATTATTAAAACAAGAATCAACTCAAAATCATTAAAACTCAGAGAAAAATTAATTTTTGAATCAATTAAATAAAACCACAAAATTCAAATATTTAAATTTCTGAAAATGGCGCCAAGAACAACACCAAGAACACGCGCGTTTTTCAGTTTGCCCAGATTTGCATTTTCCATCCAATCTCACTGAATACGTAATTATAACATGCAATCCACATATCATTATGCCCGTCTCAACCTCACGATCATGTCTATGTACTTTAATTTCATTTAAATTAAACATACAACAAGAAATCACGAAGAAACCTCAAGAACCCTAATTTCTGCATGAAGGCTAGGATTTTTGATACACGATTCAAACAATGCAATTAATTAAGGGAAAACATTCCATGCATGATTATGAACATATGGCCAAATTATTGTGCGAGGAAATATGCATAGATTGAGAGATGACCAAGTATGTGCTTACCACCAAGTCGTGACAGCAAGAGCAAATTGATTTCTGAGCTGGAGGTGTTACAGATGAGTTGTGATGATCTGAACAGCTTCCCTACACCCTATGGAGTGTGTTTGAATGCTTGGACTTGATGGAAATTGGCTGGAACGATTTGTGGTACCTCAGCTGCAACTTGATTGAAAGTTTGAGCAATCAGCTGGTGATTTTGTGAAATTAGTGTTCCAGATGTTGTTTGAGTGTTTGGATCACTTCTATATGATGTATGTGAGGTGTGTGAGTGATTGGTTTGATTGGAATTGCTCTCAAACTCAAAACCCGATAGTGACTTGCCTTTGAAGGCAAAATTGGAGTGAAAGAAGAGATTTTGAGGAAAGCATCTGTTTGATGGCTTTGGTGTACTTAAACTGAACACAAGTGAGCTCAATTTATAGTAGAGCAAGTTTGTTTGGGCTGCAATAGTGAATGGCAACTGCAGCAGGTGTTTCCTCAATGTTGGCCAATGAAAATGCAAGTCTCCTCTAGCCATTGACTAGAGGTTAGGGCACAGGGCTGTGGTTCCCTTGGTCTTGGATAAGTCTTGACTGAATTCAGATAAGAATGGCTCAGTCCATGCCACCTTGATGGTTCCATTGAATGCTTAAATCCAAATTTGGAGTTTTGTCCCTATTTTGGAAACTCTAGGTTCAACATGCTATTCCTTGTTCCTTGGACCTTGGAGGCTTGGCTCAGTGATTGTCCCCTTTGGATTCAATCCTCAGAGGTGTCCAAGTGGATTGGAGCATTTGAAATTGGCTGATTTTGGCAAATCGAGCCAAAATGCAAATTCTGCCTTGCTTTGACAGATTTCAGCAAGGCAACTTGCCAATGTTGTATCTCATGATGTAAGTTGAATTTGGCAATGTTCTTGGCCATTTTGGAAAGCCCTTACATGATACAACAATTGTTTGAACAAGTTTGGTTTTGATCTCTTTTGATTCCAAGTGAAAAATCCCCCTACATTTGGCAAAAAGTGAAGGCAAATTCTGACTTAGTGAAAATTTCACTAAGTGTTGGAAAAAGTGACTTTTTCACTTTTCAGCCACTTTGATTACTCCATAACTCAAAATCCTTAATGAATTGGAATGACTTGTAGCTGAAGCTTTTGTAGATGATAATGAGGTCTACAAATCAAGCTTTGGATGGAAAAAATTGGCCTTGTGGTTTAGGAGTTATGGTTCTCCAAAGTTGGTACCCTAGCCACTTTATTTTTTAACTTAGAATTTTTCTAAGTTTTTATGGTTACCCCTTTTACAAGTTATCTCACTTTCTTTGATTTTTCTTGATGAATGATGATTCAAATCATACATTAACATCATTTTAGGGTTAAAAATCCATTTTGGTGAAAAATCTCAAAAAGTCAAAGTTGACTTTTTATCAGATGAATTCCAAACTGTGCAATTCTTCAGGAAATCATGTCCTTGACCTAAATCAAACTTGATGGACATGTTCCATGGGTGTCATAAGGTATATTGAATCATGTATTAGGGCTTGGGAGCATGTCCAGGTCAAAAGTCAAAGTTACAGTTGACTTTTCTCGCGAAACCCTAATTGTGATGCAGATGAAAATGAAACTTGTTGCTCAAGCTTCTTGGATCAATCCATTGTTCCAAATGGATCAATGTGGTATATCAAAGACCCTCAAATCATGTCTTGAGGTATTGGCTCATGATTTGTCCCAAAAGTCAACTTAGGGGTGAATTAGGTCAAGAAACCCTAATTCCTGATTTTTGATGTATGCATCCCCTGAGGCAAAATTGACTTGATGATTGGGTTCATGAGGTTCCATGAAGTACATTAGGTCATGTTTTGGATCATTGGCTAGTGCCCAGATGAAATTTTTCATCTGGAGGCCCTGGGCGATCAAAACCCTAATTTGGTGACACAGTCGATCTGGAGGCTTGATCCACCTAGAAGGGAGCAGCATTGTGCTTAATCCTTGAAGTGGGAGTCCTTTGGATCCATTGTGGATGTTTGAGAGGTTAGACAAGTTGAAGATCAAGTCATTCCTTGATTGATCTTTTGTCTAAGCTTTGAGAGGGCTTGAAACCCTAGTTCTGATTGTAGTCAATGCTCAACAATTCCTTGAGGAGATTGATGAGGCATGATGATTCATCCATATTGTGATGATGATTTGCACAATGATGGGAAACTTTAGTAGTCAAAATTTGGGGTATGACACCAATCAACCTTTTAGCATCAAACCTGTGCCTCGTTCACAATACTCAAACATCAACAACTCCTTCCTTTTCATCTAATCGCTGTAAGCGGCAAGCCTCTGGATCGTCTACATCCATGCCACTGTCCTTCTTTTAGCATGAGGAATTCCTAAGGAAAGATGGCGTTGCTCTCTACACAGAGTTGAAGTCTTCTCCTTCAGGTTAAAACCCCTTCTTCGGAAATTATGGCATTGCTCGGATCCGCGTATCCCAGTTAAAGTAATTCTCCTTCATCCCTCTTTAGAGCTGACAAATTCTCTCTAAAGTTGAGACCTTTCAGCTTCACATCTTGGGCTTTGAACAAGATACAAACTACCTTTCGCTTCACGTCTTGGGCTTTGAACAAGACACCAAAAACCAATTTCCTCCCATAGAATAGGAGGAACTACGAACGCTCTGATTTCCTTGTTTCGGTAAACAGGAATACGTAGGCATAAGATCGAAAGAAAAGATCTTAGCGAGCACACTAAACAAAAACCCAAAATCCCATACTTTCACGTATCTATCAGAAAAGCAATCAGTCCTAACATCCTACACATCTCATCGAATCAATAACCTGAGTAAAACCCCGAATCTTTGAAGCATCTGTAACCGAACAGACGGCTGTTCAAACTCAGTATGCAAGCAGGGTTAGTTGGAGACATCTATTTCCCTTCCTTCATCAGCTTTAATAGGATAAAAAATGAATCGAGCTGTAGTAATAACACCGAAGAGCGGTTGTGCTTCGCAACCACGTCCAAAAATTGCTCGCTACACAGTGGCAGACCACATCCTGTGGCAAACCCATTCGCACCCGAGGGCCCGCTTTGGAACTCGCATAGGATGGCCCCTACGTTTTGAAGAGAATCAGTGGAGGCACTCCTCGATTGACTTTAGTACTGTACCCCGAGGGATGAATGTACTATTGTTTCTCGACCTCAGTGCCAAAGCTGAGGACCTTCCGCTTTGGAGAATCAGTTGAGGCCTCCTTGATTGATGATGATGCCAAACCAGAAATGGTGAACGTATCATCATTTCTCGACCTGAGAGCCCGAGATACTGAACATCCTAGTACCCACATGTGAGAAGGGATGGGCGTTTGCAGGTTTGCAGGTAACCGAGACTTTCAACCTACCCGGTTTTCTGGATTTTTCATAAATGTCTGATTATGTGGGTTCCTCAGTGGTTCAGAGTTCTGGTTTTCTGGTTTCTCGTTCAACTAACAGCACATCACATCCAGCAGTGTGCCTTGACCCCATGTTTGCATGAGCATATCATTTTTCTTGCATTCTGACATGTTTAACATTTCAGGGCTCGCATCTTACTCTTGATTCTGGTTTTCTGAGGGTACTTCAGCATGGATGTTCGGAGAAAGAAGACTGTTGCCTATTCGTTCCCAGAGCCGACTTTGACACTGATTCACAAACTGATTAATATGGCTGGTTCCGAAGTTCGTACAGAGTTCAGTGAAAGGTATGGAAGACTCTTGAAATTTGTCTATAATATCTCCACGTATGAGAAGGATGCCATTCACACACTTCTTCAGTTCTACGATCCGTCTCTGCGTTGCTTCACTTTTCCAGACTACATCTTGGCTCCAACGTTGGAGGAGTTCTCATTTATTTTGGGAATTCCTATCAGGCATGATATAGTTTTCTTTTCTGAGGAACACCCCGGTATAAAAGAAATGGTTGTGGCTCTTCATATTAGTGAATCCGTCCTGAACAGTAATATTGAAGAAAAACAAGGAGTTAAGGGTTTCCTATTGAAGTTCCAGTTTGATCAAGCCTGCATACGTGTCAAAGAGAAGAACTGGACTACTTTCCAAGCCATCCTAGCTATGTGTATCTATGGGATTGTTCTGTTTCCGAATGTTCCTGATCTGGTGGATATGCATGCTGTCAGAATTTTTATTTCGAAGAACCCTATACCTACCTTGCTAGGTGATGTGTATCACTCAGTCAACTACAAGAATGAGAATAGGCGTGGGAAAACTGTGAGTTGTTGTGCACCACTCTTATCTACTTGGTTTCTAAGTCGTCTCCCCGAATCTAGTGCCTTCGTTGATACAAAAGATTCTCTGAAATGGTCAAAGAGGGTTATGGGCTTGACTGCTGACAACATTGTTTGGATCAATCATGACTTGCTAGGAATGGATATTGTTTACAAATGCGGAGAATTCCCTAATGTTCCCTTGATAGGGAGGAAAGGTGGAATTAACTATAATCCCTCCCTAGCTATCAGACAGTTTGGTTATCCTTTGAGAGGTCCACCGGATGAGAGAGACCTCAGAGAGTCCTTATTCTTCAATGGTATTAAGGATCAAGAGATGATGATGAAGGTTGTGAATGCTTGGAAACAGGTAACCAAGAAGGGTAAAATGTCATTCGGAAAGTGTAATAACCAGGCTTTTCCTCCCTATAAAGAGTGGATCAAGAAGAGAGCAGAAGAGGAGCTTCTTCCTTTCCCGGTGGAACCACCTTTGTATCCTTTGGTGATCAGGCCTCCTGCCGCAGTTGAGATAGAGAAGTTTGACCAGTTGTGGGCTGAAAAAGAAAGGTTGCGGGAAGAAAATAGTGAGCTAAAGAGAGAAATTTATCAGTGGAAGCATGAGCGGGGTGAAGCTGTTCATACCGCCAAGTTGAGGACATAGCTCCTTGCTAAAGCAGAAAAAGAGCTTGCTGATATGGTCGCATCCAGAGAAAGGATGAAACAGGCTTTGGACGGTATCAGTAATGTTCTCAGGTCCAAGGAGGAGGAATTAGGCAAGGCTCTGTTAAAGATTCACAGGTTCAATGAGCACCGAGAAACTGCCATGGCTGAGAATAAGAGAAAGGAAGACGCTTACCTAGCTAAGATTGATCAGTTGAAGTCGACGCTCAAGAAGAAAGACGCTGAGATTCTATCAGGGATATTCAAGAGACAAGCGTTCCAAGACCAACTCAATGAAGCTATAGCCTCCATAGAGGAATTGAAGGTCCAGGCCGAGGTGAAAAGATCTAGACATGAGGGACCTAGCATGGAGGGTGTTTCTGGAGAAGACGCTTGGGAGTTACATTGTCGATACTTGGATGGGATCATACACAGGAGAAACCTTCTTATCCAAGAACTGATTCAGAGACCGAAGCATCCCGACACCAGAAAGATGTTCGAGGAAATTCAAGACTGGTGCAGAAAGCATAGTGGATGGGGAGGATTGACTCTTGTAAACTTTAATGATATGTCGTAGCTTTCTTTTCTCTTTTATTGTATAGGGATCACCACCAGGCTTGTTGGTTGGGACCTCTATGGTTTATGTGTTCAGATTCGTTATCTTGGATTCGTGATTGTCGACATTTGGGTTTCCTTCGGTTTTCTTATTATAAGAGCAGAAGCTTCGTTCTATTTTATTATTGACTGGAATCAAGGGGTGGATCGCCCTGTGAATATTCAAACATGTTCATCTACCAGACCAAATCAGAAGAGAATCATGGAACGAATCCAAGCTGAGTTGAGGGAAATGTGAGGCCAGATGGAGCAGTTTATGGGGAACATGCAAACCCTCATGCAAGAGCAGCAGGTGCTGAAAGAAGAGGTCAACCAACTAAAGACTCAAATGAGTCTGGTTATGGAAGTTGTGAGAGGTGTGATAAGCAAAGGTAATACCCTCATGCCTGAAGCTGCGACTGGAATTGTCTCTCCCCCGGTGTTCAAGAAGGGTGAGCAGATTGCCACTACGACTGTCTCGGTTGTACCTCAACAATGACAGAATCGTGCTCCGCACCCGCCACAATCTACGCCTAAGCGGAATAGGCATTTTGAGGCTCCACCAGTGCCATATTCTCAGTTATTCCAGCATCTCCTTCGGTTGCAACTGGTACGAAAAAGGATCTTGGCTCCTCCCTCTGGAACTCCCCCACCAGGTTATGATGCAAGAGCCCACTGTGATTTTCACTCTGGTGCACCGGGGCATAATGTGGAAGATTGTAGGGCGTTTCAGCATGTTGTCCAGGATCTGATAGATTCGAAGGCAATTGAATTCACGCCGAGCGGCGTAAGCACACATGGTAGTCCTACTTTAGCTGTTGAAAAAGAAGTGGATATCCCTGTTGCCTTTCCCAAAGCTACATCAAGCCAGGGGCATTTCTTGCAGACCCCATGCCCGCAATTGCTACCTACTCCTCGATTAAGTCTGAGGGGGAAACTCCTGAGCCAGACAAATACCTAAGTCAACCTCAACAGCAGGATTATCAGCAACAGAGGCAGTTTGGACCAAGAAGGCCTAAGAGGATATCCGATCCTATTCCTATTCCTTATAGTCAGTTACTTGCTCGCCTGCTCAAGAACTCTCTGATTCAGCTAAGGGATACCAAGCTTGTTCCTGACCCTATCCCCCCTGATTATGATCTGGATGCCAGATGTGAGTATCATTCAGACACACGGGGTCATTCAATTGAAAACTGCAACGTGTTCAGGCACAAGGTCCAAGACCTGGTAGACTCAGAGATCATTGTATTCGCTAAAGATGATATGTACATCAATGGAAGCCTCCTTTCTCAAATGAACACTCAGTCTGCAAGTACGTCTAGGCAGAATTAGGCTTCCTCAGCAATGGCAATCTTCAGCCTCTTTACTGCATTTTCATTTGTAGTTTTTTATTTCTTGTTAAAGCGTCGTATGTATGCAAGACTTGTTGTTTTTTATGATGATATTAATGCAATGAGTATGTTTTCCTTGAAGTAATCCATTCGTATTCACTCTTAAATGTTTTTATGCACTGCAATACCAACTTTCTTGCTTAAACTCTTGAGGGAGGATGATGAGACGAAAACGCAAAATCTTCGGTTGTATGTTCAAGGATAGAACCCTGTTGGGGATGTATAGGCATTGTTTCAAACCCCTAAACACTGGAGAGATAAGGAGATAAACCTTCGTTAACCCCTTTGAGCCTTGAAGTAGGAGTTTCTTTCGTACGAAAAAACCCTCATACTTAACCCAAGGGCAGGGTAGGCGTCAGTTGGTTTGACCGAGCGCTCAAATTCCAAGGAGAATGTGCAAGAGATATGAAACCCCAGTGGTTATCCTCCAACAATCAGGGAGTGAGGCAGTCACAAGCAAGTAAGACAACCGGTGTCACACGCTTTGTTCAAAAAGGGGAATAAAAAGAGAAAGCCTGCTAAGTCGAAACTTGAGAACAAGCGACTTAGGCAAAAGTTAGGGCGTCCCGCTGGACTTCAAAATCGAAAAAACTCAAAAGAGTCGGTCCAGGCAAAATTAGGGATCAAAAAAAAAGAGGCAAAAGAAAAATCGGAAAGCGTTACAAAAGAAAATCCCCGATAAGAACAAATTCGTGTGACTACAGACATAAAAGATAAAAAGGGATGACTGTCACTCCAAAACCTCGTTGGGTGTCAAACCATTAGTGGCATAGGTTCCTTAAAGATCATAAACCTTTGGAGAGATAATCGTTCGGGTCAGATTAACTGAATATAGGACTAGAGAACATCACGAAGAGTGGGTGGGCACCGATAAACTTTGAGCCATAAATCCTTTTTTCTGAAACCGTGAACCAGACCACGTTACAACCCTTTAAAGTCCTAATTGAAACGGGGTTCATTCTGAAGGTGTACTTCAACAGGATAGCGTTCCTGACTCCTATAAGTTGTGCTAATAAGATTTGTTGGTATTGCATGTGCGCAGTAATCAAGGTCGCATCTCAGCAAGTGGTTTGTTCACAAGCCTTGGCGACGTATTTTCAATAGAAACTTCAAGGTTAACATGAGTGTTGCATTAGAATTATCATTCTCATAGTAAACATTTTCTGTTTGCATATATATGCCTAAGCATCAATGCAGCTTACATAGTGAAAGTCAGTCAAGAAGCTTGATCCTGCCAAGTTGGGTTGCTTGAAAATTCTGAAGGACAATCATATCAAGGGGCATGCTGCCAAGAGACTCAGTGTAGAGTGGGCTCTCCCTAATAAGTCGTGTTAAGATGTAGCCAATCTGGGGCAGTCACGTCGAGAAGTCCCTCTGAAATTCAGTTATTCTGGGGAATTCATTCTAAGATCAGGGGCAAAGTCACTTCAAAGCTCATATTGGGACGGGCCACCTCTAGAGTGTGGGAGATTGTCCATTCCTGAAAATGGTTAATTGAAAGCACCTCTTCAAGGTACAAAATACTGAGGCAGAATATTTCAGGTCATTGCAAATCCTTTCGAGGCAAGTTACTTCATAGATTGTGTCGTCTGGGGCAGTTATGTCGAGATCTGATAAATCTCTCCAAGAGTTTAAAGACCCCGGGGCAGTGCGAAGGCCCGGTCTTCTGTAAAATCCTCTTGAGACGATTTCTTCCATTAGACCTGGTGGTCTGGGGCAGGTGGAAAGTTCAGAGAGCCACTTATGACCACAAAGACAAGTCAAGCTGCAGGGCAACGGGATTGTACTTCCCCAGCAATTTGTTCTCCCCAGCATCGAGATTGTACTTTCCTCAGCAGAGCAGACCTTCCCCAGCAGGAGACTGGGGAAGTATTTTCTGGATCAAGACATTACTTCCCCACCAAGTCTGAACACTTATTTTCCTCAGCCAGTCAGAAATGTTTTTCTCAGCAGCAACGGTGCGATCTGATCCTCAACAGATAAGTAAGCTTGATGTTATCCGCCAGCAGGGTGGATGTCAGCATTTACCGCTCCCTCAAGCAGAGTTTGGTGGTAATCCTCGCAACAGTTTGTCCAACTGTGGTTGACATCCCTAGCAGGTTTTAAAACCAGGTGATATTTGGGCACTCTTCTGATTCAGGCTGTGACCTCCCTTTTCAAAGAGTTATGTATAATCCCCAGTAGAGCGGATGTTCTTTTGGATTTCATCCCCAGCAGAAGTTGTTGATCCAAAGAGTCGGTCACTATGATCTTTCTCAACGGAGTTCCTGTTCAGAGGACAATTTACTTTTGTCATCCCCAGCTGAATTGGTTTTTTTCTCTCCGGCATTTACTTTGCTGGAGGGACCCTTCTTGCATATCATAAGCATTCGCATTTCATCCTCAAACACATAGCATTCAAACATTTGCATTCGAAGCATAAGCCAGATTTGATGCTTTCTTTGCCAATTCTCTTTCTCAGCAGAGATGGCATAACTTAGGAGATTTTGGAAAGATGCGTTCTTCATACTTGTGCTCCCCGGCAGAGTCTTTTATTTAGACTTCTCCTTCCCCAGCGGAGTCATCTTACCAGTAGATTTTGAAACGGTTGGGAATTTGCCTTTGTTTGGCCCTTCTCTTTTATGAAATCCCATTCTTGCTTGACATATTTTGTTTGCCAGAGGTGGTTTAAACCAGAAGTTTTGTTTCATGTGAAGTCGGCATTTATTTTGCTAGATTCTCTTTATCAGCAGAGGACAGCAATCTTTTGAAGATTTTCTTTCGTCATTTTCCCTTTATAAGCAAGGATGGCATTTATGTTGCTAGATTCTCTTTATCAGCAGAGGACAACAATCTTTTGAAGATTTTCTTTCGTCAGTTTCCCTTTGTCAGCAGGGATGGCATTTATGTTGCTAGATTCTCTTTATCAGCAGAGGACAACAATCTTTTGAAGATTTTCTTTCGTCAGTTTCCCTTTATCAGCAGGGATGGCATTTATTTTTCTAGATTCTCTTTATCAGCAGAGGACAGCAATCTTTTAAAGGTTTTCTTTTGTCAGTTTCCCTTTGTCAGCAGGGATGGCATTTATGTTGCTAGATTCTCTTTATCAGCAGAGAACAGCAATCTTTTGAAGATCTTCTTTCGTCAGTTTCCCTTTGTCTGCAGGGATGACATTTATGTTGCTAGATTCTCTTTATCAGCAGAGAAGAACAATCTTTTGAAGATCTTCTTTCGTCAGTTTCCCTTTGTAAGCAGGGATGGCATTTATGTTGCTAGATTCTCTTTATCAGCAGAGAACAATAATCTTTTGAAGATCTTCTTTCGTCAGTTTCCCTTTGTCAGCAGGGATGGCATTTATGTTGCTAGATTTTCTTTATCAGCAGAGGACATCAATCTTTTGAAGATTTTCTTTCGTCAGTTTCCCTTTATCAGCAGGGATGGCATTTATGTTGCTAGATTCTCTTTATCAGCAGAGGACAACAATCTTTTGAAGATTTTCTTTCGTCAGTTTCCCTTTATCAGCAGGGATGACATTTATGTTGTTAGATTCTCTTTATCAGCAGAGGAAAGCAATATTTTGAAGATTTTCTTTCGTCGGTTTCCCTTTGTCAGCAGGGATGGCATTTATGTTGTTAGATTCTCTTTATCAGCAGAGGACAGCAATCTTTTGAAGATTTTATTTCGTCAGTTTCCCTTTATCAGCAAGGATGGCATTTATTTTGCTAGATTCTCTTTATCAGCAGAGAACAGCAATCTTTTGAAGATTTTCTTTCGTCAGTTTCCCTTTATCAGCAGGGATGGCATTTATTTTGCTAAATCTCTTTATCAGCAGAGATAGCACCTTTTGAGGATTTACTTCGTCGGTTCTCTTTATCAGGAGAGATGACATAACTTGGGAAAGTTTGTTTCGTTTTATACCCAGCATAGCAGCATTTATAGGTAATTCTCCAGTGAAGGATTGCAAATTTCTGGGTTCGTTGGTATTCAATCTCCGTGCACCCTGATTATCTGAAAGTTGTCGCTATCATACCCTCAGGACCAAGTTGATTGAATAGGGGCAGCTGTTGCACCCCAAAATTTGCCCTCCTTACTTTTTTACTAACTGGCTTATGTTTCATTTCATTTTTTTTTGCATTATCATGTATGCATATCATTAGCATGGGGTCAAGGTGCTTGGGGCAGTTCAAGAAGGTCCTATCTGGTCCATCACATCATCAAGGGTTCACAGGTGGCAAGGGATCTCAAGTGGATCACTCTCTCCTAACCAGTGCATGAATTAGGGTTTTGAAATTCTTGGGTTTATTGCTCCAATGGGCAGGCTCCTTGGGTTTTTATCATCAACAAATGGCATATCTTATCTTTGTTGGAGAGGATACACATCATATTCAGAGGAATTTGAATTTGGAGACTGTGTTATTTCCTCCTAGACTGAGGGTACCAAAACTAGGGTTTGCTATTAAGTCAGTTTATTTCTGATTTTTTGGGCAAGACTTGATTCCATGGTATTCCTTGGGTCCCTAAGTACCTAGGGATGGGAGGTTGTCCATCAGTTTGGTTCAGGAGAAGTTCAATTGGCCAATGGATTGGAAATTAGGAGAATTTGGGGAAAAGTCAACAGTCAAAGGAGAAAAGTCAACTGTGAAATTTTGAGGTTGCCTTCAGGGATTTCAAGGTCTCACATCCTCATATGGTCCTCAGGGGTCAAGTTTCATACATATTTGTCAGGAATCAGGAGTTGGTGTAAAGTTTCCAAATTTGGAAAGTGACCTATAATGAAAAGTTTCCATTTTTGGCAAGTTTCTACACTTCATTCAACTTGACTTTTCATCATCAAGAAAGCTTCAAATGAATTTTTCTCCAACATGAAAGTTGAAGGTCTTTTTCTCCTCTTTCCAACAAGTACTAGTGGGTCTCCATATCATTTGTGAAACTCCAGTTATGATCAAAAGAAGGCAAAGTGGCTTTTAGGGTTTCTCATGATCCCATTTTCACAACTTTGGGCATAATGACCTATAACCTATTCCATTGCTTCATGCCACATTCCAATATTAAAAAACATTCCTTGAGGTTTATTTTGGGCCCAATAATGAAGCAATTCCATGGTTTGTTCTTCATTTATTCTCCATTGTTCAAAAATGCCAAATTATTAAAAAGTCATGAATCAAAGAAGTTTCAAGGCCCAAGTTCAATTGTGGTGTAATTAGCAATTCACATATGGGTGATCCATTATGAATTTAAGTACATGGAAAGGGTGTATTTTTCACTTATTCAACATAATGCCAAATTCCAAAATTATTCAAAAATCATTAAACAATGGATTACCCAAGCCCAATTCATATTCAGTAGAAAACCCTAGTCTATATAAGCTCAATCATGCATTGGTTAGGGTTCATTCACGTGCATTTGGAGGAGAACCACAATTTGGAACCCTAAAGCTTTCTTTCCTTGGATCTCACAAATTACAAGGTCTTTCTTCAAAGTTCTTCCACAAATCTCTTCTTGGGGATTTCTAGAGTGCAAATCAACCATCATTCGCAGCTAAAAGCAAGGGTCAGGAGTGCATAGCTTCAGGTTGGTCACTTTTTTCATGATCATAAAACTCCACTTTTAAATATGCATAATGATCTGTGATTGGTGCTGAGTGTGATGATGTATTTTATATTGAATATGGACGTGTAATATGGTGGCATCGTGAGTTTCAAAATTTTGGATTCGTGCTTGTTTCATTCATTGCTCTCCGTATGCTGGTTATTTGCAATTTTCGATGTGATATTCTTAACCCTCTCGTTTTTCTGATCAGTTTAGTATATTCGCATGCTGTTTCTGGAGTTTTTTAGGTTGGTGCTCGCCGGAGATGACGACCGGAGCTAGGGCTCCGGCATCTGGTAAAGTCTCCGGCCGGTCAAAGGGTTCCACGAAGAAGATGAGTCTGGGCCGTTGATGGCCTTTGATCGAGCGTTCGTCAGCGGGCCGCGTGTCCTTTTTATTTTTTTCTGAGTTTTTTTAATTTGTGATCGTATGTTTACCACCCCATCGTAACTACCATGCTCTTCCAATTATGCATTTTCTTTTTGTTTACTTTGGTTTAAGTTGACTAATCAGGGAACGTACGATGCATCATGCGGCTGGTAGGCTGCCAGCGAATAAAAATGGGCACATGCCATGCACGTGGCAGGTCCATCCATAGTCCATTTTCATTTTTGGTTTTTCCTGACGAGTTATTGGATTGGGCTTGCTTCCTACACCCCACCCCTTAGCCCAATCAACATCCTCAGCGCATCTTTTCTACTCAAGGCACCCCCAGGTTTTTATTTATTTATTTCTTTATTTTATTTTCTGTTGGATTTATAAGCCTGGGCTCGCTAATTGCACCCCCAGGTTTCAGCCCACTTCCCAATTTCAACGTGCCTTCCTTGCTAAACGCACCCCCCAACATTTTGTTTCATTTTATTTTTATTTAATCATTTACATTTTCATATTTTAATTATTAAAATTAGTTAATTGCATTTAAAAAATCCCACAAAAATCGTACATCATCTTTATTCATTTATAAATTTTTTACAATTTTTATTTTATTTTTTGTTTTACTTCTATCATTTAAATTAATTGTTAATTCAAGTTCTATTTACATTACACATCTCATGCATACATAAATTTCTTTATTTTATTTTTCTGCAATCATAAAACATTTTTGATCCGTTCTTTTTGAATTTGTTCACTAACATCCTAAATTACATAAAAACATTTTTTCTTTCATTTTTAAATTTATTTCATATTGCATTTAGGTCCTTCCCTTTGGCACACCGAGCCCTAATTCCCACCTGAACTTTGCCTAATTATTTGAAAGACTAATATCTTGATTTTTTGCAGGGACTTTTGATATGTTGTTTGCCTCTGGTTGAGGAACCTTAATGTTTAATTTGGGAATTTTAGGAGTCATTTTTCTAATTATCGGATTTGTTTTCACTTAAGATTTTCTTGCAGGCGCATCTTTGACCTTATATGATTATCTGTTTGAAAAGGCACTTGTGCCATTTGCTTTGGGGCTGTTCTTTGTTTCTTTGATTCATGTTTGGATTATTATCATTGTTGTATGCCATTGCTTGATTTTCATTCACCTCATTTCTCTTATTTATATCTGTTTCTCACTAACCTTTTATGCAGGGACTAAGGTAAGTCCTTTAAGGGTATGGATAAGTATCCATGGTCGCCCTTACCTTTTTCTGTCCTTTCTTTAGGGTTTAGGTTGAACCTCACTAACCGTAGGTCACCCACGCATGATAACCTTAGGATTCATAGTCTCCCTTAGAGTTACCTTTGTGTCTTCTCTCTTCTCATCTCAAATTTCTTTAAAACACTTAATAAGAATAAGGTGTATTGCACACGAGCCTTAAGCGTGGGGAATGAGAATTGAGGGGCTTCCTCTCATCTTTCTAGAGTGCTTAGTGAGCGTCCTGTCTTGGGATAATGTGTTAAGTATTCGCCCCTGTGCCCTAGACTTTGGTGCAATGCAAGTTATGAACTAACTCAAGTCACTTCTGTCCTAAAAAACACAAACCAACCTCAAACCTTTTTGTCCTTCGGGATCGTCAAAACTAAAGGCTATTTTCAAAAAGGGCACGTTACTTTCCGTCTGAGACGCAAACAGGCATCGACCCTAACTGCCGGACGCGAACTTAACGTCGCTCATAAAAAACACAAAAAGAACTTGGTCCGAACTACGTTGACTCTGAGTTCCCCATTGCACAAAGGGGGTACGTAGGCCTAGGACGTTGACATCCTACCGAGTCTGTCTTAGTTTTTCCTCCCCCGTTTAGTACAGCCCTAAATGATAGCATGACTTACCCTTAGAATAGACAACAAGCATGGATCCCATCGAGTACGATGGACGCGTGGGATGCTAGCACCTTCCCCTCGCGTAACCGACTCCCGAACCCAGGTTATGATTGCGATGACCATTCCTTTCCCTCTTCCTCAGGTTTATGCGGTGTTCCCTTTCCTTCTCTTGGGATAAATTTACACGGCTGGCGACTCTGTTTTTTCTGCGCCACTCTCGCGTTTGTACCTGGATGAAAATCCTGGGAGCGACACTGCTGAAGAGGAAGTTGAGTCCTTTACTGATTAGGTTGGCTCTGCACAACCTGAGGTTGATATGTAGAAATAGGCGCAGGATTGATAGCAGGAGTCACAGCCGCTACTGATTGATAACGTCGCCTTTGCTTTCTGAGAGAGATATTCCCAATATCCTGCTCTTTTTTCTTAGGGAGAGCACTACCGTATCGCTTTGTACTATTCGATGATCCAGTGTCTTTGACTAGACGTCCCTCTCGGACGGCTTCCTCAAGACGAACTCCCATACCGACCATCTCGGTGAAGTCACTGGGCGCACTGGCAACCATTCTGTCGTAATAAAACGAGCTTAAAGTCTTTAAGAAGTTATTTGTCATCTCTTTTTCCTTAAGAGGTGGACAAGTTTGAGCGGAAATTTCACGCCATCTCTGAGCGTATTCCTTAAAGGTTTCCTTGTCCTTTTGTGACATTGATCTGAGTTGATCTCTGTCGGGTGCCATGTCCAGATTGTATTTATATTGTTGGACGAAGGCAGTGCCAAGATCTCTGAAAGTGCTAATCGTAGCATGGTTTAAACCCATGTACCATTTTAGTGCGGCACCGGTTAAACTATCCTAAAAGTAGTGAATCAGTAAATCCTGATTCTCTGTCTGAGCTGACATTCGTCGAGCGTTCATCACCAAGTGACTCTGAGGGCAAGAGTTACCCTTGTACTTTTCAAAGTCGGGCACCTGGAATTTGTGCGGGACTTTCACATTGGGGACCAAGCAGAGGTCTGTGGCGTGCTTTCCAAATAAATCATGACCGCGAAGGGCCTGCAGTTCTTTCTGTATTCCCAGGAACTGTTCCTGGAACTTATTCATTCTTTCGAACATGCTGTCGTTTCCACCAGAAGGTATCTGTGGAATTTGTCCTTCTGGGACAGTGTGTACCACGGACGATGGTATAGTCATTATGGCCGAGACTCTCGGTGCCTCCCAAAGTTTGTAACCTTTAGGAGTTTCTGTCATGCCCCTGGCATCTTCGCTTTCCCGAAGTTTGTAACCTTCAGGCCCAGTGGTTCCTGCTGCCGTCCCCTGATCCTCATTGATCAACGGGATATATCCTTCCGGGATATAGTTAAGTGGCATGCCCCAGGGACGATATTTCGGCATTTTGTACCTAGGATCAGACTTTTCCACTATGGGCGTTGAGGTGATCTCCGAGATCACAGTCCTTTGTAGCCGAGCTTCTGCCATGGCTTGCATGTCGTTATGAAGCTTTCTCGTATCATCTCTCAGAGCGTCGATCTCTTCTCTCAACTCTCTATTCTCTTCCTCGAGATCATCCATCTTTTTCTGACGATTGGCTCGAGTATTATACGAATGAGACAGTTTGACTCTAGAACCGAGACACAAACGTGAGATTCGTAGGTAAGAAGAATACGTGACGTGAGAATGATGAATGTAATGATTACATTAATTGTTTTTATTTTGGTTTAATCAAAATAAACTTCGACAATTAGATTGCAAATATCAAACAGTGGGGAAACCCCGTTTTATTGAATCCAAAGGATTGCGAAAATAGAAATACAGTAGATTACAAGGTGCGGAAACAGAAACATAAGCTAAGGGGTCCCAAGTCCTCTCTGGGGAGAAACCGGGTGCTGATTCTGGTACTTTCATTTTCTTGGACCGGGGCTCTTGGGTCGTTGTCGGGTTGTCATTCCTTTGCCAAGTGAAAGGAACGAGCAAATTCCTTTGGTCATCCTGATTATCCACAGCATGTTGCTCTAAAATCTCGATCAGAGTATCCTTATCTTTCAGCAGTTGCTGTATTTTGGTACACTCTACATTGAGGATGTGGTACTTGTTCTTCCAATACCTCCTCTCCTGTTGAACTTTGTTGAGAGTAACCTAAAGTTTTTCCGCTTCAATCATGAAGAACATGACAGATTCCCTTGGCGGAAGAACTTCGTGACGAGGATAAGGCATCTTTAGCTTGAGAGCTCTAGTTTGTACCCAGTGGAGATAAGGCTCCACCGAGACACAGTCCAGTTTTCCTAGAGACTCTCGTCCTTTCTTATGAACACGTTTCCAAGCGTGCACTATTTCCATCTTAAGTGCCATGTCATTTTCTCCTTCCTTGAAGAAAAGACCTTCCAGATGAGCATTACGCGGGACATGCCTCATCGGGTATCCAAATTGACGACGGACCAATACTGGGTGGTAATTGATTCCTCCCTTAGTTCCTATGAGGGGTACGTTGGGGAAGTTTCCATAACGGTCAATGATCCTGATCCCATCATAAATCCTATTGCACCAATCTATGTCAGAGTTGGTAAGGGACATGATTTTCTGTGACCAACGTAAGGTACTCTTATGATCTCAAACAGCAGCAGACTTAGGCAAATGGGAGATAAACCATTTATATAGCAGGGGTACACAGCAGGTGATCATTCCTCCACTGTATAAATTCCTTAAGTGTACCGAATGATAAGTGTCCGCGAGCAAAGTTGGTACAGGTTTTCCAATGAGAAAAACCTTAATGGTGTTGATATTGACGAAGTTATACATGTTGGGAAACAGAAATAACCCGTAGGTGAGTAAAACAAAGATGCTTTCAAAAGCAGTCATGTTCCCTATACTAGCAAAGTACAGAGCCTTCTTCGTCAGGAACTGGGCTGGCAAACTTGGGAGCCCACCCTTGGTGGTCATGTGAGTCTTGATTTCTGACTCATCCACATAGATTGCTCTTTGAATGATCTGATCCTTTGGAATTTCTTCCAGTCCAGAAAATGAAGCTCGATCAGTAATGTGTAGATTGGTTAGGTGAGAATACTCATCCAGCGTTGGTGCGAGCTGGTAATCCGGGAATGTGAAACAGTGATAGACCGGATCGTAAAACTGAATTAGTGCCTCCATGATTCCTTCAATCACATGGACTCTTAACAGAGGTAGCAAACCTCCGTACTTGGCTCTGAAAGCTTCAGGGTTAGTGATCATCCTCGCTAATCCTCTCAAAGCCTCTAGTTTTGGAACCCTGAAGGTTCTCCTTCTACCGAAGTCCATGAGCGCAATCTTTTTCTCCGACATTTGCAATCATTATCTTAGTTTAATTTGAAAAAGAGAGACTAGAAGAGAAGTTTTTCTTTGTTTTAATGTTTTTTAGATGAATGCATGAATGCAGCACACAAAAACATAGAAAAAACATGGGGTCAAAGGGTCGGTGTCATGAAGTTAAGGCTCTACCCCCCCCCCCCAAAGGTTTATACTAGTGATTTTTGTACCTGTCTCTCAAAATCATCAGTTCTTGTCGAGAAAACACCAGCGGGCCGGGAACCGTGCTAGGTGATGTTTTTCGAAGAACCATCAGAAGAGGGTAGTATCGCGTGACAACCATTTCCAATAGTTTCTGCACTGCTAAAAGAGGTTTTTCCTAGGTGTATACTCAATCTTTCCACATGCGGCATCACACGCATTCCCATTAGCAGAAAAATAAACACATATATCAATTAGGAAAAGCAGTATATATATTTGTCCTAAAGTCCTAGACTTTAAAGAGCTATGCATCCTATGTTCCTGACAAAAATGGCTCCCCGACGGAGTCGCCATTCTGTGGTACCTTCCCAATTTTAAAGGTTTTGACCTAAGATCCTAGTGAAGTTAAAAAAGTCCTATCCCAGTAAATCCCCAAAGAAAGAAAGAAAAGCCCCACGGTGGGCGCCATTCTTCTGTGGAAAATCTTTAAGCTTAAGGTTTCTTCCGAAAAGATGGGAGGAGAACAAGTGATACTTTTCATCTCCCACTATGGTCGCCATTCTTCTGTAGCGCAATTTTTGTGGTTTCAAATGACTATCGCTTGGGTACTACAGTTCGATTCATTTTTTATCCTATTAAGCTGATTAAGGAAGGGAAATAGATGTCTACAATTAACCCTGCTTGCATACTGAGTTTGAACAGCGGTCTGTTAGGTTACAGATGCTATGAAGATCTGGGTCTCTTTTCGGTTATTTTGTTAAGAATAGAGTCTGGGCGATTGGTGGGGTCTTTAGGACTGATGCTTTTCGATTGATATGTGAGGGTACAGGATTTGGGTTTTGGATTAGTGTGCTCGCTAAGATTTTTCTTTCAATCTTATGCCTACGTATTCCCGTTTACCGAAACAGGGAAATCAGAGCGATCGTAGTTCCTCCTATTCTATGGGAGGAAATGGTGTTTTGGTGTCTTGTTTAAAACCCAAGACGTGAAGCTGAAAAGGTCTATTTGTATCTTGTTCGAAGCCCAAGATGTGAAGCTGAAAAGGTGTTGTCTTTAGAGAGAATTTGTCATCTCTAAAGGGGGTCTGTTTGTCACAATTGTTGGGTGACTGACTATAAAGGAGGATTACTTTAACCGGGATATGTGAATCCTAGAAATTCCATAATTTCCTTTATAGGGGGTTTTAACCTGAAGGAGAAGACTTTAACTCAGTGTAGAGCAATGCCATTTTTCCTTAGGAATTTCTCATGCTAAAAGAGGGATAGTGGCGTGGATGTAAATAATCCAGAGGCTTGCCGCTTACAACAATTAGATGAAAGGAGTTGTTGATGTTTGTATCCTGTGAACGAGTGTAGCGAGCAATTTTTGGACGTGGTTGCGAAGCACAACCGCTCTTCGGTGTTGTTACTACAGCTCGATTCATTTTTTATCCTATTAAAGCTGATGAAGGAAGGGAAATAGGTGTCTCCAACTAACCCTGCTTGCATACTGAGTTTGAACAACGGTCTGTTCGGTTACAGATGCTTCAAAGATTCGGGGTTTTACTCAGGTTATTGGTTCGATGAGATGTGTAGGATGTTAGGACAGATTGCTTTTCTGATAGATACGTGAAAGTATGGGATTTTGGGTTTTTGTTTAGTGTGGTCGCTAAGATCTTTTCTTTCGATCTTATGCCTACGTATTCCCGTTTACCGAAACAAGGAAATCAGAGCGTTCGTAGTTCCTCCTATTCTATGGGAGGAAATTGGTTTTTGGTGTCTTGTTCAAAGCCCAAGACGTGAAGCAAAAGGTAGTTTGTATCTTGTTCAAAGCCCAAGATGTGAAGCTGAAAGGTCTCAACTTTAGAGAGAATTTGTCAGCTCTAAAGAGGGATGAAGGAGAATTACTTTAACTGGGATACGCGGATCCGAGCAATGCCATAATTTCCGAAGAAGGGGTTTTAACCTGAAGGAGAAGACTTTAACTCTGTGTAGAGAGCAACGCCGTCTTTCCTTAGGAATTCCTCATGCTAAAAGAAGGGCAGTGGCATGGATGTAGATGATCCATAGGCTTGCCGCTTATAGCGATTAGATGAAAGGGAAGGAGTTGTTGAAGTTTGTGTACTGTGAACGAGGCACAGATTTGATGCTAAAAGGTTAATTGGATTAACCAGTGGTTTTCTTATACAAAGCCTAAGAGGAGGCTAATTTCCGCTAGGGAAAATCATTATACAAAGCCTAAGAGGAGGCTAATTTGTGTCTCGTACAAAGCCCGAGAGAGAGGCTAAAAGGGGTTGACTCATTGGGGATATCATTATACAAAGCCTAAGAGGAGGCTAAAAGGGTTGACTCAGCTGGAGAGTCTTTTGTAGCTCGTATGAAGCCCGAGATGGAGGCTGAAAAAGAGTTTGACTCTTGCTTAAGGGAATTTGTATCTCGTACGAAGCCTGAGATGGAGGCGAAAGGGTGATTGACTCAACAAGGGAGTCTTTTGTGTCTCATACAAAGCCTGAGAGAGAGGCTAAAAAGGGTTTGACTCTACAGGGGAGTCTTTTATACTCAACAAGAGAGTGTTTTTTGTATCTCGTACAAAGCCCGAGATGGATGGCTAAAATTTGTTTGGCTCAATAAGAACCTTTTTGTATCTCGTATAAGGCCCGAGATGGAGGCTGAAAAAGTTTCTTCCGCTGGGGAAGATCATTTGTACAAAGCCCAAGAGGAGGCTATCTGCTGGTGACTGTTTTAGTTAAGTGACAGGTCCAGTATACTGATTTTTAAAGAGAAAACCAGTTCTTATATGAGCAACATTGTACTCATGGGTTTAATCTGAGGATCGGGATTGTTCCCTATTTTAAGGAAAGGGGAAATCCAAAGGGTATCGAGACTGTCCGAGTCTACGGGTTTCTTCCTATCTAACGAGAGGGTCACTTGAGAATGTCTTTGAGACTCAAGGAAAATAGACTGTCCAAGTCTAGAGTTTCATCTTTTGTACTATGCTTTGAGAAACAGTAGTAGACTCTGGAAAGGACGGATCTATGAAGATTGCTAAGTTCTGTTCCTATACCTCTAGGAGGTCGTCGGGACAATTTGTACGAAGCCCAAGAGGAGGCTGGAAACTTTTAAGAAGCCGACGGGTCCTTGTACGAAGCCCAAGAGAAGGCTATCATTCCCGGAGGAAGAGATCATTATACGAAGCCTAAGAGGAGGCTGTCAATACTTCTAAGAAGCCGACGGGTCCTAGTACTAAGCCCAAGAGAAGGCGGGGTTGCTTTTAGGAAGCCTGAGGGTCCTTGTACAATGCCCAAGAGGAGGCCGATGCTTTTAAGAAGCCCGTGGGTCCCCAAACCCCGAGAAATTCAAGGCAATGTTATTCACCGAGAATAGATCAAAGTCAGGAAAGTCCAAGAATTTGGAAGAAACTTAAAGATGCCATTCACGGAGAATACATTCATCTTTGGGAGTAGAGTTTCTTGACAGTTCCTAATGAGGACAACCTGAGAGAAGACTGTATCTGGTGATCCTATTTGGGGATCTAGGTGTTTATTTCTATGACTAAATGAAACGGCGTCACCTAGTTCTAGACGTAGTTGCCGGGAAAACTCTAAATATCTATACTATTATTACATAGTCGATATGAGTTTATGAAAGGAGACTTACAGTGAGCAGCCCCACAATACAGTTATATGATATGAAAGCAGTAAATGAAATTGGATAAACACTTACTCGGTTGTAGAGCTTCCATGCTGTTTGGTTAGTTGTTCAACAAAGAAAGATTGAAAACAACAGTATATTCAAAATCAAAGGAGAAAGTGCTTTGAAAAAGAAAGATTTGGGGCTTACAGCTCAAGGAGAGGCCCAGGGTTTTACCAGTGATTGCACTGTTGAATTTGTACAGAGGGTCTTAAACAAGTGACTGTGGCCCAAAAAGGTTTTCTGTACAAAGGGATGGGTCTTACACTCTCTCAAGAGGCCCAAAACGTTTTGAAGAAGAAGAGTGGGGCTTATAACACGAGGGTAGGCCCAGTTGACTTTTCGTTTAAAAATGGCGATCGCGCCGAGGTTTTCTTTTAACGCAGCGTGACTTATACAATAAGTGAGGCCCAAAAAGGTTTTGGTTAAAAGGGGGTTGGGTCTTACACTCTGATAGAGGCCCAAAATGTTTTGAAGAAAGAGAAATGAGTCTTACTACTCGAGGGTAGGCCCAGATGATTTTTGAAAAGGCGACGATCGCGCCGTTTGTTTTTTGACAGTATCGGGACTTATACAATAAGTGAGGCCCAAAACTGATTTGGTCAAAAAGGATTGGGTCTTACACTCTATTAGAGGCTCAAAGTGTTTTGAAAATGATTTAAGAGGGTTGAATTAATACAAAACCCTAATTTATTTCCAAAAATGTATTTAATTGAATAAAAATTCAATTAAAATGATCAAAATTGTTTAACATATGGAAAACAAATTGTGATCATGGATTAATGCTTCAAAAATTAAGTATTGGCCTACAAAATAATTAGAAAGCATTAAAAGTTGCAAAATCAATGTGAAAAAAATATTTTAAATGTTAAAAACAATTAAAACATTAATTCTTTGCAAAAATATCAATTATATAAAATAAATAATATTTTTGGGATTTTTTGGTAAAATAGAATATTTTAACATTTTTGTGAATTTTTAAAAAAAGAATCAACTCAAAATCATTAAAACTCAGAGAGAAATTAATTTTTGAATCAATTAAACAAAATCACAAAATTCAAATATTCAAATATTTGAAAAAAGGCGCCAAGAACACCCAAGAACACGCGCGTGTTCTGGGTTTGCCCAGATTTGCATTTTCTATCCAATCTCCATGAATACTTGATTATAACATGCAATCCACACATCGTTGTGCTCGTCTCAACCTCACGATCATGTCTATGTACTTTAATTTCATTTAAATTTAACATACAACAAGAAATCACAAAGAAACCTCAAGAACCCTAATTTCTGCATGAAGGCTACGATTTTTGATACACGATTCAAACAATGCAATTAATTGAGGGAAAACATTCCATGCATGATTATGAACATATGGCCAAATTATTGTGCGTGGAAATATGCATAGATTGAGAGATGACCAAGTGTATGCTTACCTCCAAGTCGTGACAGCAAGAGCAAATTGATTTCTGAGTTGGAGGTGTTACAGATGAGTTGTGATGATCTGAACAGCTTCCCTACACCCTATGGAGTGTGTTTGAATGCTTGGACTTGATTGAAATTGGCTGGATCACTTCATGGCATCTCAGCTGCAACTTGATTGAAAGTTTGAGCAACCAGCTGGTGATTTTGTGAAATCTGTGTTCCAGATGTTATGTGAGTGTTTGGATCACTTCTATATGATGTATGTGAGGTGTGTGAGTGATTGGTTTGATTGGAATTGCTCTCAAACTCAAAACCCGATAGTGACTTGCCTTTGAAGGAAAAATTGGAGTGAAAGAAGAGATTTTGAGGAAAGCATCTGTTAGATGTCTTTGGTGTACTTAAACTGAACACAAGTGAGCTCTATTTATAGTAGAGCAAGTTTGTTTTGGCTGCAATAGTGAATGGCAAATGCAGCAGGTGTTTCCTCAATGTTGGCCAATGAAAATGCAAGTCTCCTCTAGCCATTGACTAGAGGTTAGGGCACAGGGCTGTGGTTCCCTTGGTCTTGGATAAGTCTTGACTGATTTCAGATGAGAATGGCTCAGTCCATGCCACCTTGATGGTTCCATTGAATGCTTAAATCCAAATTTGGAGTCTTGTCCCTATTTTGGCAACTCTAGGTTCAACATGCTATTCCTTGTTCCTTGGACCTTGGAGGCTTGGCTCAGTGATTGTCCCCTTTGGATTCAATCCTCAGAGGTGTCCAATAAAGTTGCTCATTTCGGATATTCGGTTACTTCGTTGTTTTGATGCTTTGCTTATACTTGTCATTTAATTTGAGTTCCCTGGGTTATTAATCATCAATCACATGCTAGAGTGCTTGATCCATGCATTTATTAAGTTGAATATGTATTCTAGCTGTGTGAATTGATTCAGTGTGTTTCTGACTTGATTCAAAGCTTTTTGTGCTTCATGACTCGATTCAAGACTTTCATGACTCGAGTCATGAAAGTGTCTCAAATGTTCAATTTGATTCTGTTTGCTCGAATCAATTCAACATCAGTTTTGAATCAATTCACAGGACTGGAAATTCCAATTTGAATTGATTCAGTAAGGGTTTTGAATTAATTCAGCACGCTAATTTGAATTGATTCATTTTCGAATTGACTCAAGTCACCTGCCCTAACTGAATCAAGTCATGGGAATTATGAATCAATTCCCGCTGCTATTTTTAACTAACTTTTTGCACTTTTCTCTTTCATCTATAAATAGAGATTTCATTCCCTCATTTTAAAAGAGAGATCAAAATTTTTCTTGAGAGAGAACCTTTGCAAAAACACATCTTCCTTCTCCCTTTCAAATCTTCATCTTAATCATACCCATGGAAATCATTCTCTTGTGTGTGTGTGATGATTAATCTTAGGGAAACATTAGGGATCTAATTGTTTGTTGAAGTGTGTAGATTTGCAAGAGGTGTTTTAGTCTTGGAAATTTCTAGGGTTGAAATTTCTTGAAGGAAAAAGAAGAAGAAGCTTTTCTCCATTGTTGTGGAGTTTTTCTACAGATTGGTCAACTTGTTGAAGAAACAGATTCAAGGCTTGGAATTTCAAGATTGGGTAAAATTTAGGAAATTCATCAAGAGAGGAATCTTTCAAAAGTTGAAAATCAAGATCTTGGGTAAAGATCAAGTTAGCGGTGGTAGCTAGTTACAAGCAAGTTCATACAAGAAGCAAGAAAGAAGATTACGTGGATTGTTATAATTTGTCTTTTTGCTTTTGTGGATTTTTGTAACAAAGAACCAAAATTCAATATTGTTTTAATGGAAGAAATAACTCTTCGATGGTTCTCCGTCGAAGACTAGATGTAGGTGCCTGCGAGGACGATAGCACCGAACTAGATATATCCTGGTGCACTCTCTCCTTCTCTCCCTCTCTCTCTTTATCGTTTAAAATTACATAGTTTTTTTATTTGTAAAGAGTTTAGGTTTGATTAGATTTGTTCTTCTAAAGGATTCAGTTAATTGATTATTGTAAGAACATTGAATTTATATTTGCCTTTAAAATTGAAGAATTGTTAAAGTCTTTAAGCATCTCGTTGAAACTTTAACCATTACTCAGTTCAGTGTATTCTACCTCATTACAAACCTTTGGTGTAAGTATAACACAAATTCTCTTCCAATATCATAAAAACTTTTCTAAACAATATTTCACCATATCCGGTTCCGCTTGCGTAATCTGATTTTTTGAAAAGAAGGGATTTTTGTAATTGTCTATTCAACCCCCCCCCCCCCCTTCTAGACAAGTTACTCCATATTCAAACCAACAATTGGCATCGAGAGCTGGTTCTTTTGATAAGGTTTAACGACCTCAAAAGTTGATTGAATATGGCGCAAATTGATCCGAAGGGAGCGTATAATAGAGCCCCGATTTTCACCGGTGAAAACTATGCATATTGGAAGGATTGTATGTACGTACACCTTATGTCCGTGGATGTACAATATTGGTTAGCCATCGAGGATGGACCCTATGTTCCTCAAAGAGTCGTTGATGGCGTACCAAGTGCAAAACCACCTAAGGATTGGAATGAGGCCGAGACTAAAAAGGCGTCTTATGACTTGAAGGCGAGAAATATACTAATCTCATCATTGAGCATGAACGTATATTTTTCAATTTCACATTGTAAGACGGCTCAGGCAATGTGGAACGCTCTTAAAGTTCTCTATGAGGGAACCGAAGACGTGAAGCAATCTAAAATCAATACTCTAACAGAGGAATTTGAACTCTTCCGCATGGAACCCGGTGAAACCGTGGCCTCCATGCAGATGAGGTTTTCCCATATAATCAATAAACTTGAGAATTTGGTAAGACCACTTCTAATCAAGATTGTGCTAATAAGATTTTAAGGTCTATGTGCAGGGAATGGCAGCCAAAAGTAACGGCTATCAAAGAATCTCATGACCTAAAAACATTAGACATGTCAACCTTATTTGGCAAACTCACCGAACATGAGCATGAGCTAAAGAGACTTGAAGCAAGTGAAAGTAACACTAAGCACAAGGATAAAAACAAAGAAGAGAAGAAGAACATCTCTCTAAAAGCCTCCTCTTCCAAGGCAAAATTAGAGGTAGATGATGAGGACTCGAGTGACTCTTCGGAAGACGAAGAGATGGGATTCTTTGTAAAGCGCTACAACAAGTATATGAGGAGAAATGGTCTAAAACACTCGGATAAGAATTTAATGAAGTTTAGAAAATCAAATCATTCAAAGAAATGGGATGATAAGAAGAAAGAAGAAAAACAAGTCACGTGCTACGAATGCGGAAAAGTTGGTCACTACAAAAAGGAGTGTCCAAGTTTGGCAAAGCACAAAGGAAAGAAACATTACCACAAGTCCAAAAGCCAAGGCAATGGACGACGTGCGTATATTGCTTGGGAAGACGACGAAGACTCGTCGTCATCCTCTTCGAGTTCGGATGAAGAAGTAGCTAATCTTTGTTTGATGGCTCGAAACAAGCACAAAGACTCCGATGTAAGTGACTCCGATTCTAACTCCTTACCTTCTTATAATGAATTGTCCGAGGCGTTCCATGAGATGCATGAAGATGCATTAAAAGCTTTTAAGAAAATTTCCTCTCAAAAGAAAAAGATTTTGAAACTTGAGGGAGAAATCTTAAAACTTAAAAATGCTCTTGAATCCTTGAAAGAGGACCATGCATCTTTAGTAAACGACCAATTGTGCATTCCTCCAACTCTAGATGAAAAAGAAACTTTAGTTGAATGTATTACTTGCCCTTGTTTAAAAACTGAAATAGAAGATTTAAAGGGTCAAATAATACAATTAACTAGAGCTCCTACCGTAACATCTATTAGTTCAAGCGATGATGGGCAAAACTTTAGAAAACAAAGAAAGAAAAATGCTCATGTCACTAGAAAGAATAGAAAGAACGGTTCTTCTAAAGTTGTATGTCATTATTGTTGTGAAAAAGGACATATTAGGCCTAAATGCCACATTAAGAATGTGAAAATTCCAAATGGTCTTATGGCATGGAGACCTAAGAGTCCTAGTGCTAACTCCCAAGGACCCAACACTAGTTGGGGACCTAAAATTCCTTGTTGATTATCTTGCAGGAATGTCTTACAGCAGCAAAAAGGATGTGGTTCCTAGATAGCGGGTGTTCAAGGCATATGACAGGAGACGCGTCATTGTTCATTGACTTCGTCAAGAAAGAACGCGGCTTCGTTACATATGGAGATAACAACAGAGGTAAAATACTAGGAGAAGGTATTGTGGGAAATCCCTTCACAATCACCATAGACGGTGTTTTATTTGTTAAAGGGCTTAAACATAATCTCCTTAGCATAAGTCAATTATGCGATAAGGGTTACTCCATATCTTTTGACCCCCTTAATTGCATAATTGAACATAAGAGTGATAAGGAGAAAATGTTTAAGGGTTCTAGAATTGATAACGTTTATATGCTCAATCTAGATGACGTTTCGAATATCGGCACTAAGTGTTTAGTCACCCGGAGTGAAGACTCTTGGTTGTGGCATAGACGCTTAGGCCATGTTCATTTTGACTTAATAAATAAAATAGCTTCTAAGAATCTAGTAATTGGTCTACCTAAAATAAAATTTTCTAAAGAAAAGCTTTGTGATGCATGCCAAATGGGAAAGCAAACAAGAGTGTCTTTTAAATCCAAACATTGTGTTTCCACTTCAAAACCTCTTGAGCTTCTCCATCTAGATCTCTTTGGTCCTTCTAGGACAAGAAGTCTAGGAGGCAATTACTATGGCTTTGTGATTGTAGACGATTTTACTAGATACACTTGGGCCTTATTTTTAAGTCAAAAAGAAGAAACCTTTAAAGCATTTGTGAAATTTGCTAAGCTTATCCAAAACCGTTTAGATTTGAAAATTGTCACCCTAAGAAGTGATCATGGTGGTGAGTTTGTTAACCACCAATTTGAAAACTTTTGCAACGAAAGCAGAATAGCCCATAACTTCTCATGTCCGCGCACTCCTCAACAAAATGGTGTTGTGGAGCGCAAAAACCGCATTTTAGAAGAATTAGCATGGACTATGATAAGCGAAATGGGTTTACCTAAGTACTTTTGGGCTGATGCGATTAACACCGCATGTCATGTCTTGAATAGGGTACTCATTCGACCTATCCTAGAGAAGACACCCTATGAGTTACTTAAGGGTAGGAAACCTAATATTTCTTACTTTCGTGTCTTTGGTTGCAAATGTTTCATTTTAAATAATGGCAAAGATAAGCTTGGTAAGTTTGACGCAAAAGAGGATGAGGGCATCTTCTTAGGTTATTCCTCATCTAGTAAGGCATATAGAGTTTTCAATAATAGAACTTTAGCGGTTGAAGAATCTATACACGTTGCATTTGATGAAACCAAACCCCAAAAGATGGGGAAAGGTATTTCTTCTGTTATTGAAGTTTCAGGTTCTAGTACGGAAGATAAGATCGAAGATGACGCTCCAAAAGTGGATCCTCCGAAAGATGAGGACATTAATGATGATAAAGAGGAAAGTGAACACGAGGATGACAAACACGAGACCTCAAACCAACTTCCTCAAGATTGGATCGTCACAAAGGATCATCCGTTGGACAACATCTTAGGAGACATCAAAAGGGGAGTAAGCACGCGTTTACAATTAAATAATTTCTGTAATTATTCTGCTTTTATATCACAAGTTGAACCGAAAACAGTTAGTGATGCTTTGACTGATGAGGGTTGGCTTCTTGCTATGCAAGAAGAACTCAACCAATTTAAAAGAAATGACGTTTGGGATTTGGTCCAACGTCCTAAAAACAAAACAGTCATAGGCACTAAGTGGGTCTTTCGGAATAAACTAGATGAAAACGGAATAATTACTAGAAACAAGGCAAGGCTAGTGGAAAAGGGGTATAATCAAGCCGAAGGGATAGACTACGAGAAGACTTATGCTCCCGTAGCCCGACTTGAGGCTATTAGACTCTTATTGGCATTCGCATGTTGTCTTGATTTTAAACTATATCAGATGGACGTTAAGTCGGCTTTCCTAAACGGATTCATAAATGAAGAGGTCTACGTCTCTCAACCTCTGGGTTTTGAGGATCACGACAATCCCGATCATGTCTTTAAACTTAAGAGAGCCCTCTATGGCCTCAAACAAGCTCCTAGAGCTTGGTATGAGCGTCTTAGTGGTTTCTTAATTGAGAAGGGATTTAGTCGTGGAAACGTAGATACCACTTTATTCATAAGACGTAAAGGAAAGCATATTCTATTAGTTCAGATATATGTGGATGATATTATATTCGGCTCCACTAACGAATCTTTGTGTAGAGAGTTTTCTAACACTATGCAGGGCGAATTTGAGATGTCATTGATGGGTGAACTTACTTATTTCTTGGGACTCCAAATAAAGCAAACTGATAAAGGAACTTTCATCAGTCAAACAAAACACTGCTTGGAAGTCTTAAAGAAGTATGAAATGAAAAATGCAAAAGCAATATCTACACCAATGGCTTCAAATTTGCTAATCGACAAAGATGAATCGGGTAAAGAGTTCGACGTTACCAAGTATCGAGGTATGATTGGATCGTTGCTTCATTTAACTGCAAGTCGACCTGATATCATGTTTAGCGTATGCATGTGTGCTAGGTTTCAAGCTTCCCCTAGAGAATCTCATTTTAAGATCATTAAACGCATTTTAAGGTATCTAAACGGTACTGCAAACCATGGTCTTTGGTTCCCTAAGGGAAGTGAGTGCAGTTTAGTAGGTTTTTTCTGACTCTTATTTCGCGGGGTGCAAATCAGACAGAAAAAGTACTAGCGGCACATGTCACATTTTCGGAAATTGTCTGATCTCGTGGCATAGCAAGAAGCAACATAGTGTTGCACTTTCAACCACTGAGGCAGAATATGTAGCCGCCGGTAATTGTTGTGCACAAGTCCTATGGCTTAAGCAACAATTATTGGACTATGATTTAAAACTAGGTTGCATTCCGATCAAATGTGACAACACTAGTGCGATAAACTTAACTAAAAACCCGGTACTGCATTCACGCACTAAGCATATAGAAATTAGGCATCATTTTCTTCGCGATCATGTGGAAAAAGGCGACGTAGTTTTTGAATTCGTGGACTCTAAAAATCAGCTTGCTGACATTTTTACAAAACCTTTGTCCTCGGAGTCGTTCCACAAGATTCGAAGAGAATTAGGGATTCTCGATCCTTCTTGCTTTGAATAAGTATCGATCTAATTTTAGTTACATTGTCGCATGATTTTCTGTTATACTAACGGTTATTGTGCAGCAATTTTTTTCTCTCAATCTCGTACGGTATAATTTCTCCAATACCTTTATCTCTTTGTGTTGTATCTGTTAAATTGCTCTATCTGTGTAGTTTATTATGCGTGTTTAATATTTTGTCATGTTTGTGTATAGATTTGCATCACATTTAATATTTGTGTTAAGTGTGCATTTAATCTTATTTGCATCATGTTCATGTTTTCATAAATTTCATCATAGTGCATTGCATTTTTTTCATTGAAATCTGTCTTGAATCAATTCCTGACTCAATTCGCAAAACTACCTAGAAAGTGTATTTCCATTCTGTTTGCAGGAATTGATTCACACTTGTTCATGAATCAATTCATTCTTTTTTTGCTTTTATTTCTTTTTCCTTTTTTTTTCATATCTTTTTCTCTCTTTCCTTCCCATCATTTTTTTCTTTTCCCAACATTGTTTCCTTTTTTTTCCCACCTACACACGCTAAACCCACCTTTCTCTCTCTCAATTTTTTTTCTTTCCATCAGTTTTTCTTCTCACATTTCTTGTCCCACCTTTCCCAACACTCTTTTCAAACCATTTTTGTCTTACGCGGACCCCACACACCACGCCACCCCACAATTTCTCTTTCTCTCACATTTTTTTCATTTATTTTTTTTAAATCATCACACTAACCCACACATCACCTTGGGCCCCACCTCACTCTCTATTTCTTTCTTTTTTATGCCCATCCTCTTTTCCCCACGCCACTTTTCTCTCTCTACTTTAATTCTCAATTTTTTTATTTTAATTTCTTTCACTTTCTCCTACCACCTTTCTCTATCCATCAGTTTTTTTAACCCAATTTGTTTTCTCCTCGCGGACCCCACACGCCTTCCTCTCACCTTTCACTTTCTCTTATTTCCCAATTCCTTCTTTTCTCTCACACGTTACCATCACCGTCATTTCTCTTTTCACTCTCTCACCCGGCCCCACCCTTATCACTTCCCAATACCCACTACCCAATATTTCTTCAGCTTTTTCTCTCCCCATTTTCAAATCCAACATTTTCGAAAGTCCATATTCCCACTCTCCATCATTTTCGGTCAACTCTCTTTCCTCCCTCCCTTCCGTTTTTTTTTGTCCTTTTTTTTTCGGTTTTGGTTTTTTTTGTTTCTTCATTTTATTATTTTGTTTTTATTTTCCATTTTTTCCCTTTGTTTTTTTCTCCTTTGTCATTTCTCTTGCTCTCTACTCAATACCTTTTCTTTCTTCTCTTCATATTCTATCATCTTTATATTCACTACATACTCATTTTGCATATCATCTCCTCCATTATCTTGGCCTTAAGTTCAACATCCAATATGTCTAATCAACTTGGTTCAGCAAGAGCAACAAAGAAACGATCTGCCATTACCAGACCCTCTTAAGCTGAAGCTTCTCAAAGTCCTCCTATGACAGACAATACAGTGAAACTTCACAAGGTTCAAGCTTTGTTACCTACCAACCTTCACAAAATGTATCTTGAAAAGTTCTATGGAAAACCCTTATCTGATTCAAATTACATCACTAAAGAAGATGCATCTCAAACAGGTCTCACTTTCTTTTCCATTCTTGAGAAACACCACTTGGAAATTTTTTTAAAGTTATCACATAAGTACAATGTTGAGCATGTACGTGCCTTTTACTGCTGTGTTGAATCAATTGACAATGGCTCTGGTCTTAGTTGTAAGTTTAAACACAAAACCATCACTTTCACAGCTAAGGATTTTAAGGATACTTTTGGATTGGAAAACACTGGTTATGAATTCACTAGAGCGACCACAACATCTCAGTTTAAACGCACTCCTACGGTTACTCAAATTTCAAAAACTATCTACCACAACGACCTGCAATACTCAAATTTTACTGTCGGACAATTGAAAGTTGACTGCCGAGTTCTTCATTGGGTCATAATGAAGATTTTAGTTAGTCGTAAAGATAATTTCGGTCGTGTTGATGAGTTTGACTTGTTTATGCTGTGGGTGCTTCTCAACAAAGAATCGGTAAATTGGGTTAAGTTCATAGTGAATATGGTAATGGAATGCAAATCAAGCAACTCAAAGCCCCTCTATTACCCCTCGTTCGTCCAACTTATACTGAACAAGGGCGGCATTGCCTCTAAGCTGAGTGAATTATCTGGTGTTCCATCTAAGTTCTGTAATGCCACTCTTCATCTATTCAAATATCATTTTGATTCTGAGCGGAACGAATGGTACTATCAAGAGAAGTTTGCTCGGGTATATGAGACGTTTTCCATCAACCATGCCAACGCTCCGCAAGATCACAATCCTGCCGCTTCTTCTCGTCCGTCTGGTGCCTCCTCCTCCACTGCTCGTCACACTGATGTTGTTACGCGAGCCGACCTGGATCGATGGGGCGAACGCATCTTGGAGGAACAACGGGTTTTATCTGCGCAGCAACATGTGAAACTTGATCTTATCCTTGCCAAGCTTGCTGCATCCAACATCGGACCGTCTGAACCTGAGGATCATGATATGGAGGATCCGTAGTTTCTCATTTTTCATCTTATCATGTTGCATGTTATTTATATTTCCTTATGATTAAAACATGTCTAATTGTATTTTGGTTGTATGTCCATTAACAACTTGCTATCTTTAATATCAACTTGGTATCTTTAAATATTATCTTCTTCTTCTCTAATGAATTGTGTGTTATCGTTACATGTTAACATTGCTGGATTATCTATGTGATACTATTGGTTGTTATTTCTGTTTTTCGTCCCTCTTCCTTTTTGATATTGTCAAAGGGGGAGAATGGATTATCGGTTGACAACAATAACTCTTGTGGTTAAGTAATTGTTGCAGGGGGAGCATGGCTCCGCATGGCTCAAATTAATCGGATTGCCAAGCATAAAAAAGGGGGAGACTGAAGTTGCTCATTTCGGATATTCGGTTACTTCGTTGTTTTGATGCTTTGCTTATACTTGTCGTTTAATTTGAGTTCCCTGGGTTATTAATCATAAATCACATGCTAGAGTGCTTGATCCATGCATTTATTAAGTTGAATATGTATTCTAGCTGTGTGAATTGATTCAGTGTGTTTCTGACTTGATTCAAAGCTTTTTGTGCTTCATGACTCGATTCAAGACTTTCATGACTCGAGTCATGAAAGTGTCTCAAATGTTCAATTTGATTCTGTTTGCTCGAATCGATTCAACATCAGTTTTGAATCAATTCACGGGACTGGAAATTCCAATTTGAATTGATTCAGTAAGGGTTTTGAATTAATTCAGCATGCTAATTTGAATTGATGCATTTTTGAATTGACTCAAGTCACCTGCCCTAACTGAATCAAGTCATGGGATTTATGAATCAATTCGCGCTGCTATTTTTAACTAACGTTTTGCACTTTTCTCTTTCATCTATAAATAGAGATTTCATTCCCTCATTTTAAAAGAGAGATCAAAATTTTTCTAGAGAGAGAACCTTTGCAAAAACACATCTTCCTTCTCCCTTTCAAATCTTCATCTTAATCATACCCATGGAAATCATTCTCTTGTGTGTGTGTGATGATTAATCTTAGGGAAACATTAGGGATCTAATTGTTTGTTGAAGTGTGTAGATTTGCAAGAGGTGTTTTGGTCTTGGAAATTTCTAGGGTTGAAATTTCTTGAAGGAAAAAGAAGAAGAAGCTTTTCTCCATTGTTGTGGAGTTTTTCTACAGATTTGTCAACTTGTTGAAGAAAGAGATTCAAGGCTTGGAATTTCAAGATTGGGTAAAATTTAGGAAATTCATCAAGAGAGGAATCCTTCAAAAGTTGAAAATCAAGATCTTGGGTAAAGATCAAGTTAGCGGTGGTAGCTAGTTACAAGCAAGTTCGTACAAGAAGCAAGAAAGAAGATTACGTGGATTGTTATAATTTGTCTTTTTGCTTTTGTGGATTGTTGTAACAAAGAACCAAAATTCAATATTGTTTTAATGGAAGAAATAACTCTTCGATGGTTCTCCGTCGAAGACTAGATGTAGGTGCCTGCGAGGACGATAGCACCGAACTAGATATATCCTGGTGCACTCTCTCCTTCTCTCTCTCTCTCTCTTTATCGTTTAAAATTGTATAGTTTTTTTATTTGTAAAGATTTTAGGTTTGATTAGATTTGTTCTTCTAAAGGATTCAGTTAATTGATTATTGTAAGAACATTGAATTTAGATTTGCCTTTAAAATTGAAGAATTGTTAAAGTCTTTAAGCATCTCGTTGAAACTTTAACCATTACTTAATTCAGTGTATTCTACCTCATTACAAACCTTTGGTGTAAGTATAACGCAAATTCTCTTCCAATATCATAAAAACTTTTCTAAACAATATTTCACCATATCCGGTTCCGCTTGCGTAATCTGATTTTTTAAAAAGAAGGGATTTTTGTAATTGTCTATTCAACCCCCCCCCCCCCCCTTCTAGACAAGTTACTCCATATTCAAACCAACATCCAAGTGGATAGGAGCAATTGAAATTGGCTGATTTTGGCAAATCGAGCCAAAATGCAAAATCTGCCTTGCTTTGACAGATTTCAGCAAGGCAACTTTACAATGTTGTATCTCATGGTGTAAGTTGAATTTGGCAATGTTTTTGGCCATTTTGGAAAGCCCTTACATGATACAACAACTGTTTGAACAAGTTTGGTTTTGATATCTTTTGATTCCAAGTGAAAAATCCCCCTACATTTGGCAAAAAGTGAAGGCAAATTCTGACTTAGTGAAAATTTCACTAAGTGTTGGAAAAAGTGACATTTTCACTTTTCAGCCACTTTGATCACTCCATAACTCAAAATCTTTAATGAATTGGAATGACTTGTAGTTGAAGCTTTTGTAGATGATAATGAGGTCTACAAATCAAGCGTTGGATGGAAAAAATTGGCCTTGTGGTTTAGGAGTTATGGTCCTCCAAAGTTGGTACAAGTTATCTCACTTTCTTTGATTTTTCTTGATGAATGATGGTTCAAATCATACATTAACATCATTTTAGGGTTAAAAAACCATTTTGGTGAAAAATCTCAAAAAGTCAAAGTTGACTTTTTGTGCACAGTTGACTTTTTATCAGATGAATTTCAAACTGTGCAATTCTTCAGGAAATCATCTCCTTGACCTAAATCAAACTTGATGGACATGTTCCATGGGTGTCATAGGGTATATTTATTCATGTATTAGGGCTTGGGAGCATGTCCTGGTCAAAAGTCAAAGTTACAGTTGACTTTTCTCGCGAAACCCTAATTGTGGTGCAGATGAAAATGAAACTTGTTGCTCAAGCTTCTTGGATCAATCCATTGTTCCAAATGGATCAATATAGTATATCAAAGACCCTCAAACCTTCTCTTGAGGTCTTGGCTCATGGTTTGTCCCAAAAGTCAACTTAGGGGTGAATTAGGTCAAGAAACCCTAATTCCTGATTTTTTATGTATGCATCCCCTGAGGTCAAATTGACTTGATGATTGGGTCCATGAGGTTCCATGGAGTATATTAGGTTATGTTTTGGATCATTAGCTTGTGCCCAGATGAAATTTCCCATCTGGAGGCCCTGGGCGATCAAAACCCTAATTTGGTGACACTGTCGATCTGGAGGCTTGATCCACCTAGAAGGGAGCAGCATTGTGCTTAATCCTTAAAGTGGGAGTCCTTTTGATCCATTGTGGATGCTTGAGAGGTTAGACAAGTTGAAGATCAAGTCATTTCTTGATTGATCCTTTGTCTAAAAGCTCTGAGAGGGCTTGAAACCCTAGTTCTGATTGCAGTTAATGCTCAACAATTCCTTGAGGAGATTGATGAGGCATGATGATTCATCCATATTGTGATGATGATTTTCACAATGATGGGAAACTTTAGTGGTCAAAATTTGGGGTATTACAACGAGGCACAATTTTGATGCTAAAAGGCTGATTGACTCAACCAGGGTTTTTCTTATACAAAGCCTAAGAGGAGGCTATTGACCCAACAAGAGAAATGCGGATGAATCAAGACCCATTGAATCAAGGCCCTTTCTTTTCTCAGAATCATCTGGGATACCTGAAAAGCCCAAGTGGAAAAATTGTGTCAAGATTTTGGAAGCGAAAAGCATCCTACAAGGATCGAGTGAAAACCATCTCATACAAAGCCCGAGATAGAGGCTAAAAGGGATTGAGTCAACAAGAGAGTCTTTTTAGATGTGTCTTGTACGAAGCCCAAGACGGAGGCTAAAGGTTGACTCAACAAGAGAGTCTTTTATACTCATCAAGAGAGTGTTTTTGTAACTCGTACGAAGCCCGAGATGGAGGCTAAAGGTTGACTCAACAAGAGAGTCTTTTATACTTAACAAGAGAGTGTTTTTGTATCTCGTACGAAGCCCGAGATGGAGGCTAAAAGTTATGACTCAACAAGAGATTCTTTTTGTATCTCGTACGAAGACCGATATAGAGGCTAAAAGGATTGTTGTTTCAGTTGAGTGACAGGTCCAGTAGGTTGGTTAAAAGAGAAAATCAGTTCTTATAAAGAGACTGATTAAAGGTAAGGCTATGCTTTGGGATTGATCAGAGGATCAGGGTTATTTCCTGTTCTTTAAGGAAATGGGGAATCCAGAGGGTATTGGAGACTGTCCAAGTCTACTGGTGTTTTTCCTTGTTTTTGAAAGGGACTTGAGAATGTCTTTGAGACTCAAGGGTCTTAGACTGTCCAAGTCTAGAGTTTTATCTTTTGTACTATGCTTAAAGAAATAGTAGTAGTACGTTTACGGTAGAAAGATCTAGAATCTTTGAAAGACTGTTCTATTAAGATGACTAATTTCTATTCCTATACCTTTAGGAGGTCGTCGGGACAATTTGTACGAAGCCCAAGAGGAGGCTGGAAACTTTTAAGAAGCCGAGGGATAATTTGTACGAAGCCCAAGAGGAGGGTCTCTTCCCGAAGGAAGAATCCTTATACGAAGCCTAAGAGGAGACTGTGAATACTTCTAAGAAGCCGTAGGGTCCTTGTGCAATGCCCATGAGGAGGCAGGGATGCTTTTAGGAAGCCTGTGGGTCCCCAAACCCCGAGAAATTCAAGACATTCCATTCACCGAGAATGGATCAAGCTAGGAAAGTTCGAGAATTTGGAAGAAACTCAAGAGATGCCATTCACGGAGAAAAGATCATCTCTGGGGAGTAGAGTTTCTTTGACAATTTCTAAGAGTGACAGTCTGAGAAAGGGTTAAAAAAGAATCTGCCTTTCACATCTCCATATTGTTTAACCCCAAGAGGAGGGAAGACTGTGTCTGGTAATCCTATGGGGTGTCTAGTTTTGACTATTTAAGAGTGATCAACAGGGCTTAGTGCTAGACGTAGTTTCCGGGGAAACTCTAAATATCTATACTAGTATTACACAGTTGATATGAGTTTATGAAAGAAGACTTACAGTGAAACAGCCCCACAATACAGTTATATGTATATGAAAGCAGATAAAGAAAGCATATAAACACTTACTCGGTTGTAGAGCTTTCATGCTGTTTGGTTAGTTGTTCAACAAAGAAAGATTGAAAACAACAGTATATTCAAAATTAAAGGAGAAAGTATTTTGAAAAGATGTTGGGGCTTACAGCTCAAGGAGAGGCCCAAGGTTTATCAGCGATCGCAAAAGATTTATTTTTATACAAGTGGTGGGGCTTACAACTCAAGGAGAGGCCCAAGGTCATTTATTTGAAAATGGCGTTCGCGCCGAGATTTTTGAAAACACGGTGGGTCTTATACAATGCATTGAGGCCCAAAATGGTTTGGTTTTAAAAAGGGGGTTGGGTCTTACACTCTAATAGAGGCCCAAAAGATTTTGAATGGGTCTTATAGCTCGAGGAGAGGCCCAGGGTTTTTTTTTCAACGGACGATGATCGCGTCGAACTTTTTGAAATACAACGGGACTTATACAATAAGTGAGGCCCAAAAATAGGGTTGTATTTACAAAGTATTGGGTCTTACATTCTATTAGAGGCCCAAAAGTGTTTGAAATTGTTTGATGAGGGTGAAAATCAAAGAAACCCTAATTTGTTATTCTTTAAAAGTAAATATTTAAAGAAAATCAAATAAAAGACCAAATAAGTTTGAATAAACCATTTGTGATTTTTGTTTAAGATTTGAGAAATGAGGGATTAATCACAAGATGAATTAAAACTCACTTGGTTTTGATTTTCAAAGTAAATATTCACTTTTAAAATGTTTAAAAACATTAAAAAGGAATTTATTCACAAAAATACTAATTATATTAAATAAATAATATAAACTTAATTATTTTGTGGAATAAAATATTTCAACATTTTTGTGATTTTTTGCAAAAAGAACCAATAAAAAATAATTAAAATTGAAAGAGTTATTAATTTCCCAATTAATTAACAAAACATGAAAATATTGGAAAAATAGCAAAAACGTGTGTTGCACCCCAAAATTTGCCCTCCTTACTTTTTTACTAACTGGCTTATGTTTCATTTCATTTTTTTTACATTATCATGTGTGCATATCATTAGCATGGGGTCAAGGTGCCTGAGGCAGTTCAGAAAAAGTCTTATCTGGTCTACTACATCATCAAGAGTTCACAAATGGCAAGGGATCTCAAGGGATCACTCTATCCTAACCAGTGCATGAATTAGGGTTTTGGAATTCTTGGGTTTATTGCTCCAATGGGAAGGCCCCTTGGGTTTTTATCATCACCAAATGGCATATCTTATCTTTGTTGGAGAGGATACACATCATATTCAGAGGAATTTGATTTTGGAGACTGTGATATTTCCTCCTAGACTGAGGGTACCAAAACTAGGGTTTGCTATAAAGTCAGTTTATTTCTGATTTTTTGGGCAAAACTTGATTCCATGGTATTCCTTGGGTCCCCAAATATATAGGAGTGGAAGATTGTCCATCAGTTTGGTTCAGGAGAAGTTCAATTGGCCAATAGATTGAAAATCAGGAGAATTGGGGAAAAGTCAACTGTGCGGAGGAAAAAGTCAACTCCTGACTTTTTGAGATCAAATTCATCTTTCTCACCTCAAATATGTCCATGGATGAGATTTGAGCAAGAAATGCTCAAGGATTCATGAAAAAATCAAGAATGTGGAAAATTTACTAAAAAGGGAAATTTAGGGTTTTTAGAAACTTACTATTTTGGGCAAGTTCTTAACTACTTTCAAAGGCAGTTTTCATCATGATCAAGGCTTCAGTTGCGAATCCTTTCCACATGAAATTTGTAGTATGGAGTTTTCCCTTCAAAATGAGCACAAGAATCATGCCATTTGGATTATTTTTGAATGAGTTATAGTGCTCCCAAGTTGGACATTTTCACCTTACAAGATTTAAAAAACTTAGAATTTTTCTAAGTTATTTTTGGCAGGTTTGGAAACGAGCTTTCAAGGCTGATGATTTTCATCACGATCAAGACCTCATTTGAAAATATTTTTCACATGAAAGTTGTAGTATGAAGTTTTCCCTTCAGAATGAGCACAAGAATCATGTTGTTTGGATTATTTTTGAATGAGTTATAGTGCTCCAAAGTGGGTCATTTTCATCCTGCGAATTTGAAAAAAAAGTGGAATTATTTCTAAGTCATTTGGCCAGATTTGTGGACACTACTTCAAGTCAATCTTTCACACACTTCCAAGCATCATTTCCACTCTTCTTCAACATAAAATTTGTTCTCTAAATTCCCTACTTTCTAATGCATCTATGGTCGGCTTAAATGAGTTTGTATGCACCTAATAAGAAGCATGACAATTGCTGGGTCCAACTTGGGGAAAGTCTTAGAGCATGGTATTATGCGCATGATTGTATAAGGTCAGAATAGACTATTTTCGTGACAAATCTCAACACCACCCAGGCCCAAACATCTAGAAACAAAACTCACTTACCATGCAAGGTGGCTATGCATCAAAACCTTCCTTAATGGTTCAAAGGGAAAGGAGATTCGTTTTGCACATTATGGGCCTCCAAAGTTTAACCTAATCCATCATATTTAGGGAGAAGATAAACCCTAAAGGGGAGGGGGGATTCATTCTGGCACGCGGCTGCAAGTTTCACACCAAAAAGAAAAAGTTTCACTAGCTTCCACTAGGTATTCTTCTACACACTTTGTTTTGATAGCATGCTGAGATTTAGATGTCTTAGGGTGTATTAATCTTGTTGATATTGCGTTTGAATCTGCCTGAGATGTGAACATTGTTCAAGTCCGAGCATGTCGTGTTGTTTGAATTTTTGTTTATGGTTTGGTACCCGCTTCTTTAGTCTTATTTTTCTCTGTGCTTGAATGATCTTTGTGGAAAACAAATCATACCATGTTGATCTATGTTATTCATACTATAATTCTGGGTTTTATTTCGTTCGATTTGGTTGAGATTGGAGGGAGAAATTTGGGGTCGAAGGTGAGGCAATGGCTGCGGTTTTCACGATGCATGGCCGCAGGTTGTAGGGTTTTGCCATGAAGGGGATGAAGTGTGTCATCACGTGATTGGCTGTTCATATTTTTTGTCTTTTTCTGACTTAAATCCAAAGTGACCGATTGATGCCATGTTTACATGATTTTTGTACAATTTCTTTTTCCTTTCTTTTTTGCTGAATCGTGATTATTGATTTGGAATGGGCCCGGTACACTTTGCTCTTCGCACCCCTCCGTTACTGGGCCCAATGCGTGTGAACTGGAAGCATGTTGTGGCTGAACTGCTGACTACACCCCACGCCTATTCCCTTCCATTTTATTTTTACTTAATTCATCATATCTCATTTTCAATTTCTAAAAATAGTTTATTGCATCTAAAAATCATCACAAAATTCATACATCATTCTTATCATTTTATAAAATTTTTACAAATTTTATTTTTCACTTTTATTTTATTCTTATCATTTAAATTAATTGTTTATCTCATTTTCTTTTTTAATTACACATATAATGCATACTTGAACTTCTTCATTTTAATTCTCCTCATCTACAAAATATTTTCGATCCGTTCTTTTTGCATTCATTCATTAACATTCTAAAGTGCTTAAAAATATTTTTCTTTCATTTTTAAATATTTTTCATGTTGCATTTAGGTCCTTCACTTTTGCACATTGAACCCTATCCCTTACTTGAATTTTGTATGATTATTTGAATGGCTAACATTTTGGATTTTTGCAGGGACTTTTTATATGTTGTTTGCCTCTGGTTGACGAACTTTAATGATTAATTTGGGAATTTTAGGAGTAATTTTTATAATTATCTGATTTATTTTCACTTGAGATTTTCTTGTGGGCGCATCTTTGACTTTGTATGATTATCTGTTTGAAAAGGCACTTGTGCCAATTGCTTTGGGGCTGTCTCTTTGTTTCTTTGATTCATGTTTGGATGATTATCATTATTGTTTTCCATGGCTTGGTTTTCATTCACCTCATTTCTCTTATTTATATCTGTTCTGTACTAATCTTTTATGCAGGGACTAAGGTAAGTTCTTTAAGGGTATGGATAAGTATCCATGGTCACCCTTACCTTTTCCTCTCCTATCTTTTTCCTTTAGGATTTAGGTTATCTTCAAACCTCATTAATCGTAGGTCTCCCATGCATGATAACTTTAGGATTCATAGTCCCCCTTAGAGTTACCCTTGTGTCTTCTCTCTTCTCATCTCAAATTTCTTTAAAGCACTTAATAAGAATAAGGTGTATTGCACACGAGCCTTAAGTATGGGGAATGAGAAATGAGGGGCTTCCTCTCATCTTTCTAGAGTGCTTAGCGAGTGTCCTGTCTTGGGACGATGCGTTAAGTATTCGCCTCTGTGCCGTAGACTTTGGTGCAATGCAGCTTAGGAACTAACTTAAGCCACTTCTGTCCTAAAAAACACAAACCAACTTCAAACCTTTTTGTCCTTCGGGACCTTCAACTTAAAGGCTATTTTCAAAAAGGGCACGTTACTTTCCATCTGAGACGCAAACAGGCATCGACCCTAACTGTCGGACGCGAACTTAACGTCGCTCATAAAAAACACAAAAAGAACTTGGTCCGAACTACGTTGACTCTGAATTTCCCATTGCACAAAGGGAGTACGTAGGCCTAGGACGTCGATGTCCTACCGAGTCTGTCTTTGTCTTTCCCTCTCCGTTTTAGTACAACCCTAGATGATAGTATAACTTACCCTTAGAATAGACAACAAGCGTGGATCCCATCGAGTACGATGGACGCGTGGGGTGCTAGCACCTTCCCCTCGCGTAACCGACTCCCGAACCCAGATTATGGTTGCGATGACCATTCCTTTCCCCCTTCCTAAGGTTTATGCAGTGTTCCCTTTCCCTCTCTTGGGATAAATTTACACGGCTGGCGACTCTGTTTTTCCGCGCCACTCTCGCGTTTGTACCTGGATGAAAATCCTGGGAGCGACAGCTGACGAATCTGCTGGGGACTCTGGTTGACCTATGCTGGTCCATCCCTAAGCGAGTCAGTCCTAACGCTTGCTTGTCTTTGTTCTCTTTGGGTGTTTGGTTTTGATTTGCTTTAAGTGTTGTATTTTATTTTTATATTTTATTTTTTACCGCATTTTCTGCATTTCATTTTTTATTATTGTCATGCTGCTGTGCTATGCTGGCTGTCTTTGTTTTGCAGGTTGGGTGGGACCGAGAGCTAAGCCCAATACCAAGGCTTGAGAATACCCTAGGACTAGAGTGGAAAGTAGTGGGACCTATGTGCCCGCTTGGTACGTTTGTGTGTTCACGAAATTCACGACCAGACGAGGCTATCTTGGGACGCATTCTAACGTGTGTGTCTTGCGCATGTTGGGGTGTTGATCTAGAGAGCTGTCGACTCTGGTGACTGATCATTGAGGACCTTAGTGGAAACATCCCTCTTTAGTGGTGACAGTGGCAGACCACATCCTGTGGCAAACCCATTCGCACCCGAGGGCCCGCTTTGGAACTCGCATAGGATGGCCCCTACGTTTTGAAGAGAATCAGTGGAGGCACTCCTCGATTGACTCTAGTACTGTACCCCGAAGGATGAATGTACTATTGTTTCTCGACCTCAGTGCCAAAGCTGAGGACCTTCTGCTTTGGAGAATCAGTTGAGGCCTCCTCGATTGATGATGATGCCAAACCAGAAATGGTGAACGTATCATCATTTCTCGACCTGAGAGCCCGGGATACTGAACATCCTAGTACCCACATGTGAGAGGGGATGGGCGTTTGCAGGTTTGCAGGTAACCGAAACCTTCAACCCACCCTTATTCTGGATTTCACATCACTGTCTGATTCTTTGAGTTCCTCAGTGGTTCAGAATTCTTGGTTTTCTGGGTCGTGGTTCTCGTTCAGTCGACAGGACAGCACATCCAGCAGTGTGCCTTGACCCCATGTTTGCATGAGCATATCATTTTTTTTGCATTCTGACGTGTTTGACATTTTTCAGGGCTTGCATCTTACTCTTGATTCTGGTTTTCTGAGGTTACTTCAGCATGGATGTTCAGAGAAAGAAGACTGTTGCCTATTCGTTCCCAGATCCGACTTTGACATTGATTCATAAATTGATTAATATGGCTGGTTCCGGAGTTCGTACAGAGTTCAGTGGAAGGTACGGAAGACTTCTGAAATTTGTCTATAATATCTCCCAGTATGAGAAGGATGCCGTTCACACACTCCTTTAGTTTTACGATCCGTCTCTGCGTTGCTTCACTTTCCCGGACTACATCCTGGCCCCAACGTTGGAGGAGTTCTCATTTATTTTGGGAATTCCTATCAATCATGATATAGTTTTCTTTTCTGAAGAACACCCCGAGATGAAAGATATGGCTGTTGCTCTTCATATTGACGAATCCATTCTTAACAGTAACATTGCAGAAAAACAAGGAGTTAAGGGTTTCTTGTTGAAGTTCTTGTTTGATCAGGCCTGCATACATGTCACAGAGAAGAACTGGACTGCCTTCCAAGCTATTCTGGCCATGTGTATCTACGGGATTGTTTTGTTTCCAAATATTCCTGATCTGGTGGATATGCATGCCGTCAGAATCTTTATTTCGAAGAATCCTATACCTACCTTGCTAGGTGATGTTACCATTCAGTTCACTACAAGAATGAGAATAGGCGTGGGAAAACTGTGAGTTGTTGTGCACCACTCTTATCTACTTGGTTTCTGAGTCGTCTCCCTGAATCTGGTGCCTTCGTTGATACAAAAGATTCTCTGAAATGGTCAAAGAGGGTTATGGGCTTGACTGCTGACAACATTGTTTGGATCAATCATGACTTGCTAGGAATGGATATTGTTTACAAGTGCGGAGAATTCCCTAATGTTCCCTTGTTAGGGAGGAAAGGTGGAATTAACTATAACCTCTCCCTAGCTATCAGACAGTTTGGTTATCCTTTGAGAGGTCCACCGGATGAGAGAGACATCAGAGAGTCCTTATTCTTTAATGGTATTAAGGATCAAGAGATGATGAAGAAGGTTGTGAATGCTTGGAAACAGGTAACTAAGAAGGGTAAAATGTCATTCGGAAAGTGTAATAACCGGGCTTTTCCTCCCTATAAAGAGTGGATCAAGAAGAGAGCAGAAGAGGAGCTTCTTCCCTTCCCGGTGGAACCACCTTTGTATCCTTTGGTGATCGTGCCTCCTACCACAGTTGAGATAGAGAAGTATGACAAGTTATGGGCTGAAAAAGAGAGGTTGCGGGAAGAAAATAGTGAGCTAAAGAGAGAGATCTATCAGTGGAAGCATGAGCGGGATGAAGCTGTTCATACCGCCAAGTTGAAGACAGAGCTCCTTGCTAAAGTAGAAAAAGAGCTTGCTGACATGGTCGCATCCAGAGAAAGAATGAAACAAGCTCTGGATGGTATCAGTAACGTCCTCAGGTCCAAGGAGGAGGAATTAGGCAAAGCTTTGTTGAAAATTCATAGGTTCAATGATCACCAAGAAACTGCCATGGCTGAGAATAAAAGAAAGGAAGACGCTTACCTAGCTAAGATTGATCAGTTGAAGTCAATGCTCAAGAAGAAAGACGTCGAGATCTTATCAGGAATATTCAAGAGACAAGTAGTCGAGGGTCGACTCAATGAAGCCATAGCCTCCGTGGAAGAACTAAAAGTCCAAGCTGAAGTGAAGAAACCTAGACATGAAGGTCCTAACATAGATGGCGCTACTAAAGAAGACGCTTGGGAGTTACATTGCCGATATTTGGATGGGATCATACACAGGAGAGACCTTCTCATTCAGGGACTGATTCAGAGACCGAAGCATCCCGACACCAGAAAGTTGTTCGAGGAAATTCAAGACTGGTGCAGAAAGCATAATGGATGGGGGGGATTGACACTTGTGAATTTTGATGACATGCCTTAGTTTTCTTCCCTCTTTTATTGTATGTGGATCACCGCCAGGCTTGTTGGTTGGGGCCTTTGGTTTTCATGTTCAGATTTGTTATCTTGGATTCGCGATTGTTGACATTTGACTTTTCTCTGGTTTTCTTATTATATGAGCAGAAGTTCCGTTCTATCTTGTTATTAAACTGGAATCAAGGGATGGATCGCCCTGTTAATATTCAAACATGTTTATTTGCATTTGCATACTCATAATCATTCTGCATAATCATTTTGCATGACAGGTGTTTATCTCCGGTATTCTTATCTTGTTCCCACATCTCAGGCCGTTCGAGAGTTGATCATGGAGCAAGTTCAAGCTGAGTTGAGGGAAATGCGAAGCCAGATGGGGCAATTTGGGGAAGACATGCTCCAGGAGCAGAGGATGCTAAGGGAAGAGATCAATCAGATGAAGACTCGGATGGGTTTGATCATGGAAATTTTGAATAGGGTGTTGAAAAAGGAAGACAGTCTTGTGCCCGCTTCCACAGCAGAGGATCTCATTCCTCCCATCTCTTTGGGGTATCCTCTAGACCATGAACTTCCTCGTGGATCCTCCCAACCGTCAGAGCTTTTTCATCAACAACCATTTCTTGAGGGTCTTAATCCAGAAAAGCTTGAAAAGAAGTTTGATTAGATTTCGATGCCATACGCTCAGTTGCTTCAGCACTTGCTCAAGTTTCAGCTGATTGAATTGATTGTTGCGGGACCTCCACACACCAAGTTTCGTATGGGTTCCAACGTCCATGATTGGTGTGAATTCCATTCAGGGGCACCTGGTCATAACGTTGAAGATTGTAAGATGCTCAAGTACAAAGTCCAAGAGCTCATTGATTCAGGGGTAATCAAGTTTACATCAGTTGGCACTGGTAAACAAAGTGATGTTACTCCCAGTGTTGCAAAGGGACTGAGGACTCCCTCTTTCGCCAAAGGATCCACCTCGCGTCAGGGATCCCTTCCACAACCCTTGTTTGTGCCTCAGCCGAGTGCAGAAAGGAAAGTGCAGGGCCAGACTGGGCGCCCAAATCAGCACGGACAGCAGGATTATCAGCAATAGGGGCAACCGAGACCAAGAAGGCCCAAAAGGAGATTTGATCCTGTTCCTATCCCTTATAGTCAGCTGTTTACGCGCCTGCTCAAGAAGTCTCTGATTCAAACAAGGGGTACCGCGCCAGTACCATACCCTATTCATCCCGATTATGACATGACAGCTAGGTGCGAGTTCCACTCGGGAACGTTCGGGCACATGATTGATGAGTGTAATGTATTCAGGCATAAGGTGCAAGACCTGGTGGACTCAGAGATCATTGTATTCACTGAAGATGATATGTACATCAATGGAAGCCTCCTTTCTCAAATGAACACTCAGTTTGCAAGTACGTCCAGGCAGAATTAAGCTTCCTCAGCAATGGTAATCTTCAGCTTCTTTACTGCATTTTCATTTGTAGTTTTTATTTTCTGTTAAAGCATCTTATGTATGCAAGACTTGTTTGTTTTTATGATGATATTAATGCAATGAGTATGTTTTCCTTGAAGTAATCCATTTGTATTCACTCTTAAACGTTTTTATGCACTGCAACACCAATTTTCTTTGTTTAAGAACTCTTGAGGGAGGATGACGAAATAAGAACGCAGATTCCTAATGGTACGCTTTTGGATAGAACCCTGTTGAGGATGTGCAGACATTGTTTCAAACCCATAAACACTGGAGAGATAAGGAGATAAACCCTCGTTAACCCCTTTGAGCCTTGGAGTAGGAGTTTCTTTCGTACGAAAAAACCCTCATACTTAACCCAGGGGCAGGGTAGGCGTCAGTTAGTTTGACCGGGAACTCAAATTCCAAGGAGAGTGTGCAAGAGACGTGAAACCACAATGATTATCCTCCAACAATCAGGGAGTGAGGCAGTCACAAGCAAGTAAGACAACCAGTGTCACGCGCTTTGTTCAAAAGGGGAATAAAAGGAGAGAAAGCCCGCTAAGTCGAAACTTGAGAACAAGCGACCTAGGCAAAAGTCAGGGCGTCCCGCTGGACTTCAAAATCGGAAAGAGTCAGTCCAGGCAAAAATTAGGGATTAAAAAAAGAAGGAAAAAGCTAAAAGCACTACAAAAGAAAATCCCCGATAAGAACAAATTCGTGTGATCACAGACACAAAAGATAAAAAGGGGTGACTGTCATTAGTGGGATAGGTTCCTTAAAGATCATAAACCTTTGGAGAGATGAGTGTTTATGTCGGATTAACTGAACATAGAACTGGAGAACATCACGAAGAGTGGGTGGGCACCGATGAATTTTTAGCCATAAATCCTTTTTTTCTGAAACCGTGAACCAAACCACGTTACAACCCTTAAAAGTCCTAATTGAAACAGGGTTTATTCCGAGAGCGTACTTCAACAGGATAGCGTTCCTGACTCCTATGAGTTGTGCCAATAAGGTTTGTTGGTATTGCATGTGCGCATTGTTTTGCCATTCAAAAATCAAGGTCGCATCCCAGCAAGTGATTCGTTCACAAGGCTGGGCGACGGATTTTCAATAGAACTTCAAGGTTAACATGAGTGTTGCATTAGAATTGTCATAAACATTTTCTGTTTGCATATATGTGCCTAAGCATCAATGCAGTTTACGCAGTGAAAGTCAGTCAAGAAGCTTGATCCTGCCAAGTTGGGATGCTTGGAAATCCTGAAGGACAATCATATCAAAGGGCAGGTTGCCAAGAGACTCAGTGTAGAGTGGGCTCTCCTAGTAAGTCGTGTTAAGATGGAGCCAATCTGGGGCAGTCACGTCGAGAAGTCCCTCTGAAATTCAGTTATTCTGGGGTATTCATTCTAAGATCAGGGGCAAAGTCACTTCAAAGCTCACATTAAGACCGACCACCCCTAGAGCATGAGATTGTCCATTCCTGAAAATGGTTATTTGAAAGCACCTCTTCAAGGTACAAAATACTGAGGCAGAATATTTCAGGTCATTGCAAATCCTTTCGAGGCAAGTTACTTCATAGATTGTGTCGTCTGGGGCAGTTATGTCGAGATCTAATAAATCTCTCCAAGAGTTTGAAGACCCCGGGGCAGTGCGAAGGCCCAATCTTCTGTAAAATCCTCTTGAGATTATTTCTTCCGCTAGACCTGGTGTTCTGGGGCAAACGGAAAGTTCGGAGGGCCGTCTATGACCTTAGAAATAAGTCAGGATTGAAGGGAAACATGATCATACTTCCCCAACAGCTTGCTCTCCCCAGCATTGAGAATTGCACTTTCCTCAGCAGAGCAGACCTCCCCCAGTAGGAGACTTGAGAAGTATTTTCTCTGGATCAAGACATTATTTCCCCACAAAGTCTGAACGCTTGTTTTCCTCAGCCAGTCAGGAAATGTTTTTCTCAGCAGCAACGGTGCGATCTGATCCTCAACAGATAAGTAAGCTTGATGTTATCCGCTAGCAGGGTGGATGTCAGCATTTACCGTTCCCCCAAGCAGAGTTTGGTGGTAATCCTCGCAACAGTTTGTCCAACGGTGGTTGACATCCCCAGCAGGTTTTAAATCCAAGTGATATTTGGCACTCTTCTGATTCAGGTCGTGGCCTCCCTTCTCAAAGAGTTATATATAATCCCCAGTAGAGCGGACGTTCGTTTGGAAATTCATCCCCAGCAGAAGTTGTTGGTCCAAAGAGCCGGTCACCATGATACTTCCAGACGGAGTTCCTGTTCAGAGGACAATTTACTTTTGTCATCCCCAGCTGATTTGGTCTTTTCTCTCCGACATTTATTTTCCTGGAGGGACCCTGTTTGCATCTCATAAGCATATGCATTGCATCCTCTAGCGCATGGCATTTTCATTTGCATTCGAAGCATAAGCCAGGTTTGATACTTTATTTGCCAATTCTCTTTCTCAGTAGAGATGGCATAACTCAGGAGATTTTTTGTGGGGGGGTGCGTTCCTCATACTTGTGCTCCCCGGCAGAGTCTTTTATTTAGACTTCTCCTTCCCCAACAGAGTCATCTTACCAGTAGATTTTGAAACGAGGTGGTTTAAAACCAGAAGTTTCGTTTCATGTTATCCCCAGCAGGGATGGCATTTATCTTGCTAGATTTTCTTTATCAGCAGAGAACAGCAATCTTTTGAAGATTTTCTTTCGTCAGTTTCCCTTTGTCAGCAGGGATGGCATTTGTGTTGCTAGATTCTCTTTATCAGCAGAGAACAGCAATCTTTTGAAGATCTTCTTCCGTCGGGTTCCCTTTGTCAGCAGGGATGGCATTTATCTTGCTAGATTCTCTTTATCAGCAGAGAACAGCAATGTTTTGAAGATTTTCATTCGTCAGTTTCCCTTTGTCAGCAGGGATGGCATTTATGTTGCTAGATTCTCTTTATCAGCAGAGAACAACAATCTTTTGAAGATTTTCTTTCGTCAGTTTCCCTTTGTCAGCAGGGATGGCATTTATTTTGCTAGATTCTCTTTATCAACAGAAAACGGCAATCTTTTGAAGATTTTCTTTCGTCAGTTTCCCTTTGTCAGCAGGGATGGCATTTATGTTGCTAGATTCTCTTTATCAGCAGAGAACAGCAATCTTTTGAAGATTTTCTTTTGTCAATTTCCCTTTATCAGCAGGGATGGCATTTATTTTGCTAGATTCTCTTTATCAGCAGAGGACAGCAATCTTTTGAAGATTTTCTTTCGTCAGTTTCCCTTTGTCAGCAGGGATGGCATTTGTTTTGCTAGATTCTCTTTATCAGCAGAGGACAGCAATCTTTTGAAGATTTTCTTTCGTCAGTTTCCCTTTGTCAGCAGGGATGGCATTTATTTTGCTAGATTCTCTTTATCAGCAGAGGACAACAATCTTTTAAAGATCTTCTTCCGTCAGTTTCCCTTTGTCAGCAGGGATGGCATTTATCTTGCTAGATTCTCTTTATCAGCAGAGAACAGCAATGTTTTAAAGATTTTCATCCGTCATTTTCACTTTGTCAGCAGGGATGGCATTTATGTTGCTAGATTCTCTTTATCAGCAGAGAACAACAATCTTTTGAAGATTTTCTTTCGTCAGTTTCCCTTTATCAGCAGGGATGGCATTTATTTTGCTAGATTCTCTTTATCAGCATAGGACAACAATCTTTTGAAGATTTTCTTTCGTCAGTTTCCCTTTGTCAGTAGGGATGGCATTTGTTTTGCTAGATTCTCTTTATCAGCAGAGGACAGCAATCTTTTGTATATTTTCTTTCGTCAGTTTCCCTTTGTCAGCAGGGATGGCATTTATTTTGCTAGATTCTCTTTATCAGCAGAGGACAACAATCTTTTGAAGATCTTCTTCCGTCAGTTTCCCTTTGTCAGCAGGGATGGCATTTATCTTGCTAGATTCTCTTTATCAGCAGATAACAGCAATATTTTAAAGATTTTCATCCGTCAGTTTCACTTTGTCAGCAGGGATGGCATTTATGTTGCTAGATTCTCTTTATCAGCAGAGAACAACAATCTTTTGAAGATTTTCTTTCGTCAGTTTCCCTTTATCAGCAGGGATGGCATTTATTTTGCTAGATTCTCTTTATCAGCAGAGGACAGCAATCTTTTGAAGATTTTCTTTCGTCAGTTTCCCTTTGTCAGCATGGATGGCATTTATTTTGCTAGATTCTCTTTATCAGCAGAGGACAACAATCTTTTGAAGATTTTCTTTCGTCAGTTTCCCTTTGTCAGCAGGGATGGCATTTATCTTGCTAGATTCTCTTTATCAGCAGAGAACAGCAATGTTTTGAAGATTTTCATTCGTCAGTTTCCCTTTGTCAGCAGGGATGGCATTTATGTTGCTAGATTCTCTTTATCAACAGAGAACAGCAATCTTTTGAAGATTTACTTTCGTCAGTTTCCATTTGTCAGCAGGGATGGCATTTATGTTGCTAAATTCTCTTTATCAGCAGGGAACAATAATCTTTTGGAGATTTTCTTTCGTCAGTTTCCCTTTGTCAGCAGGGATGGCATCTATTTTGCTAGATTCTCTTTATCAGCAGAGGACAACAATCTTTTGGAGATTTTCTTTCGTCAGTTTCCCTTTATCAGCATGGATGGCATTTATGTTGCCAGATTCTCTTTATCAGCAGAGAACGACAATCTTTTAAAGATTTTCTTTCGTCAGTTTCCCTTTGTCAGCAGGGATGGCATTTATGTTACTAGATTCTCTTTGTCAGCAGGGAACAACAATCTTTTAGAGATTTTCCTTCGTAGTTTCCCTTTGACAGCAGGGATGGCATTTACGTTGCCAGATTCTCTTTATCAGCAGAGAACGACAATCTTTTGAAGATTTTCTTTCGTCAGTTTCCCTTTGTCAGCAGGGATGGCATCTATTTTGCTAGATTCTCTTTATCAGCAGAGGACAGCAATCTTTTGGAGATTTTCTTTCGTCAGTTTCCCTTTATCAGCAGGGATGGCATTTATGTTGCTAGATTCTCTTTATCAGCAGAGGACAGCAATCTTTTGAAGATTTTCTTTCGTCAGTTTCCCTTTATCAACAGGGATGGCATTTATTTTGCTAGGAGTTAATGTATATGCTTTAGTTATTATTGATGATTTTTCTAGATATTCTTGGACATTCTTTTTAGTGCAGAAAAGTGATGCATTCAAGGCATATATTTTGCAAAATGACTTATTTGGTCTATCAAGAACAAGAAGCTTCGGAGTTAATGTATATGCTTTAGTTATTATTGATGATTTTTCTAGATATTCTTGGACATTCTTTTTAGTGCAGAAAAGTGATGCATTCAAGGCGTTCTAGAAGTATGCAGATCAAATTCAAAATGAAAAATCCCTAAATATTTCCTTCATAAGAAGTGATCATTGTGGAGAATTCCAGAATGCTTCCTTTGAATATTTTTTTTGAAGAACATGGAATCCTACATAACTTTTCGGCACCAAGAACTCCTCAACAAAACAGAGTGGTGGATAGGATAAATAAGTCTCTTATTGAACTTGCAAGGACTATGCTTAGTGATTCAAATCTTCCAAAATTCTTTGGGGTGGATGCAGTAAACATGGCATGCTACGTAGGTAATAGAGTTATTATTAGACCTATTTTGAAAAAGACCCCCTATGAACTATTTAAAGGTAGGAAACCAAATATTTCTCATTTTCACATATTTGGTTGTAAATGCTTTGTCCTAAACAAGGACAAAGATAATCTTGGTAAGTTCGATGAAAAAATCTGATGAATGAATCTTTCTAGGATATTCTCTTACGAGTAAAGCATATAGAATATATAATGAAAGAACTTTAACAATTAAAGAATCTATGCATATGTCATTTGATGAATCTAACCCCTCCAAGGAGGGTATTGTTTTGTGTGATGATGATGATGATTTTGTAGATGTTTCTAAGGAAGATACTCTAATAGAAAACAATGACAATCAACAGAAACATCAAGAAGAACCAATACAACAAGAATCAAATAACAATGATCTGCCTAAGGAATGGAGAACCCATATGAATCATTCCATTGATAAAGACATTGGTGATATAAGTCAAGGCCTTGCAACAAGATTGAATCTTAAAGATGCATGTCTCAATATGGCGTTTGTCTCACAAATTGAACCTTCTAAAGTTAAAGATCCCCTAGATGATGATCAATGGATTCTACCCATGCAAGAAGAGCTTAATCACTTTGAAAGAAATTAGGTTTGGGATTTAGTTCCTAGACCAAAAGCTAAACATATTATAGGAACTAAATGGATCTTTAAAAATAAGTTAGATGAAAATGGTATCATTATCATGAACAAGGAAATATTAGTAGCCCAAAGCTATAATCAAGAGGAAGGTATATATTTTGAGGAAAAATTTGCCCCTATTGCTAGACTAGAAGCAATTAGATTATTATTAGCATATGCTTGTTCTTTGAATTTTCAGTTGTAGCAGATGGAATTTAAAAGCGCATTCCTAAATGGATACATACTTGAAGAAGTTTATGTAAGTGAACCTCTAGGATTAGAAGACTTCAAACATACCAATCATGTGTACAAACTCAAAAAGGCCTTGTATGGATTGAAGAAAGCACCAAGGGCGTGGTATGATAGGTTAAATAATTTTCTTTGCGAACACAGTTTTGAAAAAGGTAAAGTTGATACTACTTTTTTTATTAAAAGAGTTAACCATCATACTATCTTAGTGTAAATCTATGTAGATGACATCATATTTGGATCAACAAATGAATCCTTATGTGAAGAGTTCTCATCAATCATGCAAGGATAATTTGAAATGTCCATGATGGGTAAGTTGAACTACTTCCTTGGGTTGCAAATCAAACAAACAAAGAATGAGATATTCACCAATCAATCAAAATATTGCAAAGAGCTTCTCAAAAGATTCAACATGGACAATTACAAGGCAATGGCTACTCCCACGTGTCATACCCCAAATTTTGACCACTAAAGTTTCCCATCATTGTGCAAATCATTATCACAATATGGATGAACCATCATGCCTCATCAGATACCTCAAGGGTTGTAGAGCATTCACTATAATCAGAATTAGGGTTTCGAGCCCTCTCAAAGTTCTTAGACAAAGGATCAATCAAGAAATGACTTGATCTTCAACTTGTCTAACCTCCCAAGAATCTACAATGGATCAAGAGGACTCCCACTTCAAGGATTAAGCACAAGGTTGCTCCCTTCTAGGTGGATCAAGCTTCAAGATCGCCAGTGTCACCAAATTAGGGTTTTGGTCGACCAGGGCCTCCAGATGGAAATTTTCCTCTGGGCATAAGCCAATGCTTCTAATCATAACCTAATATACTCCATGGAACCTCATGGACCCAATCATCAAGTCAATTTTGCCTCAGGGGATGCATACATCAAAAATCAGGAATTAGGGTTTCTTGACCTAATTCACCCCTAAGTTGACTTTTGGGGCAAATTATGAACCAAGACCTCAAGACATGATTTGAGGATCTCTAATATACCATATTGATCCATTTGGAAAAATGGATTAATCCAAGAAGTGTGAGCAACAAGTCTCAATTTCATCTGCACCACAATTAGGGTTTCGCGAGAAAAGTCAACTGTAACTTTGACTTTTGACCTGGACATGCTCCCAAGCCCTAGGACATGAATCAATATACCCTATGACACCCATGGAACATGTCCATCAAGTTTGATTTAGGTCAAGGACATGATTTCCTGAAGAATTGCACAGTTTGGAATTCATCTGATAAAAAGTCAACTGTGCACAAAAGTCAACTTTGACTTTTTGAGATTTTTCATTAAAATGGATTTTTAACCCTAAAATGATGTTAATGTATGATTTGAATCATCATTCATCAAGAAAAATCAAAGAAAGTGGGATAACTTGTAAAAGGGGTAACCATAAAACTTAGAAATTTTTCTAAGTTATGGAAAAAGTACCACTAATGCACCAACTATGGAGGACCATAACTCCTAAACCACAAGGCCATTGTGCTCCATTCAAAGCTTGATTTGTAGATCACATTACCCTCTACAAAAGCTTCATACTAATTTATTTCCAAATTCCTCATGGATTTTGAGTTATGGAGTGATCAAAATCAAGAAATCACACTTTGTTCCAACACTTAGTGAAAATTTCACTAAGTCAGATTTTGCTTCACTTTTTGCCAAATGTAGGGACATTTTTCACTTGGATTCAAAAGAGATCAAAACCAAACTTGTTCAAACAGTTGTTGTATCATGTAAGGGCTTTCCAAAATGGCCAAGAACATTACCAAATTCAACTTACACCATGAGATATGACATTGGCAAGTTGCCTTGCTGAAATCTGTCAAAGGCAAGGTAGAATTTGCACTTTTGCTCGATTTGCCAAAATCAGCCAAATTCAATTGCTCCTATCCACTTGGACACATCTGAGGATTGATTCTAAAGGGGACAATCACTGAGCCAAGCCACCAAAGTCCATGGAACAAGAAATAACATGTTGAACCTAGAATGGCCAAAATAGGGACAAGACTTCAAATTTGGATTGAAGCATTCAATGGAAGCATCAAGGTGGCATGGACTGAGCCATTCTCATCTGAAATCAGTCAAGACTTATCCAAGACCAAGGGGACCAAAGCTCTGTGCCCTAACCTCTAGTCAATGGCTAGAGAAGACTTGGATTTTCATTTGCCAACATTGGCCAAACCTACTCAACAGTTGCCATTCACTATTCCTTGCAAAACAAACTTGCTCTACTATAAATAGAGCTCAATTGTGTTCAGTTTAAGTACACCAAAGCCATCAAACAGATGTTTTCCTCAAAATCTCATTCTTCACTCCAATTTTGCATTCTAAGGCAAGTCACTATCGGGTTTTGAGTTTGAGAGAAATTACAATCAAACCAATCACTCGCACACCTCACATACATCATATAGAAGTGATCCAAACACTCACATAACATCTAGAACACAGATTTCACAAAATCACCAGCTGGTTGCTCAAACTTTCAATTAGGTTGCAGCTGAGGTACCACAAATCGTTCCAGCCATTTTCAATCAAGTCCAAGCATTCAAACACACTCCATAGGGTGTAAGGAAGCTGTTCAGATCATCACCACTCATCTGTAACACCTCCAAATCAAAAATCACATTGCACTTGCTGTCACGGCCTAGAGATAAGCATACACTTGGTCATCTCTCAATCTATGCATATTTCCTCGCACAATAATTTGGCCATATGTTCATAATCATGCATGGAATGTTTTCCCTCAATTAATTGCATTGTTTGAATCGTGTATAAAAAATCCTAGCCTTTTTGCAGAAATTAGGGTTCTTGAGGTTTCTTCGTGATTTCATGTGTTATGTTTAATTTAAATGAAATTAAGTGTTATAAACATGATCGTGAGGTTGAGACGAGCATAATGATATGTGGATTACATGATATGATTAAGTATTCAGTGAGATTGGATGGAAAACGCAAATCAGCCAAACCCAGAACACGCGCGTGTTCTTCAGCTTGTTCTTGGCGCCTTTTTTCCAAATTCAAATATTTGAATTTTGTAATTTTGTTTAATTGATTCAAAAATTAATTTCTCTCTGAGTTTTAATGATTTTGAGTTGATTCTTTTTTTGATAATTCACAAAAATGTTGAAATATTTTATTTTATCAAAAAATCCCAAAAATATTATTTATTGCATATAATTGATATTTTTGCAAAGAATTAATGTTTTAATTGTTTTTAACATTTAAAATGTTTTTTCCATCTTGATTTTGCAACTTTTAATGCTTTCTAATTATTTTGTAGGTGAATACTAAATTTTTGAAGCATTAATCCAAGATCAAAATTTGTTTTCCATATGTTAAACAATTTTGATCATTTTAATAGAATTTTTTTTCAATTAAATACATTTTTGAAAACAAATTAGGGTTTTGGATTAATTCAACCCTCATAAACCATATTCAAACTTTTTTGGGCCTCTTGAGAGAGTGTAAGACCTAACCCCTTTTTTGAAAACAATTTTTGGGCCTCACTTTTTGTATAAGTCCCGTTGTATTTCAAAAATTCGGCGCGATCGTCGCCCATTTAAAAATAACCATCTGGGCCTCTCCTTGAGCTATAAGACCCATTTCAAAACTTTTGGGCCTCTTGAGAGAGTGTAAGGCACAACCCCTTTTTTGAAAACAATTTTTGGGCCTCACTTATTGTATAAGTCCCGGTGCATATCAAAAATCACGACGCGATCGTCGCCTTTTCAAAATAAAACCTCTGGGCCTACCCTCGAGTAGTAAGACCCATTTCTTTTCTTGAAACAGTTTTTTGGGCCTCTATTAGAGTGTAAGACCCAAATCCCCTTTTAACCAAAAAACATTGTGGGCCTCACTTATTGTATAAGTCCCTCTGCGTTAAAAAAAAACCTCGACGCGATCGCCATTTTGAACGAAAAGTCAACTGGGCCTACCCTCGTGTTATAAGCCCCACTCTTTTTCTTTAAAACTTTTTGGGCCTCTTGAGAGAGTGTAAGACCCATCCCTTTGTACAGAAAACCTTTTTGGGTTGCAGTCACTTGTATAAGACCCTCTATACAAATTTAACAGTGCAATCACTGACAATCTGGGCCTCTCCTTGAGCTGTAAGCCCTAAATCTTTCTTTTTCAAAGCACTTTCTCCTTTGATTTTTAAATATACTGTTGTTTTCAATTTTTCTTTGTTGAACAACTAACCAAACAGCATGGAAGCTCTACAACCGAGTAAGTGGTTATACGCTTTCATTTATTGCTTTCATATATATATATATATATATATATATATATATATATATATATATATATATATATATATATATATAACTGTATTGTGGGGCTGCTCGCTGTAAGTCTCCTTTCACAAACTCGTATATATATAACTATATTGTGGGGCTACTCACTATAAGTCTCCTTTCATAAACTCATATCAACTGTGTAATAATAGTATAGATAGTTAGAGTTTCCCCGGCAACTACGTCTAGAACTAGGTGACGCCGTTTCGTTTATTCGTAGAAATAGACACCTAGATCCCCAATAGGATCACCAGATACAGTCTTCTCTGCGTCTGTCCTCATTAGGAATCGTCAAGGAACTCTACTCCCAAAGATGAATGTATTCTCCGTGAATGGCATCTTTGAGTTTCTTCCAAATTCTCGAACTTTCCTGACTTTGATCTATTCTCGGTGAATAGCATAGCCTTGAATTTCTCGGGGTTTGAGGACCCACAGGCTTCCTAAAAGCGACCCCCGCCTTCTCTTGGGCTTAGTACAAGGACCCCTCGGCTTCTTAGAAGTATTCACAGCCTCCTCTTAGGCTTCGTATAATGATCTATTCCTTCGGGAATGATAGCCTCCTCTTGGGCTTCGTACAAGGACCGATTGACTTCTTAAAAGTTTCCAGCCTCCTCTTGGGCTTCGTACAAATTGTCCTGACGACCTCCTAGAGGTATAGGAACAGAACTTAGTCATCTGCATAGAACACTCCTTTCAAGAGTCTGCTACTGTTTCTCAAAGCATAGTACAAAAGATAAAACTCTAGACATGGACAGTCTAATTTCCTTGAGTCTCAAAGACATTCTCAAGTGACCCCTTCGTTAAATAGGAAGAAACACCGTAGACTCGGATAGTCTCCATACCCTTCAGATTTCCCACTTCCTTAAAGAACAGGAATAACCCGAACCCTCACCCTTGAGTACAACATTGCTCATATAAGAACTGATTTTATCTTTCAAAATCAGTATACTGGACCTGTCACTTAACTAAAACAGTCACCAGCACGATAGCCTCCTCTTGGGCTTTGTACAAATGATTCTCCCCAGCGGAGCAAACTCTTCAGCCTCCATCTCGGGCTTCGTACGAGATACAAAAGACTCCCTTGTTGAGTCAAACAACTTTTAGCCTCTCTCTCAGGCTTTGTATGAGACACATAAAAGACTCCCTTGTTGAGTCAATCATCATTTCGCCTCCATCTCGGGCTTCGTACGAGATATAAACCCCCCTGAGTAGGGTCAAACTCTTCTTCAGCCTCCATCTCGGGCTTCATACGAGCTATAAAGGATTCTATAGTTGTGTCAAACCCTTTTAGCCTCTCTCTCGGGCTTTGTACGAGACACATATTAGCCTCCTCTTAGACTTTGTATAAGAAAACCACTGGTTGATCCAATCAACCTTTTAGCATCAAAGTTGTGCCTCGTTCACAGTAAACAAACATCAACAACTCTTTCTCCCTTCATCTAATTGCTGTAAGCGGCAAGCCTCTGGATCATCTACATCCATGCCACTGTCCCTCTTTTAGCAAGAGAAATTCCTAAGGAAAGATAGCATTACTCTACACTGAGTTAAAGTCTTCTCCTTCAGGTTAAAAAAACCCCTTCTAAGGAAATTATGGCATTGCTAGAATTCGCATATCCCGGTTAAAGTAATTCTCCTTTACCCCTCTTTAGAGACGACAAATTCTCTCTAAAGTTGAGGCCTTTTAGCTTCACATCTTGGGCTTTGAACAAGATACAAACAACCTTTTCGCTTCACATCTTGGGCTTTGAACAAGACACCAAAACAACCATTTCCTCCCATAGAATAGGAGGAACTACGAACGCTCTGATTTCCTTGTTTCGGTAAACGGGAATACGTAGGCATAAGATCGAAAGAAAATATCTTAGCGAGCACACTAAACAAAAACCCAAAATCCCATATTTTCACATATCAATCAAAAAACGCCCGTCCTAAACATCTCTTTGAACAAAATAACCTGAGACAATCCCCGAATCTTTGTAGCATCTGTAAACCAACAGTTTTGACTGTTTAACCTCAGTATGCAAGCAGGGTTAGTTGGAGACATCTATTTTCCTTCCTTCATCAGCTTTAATAGGATAAAAAATGAATCGAGCTGTAGTACAAGAGCGATTGTGCTTCGCAACCACGTCCAAAAATCGCTCGCTACAGAAAAATGGCGACTCTGCTGGGGACCTTGTATCTGATCCGTGCATTGTTTGTTCATTCTTGTCTCCTAGGTAAAAACCTTCACTGAGATGTGACTTTTTGACTCTATTAAGATCTTAGGTCAAAACCTTTACTTTGGAAAGAAACCACAGAATGGTGACTTCGCCGGGAAGCCATTTCTGTCAGTAACATAGGATTCATAGCTTTAAAAGTCTAGGACATAGGACAAATATATATACTGCTTTTCCTAATTATTATACGTGTTTATTTTTCTGCTAATGGGAATGCGTGTGATGCCGCATGTGTAAAGATTGAGTATACACCTAGGAAAACCCATTTAGTGGCGCAGAGGCTATCGGAAATGGTCGTCATGCGATGCCACCCTCTTCTGAGGACTCTTCAAAAAACACCACCTACCACGGATCCCGGCCCGCTGGTGTTTTCTTGACAAGAGTTGATGATGATGAGAGACACGTACAAAAGTCATTAGTAAACCTTTGGGATGGGTAGAGCCTTGACTTCATGACAACGACCCTTTGACCCCATGTTTTTTCTATGTTTTTGTGTGCTGCATTCATGCATTCATTTAAAAAACATTAAAACAAAAAAAAATTCTCTTCTAGTCTCTCTGTTTTACAAATTAAACTAAGACTGTGATTGCAAATATCAGAGAAAATGATTGCACTAATGGATTTCGGTAGAAGGAGAACTCATAAGTATACCTTCAAGGCTCCAAAACTAGAGGATCTAAGAGGTTTGGCAAGGATGATCACAAACCGAGAGGCTTTCAGAGCCAAGTACGGAGGTTTACTACCTCTGCTAAGAGTCCATGTGATTGAGGGAATCATGGATGCGCTCGTTCAGTTTTACGATCCAGTTTATCACTGTTTCACATTCCCGGATTACCAGCTAGCACCAACGCTGGAGGAGTACTCTCATCTGATTGATATACACATTACTGATCAAGCTCCATTTTCTGGACTGGAAGAAATTCCAAAGGATCAGACCATTGCAGGAGCAATTCATCTGGATGAGTCAGAAGTTAAGACTCACATGACTACCAAGGGTGGCATACAAGGTTTGCCAGCCCAGTTCTTAACAAAGAAAGCTCTGTACTTCGCTAGTATAGGGAACGGGACTGCTTTCGAAAGCATCTTTGTTTTACTCACCTACGGATTATTTTTTGTTTCCCAACATCAATAACTTTGTCGATATCAACGCCATTAAGGTTTTTCTCATTGGAAACCCTGTGCCGACTTTGCTCACAGATGCGTATCATTCTGTACACTTAGGAAATTTGTACAGTGGAGGGGAGATCACATGCTGTGTACCTTTGCTTTACAAATGGTTTATCTCCCATTTGCCTAAATCTGCTGCTTTTTGGGATCATAAGAGTGCCTTACGTTGGTCACAGAAGATCATGTCTCTTACCAACTCTGATATAGATTGGTGTAATTGGATCTATGATGGAATCAGAATCATTGATTATTGTGGAAACTTCCCCAACGTACCTCTCATAGGAACTAAAGGGGGAATCAACTACCATCCGGTATTGGTTCTTCGTCAATTTGGATACCCGATGAGGCTTGTTCCGCAGAACGTTCATCTGGAAGGTCTTTTCTTCAAGGAAGGGGAAAACAACAGAGCACTAAAGATGGAAATAGTGCACGCTTGGAAGCATGTTCATAAGAAAGGACGGGAGTCTCTAGGAAAACCGGACTGTGTCTCGGTGGAGCCTTATCTCCACTGGGTACAAACTAGAGCTCTCAAGCTAAAGATGCCTTATCCTCGTTACAGAATTCTTCCACCGAGGGAATCTGTCATGTACTTCATGACGGAAACTGAAAAGCCTCAGGTTACTCTCAACAAAGTTCAACGGGAGATGAGGTCTTGGAAGAACAAGTACCGTACCCTCAATGTGGAATGTATCCAAATACAGCAACTACTGAAAGAGAAAGATGCTCTGATTGAAATTTTAGAGCAACATGCTGTGGAGAATCAAGATGACCAAAGGAATTTGCTCGCTCCTTTAACCTGGCAAAGGAATGACAACCCGACAACGGCTCAAGATCCCCGGTCAAAGAAAAGGAAGATACCATAATCAGCACCTGGTTTCTCTTCAGAGAGGACTCGGGACCCCTTAGCTTAGGTTTTTGTTTCTGCACCTTGTAATCTACTGTATTTCCATTTCTATAATCCTTTGAATTTCAATAAAAAGGGGTTTCCCCACCGTTTGATATTTGCAATCTAATTGTCGAAGTTTATTTTGATTAAACCAAAAAAACAATTAATATAATCATTGCATTCATCATTCTCACATCGCGTATTCTTCTTACCTACGAATCTCACGTTTGTGTCTCGGTTCTAGAGTCAAACTGTCTCATTCGTATAATACTCGGGCCAATCGTCAGAAAAAGATGGATGATCTTGAGGAAGAAAACAGAGAGTTGAAAGAAGAGATCGACGCTCTGAGAGAGGATATGAGAAAGCTTCGTAACGACATGCAAGCCATGGCAGAAGCTCAGCTACAAAGGACCGTGATCTCAGAGATCACCTCAGCGCCCATAGTGGAGAAGTATGATCCTAGGTATCAGATGCCGAAAGATCGTCCCTGGGGCATGCCTGCGAACTATATCCCGGAAGGATATGTTCCGCCGATTGTTGAAGATCAGGATATCGCAACAGATGCCGCTGGTCCTGAAGGTTACAGACTTCGGGAAAACGAAGATGCCAGAGGCATATTGAAGACTCCTGAAGGTTACAAACTTCGGGAAACACCAAGATTCACCGCCGTAGTTACGGTACCACCCCCTGTGGTGCACACTGTCCCGGAAGGACAGATTCCACAGATACCTTCTGGTAAAAAGGAAACTATGTTTGACCGAATGGATGAATTCTAGGAACAATTCTTGGAAATGCAGAAGGAACTGCAAGCCATTCGCAGACAAGATCTATTTGGAAAGGACGCCGCAGACCTTTGTCTGGTCCCCAATGTGAAAGTTCCGCACAAATTCCAAGTGCCCGACTTTGAAAAATACAAGGGAAACTCTTGCCCTCAAAGTCACTTGACAATGTACGCTCGACGAATGTCAGCTCAGACAGAGAATCAGGATCTGCTGATTCATTACTTTCAGGATAGTTTAACCGGTGCCGCATTAAAATGGTACATGGGTTTAAACCGCGCCATGATCAGCACATTCAGAGATCTTGGCAAAGCCTTCGTTCAACATTATAAATACAATTTGGACATGGCACCCGACAGAGATCAACTCAGATCGATGTCACAAAAGGACAAGGAAACCTTTAAGAAGTACGCTCAGAGATGGCGCGAAATTGCCGCTCAGATTTGTCCACCTCTTGAGGAAAAAGAGATGACAAAGATCTTCTTAAAGACCTTGAGCTCATTTTACAACGACAGAATGGTTACCAGTGCGCCCAGTGATTTCACCGAAATGGTTGGCATGGGGGTTCGTCTTGAGGAAGCCGTCCGAGAAGGGCGTTTGGCAAAAGACGCTAGACCATCAAGTAGTACAAAACGATACGGTAGTGATCTCCCTAAGAAAAAAGAGCAAGATATTGGGAATATCTCTCTCGGAAATCAAAGGCGACGTTATCAACCAGTAGCAGCGGTAACTCCTGTTATCGGCCCTGCGCCTGTTCCTACGTATCAACCTCGGGTTGCGCAGAGCCAACCTAATCAGCAAAGGACACAACAGCCTCTTCAGCAGGCTCGTCCTCCATACAATAACAACCGTACAACACGGCCATCAGGGTTTGATCCTATACCCATGTTGTACGCAGAACTATTTCCGTTACTACTGGCTAAGGGGCACATTCAGACTAAGTCTCCTCTTACAGTACCGGAAAATCTGCCTTTCTGGTTTAAGGTGGATCATACTTGCCCTTACCACCAAGGAGGATCGGGGCATAACATAGAGACTTGTCTCAATTTCAAGTCTGACGTGCAAAAGCTTATTAGGATTGGGCTCTTATCTTTCAAAGATACAAATCCTAATGTTCTCACGAACCTGCTGCCTCAACATGAGAAAGCTGCATTCAATCTTGTTGAGAAAGAGACTAACAATGTCTATCAAATTCCCGATGTACTCTTGTTGAGGACCAATCTGGTCAAGATGCATTGTAGACAGAGTGGATATGGCCATGTGCCACCTCATAACTATCACCAGTGTGATATCTGCTCTAAAGACAATCAAGGATGTTCCGTAGTGCAAGCAGCCCAACAGGAACAAATGGATCTCGGATGGATCCAAGAGCAACGAGTTCATGGAGTTAACAGGGTCTACACGAATTCTAACATCATTCAGAACCACGATATTCGTGCAATGAATGTCAACTTGGTGGCGATGCACTCAAGGCAAAGCCAGTATCATAATCTGCCGCGGCACGATTACAGTTCATGTCTGACTTGCTCGGTAAACAAACAGGGATGCTCTTTCATACAAGAGGCCCTCCAGCGTCAGATGGATCTTGGATGGATCTAGGACTACCATGACAGGAATCCCTATCAGATCAACATGGTTCAAATCTTCGATATTCGTGTGATGAATACCAACCTGGTAGAGTTACATGCTGAGCAGGTCCGACTCGGATTCTTAATATCATATGACTATCAAAGCTGTGAAGCGGGTTGCGAAAATGATCGGGGTTGTACCCTTGTCCAGGAGGCACTTCAGCACTTATTAAATCACTGGTGGATGCCAATCTATATGGATGAAGATACTCAGCAGATTAGTATCAATAACAGGAATCCTACTCGACGTCAGAGTCAGGATGTCCGATCTGTGGAGACTAACCTAGTGAGGTTACATTGTATTCAAAGTGGGCGTGGCCAGGTGCCCCAACACAATTATGAACATTGTAGCGTCTGTTCAGAAAGTAACCAAGGATGTTACCTTGTGAGATCAGCTCTTCAGGGTTAGGTGGATCGTGGAGAGATTCGTCCATATCCGAGTTCCGGACCTATCAACTGTTAGACGGTGTGGCTAGTGATCGAGAGGGGGGGTGAATAGATCACCTCCTTGAAACTCAAGGATTTAAAAATACTTATCAGAGTTTTTGAAAGTTAGCGGAAAAATACAATCCCGAATCGACTTTCGTCTATTCTGGACCAGCTACTAGAAAACCGGACACACGAATTAATGCTGGATTTATATTAGGATGACAAAGATTTATTAACACCAGATTAGGATCGAATCAAATGCACTTATCATACAAATACTATTTCCAATGAACAAAAACTCAGCTGACAGATTTGTCAAACACTTGGCGTGTATGTGTTCAATGATTAACAATAATGGTGATTTGATAAAAGTTTTCTTACCACTATTGTATCATGAAACGTTAAGACACGATACACCAAATGAATCACAAACTTGTTGAAAACGTAAAGAGAGATAAAGACAGAATACGATACGCAGAGATTTGGTAAGGAAGTTCCCCACTTTCGTCCTCGCGTGTGGTTACGTCTCCCTCTCAATTTCAAATTAAAATTGAGACCTATTATATCAATAATGCTAAATTCGTTGTTTACAAGGTTACAATACAAAGCCAGAAATCTAAACCCCAAGATCTTCTTCTTGTAAGAACCTTCACTTGATCTGAGCTTAATCAAGAATTTCACCTACAAGAATTACAGACAATTCACCAGTTCCACGACCTGTTTGCGAAATTACCAAATTTCCAAACCCTACGCTGCGGCTGAATATGTTCTGCAAACGTGACTAACAAACCCTCATGAACACACCTTTTCTTGAAGGACAAACCAGATGGTTTTTCCTCGAAACCCCCTTTGAATCTTCAACTCAGCTAGATCCTTGATCGTACCACTGAACGTTATCTCGAAGATCCTTTAATCTGGAGAACAAGAATGATTATGTGTTGATGTTCTTGAATTAAAGTGATTGAGAAGATGATGAAGATAAAGTATCTTTCAGGTCTCTAAAACTGCTCACAAAATTGATGCACACCAAACTTGCTTTTGCTGTGATTACACAATTTTCACTCTGACGAATTCTCACTCTCCAACTGACCTGTCATAACCTACTTATATGTGAAACAGAAACGGTTAGAAAAAGAAACAGCTTTATGTATCAATTCGAAACTTGTATGAGTCGATACATGGTAATTATATGACATGCATGAGTCGACACACAGATATATGCATCGATGCATACTGTAACTTTGTTTAATTTCAGAAAATAAATTCAATCATGCATCGATACATAATACGAATGGATCGATACATAGCATAATTTTCAGAAACATCAAAGAAGCATGTATCGATGCAAAACTCGTATGGATCGATCCATACAGAAGCAAACTCGCTTTTGTGATTTTAACAGAGGAATGTGTCGATGCAAGACAGACATGAATCGATACATACATAAGGAAAATTGTTTTTATGATTTCAATAAAGATATGTATCAATTGTATAGGTATAGGTATAAAATCACATATATATACCAACTAAACATGCATACTAATCTTATAACATGCACATCAAACACATAGGCATTTATATATGCATTTATCACACAATTTGCTATCATACAAAACTTAAAAGATTGCTCACAAACTCCCCCTTTTTGATGATGGCCAATTTACAAGATGTGTAATAGAACACTCCCCCTGAGTTTGTGCATGGCTGTCAACATCTTGTTTTCTTTCTTCTCCCCCTTTGTCAACATCAAAAAGAAGAAAAAGACAATATGTGTAAAGAGTCACAAAGGCAGAATGATGCAGCAATAACCAGCAAAATTGATATTGAAGCTAACAATCACAAAGAAAGAAGCTTAACATAAAACAATCACTCACAAAGAATAACAAGGAAAGGGTAAAAATAACACAAGTAAACAGAAATAAAAGAAGTAAGCATTGAACTGTTAAGAAAGTACTTAGAATTTCATAAGTAATACCAAAACATACAAAGTTTGAACAATAAAAAAAAAACTTAAGCAACAATATTATGAAATGGAATGCAATGAAATGACATCTTAAAAGGGGTTATGGCCACCACAGGACTCCTCATCAGCTCTATCCGGATCTCTGAAACTCTGTGGGGGCGGCGGAGGAGGCATCTCATCAGGATTATGGCCCATGAAACTATATTGCCTGAACCGGATCTAAACTTCAAAACTTCTGAACCTGTTCATGATACCAGGATTGGCACGACAATCGTCCATAAAACCAGACATTTCATTGTAAAAAACTTGATACCATTTAACCAAGTCCATGTGCCAAGAATGTTGATTATGATACATCATTGTGTGCTCATCATGCCACTCACGATGCTCTTTATGCCACTCATTTTGTTGATTATGCCAAGCAAGCGCCTGTTCGTGACGGGCTTGATTAGCAAGCTCCATTTGCTGAAACATTTGAGTCAAATACGCAGGAGCAGTTGAAGAAGAAGCAGCACCAGAGAACGGAGGAACAGTTGGACCTGTTTCATAATTTGTTGGAGACCACCTTTGTGGCACCCAATCACCCCAACCAGCATTAGCATTTGCTTCAGGTTGATTCTCTTCGTTGACATCATTCATTTCTTCATCCATTTGTTCTTCAGTCACAAAAACTTGTTCAGAAGGCACATCAAAATTATACACCCTTGTTTTGGATCCTCTTTCCAAAAAATAAAAACATTGACGCTCCTTATCCCACCGGTATCCCATATGAGATAAAGTTGCAGTGTTGAACTCTTGAGCAGAAGAGGGAGATATAAGAGGTACTAAAGGTAGGGCTATATTCCAGTATTTTATGATTCTCATAATCTGAGCAGCATATCCAAGTGTAATATTCTTCGAACTGTTACGCATAAGAAATATGCGTTTCACAAAGTAGTTTGGCCAATTCAATGAAACCTTATTTTGAAGAAGGTACACAAGATGAATATCTGGTCTATCCAACCTAGAATGACCACCTGATCTTGGACGCAGAATGTGTGAGACAATCCAGTGAAGGATTCTAGGTATGCTTGTAATCATACCAGATGTGAGTGGTTCATCCTCACCCAGAGGTCTATCCAATTTTAAAATGGATGCAATATATTGCTTTATTTTAAAGTCAGTATCAAAACTCTGGTCATGCCAGTTCTTCATTCCAGACACCCCAAAAGGAATTTGAAACACTTTGTCCCAATCAGCAGCTTCAAAAGTATAAGTTCTGGTCCCAATAGAACATTTGAACATATAACCTCTACCAGATTGTAGACCAGCATAAAAGGTGCGAATAAAGTCCTCATGATAATCATCATTTATGCTAAAAAAAGTACCAAGCTTTTGCACATTCAACAGATCAACAGTATCGTTGAGATGCAGAGCAGAAGCATCAGTTTTATTAAAGAGATGTGGTTTCATAACTAACCTTGTCTTGAAAAAGGCCTCAAACTCATCAACAATGGCAGGATGAAGGAGAGTTAGCGCACTAGGAGGAATTTCTGGGGGTGGTGGAGACTGATGAGAAGTACCAACAGGTTCCTTTCCTTTTCCTCTTCCTCTTTGTCTAGCAGGAATGGTTCTTGGAGGCATGGTGATGAGTTGAAGAAGAGTTAAGATGAATGAAGGCTAGGAGGTGAATTAGGGTTTAGGAGATGAAGATGTTTGTAGAAATTAGGGTTAGCCGCTTGGGTATGAGAGGAAGAAAGAGTCTAGAGTGAATGAATGAATCCTATAAATTTGGCTGATGTGTCGATCCCGAACTGAATTAAAATGCATTTATTGTAAAACAATCAGTATGCATCGATACAAGGGGTTATGAATCGATTTATTTCACGAATTAGTTGTTTTTAAAATGTCCTGTGTGTCGACACAAAACACGGATGCATCGACACATACTGAAACAATTTTGAAAAATGTGAAATAAAAGAAACATGAATCGACTCATAGCACGAACGCATCGACCGGAAACTAGAATGTATCGACACATGCACTTATTGCATCGATACATACTGATGCTAAACTAAGTTTTAACTAATTTTTGAATACCAGTTGAGTGTAGAAACCTGTTAGCAGCTCTAAGTCAATGCAATATGAATTATGACATGATAGTTATGCCCAAGTATAATTCACAAATCAAACATTAATGTTCAAACAACATATGCAAAGGAATACATATAAACGATCTTAAAGACTTTGTTCTAACATACACTAATCACATAGTTCCAAAGAGATATAGAAAGGAATGATATTACATCTGTTGATGTAACCTTATGAAGTATGAATGAGGTCTATGATATGATGATCTCGCGGACGAGGAACAAGTTCCCAAATGTCATTTCTTTTAAATTGATTAAGCTCTTCTTGCATGGCCATTAGCCAAAATTCATCAATCAAGGCCTCTTTGGCATTTTTAGGTTCTACTTGTGAAACAGAAGCGAAGTGAGAACATAAATTACATATCCTAGAACGAGTCATTACTCCCTTTGAAATGTCTCCCAAAATGTTGTTAATAGGATGGTCTTTTGAAGATCTTCAAGCTGGTGGAAGGTCATTCACTTCAGCTTGCCCTTCTTCCTTATCTTTTACATGACTGGTATCTTCCTCCTCCTCATTGTCTTCTGTTTTGGACTGATCAATTTCCGAAACAGCTTCTTTGAGTATGTCTTCTGTAGATACACCTGCGTCATCAAAAGAAATACCTTTTCCGACACTTTTCGGATAAGACTCATCAAAAGAAACATGGACAGATTCTTCAACAGAAAGTAAACGCTTATTATACACTCTATATGCTTTACTCTTACTCCCTTAAACACAATATTTTGTTCAGTATGTTCAATTATGCAGCAAGTTTTTGTGAAAGAAACCTTGTAATCCTTGTCGCGCAATTGACTAATACTTAACAAATTGTGTTTAAGCCCCTCTACTAGATGGACATCAGAAATAGTAGTGGTAGAGGGATTACCTACACTACCTTTGCCAAGTATAGCTCCTTTGTTATTGCCTCCATAAGTAACATATCCCTTCTTCTTCGCTTTGATGTCTATAAAAAGCAATATGTCACCCGTCATGTGCCTTGAGCACCCGCTGTCTAGAAACCATCTTCTATCTACGGATGCAAGACACTCATCCTACAATATCAAAAGAGAGAAATAGGTACCCAATCTTCATTGGGTCCATGTGGGTAAGTGGTAACATGGTTACCTTTAGCCTTCCATTGATAAATGCCTTTAGGAACAAGAAATCTCCTAAACTTGCATTTTTCAATGGTATGACCAGCACGACAACAATAATGACATAAGCCATGATGATGTATTTGTTTATTTTTGTTCATTAAATCCTTTGGAATAAAAGAGTATTTTGCATATGGTGGATTTAATGACTTCTTAAACAACCTAGAATCAACGGCATAAGTAACCTTGGGTTGTAAAGCTTTTTCCAATTTGACTTTAAGAGTTCTAACCTCTCGTTGCCAAATATGACAGGCTTCACAATACCTAACTTTACTACATCCGTTAATATTAATATCTTTTGAATTTTCTGCAATACTAGCTTTCAAACTTTCTAAATCTTTTTCAGCTTTGTATACTTTGCCTTCCAAGAATGAAAAAATTTGTTTATCGGAAGATAATCTTTTAAAAGCTTCTACAGCTTCGTTATGCAGTTTTTCAAAAGCTATTTTCAGTTCAGAGAAAGACATAGAAGAAAAGTTACTATAGTAGGCTTGTCTTACTTTCTTATCGTTAATTTTCTTCTTGTGGTGGGACTGATTTTTGGTGTGAGCCATAAGACACAGATTTGCTGTCTCATCACTATCATTTAAACTTTGTGAGCTTGATGAATTACTATCACTTTCCCATGCAATATAAGCTCTTCTTTGTTTATTTGACCTTTTTGGTGGAGCTTTTCCTTTATCCTTTTTCTTCATAGGACATTCTGTCTTATAATGTCCAGATTTACCACAATTAAAACAAGATCCTTTTTCTCTATGCTTCTTATTCTCTTCCTGTTTTGACTCTATAGATTGTCTTCGAAACTTAATGAGATTTTTGTCGGAATGCTTGATTCCATTCTTTCGAATGAATCTATTATATCTCCTAACAAAAAGTCTCATTTCCTCATCACCCGAATCTTCGTCACTACTTGAATCATTGTCACTTTTCTCTTTTTGTGAGGACTTTGAGCTAGAAGCCACAAGAGCTATTGGCTTCTTCTCACTCTCTTTGTCTTTATTCTTTTCCTTTTTACTCTTGTTCTAAAATATTTCAAGACTTTCCAGTTCTTGCTGATGTTCTTCCAGCTTGCCAAATAAAGTTGTAATCGTAAGCGTCGTGAGGTCGTTGGCTTCCTTAATAGCTGTTACTTTAGGTTGCCATTCCCTGCTAAGACATCTCAGAATTTTATTAGTGGCTATTTCATTGGAAACAGATTTTCCAAGTGCATTCAAACGATTGATGAGATGAACGAATCTCTTTTGCATGTCAGAGATAGATTCTCCCTGTTTCATGCGAAAGAGCTCAAACTCTTGATTAAGTGTGTTAATACGGGACTGTTTTACTTCAGTAGTACCCTCATGGGCAATTTCAAAAGCATCCCACATTTTTTTAGCTGTCGTGCAATGGGATACCCGATAATACTCATCAGCACCAAGTGCTGAAATTAGCATATTTCGAGCTCTCCAATCACACGACCACTTTTTCTCATCTTTCTCATCGTAATCCTCTTCTGGTTTAGGAACTATGGCGCCAGCCTCATTTCTCATAGTAATTTGAAAAGGACCATTTTGAATGGCAGCCCACACATTCCTATCCACAGAATTTATGTGAACTCGCATGCAGTCTTTCCAGTAGCCATAATTTTCTCCATTGAAAACAGGTGCTCTATTATACGCCCCCTTTGGTTCAGAATCCATATCGTTACAAGCAGCCACAAAGCACCAGCGAACCGGCGCTCTGATACCACTTGTTAGAAGGTGTGGCTAGTGATCGAGAAGGGGGGTGAATAGATCACCTCCTTGAAACTCAAGGATTTAAAAATACTTATCAGAGTTTTTGAAAGTTAGCGGAAAAATACAATCCTGAATCGACTTCCGTCTATTCTGGACCAGCTACTAGAAAACCGGACACACGAATTAATGCTGGATTTATATTAGGATGACAAAGATTTATTAACACCAGATTAGGATCGAATCAAATGCACTTATCATACAAATACTATTTCTAATGAACAAAAACTCAGCTGACAGATTTGTCAAACACTTGGCGTGTATGTGTTCAATGATTAACAATAATGGTGATTTGATAAAAGTTTTCTTACCACTATTGTATCATGAAACGTTAAGACACGATACACCAAATGAATCACAAACTTGTTGAAAACGTAAAGAGAGATAAGGACAGAATACGATACACAGAGATTTGGTAAGGAAGTTCCCCACTTTCGTCCTCGCGTGTGGGTACGTCTCCCTCTCAATTTCAAATTGAAATTGAGACCTATTATATCAATAATGCTGAATTCGTTGTTTACAAGGTTACAATACAAAGCCATAAATCTAAACCCCAAGATCTTCTTCTTGTAAGAACCTTCACTTGATCTGAGCTTAATCAAGAATTTCCCCTGCAAGAATTACAGACAATTCACCGGTTCCACGACCTGTTTGCGAAATTACCAAATTTCCAAACCCTACGTTGCGGCTGAATATGTTCTGCAAACGTGACTAACAAACCCTCAAGAACACACCTGTTCTTGAAGGACAAACCAGATGGTTTTTCCTCGAAACCCCCTTTGAATCTTCAACTCAGCTAGATCCTTGATCGTACCACTGAACGTTATCTCGAAGATCCTTTAATCCGGAGAACAAGAATGATTATGTGTTGATGTTCTTGAATTAAAGCGATTGAGAAGATGATGAAGATAAAGTATCTTTCAGGTCTCTAAAACTGCTCACAAAATTGATGCACACCAAACTTGCTTTTGCTGTGATTACACAATTTTCACTCTGACGAATTCTCACTCTCCAACTTACCTGTCATAACCTACTTATATGTGAAACAAAAACGGTTAGAAAAAGAAACAGCTTTATGTATCGATTCGAAACTTGAATGAGTCGATACATGGTAGTTATATGACATGCATGAGTCGACACACATATATATATGCATCGATGCATACTGTAACTTTGTTTAATTTCAGAAAATAAATTCAATCATGCATCGATACATAATACAAATGGATCGATCCATAGCAAAATTTTCAGAAACATCAAAGAAGCATGTATCGATGCAAAACTCGTATGGATCGATCCATACAGAAGCAAACTCGCTTTTGTGATTTTAACAGAGGAATGTGTCGATGCAAGACAGACATGAATCGATACATACATAAGGAAAATTGTTTTTATGATTTCAATAAAGATATGTATCAATTGTATAGGTATAGGTATAAAATCACATATATATACCAACTAAACATGCATACTAATCTTATAACATGCACATCAAACACATAGGCATTTATATATGCATTTATCACACAATTTGCTATCATACAAAACTTAAAAGATTGCTCACATCAACTGGGCGCCGGACTATCTCGCCGATCAAATTGAGGACGTTGTCGTCATCTCTGATCATCAGAGGACTAGAGATGTTTGTGCCATTATCCCTCTGCTTGACGAGTCAAGAATTCCCAACCGGGAACGGATCGAGATTACTTATGATGGTCAGAAAAATCAGAAGGTTCCCATAGTCATCTATCTACCGGGACCATTACCGTATGAATTATCTAAGGCGATCCCTTACAAATACAGTGCAACAATAGTTGAAAATGGAAAGGGAATTTCATTACCCTCCGTCGTGAATATTGCAGACATCAGTCATGTAACACGGAGCGGTCGAATCTTCAACCGAGGGGTTGGAGAACCCAACAAAGAAAAGGAATTTCAGACAGAAGTTCCTAATCCACCAGTCGGTCAATCCAGTAATCCAGACCTTTCGAAAAACAATGATGAGATGCTAAAGCTCATCCAAAGGAGTGAATACAACATTGTTGATCAACTGTTACAGACTCCTTCAAAGATCTCAGTATTATCACTTTTACTCAGTTCAGAAGCCCACAGAGAGGCTCTACAGGAAGTCTTGGAGCAAGCCTTTGTGGAACAGGATGTAACAATCAAACAGTTCGATAGCATTGTCTCTAGCATCACCTCTTGCAATAATTTGGGATTTAGTGATGAGGAATTACCCGAAGAGGGTCGTCGTCATAACATGGCGCTCAATATCACAGTTAACTGCCAAGACGATGCTTTAGCCAGCGTATTGGTAGACACAGGGTCAGCCCTGAATGTTATGCTGAAGTCCACTTTGATGCAATTATCATTCAAAGGCCGTCCGATGAGAATCAGCGAGGTCGTCGTCAAAGCGTTCGACGGATCCAGAAAAGCAGTTATCGGCGAAGTTGATCTTCCCATAACTATTGGTCCTCACACTTTCCAAGTCACTTTCCAGGTCATGGACATCCGGGAAACGTACAGTTGTTTATTAGGAAGACCTTGGATACATCAGGCTGGAGCGGTCACCTCGACCCTCCACCAAAAGCTAAAGTTCGTTCAGAACGATCAACTTGTCACAGTCTGTGGGGAACAGGCCTTGCTCGTGAGTAACTTGTCATCATCTGCTGGTATAGAACCCGAGGAGGTTATTGGGACTCAGTTCCAAGCACTGTCGGTGAGCAAGAACAATCAATCCAAAGGAGGAACTTCGATTTCCTCATACAAGGATGCTATCAAAACGGTCGAGAGTACCAATACAACAGGATGGGGACATCTTGTCATTCCTATTGACAATAAAACAAAGAAGGGTCTTGGTTTTTCTGCAACCTGCACCCAGACTGCTGTCAACAATGAAAGTCTTCATCCCATTCAGAACTTCTTCCATAGTGGAGGCTTCCTCCAACCAGTGACTCAAGTAGTCCATGCTATCAACGAGGAAGATCCCTCTGACACAGAGGAAGAATGGAAGTCCTATCTTAACAAAGACGGTTATGTGTCGCAGGACGAAACGCAAACTCCATTTTGCTATCCCGCACAGAGTCCGAGATTTATACCAAGGTCAGATGTCAAAATGATATACGAAGATTGCGATCCGGAAGGATACCGCCCTCCACCAAATTCATTAGAGGAAGACACTCCGATGAAAGACAATTTTGACTACACCTACTATGGCCCAATGGATGGTCTGCCAATGTGGCAACCTTATCCAGGAGACTTGGGGCCAGAAAGTCAGCCGAGTGATGAAACTCAGCTGAGCGTCATTGAACAGAATACCTGCCATCTTTAAACCTTTCACCCTGCCCAGGTGAAACAGATGTTTTGATAGGGCTCGCTTTCTGTAAATTTTCCCTCTTCGCTTTGCCCAAAGCGACAGAGTTTTGTTTTATAGGGCTGTAGTTTCAAGAGTCGACTTGTTCATTAATAAAATAACGTCGTTCTGTAATTTCCGCATCAATTGTTGTTTTTTCTTTTCTCAGAAAATGGTAATCCTAAAAAACAATTCCATAATAAAAACAAGCAGTAAAATAAAACACTGCACACACTTGCATTTTCTCTATCTCTTATAAACACGAATCATCACGTCATGCAGATTGCTTGTTTTACACCCCGTTGAAACATACGATCCGATGCCTTCTCCCGACTTTGAGTTCCCGGTATTTGGGGCTGAAGAAGAAGATGACAACGAAATTCCAGAAGAGATCTCCCGACTACTCAAACAAGAGGAAAGGTCCATTGAACCTCACAAAGAACCGTTGAAAATGGTAAACTTGGGTTCGGAAAAAGAGAGAAAAGAAACCAGGATTGGGGCACTACTCAGTTCGACTGCCAGAAAGGGTTTGCTAAAGCTTCTCAAAGAATTTCCCGATGTGTTCGCTTGGTCCTATCAGGATATGCCAGGGTTGGATACCAGCATCGTGGAACATCACTTACAGTTAAGATCGGAATGTCCTCCAGTAAAGCAAAGGTTGAGACGCACTCACCCGGACATGGCCATCAAAATCAAAGAGGAGGTACAGAAACAGATCGACGCGGGTTTCCTCGCTACATCTGAATATCCTAAATGGTTAGCCAACATCGTACCCGTTCCTAAAAAGGACGGAAAGGTCAGAATGTGTGTGGATTACAAAGATCTAAATAAGGCAAGTCCAAAAGATGACTTTCCTTTACCACACATTGACATGCTGGTAGACAGCACAACAAAGTTCAAAATTTTCTCCTTCATGGATGGATTCTCGGGCTATAACTAGATCAAAATGGAGCCGAAAGACATGGAGAAAACTTCGTTTATTACCCCATGGGGTACCTTTTGTTACAAGGTAATGCCGTTCGGTTTGAAGAATGTCAGGGCAACCTATCAAAGGGCCATGACTACTCTGTTTCATGACATGATACACAAAGAGATAGAGGTATATGTCGATGACATGATTGCAAAATCTAAGACAGAAGAGGAGCATGTGACCCACCTGTCAAAATTGTTCGAGCGTTTGCGAAAGTACAAACTCCGCTTGAATCCCAACAAGTGCACCTTCGGTGTCCGTTCAGGGAAACTCTTAGGGTTCATCGTCAGCCAGAAAGGAATTGAAGTTGATCCTGACAAGGTCAAGGCCATTCAAGAAATGCCTTCTCCGAAAACTGAAAAACAAGTCAGAGGATTCCTGGGACGTTTGAACTACATCTTCAGATTCATATTCCTCCTGACCTCCACATGTGCGCCAATTTTCAAATTACTCAAAAAGAACCAGGATTGCGTTTGGTCAGAAGATTGTCAAACCGCCTTCGACAGTATCAAGGAATATTTGTTGAATCCACCGATTCTATCACCTCCAGTGGAAGGAAGACCACTAATCATTTACCTCACAGTCCTAGAGGACTCAATGGGATGTGTACTTGGCCAGCAGGACGAAACCAAAAGGAAAGAGTCTGCCATTTACTATCTGAGCAAGAAATTCACCGATTGCGAGACTCGGTACACTATGCTTGAGAAAACTTGCTGCGCTTTGGCTTGGGCAGCCAAACGTCTTCGTCAGTACATGATTCGTCACACTACTTGGTTGGTCTCCGAGATGGATCCAATCAAGTATGTCTTTGAAAAACCTGCTCTCACGGGAAGGATTGCCCGTTGGCAGATGTTGCTATCAGAATATGACATAGAGTACCACGCTCAGAAAGCCATTAAGGGAAGTATTTTAGCCGATCATTTGGCTTATCAACCGATTGACGATCAAGAGTCAGTCGGGTTTGACTTCCCAGACGAAGATGTCAAGTATCTAAAAATGAAAGACTGCGATGAACCGCTACCCAGTGAAGGGCCAGAACCAGGTTCCCAATGGGGACTTATCTTTGACGGAGCAGTCAATCATTACGGAAATGGAATTGGGGCAATCATTGTTGCCCCTCAGGGTACCCACATTCCTTTCACTGCCAGACTTACGTTCAAATGTACGAACAACGAGGCCGAATACGAAGCTTGTATTATGGGTCTCGAAGAAGCGATTGATTTAAGGATCAAAAACTTGGACGTATACGGTGATTCAGCCTTGGTTATCAATCAGATAAAAGGAGATTGGAACACATACCAGTCAGGATTGATTCCTTACAAAGACTATGCAAGAAGGTTGCTACCCTTCTTCAACAGAGTTGAGTTTCATCACATCCCTCGTGGTGAGAATCACATGGCTGATGCTTTAGCCACTCTTTCTTCCATGATTAGCGTAGGTCGATGGAATGACCTACCTAAGATTGACGTAATACGCCTTGAACGGCCCGCTTACATCTTCACGATCGAAGCAGTCATAGACGACAGACCTTGGTATCACGATATCAAATGCTTCCTTTAGAAACAAGAGTACCCACCTGGGGCACTCCGAAAAGACAGAAAGACCCTCAGAAGGCTAGCTGGAAGCTTCTTCCTGAGCGGTGACACTCTTTATAAGAGGAATTTTGACATGGTCTTGCTCCGATGCATCGACACACCAGAAGAAGACATGCTTATGAAAGAAATTCATGAAGGTTCCTTTGGCACTCATGCCAACGGACATATAACGGCGAGAAAAATTCTAAGAGCAGGGTACTACTGGTTGACCATGGAATCCAACTGCTACAAGTACATGAGGAGGTGTCACAAGTGTCAGATATACTCCGACAAAATTCATGTACCGCCTTCGCATCTCAAAGTTCTCTCTTCCCCTTGGCCTTTTTCTATATGGGGAATCGACATGATTGGCTTGATTGAACCCAAGGCTTCAAACAGACATCGGTTCATCCTAGTAGCCATTGACAATTTCACCAAGTGGGTCGAAGCAGTGTCGTACGCTAATGTTACTCGACAAGTGGTGATCCGATTTATCAAAAACAACATCATCTGCCATTATGGTGTTCCGAGACAGATCATTACGGATAATGGATCTAACTTGAACAATAAGATGATGAAAGAGTTGTGCACAGAGTTCAAGATCGAACACCATAACTCATCTCCCTACCGACCTAAGATGAACGGAGCGGTAGAAGCAGCTAACAAGAACATCAAGAAGATCGTTCAAAAGATGGTTGTAACCTACAAAGACTGGCACGAGATGCTACCCTTTGCTCTTCACGGTTATCGCACATCTGTCCGCACTTCAACAGGGGATACCCCTTTCTCTCTAGTGTATGGCATGGAGGCAGTGCTCCCCATAGAAGTAGAGATCCCATCAATCCGGGTATTGATGGAAGCTAAGCTCACCGAAGCTGAATGGTGTCAAAGTCGACACGACGAACTCAATCTGATCGAAGAAAAGAGAATAACGGCACTATGCCATGGTCAGTTGTATCAACAGAGAATGAAGAGGGCGTTTGACAAAAAGGTCCGACCTCGCATCTTCAGAAAAGGAGACCTCGTGCTCAAGAAGATACAATCATTTCTCACTGATTCGCGGGGCAAGTGGACTCCGAATTATGATGGCCCCTATGTAGTCACGAAAGCTTTCTCAGGCGGCGCCTTGAGACTTGGAACCATGGATGGAGAGGAATTTTCCTACCCCATGAATGTTGATGTAGTCAAGAAATACTTCGCCTAAACTAAAAAAAAAACGTCTCGGTGGATTGAAAACCCGAAAGGGCGGTCCAGGCAAAAGTTAGAGACATGAAAAAATCATCCCGATGGATTGGAAACATCATAGTACAATTCAGGCAAAAATTAGGGATAATGGCAAGTAACTATGTTCAACAGAGGCAAGTCCCTCAGCAGCAGTTACATCATCCATCGGAGGAAAACTCCAGTCAAGGTCATCTTCGACAGAAGCTCAGGATGTCCCGAATTCAAAGTTGGTAGAAGGATAGTGGTCGTTATGTTTCAACGTAGCCCTTTTCCCTGTAAATTACCATTTTCTAACTTTGTATATACTCTTTGGAATCACGCGTTTGGCTGATTTCCATCTTATCAATAAAATTTGAGCCCTTGTGCTTTTGTTTGTAATTCTTATTTGTTTTAGTTTTACAGAATGACGTTTTTAATATGATCAACGATTCTTGAAATAAAACAAAATGAATTTACTTGTTAAACTTTTTCTGCTTTTAAAAATAAAGATGACATTTCTTTTGACTATTGAACATCGAAAGAACGCCAATTGCGTCTACAAGGGCGTTTGAGCCTCAAAATGCAGAATCAAAGTACTCCTTCTAAGCCATTATGCCTGAATGAAGGATAAACTGTGTCAGAGACCTTGTTTTGTCAGACACACCTCGGCAGAGGTCTCATCTCCTAAGCCCGACCAACATAGCTCCCAGCAGGGACTATCTCTCCTAAGCAAGGTGGAATTGCTATTTTGAACCAGCGGTACTTTTTCGTCCCCACCAGTGGCCGAGTATCCAGTCGTGTTCATCTTTTAGTTTGTATGTCGCGTCTGTTTTGTCAGCATAAACATACATACATCATGCATTTTTTATTTGCATTCACATTTCATATTGCATCACTATCACTTGAGTCGGTCTTATCCTAATCGAGTTTGTTAGTTCTTGCTTCGTCAGGAAATATCATGACCGATCAAACTCGTCTCCAGTGTATCTTTAGATCAGAGTCGGCAATTGGCCACTTTGATAACTTGAACCTCTGAAACATCAGAGAACCTTCAACAGATGTCACTCTTCGCCATTGAAGATGATATCCTTGCTTTCCCGGATTAAGGAAAATCCCCAGAGAAAACCTCTTAAGCAGAGATTCGGTAGTACATCAGTATTTCTCCGAAAATCCGCTGATGAAAAGGTCATCGGCACCTCAAAATTGGATCCCATCATATGGCGTTTCTCTGGGAAGATCCCGAGAAAAGTATGATGCAATATCCCCAAGCAGAAGCAGTTTCTCAAGAGACTCGCTTTCCCCAGTAGAAACAAATGGCGTCTCCAAAACAGAGAAGTTTGTGTACCTCTACAATTCAGACGATTGGGTTCCCCAGCAAGTCTGACATCAAAAATTTTCTATCAAATGGCATCTCCCCAGGAAAATTCGGCGAGAAGTTTGAGGAAAACTGCTACGAATAGCGTCCCTTGTCAGTAAAGTTTATTGACAAATGAAACTTAGACCAGTTCCTTGGTAGGAAACCAGGATCGAGGGGAAGTTTACTTCAGAAACTTAGACCAGTTCCTTGGTAGGAAACCAGGATCGAGGGGAAGTTTACTTCAGAAACTAAGACCAGTTCCTTGGTAGGAAACCAGGATTGAGGGGGAGTTTGAATCAGAAACTAAGTCAAGGCCTTGCAACAAGATTGAATCTTAAAGATGCATGTCTCAATATGGCGTTTGTCTCATAAATTGAACCTTCTAAAGTTAAAGATCCCCTAGATGATGATCAATGGATTCTAGCCATGCAAGAAGAGCTTAATCACTTTGAAAGAAATTAGGTTTGGGATTTAGTTCCTAGACCAAAAGGTAAACATATTATAGGAACTAAATGGATCTTTAAAAATAATTTAGATGAAAATGGTATCATTATCATGAACAAGGAAATATTAGTAGCCCAAAGCTATAATCAAGAGGAAGGTATATATTTTGAGGAAAAATTTGCCCCTATTGCTAGACTAGAAGCAATTAGATTATTGTTAGCATATGCTTGTTCTTTGAATTTTCAGTTGTAGCAGATGGAATTTAAAAGCGCATTCCTAAATGGATACATACTTGAAGAAGTTTATGTAAGTGAACCTCTAGGATTAGAAGACTTCAAACATACCAATCATGTGTACAAACTCAAAAAGGCCTTGTATGGATTGAAGAAAGCACCAAGGGCATGGTATGATAGGTTAAATAATTTTCTTTACGAACACAGTTTTGAAAAAGGTAAAGTTGATACTACTTTTTTTATTAAAAGAGTGAACCATCATTCTATCTTAGTGTAAATCTATGTAGATGACATCATATTTGGATCAACAAATGAATCCTTATGTGAAGAGTTCTCATCAATAATGCAAGGAGAATTTGAAATGTCCATGATGGGTAAGTTGAACTACTTCCTTGGGTTGCAAATCAAACAAACAAAGAATGAGATATTCACCAATCAATCAAAATATTGCAAAGAGCTTCTCAAAAGATTCAACATGGACAATTACAAGGCAATGGCTACTCCCACGTGTCATACCCCAAATTTTGACCACTAAAGTTTCCCATCATTGTGCAAATCATTATCACAATATGGATTAACCATCATGCCTCATCAGATACCTCAAGGGTTGTTGAGCATTCACTACAATCAGAATTAGGGTTTCGAGCCCTATCAAAGTTCTTAGACAAAGGGTCAATCAAGAAATGACTTGATCTTCAACTTGTCTAACCTCCCAAGAATCTACAATGGATCAAGAGGACTCCCACTTCAAGGATTAAGCACAAGGTTGCTCCCTTCTAAGTGGATCAAGCTTCAAGATCGCCAGTGTCACCAAATTAGGGTTTTGGTCGACTAGGGCCTCCAGATGGAAATTTTCCTCTGGGCATAAGCCAATGCTTCAAATCATAACCTAATATACTCCATGGAACCTCATGGACCCAATCATCAAGTCAATTTTGCCTCAGGGGATGCATACATAAAAAATCAGGAATTAGGTTTCTTGACCTAATTCACCCCTAAGTTGACTTTTGGGACAAATCATGAACCAAGACCTCAAGACATGATTTGAGGATCTCTAATATACCATATTGATCCATTTGGAACAATGTATTAATCCAAGAAGTGTGAGCAACAAGTCTCAATTTCATCTGCACCACAATTCGGGTTTCGCGAGAAAAGTCAACTGTAACTTTGACTTTTGACCTGGACATGCTCCCAAGCCCTAGGACATGAATCAATATACCCTATGACACCCATGGAACATGTCCATCAAGTTTGATTTAGGTCAAGGACATGATTTCCTGAAGAATTGCACAGTTTGGAATTCATCTGATAAAAAGTCAACTGTGCACAAAAGTCAACTTTGACTTTTTGAGATTTTTCATTAAAATGGATTTTTAACCCTAAAATGATGTTAATGTATGATTTGAATCATCATTCATCAAGAAAAATCAAAGAAAGTGGGGTAACTTGTAAAAGGGGTAACCATAAAACTTAGAAATTTTTCTAAGTTATGGAAAAAGTACCACTAATGCACCAACTTTGGAGGACCATAACTCCTAAACCACAAGGCCATTATGCCCCATTCAAAGCTTGATTTTTAGATCACATTACCCTCTACAAAAGCTTCATACTAAGTTATTTCCAAATTCCTCATGGATTTTGAGTTATGGAGTGATCAAAATCAAGAAATCACACTTTGTTCCAACACTTGGTGAAAATTTCACTAAGTCAGATTTTGCTTCACTTTTTACCAAATGTAGGGACATTTTTCACTTGGATTCAAAAGAGATCAAAACCAAACTTGTTCAAACAGTTGTTGTATCATGTAAGGGCTTTCCAAAATGGCCAAGAACATTACCAAATTCAACTTACACCATGAGATATGACATTGGCAAGTTGCCTTGCTGAAATCTGTCAAAGGCAAGGTAGAATTTGCACTTTTGCTCGATTTGCCAAAATCAGCCAAATTAAATTGCTCCTATCCACTTGGACACATCTGAGGATTGATTCTAAAGGGGACAATCACTGAGCCAAGCCTCCAAAGTCAATGGAACAAGAAATAGCAAGTTGAACCTAGAATGGCCAAAATAGGGACAAGACTTCAAATTTGGATTGAAGCATTCAATGGAAGCATCAAGGTGGCATGGACTGAGCCATTCTCATCTGAAGTCAGTCAAGACTTATCCAAGACCAAGGGGACCAAAGCTTTGTGCCCTAACCTCTAGTCAATGGCTAGAGAAGACTTGGATTTTCATTTGCCAACATTGGCCAAACCTACTCAGCAGTTGCCATTCACTATTCCTTGCAAAACAAACTTGCTCTACTATAAATAGAGCTTAATTGTGTTCAGTTTAAGTACACCAAATCCATCAAACAGATGCTTTCCTCAAAATCTCATTCTTCACTCCAGTTTTTCCTTCTAAGGCAAGTCACTATTGGGTTTTGAGTTTGAGAGAAATTACAATCAAACCAATCACTCACACACCTCACATACATCATATAGAAGTGATCCAAACATTCAGATAACATATGGAACACAGATTTCACAAAATCACCAGCTGGTTGCTCAAACATTCAATTAGGTTGCAGCTGAGGTACCACAAATCGTTCCAGCCATTTTCAATCAAGTCCATGCATTCAAACACACTCCATAGGGTGTAAGGAAGCTGTTCAGATCATCACCACTCATCTGTAACACCTCCAAATCAAAAATCACATTGCACTTGCTGTCACGGCCTAGAGGTAAGCATACACTTGGTCATCTCTCAATCTATGCATATTTCCTCGCACAATAATTTGGCCATATGTTCATAATCATGCACGGAATGTTTTCCCTCAATTAATTACATTGTTTGAATCGTGTATCAAAAATCCTAGCCTTCATGCAGAAATTAGGGTTCTTGAGGTTTCTTCGTGATTTCATGTTTTATGTTTAATTTAAATGAAATTAAGTGTTATAAACATGATCGTGAGGTTGAGACGAGCATAATGATATGTGGATTACATGATATGATTAAGTATTCAGTGAGATTGGATGGAAAACGCAAATCAGCCAAACCCAGAACACGCGCGTGTTCTTCAACTTGTTCTTGGCGCCTTTTTTCCAAATTCAAATATTTGAATTTTGTAATTTTGTTTAATTGATTCAAAAATTAATTTCTCTCTGAGTTTTAATGATTTTGAGTTGATTCTTTTTTTGATAATTCACAAAAATGTTGAAATATTTTATTTTATCAAAAAATCCCAAAAATATAATTTATTGCATATAATTTATATTTTTGCAAAGAATTAATGTTTTAATTATTTTTAACATTTAAAATGTTTTTTCCATCTTGATTTTGCAACTTTTAATGCTTTCTAATTATTTTGTAGGTGAATACTAAATTTTTGAAGCATTAATCCAAGATCAAAATTTGTTTTCCATATGTTAAACAATTTTGATCATTTTAATTGAATTTTTTTTCAATTAAATACATTTTTGAAAACAAATTAGGGTTTTGGATTAATTCAACCCTCATAAACCATATTCAAACTTTTTTGGGCCTCTTGAGAGAGTGTAAGACCCAACCCCTTTTTTGAAAACAATTTTTGGGCCTCACTTATTGTATAAGTCCCGTTGTATTTCAAAAATTCGGCGCGATCGTCGCCCATTTAAAAATAACCATCTGGGCCTCTCCTTGAGCTATAAGACCCATTTCAAAACTTTTGGGCCTCTTGAGAGAGTGTAAGACCCAACCCCTTTTTTGAAAACAATTTTTGGGCCTCACTTATTGTATAAGTCCCGGTGTATTTCAAAAATCACGGCGCGATTGTCGCCTTTTCAAAATAAAACCTCTGGGCCTACCCTCGAGTAGTAAGACCCATTTCTTTTCTTGAAACACTTTTTTGGGCCTCTATTAGAGTGTAAGACCCAAATCCCCTTTTAACCAAAAAACATTGTGGGCCTCACTTATTGTATAAGTCCCTTTGCGTTAAAAAAAAACCTCGGCGCGACCGCCATTTTGAATGAAAAATCAACTGGGCCTACCCTCATGTTATAAGCCCCACTCTTTTTCTTTAAAACTTTTTGGGCCTCTTGAGAGAGTGTAAGACCCATCCCTTTGTACATAAAACCTTTTTGGGCCGCAGTCACTTGTATAAGACCCTCTGTACAAATTTAACAGTGCAATCACTGACAATCTGGGCCTCTCCTTGAGCTGTAAGCCCCAAATCTTTCTTTTTCAAAGCACTTTCTCCTTTGATTTTGAAATATACTGTTGTTTTCAATTTTTCTTTGTTGAACAACTAACCAAATAGCATGGAAGCTCTACAATCGAGTAAGTGGTTATACGATTTCATTTACTGCTTTCATATATATATATATATATATAACTGTATTGTGGGGCTGCTCGCTGTAAGTCTCCTTTCACAAACTCATATATATATATATATATATAATTGTATTGTGGGGCTGCTCACTGTAAGTCTCCTTTCATAAACTCATATCAACTGTGTAATAATATTATAGATAGTTAGAGTTTCCCCGGTAACTACGTCTAAAACTAGGTGACGCCGTTTCGTTTATTCGTAGAAATAGACACCTAGATCCCCAATAGGATCACCAGATACAGTCTTCTCTGCGGCTGTCCTCATTAGGAATCGTCAAGAAACTCTACTCCCAAAGATGAATGTATTCTCCGTGAATGGCATCTTTGAGTTTCTTCCAAATTCTCGAACTTTCCTGACTTTGATCTATTCTCGGTGAATAGCATAGCCTTGAATTTCTCAGGGTTTGAGGACCCACAGGCTTCCTAAAAGCGACCCCACCTCCTCTTGGGCTTAGTACAAGGACCCCTCGACTTCTTAGAAGTATTCACAGCCTCCTCTTAGGCTTCGTATAATGATCTCTTCCTTCGGGAATGATAGCCTCCTCTTGGGCTTCGTACAAGGATTGATCGGCTTCTTAAAAGTTTCCAGCCTCCTCTTGGGCTTCGTACAAATTGTCCCGACGACCTCCTAGAGGTATAGGAACAGAACTTAGTCATCTGCATAGAACAGTCCTTTCAAAAGTCTACTACTGTTTCTCAAAGCATAGTACAAAATATGAAACTCTAGACATGGACAGTCTAATTTCCTTGAGTCTCAAAGACATTCTCAAGTGACCCCTTCGTTAAATAGGAAGAAAAACCGTAGACTCGGATAATCTCCATACCCTTCGGATTTCCCACTTCCTTAAAGATCAGGAATAACCCGAACCCTCATCCTTGAGTACAACATTGCTCATATAAGAACTGGTTTTCTCTTTCAAAATCAGTATACTGGACCTGTCACTTAACTAAAACAGTCACCAGCACGATAGCCTCCTCTTGGGCTTTGTACAAATGATTCTCCCCAGTGGAGCATACTCTTCAGCCTCCATCTCGGGCTTCGTACGAGATACAAAAGACTCCCTCGTTGAGTCAAACAACTTTTAGCCTCTCTCTCAGGCTTTGTATGAGACACATAAAAGACTCCCTCGTTGAGTCAATCATCCTTTCGCCTCCATCTCGGGCTTCGTACGAGATATAAATCCCCCTGAGTAGGGTCAAACTCTTTTTCAGCCTCCATCTCGGGCTTCATATGAGCTATAAAGGATTCTCCAGCTGAGTCAAACCCTTTTAGCCTCTCTCTCGGGCTTTGTACGAGACACATATTAGCCTTCTCTTAGGCTTTGTATAAGAAAACCACTGGTTGATCCAATCAACCTTTTAGCATCAAAGCTGTGCCTCGTTCACAGTAAACAAACATCAATAACTCCTTCTCCCTTCATCTAATTGCTGTAAGCGGCAAGCCTCTGGATCATCTACATCCATGCCACTGTCCCTCTTTTAGCATGAGAAATTCCTAAGGAAAGATAGCATTGCTCTACACTGAGTTAAAGTCTTCTCCTTCAGGTTAAAAAAACCCCTTCTAAGGAAATTATGGCATTGCTAAGATTCACATATCCCGGTTAAAGTAATTCTCCTTTACCCCTCTTTAGAGACGACAAATTCTCTCTAAAGTTGAGGCCTTTTAGCTTCACATCTTGCGCTTTGAACAAGATATAAACAACCTTTTCGCTTCACGTCTTGGGCTTTGAACAAGACACCAAAACAACCATTTCCTCCCATAGAATAGGAGGAACTACGAACGCTCTGATTTCCTTGTTTCGGTAAACGGGAATACGTAGGCATAAGATCGAAAAAAAAGATCTTAGCGAGCACACTAAACAAAAACCCAAAATCCCATACTTTCACACACCAATCAAAAAACGTCCGTCCTAAACATCTCTTTGAACAAAATAACCTGAGACAATCCCTGAATCTTTGTAGCATCTGTAAACCAACAGTTTTGACTGTTTAACCTCAGTATGCAAGCAGGGTTAGTTGGAGACATCTATTTCCCTTCCTTCATCAGCTTTAATAGGATAAAAAATGAATCGAGTTGTAGTACCAGAGCGATTGTGCTTCGCAACCACGTCCAAAAATCGCTCGCTACACCACGGGATCCGGAACTTACATTGATCAAGATGAAGCAGGTGTTTCAATTGATGTCACAAAGTATCTAGGTATGATAGGATCATTAGTATATTTGACGACAAGTCGTCCTAACATAATGTTTAGTGTGTGTCTATGTGCTCGATTTCAAGCCAATTCGAAGGAATCACATCTTGCCTCAGTGAAGAGAATCATGAAGTATCTCAAGGGAAAAACGAACGTCAGGTTATGGTATCCTAAAGGTAGTGTATGTGACTTGATTGGTTTTTCTGACTCAGATTATGTAGGATGTAAAATAGATAGAAAAAGAACAAGCAGAACATGTCATATTCTTGGAAACGCTTTTGTGTCGTGGTCCTGCAAAAAGCAAGCATGTGTGGCTCTTAGTACGGCTGAAGCAGAACACACTGCTGTAGGAAGTTATTGCACTCAAATTCTTTGATTAAAATAACAACTTAGCGACTAAGGCGTGAACCTTGGATACATTCCGTTAAAGTATGACAACACAAGTGCCATAAACATCACTAACAATCCAGTCATGCACTCGAGGACAAAACATATCAATATTCGACATCATTTTCTCCGTGATCATGTGCTTAAAGGTGATGTTGAAGTCTCATTCGTGGTCTTCATAATCAATTAGCAGACATATTCACAAAACCCCTCGCAAAAGAATATTTTTACAAAATTCGGAGGGAGCTTGGCATTTTAGATGATTGTGACATTTGATTCTTTAGAAATTATTCATTATAACTAGTAAAAACACCAAGGTACATTCAATCTTTCAATTTTAAAATTTATTCAAAATTTCTTTTTGTGAATTTTTCATAAGTTTTTGAGAAAAATCAATTTTTATGCCATTATCTATTCTTGTGTGACATGTATGTATTATATATACAAAGGTGTCTAACTATATATTATAACATGTCCAAGTGGTAGAATGTAAAATTTCACTGCATGCTGAAAAATACAAAGCTATTGTTTTTTTGTATGATGTAATCGGTTACTCTGTTTTTGGTAACCGATTACATGCATGCGTATTCAATTCTTTCTGCGTTTTGTGACGTAGTAACCGGTTACACCTTTTTAGGTAACCGGTTACCACTGTTACTTTTTCTGAAAACATGATTAATTTAATTCATAAAATTTTTGTTATTTATTATTTTGTCTTATATGATAAGTGTTTTTGGCCTTAAGTCATTTTTTAGTAAAAAATGCTTTCACTTTCCAACATTGTCTTGGAACTCTTCATTCTTCACTCTCTTAAAACACATTCTTCCACCTTACATCTACCTTTCTAAATTCCCCACTCAAAATCCATCAATTCCAAAACACCTAAATTAACTCCCACTCAAAAAACTCTCTTTATAATCCATTTTTCTACTCATAACATACATCCTACACACTCCTCTCATATCAAATCCGAAATTCCAATTCCAAACCCTAACTCTCAAAAAACCTCAAGCTCCTCCAAGGACCGACTAGGGAAAATCCAAAGTTGGAGAAGGCAGCTCTGAGCAGCATTATGAAGGTGACCATGGAATTTCAGCTTCATCTCTTAAGACAAGGAGGTTAACTTTTGATATCAGAAATAAGTCTTTATTGCCTGCAAAGTATGGCAACCTCTATTCATTTCCTGAACATAGCTTTAACTTTCCAGATTTGCTTAAGTTTCAAGAAGTGGATAAACTAGTTTCTGACTCTGGATACTTTTATCCAGATCTGGTTAAGGATTTTTATTCAAATATGTCTGTTAGTATTGATGATGTTCTGTATTCTAGAGTTAAGGATAAGGATATTGTTTTGACCTTAGAGGATTTTGGTAAGAGTTTAAAGGTTCTACATATAGGTCAAGCCATTCTACATGGTTATACTACAGAATGGGCAGGGTATAACAAAATGGATTACTTTTTCAGTATTTCTCGTGTCCAACAACAAGATATTCTCAACAAGAAAAATCCAGCCTTTTCGCGCTTGATTTTGTTTTCCAAAAATCTGACTGTGAGTGACCAAATGTTGCATTATGTGATAGCTTATGTTTTAATGCCAAAGAACTCAAACCACTCCCAAATAGGTGATGTAGAGATGCAATTTATTTATGCTTTCAAAAATAAGATCCAAATTAATTGGGCTTATACCATCATGCACCACATGCAACACCTTCAAAGGCTACGTGGTGGATTACCCTATGCTAGGGTAATTACCAAGATATTGGAATATTGTGGAGTTAACTTGAAAAGGGAACCAAAGAAGAAAATGAGTCCTAAGGAATGTGAGATTAATGCGGGAACTTCTCTAAGGAACACCGACATCATTATTGACAAAAATGGAATCTTTAACACAAATGAAGCAATGTACAAAAAATTGTGCTCGGTTGAAACTTTCATGTTTAATGGTTTTAGGGAACTCAAACTTGAATTTTCCTCCATCAAGAAACTTTTGCAAAACCAAAACCAACCGAAAAACCAAAATGCAAGTGAGAAGGAGGAAAGTGAGGAAGATGTTGAGATGTCGGAAAGTGACTAGGATGTTTATCTAATTCTTATGATATTATGTTGTTTCTTTGTTTCTTTAAGTTTTAAGTTTATAGTCTTTTAGCTTATGAAGTTCTAGTTTACGTTTGGACAAGTAATGTATTGTACTGCATTAAGTTATGTGTGTTTTCATTTCCTATGTTTAAGTTCAGACAAGTTATGGTTATAAATTGTGTTTTCTTGTTCTATGTGAATGTGTTCTATTTCTTAAAGTATGCTATATTTTTGTTGTATGATGTATGCTATGCTATTCATTTGGATCATGCAACTTGTGAAATTTCATTGTTAAGTCTTTTCCCTTCCTTTTTGTTAATGACAAAGGGGGAGAAGATACTATATTATTGTATGGTTGTTTCTCTAACAAAATTGCAGCATGCAAATTCTTTCAAAATCTCTCAAACATGGATCAAGGGGGAACATTGATCAAGGGGCAGTTTCAAGTGTTAGAGAAAACTAAAATTGGATCAAATTTTCAAAAAGGGTTGTCATCATCAAAAAGGGGGAGATTGTGAAGACAAGCTTCTCAAAGTGTTTTGGTGAAGACAAATTTACAAGCAAGTGAGTTTGACAAAAAGCAATGGTTCAAGACTAACAAGTACACGTCAAGATTTAAATGATAGAGATCAAGTCTTAAAGTACTCACATTTGATTGATCATGAATTATCATGGTATAAAGCTCTCAACCTCTCTATGTTTATTCAAATACTCAAAATTATCATTCATTCATGCCATAAATCATCAAAGACTTTTGTGCATTAAAACATTGGCCTTACTATTATTTTCTAAGGATTCTTTTTGTTTCTACAATGCTAGTAATCAGTTACCTTATTTCTAGTAACCGATTACCACCCTGTTGCGTTGCATTATGTGGGCTTTTCCAAAGGGTGTAATCGGTTACCCTAATCTGTGTAACCGGTTACATAGTGTTAAATTTCAAAAATTTTAACATTGGCCCAGGTGTAACTGGTTACACCATTTTGGGTAACCGGTTACCACTGAATCAGTGGCAGAAAAACATGAATTTTTCAGTTGAAATGATTTTTGAATTTGGTTCTTGAAGTATGGCATCTATTCATTCATTTGCACTCATTTAGAGAGGTGTCTAGAGGCTATATATACATTAATCTTCAGATTTTCTTACTCGCCTCTTTCATCTACAATTCAAATAAATTTTTCTCTTCATCTTTGAAATTTCTCAAGTGTTCTAGATCAGAATTTTTGGAGAAACTTTATGCTCATAATTTTCATTGAAAATATTCATAGTTTCATCCACATACATACTTGAGCACTTGTATATCATAAAGAGAATTGTATGCTTGAAGAAGAAGATCAATCCAAGTGATCAATACATTGTACACTACATTAAAACTCTTGTAAAATTCAAAATATTGTTTATAATCCTTGTTGTCCAGGATTGTTGGAAATTAGAGAGTCATTTAGGGAGGATTGTTCTCTTAATGTACGTAGTGAAAATCTAAGAGGATTGTTCTTAGTGATTGTATTAGAGTCTATATAGAAAGACTAGGATTGTCTTATCCATAAGATCTAACAATAATGAAAATCTCTTACTGCGTAAGGAGACCGGAGTACTCTCGGATTGTGAGGGGAACCAGGATATATCGCTGTGTCTTTTATCTTTTCACATTTTACAGCTTTCATCACTTAGAAACTAAATCGGAAAAATTATAAGACTTACGTTAAAACCGGAAAAATAATTTTAAGTACCTAATTCACCCACTCTTAGGTGCATACTCTACTTACAATAATCATTCCTAACATTTGATCAAGGAGCCCTTGAAATTCACTCAAGTGATCTGAAATAGAAATCCACTCCTTATACTTCAAACTTATGAAGTTATTCAACAAGAATAAATTAATATTCCCTTATTTAGAGGCATATAAGGACTCTATCTTCTCCCACAAAGTTTTTGCATGTGTCTCATTAGCAATATGATTATATACAGTATCTTCTACATATTGTCGAATAAAACCATGTACCTGTTGATGTTCAAACTCACATTCTTCATCAGACACAAAATCCGGCTTTGCAGAACTAAAAATCGGTAAATGCAATTTCTTCACAAATAGTAAGTTTTTCATCTTTCCCTTCCATAAATGGTAATTAGAACCATTCAACAATATCATTTTCATCTTTGTATTTAACTCTATCATTCAAACAAGTAAAATAGCCCTTAACCAAGAGCTCTGATACCACTATGATGGGAAATTAAGACACAATAGTAGCCAAATATGCAGTGGATATAAAAGTCTCCACACTTGTAGGAACCTTGAGGATCAACAACAAATATAAGACGGTAAATCGAACAAATAAAGGCACAAAAAACACTGATATTTTAATGTGGAAAACCCCTCAATATGAGAGTAAAAACCACGAGTCATCCAGACCAAAGAAATAGATCCACTATAATCAATTAAGGGTATAAGAGAGTCTTAAAGTGATTCACAAATTAGTGCTAACAACAGCAAATCACAAAACAAACTAGCTTACAAATAAGAATAAAAAAGCTAAAAAATTACCTAAATCTGCAGCTTTAGTGCGAAGCAGATATCTCTCGGCTCCGACCTTGTTTTGAAATTATGAACAATCAAAAGTTAGATACATGTATTGCGAACATGCCCTCCAAATTTGAGATTGATTCGATGATTAACAAATAAGGGATCGTCGATTTAGCGAGACTGGTTGCAGAAAAATGGAAATAAGCTTCTCTTCTCTTTTATCTGTTTTGAATCTTTATTTTCTCTCTCTCTCTCTCTCTCTCTCTCTCTTTCTCTCTCTCTCAACCCTAAATTGATTCTCCCCACTTAAATAAGTGAGACAAATGAGATAATGACATTTGAGCCTTTCTTCACATAGAAAGAGAACCCAAACCTAACATTTGTTAAAATTTGTTAAAATAAAAGATTTGCAGTTGTCATATGTGACCTCAACTTTATTTAAGATTAAACATTTGTGTTATATATTTTTTTGTCATCAATTTTAGAGAATAATATTTGTTGATAATTCATTTAAAATCAAATCACACTCGTGTCATTTATAACACTAACTTTTGTAAGGAACAAGTGTGATACATACGCTATACAAATATTATAAGAAAAGTTTATACACCTAATTTAAGAAAATAAGCAGGTGTGAAAGTTTGGTTTCTAACCATATAACTCCATTAAACTTTTAACACCCAATTTTAGAGAAAATTGATATGATATATATGTTCTACATCTTTTTTGGGTAAAATCAGGTGTTATAAGTTGGTTTCTAATCAAAACTCTCCATTAAACTTTAACACCAGTTTTTAGAAAAAGTAGGTATGATTTATAAGTGTTTACACCTATTTGAAGGAGAAAAAAGGTGTCGAATGTTAGTTTTAACACCAATATGTAGTAGTTATAACACCATTTTATCATCGGTGATAAATCAACTGACCATACCTTTTTTAAAACCGGTGTTAAAATCATACTTACAATACCGGTAGCAACAACACCGAAAAAAATCAGGTATTAAATCTCTAAAAAACAGGTGTTAAATCCCTTATCTACACTAGTGTCCAATGCTATTGACATCTCATCTTTGTTTTAATAAGAGATGTTAAGAGTCCATCGTTTATTTTTCTTAACATTTATTAATTTAATATTAATTAATTATTATATATTATTTCAAAATATATTTGTAATAGGGGTTGTCAATTATATTGGAGTTACAAAATTTATATAAATAGATGTGTCTTGTGAACTATTTCTTTACCCATCCTCTCAGTCTCTTCATTTTCTTCTCAAATTTTTGTTCATTTCCCCAACATTGGTGTTACTGTAACTTTTATTTAACAAGGAACATATCTCATCTCAAGATCGAGTTTAGGGTCTATTGGAATTTTAGGCGAGTAAAGGTGTACCTGAACTACTGGTTAAGGGAAAAGTTGAATGTATGGGAAAGAACGATTAGAAGAATAAACATAATTGTTTCATACATATTAATTGTGGATAATAAGGACATATATAATATCATTGGGTCCCAATTAAACATAATACCAATAAGTCATGTTTGTTGTTTGTGTTGTATTATGACGTTGCTATTTATATATTATACAGTTGGCAAGTAATGTAATAGCGAGATGAATTTTTAATTAGTACTGGTTTCAACATTATAATAAGGCATTCATGTATGATTAGTATGACGACTCAATCTACATTTTTTTTTGCAATTTATCAGTAGTGTCTATTTCGATTTTAATACGTGTGTTGTTTGACCAATCTTTTTTTCTTCCTTCACATATTTTTATTGTGATAAATTACAGCTCCTTGATATATAGACCAATATTCATTGTTTGATAACATTAGGAAACATTCATTGTTTGATAACATTAGGAAACTTTCATTGTAGACACCAAATATGTTCACGACTTTGTAAACATCTAACATATGCAAGAAAGCGTCCTGACAGACACTGAAACATGCCACAATGACATATGTAATTATAAATTTAAAACTATATAGATATAATAAAGGTATTGTTCCGGACTGGCCCAATGACTCGGCATGACCCAATCCACTTCTGCTCCCAAAACGGCCCAGTTGCCTAAGTCCAGCCAATTTGGGGCAGCATTTACCTTTATGCCCCTCTACCGGGCAAGGATGGTCGGATGACCCCAAGGGTCAACTGCCCCTCCTCAGTAGTTACCACCTGTTACGCACGGTCCTACCATATAGAAACAGTCACGACGCCCATGTCTGCAACTGCGCCTTTGCCTGTGGCAACGACTAGTTTCGGGCACCTCTGCCCATCCCAACAGCTAGTTTCTGGCAGTTACCTATTCTTCGAAAAACAGTTATTTCGCCTCGAAAATAGGGACCGTTGGCCACGCGCTGGGGGAACTATAAAAACTCTCTCATTTGAGAGGGTCAGGTATTCAAAATAACCCTACGAAATACATGTTTTGTACTTGTCTTTTTCTCTCTCTCTCTCTCTCTCTCTCTCTCTCTCCCGATTCTTACTTTAGATTCGGAGTGCCTTGCAGGTACACCCCCTCCTCATCTTTCAAACCCAGCATCGCAGATGTCATCTTTGGCCCACTTCAGGTTCTGTTCAGCCGTTAAGATCAGTGGCGCCGTCTGTGGGAACTCTGTCATCCCCGTCTAACATCCATCGTAGATTCAAGACCAAAACAGCTCTCTGTCCAAGATTCCGATCATGGCAAGCCAAGATCATGTTCATGATGCTCGCAACTATGCTTTTCTCCCTGTCAGCAAGACTGATATTGACGAAGCTGCACCCTTCCTTGGAGGCGACGCCCACCATCGAGAAATGGAGCCACTACGTCTCCCTCCCCTACTCGTGCTGATCATGTTGAAGACCAACCCTCCCTGGACCACCAGCCTGATCTTGTTCTGCCCAGCGTTGACCCAGCCATGGCGGCCCTTCTTGAAGCTCTCAACAAAACTAACCTCCTAATCCTCCAACAAAACGCAAGGATTGGAGCCCTAGAGGAGTTTTCCCGACCAAGATACCCTCTGTTGAGGAAAGAGCGTCGACGATCCCAAAGCCTACCTCCCCTACGTGAAAGAGACCGTCGGGCACCACCTGAACCAGAATCCCATGCCATTCGGAAGCATGACCACATCTCCCCACGGGGCCAGTACTCCCTAGGAAACAAGAGGGCCAGGAGAGACAAGCGTTCATCCCCACCCAGATCCAAGGGTCGGGCACGAACCTTATCTCCCCGCAAAAATCACCGTCCTGTTCTTGAACGAAGCCCCCGCTCCACGTCATGGACCAGTAGCAGTAGTGACGATGAGCCTCGCAGCTCGTTGTCTCAGTAGATCATGGTCATGCGCCTTCCCAAGGGACTGGATAACCACCGTCTTTGGGCACCTACGACGGTACAATGGATCCTGACGAGCACATTGAAAATATCGATGCTCTATTCGACTATCGTGGCGTCCGGGGTGCCATCAAATGTAGACTGTTCCCTACCGCGCTCAGGAAGGGAGCGATGACCTGGTATAAAAAACTCCCCGACGAGTCCATCACCTCCTAGAGACAGTTGGGGAGAATGTTCTCCAGACACTTCTTGGCATCCCGCCACCACCCGAAGACCGAAGCCTCCCTTAAGGCCATAATCCAAGGGAAAGACGAGCCTCTCCGAGCCTACATCGAAAGGTTCAATAAAGAAGCAGTACAGGTCTCAACGACTGATGACATGAAGAAGTTCTTGCTCGAGCGAGGATTTCTTCCCCGGACAGAATTCGCCAAAGCTGTTGGTATTGAAACTCCGAGGACCCTGGACGCCTTACTCCTCAAGGCGCAAGCATATATCCAATACGAAGAGAAAAAAGCTCCCAGTTTCGCTCGAGACTCAGGGCACCCAGAGAGTGCCTGTGCCTCTAAGCATAATGATCCCTCGACATCTCGTCAGGGAGACAGAAGACGCGAGGACCGCCCCTGGGAGTCCCGGGATAAAAAAGGACCCTTCGGCCGCTTCCATAAGTATACTCCCCTAACCGCCTCCAAGGAGAAAATCCTCTCTGAATGCGCCAATGCTGAGTTCAAACAAGCAGGGGTTCGATTCCCTAAACAGATTCCGGCCAAGCCGAATACTGACAAGTCGAAATACTGCCATTTCCACAAAAGTCACGGCCACACAACCGACGACTACATCCACCTGAAGGATGCCATTAAGATACTGATCAAGGACGGCCACCTGAAACAGTTTACCAAGAATAGGGAAACTCCTCGACATGACGCCCAGGAGTCCAATAAAGTCGAGGAAGAGCTGCCATACTCGGAAGAGACAAACCTTTAGTTCGCCATGAGCATATCGAGGCCTGAGGACTTCTATGTTCCTGAGGGGCTCAGCGCTCCCCCCTAATTAGCAGCACATAGTTCGTGGGAAACCTTCCCTTCTGCCGTGGTCATCTCCGGAGGGGGCTTCAACAAGGTTACTGTGGGCTCTATAAAAATAAAATTCGAGCATCTTCTTAGCACGAGCTCTAGCCGGAGTACCACGCTCGACAAAGTCCGGGGAGAGTCGGTCCCCATCTCCTTCTACAGCGAGGAACTCATTTGCAATATGATTATAAACATTATCTTTTACATATTGTCGAATAAAACCCCGTACCTGTTGATGTTCAAACTCACATTCTTCATCAGACACAAAATCTGGCTTTGCGGAACTAAATCGGTAAATACAATTTCTTCACAAATAGTAAGTTTTTCGTCTTTCCCTTCCATAAATGGTAATTAGAACCATTCAACAATATCATTTTCATCTTTGTATTTAACTCTATCATTCAAACAAGTAAAATAGCCCTTAACTAAGAGCTCTGAGACCACTATGATGGGAAATTAAGACACAACAATAGCCAAATATGCAGTGGATAAAAAAGTCTCCACACTTGTAGGAACCTTGAGGATCAACAACAAATATAAGACGGTAAATCGAATAAATAAAGGCACAAAAAACACTGATATTTTAATGTGGAAAACCCCTTAATATGAGAGTAAAAACCACGAGTCATTCAGACCAAAGAAATAGATCCACTATAATCAATTAAGGGTACAAGAGAGTATTAAAGTGATTCCTAAATTAGTGTTAACAATTGCAAATCACAAAACAAACTAGCTTAAAAATAAGAATAAAAAAGCTAAAAAATTACCTAAATCTGCAGCTTTAGTGCGAAGCAGATATCTCTCGGCTCCGACCTTTTTTTGAAATTATGAACAGTCAAAAGTTAGATACATGTGTTGCAAACATGCCCTCTAAATTTGAGATTGATTCGATGATTAACAAATAGGGGATTGTCGATTTAGTGAGACTGGTTGCAGAAAAATGGAAATAAGCTTCTCTTCTCTTTTCTCTCTTTTGAATCCTTATTTTCTCTCTCTCTCTCTCCCTCTCTCTCTCTCTCTCTCTCTCTCTCACACACACACACACACACTCTCTCTCTCTCTTTCAACCCTAAATTGATTCTCCCCACTTAAATAAGTGAGACAAATGAGATAATGACATTTGAGCTTTTCTTCACATAGGAAGGGAACCCAAACCTAACATTATCCCCTCTTTATTGCCCATGTGTATATTTTGAAGTAGACTCCAATGCTATTGACATCTCATCTTTGTTTTAGTAAGAGATGTTAAGAGTCCATCGTTTTATTTTTCTTAACATTTATTAATTTAATATTAATTAATTTTTATATATTATTTCAAAATATATTTGTAATAGGGGTTGTCAATTATATTGGAGTTACAAAATTTATATAAATAGATGTGTCTTGAGAACTATTTCTTTACACATCCTCTCAATCTCTTCATTTTCTTCTCAATTTTTTGTTCATTTCCCCAACATTGGTGTTATTGTAACTTTTATTTAACAAGGAACATATCTCATCTCAAGATCGAGTTTGAGGTCTATTGGAATTTCAGGCGAGTAAAGGTGTACCTGAACTACTGGTTAAGGGAAAAGTTGAATGTATGGGAAAGAATGATTAGAAGAATAAACATAATTGTTTCATACATATTAATTGTGGATAATAACGACATATATAATATCTTTGGGTCCCAATTAAACATAATACCAATAAGTCATGTTTGTTGTTTGTGTCGTATTATGAAGTTGCTATTTATGTATTATAAAGTTGGCAAGTAATGTAATAGCGAGATGAATTTTTAATTAGTACTGGTTCCAACATTAGAATAAGGCATTCATGTATGATTAGTATGATGACTCAATCTACATTTTTTTTTGCAATTTATCAGTAGTGTCTATTTCGATTTTGATATGTGTGTTGTTTGACCAATCTTTTTCTTCCTACACATATTTTTATTGTGATAAATTACAGCTCCTTGATATATAGACCAATATTCATTGTTTGATAACATTAGGAAACTTTCATTGTAGACACCAAATATGTTCACGACCTTGTAAACATCTAACATATGCAAGAAAGCATCCTGACAGACACTGAAACATGCCACAATGGCATTTGTAATCATAAATTTAAAATTATATAGATATAATAAAGGTATTGTTCCGGACTGGTCCAATGACTAGGAATGGCCCAATCCACTTCTGCTCCCAGAACGACCCAGTTGCCTAAGTCCAGCCGATTTGGGGCAGCATTTACCTTTATGCCCCTCTACCGGGCAAGGATGGTCGGATGACCCCAAGGGTCAGCTCCCCCTCCTCAGTAGTTACCGACTGTTACGCACGGTCCTACCATCCAGAAATAGTCACAACGCCCATGTCCGCAACTGCGCCTTTGCCCGTGGCAACGGCTAGTTTCGGGCACCTCTGCCCGTCCCAACGGCTAGTTTCTGGCAGTTACCTATTCTTTGGGAAACAGTTATTTCACCCCAAAAATAGGGACCGTTGGCCATGCGCTGGGGGAACTATAAAAACTCGCTCATTTGAGAGGGTCAGGTATTCAAAATAACCCTACGAAATACATACTTTGTACTTGTCTCTCTCTCCCTCTCTCTCTCTCTCTCTCTCTCTCTCTCGATTCTTACTTTAGCATCGGAGTGCCTTGCAGGTACACCCCCTCCTCATCTTTCACACCCACCATCGCATATGTCATCTTTGGCCCACTTCAGGTTCTGTTCAGCCGTCAAGATCAGTGGCGCCGTCTGTGGGAACTCTGTCATCCCCGTCTAACGTCCATCGTAGATTCAAGACCAAAACAGCTCTCTGTCCAAGATTCCGATCATGGTAAGCCAAGATCACGTTCATGATGCTCGCAACTCTGATTTTCTCCCCGTCAGTAAGACTGATATTATCGAAGTTGCACCCTTCCTTGGAGGCGACGCCCACCATCTGAGAAATAGAGTCACTGCGTCTCCCTCCCCCACTCGTGCTGATCATGTTGAAGACCAGCCCTCCCTAAACCACCAGCATGTTCCTGTTCTTCCCAACGCTGACCCGGCCATGGCGGCCCTTCTTGAAGCTCTCAACAAAACTAACCTCTTAATCCTCCAACAAAACATGAGGATTGGAGCCCTAGAGGAGTCTGCCCGGCCAAGATACCCTCCGCTGAAGAAAGAGCGTCAACGACCCGAAGCCCACCTCCCCGACGTGAAAGAGGTCGTCGGGCACCACCTGAACTAGAATCCTATTCCATACAGAAGCATGGCCACATATCCCCACGGAGCCAGTACTCCCCAGGATACAAGAGCACCAGGAGAGACCAGCGTTCACCCCGGCCCAGATCCAAGTGCAGGGCACGAACCCCATCTCCCCGCAGAAATCACCGTCATGTTCTTGAGCGAAGCCCCCGCTCCCCGTCATGGACCAGTAGCAGCAGTGATGATGAGCCTCGCGGCCCGTTGTCTCAGGAGATCATGGACATGCGCCTTCTCAAGGGACTGGATAAACCACCGTCTTTGGGCACCTACGACGGTTGAATGGATCGTGATGAGCACATCGAAAATGTCGATGCTCTGCTCGACTATCGTGGCATCCGGGGCGCCATCAAATGTATACTATTCCCTACAACGCTCAGGAAGGAAGCGATGACCTGGTATAAAAAACTCTCTGACGAGTCCATCAACTCCTAGAGACAGTTGGGGAGAATATTCTCCAGACACATCATGGCATCCCGCCGCCACCCAAAGACCGAAGCCTCCCTAGAGACCATAATCCAAGGGAAAGACGAGTCTCTCCGAGCCTACATTGAAAGGTTCAATAAAGAAGCAGTAGAGGTCTCAATGAACGATGACATGAAGAAGTTCTTGCTCGAGTGAGGACTTCTTCCCCGGACAGAATTCGCCAAAGCTGTTGCCATTGAAACTCTGAGGACCCTGGATACATTACTCCTCAAAGCGCAAGCATATATCTAGTACGAGGAGAAAGAAGCTCCCAGTTCCGCCCGGGACTCACTGCACCCAGAGAGTGCCCGGGCCTCTAAGCATGATGATCCCTCGACATCTCGTCAGGGAGACACAAGATGCGAGGACCACCCCCGGGAGTCCCGGGAGAAAATCCTCTCTGAATGCGCCAATGCAGAGTTCAAACAAGCAGGGGTTCGATTCCCTAAACAGATTCTGGCCAAGCCGAATACTGACAAGTCGAAATACTGCCATTTCCACAAAAGTCACGGCCACACAACCGACGACTACATCCACCTAAAGGATTCCATTAAGATACTGATCAAGGACGGCCACCTGAAACAGTTTACCAAGAATAGGGAAACTCCTCGACAGGACGCCCAGGAGTCCAATAAAGTCGAGGAAGAGGTGCCTTACTCAGAAGAGACAAACCTTCAGTTTGCCATGAGCATATCGAGGCCTGAGGACTTCTATGTTCCTGAGGGGCTCAGCGCTCCCCCCTAATTCGTAACACATAGTTCGTGGGAAACCTTCCCTTCCGCCGTGGTCATCTCCGGAGGGGTCTTCAACAAGGGTATTGTGGGCTCCATAAAAATAAAATTCGAGCATCTTCTTAGCACGAGCTCCAGCCGGAGTACCACGCTCGACAAAGTCCGGGGAGAGTCGATCCCCGTCTCCTTCTACTACGAGGAACTCCTCGGTGAGGCTCCCAACTCAAGCATTCCGCAGCTCGTGAGATCCCAGATGGCTAACTTTGATGTTCGCCAAATCTTAATCGACTAAGGCAGCTCGGTCGTCATCCTGTACTCACAGCTGTTTTCCACCCTCCAGCTAGATGAATCGCACCTGACTCCCTACGTAGGCTCCGACCTACAGGGCTTCAACGAGTCGATCACAAAGCCCAGGGGATATGTTGAATTGATCGTAACTTTCGGATTTGCAGAGATGGCCAGGTCTATTAAAGTCCAATTCTTGGTCATCGATTGCCCTTCTCTCTATCAGTGCATCTTTGGGCGGCCAACCTTGGCCGAATTGGTGGCCGTACCATCAACCGTGCACCTAAAAATGAAGTATTATACTTCTAAGGGTCTGGTTGCCACTCTACACAGGGACATCGAGGCAACAAGAAGATGTTTCGAAGCTGCCACAAAAAGACTAAACACCATCGTTGCCAAGCCGAAGACTTCCGGCAAGCCGGTTCTTCCCAGCAATTTCGAGGAGGCAAAGCCGCTTCCCTGCATCGAGTCTATCGACCTTGACAACCACTTCTCTGAAGACGATCAGAAGGAGACCCAGACTTTTTGAGCAACCCGTTAGCTTCAACCAGCACCAGTGAGAGCTCCCAACTGATGCACCTAATTCTGGATGGCGAGTTCGAACTCATTCTGCTCGGCGATGACCCCCAGCAAGGAGTGAAGATCAGGACCGGACTCCCCTACTTAGCGAGGAAACAACTCAAAGCTTACCTCAGAGAGAATGCGGATTTGTTCGCCTGGAGTGCCACGGAAATTCCCGGCCTAGATGTTATTGTTGCCTTCCATCAGCTCACAATTGACCCCGCCGCTAAGGTTGTAACATAACGTAGGAGAAAGCAGTCTTTGGAGAAAACAGAGGTTGTCGAACAAGCTGTAAAAGACCTCCCCGAGGCAAACTTTATTTCGGAGGCCAAATACACTACTTGACTGTCTAATGTTGTACTCGTTAAAAAGTCTAATGAAAAATGGCGTATGTGTGTTGATTATACCAATCTCAATAGGGTATGTCCTAAAGGTGTATATCCCCTCCCCAATATAGATAAACTTGTTGATAATTTTGCTGATTTTAAACTGTTATCGTTCATGGACGCCTATTCGGGCTACAATAAAATACCAATGGCAAAAAGCGACAAAAGGTACACAACCTTCATGACCGAGTCGGGCAACTATTACTACAACGTAATGCCCTTCGGCTTGAAAAACGTTGGTGCTACCTACCAAATGATGATGAACAAGGTCTTCCGGGGAGAAATCGGGGACATACTCGAAGTCTATATGGACGATATGATCGTGAAGTTGTAGCGTGAATTTTGTGGTTTCGAATCACTATCGCCTTGGTACTACAGTTCGACTCATTTTTTATCATGTGAAGTTGATTAAGGAAGGGAAATAGATGTCTCCAATTAACCCTGCTTGCATACTGAGTTTAAACAGTCAAAACTGTTGGTTTTTCGATGCTATCAAAAAAGGGGGTCTCTTTTGGGTTATTTTGCCTAAGAACACAATGTCTGGACTATTTGTGAGGTTTTTGGTAATGTGTTTCGATTTGATGCTTTTGGGTTGATTGACGGAGGTACTGGATTTTGAGTTTTTGATTAGTATGCTCGCTAAGATTTTTCAATCTTATGCCTACGTATTCCCGTTTAACGAAATAGGGAAATCAGAGCGATCGTAGTTCCCTCCTATTTTAGAGGGAAAAAGATGTTTTGGTGTCTCGTTTAAAGCCCAAGACAGAGGCTAAACGGTTTATTTGTATCTTGTTCAAAGCCCAATATGTGAATCTGAAGGGTTTTTTGTGTCTTGTTCTAAGCCCAAGATTGAAGCTAAAAGGTTTAACTGAGAGAGAACTTGTCATCTCTAAAGAGGAACTATTGATACTTGTGTCTTTTGACCAAAGCACAAGTTTGATGCTAAAAGGTTGATTGCCTCAACCGAGGATTTCTCTATACAAAGCCTAAGAGGAGGCGATTGACCCAACAAGAGGGTGTCTTTTATTTGTCTCGTACGAAGCCCGAGATAGAGGCTATAAGGGTTGACTCAACAAGAGAGTGCTAACGAGTGACTGACTCAACAAGAGAGTGCTTTTATATGTGTCTTGTACGAAGCCCAAGACGGAGGCTAAAAAGGTTTGACTCAATAAGAGAGTCTTTTATACTCAACAAGAGAGTGATTTAGTATCTCGTACGAAGCCCGAGATAAAGGCTAAAAGGATTTGACTCAACAAGAGAGTGATTTGATGTCTCGTACGAAGCCCGAGATAGAGGCTAAAAGGGTTTGACTCAATAAGAGAGTCTTTCATACTCAACAAGAGATTCTGAAAAGGTTAGCTCCATTGGGGAGAATCATTGTACAAAGCTTAAGAGGAGGCTGACTTTCCTGAGGAAAGGATCATTATACAAAGCCTAAGAGGAGGCTATCTTCTGTCGGGGTTTTATTGAGATCCCGAGACAGGTCCAAGTGGGAGAGCCTTCATGAGAGAGGTCGGGTTTCTGCTGGAGATTTATCCAGAGTGATCGGTGTTTTTTGCTATGTTCGAAAGGAACTTGAGAATGTCTTTGAGACTCAAGGGATTTAGACTGTCCAAGTCTACTGGTGTTGAAGAGTTTTATCTTTTGTAGGGTGCCCAAAGGAGGGTGAGGGCTTTTAAGGGATGAGGATCAACCCTAAAGTGGCCAGAGGTTTGACACTGGAAAGAATGCTCTAGCAAAGGATGACTAAGTTCTGTCTTATACCTTTAAGAGGTCATTAGGGTCCTTGTATTAAGCCCAAGAGAAGGCATGAGAACTTCTAAGAAGCCGAAGGGTCCTTGTACAATGCCCAAGAGGAGGCGGAGATGCTTTTAGGAAGCCTGTGGGTCCCCAAACCAAGAGAAGTTCAAGAAATGCAATTCACAGAGAAGAGATCATTCCAGGAAAGTTCGAGAATTTGGAAGAAACTCAAGAGATGCTATTCACAGAGAATAGATCAACTCTGGGGAGTAGAGTTTCTTTTGACGATTTCTAAGAGTGACAGTCTGAGAAAAGGTTCACCGAGAATACTGCCTTTCTCTTTGTTCTATATTGATTAACCCCAAGAGAAAGTAAGACTGTATCTGGAATCCTACGGGGGATCTAGTTTTGTTTGTATTTAAGAGTGATCAACAGGGCTTTACCTAGTTTTAGACGTAGTTGCCGGGGAAAACTCTAAATAACTATACTAGTATTACACAGTTGATATTTGACAAGTATATAAAAGGATGTGAAAGAAGACTTACAGTGGAACAACCCCACAATACAGTTATATACATATGAAAGCGATAAATGAAAGCGGATAAACACTTAACCGTTGTAGAGCTTCCATGCTGTTTTGTTAGTTGTTCAACAAAGAAAGTTTTGATAACAATATTGTATTCAAAATCAAAGGAGAAAGTGCTTTGAAAATATTGTTGGGGCTTACAGCTCAAGGAGAGGCCCAAGTTTTAAAGATGATTGCACTGTTGTTTTGAAAATCGTCCAGAAGGACTTAAACAATATGTGAGGCCCAAAATTGTTTTATTTACAACGGGGTTGGGTCTTACACTCTATTAGAGGCCCAAAGAGTTTTTGTACAAAGGATGGGGCTTACAACTCAAGGAGAGGCCCAAGGGTTTTATTTTAAACTGGCGATCGCGCCGAGGTTTTTGAAAAATGTGTTGGGTCTTATACAATGACTGAGGCCCAAATTATTTTGGTTTTCAAAAGGGGTTGGGTCTTACACTCTATTAGAGGCCCAAGGAGTTTTTGTACAAGTGATGGGGCTTACAACTCAGGGAGAGGCTCAAGGTTTTTTGTTAAAAAGGCGACGATCGCGCCGAACCTTTTGACGGTATCGGGACTTATACAATACACTGAGGTCCAAAAAGGTTTTTATTTACAAAAGGATTGGGTCTTACACTCTATTAGAGGCCCAAGTGATTTGTTTTAAGAAAAAGAATGTGGCTTACAACTCAAGGAGAGGCCCAAGGGTTTTTATTTACAAAAGGATTGGGTCTTACACTCTATTAAGAGGCCCAAGGTTGTTTGAAAGTGATTGATGAGGGTTGAATTAATCAAAACCCTAATTTTGTTAAAAAAGGAATTAATTTTGTTTAAAAATTAATTAAAATTGATGAAAACATGTGAAAAATGAGTGGTGATCTAGGATCAATGTTTCAAAAATCATGTTTATATCCACAAAATGATTGGAAACTAATTAAATTTGGGAAATCAAGAAGGAAAAAATATTTCAAATGTTAAAAACAAATAAAACATTAATTCTTTGTAAAAATATCAAATATATGAAATAAATAACATTTTTGGGAATTTTTGGCAAAATAAAATATTTTAACATTTTTGTGAATTATTAAAAAATAATCAATTCAAAATCATTAAAATTCAGAGAGAAATTAATTTTTGAATCAATTAAATAAAATCACAAAATTCAAATATTCAAATATTCAAAAAATGGCGCCAAGAACATGCGCGTGTTCTGGGTTTGGCTGATTTGCGTTTTCTCATCAATCTCACTGAATACTTGATGAAATCACACAAACCACATATCAATCTGCTCGTTTTCACCTCACTATCATGTCTATGGTCTTTAATTTCATTTATTTTAAGCATGGAATAAGAAATCAAGACAAAACCTCAAGAACCCTAAAATTTACATGAAGGCTGAGAATTTTGATACACGATTCAAACAAAGCAATTAATTGAGGGGAAACATTCTATGCATGATTATGAACATTTGGCAAAAGTATTGTGCGAGGAAATATGCATAGATTAAGAGATGACCAAGTTTAGGCTTACTTGAAGGTCGTGACAACAAGATAAATGTGATTTTTGAGTTGGAGATGTTATAGATGGGTTGTGATGATCTGAACAGCTTCCCTACACCATATGGAGTGTGTTTGAATGCTTGGACTTGATTGGAAATGGCTGGATCACTTCATGGTATCTCAACTGCAACTTGGTTAAAACCTTGAGCAATTGGCTGGTGATTCTGAGAAATCACTGTTACAGTTGTAGTTTAAGTGTTTGATCAGCTCAGGTATGATGTTTATGAGGTGTGTGTGTGATTGGTTTGGTTGGAATTGCTCTCAAACTCAAAACTCGATAGTGACTTGCTTTAGAAGGCAATTTTGGAAGTGAGAAGGAGATTTTGAGGAAAACATCAGTTTGATGGTTTTGGTGTACTTAAACTGAGCACAAATGAGCTCTATTTATAGTAGAGCAAGTTTGTTTTGCAAGGAATAGAGAATGTCAACTGCAGCAGAGGTTTGGCCAATTGTAACATTTTAGAATCTTAAGTCTCCTCTAGCCATTAACTAGAGGTTAGAGCATAGGCCTATGTGTCTTTGGTTCAGAGCTTATCCTTGACTCATTCAGTTAGAAATGGCTCGGTTCATGCCACCTTGGTGCATCCATTGAATGCTCCAAAACAAAATTGGAGTCTTGTCCCCTCTTTAGGCATTTTTAGGTTTGGCATGCTACTTTTAGTTCCAAAGACTTGGGAGGCTTATGGATCAGTGTTTGTCCCTCCTTGGTCTCCCCCTGAGGTGTTTAGAGGGATAAACTTGTTTGTCATTTTCACAATTTGATCAAATCGAGCAAAATGCACAAATCTGCCTTGTTATGACAGTTGCATCAAGGCATTTTGCCACTGTCATAACTCTTAGCTCAAATGGAATTTGATGGAGTTCTTTGCCATTTTGGAAAGCTCTCATATGATACAACACATGTGTGATCATAGTTTGTTTTTATACTTTTTGGATCTAAGTGAAAAATCCCCCTACATTTGGGAAAAAAACAAGGCACATTCTGACTTAGTGAAAATTTCACTAATTGTTGGAAAAAATGACATTTCATGTTTTCAACCATTTTGATCACTCCATAACTTAAAATCCTTGAGGAATTGAAATGAGGTGTAGTTGACACTTTTAAAGTATGCCATGAGAGCTACAAATCCATCTTTGGATCAGCCAAGATGGTTGCTTGGATCACAAGTTATGATCCTGGGAAGTTGGTACCCTAGCATCTTTGTTCCATAACTTAGAAAATTTCTAAGTTTGTTATGGTTACCCCTTTTACAAGTTATCCCACTTTCTTTGATTTTTCTTGATGAATGTTGATTCAAATCACACATTAACATCATTTTAGGGTTAGGGAACCATAATTGATCAAAAAATCAAAAAGTCAAACTTTGACTTTATGGCACAGTTGACTTTTTATCAGATGAACTCCAAACTGTGCGATCCTCTATGAAATCAAGTCCTTGACCTAAATAAAACTTGATGGATTGATTTCATAGGTGTTATAGGGTGTATTGAATCATGTCCCAAGGTTTGGGAGCATGTCTTGGTCAAAAGTCAAAGATACAGTTGACTTTTTCTTCAAAACCCTAATTGTGGTTCAGATGAAATTGAAACTTGTGAATCAAGTTTCTTGGATCAATCCATTGTTGCAAATGGATAAATATGGTGTATTGGAGACCCTAAAATCAGGTCTTGAGGTCTTGGCTCATGTTTTGTCCCAAAAGTCAACTTAGGGGTGAATTAGGTCAAGAAACCCTAATTCCTAATTTTTGATAAATGCATCCCCTGAGGCTAAATTGACTTGATGATTGGGTTCATGAGGTCCCATGGAGTATCTAAAGTTATGCTTTGAAGTATTGGCTCATGCCCAGAGGAAAATATCCACCTGGAGGCCTTGGTCGACCAAAACCCTAATTTGGTGACACTGGCGATCTTGAGGCTTGATCCACTTGGAAGGTAGCAACTTTGTGCTTGATCCTTGATGTGGGAGTCCTCTTGATCCTTTATGGATGTTTGAGAGGTTAGACAAGTTGAAGATCATGTCATTCCTTGATTTATCCTTTGCCTAAAGCTCAAAGAGGGCTTGCAACCCTAATTATTGTTTGTAGTGAATGCTCACCCATCTTTGGGGAGACTGATGAGGCATAATGGTTCATCCATATTGTGATGATGATTTACACAATGATGGGGAATCTTAGTGGTCAAAATTGGGGTATGACAAATGCCCCTATTTAATCTTCTTGGACCCGAAGGCGTGAATGGCGAAGGTATTCAGGCATTTGGGGTGCAAGAGGATTAAATATCGGAATACCCGAAATTTTGATGGTGGTTATGAATGGTAGTTTGCCCATCCGTCTTCTTTTGCTAAGCAATGATACTTAGAAAAGGTAAACTTCCCCTCGATCCTGGTCTTCATCCAAGGAACTGGTCTCAGTTTTCTTTTGAAATAAACTTCCCCTCGATCCTGCTTTCCTACCAAGGAACTGGTCTAACTTTCTGAAATAAACTTCCCCTCAATCCTAGTTTCCTACCAAGGAACTGGTCTAAGTTTCTGAAATAAACCTCCCCTCGATCCTGGTTTCCTACTAAGGAACTGGTCTTAGTTTCTTTTGTCAATAAACTTTCTTGACAAGGGATGCTATTCGTAGCGGTTTTCCTCTAACTTCTCGCCGAATTTTCCTGGGGAGATGCCATTTGATGCAAAAAGTGTTGATGTCAGACTTGCTGGGGAAACCCATTCATCTGAGTTGTAGAGGTGTACAAACTTCTCTGTTGGAGACGCCATTTGTTGATTCTACTAGGGAAAACGAGTCTCTTGAGAGACTGCTTCCGGCTTGGGGATATTACATCATACTTTTCTTCGATATCTTTTCGGAGAAATGCCATACAATGTATCCCAATTTTGAGGTGCTGATGACTTCATTAACATTGACTCTCCTGGAGAGAGAAATCAATGTGTTGCTGAGAGTCTTTAGTTGTGAGGCTTTCTCTGGGGATTTTCCTTAATCCGGGAAAGCGAAGATATCATCTTCCATGATGAAGAGTGACATTTGTCGAAAGTTCTCTGGTCTTTCAGAGGTTCAAGTTATCATAGTGGTTGAGGACCGTCTCCATCCCAGAAATAAACTGGAGAGAGATTACTTAGATGATTCGCCTCCTGACAAGGAAAGAACTGACAACTCGATTGAGAGGACTTCTATCACTAGGGGACAAGACCGATTAGAGTGATAGTGATGCAATATGATTATGAATACAAATCAATAATGCATGATGTATGTATGTATATGCTGACAAAACTGACGCGACATACAGACTAACGAATGAACACGACTAGATACTCGGCCACTGCTGGGGACGAAGAAGTATCGTTCGGTCCAAGATAGCAATTTTGCCTTGCTTAGGAGAAATAGTCCCTGCGGTGAACACCGTTGGTCGGGCTTAGGAGGTAAGAACTCTGCCGAGAATGTCGGACGGAATATTCGCATCCGACACAATTGATCCTTCACTCAGGCACACTGGTTTAGAAGGAGTACTTTGATTCTGCACTTTGAAGCTCAATCGTCTTTGGAGAAGCAATCGATGTTCTTTTGATGTTCAACAGTCAAAAGAATTTTCATCTTTATTTTAAAAGCAGAAAAATTTGACAAGTAAATTCATTTTTTGTTTGTTTCAAGAATCGTTAATCATGTTAAAACGCCGTTCCGTAAAGCTAAAACAAATGAGAATTGCAGACAAAAGCACAAGGGCTCAAATTTTATTGATAGGATGGAAATTAGCCAAATGCGTGATTCCATAGAGTATTTACAAAGTTAGAAAATGGTAATTTAAGGGAAAAGGGCTACATTGAAACATAACGACCGCTATCCTTCTACCAATTTTGAATTCCGGGCATCCTGAGCTTCTGTCGAAGATGACCTTGACTGGAGTTTTCTGATGGATGGCATGACTGCTGCTGAGGGATTTGCCCTCGTTGGACGTATTTACTTGCCATTATCCCTAACTTTTGCCTGGATTGTACTTTGAGATTTCCAATCCACCGGGATGATTTTTTATTGTGTCTCTAATTTTTGCCTAGACCGCCCTTTCGGGTTTTCAATCCACCGAGACGTTTTTTTTAGTTTAGTTTAGGTGAAGTATTTCTTGACTACATCAATATTTGTGGGGTAGGAAAATTCCTCTCCGTCCATGGTTACGAGTCTCAAGGCACCGCCTGAGAAAGCTTTCTTGACCACATAGGGGCCGTCATAATTCGGAGTCCATTTGCCCCGAGAGTCAGTGAGAAATGATTGCATCTTTTTTAGCACAAGGTCTCCTTTTCTGAAGACGCGGGGTCGAACCTTTTTGTCAAACGCCTTCTTCATTCTTTGCTGATACAATTGAACGTGGCATAGAGTCGCTATTCGCTTTTCTTCGATCAGATTCAGTTCGTCGTGTCAACTTTGACACCATTCAGCCTCTGTTAGCTTAGCTTCCATCAATACCCTGATTGATGGGATCTCTACTTCTATGGGGAGCACTGCTTCCATGCCATATACTAGAGAGAAAGGGGTTGCCCCTGTTGAAGTGCGAACAGATGTGCAGTAACCTTGAAGAGCAAAGGGTAGCATCTCGTGCCAATCTTTATAGGTTACGACCATCTTCTGAACAATCTTTTTGATATTCTTGTTAGTCGCTTCTATCGCTCCGTCCATCTTGGGTCGGTAGGGAGATGAGTTATGGAATTCGATCTTGAACTCAGCGCACAACTCTATCATCATCTTATTGTTCAAGTTAGATCCATTATCTGTAATGATCTGGCTTGGAACACCATAACGGCAGATGAGATTATTTTTTATAAAGCGGACCACGACTTATCGGGTCACATTAACATATGACGCTGCTTCGACCCACTTGGTGAAGTAATCAATGGCTACCAGGATGAACCGATGTCCGTTCGAAGCCTTGGGTTCGATCATGCCAATCATGACGATTCCCCATATGGAAAAAGGCCATGGGGAAGAGAGAACTTTGAGATGCGTTGGCGGTACATGAATTTTGTCGGAGTATATCTGACACTTGTGACACCTCCTCATGTACTTGTAGCAGTCGGATTCCATGGTCAACCAGTAGTATCCTGCTCTTAGAATTTTTCTCTCCATTGTGTGTCTATTGGCATGAATGCCAAAGGATCCTTAGTGAATTTCTTTTATCAGCATGTATGCCTCTGGTTTGTCTACACATTGGAGCAAGACCATGTCAAAATTTCTCTTATAGAGTGTATCACCGCTCAGGAAGAAGCTGCTCACTAACCTTCTGAGGGTTTTTCTGTCTTTCCTTTAGTGCCCCAGGTGGGTACTCTTGTTTCTGAAGGAAGCATTTGATATTGTGATACCAAGGTTTGTCGTCGATGACTGCTTCAATTGTGAAGATGTAAGCGGGCCGTTCAAGGCGCATTATGTCGATCTTAGGTAGGTCATTCCATTGACCTACACTAATCATGGAAGAGAGAGTGGCTAATGCATCGGCCATGTGATTCTCTTCACGAGGGATGTGATGAAACTCGATTCTGTTGAAGAATGGTAACAACCTTCTCGCGTAGTCTTTGTAAGGAATCAGTCCTGATTGGTATGTCTTCCAATCTCCTTTGATCTGATTGATAACCAGGGTTGAGTCTCCGTACACATCCAAGTTCTTAATCCTTAAGTCAATCACTTCTTCGAGACCCATGATACAAGCTTCATATTCGGCCTCGTTGTTTGTACACTTGAATGTTAGTTTGGTGGTGAAAGGAATGTGGGTACCCTGAGGTCATATGATGATTGCTCCAATTCCATTTCCGTAATGATTGACAGCTCGATCAAAGATAAGTCCCCATTGGGAACCTGGTTCTGGCCCTTCACTGGGTAGTGGCTCATCGCAATCTTTCATTTTCAAGTACATGACATCTTCGTCTGGGAATTCAAACCCGACTTATTCCTGATCGTCAATCGGTTGATGAGCCAAATGATCGGCTAAAATACTTCCCTTAACAACTTTCTGAGCGTGGTACTCGATGTTGTATTCTGATAACAACATCTGCCAACGGGCAATTCTTCCTGTGAGAGCAGGTTTTTCAAAGACGTACTTGATTGGATCCATCTCTGAGATTAACTAACTAATGTGACGAATCATATACTGGCGAAGATGTTTGGCTGCCCAAGCCAGAGCACAACAAGTTTTCTCAAGCATAGTGTACCGAGTCTCGCAGTCGGTAAATTTCTTGCTCAAATAGTAAATGGCAAACTCTTTCCTTTTGGTTTCGTCTTGTTGACTAAGTACACAGCCCATGGAGTCTTCCAAGACTGTTAAATAGATGATCAGTGGTCTTCCTTCCACTGGAGGTGACAGGATAGGTGGGTTCAACAGATACTCTTTGATACTGTCGAAGGCAGTTTGGCAATCTTCTGTCCAAACGCAGTCCTGGTTCTTTTTAAGTAATTTGAAAATCGGCGCGCATGTCGCGGTCATAAGGAATATAAATCTGGAAATGTAGTTCAAACGTCCCAAGAATCCCCTGACTTGTTTTTCAGTTTTCAGAGAAGGCATTTCTTGAATGGCCTTGACCTTGTCAGGATCAACCTCAATTCCCTTCAGGCTGACGATGAACCCTAAAAGTTTCCCCGACCGGACACCGAATGTGCATTTATTGGGATTCAAGCGGAGTTTGTACTTTCTCAACCGCTCGAATAGTTTTGACAGGTGGGTCACATGCTCCTCTTCTATCTTAGATTTGGAAATCATATCATCGACATATACCTCGACTTCCTTGTGTATCATGTCATGAAACAGAGTAGTCATGGCCCGTTGATAGGTTGCCCCGACGTTCTTTAAACCGAACGACATTACCTTGTAACAAAAAATACCCCATGGGGTAATGAACAAAGTTTTCTCCATGTATTTCGGCGCCATTTTTATCTGATTATAGCCCGAGAATCCATCCATAAAGGAGAATACTTTGAACTTTGTTGTACTGTCTACCAGCATGTCAATGTGTGGTAAGGGAAAGTCATCCTTTGGGCTAGCCTTGTTTAAGTCCCTGTAATCTACACACATTCTGACCTTTCCGTCCTTTTTTGGAACGGGTACTATGTTGGCTAGCCATTAAGGATATTCTGACGTGGCGAGGAAACCCGCGTCAATCTGTTTCTGTACTTCTTCCTTGATTTTGATGGCCATGTCCGGGTGAGTTCTTCTCAACCTTTGTTTTACTGGCGGACATTCCGATCTCAACGGTAAGTGATGTTCCACGATGCTGGTATCCAACCCTAGCATGTCCTGATAGGACCAAGCAAATACATCGGGGAATTCTTTGAGGAGATTTATCAAACTTTCTTTGACAGCCGGATTGAGCAGTGCTCTAATCTTGACCTCTTTTCTCTCTTCTTCAGAACCCAACTTGACTGTTTCCAACGGCTCTTTGTGAGGTCCAATGGACCTTTCCTCCTGTCTGAGTAGTCGTGAGATCTCTTCTGGAATTTCGTTGTCAACTTCTTTTTCAACCCCAAATACCGGGAATTCAAGGTTGGGAGAAGGCATTGGATAGTATGTTTCAACAGGGTTTAAAACAAGCAATTTGCATGACATGATGATTGTTTTTAGAAGAGATAGAGAGAATACAAGAGTGTGTGCAGTGTATTTTCTTTGGAAAACTGCTTATTTTTATTATTGAATTGTTTTTTAGGATTACCATTTTCTGAAAAAGCGAAAAGAGAAAACATCAACAAATGCGGAAATTACAGAACGACGTTATTTTATTTATGATTTGGTCAATTCTTGAAACTACAGCCCTATGAAACAAAACTCTATCGCTTTGGGCAAAGCGAAGAGGTATATTTACAGAAAGTGAGCCCTATCAAAACAATTGTTTCACCTGGGCAGGGTGAAAGGTTAAGATAAAGTCAGGCACATTCTTTCTTGATTTGTCTTCAGAAATAACGTGGATTTCTGGTGGAGCAGGATCGTTGGAATCTGTTTCCCAAGCAGAGTTGTCGTAGACGAACTCTTCTATCATATCTCACATAGTATTTGTACTCTCAGGTAAATCTTCCCATCCAGTTGGTTGGATGTCTCCGAGCCTGATACGAGAGCTCTCAGGAGCGGTGTACTTGACCAAGTAGTCGTACTTGCCACTTGGTTGTGTTAATGTGTCCCACACTTCTTTGGAACTGGAGGAGTCATCCCTTTCGATGACGTTGACCTCGGGAAAAGCATAGTTGATGAATTCTAGTCCTGCAAGCTTTGCAAATTCATCGTCGTGCTAGATATTTTCAGAATGCCCGGAGTGTTGATCCCATGACATGGTGGGGATGCAGGTATTCTTTTCAATGATGCCCAAGTCTCCTGGGTACGGCTGCTAGATAGGCAGGCCATCCATTGGGCCATAATAGTCCTGGTCAAAGTTGTCTTTCATTAGAGTGTCCTCCTCTAATGAATTTGGTGGAGCACGGCTTCCTTCCGGATCAAAATCTCCGTATATCATTCTGACATCTGACCTGGTGTAACACCCCAAAATTTGCCTTGCTGCTTTTGACTAACTGGTTTATGTTTCTTTGCATTTCTTGCATTAGAATTTGTGCATAACATGGTTCTTGGCCTGGGGTCAAGGTACTTGGCCCATATTCTCAAGTCTCAAGCCTCAAGGAGGTTTGAGGAGTTCATCATATCTTCATAAGATCAAGATTGGCAAGAATCTTTCTCTCCTAATCAGAGGGACCAATTAGGGTTTTGACCCAAAGGACTTCTTGGAGGGCTTTTTGGATTCAAGCATGTTCTTATGGCATTCCATATGCTCACAAGTGTTCATGGAGGGAGACTTGGCTAATGGTTCATGGGGAAGAATGTTCAGTGGATCAGTTGCTTGTGAACCAAGAAAAGTCAATTGTAAAGGAGAAAGTCAACTGTGGAATTTTGAGGTTCTTTTCATGGTTTTCAAGGTCTCACATCCTCATATGGTCTTCAATTGTCAAGATTCATTCCATTCATCAGGGATCAAGAGTTTGTGCAAAAGTTACTAAATTTGGAAAATGACCTATAATGAGAACTTTCCATTTTTTGTAATTTTTCCACTACATTCAACTTGACTTTTCATCATCAAGGAAGCTCCAAATGAATTTTCCTCCAACATGAAAGTTGAAGATATTTCTCTCTCATTTCCAAAAAGTACTATAACATCTCCATATCATTTGTGGAACTCTAGTTATGGTCAAAACAATGCAAGGTGCATTTTGATGGTTTTCCATGTACCATGTTTTTCACCTTTTGCATTTTGGAACAAAGGGACTTGTAATGTTTCCAATTGCTTCAAGTCATGTTATATCATCAAAGTACACCTCATTTGGATCACATTTGGCCTTTGAATCAAGTCATTCCACGCCATATTCATCATTTATTCAACAAAGTGCATTTTTGCAAGATGATTCATATCTCACAAATTGGACCATTTCAAGGCCCAATTCCAATCCATTTGTCAGCAAGGAGTGTGTGAGGTATTCATGAGAGAAAGCATGAGTTGGCACGTGAGAATTAGTGGCTTGAACACAAATTGCATTTTGGCAAAATCACTCTAAACTCCTTAATCAAGGGTTTAACCAATGGCTAATCATAATCAGGGGAATAACCAAGAGTATATAAGCTAACCCATACCCTCATTGCTAGGTCATGCACTGATTTTGGCTCAGAATTCCATTTTTCATCTCACACCTTCTCCTCTTCGATTCTCTCAACTCATAAGAGCTTTTCACAAAATTCTTTCACATTCTGAATCATTGGACTCCATAGAACACAAATCTACCATCATCTGAAGCTCATATCAAGGATATCATAGGGTTCGAATTTGGAAACTTCTTCTTCAAAACTCAAGATCTAGGTCAGATTCAAGCTCTGATTGCATTTATTTTACAATTAGAGACTGCTGAGGCGTGATCTGGAGCTTACAGACGGTTTTCTAGGAGTATTTTGAGCTCTTCAAGATCTCAGGTTAGTGGTGATTTCATGCTCTTAGAACTTGAATTTTAAGTGTGCATAATGATCTATGAAGTTCATTGAGCATGATGATCTATTTTATTTTGATTTTGGACGTGTGGATTGTGTGTATTTTGAGTTTGAAGTTTTGGATCTAAACTTTCTTTTGTTCGATTTGCTTTATGTGTTGATTGTTTGATGAAATGGTTTGCATATTTGAAATCCTCGTTGAAATCTGGTTCGAATGGTATATTCATGAGCAATTTCTGGAAAAATATATGTTGCAGCTCACCGGAGAGGGTGACCGGAGCCCTGGCTCCGGCGTCTGGTTTTATTTTCCGGCCAGCCAAGGTTTTGTGAAGAAGACACAATCCTGACCGTTGATGTGTTTGATCTAATGGTCCTTGTGTTGCCACATTGATTTAAATTCTGATTTTATTTTATTGGTTGTGTGTTTGTTACCCCATGCTTGTTATCATGTGCCATTCAATCCTGATCACTCATCTTGATTACTATTTGTTTTATTAACTGATTCGTATGCGTAGGATGAATCTTGTGGATGAGATGGTGCCAACGAATTAAAATTTGCATGTGCCTGTCACGTGGGTTTCTATTGTGTTCTGGGTGTTTAAATATGCACGCGTGTATGTTGGTTATGGTGTGCTTGGTGATCTGTGCCTTCCATCTTGTTGACTTGCTGATTGTGTTGACTGTTGGTGTGCGTTGGATTGATTGTGTGGTCTTGATTAAATCTGATGTTTGACTGAATTCCATGTGCTCCATGTTTGACTTCGCTGGTGGACTTTTTGGACTGAGCTTGATAATTGCACCCCTCCTTTGAGCCCATTTGCCTTTCTAACGTGATCTTTCTTGCTTGTTGCACCCCCTGGTTTTTATTTCTTCATTTTATTTTCATTTAATTGTTGCATTTGCTTTTTAATTCTTAAAAATAGTTTTGAGCATAAAAAAATTATGAAAAAAATCATGAAGCATCTTTTTAGTTTTATAAAATTTTTCCAAATTTTATTTTCCTATTTTATTTTATTTTTGATGTCTGAATTAATTATGTGATTATTTTCTTTGTGAATTGTTTCATATATGCACACTTCAACTTGCTGATTTTGTTTCTCTTCATCTATAAAACATTTTGAGTTCATTCTTTTTGCATTGTTTCATTAGCATGTTGAAGTGCATAAAAACATTTTTCTCATATTTTTAAATTCTGTTCATATTGCATTTTGGTCCCTTTCTTTTACATATTAGTTCATAATTCCTTTGTGACTTTGCATGATTGATTGAAGGCCTTATCTTGTGAATTTTTGCATGAATTTTTGACATGATGTTTGCTTCTGGTTGAGGTGTTTTAAGAATTAATTTGGTAATTTCTGAAGATGTTTTGCTAATTGTTTGATTGCTCCTTGTTTGAGGTCTTATGGTGTGCACATCTTTGAGCATGTTTGATTACTTGTTTGAGAAGGCACTTGTGCCATTGTTTGGGATTGTTTCTTTGACTTCATAAACCATGTTTGAATCATTATAAGTCATATGATTGTCATTATAGGTAATTGGTATGAGGTTGTTGCATATTTTGTGCACATGTTCAATGTTTGATTTACATGCCTCTTTTGACTTATCTTTTCACTTCTTCTCATCTATGCCTCTCCTTGGTTTGTGTTTGGTTTGTGTATGCCATGCCATATCAATTATTTGCATATCATTTGATGTTTGTTTCTATCCTTGAAGCTTTGTATTCCTGTCACATGTTATTCATGTTCCATGTTGCATCCTTTAACATGTTCCATTTACATGCTTCATTCTTCTTCTTCTAATGGATCTTAATTTTGGATACTTGCTTGTATGCCTTGTGTGACACTTGTATAACATGTTTAGGCACATGTTTAGGTCATCCACATTCTGACTTGGATATTATTTGAAGCATTCTTGCATGATCATCTTGCATAACCACTCATTCTTCTTCTATTCCTTCTTTGATGACTTTCTTGGATGTTTTGCCACTTGTTTGCATTCTCTTTGCTTGAGTTTGTTTGGTATACATTATGAGTCACCCCTAAGGTGTATATTCTGACTTGGATGAGTTTCATTTGGTTGTACCTTGTTTGGGCTTCATTTGTATTATTGTTGCTTATGTTTGTTTTTGCTAACCATGTAGGGGCTAATGGTAAGTGAATGGGATGTGGATGTTTATCCACATTATAACTTCTCCTTTCTCTTTTAAGCTTTCATACTTGTGTTTGCTTTAGCATTTAGGATGCTTCTCCCCTATCTCTCTCACTATTTTCATCCCTTGAGTCTCAAGACTTGATTAAGTCTTGGATTCTTTTCCCTTTAGAGCTACCTAGTCCAACTTAATTTTGATTAAGCTTGGAGTAGGATTAGCATTAGGTTTTTAGGTAGTCGTCTCTCCTAAACCTCACTAACCATATGACATCCATGCATGATAACATTAGGACTCTTAGTTTCCCTTTAGAGTTTCCTTTGTGTCGTCTCTCTTCTCATCTCAAAACTCCTTCAAAACACGTAATAAAAGTTAACGTGTATTGCACTTGAGCCTTCTATGTGGGAAGTGGGGAGTGAGGGGCTTCCTCTCATTCTTCTAGGATACCTAGTGTACGTCCTGTTGGGGACGATGCGCGAAGTATTTGTTCCTATATTTAAGACTTGGGTTCAATGCAAGTTACGAAACAACTTAAGAGACACTTCTGTCTAAAAAACACAAAACCAATTCAAATCTTTTTGTCCTTCGAGATTGTTGGGTTTCAAACTTCTTTTTTTAGAAAAGAGCTCGTCGCTCACGTAAAAAACACTTACCCATCCGTGGTCGTACCCACGAACTACATCAGCTCTGATTCCTCTCTCTCGTCCGATTGAGGATATGTAGGCACAAGACAACGATTGTCTTGGCGAGCAACCTTCCCCCACAGTTCCCGTCCGAACTACGTTGACTCTGACTTTCCGATTGCACTGAGGGAGTACGTAGGCCTAGGACAACGATAACATCCTATCGAGTCACTTCTTTTCTCTTTTCTTCTTCGGTTCTCCATTCTTTCCGTTCTCGTTTCTTCTCCGGTCCAGTAGCAGTGGAGCTCCAGACGACGACACCCCTTGATGCAGACAACAAGCGTGGATCCCGTCGAGTACGATGGACGTGTTGGGTGCTAACACCTTCCCTTCGCGTAACCGACTCCCGTACCCGTTTCTCTTGGTCATGAGACCATGCTCTTTCCTGTTCTCTTCAAGTTTATGCAGTGTTTCCTTTCCCTCTCTCAGGATAAATACACATTGCTGGCGACTCTGTATTTTCTGCGCCACTCTCGCGTTTGTACCGTTGGATGCGAATCTTTCGGGAGCGACAGCTGGCGACTCTGCTGGGTACTGGTTGACCTCTTGCTGGTCCATCCCCTTTAGCGAGTCGATCCTAGCGCTTGTCTGTTTATTTTCTTTGGGTGTTTGTTTTTGTGGTGCTTTGCTTTGTTGTATATTACTATATTTGCTATGTTATTTGCTTTATTGTTTTTACAGCTTTTATAGCATTGCATTTTCATTTTATTACTGTCATACTGGATATTGTTGTGTTGTGCTGGCTGGTTTTCTGTTTGACGGGTTGAGATGTTCTGAGAGATAAGACCACTACCCAGGCTTGAGCATACACACAGGTTTTAGAGTGGATAGTCGTGACGCTTGCATGGGGGTGGCCATGTATTGTCGTTCATGAGACCCACAACCAGACGAGGTTCTATCAGGAGCTACCTGCTACTGTTCGTTGGTACAGGCCAGTAGGTATTCTCTTGAGGGATTGTCGACTCTGGAGACCATTCCTGAGGACTCAGTTGCGGCACTCCTCCCGTGATGTGACAGTGGCAGACCACGTTCTGTGGCAAACCCATTGCACATTCTCGATCCGAGGACCCAATGCTGAGAACTTGCTATAGGTTTTCCTTTTGAGGTGAATCAGTGGACGACCTCTTTGATTGGCGGTAGCGTTGTATCCTTCGGGCTGAATGTGCTATTGCTTCTCAAACCTCCGAAGCTGGGGATCTTTCATTTTTGTGAATCAGTTGAGGCCTCCTCGATTGGTGATGATGCCAAACCAGAAGTGGTGAACGTATCATCATTTCTCGACCTGAGAGCCTGGGATACTGAGGATCTTAGTACCCTCGTGTGAGAGGGGCGGGTTGTTTACATGTTTGCAGGTAACCGTGACCTTCTACCTACCCGGTATTTTTGGGTTCTTTGTCTCTACAGCCATATCAGTGTGGTTATTCTGTTTTTCCCGGTTTGACTCAAGAGTTTGTACAGAGCCTCAAGATTGTTCAGCCAGTTCAGCACAGATGCTTAATGCATTGATCCCATGCTTTGTATTGCATTTCATTTTTTTCTCTGACATTCATATTTTTGCATTTCCAGGTTGTATCTGAATCTGTGATTCCAGTCAGAGGGCAGTATTAGGGATGGATGTTCCAAGAGGTAAGAAGGATATTATTATCTACAAGTTTCTCAAGCCAGCAATAGGTCCTCTCACTATCCTAAAGGGAATGGCGAGTCCTAAAGTATTGAATGCTTTCGCGGAGAAGTATGGATGGATTCTGTCTTTTGTTCGCAACATTGACGGTTATGAGTTTTGGGGTCTTCATACGCTGATGCAGTTCTATGACCCTCCGCTGAGATGTTTCTTGTTCCCAGATTATTTGTTAGCGCCTACCTTGGAGGAATATTCTAACATGCTAGGGATTGCTATCAAGGAAGTTCCTCCCTTCTTTGGTTCAAAAGAAGATCTGGATTGTGGGAAATTGGTCGGCGCTCTTTATTTGAGCAAGTCAGAGTTAGAAGCCAACATTTCCAACAAAGTAAGGATTCGTGGTTTCAAGTTGGGGTATCTAACGAAGAGGGCTCAGAAAGCAGCTGAAGATAAAGAGTGGATTGTTTTCAATGCACTGCTAGCTCTTTGTGTTTATGGTATTGTGTTGTTCCCCAATGAGCCTGATTTTGTTGATGAAGATGCTATCAGGATATTCATGATGGGGAATCATGTGCCAACCCTGTTGGGAGATCTCCATTATGCCTTATACAACAGGAATGAAAAGAAGAGAGGAAGGATGGTTCATTGATGCGCTCCATTGTTTTATAAATGGTTCGCAAGTCGTCTACCTCAATCTGGTGCTTTTGTTGATTCTAAGGATTCTCTAGAGTGGAGTCAGCACCTGATGGGATTGGTCAGTAAAAACATCGTGTGGATAAATCAAGGATTGCTTGGCAAGGATATCATTCACAGTTGTGGTAAGTACCCTAATGTGCCTTTGATAGGGAGGAATGGAGGAATTAACTATAACCCTTCCTTGGCTGTCAGACAGTTTGGTTATGCTCTGGTAGGTCCGCCTGTTAAGAGAGATGTGGAAGAATCATTGTATTTTCACTCATCTGAAGGATTGGAGGAGGTGCAGAGAGCTTCTGAAGCTTGGGGTAGTATACTGAAGAAAGGCAAGGCCGTTCTGGGCAAACCTAACAATCAGACTTTCCTTCCTTATGTGGATTGGATAAAACAGAGAGTTGAGGAGTGCTACTTGCCTTTTGATCGAGCACCTATGTTGTACCCAGAAAGTGTGGAGGAAAGACTTACTGTGCCTATTGAAGTGTTCAACAAGCAACAGAAGTTGGTGCACGAATTGAGAGCAGAGAATTATGGTATGAGTAGTCAGTTGCAAGGAGTTTTGCAAGATAACTTAGAGCTGAAGTGGCAGGTCAAAGAGTCAACTGAGCGTTTGAAGAAGACGGAAAATGATCTGGATAGCAGAATTCAGCATTTCAAGAAGATTAGCATGGCAGCAGAGATATCCAGCAAAACCACCAGGACAACTAAGAAGCTTTTGGCTAAGACTGAAACCGAATGTGGTGCTTATCAAGAGATGTGGAGTGAGGTCCAAGTCGAAAACGAGGGATTAAACAAGGAGCTGCAAAAGGCGAAAGAAAAAGGGAAGCATTTCTTCAACAAGTGGAAGGAATCCCAAAAGGAGATTGAAGAGCTCAAATTACAAGCTGGAATCAAGAAGGTGAGACATGAAGGTAGCAACGCTGAAGAGTAGATTGCAACGCTGAACCAAGAGATTGCGAAGAGAAACAGGTTAATCAAAGAGCTAATCACACGACCGGCACATCCTGACACTCTAAATCTTCTGGAAGAAGTGGAGGCTAGTCTGTTTGGGGTAGAATTGTAGTTGTTGTGTATCTGTTCTTTTTTTGTGGTTACCATCAGGATTGTTGATGGAATCACCGCTGGTTACAATTGACTTTGTATGAATTCTTCCATCTTGATAATAGAATGTTTGATTCAGATATTTATGCCTTGGTAGTTTTTATTTGGATTGTGGCTTGTTTCCTTGGTTTAATTCTGCGGTATTGCTGGGTTCGGATTTATTTTCCGATGAGGTGTCCAATCCCTGGCCCCGGTTTCAAAGATTGGAATCGAAGGATATACCTTGGAAATGTTTAAATATGTTTGTTTGCATCTTTGCATTCGCATTTGCATAATCATCATTTTTGCATAGCAGGTTATCTTGGGCTCTCTGGTTTTCTTATGCTCTCTCTTTTTTTTCAGTCAGGATTGATCAACCAACTCATCGGTATTCTACCAGGCTTAATCAAAGCAGAGTGATGGACAAAGTTCAGGCAGATATGGCAGCTATGCAAGCTCGCATCGATCAATTCATGGAGATGATGCAGGGTGTGGTGCAAAGTCAGAATGAATTCAGAACTCTGGTTCAGCCTTTGGTGTCGCAGGTTGATGAAATGGTATCTTACACGGTGGTTTTCTTAATCGTGTTATTCCTCTGGGCGGAGGTGGTGCTGGTATCAACATTCATATCAATGGTGCTGGTGGACAGGGTGGTATTCCTTCAGTGGTCGGAGAGGGAAGTACTGTTCGAGCTATCCATGGCCCTCGTATTGATGATCAACAGGATGATGTTTTTTCAGTCAGAAGCTTGGACGCTGGCCTACCTGTGGTCAGTGATGAAAGGATCCGTTTGATTGAGGCGCAATTGAAGGGGGTTGTGAAACAGGATAATCTGGGAATAGATTTGGACGACTTAGGGTTGGTCCCTGATATTGTCATTCTGCACAAGATTCAGATTCCTACACTGGAAAAGTATAATGGTTCTACTTGTTCGAGAACCCATATAAAAGCTTATACCAGGAAGATGGCTGCCCACGCCAAGGATGAAAAACTAATGATGCACTTTTTCCAAGACAACTTGTCTGGCGCGTCTTTGGAATGGTATATGGCGCTGGAGAGTAAAGATGTTCGTACTTGGAGAGAGTTAGCTGCAGCTTTTATCAAGCATTACCAGTACAACACTGTCATGGCTCCCAACCGAACTCAATTGTTGAGCATGTCCCAGAAAAGTGATGAAAGTTTCAAAGAATATGCGCAAAGGTGGCACGAATTGGCGGCTAGGGTACAACCACCAATGCTAGAAAAAGAGATGTTGGACATGTTTATGGACACACTACCTAAGCACTATTATGAGAAGCTACTGCCTTGTTCTCTAGGCAGGTTTGCAGATGTGATTGCTATCGGACAGAAGGTAGAGGTTGGAATTAAGGCTTGAAAAATTTCTAGTGATGACAGATTGTCTTCCGTACATGGCAAGAAGCCATTTGATGGTTATAAGAAGAAAGGAGAGGCCAACGCTGTATCATCTCACAGGGGAAAGGGGAAACATCGTCAGGGCAATAGTCAACAAGTAGCATCGGTAACTATCCCAGCAACGGTACCTCCACCACAGCAACAGAGAAATAATGCTAATCAGAATAGGCAGCAGGGTCAGTATCAGAACAGACAAAGAAATGCAGAGAGGCATTTTGATCAACCCCCAATGTCGTATGCACAGTTGTTGCAACATTTTCTACAGTTACGTCTAGTTGAGCTCCGTACCCTGGCTCCACCAACAGGGGAACTCCCACGAGGCTACGATGCTAACGCACACTGCGATTTTCATTCTGGTGCTCCAAGGCACACTGTGGAGAAGTGTAGGGCATTTCATCACAAGGTGCAAGACCTTGTAGACTCCAAGGCTATCAATTTCTCGAATGTTGGGTCCAATGTTATTCAAAACCCTATGCCTGATCACAATGGGCCAAAGGTGAATGCGATAATTGAAGAATGTAAAGCTTTGAATTTAATCATGGATGTTGAGGAGCTGAAGACTCTGTTGGCTGTGGTTAAAAACAGGTTATTGAAGGGTGGCGTCTATCCGGGTTGTGATGAGGACTGCTCAGATTGTTTGACAAAGGTTAATGGTTGTGATTCGTTGAAGATGGGTATCCAGAGTATGATTAATGAGGGTTGCTTACAGTTTGATAGAGGTAATCAACAAGAGGAGGTTGTTAGTGGGAAGGTTGCTACTATCACCATTCCGTTCAAAACTATTACTATTTCAGGTCCGGCAAGGCCACCTCCAGTCATTATCACCAGGGCTGGGCCCATCCCGTATGAAAGTTCTAAGGCTATTCCTTGGAATTACGGTGCAGAGGTGTTTGTCAATGGACAAAAGCAGGAATTAATGAATACTTCACTAGTAAGTTCTAGTTCAGAAGTTAAAGTTGAGACTGATGCTATAACGAGAAGTGGTAGAGTGCTTACTCCTGTTAATGATCAACCCAGTACTTCTAGGCAAGATAGGGAAAACAGGCAGTGGATGGTTTTGTTCAGACTCAAGTGGTTATTGATTCTAAAATAAAGCCTGTTGATGATGCTTTTTCTGAAAATGTTGAGGAATTTATGAGACTCATCCGGAGAAGTGATTATAAGATCGTGGACCAGTTACATCAGACCCCGTCCAAGATCTCTATTCTGTCTTTGCTCTTGTGTTCTGAGGCTCACAGGAATGCTCTTCTGAAAGTCTTGAATGCAGCTTACGTTCCTCAAGAAATATCTGTCAATCAGCTGGAAGGGGTTGTAGCACATGTGAACGCTGGCAATGGCTTGGGTTTCACAGATCTTGACTTGACTACTGCTGGCAGGAATCATAACAATGCCCTGCATATTTCGATTGAGTGTCGTGGTTCACTGATGTCACATGTATTGGTTGATACCGGATCATCGTTGAATGTATTGCCCAAGAAAGCGTTAATGAAGTTGGATACCCGGGGACTTATTTGTACACCAAGTGACTTGGTGGTGCGAGCTTTTGATGGCTCGAAGAGATCTGTCTTTGGTGAGATTGTGCTTCCGATCAAGGTTGGACCGGAAGTTTTTGATGCAACATTTTATATAATGGATATTCAGCCAGCGTACAACTGTTTATTGGGTCGTCCTTGGACCCATGGTACAGGCGCTGTAACCTCCACTTTGCATAAAAAACTGAAATACGTCGTTGATGGTCATGTAGTGACAGTGTGCGGAGAAGAAGACATAATGATTAGTCAACTGTCAACCTTCAAATACGTGGAGGTGGATGGTGAAATCCATGAGACTTTGTGTCATGGGTTTGAAAAGGTGAAGGTCTCTGAAGAGGTTGTCCAGTCTGAGACTACAGAGCAATCTGCAGTAGCAAATCAACCTGAGGTTTCTATGTCTTCGTTTAAAGACGCCAAGGCTGTGGTTGAAGTTGGTAGCTCACAAAGGTGGGGCCAGGTGGTTGAAGTTCAGGAGAAGAGGGATACTTATGGATTGGGATACAAGCCATCCAGGAGGGACGGGGATCCTCCCAAATTTTATGGCCCAGTCCGTTTCACTAGTGCCGGTGTTTTCTTCGACAGGGTTAATGCCATTGAGGAAGAAGGGGACAGTGATTGTGACATGGATAGCTGGATCCGTCCTTGCGTCCCAGGAGAAAGCCTGTGCAACTGGTCTTCCGAGAGAGTCATTCAAGTGACTGGCTTCGAGTAATTGCTTTGTTTTCCTATTATGTTAATCCTGCGTTCTGCCCAAGACGTAATGATTTTATTTGTAGGGCTTTTAACTGTTGCATGTTTTGCTTTATCATCAATAAAGGACTTTTCACACTCAAATATTTTGATCCCTGTCTTTCTGTTTTTTATTTTTATGCATTAAAAACCCACATCAAAATGGCAATGTGTTTCTTTTGTTGCATACATAGTAAAACATACCTCATCAATCATGCAGGTCTTTTTGTTCAGATGACACCGATCATGACTCAGCTATAGCTTGGTATGACTTTGACAATCCAATCTATCAGGCTGAAGAAGAGATTGACGGAGATTGTGAACTGCCCAAAGAGTTGGCCAGATTGTTGAAGCAAGAGGAGAGAGTCATCTTACCTCATCAGGAGGAAATTGAGATTGTGAATCTGGGAACCGAGGACGCCAGAAATGAAGTAAGGATATGGGCTGCATTGGAAGACAGTGTCAAGGGAAGATTGATTGAAATGCTCCGAGAGTATGTGGACATCTTCGCCTGGTCTTACCAAGACATGCCTGGGCTCGATACTGATATTGTTGTACACTGGCTACCACTTAAAGAAGGTTGTGCTCTGGTCAAGCAGAAGTTGCAAAGAACTAAACCTGAGATGTCTGTCAAAATCAAGGAAGAGGTTTAGAAACAGCTAGATGTCGGTTTTCTTGCCGTAACAAATTATCCTCCATGGGTTGCTAACATCGTGCCTGTACCTAAGAAGGATGGGAAGGTCAGGATGTGTGTTGATTACAGGGATTTGAACAGAGCAAGCCCAAAGGATGATTTCCCGCTCCCTCACATTGACGTGTTAGTTGACAATACTGCTCAATATTCTGTGTTTTCCTTCATGGATGGCTTCTCTGGGTATAACCAAATCAAGATGGCCCCAGAGGACATGGAGAAGACAACATTCATAACACTGTGGGGAACTTTCTGCTACAAAGTGATGCCCTTTGGATTGAAAAATGCATGGGCAACTTACCAGCGGGCGATGGTGACTCTTTTTCATGATATGATTCACAAAGAGATCGAAGTCTATGTTGATGACATGATTGCGAAGTCACAGACGGAAGAAGAACATCTGGTGAATCTTCAGAAGCTATTTGAAAGATTAAGAAAATTCAGACTGAGGTTGAATCCAAACAAGTGCACCTTCGGGGTGAGATCAGGAAAATTGATGGGGTTTATTGTTAGTGAAAAAGGTATCGAGGTTGATCCTGCAAAGGTAAAAGCCATACAAGAAATGCCTGTGCCGAAAACAGAAAAAGAGGTTCGTGGTTTCTTGGGGAGATTAAACTACATTGCTAGGTTCATCTCACACCTCACAGCCACGTGTGAACCAATCTTCAAGTTGCTAAGAAAAGATCAAGTGGTCAGGTGGAATGAAAATTGTCAAAAGGCATTTGAAAAGATAAAAGAATACTTGCAGGAACCTCCGGTCCTTATGCCGCCAGTGCCAGGAAGACCTTTGATTATGTATCTCACGGTTCTTGAGAAATCAATGGGTTGTGTGCTCGGTCAACAAGACGAGTCAGGTAGAAAAGAGCATGCCATCTACTACTTGAGTAAAAAGTTTACTGATTGTGAGTCAAGGTACTCGATGCTGGAGAAAACATGTTGTGCACTCGCTTGGGCCGCTAAGCGTTTGAGGTAGTATATGTTAAACCATACAACCCTATTGATTTCGAAGATGGATCCGATCAAGTATGTGTTTGAAAAGCAGGCGCTTTCTGGTATAATAGCCCGTTGGCAGATGGTTCTGACAGAATAAGATATTCAGTATGTTTCCCAAAAAGCCATTAAGGGAAGTGTTTTGTCAGAATATCTTGCCGAACAGCCAATTGAGGATTATCAACCGATGAAGTTTGAATTTTCGGATGAGCATATCATGTATCTGAAGATGAAGGATTGTGAAGAACCTTTGCCTGATGAAGGACCTGAGATTGGATCTTAGGGGAAGATGGTTTTTGATGGGGCTGTTAATTCATATGGTAACGGAATCGGGGCAATCATTACAACTCCACAGGGTTCTCATATACCCTTTACTGCCCGATTAGCATTCATATGCACCAAAAATGAGGCGGAGTATGAAGCATGCATCATGGGGTTAGAAGAAGCAATTGATTTGAGAATCAAGAACCTCGATGTTTATGTGATTCTGCGTTGGTGGTTAATCAGATTACAGGTGAATGAGAGACTCGTCAAGCGAATCTTGTTCCGTATAACAACTATGCCAGAAGATTGTTACCATTCTTTGACAGAGTGGACTTCCATCACATTCCCGGGATAGAGAATCAGATGGCCGATGCCTTGGCCACGTTGTCATCAATGTATCGAGTGAATCTTTGGAATGAAGCTCCTTCAATCAGAATCATGCGCTTGGACAGGCCTGCTTTTGTATTTGCAGTTGAAGAGGTATCAGATGGCAAGCCTTGGTATCATGACATCAAAGTCTTCTTGAAGAGTCAAGAATACCCAGATGGGGCATCTTCCAAGGATAAAAAGACATTGAGGAGGTTATCAGGAAACTTCTTTTTGAACAAAGACGATGTGTTGTACAAGAGAAACTTTGACATGGTCTTGCTACGTTGTGTTGATGAACACGAGGCAGGCCTGTTAATGGAAGAGGTTCACGAAGGTTCCTTCGGTACTCATGCCAATGGGCATGCTATGGCAAGAAAATTGTTGAGAGCGGGGTATTACTGGATGACTATGTACTCTGATTGTTTCAAATACGCCCAGAAATGTCATAAATGCCAGATTTATGCTGACAAGGTGCACGTACCGCCTACTCCTCTGAATGTTTTGTCGTCACCGTGGCCTTTTGCCATGTGGGGCATTGACATGATTGGAAAGATCGAGCCGACCGCTTCGAATGGACATCGTTTCATCCTGGTGGCTATTGATTATTTCACGAAGTGGGTAGAAGCAGCATCGTATGCCAGCGTCACCAGACAAGTAGTGGCCCGATTTATTAAGAAGGACATCATCTGTCGGTATGGAGTCCCGGAGAGAATCATTACTGACAATGGTTCGAACTTGAACAATAAGATGATGAAGAAGCTATACCAGAGCTTTAAGATCGAACATCACAATTCTTCTCCTTACCGCCCGAAGATGATGGGACTGTTGAAGCGGCAAATAAGAACATAAAGAAGATTGTGTTGACATACAAATACTGGCATGAGATGTTGCCTTACGCTTTGCACGGTTATCGTACTTCGGTACGCACATCAACTGGGGTAACTCCTTTCTCACTGGTGTATGGTATGGAAGTAGTCATGCCATTAGAAGTTGAGATTCCTTCTTTGAGAATTCTGACAGACGTGAAGCTTGATGAAGCTGAGTGGGTGCGTTCCCGGCTGAATGAACTGAACCTCATTGAAGAGAAGAGATTGAAAGCCATTGCGCATAGCCAGTTGTATCAGAGCAGGATGAAGAAAGCATTTGATCAGAAAGTGCGTCCTCAGTGTTTTCAAGCTGGTGAATTAGTTCTGAAAAGGATCATTCCTCCTCAAACAGATCACAGGGGCAAGTGGACTCCAAATTACGAAGGGCCATATGTAGTAAGACAGGTTTTCTCCGGTGGAGCCTTATTACTTTTAACTATGGATGGCGAAGATTTTACGTCCCCTGTGAACGCGGATGTAGTCAAAAAATACTTTGCATAAAAGAGACCCGTTGAACATAAAAAGAAGGTTCAGGCAAAAATGGGGCATCCTAGCGAACCATAAAAAGAAAAGGTTCGGGAAAAAATTAGGGATAAAAAGAAAAAAGAATAAACCCGCAAGGTTGAAAACCTGAAAAGGCAACTTTGGCAAAAATGGGTATCCCGGTGGATTGAAAACCCGAAAAGGGCGATCCAGGCAAAAGTTAGGGATTTAAAAGCAAAGACTACGATCCGCGTTCGATCTGTGATCACTATTCACACTTGGGAAATTCGAAGGAAAGGAATCAGTCCAGTTAGTCGTCTTCAAAGGCCAAAGTATCTGCGGATAAACAAGTCATATGGGTTATAGCTGAGTCGAGTCATGGTGGATGTCTGTTCCCCACATTGCCGACCTGTGTATTTTCTTTTGCTTTTTGTGCAATTACCTCTTTTCAGGAATTGCTTCCAGATGTAAATGCCTATTTACAGGCCAATTCATTCAATAAAGTTTGCATTTCAGTCAGAGAGCTTTTGTTTTTGTTTTACCTGTTTTGTTTGTGAAAATGTCCGATATTTTTTATAAACATTACATGCTAAATGTTGAGATTTATGAAACAAGTTGGAAAACAGTGGCAATTGCTTAGGTGACAGTCACTATGATGATAATCAAAGTAATCATTCTTGCATGTAGACCTTTCTGTTGGTTTTGCAGGATGACAGGTGTACCTCCCCAGTAAAGCTCTCCCCAACTTTGAAGTCTGATCGTCCTCAGCAGTTTATCACTCTTCCCCATCAGAGTATCAAGGATTGTTTTCCTCAACAAATTATAAAGAAGTAGTTCCCCGAGCGGAGTCATTGAGGATCGTCCCCCTCGACAGGATATAAGAGGTTTTCCCCCAGCCAGAGTTGTGGTTTGGCTCACCTTTCTTCAGCAAGTGATGTCTCCCCACGGAGTATGGGGCAGTTGTTTTTTTTCCCTAGCTAGTCAGGAAGCATGTGTTATCCCCTAGCAGGGTGGATGCTGACAACTACTTTCTCTCCCAAGCGGAGTCATTGAGGATCATCTTTCTCAGCAGAGTACAGAGGATTGTATACCCAGCCGAAGTTGTGTTTGGATTACTATTCCCCATCAAGTATTCAGAGGTTGATTGCTCTAAGGTGGATGTTGTTGTATCTCCCGCAGGAGATTTGTGGACAAAGATGTTATTATCCCCATAGGGTCCTGACGTCTACTTTCCTCAGTTGGTCAGAAAGTATAGTCTCAGCGACAATGGTTTGATCTAATACCCAGTAGGGTGAGGGTAAAGTTACTTCCCTAGCGGCAGATTAAGCTCATATCCCCAAGCAGAGTCTGGTGGTGAGTGGTATCCCCAGCAGGTCTTAAGTCCAATCGTTTTGGCAGGCGTCAAATCCAAGTTCTGAAACAGTTGGTCATCCCCAGCGGAGGAGTTTCCATCTTCAGTATTCATCTCCCTCCCCGGCTGAGTGGGTATTCTCTCAGAGTTTCGTCCATCTCCAACAGAGTTGTTGATCTTGATATTCCCCAACAGAGTGGGTATTCGCTCGGAGTTTCGTGATTGTGATCTTCCCTAGCAGGGTGGAGTTTTCCTCAACTTGTTCTTTGGTTTGATGATGATTTATTTCGTCATCCCCGGTGGAGTTTGCCTTCGCCTTCAACATTTATTTTGTTGAGGCGCCTCCTTTGCATTGCATAAGCATTTGTTTTGCATGGTATCCTCCCAAATGCGTAGCATTTCCACCTCGTGTGGAGCATTACGGCAAAATTCAAACATATTCATCCTAAGCATAAGTCAGGTTTGGGGTTTTCCTTCGTCAGGAAAGCCGGATTTCAGGAAGATATCTTTTGACTCTACTCCACAAGTGGTGGGTTTAGTCATTCAAAGCAATATTTGACAGTTCCCCGACAGAGTGTTTTGCCAGGATTATTTATCCTTGATTTCATTTTTACCCCTTCGTCCAGGTGGTCCTTTGGTTTATTCCCTCAAAGTTTTACCGTCAAACACTCGTTCGTGTTTCCTTCAGCACCCGTCCGTATTGAACTTTTGATGACACTCGTCCGTGTTGCCTTCCATTCCCCAGCGAGATTAATTCCCGATAAAGTTGCTTTACAACCTTTTTCAGTACCCGTCCGTATTGAAACTTTTTTACACCCGTCCGTGTACCTTTTCGATACCCGTCCGTATTGAAACCTTTTACACCCGTCCGTGTACCTTTTCGATACCCGTCCGTATTGAGACCCTTTTACACCCGTCCGTGTACCTTTTCAGTACCCGTCCGTATTGAATTTTTTTTTACACCCGTCCGTGTACCTTTTCGATACCCGTCCGTATTGAAACCCTTTTACACCCGTCCGTGTACCTTTTTCAGTACCTGTCCGTATTGAAACTCTTTACACCCGTCCGTGTACCTTTTTGATACCCGTCCGTATTGAAACCCTTTTACACCCGTCCGTGTACCTTTTCAGTACCCGTCCATATTGAATCTTTTTACACCCGTCTGTGTACCTTTTTCAGTACCCGTCCGTATTGAAACCTTTTACACCCGTCCGTGTACCTTTTCGATACCCATCCGTATTGAACCTCTTTACACCTGTCCGTGTATCTTTTCGATACCCGTCCGTATCTGATATCTTTAATTCCTTGACACCCGTCAGTGTTTATCCCCAGAATAGCTAACACTCGTTTATGTTTATTTCAAGACTTTTCAATACATTGTCTGTATTGGTTTCCAACACTCGTCCGTGTTGCGACAGTGCAACATTTATCGCTTGTTCCCCAGTGGAGTCGTCCCTCCTTTGAGGATTGCAAATTTTAGGTTTCTTTTGGTATTCGATCTCCGTGAATCCTTGGAATGCATGATAGCCGTCACTATCATACCTTCAGGACCAAGTTGTTGAATAGGGGCAGCTGTAACACCCCAAAATTTGCCTTGTTGCTTTTAGCTAACTGGTTTATGTTTCTTTGCATTTCTTGCATTACCATTTGTGCATAGCATGGTTCTTGGCATGGGGTCAAGGTAATTAGCCCATATTCTCAAGTCTCAAGCCTCAAGGTGGTTTGAGGAGTTCATCATATCTTCATAAGATCAAGATTGGCAAAGGATTTCAAGTGAATCTTTCTCTCTTAATTAGAGGGACCAATTAGGGTTTTTACCCAAAGGACTTCTTGGAGGTCTTTGTGGATTCAAGCATGTTCTTATGGCATTCCATATGCTCACAAGTGTTCATGGAGGGAGACTTGGCTAATGGTTCATGGTCAAGAATGTTCAGTGGATCAGTTGCTTGTGAACCAAGAAAAGTCAACTGTAAAGGAGAAAGTCAACTGTGGAATTTTGAGGTTATTTTCATGGTTTTCAAGGTCTCACATCCTCATATGGTCTTAAATTGTCAAGATTCATGCCATTCATCAGGGATCAAGAGTTTGTGCAAAAGTTACTAAATTTGGAAAATGACCTATAATGAGAACTTTCCATTTTTGGTAATTTTTCCATTACATTCAACTTGACTTTTCATCATCAAGGAAGCTCCAAATGAATTTTCCTCCAACATTAAAGTTGAAGATCTTTCTCTCCCATTTCCAAAAAGTACTATAACATCTCCATATCATTTGTGGAACTCTAGTTATGGTCAAAACAATGCAAGGTGCATTTTGATGGTTTTCCATGTACCATTTTTTTCACCTTTTGCATTTTGGCACAAAAGGACTTGTAATGTTTCCAATTGCTTCAAGTCATGTTATATCATTAAAGTACACCTCATTTGGATCACATTTGGCCTTTGAATCAAGTCATTCCACGCCATATTCATCATTTATTCAACAAAGTGCATTTTTGCAAGATGATTCATATCTCACAAATTGAACCATTTCAAGGCCCAATTCCAATCCATTTGTGATCAGCAAGGAGTGTGTGAGGTATTCATGAGAGAAAGCATGAGTTGGCACATGAGAATTAGTGGCTTGAACACAAATTGCATTTTGGCAAAATCACTCCAAACTCCTTAATCAAGGGTTTAACCAATGGCTAATCATAATCAGGGGAATAACCAAGAGTATATAAGCTAACTCATACCCTCATTGCTAGGTCATGCACTGATTTTGGCTCAGAATTCCATTTTTCATCTCACACCTTCTCCTCTTCGATTCTCTCTACTCATAAGAGCTTTTCACAAAATTCTTTCACATTTTGAATCATTGGACTCCATAGAACACAAATCTCCCATCATCTAAAGTTCATATCAAGGATATCATAGGGTTCGAATTTGGAAACTTCTTCTTCAAAACTCAAGATCTAGGTCAGATTCAAGCTCTGATTGCATTTATTTTGCAATTAGAGACTGCTGAGGTGTGATCTGGAGCTTACAGACGGTTTTCTAGGAGTATTTTGAGCTCTTCAAGATCTCAGGTTAGTGGTGATTTCATGCTCTTAGAACTTGAATTTTAAGTATGCATAAAGATCTATGAAGTTCAATGAGCATGATGATCTGTTTTATTTTGATTTTGGACGTGTGGATTATGTGTATTTTGAGTTTGAAGTTTTGGATCTAAACTTTCTTTTGTTCGATTTGCTTTATGTGTTGATTGTTTGATGAAATGGTTTGCATATTTGAAATCCTCGTTGAAATCTGGTTCGAATGGTATATTCATGTGCAATTTCTGGAAAAATATATGTTGCAGCTCACCAGAGAGGGTGACCGGAGCCCTGGCTCGGGCGTCTGGTTTTGTTTTCCAGCCAACCAAGGTTTTGTGAAGAAGACACAATCCTGACCGTTGATGTGTTTAATCCAATGTTCCTTGTGTTGCCACGTTGATTTAAATTCTGATTTTATTTTATTGGTTGTGTGTTTGTTACCCCATGCTTGTTATCATGTGCCATTCAATCCTGATCACTCATCTTGATTACTATTTGTTTTGTTAACTGATTCGTGTGCGTAGGATGAATCTTGTGGATGAGATGGTGCCAACAAATTAAAATTTGCATGTGCCTGTCACGTGGGTTTCTATTGTGTTTTGAGTGTTTAAATGTGCGCGCGTGTATGTTGGTTATGGTGTGCTTGGTGATCTGTGCCTTCCATCTTGTTGACTTGCTGATTGTGTTGACTGTTGGTGTGCGTTGGATTGATTGTGTGGTCTTGATTAAATCTTATGTTTGACTGAATTCCATGTGCTCCATGTTTGACTTCGCTGGTGGACTTTTTGGACTGGGCTTGATAATTTCACCCCTCCTTTGAGCCCATTTTCCTTTCTAACGTGATCTTTCTTGCTTGTTGCACCCCCTGGTTTTTATTTCTTCATTTTATTTTCATTTAATTGTTGCATTTGCTTTTTAATTCTTAAAAATAGTTTTGAGCATCAAAAAATTATGAAAAAAATCATGAAGCATCGTTTTATTTTATAAAAATTTTCAAAATTTTATTTTCCTTTTTTATTTTATTTTTGATGTCTCAATTAATTATGTAATTATTTTCTTTGTGAATTGTTTCATATATGCACACTTCAACTTGCTGATTTTGTTTCTCTTCATATATAAAACATTTTGAGTTCATTCTTTTTGCATTGTTTCATTAACATGTTGAAGTACATAAAAACATTTTTCTCATATTTTTAAATTCTGTTAATATTGCATTTTGGTCCATTTCTTTTGCACATTAGTTCATAATTCCTTTGTGACTTTACATGATTGATTGAAGGCCTTATCTTGTGAATTTTTGCATGAATTTTTGACATGATGTTTGTTTCTGGTTGAGCTGTTTTAAGAATTAATTTGGTAATTTCTGAAGATTTTTTGCTAATTGTTTGATTGCTCCTTGTTTGAGGTCTTATGGTGTGCACATCTTTGAGCATGTTTGATTACTTGTTTGAGAAGGCACTTGTGCCATTGTTTGGGATTGTTTCTTTGACTTCATAAACCATGTTTGAATCATTATAAGTCATATGATTATTATTATAGGTCATTGGTATGAGGTTGTTGCATATTTTGTGCACATGTTCAATGTTTGATTTACATGCCTCTTTTGACTTATCTTTTCACTTCTTCTCATCTATGCCTCTTCTTGGTTTGTGTTTGGTTTATGTATGCCATGCCATATCACTTATTTGCATCTCATTTGATGTTTGTTTCTGACCTTGAAGCTTTGTATTCCTGTCACATGTTATTCATGTTCCATGTTGCATCCTTTAACATGTTCCATTTACATGCTTCATTCTTCTTCTTCTAATGGTTCTTAATGTTGGATACTTGCTTGTATGCCTTGTGTGTCACTTGTATAACATGTTTAGGCACATGTTTAGGTCATCCACATTCTGACTTGGATATTATTTGAAGCATTCTTGCATGATCATCTTGCATAACCACTCATTCTTCTTCTATTCCTTCTTTGATGACTTTCTTGGATGTTTTGCACCTTGTTTGCATTCTCTTTGCTTGAGTTTGTTTGGTAAACATTATGAGTCACCCCTAAGGTGTATATTTTGACTTGGATGAGTTTCATTTGGTTGTACCTTGTTTGGGCTTCATTTTTATTATTGTTGCTTATGTTTGTTTTTGCTGACCATGTAGGGGCTAATGGTAAGTGAATGGGATATGAATGTTTATCCACATTCTAACTTCTCCTTTCTCTTTTAAGCTTTCATACTTGTGTGTTGCTTTAGCATTTAGGATGCTTCTCCCCTCTCTCACACTCTTTTCATCCCTTGAGTCTCAAGACTTGATTAAGTCTTGGATTCTTTTCCCTTTAGAGCTACCTAGTCCAACTTAATTTTTGATTAAGCTTGGAGTAGGATTAGCATTAGGTTTTTAGGTAGTCGTCTCTCCTAAACCTCACTAACCATAGGACAACCATGCATGATAACATTAGGACTCTTAGTTTCCCTTTAGAGTTTCCTTTGTGTCGTCTCTCTTCTCATCTCAAAACTCATTCAAAACACGTAATAAAAGTTAACGTGTATTGCACTTGAGCCTTCTATGTGGGAAGTGGGGAGTGAGGGGCTTCCTCTCATTCTTCTAGGATACCTAGTGTACGTCCTGTTGGGGACGATGCGCGAAGTATTCGTTCCTATATTTAAGACTTGGGTTCAATGCAAGTTACGAAACAACTTAAAAGACACTTCTGTCTAAAAAACACAAAACCAATTCAAATCTTTTTGTCCTTCGGGATTGTTGGGTTTCAAACTTCTTTTTTTAGAAAAGAGCTCGTCGCTCACGTAAAAAACACTTACCCATCCATGGTCGTACCCACGAACTACATCAGCTCTGATTCCTCTCTCTCGTCCGATTGAGGATATGTAGGCACAAGACAGCGATTGTCTTGGCGAGCAACCTTTCCCCACAGTTCCCGTCTAAACTACGTTGACTCTGACTTTCCCATTATACTGAGGGAGTACGTAGGCCTAGTACAATGATAACGTCCTATCGAGTCACTTCTTTTCTCTTTTCTTCTTCGGTTTTCCGTTCTTTCCGTTCTCGTTTCTTCTCCGGTCCAGTAGCAGTGGAGCTCCAGACGACGACACCCCTTGATGCAGACAACAAGCGTGGATCCCGTCGAGTACGATGGACGTGTTGGGTGCTAACACCTTTCCTTCGCGTAACCGACTCCCGTACCCGTTTCTCTTGGTCGCGAGACCATGCTCTTTCCCGTTCTCTTCAGGTTTATGTAGCGTTTCCTTTCCCTCTCTCGGGATAAATACACATTGCTGGCGACTCTGTGTTTTCCGCGCCACTCTCGCGTTTGTATCGTTGGATGCAAATCTTTCGGGAGCGACAACTGGGTATAAATCTCGGACTCTGTGCGGGATAGAAAAATGGCGTAGGCACTTCTTCTTGAGACATATAACCGTCCTCGTTAAGATATGACTGCCACTCTTCATCTGTATCAGAGGGATCGCCCTCGTTGATGGTATGCACTTCTTGAGACACTGGGTGAAGGAAACCTCCACTGTGGAAGAAGTCCTGAATGGGATGAAGATTTTCATCGTTGGTAGCAGCCTGAGTACAGGTTGAGGAAAAACAAAGACCCTTCTTTGTTTTGTTATCAGTAGGAATAAAAAGCTGTCTCCATCCCTTTGCATTGTTATTTTTGATCACTTTGAGAGCATCTCTGTATATGTAAATAGAGGTTCCTTTTTCTGATTGATTCTCATTGCTCACCGACAGTGCTTGGAACTGAGTTCCAACAACCTCCTCGGGTTCTACACAAGTCGATAATGAAAGGTAACTCACGATCAAGGCTTGTTCTCCATAGACCATGACGAGTTGATCATTCTTGACGAACTTCAGTTTCTGGTGCAGTGTTGAAGTGACTGCCCCAGCCTGGTGTATCCAAGGTCTTCCTAATAAACAGTTGTACGCTGCCCGGACGTTTATGACCTGGAAAGGAACCTGGAAAGTGTGAGGACCGATAGTTATGGGAAGGTCGACTTCGCCGATAACTGCTTTCCGAGACCCGTCAAATGCTTTGACGATGACCTCACTGCCCCCTCATTGGGGATCCTTCGAATGATAGTCGCATTAAAGTGGATTTTGGTATAACATTGATGGCCGATCCAGTATCTACCAGTACGTTGGCTAAGGCATCGTTCTGGCAGTTGACTGTAATATTGAACGCCAAGTTGTGACTTTTGCCTTCCTCTGGAAATTCCTCATTAATAAACCCCAAGTTGTTGCAGGAAGTGATGTTAGAAACGATACTATCGAACTATCTTATTGTAACATCCTGTTCCGCAAAGGCTTGCTCTAAGACTTTCTGTAGAGCTTCCCTGTGAGCCTCGGAACTGAGTAATAGAGATAACACATAGATCTTTGAAGGAGTTTGCAACAATTTATCAACAATGTTGTATTCACTCTTTTGGATGAGCTTCAGCATCTCATCATTGTTTGTTGAAAGGTCGAGATCACTGGACTGACCGACCGGCGGGTTGGGAACTTCTGTTTGAGGTTCCTTTTCTTTGCTAGGTTCTCCAACTCCTCGGTTGAAGATTCGACCGCTCCGTGTTACTCGACTGATGTGTGCAATATTCACGACGGAGGGTAATGGAACTTATTTTCCATTCTCAGCTGTTGTTGCACCGTACTTGTAAGGGATAACCTTATCAGACTTGTACGGTACTGGTCCCGGCAGATAGATAACTACAGGAGCCTTCTGATTTCTCTGACTGTCGTAAGTAACTTCAATCAGTTCTGGGTTAAGAATCTTTGATTCGCCAAGTATAGGGATGATGGCACAAACACCTTTGGTCCTCTCACGATCAGAGATTACAACAACATCCTTGATTTTATCAGCGAAGTAGTCGGGCATCAAGTTGATAGACCCCGAAACTGGACATGGTTGAATCTCTTCGCGGTCAAACTGACTCTGAAAGGCTGCTCGCACGAGGTAACATCCTTGGTTATTTTCCGAGCAAACTCTACAACGCTCGTATTTATGTGGTGGCACCTGGCCACGTCCACTTTGAATGCAGTGTAACCTCACTAGGTCCGCTTCCACAGATCGAACATCTTGACTTTGATGCCTAGTAGGGTTCACGTTAATCATACTGACTTGTTGTGTGTCTTCATCTAGATAGATTGGAAGGCACCAATGATTTAACAAGTGTTACAAAGTTCTTTGAACGAGAGCACATCCCTGGTCACTCTCACGACATCCCTTACAATTATGATAATTATGTGAAGTCAGAAAACCGAGCTGGACTTGATTAGCATGTAATTTTACCAAGCTGGTATTCATTAAGCGAATATCGAAGATCTGAATCATGTTGATCTGATAAAGATTTTTATCATGGTAGTCTTGGATCCACCCAAGATCCATCTGACGCTGGAGGACCTCTTGTATAAAAGAGCATCCCTGATTATTTACCGAGCAAATCAGACAGGAATCATAATCGGGCCGCGGCAGATTATGATACTGGCTTTGCCTTGAGTGCATTGCCACCAGGTTGACATTCATCGCACGGATGTCGTGGCTCTGAATGATGTTGGAATTCGTATAAGTCATGTTGACCCCCCGAATTCGGTGTTCTTGGATCCACCCGAGATCCAATTATTCCTGTAGAGCTGATTGCACCACAGAACATCCTTGATTATTTTTAGAGCAGATATCACACTAGTGATAATTGTGAGGTGGTACATGGCCATACCCGCTCTGTCTGCGATGCATCTTGACCAGATTGGTCCTCAATAAGAGTACATCATGAATTTGATAGCTGTTGTTAGACTCATCCTCTATCAAATTGACTGCAGCTTTCTCGTGTCGAGGCAACGGGTTCGTAAGAACATTCAGATTCGTATCTTTGAAGGATAAGACCCCGTTCCTAACAAGCTTTTGTATGTCGGATTTGAAACTGAGACAGTTTTCTATGTTATGCCCTGGTTCTCCTTGATGGTAAGGACAAGTCTGATCCGCTTTGAACCAAAAAGGCGGATTTTCCGGTACTGTAAGAGGAGACCTGGTTTGAACATGCCCTTTGACCAGTAGTAATGTAAACAGTTCTGCGTACAACATGGGTATAGGGTCGAACCTTGGCGGTCGCGTTGTACGGTTGTTGTTGTACTGAGGACGAGCCTGCTGAAGAGGTTGTTGTGTCCTTTGCTGATATTGTTGTTCATTCGGTTGGCTTTGCGCAACCTGAGGTTGATACGTCGGAACAGGCGCAGGGTTGATAGCAGGAGTTACAGCTGCTACTGGTTGGTAACATCGCCTTTACTTTCCGAGAGAGATATTCCCAATATCCTGCTCTTTTTCTTAGGGAGAGCACTACTGTATCTTTTTGTACTACTTGATGATCCAGCGTCTTTAACTAAACGTCCTTCTCGAACGACTTCCTCAAGACGAACTCCCATGCCCACCATCTCGGTGAAGTCACTGGGCGCACTGGCGACCATTATGTCGTAGTAAAACGAGCTTATGGTTTTCAAGAAGATCTTTGTCATCTCTTTTTCCTTAAGAGATGGACAAATCTAGGCGGCAATTTCACGCCATCTCTGAGCATATTCCTTAAAGGTTTCTTTGTCCTTCTGCGACATGGCTTTGAGTTGATCTCTTTTCGGTGCCATGTCCCAGTTATACTTATATTGTTGAACGAAGGCAGCACCAAGATCTGTGAAAGTAGCGATCTTAGTGCGGTTTAAAACCATGTACCATTTGAGTGCAACACCGGTTAAACTATCCTGGAAGTAATGGATCAGTAGTTGGTGGTTCTCTATCTGAGTTGACATCCTCCGAGCATACATCACTAAATGGCTTTGAGGGCAAGAGTCACCCTTGTACTTTTCAAATTCGGACACTTTGAACTTGTGCGGAACTTTCACATTGGGGACCAAACAAAGGTCTGCGGCATCCTTTCCAAATAGATCTTGACCGCGAATGGCTTACAGTTCTTTCTGTATCTCCAGGAACTGTTCCTGGAACTCATTCATTCTATTGAACATACTTTCGTTTCCACCAGACGGTATCAGGGAAACCTGTCCTTCCGGGACAGTGTGTACCACGGGCAGTGGTATAGTCATTACGGGAGAGAATCTTGGTGCCTCCCGAAGTTTGTAACCTTCAGGAGTTGTTGTCATGCCCCTGGCATCTTCGCTTTCTCGAAGTTTGTAACCTTCAGGCCCAGCGGCTCCTGCTACAGTTTCTGGATCTTCCATGATCGGCGGAATATGTCCTTCTGGGATATAGTTGAGTGGCATGCCCCAGGGATGATCTTTTGGCATTTTATACCTAGGATCATGCTTCTCCACTATGGGCGTAGATGTGATCTCTGAGATCACTGTCCGTTGTTGCTGCATCTGAGCTGCTGCCAGAGCTTGTATGTCATTGTGAAGTTTTCTCAGATCTTCTTTCAGAGTGTTGATCTCTTCTCTCAACTCTCTGTTCTCTTCCTCGAGATCATCCATCTTTTTCTGTCGATTGGCCTGAGTATTGTACGAATGAGACACTTTGACTCTAGAATCGAGACACAAACGTGAGATTCGTAGGGAAGAAGAATGTGTTTATGCGAGAATGATGAATGATATACAATGATTATATTAATTATTTTTTTAATCAAAAGAAACTCCGACAATAGGTTTGCAAATATCAAACAGTGGGGAAGACCCTGTTTTATTGAATTCAAAGATTGTGGAATGGAAATACAGTAGATTACAAAGTGCTGTAAAAGGAAATGTCTAAACTAATGGATCCTGAGTCCTCTCTGAGGAGAGCTCGGGTGTTGGTTCTGGTATCTTTCTTTTCTTTGATCGGGGCTCTTGAGTCGTTGTCAGGTTGTCATTTATTTGCCAAGTGAAACGAGCGAGCAAATTTCTTTGGTCATCCTGATTCTCTACAGCATGTTGCTCTAAAATCTCGATCAGAGCATCTTTATCTTTCAATAGCTGTTGTATTTTCCTACACTCCACATTGAGAATGCAGTACTTGTTCCTCCAAGACCTCTTCTCCTGTTGAACTTTGTTGAGAGTCACCTGAAGTTTTTCCATATCAGACATAAAATAAAGGGCAGAGTCCCTTAATGGAAGAACTTCCTGACGAGGATAAGGCATCTTCAGCTTGAGAGATCTAGTCTGTACCCAGTGGAGATAAGGCTCCACCGGGACACAGTCTGGTTTTCCTAGAGACTCTCGTCCTTTCCTATGAATGTGTTTCCAAGCATGCACTATTTATGTCTTTAGTGCCCTGTCGTTTTCTCCTTCCTTGAAGAAAAGACCTTCCAGGTGAGCATTACGCGGGACATGCATCATCGGGTATCCGAATTGACGACGAACTAAAATTGGATGATAGTTGATTCCTCCCTTAGTTCCTATAAGGGGTACGTTTGGGAAATTTCCACAACGGTCAATGATTCTGATCCCGTCATAGATTCGATTGTACCAATTGAAGTCAGAGTTGGTAAGAGACATGATTCTCTACGACCAACGTAAAGTATTCTTTTGATCCTAAAATGCAGCATACTTTGGCAAATGGGAAATGAACCATTTGTACAGCAAGGGTACACAACATGTGATCATTCCTCCGCTGTACAAATTCCTTAAGCATATAGAATGATACGTATCTGCGAGCAAGGTTGGTACGGGATTTCCATTTAGAAATATCTTAATGGCATTGATATCTACAAAGTTATCGATGTTGGGAAACAAAAATAACCCGTAGGTGAGCAAAACAAAGATGCTCTCGAAAGCGGCCACATTCCCTATACTAGCAAAGTACAGAGCTTTCTTTATCAAAAAATGGGCTGGCAAACCTTGGATTCCACCCTTAGTGGTCATGTGAGTCCTGCCTTCTGACTCGTCCAAATAAATTGCTCTTGCGATGGTCTGATCTTTTGGAATTTCTTCTAGTCCGGAAAAGGGAGCTTGATCAGTGATATGTAAATCAATCAGGTGAGAATACTCCTCCAGTGTTGGTGCTAGCTGATAATGCAGGAATGTGAAACAGTGATAAACCGGATCGTAGAACTGAATTAGCGTGGACAAGATTCCCTCAATTACATGGACCCTTAATAGGGACAACATTCCCCATACTTAGCTCTGAAAGCCTCAGGGTTGGTGATCATTCTCGCCAAACCTCTTAAATCCTCTAACTTTGGAACCTTGAAGGTGTAGTTATGAGTCTTTCTTCTATCGAAATCCATAACGCAATCTCTTTTTCTGACATTTGCAAACATTGGCTTAGTTTAATTCGAAAAAGAGAGACTAGAAGAGAAAAATTTTCTTTGTTTTTAATGTTTTTTAAATGAATGTATGAATGCAGCACACAAAAACATAGAAAAAATATGGGGTCAAAGGGTCGGTGTCATGAAGTCAAGGCTCTACCCATCCCCAAAGGTTTATATTGGTGATTTTTTGTACCTGTTCTCAAAATCATTGACCCCTCATTGGATCACGGCAGCAAGCGGATCACCAAGCGAGCTGGTTCATCTTTAGAGTAATCTCAAATGAGGGTAGTATCGCCTGACAACTATTCCCGATAGCTTCCACACTATTGGTTTCAGTCTACTAAAATCCTCAACTTCTCAGATAACCCAATGGAACAATCTGCTTTCAACAACCGAAGTCGTATAGGCATTGAATCCGCAAAGGGCATCTCCATTGATTTGATGGTCGACCGAGACCTCTTATCTGGGATTCACTCCCCGTAAGATTACCCGTATAATGCCATCCCCTAGCTTAGGTGTATACTCAATCTTTCCACATGCGGCATCACACGCATTCCCATTAGCAGAAAAATAAACACATATATCAATTAGGTAAAACAATATATATATTTATCCTAATATCCTAGACCTCTAGTCCTATGATCCTATACAGACAATGCTCCCCAGCAGAGTCGCCATTTCTGTGGTACTTTGTGAACTTAGGGCTTTCTTCCTAAGACTGTGAGAAAGAAATGTCTCCCACTGTGGTCGCCATCTTTTCTGTAGCGCGATTTTTGTGGTTTCGAATCACTATTGCCTTGGTACTACAGTTCGATTCATTTTTTATCCCGTGAAGCTGATTAAGGAAGGGAAATAGATGTCTCCAATTAACCCTGCTTGCATACTGAGTTTAAACAGTCAAAACTGTTGGTTTACAGATGCTATAAAAAAAGGGGGGTCTCTTTTAGGTTATTTTGCCTAAGAACACAGTGTCTGGACTATTTGTGAGGTTTTTGGTAATGTGTTTAGATTTGATGCTTTTGGGTTGATTGACGGAGGTACTGGATTTTGAGTTTTTGATTAGTATGGTCGCTAAGATTTTTCAATCTTATGCCTACGTATTCCCGTTTAACGAAACAGGGAAATCAGAGCGTTCGTAGTTCCCTCCTATTCTAGGGGGGAAAAAGATGTTTTGGTGTCTCGTTTAAAGCCCAAGACAAAGGCTAAATGTTTTATTTGTATCTTGTTCAAAGCCCAAGATGTGAAGCTGAAGGGTTTTTTGTGTCTTGTTCAAAGTCCAAGATTGAAGCTAAAAGATTTGACTGAGAGAGAACTTGTCATCTCTAAAGAGGAACTGTTGATACTTGTGTCTTTTGATCAAAGCACAAGTTTGATGCTAAAAGGTTGATTGCCTCAACCAGGGATTTCTCTATACAAAGCCTAAGAGGAGGCGATTGACCCAACAAGAGGGTTTCTTTTATTTGTCTTGTACGAAGTCCGAGATAGAAGCTATAAGGGCTGACTCAACAAGAGAGTGCTAACGAGTGACTGACTCAACAAGAGAGTACTTTTATATGTGTCTTGTACGAAGCTCAAGACGGAGGCTAAAAAGGTTTGACTCAACAAGAGATTCTTTTATACTCAACAAGAGAGTGATTTAGTGTCTCGTACGAAGCCCGAGATAGAGGCTAAAAGGATTTAACTCAACAAGAGAGTCTTTTATACTCAAGAAGAGAGTGATTTGATGTCTCGTACGAAGCCCGAGATAGACGCTAAAAGGGTTTGACTCAACAAGAGAGTCTTTCATACTCAACAAGAGAGTCTGAAAATGTTAGCTCCGTTAGGGAGAATCATTGTACAAAGCCCAAGAGGAGGCTGACTTTCCTGAGGAAAGGATCATTATACAAAGCCTAAGAGGAGGCTATCTTCTATCGGGGTTTTATAGAGATCCCGAGACAGGTCCAAGTGGGAGAGCCCTCATGAGAGAGGTCGGGTTTCTGCTGGAGATTTATCCAGAGTGATCGATGTTTTTTCCTATGTTCGAAAGGAACTTGAGAATGTTTTTGAGACTCAAGGGATTTAGACTGTCCAAGTCTACTGGTGTTGAAGAGTTTTATCTTTTGTAGGGTGCCCAAAGGAGGGTGAGGGCTTTTAAGGGATGAGGATCAACCCTAAAGTGGCTAGAGGTTTGACACTGGAAAGACTGCTCTAACAAAGGATGACTAAGTTCTGTCTTATACCTTTAAGAGGTCGTTAGGGTCCTAGTATTAAGCCCAAGAGAAGGCATAAGAACTTCTAAGAAGCCGAAGGGTCCTTGTACAACGCCCAAGAGGAGGCGGGGATGCTTTTAGGAAGCTTGTGGGTCCCTAGACCAAGAGAAGTTCAAGAAATGCAATTCAAAAAGAAGAGATCATTCCAGGAAAATTCGAGAATTTAGAAGAAACTCAAGAGATGCTATTCACGGAGAATAGATCAACTCTGGGGAGTAGAGTTTCTTTTGACGATTTCTAAGGGTGACAGTCTGAGAAAAGGTTCACCGAGAATACTGCCTTTCTCTTTGTTCCATATTGATTAACCCCAAGAGAAGGGAAGACTGTATCTGGAATCCTACGGGGGATCTAGTTTTGTTTGTATTTAAGAGTGATCAACAAGGCTTTACCTAGTTCTAGACGTAGTTGTCGGGGAAAACTCTAAATAACTATACTAGTATTACACAGTTGATATTTGACAAGTATATAAAAGGATGTGAAAGAAGACTTGCAGTGAAACAGCCCCACAATACAGTTATATACATATGAAAGCGATAAATGAAAGCGGATAAACACTTACCCGTTGTAGAGCTTCCATACTGTTTTGTTAGTTGTTCAACAAAGAAATTTTTGATAACAATATTGTATTCAAAATCAAAGGAGAAAGTGCTTTGAAAAGATTGTTGGGGCTTACGGCTCAAGGAGAGGCCCAAGTTTTAACGATGATTGCACCGTTGTTTTGAAAATCGTACAGAGGGACTTATACAATATGTGAGGCCCAAAATTGTTTTATTTACAACAGGGTTGGGTCTTAGACTCTATTAGAGGCCCAAAGAGTTTTTGTACAAATGATGGGGCTTACAACTCAAGGAAAGGCCCAAGGGATTTATTTTAAACTGTCGATCGGGCCGAGGTTTTTGAAAAATGTGTTGGGTCTTATACAATGACTGAGGCCCAAATTATTTTGGTTTTCAAAAGGGGTTGGGTCTTACACTCTATTAGAGGCCCAAGGAGTTTTTGTACAAGTGATGGGGCTTAGAACTCAGGGAGAGGCCCAAGGGTTTTTGTTAAAAAGGCGACGATTGCGCCGAACCTTTTGACGGTATCGGGACTTATACAATACATTGAGGCCCAAAAAGGTTTTTATTTACAAAAGGATTGGGTCTTACACTCTATTAGAGGCCCAAGTGATTTGTTTTAAGAAAAGAATGGGGCTTACAACTCAAGGAGAGGCCCAAGGGTTTTTATTTACAAAAGGATTGGGTCTTACACTCTATCAAGAGGCCCAAGGTTGTTTGAAAGTGATTGATGAGGATTGAATTAATCAAAACCCGAATTTTGTTAAAAAAATGAATTAATTTTGTTTAAAAATTAATAAAAATTGATGAAAACATGTGAAAAATGAGTGGTGATCTAGGATCATTGTTTCAAAAATCATGTTTATATCCACAAAATGATTGGAAACCAATTAAACTTAGGAAATCAAGAAAGAAAAAATATTTCAAATGTTAAAAACAAATAAAACATTAATTCTTTGCAAAAATATCAAATATATGAAATAAATAACATTTTTGGGAATTTTTGGCAAAATAAAATATTTTAACATTTTTGTGAATTATTAAAAACGAATCAATTCAAAATCATTAAAATTCAGAGAGAAATTAATTTTTGAATCAATTAAATAAAATCACAAAATTCAAATAATCAAATATTCAAAAAATGGCGCCAAGAACACACCAAGAACACGCGCGTGTTCTGGGTTTGGCTGATTTACGTTTTCTCATCAATCTCACTGAATACTTAATGAAATCACACAATCCACATATCAATCTGCTCGTTTTCACCTCACGATCATGTCTATGGTCTTTAATTTCATTTATTTTAAGCATGGAATAAGAAATCAAGACAAAACCTCAAGAACCCTAAAATTTGCATGAAGGCTGAGAATTTTGATACACAATTCAAACAAAGCAATTAATTGAGGGGAAACATTCTATGCATGATTATGAACATTTGGCAAAAGTATTGTGCGAGAAAATATGCATAGATTAAGAGATGACCAAGTTTAGGCTTACTTGAAGGTCGTGATAGCAAGAGCAATGTGATTTTTGAGTTGGAGGTGTTACAGATGGGTTGTGATGATCTAAACAGCTTCCTTACACCATATGGAGTGTGTTTGAATGCTTGGACTTGATTGGAAATGGCTGGATCACTTCATGGCATCGCAACTGCAACTTGGTTAAAACCTTGAGCAATTGGCTGGTGATTCTGATATATCAGTGTTACAGTTGTTGTTTAAGTGTTTGATCAGCTCAGGTATGATGTTTATGAGGTGTGTGTGTGATTGGTTTGGTTGGAATTGCTCTCAAACTCAAAACCCGATATTGACTTGCTTTAGAAGGCAATTTTGGAAGTGAGAAGGAGATTTTGAGGAAAACATCAGCTTGATGGCTTTGGTGTACATAAACTGAGCACAAATGAGCTCTATTTATAGTAGAGCAAGTTTTTATTGTAAGGAATAGGGAATGTCAGCTGCAGCAGAGGTTTGGCCAATTGTAGCATTTTGGAATCTTAAGACTCCTCTAGCCATTGACTAGAGGTTAGAGCACATGCCTACGTGTCTTTGGTTCAGAGCTTATCCTTGACTCATTCAGTTAGAAATGGCTCGGTTCATGCCACCTTGGTGCATCCATTGAATGCTCCAAAAGAAAATTGGAGTCTTGTCCCCTCTTTAGGCATTTTTAGGTTTGGCATGCTACTTTTAGTTCCAAAGACTTGGGAAGCTTATGGATCAGTGTTTGTCCCTCATTGGTCTCCCCCTGAGGTGTTCAGATGGATAAACTTATTTGTCATTTGCACAATTTGATCAAATCGAGCAAAATGCACAAATCTGCCTTGTTATGACAGTTGCATCAAGGCATTTTGCCACTATCATAACTTTTAGCTCAAATGGAATTTGATGGAGTTCTTGGCCATTTTGGAAAGATCTCATATGATACAATACATGTGTGATCATAGTTTATTTTGATACTTTTTGGATCTAAGTGAAAAATCCCCCTACATTTGGGAAAAAAACAAGGCAGATTCTGACTTAGTGAAAATTTCACTAAGTGTTGGAAAAAGTGACATTTCATGTTGTCAGCCATTTTGATCACTCCATAACTTAAAATCCTTGAGGAATTGGAATGAGGTGTAGTTGACACTTTTAAAGTATGCCATTAGAGCTACAAATCCATCTTTGGATCAGCCAAAATGGTTGCTTGGATCACAAGTTATGATCCTTGGAAGTTGGTACCCTAGCCACTTTGTTCCATAACTTAGAAAATTTCTAAGTTTTTTATGGTTACCCCTTTTACAAGTTATCCCACTTTCTTTGATTTTTCTTGATGAATGTTGATTCAAATCACACATTAACATCATTTTAGGGTTAGGGGACCATAATTGATCAAAAAAATCAAAAAGTCAAACTTTGACTTTTGGGCACAGTTGACTTTTTATCATATGAACTCCAAACTGTGCGATCCTATATGAAATCAAGTCCGTGACCTAAATCAAACTTGATGGATTGATTTCATAGGTGTTATAGGGTGTATTGAATCATGTCCCAAGGTTTGGGAGCATGTCTTGGTCAAAAGTCAAAGATACAGTTGACTTTTTCTTCAAAACCCTAATTATGGTTCAGATGAAATTGAAACTTGTGAATCAAGTTTCTTGGATCAATCCATTGTTGTAAATGGATCAATATGGTGTATTGGAGACCCTCAAATCATGTCTTGAGGTCTTGGCTCATGTTTTGTCCCAAAAGTCAACTTAGGGGTGAATTAGGTCAAGAAACCCTAATTCCTGATTTTTGATAAATGCATCCCCTGAGGCTAAATTGACTTGATGATTGGGTTCATGAGGTCCCATGGAGTATCTAGGGTTATTCTTTGAAGTATTGGCTCATTTCCAGAGGAAAATTTCCACCTGGAGGCCTTGGTCGACCAAAACCCTAATTTGGTGACATTGGCGATCTTGAGGCTTGATCCACTTAGAAGGTAGCAACTTTGTGCTTGATCTTTGATGTGGGAGTCCTCTTGATCCTTTATGGATGTTTGAGAGTTTAGACAAGTTGAAGATCATGTCATTCCTTGATTGATCCTTTGTCTAAAGCTCAAAGAGGGCTTGAAACCCTAATTATTGTTTGCAGTGAATGCTCACCCATCTTTGAGGAGACTGATGAGGCATAATGGTTCATCCATATTGTGATGATGATTTACACAATGATGGGGAATCTTAGTGGTCAAAATTTGGGGTATGACAGAAGTCCCACGAGGAATCCGATCACACGGCCCATTTAAGGAGAGTCTTCGAGCAGGCCAGAAAAGACCAGATGTGTTTCAACCCGAAGAAGTGCACGTTCAGGGTACGAGCGGGCAAGTTCTTCGGCTTCTATATGATGGAACAAGGAATCAAAGCTAACCCCGACAAGTGCAGGGTCTTCTCCGAGTTTCCTACGCCTAGCTCGAAGAAATCCATCCAATCTCTCAACGGGATGCTCGCTTCATTATCCCATTTTGTGGCCAAGTCTGCCCAGCACGCACTGCCCTTTTTCAAACTCCTCTGCAATGAGACAGCTTTCGAGTGGATTGAGGAATGCAACCAGGCTCTCCTCCACCTAAAATGAGTATTTTCAGAACCACCCGTCCTCTCTCGGCCAGATAACGGCAAAATTCTATACCTTTATCTCACTGTGGCAGCCGAGGCCGTCAGCGCCGCCCTCATTCGTGAAATGCCCGACGGACAAAAACCCATATACTTCACGAGAAAAGCCTTGCAAGGACCAGAGATGAGGTATCAACAGATAGAGAAAGTAGCCCTGACCCTCATCAATGCCGCGAGGAGACTAAGGAACTACTTTCTAGCCCACACAATCGTGGTCAGAACAGATCAGCCCGTGAGGCAACTGTTAGGCCGACCAGATATGGCTGGTAGAATGCTTAAGTGGTCGTTAGAACTGTCTGAATTCGACATCCAATATGAGAGCCGAAAAGCCCTCAAGGCCCAGGCTCTGGCCGATTTCATCGCAGAGATGACATTCGCCGATTCCCCCACTTGCGGGCACACAAATGGACAATATTCGTCGACAGGGCATACAACTCGGCGGGAAGCGGAGCAGGTATCATCTTGGAAAACGATGAAGGAATTATCGTCAAAGTATCGCTTACCTTATCTTTCCCTACCTCCAACAACCAGGCTGAATACGAAGCCTTCCTGGCCAGTCTACGCCTGGCCGAAGATCTAGGAGCCGAGGAAATCACCATCTGCACCGATTCTTAACTCGTGGCCCTCTAGGTGTGAGGAGAATACCAGGCCAAGAACGATAACTTGTCTGAATACTTGGCCCTGGTCAGGGAGAAGATGGCGAAATTTGCATCGGTAGAAGTAAAGCATGCTCCTCGCGAACATAATGTCAGAGCGGACGTTTTGTCAAAACTGGCGAGCACGAAGAAAAAGGGGGGAAGCAAATCCGTCATCCAGGAAGTACTCCCTCAGCCCAGCATCAAGAAAGCTTCCGCGATCCTCGATGCGCAAGTCATTGGCGACAACAACTGTTGGATGACCCCCATCTATAATTACCTCGCTAAGGATGAGTTACCTTCCGACCCCAAAGAGGCCAGCGTAGTCAGGTGCAGGGCCTGCTCTTATGCCCTGGTCGAAAATAAGCTCTACTGGCGAGGGTTCTCCATCCCTTTACTCAAATGTTTTGAGGAAGAGATGGTCACCCACGTCCTGCACAAAATCCACGAAGGAATCAACGCCCATCACCTCGGAGGAAGATCCCTCGCCAGGAAAGCTCTACGAGCAGGATACTACTGGCCGACCATGCAACATGATGCAAAAAGAAATGTGACAAATGCCGACGGCACGGAGACATGCACTTGGCACCACCCAATGAACTCAAATTAATGTCCTCCCCATGGCCCTTCACATGGTGGGGCCTGGATATCCTGGGACCATTCATCGTGGGGTCTAACCAGAACAAATACTTGATAGTGGGCGTTGACTACTTCACCAAATAGAAAGAAGCAGAGGCTCTGGCCTAAATAACGGCCCACAATGTAACACCCCAAATCCCCACGATGATTTAAGCATAATTTATCAGAGTAAAAAAATAAAACACATGAATTTAGGATGCTACATCAACTACTCAACATAACATGTATGCTATAACAATGTCATAATATAAAATCATATCAGCCTAGTATATTAACATTCATACACAGCAGAATAATCAACTCAAATTGAAACATGTTTTGTCATACATAATGTCTCCAAATAGATCAGTAACAACATAAAATAGAATTAAAAGACTCTAGTGTTCCGACACCCCCGGTGTTACAAACTCAGAGAAGACGCGACTCGATAACTCACACCAGAAGACCTCGTCTTCACCACTCCACTTGACGACTACTCCTGCGTATCTACACGTTACCCACGTGGAGGTAACATTCAAACAGAAGGAGTGAGATTCTTAATCAATCAAAATAATAAGATGATATAATATGCAAGTATAAATCATCAAGTAATTCACCCATATCATGACATTCAGCAACAATTCCACACTTAATGCTACCACAGATATGTATTCGAAAACACACTGCTACACAACCATCAAGAAAATGCAATGAGACACCTACTAGACTCAATGCATGTGGTACCATTTCGATCACTGTTTCATGATCACAATCCCCGTCGGGACGTCGATTAATCGCTCACACCCCACATGGCCACACGACAATCGTGATTGCTCACACCCCACATGGGCACACAATCACCTCAACAACAACAACCACATTGATTCCATTAAGGAATCCGGATAACGTTCACACCCCACATGGGCACACGCCATCCCTCAACTCATGCACATGTTTATGCACCTTCACCGACAACATGCAACAACGACTAATGTGAATACATGACCTACCATTGTTACATCACATCATTTTTCAACAATCAACACGCATTTTATTAAACATACTTCATTGTGTCATATGACCACGACACACCTATGCAACATTTAGTCATGCATTTCATATTATCACATCAATATCAACAAAACAAGCATATAATACTCCAATACATGCTCACAACATCACAACAACAAAGCAAAATTCACATGATATAAATCATACAATTTTCCACTAATTTTTTACTAATAAAAATATTATTTTTCAGTCCCAAGTCGCTCTAAGCGCGCCCCACCCGCTCTAAGCGCGCTACCCACTGCCTCGAGGAGGCGAGATTTTTCCCGACCGCGCTAAGCGGGCTCTGCGATTTTTGCAGAAAAACCCTGCGATAACAGCATCTTATCACTTGCGATTTTCTGCTCTAAATCTGATTTTTAACATCAATTTCACACAGATTATACATCTATAGTCTACACCTAACTATGGCCATCCAAACAAACAAATCAAACAATACTAATTCATCCATTCCAATCACATTCCCATGAATTCTACCAAAACCCTCATTCCACCCACAAACATCGTTCTTATGGATTTAACCTAACGATTCTACCCACATACATATATCATCAAACCCTTAAGAGATAAAGAATTCCCACCCTTACCTTAGGATTCTTGAAATCTTCCTTTAACAATGGAGCCCTTCTTCTCTGCCCTAGCTTCTTCTCACCCTTTCTCCCTTTAGCTCTTCAACTTTCTCTTCTTTTCACATATCTGAAAATAACTTACATTCTCCACTCTTTACATACCCCTAAATATAATTCGCCTTTTTTACCCTTACTTATTCCTACGAATTTACCTCCTTACCCTTCCATTTTCCTTATTATCCAAATATTGTTTTCTAATATTATTATTACTATTATCTAAATATTACTATTATTATTACTTCACCAATTCAATAATAACAACAATATTCTCCGATAATTTAAATAATAGTATTAATCAACTAACCCTGTCCTCCGACACCTTATCCTTCATAATCCTAAGGGCACTACCCCACTCTAAGGGTAACTCAAACTTGACCAAAAATACCCAATACACACTTCATACAACAATATTTAATTTAATCATGAAAAATAATTAAATTAAATCGGGGCGTTACAGCTCTCCCCCACTTAGAATATTTTCGTCCTCAAAAATTTACCTCATGCAAACAACTCCGGATATGATTCTCGCATCCTGCTTTCCAACTCCCATGTCATATTTCCACCTGCAGCGCCTCCCCACACTACCTTCACAAGGGCGATCTCTTTGCCCCTTAGTTGCCTTTCCTCGCGGTCTTCAATTCGTACTGGTAAGGCTTCAACCGTAAGGTTATCTCTTACTTCCACATTATCCATCGGAATCACATGCGACGGATCCGAAATATACTTCCGAAGCTGCGACACATGGAACACATCAAGCAAATTTGACAAATTGGGTGGCAACGCCACTCTGTATGTAACAGGTTTAACCCTTGCAGATATCTGATACGTACTAATAAACCGAGGAGTAAGCTCCCTCGACTTCAATGCGCGGCAAACACCGGTCACTTGAGTGACTCTCAAAAATACATGGTCTCCTTCTTGAAATTCGAGATCCTTCCTCCTTTTATCATGGCAACTCTTCTACCTACTCTGCGAAGCTTTCATCTTTTCCCTGATCAACTTCACCGTTTCAGTAGTTTGCTTAACAATCTCAGGTCCAAGCACTACACTCTCACCAGATTCGTGCCAACATAGAGGCGTTCGACACCTACGACCATACAACGCTTCAAAAGGCTCCATTCCAATACTGGAGTGATAACTATTGTTATAAGTGAACTCGATCAATGACAAATGACTATCCCAAGTACCTCCTTGTTCTAGTACACAAGCCCTCAACAGATCTTCCAAGGACTAGATAGTTCTTTCCGTCTGACCATCCGTCTGCGGATGATAGGTCAGACTCAATCTCAACTTCGAACCTAAGGCTTCCTGCAAACTCTCCCAAAATCTAGAGGTGAACCTCGGATCTCTATCCGACACAATACTCAAAGGAATTCCATGCAACCAGAATATTCTCTTCAAGTCTTGATACATTTTTGTAGCTCCTGGATGAATACTCAAGCTACTCCTGTGGTTCTCCTCAAGAATAATTCTTTTCAACTCAGTATCATCAGGAATACAAATCCTATCACGAAATCTCAATACACCTTGTTCATCCACTCGGAAATCACTGCTGCCCGCACGTTCATTCCCAACCATAAAGTCTACTAATTTTACATCCAACTTCTGACCCTCTCTGATGCTGTTAAGAAAATCGTTGTTAACCTTTAGCATACCCAACATTACACTATGTGGAGTCTGTACACAAAACAAACTCATATCTCTAAACTGTTCAATCAATTCCAACTCTTTAACCATCATAGCCGACATATGAAAAGTTTTCCGACTTAGAGCATCTGCCACGACATTAGCTTTGCCGGGATGATAGTTCAAGCCAAAATCATAATCCTTCAAGAATTATAACCAACGTCTCTGCCTCATATTCAGTTCTTTCAGATCAAACAGATATCTCAAGCTCTTATGATCACAATACACTTCAAACCTGGAACCATAGAGATAATGTCTCCAAATCTTCAAGACAAAAACCATTGCGGCTAACTCCAAATCATGAGTCGGATAATTCCTCTCATGCACCCTCAACTGTCGTGAAGCATATGCCACAACCTTACCATCCTGCATTAGCACACCCCCCAAACCCAACAAAGAAGCATCGCAATACACTACAAGCGGTTCATTTGGTTCAGGTAGAACCAACACTGGAGTTGTGGTCAACCTCTTCTTCAGTTCAATGAAACTCTTTTCACAATGAACGTACCACACGAATGCTTTACCCTTGCACGTCAACTGAGTCAACGGAAGTGCCAACTTCGAAAACCCTTCAATAAATCTTCAGTAATAACCAGCCAAACCTAAGAAACTTCTAATCCCGATCACCGACTTCGGAGTCTCCCATTGTAGAACAACGTCTACCTTGGATGGATCTACAGCAATACCGTCACCAGAAATAGCATAACCAAGAAAACTCACCTCTCTCAACCAGAATTCACACTTCGACAACTTAGCATACAACCTCTTCTCTTTCAGCACTTGTAATACAACCCGTAGATGTTCATCATGCTCCTCTTCTGACTTAGAATAAATCAGAATGTCATCAATAAACACAACTACGAACTGGTCCAAATAGTTATGAAAAATCTGATTCATATATTCCATGAATACACCAGGTGCATTAGTAACTCCAAATGGCATCACAACATACTCGTAATGTCCATATCGAGTCCTAAAAGCCGTCTTCTGAATATCTTCGTCCTTCACTCGTATCTGATGATACCCCGATCTCAAATCAATCTTACTAAACACACGAGCGCCCACTAACTGATCCATCAAATCATCTATCCTTGGAAGCGGGTACTTGTTCTTAATCGTCACTTTATTCAACTGTCTGTAGTCAATACACAACCTCATACTACCATCCTTTTTCTTCACCAGCAACACTGGAGCTCCCCAAGGTGACACACTTGGCCTCACAAACTTCTTTGCTAACAATTCCTCCAACTGTTTCTTAAGTTCTGCTAATTCTGACGCCGACATCTGATAAGGAGCCATAGAAATAGGTCTAGTACCAGGTACAAGATCAATGCCAAACTCCACTTCTCTCTCTGGCGGTATATCAGCAACATCATCTGGAGATACTTCTGGAAATTCTCGCACCACTTGCAACTCATTAATCACAGACTCGTTCTCCACCGACAGAGATGCAAACAATGCTAACACTTGAGCTTCTTCGTCTAAGAGTTCCCTCAATTCCCTAGCAGATAAATAACCATCTTCCTCCTCTTCTTCCGGAGCAAGGAAATACACCGTCTTGTTGTAATAATTGATATGAACATGATTGAATTCTGATCAGTTCATTCCTAAAATCACATCAAGACCATCCAACGGCAAACAAACAAGATCGACACCAAAGTCCTTACCGTAAATCGACAAAGGACATCTCAAACAAACTAGGGAAGTAGTCACCGATCCCTTCTCAGGAGTTTCGATAACCATCTCTCCCTTCATAGAAGAAACAACAAGGCCTAATCTTTTCACACAATCAGCAGCAATAAAATAATGTGTGGCACCAGTATCAATCATAGCAATCAAAGGCGTATCATTAATGTAACAAATACCTCTGCTCAGTCCATCTTCAGTGGAAGTCTGAGTTCCTGTCAAAGCGAACACCTTTCCCTCAGTTGAAGCTTTCTTTGGCTTTTGGCAACGAGTACTAATATGGCCCTGCTCTCCACAATTGTAGTAAGTCACCATATTAACCTTGCAATCAGCAATCAGATGCCCGAACTGTCCACACTTGAAACACTTCTTCACGTCACTCGTGCATTCACTAATACGATGACCCAGCTCACCACATCGGTAGCACTTCAGAGGAACAGGGGAACCTCCCCCACTTGACTTCTTTCCATCAACATACCTCTGCTTACCTTATCAGCAGAAGCTGCATACGGCTTCCCGCGATGCATCTGTTTTTTTCCTTTCCTCTCAGCCAACCCCTTAAAGTGAGCCGATCGAGCTTTGCTATCCTCCTCAAAGATCCTACAGCAATCCACTAAATCTGGAAACCTCCTGATTCGCTGATACCCAATTGCCTGTTTGATCTCAGGCCTCAAACCATTCTTAAACTTGATACACTTCGAGAACTCGGCAGTCGCCTCACTGTAGTGCGGATAAAACTTGGCCAGACCTGAGAAATTGGCAGCATAATCCGTAACTAACATACTACCCTGCTTCAATTCTAGAAATCCGATCTCTTTCTTCCCCATAACATCTTCAGGAAAGCACTTCCTCAAGAACTCCCTACTGAACACAGCCCAAATGATCTCTTCCCTGGTCGCCTCCAACAATTGAAGAGTGCTAACCCACCAGTCATCGGCTTCTCCAGCTAACATGTGAGTACCCAATGGTACCTTCTGTGCCTCAGGACACTCCATAACCCGGAAGAGTCTCTCAATCTCCTTGAGCCAAGCCTGCGCTCCATCCGGATCATATCTTCCCTTGAAAGTAGGCTGGTTGTTCTTCCGAAACTCATCATTCTCGTTAGCACGCGGAGAATTCTGTACTGCTTGAGCCATAGCTTGCATAGCAGCAGCAAGTGCAGCGCCGTTCCTTCCAGCCATTCGAAATCTGTTACGGATCAACAACAGAAACAATGGTTAAGGAACCTACACCAACAGTAATCGACTGTCACACACAACAACGACAACAACTCAACGACTCGACGACTTGGCCGGACGGACCGAACTGCTTTGATACCACTTTGTAACACCCCAAATCCCCACGATGATTTAAGCATAATTTATTAGAGTAAGAAAAAAAAACACATGAATTTAGGATGCTACATCAACTACTCAACTTAACATGTATGCTATAACAATGTCATAATATAAAATCATATCAGCCTAGTATATTAACATTCATACACAACGGAATAATCAACTCAATTTGAGACATGTTTTGTCATACATAATGTCTCTAATTAGATCAGTAACAACATAAAATAGAATTAAAAGACTCTAGCGTTCCGACACCCCCGGTGTTACAAACTCAGAGCAGACGCGACTCGATAACTCACACCAGAAGACCTCGTCTTCACCACACCACTTGACGACTACTACTGCGTATCTGCACGTTACCCACGTGGAGGTAACATTCAAACAGAAGGGGTGAGATTATCAATCAATCAAAAGAATAAGATGATATAATATGCAAGTATAAATCATCAAGTAATTCAACCATATCATGACATTCAGCAACAATTCCACACTTAACGCTACCACAGATATGTATTCGAAAACACACTACAACACAACCATCAAGAAAGTGCAATGAGACACCTACTAGACTCAATGCATGTGGTACCATTTCGATCCCTGTTTCATGATCACAATCCCCGTCGGGACGTTGATTAATCACTCACACCCCACATGGGCACACGACAATCGTGATTGCTCACACCCCACATGGGCACACAATTACCTCAACAACAACAACCACATTGATTCCATTAAGGAATCCGGATAACGCTCACACCCCACATGGGCACACGTCATCCCTCAACTCATGCACATGTTTATGCACCTTCAACGACAACATGCAACAACGACTAATGTGAATACATGACCTACCATTGTTACATCACATCATCAATCAACAATCAACACGCATTTTATCAAACATACTTCATTGTGTCATACGACCACGACACACATATGCATCATTTAGTCATGCATTTCATATTATCACATCAATATCAACAAAACAAGCATATAATACTCCAATACATGCTCACAACATCACAACAAAAAGCAACATTCACATAATATAAATCATACAATTTTCCACTAATTTTAGACTAATAAAAATATTATTTTTCAGTCCCAGGTCGCGCTAAGCGCGCTACCCACTACCTCGAAGAGGCGAGATTTTTCCAGACCGCGCTAAACGCGCTAGACCGCGCTAAGCGCGCTCTGTGATTTTTGCAGAAAAACCCTGCGATAACAGCATCTTCTCACCTGCGATTTTCTGCTCTAAATCCGATTTTTAACATCAATTTCACACAGATTATGCATCTACAGTCTACACCTAACTATGGCCAGCCAAATAAACAAATCAAACAATACTAATTCATTAATTCCAATCACATTCCCATAAATTCTACCAAAACCCTCATTCCACCCATAAACATCGTTCTTATGGATTCAACCTAATGATTCTACCCACATACATATATCATCAAATCCTTAAGAGATAAAGAATTCCCACCCTTACCTTAGGAATCTTTAAATTTTCCTTTAACAATGGAGCCCTTCTTCTCTGCCCTAGCTTCTTCTCACCCTTTCTCCCTTCAGCTCTTCAACTTTCTCTTCTTTTCACGTATCTGAGAATAACTTACATTCTCCACTCTTTACATGCCCCTAAATATGATTCGCCTCTTTTACCCTTACTTATTCCTACGAATTTACCTCCTTACCCTTCCATTTTCCTTATTATCCAAATATTATTTTCTAATATTATTATTACCATTATCTAAATATTACTATTATTATTACTTCACCAATTCAATAATAACAACAATATTCTACGATAATTTAAATAATAGTATTAATCAACTAACCCTGTCCTCCGACACCTTATTCTTCATAATCCTAAGGGCACTACCCCACTCTAAGGGTAACTAAAACTTGACCAAAAATACCCAATACACACTTCATACAACAATATTTAATTTAATCACGAAAAATAATTAAATTAAATCCGGGCGTTACACACAACATACTTCGCTTTTACAAGCGGAACATCCTTGCGCGCTTCGGAATCCCCCAAGCAATAATCAATGACAACGGGATGCAGTTCACAGACAGAAAGTTCTAGGAGTTCGTCGCCCAACTGGGCACGAAACAACACTTCACGTCCGTTGAACACCCCCAGACTAACGGGCAAGCCGAAGCAGCAAATAGGGTAATCCTACGAGGCCTCAAATGAAGGCTGGACGAAACGAAGACAGCTTGGGTCGAGGAGCTGCACAGCGTGCTCTGGGCCTACCGCACTACTCCCCACTCTTCGACCAGGGAAATCCTTTTCCGTCTAGTTTACGGAACTGAGGCAGTGATCCCCATCGAGATGCACGTGCCCTCCAGGCGGGCTGAATCACCCCTGGACGTGGAGATAAATAGTGAGGCGCTAAGAGAGGAGCTCGATCTCGTCGAAGAGGTCCGATCAGGAGCAGCTCTCCGCGAAGCCTCACTAAAACAAAAAATTGCAATTAGGCACAACGCCAAAGTTATACAGCGAGAATTCCAAGTAGGCAGTCTCGTCTTAAGAAGGAATCACAAAGATTCTCGAGAAGGCAAACTTGCTGCAAATTGGGAAGGACCCTATCGCGTCTGGGCGAAGACGTCGAATAGGGCCTACTACCTAGAACACCTTAACGGGGAAGAACTTGCTCGACCATGGAACGCCGAAAAGCTAAAACAATATTATAGATAAGGCCCTAATCACCCGCTTACTTCGTCGACGCGACGAGCATAACATGCCGACCACGAATGAGTGCCCAGGTACAAACGCTGCATACAAACTGAAGCAGGCTTTCGCTTAAGAACGAGTAGAACCCCTGCCCGACGGCGGTTCCTCGACCGAGCCCGCCATCGTCAAAGTACCATGATAGGAAGAACACCTAGCTCGTGATGGGAAGTTCACATTGTGAACTCAGGCCTCAAATGCGACCTGAGATCCGCTCTTATGCCCAGAAACTACCCTGGTCGTTCAATCAGTCTCCCTCACTGACGAACACATCTAAATTGAGCAAACCCCAAAACAATAAATCATTTAAAATCACCCTTATTACAGGCACACACTTGTATCGAACAAAGTTACTACACTTAGCAAAAATTAAAATAGATAAAGCCATGCACGAATATAAATCATACGAAACCAACCAAAGTGGTCGGAAACATACATATCACGATAATAAGTGGTCACGAGGACCATAATTGTACTTGTTACATTAACAATGGGCCATGCCCTGTACAAAACAATAGATTACATAAACATGGCACGCACGCCAAAGGTACAACAAAAAGAAATCACTCCTCCATCTGTTGAGGCTCCTCCTGGAGAGTTCGAGCATGCTCCTCGTTGATCTGGAGAAAGTCGGGGATGACGATCTTCCCACCCTCAACATGGTACAGGAAACTGGTCCATCAGTGGACAGTTGGACCACAAGATTCACAAGTTTCAGCTGCGCCACAACGTTGTTGAAAGAATCCTCGCTGATGGCTTCGACATCATCCTCCGCCTGCATGATACGGGCAACCAACTCAGCCCGAGTCTTCAGCTCTTTCAGACTCTCGTGTTTGTCTTCAGCAGGGGCAGCAGCATGCCTCATTTGCTCGACCAAATCCTATACGGCTTTCTTCTCCGTGGCCAGGGTGTCTTTCTCCCCTTGGATCTTGGTCAGCTCCTCTTGAGACTTTTTCATCGCCTCCTCGGTGGCCCTAGACTCCTCATTAGACTTCTTCACCTTCTCCTCTAGGACCGATATCGCGGCCTGGGACTTCTTTAGCTCAGAATCATGAGGGGAATCTTCCTCGGCGTAGACCGCCGCCATCTCTAGGACCCTAATCAGGGAGGAAACATCCTGTGCCAGCATAGCCCTCTTGCACGGGCGGTCCATTCCCTCGAGCTTTAGAGACTCCGCTCGAGGAACCGTCAAGGAGGAGCCTTCGAAGAACCTTTTATTATGAAGGCACGGAAGAAGCTCGAACTTGCTCTTCTCCCCTGCCTGGATGAGGTCCACCGTCTCAAACGGCCGAAAGCTTTTGAGCCTCGAGTTTACAGGCACTGAAGAGTTCTGGACAGGCGGCGGAGTCGACGAGGAGGTCCTTGACCCCGTTTGTGGAGGTGGCACTCGTTGTCCGAGCTGGCTCTTCGTGTTGGCTGCGCCACCCTTGCCCTTCGCACAGGCATTTTTTATCATCCGTTCATGCGCTGAAGGCATTTCACCTGCAAAAACATAACGAGCACGTTAGAAAACGGGGAAAACAATAATATAAGCAAGCTAAGAAATAAATACTACCTAGCAATTTAAGAGCGTCATCATGAGTCATGCACTCAAGGAGCTCCTTCGTGTTAATGTAACGTCTCTCCACCTTCGGCCCACCATCTTCCTTGAAGATCAGATCCTCGCTCTTAGTGCATCATTGCGCAGGGGTAAAACCGTTGACAAAATTCACCAGGCAACATAGTCGGCTTTGTCATCGTCGTCCAACATCTCCGGCTGGGCAAGATACTGGTTAGTTCCCTGGGAAAAGTGAGCCCCACTCCAGCAGAAAGGGAACTTCAGCAACCTCTGCGCTACCACTTTGCCCTTCTCGTCGTAAAGATCCTCCCCGTTCTCATCCGTCGACACCTCCCAGACATACGTGGAGTCCTGGGCCTTCGCTGACACGGGCTAAATAATATAAAACCTCTCTTTAAAAGTCCTAATGGACTCCGAGAACAGTACTTCCTCCCCGATACTTGCCTCTGGAGATGGAAGATTGTAAAGAATAAGGGGAGGGTAGCTCATATCTTCAGGAACTTGCATGTTAATTCGAACACCCGGATGAAGGCTAGGGAATTTGGATGCAGCTGTGAGGGGGCCAGGTCTAAATTCACAAAGGCCGACCTCTGGAAATCAGTGAATGGCAGCCTCAACCCAATATCTTTGAAGATGTACTCATACATCGAGAACCTCTCCCCGTAGTTCGTGCAGATACAGTCGTCTTCTCCAGGAAAATGAACCTTTTATTCCCCTTCAGCCCCCACGGTCGTGAAGGCGTCCCTAGAATACAAAGCAAAAACAGAAGCATGCTCTGCGGGTTCTGCGACTAACCACTCCTCCACGGAGGTCCTCTCAGGTGGAGACTCGCCGGCATCGCTGGGAGTGGTTGTAGTTTTTGTGTCACTACTTTCCGAGGAGCTCTCCTCGGACGAGTCTATGAGAATTTCCTCTTCAGTTTCACGGGCCATCTCCTTCACCTGAAAAGCATAGGACAAAATTGAATTCGATGACAAAATCAAATCCACCCTTCCACCGCTAGTCAAGACCCGAGGACGACGTCCCCGACCCAAGCCCTACTAAAATGGCACAGTTATGGTGCGAGGAGATGCCCGGGGCATCCCCTCCAATGCACGCGAGGAGATCCTCCCAGGTTCGCTACCTAGAATACCGTTTAAAGGCCTAGCGAAAAACTCATGAATCTGCCGGAAAACTCATAGGTACACCAGAAAATTCATGAGCTCCGTCGGCGACAAACGTACCCGTCGTTCCAACGGCGTCAGAAACGACCTAAACCCCTAAGCTCCTAAGGCTCCGGCGACTGCGACAAAAAGTGGCCAAACCATCGTGTGCCACCAACAGTCGCCGGAAACTGCTACTACACTACCTAGATTCAACCTAATAGTATGCATCCTAGAAGAACAGAAAGCAAAAAAAGCCTGAAACTAGAGTCAAGTTGAGCTACTTACGTGGTCGAGGAAGTATTAGAGAGTCGAAGACTCTGGCCGGAGCTGGTATGACGACTGGACGGTGGTTGACGACGGCTTGAACGACAGCGAACAAAAGAACTCAGACCAGAAAAGAGAAGCAGGAGAGAGAAGCGAAAAGTGCAAATGAGCAGCTTCTCCCTCTATTTATAGGCGTTCTGAAGGCACGTGCACGAGCACGAGCGGCTAAGGGCATCATCATGACCCTAGCCTAGCCATCATGACGCATTTAATGCAGTACAGGGCTCGAAGCATACGTGGCATCCCACCTCTTCAGATCACATCAACCGTTAGGCTCCCCGTACGCCGGGCACGCCATACGGCGTTACGTACCCCGCATGCACCAACTCTCTCGGGCATCGTAGAACAACTCCATCTCGTCGATAAGTGACGACCCTTTCTAGATCTCCCCGGGACTATGAATTACCCTTAAGTCATCACTCCCGTGCTCGGGAGCAACGACTTGGGGGGCTCCTGTTCCGGACTGGTCCAATGACTAGGCATGACCCAATCCACTTCTGCTCCCAGAACGGCCCAATTGCCTAAGTCCAGTCAATTTGGGGCAGCATTTACCTTTCTACCCCTCTATCGGGCAAGCATGGTCGGATGACCCCAAGGGTCAGCTGCCCCTCCTCGGTAGTTACCGCCCGTTACGCACGGTCCCACCATCCAAAAACAGTCACGACGCATGTGCCCGCAACCGCGCCTTTGCCCGTGGCAACGGCTAGTTTCGGGCACCTCTGCCCGTCCCAACGGCTAGTTTCTGGCAGTTACCTATTCTTCGGAAAACGGTTATTTCGTCCCGAAAATAGGGACAGTTGGCCACGCGCTGGGGGCACTATAAAAACCCTCTCATTTGAGAGGGCCAGGGATTCAAAATCACCCTATGAAATACATACTTTGTACTTGTCTTTCTCTCTCTCTCTCTCTCTCTCTCTCTCTCCCTCGATTCTTACTTTAGCATCGGAGTGCCTTACAGGTACACCCCCTCCTCATCTTTCACACCCAGTATCGCAGACATCATCTTTATCCCACTTCAGGTTCTGATCAGCCGTCAAGATCATGTTGTATTATAAAAAAAATTTAATGTGTACACCTATGCACTAACACTAAAAATTATTTTACACGAATATTTAATAGAAATTCATCATTCAATCATGTCATACAATTCACTTAAAAATTATAATTTGATGTGGTGGAATATATGATAGTGATTGATTGACAATATAAAATTATTTTATAGTATCAATGTACATCTCATTTTCTCTATAAAGAACACTATTAAAGTATATAAAACTTGTAAAATATCTTACTAAAACGAATATAATTATAGAAAATAAATGTTATATTTAGAGAGAATATTTGTAAGAGTGCCATTTAATTGTTTCTTCTAGAGTATTCAAAATCTTTGTCTCTACATCCATTAACTCGGACTCGACCAACTTCAACTACTGTTTATATCCAACATTTAAGAGCCGTATGTGTTTGTGCATATTTGTTTTTTCAGCACCACATTTACTATTATAGCTTTTCTTTTTTAAATGTTGACTGACAGAAAGAAAGGTTAAAGGTTATACTATTGGGACCAGTAGAAAACAAGATAATGCAATCTGGTGGCTCTTCTGGCTGAAAATTCTTTAGAACTGACATAAGTTGTACATCATCATGTGTATGCACTCTGGATGATGCGGACGTTTTCACTGGAGGTTGAATAATTGTAATTGTTAATCTTCAATTATTTTGGATATAATTTGATTATATAATTGACATAAGTTGTTAATCTTCAATTATTTTGGATATAATTTGTTCTCTATAATTAATTTTAAAGAATTTGAATCACAATTAAGAGGCGAGTCTAATTCACCATTTCTTAGGAGGCAGAATCTTCTCCCATAAAATTTTAGTTTAGTAAAATCTCAAATCAACACTTAAAAATAAAAAATAAAAAAATAAAAATTATGGACATATAAAAAATTAAAAATTGAAGGGTGAGAGGATGTTAGTACTCCACCTTATGATTGGTTTGGAGTAAATAAAGAAGAGAGGAGGGGGGCGGGAGAGAGTATTTGTAATTAAATGTGTTTAATTTAAATTAAAAAAAGGGAGAAGAGAGGAATTTGAAATCCATCGTTAAAACTTTTTTTTGTCTCTCTAAATTGGGAGAATTTGAAGGTAAATTTTGATATTTCATATTTATTTATATTTACTAAAGTATCATCAATTTTATTTTATTTATTCAATATTATTCACCTACGTTGGTTTCATTGCTTCTCTTTTGTGCGATTTTTCTATGTTACTTTTATCAATTTATTATATTTGTTCTCCATCTTCAAATTATTTTCGTATTTTTATGTTTAATATAAATTATAAGCATTGTATTTATTTATTTATTTTATTACTTTTTACTCTTATGTATATGTTCGTTTTTTTCTTTTTATTTGTTATATAATCATATTTTCGTTTATATCAAATTTTATACTATTTATTATATATATATATATATATATATATATATATATATATATATATATATATATATATAAGTTATCTGTGGTAGTTGTTTTTTATATGGTTCTTCATGACTTAAAAATTGTTATCAATATATAGTTTAATTTGTATCGGAGAGTTATAATCTAAATCAAATGTATTAATTTTTTTTAATGTTATGTGGTATGTTATAACTTTTTTTAATCACTCAACATTAAAAAGTTGTGTTTAATTATTTATGTATATTTTATTATCAAAAAATATATTTGAATTTTTTATCTTTGAATATCATATGACTTATTTAATATCATAAGGATAAAAGTGTACATTCTTAATAAAATGTCGGTAAGTATGAAATTTAATCTGGGGGATTAGATTAACCGGTATTTTTTAATTTTTCTCGATAATGAGTGATAACAATGTTGTTCTTATTTTTCAGGAACTATTATGAAAGTTAAAGTGATGAAAAATAAAAAACACCAAGATATATCTTAGTACCCCTTTCCAATCAAGGGTACATCTAGTCCTTTCACACCCCTTCACTATAACAAAAATTATATATAACAACGTCAACATCACTAAGGTCCTTTGAAGGACCGTGGTGATATCTCTAAATTCAGGCGCCAATAAATTGTTTTATTTTTTAATTAAAAATTGTAGCCTTATTACCTCGGTTGTTTAGAACAACCGTGCTGATATTTTATACCTTTCTAATTGGGTTCAATTCTCAGCGCCAATACATTCCTAATTTCTTAATTATTTTTGTAATACCCCATATTATCTAATTGCTCAATTGGATATCAGATGATATCAGATGAATATCTATGTGCTCTATCTTTGATATATTGGATTAATGGAATCCTCTAAGTACTTTAAGTATTGACATTTGGGATCAATAGAGCAACCAATAAACTCTGAAGAGATCAATTAATTATTAGTTCAAGAGAGACTTTTATGATAACTCTAATAATTGATCAATTGGTTGAGATGACAAAATATCAATTGGAGATATTCTACTCTATTGGATTATATTATATAATATTGGTATTATATATATATATATATATTTGTTAAGAAAAGAAAAGAAGAAAAAAAAGATAGTAAAGGAGAAGAAGAGGAAAGGAAGAGAAAGAATGGGAAGAGAGGAAAAAGTTCAAGGAAGAAGAAGAAGCCATGGATCATCATCATCTTGTTCAAACTCCTCTTCGATTATCAGGTGGGTTCTAGTTAGACACTCTAAGTTCTAGAAATAAATGTTTGGAACTTAGGTTAGAATTGAGAGAAAAGGATGAAACGGATAAATCGATGAAATCTAACGGATGAAACGTGATATAAAATGTGTGGAATACTTGTTGTATGATTGGTTTATGTTTTGGTATGCTTTGGATGAGTTTTGGTGGAAGAAAGATTGGATTTTTGGCCCAAATGACCCATAACAGCGCTGCTGAGAACCCCAGGATTCGCAGGCTGCGAATCCCCTAGCGAAGGGGAAATCGAACATCCGCTGGTTGTTCGCATGGTGAAGGTGAAGGCGAACATTCGCCAGAGATTCGCCACAGGTTCGCACGGCGAACATTACCCTGTTTTGGTTCTGCCACGGTTCGCCAGACGTTCGCACTGCGAATAGGACAGTGAACCCAGTGTATTTAGGCATTCGCTGGGAGCTTCGCACTGCGAATGAGAAAGCGAGCATTCGCTAGCTACTTCGCATTGCGAACATAGCAGATCCTCCAACTTGTTTCCTTCATAACTTTTGATCCGTAACTCGGATCAGGACGTTCTTGGTGTCATTAGAAAGCTATGACGACCCTCTATCCGATAAAAAGTGGAAATAATGGGTATGATGTGGGATAAATTATTTAGAGGAAAATGAAGGAAAGTAATGTTTTGTGAAACGTTGGAATTGATATCTTTTGGATCATAAGTCCGATTGCGACGTAGGGATAACCGTTAGAAAGCTGTGGAAATATCCTACGGGATAAGAGTGAGAATATTAATTTTAGATACCCGAGTATATGAATCGGAGGAAAACTGAAATGATGTTTTATGTGATTGAATCATTATGTGTGATTCCATTATACAAATGTAATATGCTTTTGTATGACTTGTGATTGAATTATTATATGTGATTCAAATGTGAAATTGTAATATGCTTTGCCTATTATTGATATTAAACCTGATTGAAAATAAATGCATGTTAAAATATGAAATAGAAAGAGTGAGGAAACTTTACCCCATAACATGATAGTGGAACCTAGTAATGAGCTAGGAAATTGTTGAATAACTTAATGACAACGCTCGTGCAAGAGAGGCCGAGGCGTGTGTCTGACGACGCTCGTGCAAGAGAGGCCGAGGCGTGCGTCTAATACCAAATGGTATAGGAATGAGCAAAACACTAGTATGGAACACGTGTATTTGTTATGTTTTATTGAGAAAGGCAAAAGAGGCATAAAGGCATGAGAGGCCTAAAGGCTAATGTGGCCTTGTGATTGTCGAATACAATCACGTTGTGTATTTGATCACGTAATCGTAACCATTTCTTTTGATTTGCCCTTGAGAGACCTTCATGAGTCTCGAGCTTCTCTGAAGTGCAGACATTACTAATTGGCAGGTTTGATTCCCAATGTTATAGTACGATGGAACCTACGGGTAGAGACTTGTGATGGCATCAGAGGCCATGTGAAGTGACGAATTAAGGAGATAATGCGTCCCTTAATTCTGAATCCATTCGTATGCCAATTATCTACAAGGATCCAGGACTCGGGTCGACTTCTAGATGTAGAAGCGGATGAGCAAGAGGGATGCCTTGGTACGGTTATCGATTAGTGATAAACTTTTGAGTAACGGACTCAATAACGTATTTCCATATAGTGTGAGAGTGTGAGTTTGTGAACTCAAGGTCATTTTCCCTTCCCCTTGACTTGAGTTAGGATTGATAGAACCCTGTAAAGCCGAGAGAATCTATAGGATAGGGAACTCACTGAGATTTGATGTATCTCACCCCACTATAGTTGCTTTATTTCAGGTGCAGGTTTGGTTACAAGTGAGCGATGCTCGGATGTTTCAAGAGAAGCTTAGTTAAGCTTATTCCGCTGTGTATTATCTGTTGTATACAATAGAAGATATTGTATATTCTTAGATTTTATTTTCTTTGGCTAGTTTCCATGACTTGTGCCATGTGTTGTATTTATGTTTTAGAATGGTCAAGTATGTGAACTACGCCATTAGGCACTTATGATGGTGTCAGTACCAAATAAAATGCTTGTATTGTATTATTCTAGATAAATATTATACAGGGCATTACAATTTTAGCTGTACCTTTCTTTTTTATATATTTTTAGATAAAAGATGAAAGTGATATCACTAAGGTTGTTTACACTAACCGTTGTGATATATTTTGATTTTTTTAAAAATTTAAATACTTAAAACCAAACGCTTTTTTATTTAATTACATTAACGTAAAACATATATCACCACGGTTTTTTAAACTAACCATTGTGATATAATTTTAAATTTTTTTTTATATTTTTAAATGCTTAAAACTTGGCGCTTTTTTATAAAATTACATTAAGTTAGCCATATATCACAACGGTGACTTATTCACTTAAAGGAAACATTGCTAGCTAGGTAGCTTGTCTATTGAGTTGCATTTGTTCATTTCCAATCCTGACAAAATAAAGCCATTTTCAAACCTGACAAAACAACGTCATTTTCAACCCTAACAAAACAAAACCATTTTTACTCTAACGAAACAACACCATTTTCAACCCTAATGGAATAACACCATTTTCAAGCAACAACTTCATCCAACTTCGTCGTTCTAGGCTTACGTACCACCGAGGAGGAAAACAACACCAACTTTGTTGTTCTAGGTTTACATACTGTCAAGGTGTACGTAAAAGTTTTCCCCAAGCATGGTTGTATATACAGTAAACTTCATTTCCACTATGTTTGTGTTTGTGTTTATGTTGATGATGCCATTATTGTTGATGATGCCATTGTTGTTGATGATGCATTTGTGGTTGATATGCCATTGTTGTCGATGCCATTGTGTTGATGATGCCAATGTTGTTGATGATACATTTGTTGTTGATGCTTCCATTGTATTTATGATGTCATGTATTTGTTGTTGTTAATGTCATTATGTTGATGATGCCATTATTTTTGATAGGCCATTGTTGTTGATATGCCATTGTGTTGATGATACCATTGTTGTTATTGATGCCATTGTGTTGTTGATGTCATTGTGTTGATGATGCCATTGTTGTTGATGATGTATTTGTTGTTGATGTTTCCATTGTGTTGATGATCCTATTATTGTTTATGTATTTGTTTTTGTTAATGCCATTGTGTTGATGATGCCATTGTTATTGATGATGCCATTGTTATTGATTGTTTTATGTCTTGATAGATGATCTCTTCTTCATCTAGTAGTGATGAAACTACTTATACAAATGAAACCTGTACAAATGATTCTCAATCTATTTGCGGAAAATAGAAAAAAAAACAAAGAGGTGCTACAATGAAGACACAATTAGCAAAAGTTCACAAGTCAGGTGTCAAATATTCAATCGAGTTTATGTCATTTATACGATACTTTATGGTCTTCATACTTCACTTTTTAAGAGTTATGTTGCATTCCTTGGATGTAGCAAAGTCGACATATTGATAAATGATTGGAAAGAAGTACCAAAAAAGGTGAATGATAGCATATGGACAGACATTAAGGTATTAATTTTAATTTTCATCGATTCGATATTACTTTATATAATCACTAATACATACTTATTGATGTAACTGTGTAGTTGACATTTGAGTTTTCCGATGATCCTAAGTTGAAAAAAAGGGAATCTCTTGTGCTGATACGTGTTGGAGAGACTTCAAGCCACGACTCACAAGCGACTACATTAGGTTTTGTACATTCATTAGATGCTTACTTTTTGAATTCCTCACTTATTTTTTGAATTTTGTTTAACCATTTAGGTATATTCACCGTGTTTGAATAAAATTAAATAAATCAAATATTTATGGATTCTTGGATCCAGTTGCTATTCGATTTACAAATGATTCGACAAAAACAAATGAAAATTACAAAACATCACAGTTGTTAAATGGAAAAAAAAACTGTTACTTAGAACCATTTCTCCATGCGTAAGTAATTTTGAAATTACGGTTTATCTATTATATATAGTTAGTTTCCTTGTTTAACCAAATACTAATTATATATGCCACGTGTTCATTCAGTGAATATTTTCAATTGATCACCATCTCTTTCAGACAGATATGCTAACTACATTGTGTTCCTTACACTATCCACCTGAACCTAAGATAAAACAAATTATTTCTAGGAAACTTTATGTTTATGATACTTTTAGTAATATTTTCTTTGACTTTGTAATTAGTTTAACGTGTAATATTTTTAAATCATTTTCAATATACAGGGTTGTGGAGCGACACTTTATTATGAATAATTATAAAAAAGCTCATATTTTATACGTTCAAGGTAAATGGATATATATATATATATATATATATATATATATATATATATATATATATATATATATATATATGTGTGTGTGTGTGTGTGTGTGTGTGTGTGTGTGTGTGTGTGTGTGTGTGTGTGTGTGTGTGTGTTAGAATTTGATTAATAAGGATTAATAAAAAACATATATGCTTAAGAAATTATAATATATAATTTAGGCGTGGAAGTCAAGCATGTATAAAATTAAAGGATCAATAAATTATTTTGGAAAATCTGGATCCATTGAGAAAAATCCCTTTGACGATACTCTTTATACCTTGAATTCTCTTCAGATGGGGAAAAGAGATTATTTACTTCTGTACGGTATATTGGGGACCATAATCTATATATAGTGTGATGGCCAATTAGGGTTTCCATTATTCCCAAATGGATCATCCTGACATCCACTTATATTTGAGCTCATACCCAATTAATTAATTAATTAATTAATTCCTAAATAAAATATAAATAGCCTTTTAACATTATATGATCACATAATAATTTAAGGCACTTTATTTGATAAAATAGCTAATATAATTAAATAAATATATTTGGCCACATAATTATTGGAATACTAATTATTTAAAATATTTCGTGTGTGTGTGTGTGCGCGTGTGTGTGTGCGTGTGTGTGCGTGTGTGTGTGTGTGTGTGTGTGTGTATGTGTGTGTGTGTGTGTGTGCGCGCTTATATATTCATGAAATGTTTAAATTTGTAGATGAGGAGACAAGCAGACAGATACGAGTGTGAGTATTATGTAATGAAACACATGTTAAACATTATCTCTGCCGTTATTGTTGATTTTTTATCAGGTATATATTATGTCATGAAATGTTTACAACATGTTTTTTGGCTTAAGTTTTCTATTATATTTCAAGTCATGTGATATTCAATTTTCTTCACTTTTTTTAGACGTTTAGCAATAGGACACCTTTCTCCCGATGACTTAAATGACATCCGTAAGTGTTGGACTTTTATTTTCAATGTGCTATTTGAAAAGGGAAAGGTGCTAATGTACGACTTTGTATTTGATGTTTGTAAATATATGATTTTGGCTTAATTTGATGTCTTTAATATATGACAATGGTATTTACATATTTGTTTGTAAATAATTTTTTTTTGGCTTTGATGTAAAAAATATTTAGGTAATATATGTATAAAATATAGGTAAAAAATACATGCTTGTTATATATGGAAAAATAAAATAAAATTAAAAAAAGAACAAAGTATTTCACCATATTTATTAATACTAACCATTGTAATAGGTAGCGCGTCAAACACAACAACAAAGTATTTCACCACATTTATTAATACTAACCGTTGTAATATATATATATATATATATATTGCACAATAGTTATTTAGGAGTTTAATTATGTATGTATGATGAATGGAGATGAAATCGTATGAATACATGTGATGTGTTGTCATTATAAAGGTGAAATAATCATGAATCAATGGTGTTTTTCGATAGTGTTGAGTGCTAATCCTACTGATTATGCTACTGTGTGATTGTGAATTATTGATGATGATGTTGTGTTAAATGTGTAAGTTGTGATGATGACATGCCACCGTATGAGCATAAATTATACTCGATCTGTCTCAAAATAATTGTCATAGTTGGTCAATTCACACAGATTAAAAAAATGTCATAAGTGAAAGAGAGAGAATAGTATTTTTTTATCAAACCATCCTTGTTTACTATTTGTGTATTCAAATGATCTCAAATACATAGTGAGAGAAAAATAAATTGAAAGTATTAATTAGAGGGCATAATTGGAAGATAAACATTAGAATTTCATTGGAAACTAAAATGCAACACTTATTTTGAGACAAATAATTTTATAAGATGCGACACTTATTTTGGGACAGATGGAATATTAATATATTATGTGATGTTGTTGTGGGATAATAGTTCGGGAGGGGAATTATTATCATCGAGTCAATGTCGGTTTTGTTTATTGTCGGGAAGAGACTTTAAACATTATGTTGTTGTTGCATACGTGTTGTGACAAACATTCATTATGTCATTGTTGTTGATGGAAGAGGAAAGTTGCAATTCGAGCAGGGTTGATTAGTGACTTGTCCAGAATCTGAGCATGGTGGATTCGGGGTTTTAGCAGGGTGAACCCGATTCTTGAGTGAACCAATTAATGATGATATGATACCACATGAGTATGAGTCTAATTGAAGTTGCGAGTCTCATTGCATAATTTAATTGATGAATATGTGATTGCTTTGTGTATGATGATGGATGGGTGTGAGAATGGTGTTATGTGATTGATGTGGATTGTGTATATATTTGAATTCTACCTTGCAGCTTATGCCATTAATTTATTGATGTGAATTCTCATCCCATTTTCTTTGATGTTGTCCACCATGGACATCTTGTAGATACTCAAAAAGTAGAGTTGCTGTTGTGAGTAAGAAATAACTTATGGAGTTATTTTCAATAATTTATCGCATTTTTAGTCGCTATGCTCTGATTCTGTAACATCGGGGACGAGCGATGTTTTCTTTATTATGGTTGATGTCGACGTATTTGTTTTGTTGAAGTTTGATAATTATTATGTTCATTTGTTTGAAGTTGTTGAAAGTGGATATTGAAACTCTTTTTTGAATCATTTTGTGAAAGTTAAGTCTTTATAAGACCGAAATTGAAGTTAACCTATTTTATTATTGTGATTTATGTGATTCCGCTGCGATAATACCCTAAGTGAAGGTGAGTATGCGATGACAGGTATTGTATATTGTTTACTTTTCTGCTGTGTGTTTTCAAAATGTCTATGTTTTGTTGAAGGATTGTCGTTTGTGACACCTTAAATTGTCGAGTAAACCTTTTTATATAAGTTTTGGGGTTTACGGTGTTACACTACCCGCACAACATGGAAAACTACAGCTAAACTGGGAGGGAACATATCTTTCAAAAGCTTCCTCACATGGCATACAAGTTGCAGAAACTGGAAGGACCGCTCTTACCCAAAACCAAGAATGCTTTTCATCTTATATATTATTACAATTAAATTTATTTGTAATTTCAGCAATAAGTGTCTTTATTATGTACTAATGCACAATTCTAGAGCAATTTATTCGCATGAGATATGTTTTCCCTGAATTTTTTCTCTGGATTTCATAAACTAAAGTCCTTTCCACCCTTTGAGGCAATACTTTACGCTGGACTTCATAGATCAAGGCTTTTGCTGTTCTTCGAGGCAAAATCTTTGCGCTGGATTTCATAGATAAAGATCCTTACCACCCTTTAAGGCAATATCTTTATGCTGGATTTCATAGATGAAGATCCTCGATGCCCTTTGAGGCAATATCTTTAGGTTGGACTTCATAGGTGAAGGTCCTTGCCGCCTTTTGAGGCAATCTCTTTGTGTTAGACTTCATAGTTGAATGTCGTTGTTGACCTTTGAGGCAATGTCTTTATGCTGGATTTCATAAATGAAAGTCTTTGTCGCCCTCTGAGGCAATACTTTATGTTGGACTTCATAGGTGAAGGTCCTTGCCGCCCTTTGAGGTAAACTCTTTACGCTGGACTTCATAGATGAAGGTCATTGTCACTCTTTGAGGTAATGTATTTACGTGTGACTTCATAGATGAATATTTTTCCTCCCTTTAAGGCAATAAATTCATGTTGGACTTCATAACAAAGGCCCTTGCCACCCTTCAGGGTACCGTAGGCTCTTGCCTAAAGGACTTAGTGTCTACTCGAATGGGACCAAACTCAAGTATCATGCCCGAGGGACTGTTAGGTGCGGATTTGACCTAAAAATGGCATATCTTTCTTTGCACTTTTTCTACTCTTTTCTCATGTTTTCATGTTTTTTATCCATGATTGTTGTTGTTCTTCTAACCTTTAAAATATACATTTGGTGCTTGTAATATGTGTGTTATTGTGCAGGGCAATGCACTAAATGATCATAGTTGGAGGACACAAAGAAATGGTGCAAGTTGCCAAAGAAAAGAGGAAAATAACAGAGGATTCGCTTTGCGAATGCTGGCGAACTCCTAGCGAGGGTTCGTTGTGCGAATGCTGGCGAAGGAATCAGCGAATGGTCCCAGAATGAGGCAGGGGGAAAAGGAGCTAAAATTCGCTTTGCAAACGGGAAAGCGAGTGTTTGCTTTGTGAACAAATCCTTTGCAGTGCGAAGTAATGAGAAAAGTTTGTGGCAGTTTAACTGTTTGAGGCACCTGAAGTGCCATATTTTAGCATTCGCTGTGCGAATGAATGGTTCGCAGTGTGAACCTGCGAATTCCTGAATTGTATAAATAGGATTTTCACACTTTTTAGGGAAGTTGTTGTAATTTTGGATAGAGAAACTTGTAGTTAAGGATCAGAACATTACATTTCTTCATTTCCAAGGGAGAAAAGGTAGGATCTTTGCTTTCTTGTTGGTGTTGGATGTAATCTTAATACCTTATGTATTTCATCTAATGTATGTTTGTGGATTGAATTCTGATTTTCTATTGTTGTTGTCTTTGGTTGATTATTTGTGGTCTTGACAAAACCTTTACAAATCTTTGATCTTAGATTTTCATCTATCAATGAGCAAGCTTTTGACATGGTTTTGTGAGTTGATATTCATTTTATATTTTGTTGTATTGTGTTGATTAAGTAACATGGGTAACATGAGTAGGATCGATACAGTATCGCGAGGATGCATGATAATAGTGATGAAGAAGGATATTCACATTCATTGGGCAAATTAGTTGAATACATGTAAAAAGGGTTAAGCGTGTGTACGTATTTTGATCTTGCTTAAATACGAATAAATCATTTATTTGATATGGATGTTATAGTAATATCTGTTAGGACTGAACTCTAGACATAGATTTAGGCTTAACACTTGCGTGAGTATCAGTCTTACTTCTCTGTGTTGTTGAGTTGGGTGAGACATCACCAATGAGACAATACGGTCGTTCTCTCGATGTTGCGTTAGACATAACCTCTGTTGTGAGTGATACACGAGGATATTAGGCGAATGATTGATTTGTGTTTACTTGATTAGAAGAATGCATGTGTTATCAATTGATGAGATCCAATTCCAACAAGGCTCCATTTATAATTCAGTCTTTATTTTATATTTTCCATCTTTACGTTTTCCGCATTTGCTTTTGGTTCCGTCTTAAACCAAAACTTTTGATCCATGAGCTTAGAAATGTAGAAACCGTTGAATGGCATTCTTTCCCTTGCACTGATCCCTGTGGAGAACGATAAATTGGGTTACTTATATATTTTTTTTGCTTGATGCTATTCTAGCACCAACAAAATGGCGTCATTGCCGGGGATCGGTGTTTAGATATTGAATCGCATAGCATAGTTTCTATATTTTTAAGCTTTGTACATTTTTTTATACTAGATCTATTTGTCTTCTTTTATGTTTTTCTCTAGTGTGAAGCAGGAATGATGAGAACTCCTAGATTGGTTGCTATTTGTATAAAAGTATTCAATGAAGCTTCGACCGCGTCTGGATGGATGTTGAGCTTTGAAAGTAAGCCTGGTAAATTGTAGTGCTTTATAGAATGTTAGAATGATTTAAGAATTTTGTGCTTTGTGCAAATGTGTGTTTTGTTTCATTTTGCAACTTGTTTGAATGCTTGTTTCACTGAGGTCCAAAAGCCACAAATTGTGAGGAAACCTTCATTGTTTACTAAATGCTTGGATGAATGATAACTTTGTTTAATTCGTTTGATTCATGCTTTATCTTTTGATTATTGTGATTTTGTGGAAGCATTAGAAATGATCAAGGCATTTTTTTTATATTGAGCACAACCGTATCCAAAAGTACCTTACCCGTGAGTAGTGAGTATTCGTTAACCCCTTTGAGCCGAAAGTGTGGTTCATCATTGAATTTTGTGAGTTTCTAAAAATTTCTTCTTGAACCTTTGAACTTTGTTTTAATTTGATTTCCTTGCCTTAAAAAGCAAGGATCATTCACTTGAGGTTTGGTTGAATTCAAGTTGGGGAGAATGAAAAAGAAGATTGGTAAGTTGCTAAACTTTTGAAAAAGTTCAAACAAGCATGAAAAAACAAAGTGTAATATGAATGTGAAAAACAAAATAAAAAGAATGCTTGTTGGAATGAGAAAAATAGAGTGAAATAATTGTGCATAAGGAAGTTTGAGAAGGTTTGTGGTAAAGGAATGAGAATGGTGAATGAAGTTGTAATGTGTAAATACCATTTATCGGCAATTTCGATTCAATGGCCTTTAGAAATGTCCCTTTGTTGTTAACCCGACCAAGCTACAACCTTTAAAGCCCTTAGTGATCCTTTTGCTTCCATGTTTTCATTTTTGATTGTTAGATGTTGTATGAATTGATTGTTATTTGCATTGTTTATCGGGTGAGTGAAATTTCCCCGCGGTTGCAAACGCGTCAATTTCTTCATTCTTATTTTGAAGAGGAGTGTTAGAGTTATTCAAGTATGAAAACTTAGTTGTTCTTTGAACCATTATTATATTTGTTTAAGAACTTAATTCTTTGTCATTGTTCGATTCTATTGAGTGGTGAATGTTGCTTGTGCGTATTTTCGTGCTTATCCTCATTTATTTCGTCTTGGTTGAATCTTATGCTTGAGCAAATCCTCTTGTTTTCATGAGAGGCATACTTTGCTTGAGGACAAGCAAAAATCTAGTTGGGGAGAGTTGTTAGGTGCGGATTTGACCTAAAAATGACATATCTTTCTTTGCACTTTTTCTACTCTTTTATCATGTTTTCATGGTTTTTATCCATGATTGTTGTTGTTCTTCTAACCTTTAGAATATACCTTTGGTGCTTGAAATATGTGTGTTATTGTGCAGGGCAATGCACTAAATGATCATAGTTGGAGGACACAAAGAAATGGTGCAAGCTGCCAAAGAAAAGAGGAAAATAACAGAGGATTCGCTTTGCGAATGCTGGCGAACTCCTAGAAAGGGTTCGATATATCTAGCCCGAGAGACTTAATGGAAAGTATTAACTGAGGGTTCGATGGAAGTCCCTCCCAATAGGTTGAAACTCCTTGCATGAGGGACTTATAGTCTCATCAAGCGGGTTACGTATAATTTTGACCGAAGGACTTAGACTCCCTAGGCTATTTAAACTCTCTCCTGAAAGAGTTAATGTCTACTCGGGTTGAACATTCTTAGGTTTTGGAACTAGATCCCAAACATCATTCTTTGAGAATTGATTAAGTTCTTCTTCCATAGCCAGAACCCAGTCCTTGTCCATAAGAGCTTCTTCAACTGTAGCTGGTTCGATTAATGACACTAATCCCAAGAGTGTTTCTTCTGATGGTCTGAAGGCTGATCTGGTTCTGATTGGAGCATCCTTGCTGCCCAGAATTAGTTCCTCAGGATGAGAAGTAGACATTCTTCTTTTCGTTTGACGTGGAGTATTCTGAGTTACATCAACAGTGTCCGGAGTAGGATCTTGTTGTTCTTTAACTTCATCTGCCTTTTCTTTAGGTTCTAAGAAGCTAATTTCCAAATCTGCAAGTTTTTCAACTAGCTCTGACTTTTCAGAGTCAGGCTTGTCATCGAATCTAACATGAATTAATTCTTCCATAATCCGTGATTCTGTGTGATAAACTTTGTAGCCTTTTGAGCGTTCAGAATATCCTAACAGCAGACACTTCTGTGCTTTGGAATCAAACTTGCTAAGATTCTCTTTAGTGTTTAATATAAAACAAGTACATCCAAACTGATGAAAGTAGGAAATATTGGGAATCTTATTTTTCCTCAATTCATAAGGAGTTTTATTCAAGATAGGTCTAATAGAGATTCTATTTTGAATATAACATGTTGTGTTAATTGCTTTTGCCCAAAAGTGCTTAGCCATGTCAGTTTCTTGGATTATGGTGCGAGCCATTTCTTGTAAAGTTCTGTTCTTTCTTTCTATAACTCCATTTTGTTGTGGAGTTCTAGGACAAGAAAAATCATGGGATATCCCATGTGAATCAAAAAGGTTTTCAAAGTCTTTGTTTTCAAATTCTCCACCATGATCACTTCTGAATTTGATATTTTGAAATTTTTCTCATTTTGTACTTGAGTGCAGAAGGAAGCAAACACAGAATGTGACTCGTCCTTGTGTTTTAAGAATTTCACCCATGTCCAATGACTGTAATCATCAATGATGACTAGTCCGTATTTCTTACCATTGATTGAGGCAGTTTTTACTGGTCCAAAGAGATCAATGTGAAGAAGTTCTGACAGTCTAGAGGTGGAAACAATATTCTTTGCTTTAAAAGAAGTTTTTGAAAACTTGCCTATCTGACATGCTTCACAAAGAGCATCTGAAGAGTACTTCAGATTTGGCAAGCCTCTGACAAGTCCAAGCTTGTTCAACTGAGAAATTCTTCTCAAGCTAACATGACCAAGACGTCTGTGCCAGACCCATTGCTCTTCATTTACATAAAGAAGACATTTTAAATTTTGATGTTTTAAATCTGATAATTTAATTTTGCAAGTATTGTTCTTCCTCTTTCCGTTGAACATGACAGATCCATCCTTTTGACTTACAGCTTTACAGGATGTTTGATTAAAAATAACGTCATAACCATTGCCACTAAGTTAACTAATTGATAATAGATTATGCATTAAACCTTCAACTAACAGAACCTTATTAATAGAAGGAAACTTACCATTTCCAATAGTTTCGGAGCCAATAATTCTTCCTTTCTTATTTCCTCCGAAACCGACGACACCTCCGAGCTTAAGTTTCAGATCTTGGAACATATGCCTTTCTCCCGTCATGTGTCGCGAGCATCCACTGTCCAGGTACCATGACTGGTGTTTCAATGGTGCAATTAAGGATGTCTGCAACATAAATTATCTTATTCTTAGGTACCCATTTTGTGGGTCCTTTCACGTTAGCTTTTCCAGAGGTTCTGACACCTTTGGACTTCCTTACATTGGAATAATAGTGTGGAATTTGTGCATAGTGTTTAAGTTTGGGAGTTTTCTTTAGTGTCTGTGTTTGTTTAGTGATAGATTTTGAACCTTTTTGTTCAAAACATTTCAAGATAGTGCCAGAGGGCACAAAATATTTAGACAGAGGTATTATCTTGATACTCTTGGTCTCATCATTTGGTTGTGATGGTCCTGAGTATCCCAGACCTCTATTGCCATTCCTGATGACTCCATAGATCATTGATGCCATTTTACTTCTATCTATGCTTTTAGCAAGGAAGTGTTGAAAGGATTTATCATATCTGACTACTTCATTAGTGTTAGTTGTGTTGGAAGTGATTTCTTCTTCTAACTTGGAGACTTTATTTTTTAAAACAGCATTTGAATTTTCTAAAACAAATAATTTTTCATTTAATTCTGAGATGGTTTGTTTGCTTTTAGTAAGATCTTCTGAAGGAATCACAAACGTCTTTTTCATAGTTTTGTGTTTTCTTAGAAGGGTTTGATATCTTTCCATAAGTTCATATAATCCTATTTCAAGTTCCGAACGGGATAAGGAAGAAAGTACCTCTCTTTCATCGTCAGAGTGTGATAGTTTTTCTTCTGATAAAGCATCTTTAGTTTCCGCCATGAATGCCATGTTGACACGTTCTTCATCGACATCATCCTCAGATTCTGAATCATCCCAAGTTGCTATAAGACCCTTTTTGGCTTTCTTAGGTCTCTCCTTTTTCTTAAATTTTGGACAATCATTTTTGATATGTCCAGGTTCCTTACATTCAAAGCATGTAACATCTTTTCCATAATTTCTCCTTTGACCATATGTAGATTCAGATCTTCTTCTTGGTCCTCTGAACTTATTCTTCCTGTATTTCCATAATTGACTTATTTTCCTTGATATGAGAGATATATCATCTTCATCTAAATCTTCTTCAGATTCTTCCACTTCTTCCTCTGCCTGATACGCCTTTTTCTTCTCAGACTTGGCTTTTAGGGCAATGGATTTATTTTTCTTCTGAGGTTCATCTCCTTGAAGTTCTATTTCATGACTTCTTAAAGAACTGATAAGTTCCTCAAGACTTATACTATTCAGAACCTTTGCCAGTTTCAAAGCAGTCACCATTGGTCTCCATTTGACAGACAGTCTTCTGGTGATTTTCTTGACATGATCAACAGTAGAATATCCTTTGTCCAGAACTCTAAGTCCTGCAACAGGCATTTGACACCTTAAGAACATGGTTTCCACAGATTCATCTTCTTCCATTTTGAAAATCTCATATTTTTGAATTAGTGCAAGAGCCTTCGTCTCCTTGACTTGAGCATTGCCTTCGTGAGTCATACGAAGAGAGTAAAAAATAGACTTTGCAGTTTCTTTGTTTGTAATTTTCTCATATTCTGTATATGAAATTGCATTTAACAAAATAGTTCTTGCTCTGTGATGATTTTTGTAATTTTTCTTTTGTGCATCTGTAAATGCACTTCTTTCAATCTTTTTACCTGCAGAATCTACAGGGTGACTGTAGCCATCAACTATCAGATCCCATAGATCTAAGTCAAACGACAAAAAGTAACTTTCAAATCTGTCTTTCCAATAATCAAACTTTTCTCCATCAAAGATAGGAGGTTTTGCAGTATAAGAATCTCTTTCATTCACAATAACACTTGTTTCAGGAGTTGGTGTAGTCATTGTTTTTCACACTTAGATCAGTACTGAACACTGTTAAGTGCTTGATAAAAATTCAACCTTTTTATCACCTCAGAACCGGAGCTCTGATGCCAATTGAAGGTGTGAAAAACACAAGAAATGGGGGGGTTTGAATTGGTTTTTCAAAATAAAATTGTTTCTTTAAAATAAACTCCTTTTATAAAACTCTTTCTTTTAGCAATAATGACCTATGTTGAGAACAAAGAGATGAACACGTTATGTTTATACTAGTTCACTTGAGAAACACTCAAGTTAATCTAGTCCACCCTCCAAGGTGATTTTTCCTCTCTCAACGAGGTCTTAATCCACTATTCAATCAAATCAGTACACTGCACTAGCCAAAATGCTGGTGACTAACACAACCTCTAAAACTCTCAAGTTTTAGACTTCTCAAGTAATACAACCTCACAGGTCTTACTCAAGGAACAACCTCTAAGACTACACGTCCTAGACTTCTCAAGAAATACAACCACACGGTCTTTCTCAAGGAACACAAACCTAAGTTTGAATAATTTTCGTTTACAGACAAGTGCTTCTTAAATAAGTTGAAAATGTAAACAAGTTTCGACCAGAATGACTTAAGAAAGATTTCAGTTGGAAAGAATATTGCAGTAGTGTTCGTGTGTATCTTTCTTCAAGTCTTTTGCTTCCTTTTATAGCCGTGTAGAAAGAGTCGTTGAAGTGTAATCATGATAGCTAACTAGGTTGGCGGCTAGAAGCGTAAGGACATATAAAAACTTTTGCGTGTTGCGCTTCCTGTCTTGTTAGAATATCTTTGTTTGTACCGTTGCACTATTACCAAGATATTTTCGCATTGAATTAAGGTATAACTGTACTATGTAGCTTTGTCTTCTTGGCTTCTCAACTTCAGAGGCTTTTTACGAGCATGAGTCAGAAGGGAAAACATAGCTTGGTTCTTTAAGATTTTCAAGTCTTCGAATCCTCAGAGCAGCGTCTTCAGAGTCTTTAGCACTTGGTCTTCAGAACCTTGTTCGTTTGATGCGTTGTCTTCATATCTTCAGAGGCTTCTGATAGTATCTGGTTAAAGCATGAGTAGAGACTTGATTAGGTCTTCAGAACCTTGATCAGAGAGCATAAGTCTTCAGCATCTGGACTTCGTTCAATCAGAATCTTTGTCTTCAGATCTTCAGAACTCGTTCTCTTTTCCTTTTGTATCAGAGTCTTGTGAACTTCATATTAGCTTAAAAATGAGTTATGCTTTTCAAGTGTATAAGCGGAGTATTTTCCTTTAAGCATTGTGTTCGCGCCAATTTACGAAAGCATAACATGTTTGTTAAGTTCTCACAAATAACAAACATTAGTTGTACAAAATTGTTCATACAGAAATACTCATTTGATATCATCAAAACTTAGAGATAATATTGCATAACCAAATCTTGTTCTCACAGACTCCCTAGGCTATATGAACTCTCGCCTGAGGGACTTAGATCTCTCAAGCTCACAAAAACTTCATCTAGATATATCTCCAAAAGGGTCTGGGTCATAGGGATACTCCTCCGAGGCTCAATCTAAAAAACACTTTGTCCTATATCGAAAGGCCTCGTGCTTGAGGCACTATGTATTATTATATTCGCAGGTTAAATCTTCTAGGGCAGTGTCTAGAGGATGCCCAAAGAGAGGTGACGATAAAGTATCGCCCAAGAGGAGGTATCTCCCCGCCTTCAAGGCCTTCTTATCGCCCAGTCGTGGGAAACATGGAAAAAATGTTTTTGGGGGCAGAGAGAAGTCAGGGTCATTAACTGACCTATGACTTAATTGAAAATAGAGATTCAACGATCACCCATTAACTAAGTGGGAGGTGACCCTTCCCAAAAAAACCCTAGGTCCTAGATGCCTCTATAAAATACCTCCCTCAGAGAAGGAAAGGACAAGCAATTATATTGTAAGCATAACGCTTAGACAAATCATTATACCCCTTACAAGCTTACTACAAGCGCGTCATCTATCAACATAGCCTCTCACCTCACGTGGGTAGGACTCCTAAAACTACCACAAAACACCACCGTACATAATTTCTCGCCGTTGTGAAAAAACCCTAACCACCCAAAATGTTATAAACCTACTAAGACCTCTATGTCCCCCTGCCTTTGCAGGAGAAACACAAATACATGTACTTTTTGACCAGTACATATTTATTTTTCATTTTTTCATCATCATTTTCAATCTTTTTTAGATTTGACTAATCTTCACCTAAACAAGTTTTTAGATGATTAAAATTTATTTGAAAACTTCTTTGAAACGTTTTTTTATATGTACATTTTTATAGGAAAACTTCATTTTAACTTTTCCAAAATGTCTATCAGAAAACTTAAAATGAAGTTTTTTTTTGTATTTTTTAAAAATATTCTATTTACTTTACAGCTACATAGACCCCTTTACTATTAAATAAATACCAATCATGTGTAGACACCACTGTTGCATTCTTAGTTACACAAAAGTTAAATACATAAGAAGTTGTAGTAATATGAGCTAGAGAGGTTTTAATCAGACCTAAAATGTATGTCACCATCACACTAATAGATACAGAGGTAGAAAAGAGAAGGTAAAATACCAAATTAATATTTATATGTAATAAAAGTGACAAGTACAAGGATGTTGAAATTTCAACACAAAGTGCTACTAAAAAAATGTGACTGTCCATTCAAAATTAGATCAACACTATCTAAAGATGGTTATGGATGGAAAGTTGATGTAAAATGTGGATTTCACAATTAAGATTTACCTGTTAGATTAAAAGGTCATACATTTGAGGATTTGACTAAACACCATGTTCCATCCAAACATATATATATTTATGTCGTTGCAATAGCGAGCTTTTGACAATTTTACCCAAATCACACAAATATATAAACAGAAGAGTGTGCATCAAAAAGGGATAAGAGGTCCTAAAACAAAAATAAGATAATTGTTTAAACTGATAGAGGATGCAAATTGTGTTTATTAAAGAAGAAGAAAACATGACTCAAATGTGAGGAATGATATTTTTTTGGTTCCACCCATGTTCAGTCGAGTTGTTGAACATTTATCTGATTATGTTGATTGTGGACAAGACATACAAAACAAATATATATTGATAGATTTATAGTTTGACCTAATTCGACCCTACCAAATCAATTTCTAAGGCGAGGGGGTGTCACTCTATATAAAGAGTTTTGAAGCGTTATCCTTAACCAATGTGAGATTTAAGATCTTCTAAATACACTCCCTCACGCCAACACTCCATGAAGCTTGGTGTGTGGATATAAAGGTGGGCGGCCCTAGTCCGGTCGATGAGATCTGATACCATATTAGAATTAAAGTTTAACATAACTCAACCTTACAAAACCAACTTATAAAGTGAGGGGTGCCACTCTATAAAAAAATGTTTTCAAACTCTATCTTTAATCAATGTGAAACTTAGGATCTTCCTAGGATCAAGTTTAAAAAGACTTATATAGAGTGACATCGTTCACTTTACAAGCTGGCTTGTAAAGTTGAGTTGGATCAAACTCTAAACTTAATAGATATAGACAATCATTACTTGAAATCATATGTATGACATCAACTATGTTTACATTTTCTGTTGCATTTTCTATTGAGTCTTAGAGAAAAAAGGGGTTAGGATTACATATATTCGAGCCATCCAAAATATGTATGAAGGAGTATCGGCTAGTGTGCGGACACAAGGTGGAGAGACAGATAATTTCCCCGTTACAATAGGCCTGGACCAAGGTTCAACCCTATGCCCCTACCTTTTTATTTTAATTTTGGATGTACTTACAGAGCACATCCAAGAGCTAACACTGATATGCATGCTTTTTCCATATGATATAGTTCTATTGAAAGCGTCGAAGGAGGAGTTAAACGAGAGTTTAGAGACTTAGATACAAGCTTTAAAAACACATGGTTTTCAGCTAAATAGAAGTAAGACGGAATATATGGAATGTAAGTTCATAAAAAGGAGAAGTGTTTCTAACCTAGAGGTGAAAGTTGGAGACCATATCATCCCACAAGTCACGCGGTTTAAATATCTTGGATCCATAATACAAAACGATGGAGAAATAGAAGGGGATGTAAACCATTGATTCAAGCTATGTGGTTGAAATTGATGAGGGTTTCAAGGATATTATGTGACAAAAAGGTACGACTCAAGTTGAAGGGAAATTTTTATCGGTCTACGGTAAGACTTACGATGTTGTATGTGACAGAATGTTGGACGCTTAAGAATTGACACAATGATGATGTTGTGTTGGATGTGTCGTAAGACTAAACATGCTAAGATTAAAAATGACAATATTAGATAGAATGTTGGGATAGCACCTATAGTAGAAAAAATAGTGGAGAATAGACTCTAGTGATTTGGATATGTAGAGAGAAGATTTGTAAATTCGGTAGTAAAGAGTCTAGATCAAATGGAGAGGAGTCAAATAGTTAGAGGTAGAGAAAGATTTAGGAAAACTATAAGAAAATTTATTAAAAAGGATTTCCAGATTAATAATTTAGATAAAAGCATTCTCCTAGATAAAATATTATAAAGAAAATTGATCCATGTAGTTGATTTCACTTAATATGATAAAACTTATTGTTATCCACTTAGTAGGATAACACAAAGATTAACAATTTATGTTTTTTTTTAATGGTAAAAATATAGTAAACACACTGTCCAAATGAATAACATTCTATTTACTTTAATGTAACTTGGAAGTAGGTACAATGGTGGGGTGCTTTGGAGAATTTTTTTTTTTTTCATGTTGGCGATTAGAAGAAAGTTTGGTATTCTAGCTTTTTCTTTAAATTCTTTTAACAGTTACTATATATATTGCACCCAAAATAATAATGTAGTAGACCATACACAGAACATAGAATATTACCATGAGTTCTCTCCTTCAATCTCATGCTAGTGACTGTGAGCAAGACAGTAATAGCTCAAAAATGTTGCCAACAATTGTGGAGTTCGATTCCACATTTGAAGTGGAAACCACCAAATCAGTAGAAACTGGTAAAGAGGAGGGTATTTTCTTGACATGGGAGGACCTTTGGGTGACTGTTTCAAATGGAAACAATGGAAGAAAACCAATACTTCAAGATCTAAGAGGCTATGCAAAACCAGGACAACTTTTGGCCATAATGGGTCCTTCGGGTTGTGGCAAGTCCACTCTTCTTGATACTTTAGCAGGTACTAGTGATATATATTTATTTAAAACATCTTGTTTAACCTTATTATCACATGCATTTTACTTCACGTGTCTCATAATGAAATGATAACAAAACATGCTATTATTGTATTCATGTGCCTCAAATTTGTAGAAATTCTTATATCAATTCTTATAATGTTACTTATAAGATATTTTGCATGTATGACAATATTCTTGCCTATGATGATGGATTTTGTATCTGTGAAGTATAACAGCACGTAGTCAGCCACATCTGAACTGTCTGATTAAGATCTACTAGTCTAGATTTCAATATAGATTTTTCTTAACTTCATATGAATTTTCAGGAAGATTAGGCTTTGAGACGAAACAAACGGGGAAAATTCTAATCAATGGATGCAAACGACAACTAGCTTATGGAACATCTGTAAGATTTTTTTATCTCAGCTTTTCAACAACTCTTTGCAAAATAGTACATTTTTCATAATCACTTTTGTTTCTGTCTTAACTGAAATCATCAGGCATATGTGACAGAAGATGATATAATTTTGAATACTCTAACAGTTAGAGAAGCTGTGCACTATTCAGCTCATCTTCAATTACCTGACACCATGTCTAAGGAAGAGAAACAAGAGAGAGCAGATTACACGATTAGAGAAATGGGTCTGCAAGATGCAATCAACACAAGAATTGGAGGGTGGAGATCTAAAGGAGTGAGTGGTGGACAAAAGAGAAGAGTTAGCATTTGCATTGAGATCTTAACACATCCTAGACTTCTTTTCCTTGACGAACCAACTAGTGGACTTGATAGTGCTGCTTCTTATCATGTTATGACTAGAATTTCTGGTTTAAACCGAAAGGATGGTATTCAAATGACTATTATTGCATCAATTCATCAACCAAGTAATGAAATTTTCCAACTTTTTCACAATGTTTGTCTTCTGTCTTCTGGGAAAACGGTTTACTTTGGACCTGTATCTGCTGCAGATAAGGTTCGAAATAGATACATATATCAATTTTTTAAAATTACACGAACAAGTGACAGAGTGGCTTTGCTGCCGCTATCCACTGAGATTCACCATTTTTACTTGATTTGTCATATTATAAAATTTTCAAAATCAATGTGTGATTTACTACTACTTTTTTGGTGCAGTTTTTCTCATCAAATGGTTTTCCATGCCCAAGTCTCCATAGTCCTTCTGATCACTACGTAAAAACAATCAACAAGGATTTTGAACATGTAAGTAGAGTTTTCATTGTTCTTGCCTTATAATTTTGTGAACATTTTTTTGTGTGTAAAATAATCTTAGTTAATAATAAATTTAACTGGTTTACCAATTATTTGCAGGACCCCGAGAAAGGATTAGGCGGAGGGCTATGCACAGAAGAAGCTATTCACATTCTTGTTAAATCATATGATTCATCTGAAATTAGTCACCAAGTAAAGAAAGAGCTATCTCAAATTAAACAAAGAGTGAGTTTTGTCATACACCTTATAAGTAGCATAGCTAAGAAAAACAGAAGAGAATTATTAGTAAAACCATAAATTATGGATGCAGGTCTCATACTCAATGGAGAAGAAAAGCCATGCTGATTTTCTAACTCAGTGTCTGATTCTTACAAGAAGATCTTTTGTGAACATGTATCGCGAAGCAGGCTATTATTGGTTACGTCTATTTATCTATGGCGCATTGGCTTTAAGTCTTGGTACCATGTTCTTCGACATTGGTTCAAGCAATCAATCAATTCAAGCAAGAGCTTCACTGCTTGTGTTTGTTGTTACATTCTTGACATTCATAACTGTTGCTGGATTCCCTTCTTTTGTAGAGGATATGAAGGTAAAGTAATTTTTCATAAATTTGTTGTAACATAAGTGTTTTGAAGATGAAAGTGATAAAAAGAATGTTTTGTCGTTAGGTATTCGAACGAGAAAGACTTAATGGACATTACGGTTTGACAGCATTTACCATTGGAAACACATTATCTGCTATTCCATTCTTGCTATTGATGTCATTGATACCAGGAGCATTGGTTTATTATCTAGTTGGACTTCACCAAGGACATGAACAATTTGTGTACTTTATATCTATGCTTTTTATTTCTGTCGTGTTAGTTGAAGGTCTCATGATGATCGTTGCAAGTATGGTTCCAAATTTTCTGATGGGAATAATCTTTGGTTCTGGAATCTTGGGAGTAATGATGTTAGATGGTGGATTCTATAGACTACCAAGTGATATACCAAAGCCATTTTGGAAATACCCTTTGCACTATATTTCATTCCACAAATATGCATATCAAGGATTGTTCAAGAATGAGTTTCAAGGTCTAACATTCACTACTAGCAATAACCAAGGGATGATTAGTGGTGATGAGATATTGAAACACTTGTGGCAAATGGAAGTTGGTTACTCAAAGTGGGTGGATTTTGCTATTTTGGTTGGAATGGCTTTGGTTTATAGAATTATGTTTTTGATTATTATCAAGAGCTTTGAGAAGGTGAAGCCTATTGTTGCAGCAATTAAGTGTCCTCAAGAAAATATTAGGTTCACTAAAGTGACTAGGAGCAGTGAGATTGATTAGCTTGTTTGGCTTGTGACTAATGACCAAGTACAGAGTATAAGAATGTGTTTGAGGCAATAATGATTAAATAATCTTAGTTTTTCTAGTTTAACTATTTTTTCTTTACTCTCTATCTTGACTTTGTCCTTGGTCAAGTTATTCAATTAATTTTAGTCTTTAATTAGATTGGTTAGCAGCATCTATATAAAAAAATGGCATTGTACCAATTTATTCAATAGTTATAAGATGATTGTTTTTCGGTATATATGTAATATCCATGTTTTACATATGGCTAAAAAAACTCAAGTGAATTAAATAAGACACTAGTTCGTGTTAAATATGTTAATGATTGATTTGTATTAATACTTCACAATGTAGGATAAGATTTCTATTTCAAAAGTCTTACGTATAGTCAACACTGAGGGTTGATTGTGTGCGCGTGCTCACACACATCTGTTGTAAATTTACATTTATCCTTCTTACTTTACATATGATCCGTAGTGGGATAATTAAGGAAGACTCGAAGGCAAGAGCGTGAGGCGTACACACTATTTTTCCAAAGTCGTCCTCTATCAGCTTGAGCATCCTTCATCTAGTTCGACCGTTCATTAACTGGATATGTCGCCTAACTTTCCATTTCTCTGTCCATAACATGAGTTCGTGGGTGTAGCGTGCAATAAGTCAATAAACAATGCCCAGAAAGTCATGGAGTATAGCCTTTTCTCTTGAATTTTTGGATATTAACCACCCATTCCCTCGAGAATCTTGGGGGAAGGAAATATTTGGTTAGCTCGATCCAAGGCCCTTGGGAGGCTATAAATACACCAAGACTTCGATACTGAAAAGACTAATTTCTAACATACAGAGAGCAACCACCATACAGAGCTTTATATATCATTGCTTGTGAGCTAGTTCTAACCCTTAACAAACACTAAGTCTTTGACAATCCTAATCCATTTAGGGTTGTTACGCTCATTATACGTTTTATGCAGTATATTTGGCGCCACCATGGGCCCCGGTAAAACTGACTCGGGTCACCCTCATTACACCCAACCAGAGTATTGTGTTTAACCTTGCCCACACCATGGTGAATAGGAAGGCGGCTGCTACGGTAGTTGAAGAATCAGATAACGAGGGAAGCGCCATAGCGGAGATGCATGTTGTTATGGACAAACTTTAGCGTTAGAACCAAACTTTAGAAGATAACGTTCACCATATCCAATAACTCCAAAAGGGGTCCCCGGGAACTTCAAACAACCATTGTTGGCTAAGTTCGACAAACGCAACTACGAACATGTGGCCTCCATCAACACCAAGATGGCAATCATCAGAGCGCCTGACTCTCTGAAGTGCAAGCTCTTGTTCGACACCTTCATGGCACAACTCTGAGATGGTATATGAGCTTCCCCAGACTCTCTTCCACTAGCTATCATGACCTAGTGAAGAAACCAGTCCATCAATTCGCCGTGAGTAGGCATCGGAAGCTAGCCGCCACCTTCCTTTTCAATATACGCCAAAGTACATCAGAGCCATCAAGGGAGTATCTCTCCTACTTCAATGAGGCGACCACCAAGGTTACCCATCCTAATCAAGAATTGTTTGTATGAGAGTTTCAGAATGACCACAAGGCAGGAAACTTCAATGAATCCCTCGCCTAGAGGCCAACAACGACGTTTGCAGAGGTAGTGACGCGAGCGAAATGTTACATAAAATGCAAATAAATTAATGTGGAGAAGAGTCTCAGGACACAAAAGAGTTCACATTATGTACTGACGGCTTGAAAAGGAACTGATATACATCGCCTAGTAGAGACAAAACCACCTTTAAATGAAGTGGAAAGCTTGTGGAAAGCTTCGCGTCATTGAACACTTGCCGAGAGAAGATATGGCGTGAGGTCCTTCACATGAACAATATTCCTCAACCGACAACGGTGAAGATGGACATCATAGGACAAAGCCTAATAGTTGGTTCAAGTTCCACGAAGACAAGGGTCATCATAATGAGTACTGCTTGCAACTCAAGAAGGAGATCAAATGTCTTATCCAAGAGGATCATTTTAAGATATATATCAGATGCAACCCTAGTAGAGAGACAAGAGGGCCGGGGTCCCAAGAGCATGAAGGCCATGAAAGTCCCCAGACCATTCGGGGTAGAGTTCCAAACGAGAAGGAGGGCGATAGGGACGTCCGTAACACGCTTAACACCATCACAAGAGGACTCTACGGTGGAGGAGAAACTAACTCCTCCCCCAAAAGATATGCCTGCCATATCCTCACTGTTGACGATCATCCAGTTGGTCACCAGAAAAGTAACACCGCCAGTTCAGGGGAGGGGACAAGATAACCTTTTTTTAGGAAGACGCATTCACCATTCATCCTCACAACGATGATCCCATGGTGATTTCCGTTTGATGTGACGAATGAAAAATCAAGAGAGTTTTGATCAATAAAGGGAGCTCTGCGTATATCCTCTACTAGGATGCATTTTAGAGACTTTGCCTAGATTAGGACAATCTTAAACCTTTTAAAGGATCTTTTTTAGGAATCTCGGGCGATACAATGTAGGTAAAGGGGTACATATCATTGAAGATCATTTTTGAGATGAAGGAAAACCCTAAATAGGTCAAGGTAAGATATTTAGTCATTGACGCATATTCATCATATAATATGATCATAGAGTGATTGACTTTTAACCAGCTAGGACTGCTCTATCCACCCTGAATCTAAGTATTAAGTATTTATTCCCTGGTGGATGAGTGGGCGTCATACATGGGTATTAGAAGATTACTATAAAACGTTATGTGAAAAGATTAAAGCTGAAGAAATTTAGGAAAGTAGGGGTGAATATCATGGACTCAAAGGCGAAGCCTCCAGAAAATTCCCCCTCAGAGGAAGGCCTTATGACCTTTAAAGAGGAGAGTGTGAGAAATGATGAGGAAGGATCACCACCAAGAAGTAACAACTGCGGCGACAAACCTGATTTAGTTTAGTTTGTTTTATGTTTAAGAAGGATACTTGTCTTACTCGTGCTTGTATTGATAATGATGTTCAATAGGGGTATTATTTTCTTATGTTATTAGGCTGACACATGTTTTTTTAACAGGACCCTCACTTGATTTAAGTAAGTGTGCATTATTTTTTTCTTTCTTGCATATCATCTCAAAACTAGAAAATGATATCAAGGCTGCCACTCGAGGTAATTATTTGTTGTATCCTCATGTAGGAATGTTTTCCGCCTTTTGAGGCGATTATTTATTTGATCCTCACGTAGGAATCCTTGTCACCCCTTGAGGTGATCATATGCTAGATCCTCATGTAGGAATTTATACCTCCCCTCTAGGTGATTACATGCTGGATCATCACATAGGAATCCTTGTCTCCCCCTCAATGTGATTATATGCTAGATCCTCACGAAGGAATCCTTGCTTCACCTCTAGGCGATTACATGTTGGATCCTCAAGAAGAAATACTTTCCACCCCTTGAGTCTATTACTTGTTGGATCCTCAAGTAAGAATCTATACCACCCCTTGAGGAGATTACATGATGGATCCTCATGTGGGAATCCTTGTCGCCCAGCTAGGCTATTACATGTTGGGTCTTCATGTAGGAATCCTTGCCACCCCTTGATAAGATTACATGATGGGTTCTCATGTAGGAATCCTTTCTACCCCTCGAGGCAATTACATGTTGGATCCTCACGTAGGATTCGTTGCCGCCCCTCGAGATGATTACTCGTTGGATTCTTATGTTGGAATCCTTTCCACCCTTCGAGAGGATTACATGTTGGATCCTCATGTAGGAATCCTTGTTTCCCCTCAAGGAGGTTACTTTATGGATCCTCACGTAGGAATCCTTTCCTACCATCGAGGTGATTAAATGCTCGACCCTTCTATAGGAATCATTTCCGCCCTTGAGGCGTGTATTCTAACTATCCTTAGACGTGTCCATACAATAAGTAGAACCTATAGGGAGACCCTCCTCTAGAAAATAAACATCTGCAAAGGTAACATAAATAAGCAATTTACAAAATTGATATTAAATAGGAACCTAAAAGCGGGCAGCAAATTACAAAAATGTCAGAAGAACAAGGATAAGACCTGTTAACCGTTAGTCCTGTAGAGGATCGTTGAGGTAGAGAGTGTTTCTTGCTCAGGACCCATCAGGCCTAATTTCCTCAACAAGCACAGCGTATCTATAGTCCACCAAATGACCTTTCCAAACCACTTTGAATAAATCCATCTATCTTCAGTCTTGTTCGGGATGAATGAAGGCCACATATGCCTTTGGATATCTCTTCTTCAAGATTCTTGATAGAATCAAGGGCTCCATTTAGAGATATTTTTAGTCTAATGGTCATGTCAGCGTGATCCGGTACATCCTATAAAGTTGTCTTTAGTAAGGCCTTTAAGGTTCTATTTTCATGCATTAGGGATATCACTGCCTATTGGCGTTGAACGATGATTTCTTGAATCATGGCAAGTTTTGACTTCCGACTCTCTATAGATTGGGCGTGCTTCTCCTGTTAAACCTGTCTGATCAAGAGAATCCTTAATAGGAGTGTTTCTGCCACTTTGGGCAACTTCTCGATTTAGTTGTTATGAAGCTTCTGATAATCTAAAGAGAAATCCTTTCTAAAAGGAAGATGGTTCAGGTTATACTTAATGGCGTTGAACAAAGCATCTCTCTTGAGGAACGAGAAATGAAGAGGAACATTCCTAATCATCTGGGTGTCGTCTCCATCATCCTAGTGTTAGCCTGTAATTTATAGTTGAAATAACATCAACAAAGAATGCTACATTGAGGAAATACTAAGTGTTAGTATTTATTGACAAGCTTTGATAAGAACACACACGTCAATTGAAGCGTTTCGACTAGCGTGATGAACATGGTTTGGAAGAATCTCAAGAATAGATCTAGTTGATCTTTTGACATCGTGTCGAAGTCTAAGTGTTCAACAGACGTCAATGACTTAAGATATTTTGGAATCCAAATACTTGAAGGATGTTGTCTCAACACTAGATTTTTTCATAAACTACCTTCGAAAAAAAGGCAGTTATATGCTTGGAGCAGTTGCGAACGTGGGATAATGGTTTTCAGCAGTTTGCAAGTTCTAACAACATGGAGGTGTTTCAAAAGACTCAATTGCATGTTCTTGATACATATCTGTCATACCCCAAATTTTGACCACTAAGATTTCCCATCATTGTGAAAATCATCATCACAATATGGAGGAACCATCATACTTCATCAGTCTCCCCAAAGATGGGTGAGCATCCACTACAATCAAAATTAGGGTTTTAAGCCCTCTCAGAGCCTTAGACAAAGGATCGATCAAGGATTGACTTGATCTTCAACTTGTATAGCCTCTAACATATCCACAATGGATCAAAAGGACTCCCACTTCAAGGATTAAGCACAAGGCTGCTCCCTTCTAGGTGGATCAAGTCTCAAGATCGACAGTGTCACCAAATTAGGGTTTTGGTCGACCAGGGCCTCCAGATGGAAATGTTTCATCTGGGCACAAGCCAATGATCCAAAACATAACCTAATATACTACATGGGACCTCATGGACCCAATCATCAAGTCAATTTGATCTCACGGGATGCATACATAAAAAATCAGGAATTAGGGTTTCTTGACCTAATTCACCCCTAAGTTGACTTTTGGGACAAATCATGAGCCAAGACCTTAAGATAGGGTTTTAGGGTCTCTAATGAACTATATTGATCCATTTGGAATAATGGATTAATCCAAGAAGCTTGAGCAACAAGTCTCAATTTCATCTGCACCACAATTAGGGTTTCGCGAGGAAAGTCAACTGTAACTTTGACTTTTGACCAGGACATGCTCCCAAGCCCTAAGACATGATTCAATATACCCTATGACACCCATGGAACATCTCCATCAAGTTTGATTTAGGTCAAGGACATGATTTCATGAAGAATTGCACAGTTTGGAATTCATCTGATAAAAAGTCAACTGTGCACAAAAGTCAACTTTGACTTTTTGAGATTTTTCACCAAAATGGATTTTTAACCCTAAAATGATGTTAATTTATGATTTGAATCATCATTCATCAAGAAAAATCAAAGAAAGTGGGATAACTTGTAAAAGGGGGTAACCATAAAAACTTAGAAAAATGTCTAAGTTATGGAAAAAGTGACACTAATGTGCCAACTTTGGAGGACCATAACTCCTAAAACACAAGGTCGTTGTTCCCCATTCAAAGCTTGATTTGTAAATCTCATTGCCCTCTAAAAAAGCTTCATACTGACCTATGTCCAAATTCCTCATGGATTTTGAGTTATGGAGTGATCAAAATCAAGAAAAGTCACTTTGTTCCAACACTTAGTGAAAATTTCACTAAGTCAGATTTTACCTTACTTTTTGCCAAATGTAGGGGGATTTTTCACTTGGATTCAAAAGAGATCAAAACCAAACATGTTCAAACAGTTGTTGTATCATGTAAGGGCTTTCCAAAATAGCCAAGAACATTACCAAATTCAATTTGAGTCATGAGATATGACATTGGCAAGTGGCCTTGCTGAAATCTGCCAAGGCAAGGCAGATTTTTACACTTTTGGTCGATTTGCCAAAATCAGCCAAATCCAAATGCTCCTATCCACTTGGACACCTCTGAGGATTGAATCTAAAGGGGACAATCAGTGAGCCAAGCCTCCAAAGTCTTTAGAACAAGAAATAGCATGTTGAACCTAGAATTGCCAAAATAGGGACAAGACTCCAATTTTGGATTGGAGCATTCAATGGAAGCATCAAGGTGGCATGGACTGAGCCATTCTCAACTGAATTCAGTCAAGACTTATCCAAGACCAAGGGGACCAGCAGCTTGTGCCCTAACCTCTAGTCAATGGCTAGAGGAGACTTGGATTTTCATTTGCCAACATTGGCCAAACTTACTCAGCAGTTGCCATTCACTATTCCTTGCAAAACAAACATGCTCTACTATAAATAGAGCTCAATTGTGATCAGTTTAAGTACACCAAAGCCATCAAACAGACGCTTTCCTCAAAATCTCTTCTTTCACTCCAATTTTGCCTTCTAAGGCAAGTCACTATCGGGTTTTGAGTTTGAGAGCTTTTCCAATCAAACCAATCACACACACACACCTCACATACATCATATAGAAGTGATTCAAACACTCACATAACATCTGGAACACAAATTTCACAAAATCACCAGCCAATTGCTCAAGTTCTTGACAGATTTGCAGTTGGGGTACCATCTCAAGTTCCAGATCATTTCAATCCATTCCAAGCATTCATACACACTCCATGGCACCTAGGCAAGCTATTCAGATCATTGGAACCTAGCTGTAACACCTCCAACACAAATCACGATCACCAGTTGCAAGTGGTAAGCATGAGCTCTTCTAACTCTATGATCCATGCAATTTTTGCTGCACAATAATTTGGCCATATGTTCATAATCATGCATGGAATGTTTCCCCTCAATTAATTGCATTGTTTGAATCGTGTATCAAAAATCCTAGCCTTCATGCAGAAATTAGGCTTCTTGAGGATTTTTCGTGATTTCTTGTTTTATGCTTAATCTAAATGAAATTAATTGTCATAGACATGATCGTGAGGTTGAAACGAGTTGATTGGTGTGTGGATTGCATGATATAATCAAGTATTCAGTGAGATTGGAGAGAAAATGCAAATCAGCCAAACCCAGAACACACGCGTGTTCTTCAGCTGTTCTTGGCGCCATTTTTTGAAAATTCAAATATTTGAATTTTGTAATTTTATTTAATTGATTCAAAAATTAATTTCTCTCTGAGTTTTAATGATTTTGAGTTGATTCTTTTTTTAATAATTCACAAAAATGTTAAAATATTTTATTTTCCCAAAAAATCCCAAAAATATGATTTATTTTGTATAATTGATATTTTTACAAAGAATTAATGTTTTAATTGTTTTTGACATTTAAAATATGTTTTCCACCTTGATTTTGCAACTTTTAATGCCTTCTAATTATTTTGTAGGTCAATACTTAATTTTTGAAGTATTAATCCAAGATCACAATTTGTTTTTCATATGTTAAACAATTTTGATCATTTTAATTGAATTTTTATTCAATTAAAACACATTTTGAAAACAAATTAGGGTTTTGGATTAATTCAACCCTCATAAAAAATTTTAAAACTTTTTGGGCCTCTAATAGAGTGTAAGACCCATTCCTTTGTAAATACAAACCCATTTTGGGCCTCACTTATTGTATAAGTCCCGTTGTATTTCAAAAAGTTCGACGCGATCATCGTCCGTCGAAAAAATCATTTGGGTCTCTCCTCGAGCTATAAGACCTATTCAAAATACTTTGGGCCTCTAATAGAGCGTAAGACCTAATCCTTTTTTGACCAAATCATTTTTGGGCCTCAGTGTATTGTATAAGTCCCGATACCGTAAAAAACAAACGACACGATCGTCGCCTTTTGAAAAATAACCAATTGGGCCTTTCCTTGAGCTATAAGACCCATTCAAAACTGTTGGGCCTCTAATAGAGTGTAAGACCCAACCCCCTTTTAACCAAAACCATTTTGGGCCTCAGATATTATATAAGCCCCTCTGCGTTAAAAGAAAATCTCGGCGCGATCGCCATTTCAAACGAAAAATCATCTGGGCCTACCCTCGTGTTATAAGCCCCACTCTTTTTCTTTAAAACTTTTTGGGCCTCTTGAGAGAGTGTAAGACCCAAATCCCTTTATACAGAAAACAATTTTTGGGCCACAGTCACTTGTATAAGTCCTTATGTACAAATTCAAACAGTGTGCTCACTGATAAAACCCTGGGCCTCTCCTTGAGCTGTAAGCCCCAAAACTTTCTTTTTCAAAGCACTTTCTCCTTTGATTTTGAAATATACTGTTGTTTTCAATCTTTCTTTGTTGAACAACTAACCAAACAACATGAAAGCACTACAACCTAGTAAGTGTTTATACGCTTTCATTTACCGCTTTCATATACATATAACTGTATTGTGGGGATGTTTCGCTGTAAGTCTTCTTTCATAAACACATATCAACTGTGTAATAATAGTATAGATATTTAGAGTTTCCCCGGCAACTACGTCTAGCATTAAGCCCGTTAATCACTCTTAAATAGTCAAAACTAGACCCCCATAGGATTATCAGACACAGTCTTCCCTCCTCTTGGGGTTAAACAATATGGAGATATGAAAGGCATAATTCTCTGTGAACCCTTTCATAGACTGTCACTCATAGAAGTTGTCAAAGAAACTCTATTCCCCATAGATGATCTTTTCTCCGTGAATGACATCTCTTGAGTTTCTTCCAAATTCTCGAACTTTCCTGGCTTGATCTATTCTCGGTGAATGGCATGTCTTGAATTTCTCGGGGTTTGGGGACCCACAGGCTTCTTAAAAGCACTTGTCAAAAAACTCGACTCCCTAGAGATGATCTTTTCTCCGTGAATGGCATCTCTTGAGTTTCTTCCAAATTCTCAAACTTTCCTGGCTTGATCTATTCCTCGTGAATAGCCTGTCTTGAATTTCTCGGGGTTTGCGGACCCATCGGCTTCTTAAAAGCATCGGCCTCCTCTTGGGCATCGTACAAGGACCCACAGGTTTCCTAAAAGCAACCCCGCCTCCTCTTGGGCTTAGTACAAGGACCTCTCAGCTTCTTAGAAGTATTCACAGCCTCCTCTTAGGCTTCGTATAATGATCTCTTCCTCCAGGAATGATAGCCTCCTCTTGGGCTTCGTACAAGGACCCATCGGCTTCTTAAAAGTCTCTAGCCTCCTCTTGGGCTTCGTACAAATTGTCCCGACGACCTCCTAGAGGTATACGAACATAACTTAGTCATCTTCATAGAACAGTCCTTTCCAAGAGTCTACTACTATTTCTCAAAGCATAGTACAAAAGATGAAACTCTAGACATGGACAGTCTAATATCCTTGAGTCTCAAAGACATTCTCAAGTGACCCCTTCGTTAAATAGGAAGAAAACCTGTAGACTCGGACAGTCTCAATACCCTTCGGATTTCCCGTTTCCTCAAAGAAAAGGAAATATCCCTGGTCCTCGAATCAAATCCTTGATTACATCATTGCTCATATAAGAACTGATTTTCTCTTTAAATCAGCGTACTGGACCTGTCACTCAACTGAAACAGCGTCATAGCTTCCTCTTGGGCTTTGTACAATGATTCTCCCCAGCGGAGTCAAACATCATTTAGCCTCTCTCTCGGGATTTGTACGAGACACATAAGAGACTCCCTCGTTGAGTCAATCACCCCTTCAGCCTCTATCTCGGGCTTTGTACGAGATACAAAACTCTCTTGTTGAGTCAAATAGCCTCCATCTCGGGCTTTATACTAGATACCAAAAGACTCTATCATCGAGTCAAAAAACCTTTTAGCCTCTCTCTCGGGCTTTGTACGAGACACATAATAGCCTCCTCTTAGGCTTTGTATAAGAAAACCACTGGTTGATCCAATCAACCTTTTAGCATCAAAGTTGTGCCTCGTTCACAGTACACAAACATCAACAATTCCCTTTCATCTAATTGCTGTAAGCGGCAAGCCTCTGGATCATCTACATCCATGCCACTGTCCCTTTTTTAGCATGAGAAATTCCTAAGGAAAGATAGCATTGCTCTACACTGAGTTAAAGTCTTCTCCTTTAGGTTAGAAATCCCCTATAAAGGAAATTATGGCATTGCCGGATTCACAAATCCCGGTTAAAGTAATTCTCCTTTATAAACAGTTGTGACATACAACCTCCTCTTTAGAGATGACAAATTATCTCTAAAGACAAACCCTTTTAGCTTCACATCTTGGGCTTTGAACAAGATAAAAATCACCTTTAGCTTCACAACTTGGGCTTTGAACAAGATACAAACCACCTTTCGCTTCACGTCTTGGGCTTTGAACAAGACACCAAAACAACCATTTCCTCCCATAGAATTGGAGGAACTACGAACGCTCTGATTTCCCTGTTTCGGTAAACGGGAATACGTAGGAATAAGATTGAAAGAAAAAATCTTAGCGAGCACACTAAACAAAATCCCATACTCTCACATATCTATCAAGAAGCATCCGTCCTAACATTTAAACCTCCCACCACTTTTAAAAAAATAAACCCGATAGAGATCCCGAATCTTTGTAGCATCTGTAACCTAACAGACCGCTGTTTAAACTCAGTTTGCAAGCAGGGTTAATTTGAGACATCTATTTCCCTTCCTTCATCAGCTTTAATAGGATAAAAAATGAATCGAGCTGTAGACACCAAAGAGCGATAGCGCTTCGCAACCGCGTCCAAAATTGCTCGTTACAATATCCACTTTCTACGAGCAAACTGTCCGAGACGATTATCTTTATATTAGTATATATAACAGGCTCATGCATTGTAATCAAGGTCGCAAAATTCTTATATTTCTCTAAAGAATTGGAGTACCCTAGTCAAAGAGCGAAGCAGTTTATGAGGAACACGTATGAGTCTGCGTCCCTTTCTTTCATTTTTTCATGTTTCCTTAATTGAAACATTTTGCCTTAATTTTCATTTACTGTATTTTCTATATAATGTCATTTATTGCACTTTTAGTTTACAATCTTGATCCAAGTTTTCTGCTATTAAAGTTTGTGTCCATTTTGTCTTCGTACAGACATTCACATTAAATTAACAAACACTTTTCCTTATACATTTATTTTGCACAGACTTCTTCCGAGATTTTTTGAGCTAATCTCACAATGTCGTAGAGCGTACCCACAGCCTCGTGCGTCGCGGGCATGACATAGTAGAACCTATCCTTGAAATTCCTAATCGAATTCGAGTACGCCTTGAACAGCTTCCTCGGTTGTTTGAAAGAGACCCAATTATGTCGCCCATGGTCCGTTGAACGTTGGAGGTGGAAGACGCGGAAAAAGAGCGCGAGAGTGGCCCCGATCTTGAGATAATCACACACGATCTCAAAGGCCCGCAGAAAGGCAAGCGCGTTAGGGTGAAGCTAGGACGGCGCCAAGTGCAGACGGTTGAAAACCCCCAACTGAAAGCTGTTGAAAGGGAGACGGATACCGGCCTCTTTGAAGGCAAACTCGTACATAGGGAACCTCAACCCACGGTAGTTCAAACATATGCGGTGGTGGGACCGAGGTTGAAAAACCATCCATTTCGCCTCCCCGCCTTCAGGGACGTCCTCGACGAAAGCGAACGCGTCCGTGTCATCGGCAGCGAAATGTAACTTTATACGCAGAGGCTCCTCCCCGGTCCATTCAGCGGCCGGACGTACGAGCTCCTCCGCAGGGAGATGAGCAGGTCCATCCACGTCGGGTTTAGTATCTATCTGGAGAATCCCCGGAACCCTCACGACCATTTTTTTTTACCTCAAAAGCAGAGGAAATAGGTGAATTCATTGGCCGCGACCAAATCCACCCTTCCACCGCCAATAATGTGAAAGGGCAGCGAGAGCAAAGAAAATGCTCGGGGACGCGATGAACTGCCCCTCCCTCCTTCGGGTCTCCAACCCTCCCGTGTCGTTTCCCCGTGACAATCATCGCGTGTCCTCGGGGCATTCATCGCATGCCCTCGGGACATTCATCGTGTCCTCAGTGTATTCATCGGGTTCTCGGGATATTCATCCCAAACCTCCTCCAATCCTACCGGAACCCTAGGAACGTCCCGCCGTTCCCAGCCGGAACTCAAGGGATCACCGGGAACTTCATCAGTTCGCCAGAAAACCGCGAATAGAAAGTAAAATGGAAAAGAAAGGGATCAGAAGCTTACTTGGAACGGTGGTAGAAACTTGAACGAAGTAGAAGATACGGCGGCGTACGGCGGTGAACGACGGCGGAGCAGCAACGGAGGCAGAAATGAGAGGAGCGAAAAAGGTGGAAACGTGCAACTAACACGAACTCGGCCCTTTTTATAGGCTCCTCACGAGACTTGAGGATTTCCTAGGCAATCGATTACGCTACCCTTGCGTAGCCGCCCTAGGCAATGATGAGGGGTGACACGTGGCGCACACTTCCCCAGGCACGTCTTTTAATTCCCCAACATGCCTTTTCGTTCTCCTCGGTTCAGACTCCTCGTGTCACCGCGATGTTGCCCATCTGCGGCCGGTCTAGCGCGAGCAGATCTATTTGTTTCTGCCCGGTTTACCAACTGTTCCTCGTTTTGAGTCCCTTCCCCGACTGGACAAGTCCTCGACCTAGCTGGCCCTTAAGTCATTACTCCGACACCTTAGAGTAACGACTTGGGGGGCTCCTGTTCTGGACTGGGCCGGGGTCTGCTCCCCAGTCGAGCAGGTCCAACCCACAAGGCCTGGGATGGCCCAATAAGGACTCCTAGCAAGACCACTGTCGAGCACAGGCTCACCTCCACAGGGTCGGGCACACGCCTAGCCTCGGGTGTGTACAGCGCTCACAGCATGGACCATCGGGCGCAGGCCCTAAGCCTCCTCGGGCCCGCCTCTCCTCGGCGACCACGTGCTCCTCCTCGAGATTCTTGTCCATGCCCGCAAATGAGTCCTCCCCGCGAGGACACGTCTCTCCCCGACACGCAAGACTCCTCCCCGCGAGGACATGTTCTCATGTAACTGCCCACTCCTGATGGAATCGGTCTGCCCTAATTTCAGAGATCTATGAGCGGTTACCCCAGGGCGAAGACCATGTGCTAGTCTTCACTACGCCACGTAAGCCCTGACAGTTGCTTGGATTGGGCCTGGCAATCCAGCCCAGTGCTAGTGACCGTTGGCCCCGCGTTGGGGGCTCTCTATAAATACCCTCTCACTTGAGAGGGCCAGGTTACTCACTTCTTAACACTCTAACCTTCTTCTCTTGTACTTGCTTTTCTCTAACGGTTACCTTACTTGAGCGTCGGAGTACCTTGCAGGTACACTCCCCCCCCCCCCCCCCCCCCCGCGCCGTCTTTCAACTGCACCGGAGCTGAAGCCCAGACAACGTTGTTGGCCACCAGAAACTGTCTGATCCAGGTACGATCATAAACTTTAAAAACTTTTAACCCATAAACGATGTGGGACTTGTAGAGCTGGTGAGGTGTTGTTGGCTTCATGAAAGAACCCATCTAGGCATATCTCTAACTTGGAACAGACACTGTAAGTTTATTATATATATTAACTCCATTGGATTTCAACACGTTGAGGTGCTGTTGTTTTATGTTGTTGCTGAACTGCTATTTATTGTTAGAATAGTGTTGCAATTTTCTTGGTTGCTAGATTACTTTGTGATATAATAAGCTGGTGTTCTATGTTTATTTTTTCGAATCAACTAGCAGGATACCCGTACGAATGACGCACATTTCTTTATATTTAAAAAATAAATAAAATAAAATTAGTAAATATAAAAAATATAATTTATATTTGAAAAAAATAAGATAGAATCAATACCCGCGAACACCAGTTGGTATTTTTTATAAAAATATTTATGCAATCATTTATAAAAATATTTTGATGAATAAAAAACTTGTTTCCAATTATAAAAGTATTTGGATCATCCATACATTTTTTTTCATATATAAAAATAAAGTTCAATCTAAAATATTTAACTTTTTCCTGTGTATAAAAATATTTGCCTCATATGCTTTTCTATATTATGAATTACTTCATTTTTCCCATTTCACTAATTCAGTTTTGTCTGTAGATATATATTTTCTCTTATAATCTCCTAATTTATGTAAGTATTATTAAAAATATCTCTTTTGTGGGATATCCATAAAGATCATAATTAAGTTATAAAATTTTAAATAATTAACAATTTTTTAAAATAAAATAAAAAATTTAAATATTGATATTTGACTCATTTTTAGAATAAAATGTTAAATTTATCAATATTTTTCATAAATATTTAATACATAATAAAATGTATTTAATGGATATTTTTCCCCTATATATAAATAATTTAATCAATGATATATTTTTTCCCGTATATAAATATTATTTTTTATTTTCCCATATACAAATTTTTTTTTGCAAGTGGGAATACATTATATTTTACCAATCATAACAAAATTTGTGGTGAATATTAAATGATTAATTAAGTTGAGAGAGTTGGACGTGAACTAAAAAAAATGAGATGCATGTTTTGTTAGAAAGTGAAGGTTGGAAGAATGAGAAAGTATACATGCTAATTAGAATCCTTGTAATGTCCCAATGTCCTTACATTAGTAGGTTAACTATAGTGCAGTATAAGAGATAAAGTGTGGATTTTTTTTTATTTTGAAAAGGCCAAATGCATTGAAATAGCACAAGCTGTGCTGGATACAAAGTACAAAAAGCCACCCACTTGGGTTTCAAATACACCAAACCAGAAACAGAAAATCGCCACATGAATTCACCCTATAACAAAACTAACAACAGCACCTGATAAAAGCTACTAAACATAGAGCATGAAAAATTTCTGCTAGCTAAAAAACACCAGACCTAATTAATAGGTAGCAGATGAGGATTAAGGATTAAATTGTAGCAACCAACACAATCCTCTACGCCATGTCGCCACTCTGAAGCGCTCCACCATGTTTGAGGCTAAATCGAACTCCGAGCATTAAAGCAATTGACAACCATCAGCATAACACTTTACTGCATCAAGAACCTAACTAAACTCCTCAAGCCGGCAATTGATTTACACGAACGTAACGGCTACAAAGATAACGTGGTTACCGCCAATAATTGCTTCATAGGTTACCGCCAATAATTGCTTGTGATGACAGTGACTTGAAAATAGTACTCATTCAAAGTACTGTTAAGACACACATCCTGCAAGAAATAAATGTAAAATTAAGAAGAAATCTTGTGAGCTTTCCCAAATCAAATTTGACAACAATTTCATTAAATGGTGGGGATTTGACCCCTTAAAACATTTTTTTAGAAGCCAAAAGCAAATATAATTAAATAGCACAAGTAGTGCTAATAAGATTACAACATGGAATCAACGAATGAAAACTAAATAGTGCCCCTGCCAGAATAGATTACAGACTGAAACCAGCCTCCCAAAAACCAGAGAATACAAAACTAAACTTCAGAAAAAATACAGATAGGAAACTTCTGGGCACTCAAAGGGCTACCCCACCTATAAAACACAATATCCTAACCAGAATTATCCCAGAGACCACCCAGCCTTCAAATTAACACACCAGCACAGAATAACACCAAAGCCTACCCCAGACTATGCCAGAACTGGGATTCCAACGCGAGAAGTCCGAAAAACCGGAGACTTGAGGACTACAATCAGGCTGCTGAATATAAAAACCACCAACTGTCAACACAGAGACAGCAACACCACCAAAACAAAAAAAGGAAACAGGATATTCTGACGATAAATTCGAATAGAAATTCCCCTTAACATGATTACTTTAAAATGAAAAAACTGAACTCGTAGACTACATAGCCCACCAAATTGGCTACTCCAATACATATGATTTTACACGCAAACATCTTTTATTAATCTTTATGCATCACCAAGTATTCAATGTTTCTACGTGCGAAGGAAGTGTTCACCAACACCTCTCTTGACTCTCTCTATCAACATTTCCATGAGACGTGCCTTGTTGCACCTGTCCAACCATAAATGAGCAATCTTCACCATTAATTGACTTCAAGAAATCATGCAATTGAAATCAAAATTATGCGAATTGACCATCTGGGATATTCATGCTCATCTCAACCATGCAATTGACAAACTCTTACCAACCGTGACCCTGAAGGCAACTCCTTTCGCCGGATAGTCATCCAATCTCTCATCTCAAAATTAAAATCATTCTGTAAACAAATCAAAACAACATCCTGGTAAATAGATTAAAAATATAACATGATAACAATAGACTAAAATCCCTAATATAGTTTGTATTCTTCATCATTCAAGAAAACAGGTTGAAACCATCAAATAAAAATCATTACGCTCATAACATAAGCAAACCTGAAAACCATGTAATCTTTCTTACAACCTATCAAATATCGCAGAAGAGAAGGCTGTGACAAATGCATTGTGCTAAGCTACATGTCATTAGCGATCTCTTATGTGGCGGTCAAAAGTGACGCGCTCCACTACACACCATAAGTGTTTTCTTCTGCGGCAGTGGCAGTGGCACCCTTAATCCACACCCCTGCCTTCGCCATCGTGTCAGGCTCGATGGAGGCACTATTTGTCGCCATTAACTACCTAGTGATAAAGTTGAGCAAAAACCAAAGAAGAAAATCTTCCAAAAGATGACATGAGATGAGAACCACTATGTTACGGTGAGAATCAGATAACAAGCTATTTATTAACTTGCATCACATTTCTTTGAATTCACCACCGACTTTGATTTATCCAAAGGAAAGGTTCAAGATCGAGAAAACCTAAAGGGGGGAGATCTAAGGTTCGGGGGTTGGTTATATAAAGGGATGGCATTAGCACCCTAAGTATCTATAGTACTCTACAAGAACCTCTTGTTTTGTTTGTGTTATGTTATGTTTGCTTGCTAAGATATCTGCTAAAGTTAAGGTAAAGACCTAAGGGTAGATACACTAAGTTTGCTCGCCAAGACGTCGCATCTTGTGCCTACGTATCTGACTAAAGAATCAGAGCAACCGTAGTTCACCTCACTAAGGGTGGATTGAGGAACCATTGACTATGGTCAAAGTTCTAAGGGAAATGAGTATGAGCTCATATAGAGTCAAAGAAACTCTCTAAGTCTAAGTTGTAGGTGAATGACTATGAGGCCTATGACTATGAGGTCTAGAGAAGATGCTACCTATGACTATGAGGTCAAGGTGGTAAGATGACTCTGAGGTCAAGATGGTAATGAGCTATCTATGACTATGAGGTCAATAGAGAGAATTTTTATGACTATGAGGTCAAGGTTAGAAGATGGCTATGAGGCCAAGGTGATATCCTATGACTATGAGGTCAAAGGTAAGATGGCTATGAGCTATCTATGACTATGAGGTCAATAGAGAGACTTTTCTATGACTATGAGGTCAATAGAGAACAATAGTTACCTATGACTATGAGGTCTAGGTTGGGGAATGGCTCTATGACTATGAGGTCACTAGAGAATCCTATGACTATGAGGTCAAGGAGAAAGGCTATGACTATGAGGTCAAAGCTTAACTACGACTATGAGGTCAAAGGTACATCTATGACTATGAGGTCAAGATGAAGAGGTAACTTTATGACTATGAGGTCAAAAGAGAATCCTATGACTATGAGGTCAAAGGAAGAAAGGCTATGACTATGAGGTCAAAGCTTACCTATGACTATGAGGTCAAAGGTACATCTATGACTATGAGGTCAAGATGAAGAGGTAACTCTATGACTATGAGGTCAAAAGAGAATTCTATGACTATGAGGTCAAAGGAAGAAATGCTATGACTATGAGGTCAAAGCTTACCTACAACTATGAGGTCAAAGGTACATCTATGACTATGAGGTCAAGATGAAGAGGTAACTCTATGACTATGAGGTCAAAATAGAATCCTATGACTATGAGGTCAAAGGAAGAAAGGCTATGATTATGAGGTCAAAACTTACCTACGACTATGAGGTCAAAGGTTAAAGATGGCCCTATGACTATAAGGTCAAGAGGGAATCCTATGACTATGAGGTCAAAGGAGAAAGGCTATGACAATGAGGTCAAAGCTTACCTATGACTATGAGGTCAAAGGTAAATATCCTATGACTATGAGGTCAAGGGAAAGAGTTACCAATGACTATGAGGTCAATAGAAAGACTTTTCCTTTGGAAGGAAGGGGAAGAATAACATCTTGTAAACAAAAGTTACAGTGGGGTTGAAATACAATGAAACATATGAGTTCAAGAATTCCAAACAGTAAGCATTTAATCAACACATGAAGTGAACTTGCAAGTGTGAACATGGCAAACAGTAAGAATGGGTGATCATGTAAATGTGACAAGTATGGCAGAGAAGGCACTCTTCACAATTTGAAAACAAGAAACATTTGGATTTAGGTCATGCAACTTCAACAGAGAACAAAAACTACAGATAATATTCTCATGGTAAGGTTTGTTAAAGTCAGAAAACAAAGTTTCACAGCTCAAGCATACTTCAAAGCAAAAACACTTTAAAGCATGGCAGCAAAGGCATTCTCATATTTTGAAAACCCAGACATTTGAAATTTAGCAACAGAGGTTAAAAAACAGACAACACTCTAATGATGAAGTGTGTTAAAGTCAGGAAACCCAGTTCCAACAAAATTCACAAGTTACAACAATACTTCAAAGAAACGTTTTTTAACATCTTCCAGAAAAAGAGTTGATTTCATTTACAAAAAGAAGTCTAAAAATATAAAACGAAATTAGGAATATATTTATTGCTCTTTTTTTTTTGAAGATGTTAGAAAAAAAGAGAAAATAAAAAGTGAAGTAGCAATGAAATATAATGACATAAAATGAATAAACAAACAAGGAAAAAGAAAAAAAGTAAAGAATCAAAGTGGCACTCGCCACTTACTCATGTGGCTGGCGCCATGAAAATGAGGTGGCTTGTGCCATGAAGACAAGGTGGCTTGCGCCATCCTCAACATGGCTAGCGTCATGTGCACTCTTTTTTTTTTTTTTTTTAAGGTGGTGTGTGTTATTTTATTATTTTGGGTGGGGCATGCACCATTTTATTTTATTATATTTTTCTTTAGGAATAGTCCGGCGGACGCCACTTAAAAAATGCTGGCGAGCGCCACTTCAAACTCTTTTATTTTTTTTGTTCAGTTTTCTTATACACAACCACTAATCCAGTTCACGATATTTTTTAAAACCAAAACCACACATTAATGATTTAATATATCTATCACAGAATCAATATTAACAATGTTCATCACAACATCAGGCATTAACAAGATAGAAAATATGGTAACAGTATGAGCAAATGATCACAGTATTTTAAAAAAGAGTAAGAACAGAACATGATACCTAGTGGAGAAAGTCCACTGCTTCTTCACAGGTATAGTTTCTGGAAATGCTGGACAAACTTCTCCTCCTTCCAAGATCAACGGCTACTGAGTTTCCCAGAAAGAATTAAGTCACTGATGGTTTGGATGTTATGTGTTTGATGGTTTGAAGTGTTTACAGAGGGAATGAAAGTGGTAACTTCCTCGCAAGTTTTTTTGGAGATTACTTGCAGGATTATGGAATGGGGAAGTGGAGAGATTTTGAGAGAGTTTTGTCGTATCCTTTTCTGTGTTTTTTGTAGTGTTTCTGTGTGTTGAACAAAGGAGAAGTGGTTTCCTTTTATAGGCAAAATCAAATGGTCCGGATATTGGAGGCATAGTGGACAAAAGCTTTATCCGTAAGGGAAAAAATTAGGGTTTGCATTTCAGTCAACCTTGGAGATCACCATGCTGAACCATGCAGCGGAGGATATGGTGCAGGTATGTAACTTTCATCCTTCAATGTCCACTCCAAAAACTCTTTTTATGCTGTCATGAGAGAGAAAGTAAAAAGAGGTAATAGTTGGAATTGAGGGTTACGGATTCCCAGAGCATGAAGACTGATCCCTTATGCTGAGCCTCTTTTATTTCATTAATCCAATATGGTGTCCCAGCAATCTTTTGGCTATGTCAGGAGAGAGTGAGCGCAAAGAGGCATTGTTTAGTGACTTCACGAAAATTGCCTCACAAGCAAGGTATCTTCAGATTTTTTCAAATAATACAAGTGGCACATGGAATGAATTAATTGCATAAGGACTTGTTGCTTAACCATACGGGAACACCATTTTGAATTCTCATAACTTTATGGCCTTTGATTCAAATAACAACATTTTGGGCCCAATGGAACTTTGAGATAAATCACATGTCCATGAAAAAATAAAATGTCACGGGAACAAACTTAGGAAATTCCAAGCTACAAAATTAAATCCTCCCATGGCACCAATTTGAGATGTTGCACTTTGGTGAATATTTATCCAAATGAAAAATTCTTGCACTTGAGAAAAAATCTTTAAGACCCATAGGTGGATTCCAAAGATGTTCATTAACACATGGAATGATCACACTTTGCTTGACATGATAGGCAATGGTGGACTTGTCTTGATAAAATATTTGATCTCTTGTTGAAAAAGATTCTTGGATGCATGTAGATTCAAATGGTTGCATTTGGGGCCAAAATATGTCTTAGGGAGACCATGTCCTCTTCATGTGAACCCTATCTTCCACAACAAAAATAAACAACTTGCAAAATGAAATGGTTAGTTAACGATGCACACATGATTGAAGTCTAAATGTAAGTGCAAGATGATATGACATCTAAGGGGTAAAATTTGGGGTACAACAGTTGCCCCTATTTAAATAGCTTAACCGGATGGCACGAGGAATGGAAATCCTCAGGACACCACGGTGAAAGGTATTTAAATATAGCAAACCGAAAATTTTGCCCTTAGATGGAATGCAGATGCTCAGGACAGGTAACAAACGTGCATATGCTGACATGCTATGAACTCTAGTATGATGATATGATGTTATGACAGTGCAAAAATGCAGATAAACAGGACACCGAAGAATAAAGAGCTACCAAACACAAGTGAGCTTCACTGGGGAAGGATGAAGGAAGTATCCACAAGGAAGACTCACTGGGGATGCAGACTAACCAACAAAAGAGACTCACTGGGGAGACTCCAAGGAAGCACTAGGGATAGAAAAGCAAGAGGGAAACCCTACAGATCCTTACTAGAAATAAGAGCCAGAGAGGTGTTCCCCACTGAGGAAAGATCCATGGAGCTGGATGACAGGTTCATATGTGACCGGTCAACACTGAGGAAATAAAGAACACACTCTTTCTGGGCATGAAACCAGAAAGAAAACATGATTTCCACTGGGAATTAATTTGAAATAAAAGGATAGACCTCAACAAAGGATTTTCTGGGATTTCTTATACTGAAGAGTTCAAACGGGATCTTCAAGAAAAGCCAAGAAAGACAGAGATAAACTTTGCGTGCCAGATGGAAAGATGATTGGACTTTAGCTGGGAATAAGGTTAATGAATCATTAATGATTGGACCCGGGTACCAATATGAGTTGGAAAGGACACCAATTTGGGGTTATAGTTTAACTACCAGTATGAGCTGGATTTTTTTTAGATACCAGTATGAGCTGGATTTTTGGATACAAGTATGGCTGGGTCTTAGATTTTAGGTTTATATCTGACCTGGCTTCAAACAACGGGTTCAAATCTTGACTTGAGGTCTGACTTGGTTTTCAAACTTCGGGTTCATATCTGACTTGAGGTTTAAGTTCATATCTGACCTGGTTTTTATATCGTCAGAACTGGTTGACTGCCAGGAATAATAACGTATCCGAAGGTACGAAACCTAAGCTCAGAACACCTCATCAAATGGATTGACAGCAAGGAATAATAACATATCCGAAGGTACGAAACCTGAGCTCGAAACACCTCATCAAACAGATTGATGGGAAGAAATACCTCAAATAGGGATCACATCAAACAGGTTGATGGAAAGTGACTGATTGAAGGTAACATCATTGGTAACTGTGGAAGTATGAATGAAACCAAGGATGGATAAGCTTCTTAGGAGAGAGATTGCCACTTATCGTTGTAAAGGTGATGATAGCAAAACAAGCTTCTCAAGGATATCGCCACTTGTTGTTGGGTATAAATTCCAAAGAGATGTTGATATTACAACACTGCTGGAGAAATAATTTTATCTTCAACGAGGATCTGCAAAAGATTCTTCTTGCGAGACACAGTGCAAAATAAATGCACGTTCAAATTAGGTCCAACAACCTAACCTGCCAGGGATCAAAGTTCAATCTAGGAATAAGCTAGAAAGAAACGGTCAAACAAAACTCCAACCATTGAGGAATGAGCTCAAATGGGGATTATCTTATCCTATGTATGGAAAAAGATAATTGAACCAACCATCATCCACGATAACCAATCTCTGTGGGGAATTTAGAAGGGTGGGCACTTTATGCTTAGGGCTAACAACTCTATTGGAGAGAAAGGATAAACTCAGTCACTTGGAGAGATAAACGCCAAAGTGAACACAACAGGTAAACATCAAAAAGAGATAGAAAAATGCTAAGATGCTATGCATATGAATGCATGTATGCCTTGCTTACGCTTATGCTGACAAAACAGACAAGAAGCAAAACTGGAGATGAAATAAACATCTCGACAAGGATACCCAGCCAACCTCATCAGATTGGACCATCGTTGGGGATGAATAAGTAGGAACAACAACTCTACTCCAAGGTTAAGATATTCTCTATGGGAAGAGCATTGTTCCACTTGGTATAACATCATGACTTCACCTAAGATTGCCATAATGAGCTTGATTTCTTTACTGGATGAGGAAGATCCATGGAGATTTGTCAAGATCGACTGAAGCAACAATTTACCGGGGGGATGGCAAAGGATATCACAAGAATATAGCCATTCTGCGTCCTGACTTGCATGATGATCACCATAATGAACAACGGCTCTTTCAATAGGTAATCTTCAAATCTTCTCTTGCCCCAGATTGCATGGTCTTTTGGGAGAAAATACCAAGAGGATTTTACAGAAGAATCGGCATACGAAATGCTTCAATATCTTCAAACCCTTGGAGAGATTCATGGATCTTAGCATAACTGCCCCAGTTTTACTACATTTATACAACAAGGTCCTTGAACTTGTTCTTCAGACTGGTTGATTCGCGAAAGAGGTGCCCCAGACCAATTAACCTTTTAGAGATTTACCGAATCTCGACCTGATTGCCCCTGATTAACGATATTTGTAATACAAAGTCCTCAGACTGCAGTAGAAACAACTGGGGAACATACCTGCCCTTGTTGGTAGGTCATTGGAGTCTAAACTTGTCATAAGATAACCTCAAAAAGGCTTGCTTCAATATTCTGAACTTTTGGAATGGTGGGCTGGTAAATCCTTCCTCTTGGTCGCCCCTGACTGAGCTTCCTAAGTCAAATTCCTTGGCTGGCTGCATTTGTTGGGATTTCTTTGATATTGAATTGTCGTGCCAACAAGTATTGTTCATTTAAAATTGGCAATTTCAATGCAAAACCCATGCAAGCTTTTGAAATCAAATTTTATTGATGATACACACAAGGTGGAATGATTAAATAATCAAAAACAAAGGTGGATCTAGTCATTTACAGAATGACAGGTGAAGTGATCAACACACACACAATTTGCAAAGATCATTAGGAGTCAGGTTAATCAACCTTGCTGTAGTATGCTTTCAAAACAACCTTACCTCAATTAGGTCTTTTAAGGGTTGTATCGTGGCTTGGTTCACGGTTTATGAAACAAAGGATAAAGGCTCAAAGTTTATTTGTGCCCACCCCATGTTCGTGATGAACTCCAATCCTACACTCAGTTAACTCAAGTTATACATCCAAGTTCCTATAGGCTAGGAATGAACTGTTGATAGTTGATGATGATTCAGACACCTTCGTAGTCATTACTCTCTTGCAGAATTTGGTTATCATTTACTTGTTGAGGTTTTGAGACCTCTTCTTTGTCTTCTGAGGTTTTGAGACCTTATTTTTGTCTTCTCTTTGTCTTCTGAGGTTTTGAGACTTCTTCTTTGTCTTTGTTGAGGTTTTGAGACCTCTTTTTGATTGTCACTTGATTTGAGAGAGCTGACTTGGTGTCTTGCATGACGCGCTTGCATTAGAATGCATAACCAAGTTAAACTGAGAACTACCCTGCCCCAAGGTTGAGATTATGGGTTTTTGTGTTTTGTAAAGAAAACTTCTACTTCTAGGCTCGAAGGGTTAACGAGGGACTATCTTCCTTATTTCTCCAGTGTTTAGGAATTGAAACAATGCCTTACATCCTCAGTAAAGTTTAATTGAAAGCATACCACATCAGTTATGGATATGATGTCTTCATCATCCTCCACAATCTTTGCTTAAACAAACAGTTTGATAAAAGGGAGTGGAACAAGATATATTTTTTACTTTTATGAAAATAACAGTAAATGAGTGAAACGAATGGATTTAATCAAAAGATGCATAAACATTTCATTAATGCTGCCAATTTGAAAGTACAATAATGCTTATAAGCAAATATAAGTTCAAAGTGAAGGAAATACAATTGAAAATACTGAAATGAACAAAATACAGCCAGCTTCGGCGAATTGATTTCAAAAGATTTCAGTTTCCGGGCCTAAGCGCGGGAACACCTTCGCCACTAATCACTAGTTCCCTGTGATACAGAATCTTGAGAGGCCTTGCAAGTCTTTTGCCTTTTGCTTCAGAAATTAAGACATTGACATCTGATGTACCTTCTTGAGGTTGCAGTGTTCTTAGCAGGTTTAGCAGTCTCGTTTTGAACTCCTTGCATTCTTCAATGGGGTGCCCCATTGCCCCAGTGCGGAATTTGCATTCAATCTATGGGTGATCCTCTTCAAAGATCAAATCCTTGTTGTGGATCAGATTTTGCATAATAGCTTCTAAAACCAGGCAACCATCCAAATTATGTCCTCCAGCCCCTTCATGAAAGTCGCAAGTCAGATTTGCATTGTGCCAAGGTCCTGGTACAGGGTTGTAAGGTTGAGGAGTCACCAACTTGTTCTGAATCAGTAGTGGGAACAATTTGCTTAGCGGCACCGGGATAGGAGTGTAGTGAACCTCGCCCCTTTTGATAGAGCATCTCTTTTTATTTTGGTTTCGATAACCTCGAGGAAAAACAACCGTTGGAGGCTGAAACACCCTTTTGGTAGACACCTGATAATGATTACATTCTGGTGCGAGACCAAAACCAAAGGTTGGCTGGCGTGAAGTTTCCTCAAAAGCAGATCCTTGGTATGGGAGAACCACGGGAGATGGCAAAGGATTATTGATTTGAATGCCTTGAGGCGTGAATGAGATCCTCTTAGAGTCTAAAAGATTCTGAACCTTACTCGGGAGCACCTTACAGTCTTCAGTGGAATGCCCTTGTGCCCCAGCATGGTAGTCACATCGAGCATTGGCGTCAAAGCCTGGTGGATACGGAAATGGCATTGGCTTTAATTCTTTTGGCACTATCAATCCTCCTTTGATCAAAACTAGCAGTAATTGACTGTACGACATTGGTAGCTGAGTGAAATTTCTTTCTGGCTTTCTTGGCCTTGGTCGTACATGCTGGCGTGGTTGACGGCAGTCTGGTCCTTGATACTGAGGAGATTCTTGAGTCGGAGGATCCATAAGAGTTGGTGAACTGACAACTTCTCTAGGAGTAACAGGGTGAGCGTGCTCCTCTTTCCTCATCAGGGATTGCAGAGTTTCCAGAACCCAATTCATCTGGCATTTGAGGATTCTGACCTCCTCTTTCAAACCTTCCTGGTTCTTCAGAATTTCATTCATTGTTGCCATTGTCTTGAATAAGCGCTAGGTATCCTTCAGACATAGAGGGAGAGACTCAGGATCGAGAAATGCAAATGAGGTGCGAATGTGCATGGAATGCAAATACAAGCCAAGTGGTTTCAAGGAACTCAAAGGAAAGTTGCAAAAAATTTTGTGGAAAAACTGAAGAAGTTTTTGTTTTTAGGATCCAAGCTCTATTGCTGTTTTGAAAAGGAAATGAATGTCTGAATTACTTGAAACCAACAATGGATGCAAATGAGATGTATGCAATGCATAAACACGGGTAAAGATACACAGATATATGTACACAACACAACACATGAGTCTTAGGTTTAGAAGTCACATGAGTGGAGCCATGGTCTACCCATCCCAATAGGTGTGTACTGTGGGTTTATTAACTGCAGAACAAGGTTCTAAAAGTTCCCAGAGTCTACGTAAATCCTTCGGATATTACCGGCCTGCATGACTACTCACGCGGGTTAATAATATTCTCAAGATAAGCTCGTCTGAGTGTAGTATCGCGTAACAACTACTTAGGACTTACTCCCTCGTAGCCACCGCACTACATCCTAAAAGGCCAAGTGGGGTGAAGGTAACTATGGACCTCAGAATCCCTAGCTCTCAATTGAAAAAGTAATATCAATGCGACTGCTCACATCAGACATCAATAATCCCAAAGGGCCTCATCTGAGTGTGGTCATCATATGCCATAAATTATTAGGACTACTCCCAACAATCGACTATTGATTACACCACGATCCTATCATATTTGTGCCCTCAAGTCCGGGTTATGACTTATCTCACCATTCAGCAGCACCATGCCAACAAAAGATCTTAAACAAAGCATATGTACAGGCAAACATACAGAGATGTACAGATATAGCAAACAAGTATGAATAACATAAGCAAAACAAAGTGGGCTTAACCCTCAAAAAGTGCCCAGTGAAGTCGCCATTTCTGTTGCGGTGAGAATCGGATAACAAGCTATTTATTAACTTCCATCACATTTCTTTGAATTCACCACCGACTTTGATTTATCCAAAGGAAAGGTTCAAGATCGAGAAAACCTAAAGGGGGGAGATCTAAGGTTCGGGGGTTGGTTATACAAAGGGAAGGTATTAGCACCCTAAGTATCTGTAGTACTCTACAGGAACCTCTAGTTTAGTTTGTGTTATGTTATGTTTGCTTGCTAAGATATCTGCTAAAGTTAAGGTAAAGACCTAAGGGTAGATACACTAAGTTTGCTCGCCAAGACGTCGCATCTTATGCCTACGTATCTGACTAAAGAATCAGAGCAACCGTAGTTCACCTCACTAAGGGTGGATTAAGGAACCATTGACTATGGCCAAAGTTCCAAGGGAAATGAGTATGAGCTCATATAGAGTCAAAGAAACTCTCTAAGTCTAAGTTGTAGGTGAATGACTATGAGGCCTATGACTATGAGGTCTAGAGAAGATGCTACCTATGACTATGAGGTCAAGATGGTAAGATGACAATGAGGTCAAGATGGTAATGAGCTATCTATGACTATGAGGTCAATAGAGAGACTTTTTATGACTATGAGGTCAAGGTCGGAAGATGGCTATGAGGCCAAGGTGATATCCTATGACTATGAGGTCAAAGGTAAGATGGCTATGAGCTATCTATGACTATGAGGTTAATAGAGAGACTTTTCTATGACAATGAAGTCAATAGAGAGCAAGAGTTACCGATGACTATGAGGTCTAGGTTGGGGAATGGCTCTATGACTATGAGGTCACTAGAGAATCCTATGACTATGAGGTCAAGGAGAAAGGCTATGAGTATGAGGTCAAAGCTTAACTACGACTATGAGGTCAAAGGTACATCTATGACTATGAGGTCAAGATGAAGAGGTAATTCTATGACTATGAGGTCAAAAGAGAATCCTATGACTATGTGGTCAAAGGAAGAAAGGCTATGACTATGAGGTCAAAGCTTACCTACGACTATGAGGTCAAAGGTACATCTATGACTATGAGGTCAAGATGAAGAGGTAACTCTATGACTATGAGGTCAAAAGAGAATCCTATGACTATGAGGTCAAAGGAAGAAAGGCTATGACTATGAGGTCAAAGCTTACCTACGACTATGAGGTCAAGGGTACATCTATGATTATGAGGACAAGATGAAGAGGTAACTCTATGACTATGAGGTCAAAAGAGAATCCTATGACTATGAGGTCAAAGGAAGAAAGGCTATGACTATGAGGTCAAAGCTTACCTACGACTATGAGGTCAAAGGTTAAAGATGGCCCTATGACTATAAGGTCAAGAGGGAATCCTATGACCATGAGGTCAAAGGATAAAGGCTATGACTATGAGGTCAAAGCTTACCTATGACTATGAGGTCAAAGGTAAATATCCTATGACTATGAGGTCAAGGGAAAGAGTTACCAATGACTATGAGGTCAATAGAAAGATTTTTCCTTTGGAATGAAGGGGAAGAATAACATCTTGTAAATAAGAGTTACAGTGGGGTTGAAATACAATGAAACATATGAGTTCAAGATTTCCAAACAGTAAGCATTTAATCAACACATGAAGTGAACTTGCAAGTGTGAACATGGCAAACAGCAAGAATGGGTGATCATGTAAATGTGACAAGTATGGCAGAGAAGGCACTCTTCACAATTTGAAAACAAGAAACATTTGGATTTAGGTCATGCAACTTCAACAGAGAACAAAAACTACAGATAATATTCTCATGGTAAGGTTTGTTAAAGTCAGAAAACAAAGTTTCACAGCTCAAGCATACTTCAAAGAAAAAAACACTTTAAAGCATGGCAGCAAAGGCATTCTCATATTTTGAAAACCCAGACATTTGAAATTTAGCAACAGAGGTTAAAAAACAGACAACACTCTAATGATGAAGTGTGTTAAAGTCAGGAAACCCAGTTCCAACAAAATTCACAAGTTACAACAATACTTCAAAGAAACATTTTTTAACATCTTCCAGAAAAAGAGTTGATTTCATTTACAAAAAGAAGTCTAAAAATATAAAACGAAATTAAGAATATATTTATTGCTCTTTTTTTTGTTGAAAATGTTAGAAAAAAAAAGAGAAAAAAAAGTGAAGTAGCAATGAAATATAATGACATAAAATGAATAAACAAATAAGGAAAAAGAAAAAAAGTGAAGAATCAAAGTGGTACTCGCCACTTACTCATGTGGCTGGCGCCATGAAACTGAGGTGGCTTGCGCCATGAAGACAAGGTGGCTTGCGCCACCCTCAACATGGCTGGCGCCATGTGCACTCTTTTTTTTTTTTTTTTAATGTGGTGTGTGTTATTTTATTATCTTGTGTGGGGCATGCACCATTTTATTTTATTATATTTTTCTTTAGAAATAGTGTGGCGGACGCCACTTAAACAATGCTGGCGAGCGCCACTTCAAACTCTTTTATTTTTTTTGTTCAGATTTCTTATACACAAACACGAATCCAGTTCACGATATTTTTTAAAACCAAAACCGCACATTAATGATTTAATATATCTATCACAGAATCAATACTAAAAATGTTCATCACAACAACAGGCATTAACAAGATAGAAAATATGGTAACAGTATGAGCAAATGATCACAGTATTTTAAAAAAGAGTAAGAACAGAGCATGATACCTAGTGGAGAAAGTCCACTGCTTCTTCACAGATATAGGTTCTGGAAATGCTGGGCAAGCTTCTCCTCCTTCCAAGATCAACTGCTACTGAGTTTCCCATAAAGAATCAAGTCACTGATGGTTTGGATGTTATGTGTTTGATGGTTTGAAGTGTTTACAGAGGGAATGAAAGTGGTAAATTCCTTGCAAGTTTTTTTGGAGATTACTTGCAGGATTATGGAATGGGGAAGTGGAGAGATTTTGAGAGAGTTTTCTCATATCCTTTTCTGTGGTTTTTGTAGTGTTTCTCTGTGTTGAACAAAGGAGAAGTGGTCTCCTTTTATAGGCAAAATCAAATGGTCCGGATATTGGAGGCACAGTGGACAAAAGCTTTATCCGTAGGGGAAAAAATTAGGATTTGCATTTCAGTCAACCTTGGAGATCACCATGCTGAACCATGCAGCGGAGGATATGGTGCAGGTCTGTAACTTTCATCCTTCAATGTCCACTCCAAAAACTCTTTTTATGGTGTCATGAGAGAGAAAGTAAAAAGAGGTAATAGTTGGAATTGAGGGTTACAGATTCCCTGAGCATGAAGACTGATCCCTTATGCTGAGCCTCTTTTATTTCATTAATCCAATATGGTGTCCCAGCAATCTTTTGGCTATGTCAGGAGAGAGTGAGCTCAAAGAGGAATTGTTTAGTGACTTCACGAAAATTGCCTCACAAGCAAGGTATCTTCAGATTTTTTCAAATAATACAAGTGGCACATGGAATGAATTAAGTGCATAAGGACTTGTTGCTTAACCATACGGGAACACCATTTTGAATTCTCATAACTTTATGGCCTTTGATTCAAATAACAACATTTTGGGCCCAATGGAACTTTGAGATAAATCACATGTCCATGAAAAAAGAAAATGTCACGGGAGCAAACTTAGGAAATTCCAAGCTACAAAATTAAATCCCCCCATGGCACCAATTTGAGATGTTGCACTTTGGTGAATATTTATCCAAATGAAAAATTCTTGCACTTGAGAAAAAATCTTTAAGACCCATAGGTGGATTCCAAAGATGTTCATTAACACATGGAATGATCACACTTTGCTTGACATGATAGGAAATGGTGGACTTGTCTTGATAAAATATTTGATCTCTTGTTGAAAAAGATTCTTGGATGCATGTAGATTCAAATGGTTGCATTTGGGGCCAAAAGATGTCTTAGGGAGACCTTGTCCTCTTCATGTGAACCCTATCTTTCACAACAAAAATAAACAACTTGCAAAATGAAATGGTTAGTTAACGATGCACACATGATTGAAGTCTAAATGTAAGTGCAAGATGATATGACATCTAAGGGGTAAAATTTGGGGTACAACACACTACCTATCTTTAGGACATCAGTGGCTTAGTACTGCAGTAGTATAAAATGTAAGATCAATTTCCATAAACTAAATGAGAAGCTTGAGTTCTGTATTTGCATCCCACCCATTTAGGTCAACAGATACTTACTCCAGATAACCGATGCTAAAGCAGTGCTAGTGCTGTCAATTACAGATAATAGAAAATAGTGGTTTGATTAAATTCTGCTATTTGACAACACTGTGCTAAAGGAAATGAGGTTCCAAAGAAAAATGTCAAAGCTAGTTGCCTGCTATAGAAACGTTCTTAAGGACCATATTGTCAACATCCAAACTCAATCCTTCTTCCTTCTTAAAGTAACTACACACCTCCCGGCTCATTAAGTAATACAGCTGCTACTACTTTTTGAACATATTAAAACTCAGAGGAAAGCTTAAAAAATCTTAAATACAACATAACCCACATCATTTTGGTGCCATCATAAAACCACAAATGAGAGACTACAAACCCTTATGATTTCATCATGGATTCTCTAATAGACCTGCTTACTAATTCCTATTACTCTGGAAATAAGACAATAGCTAACCCTGTAGAGAAAGTAGTAGCATGTGCTTTCCTTATAAGAATCTGAGGATCATTGTTCACCTGCTAAATCCACCAATATTCAAAATTTTATTAGCAAACAGCAGTACATGTACATGCATAGAAGTAACTTCACAAGAATGCACTTAAAAGTGTAACTACACAAGAATGTCGGTAACTACACAAAAATACCTTGAGTAAAATAGCATCTGCATAAGGGACTCATTTGAACATATCTCGACCAACAAACTTCAAATTTTCATTTCCAGTTAAGTTACCAATAACACGAATTATGGAAGCATGTATGTCATAATAACATGAATTATGCACCCAATTCTCTTACAATCATATCCAAAATAAGATTCCCACATAGCATATATAAAAAAACCAATAATACTGAAATAAGCAGAGACAAAACAGTTTGCTGCAGGGTATAAGAAGCTTGCCTCAAAAAAGGTGTCTTCGTATCTTGAGAAGTTGAGTTCAGAAGATTCAATGCTTTTTGCAATAAGTTCATAAAAACATAAATTATTCAATCAGCTTTGCAATTCAATCAAAGCACAACAGTGTGTGCAATACAAACAGATAAAAAATTGAAAGGATGTAAGTAAAATGCAATCATAATATACCAGATCACCAGCATTATCCAAGTAAATATGGACCACTGCATCTGCAAATGCTGCAGGGTCCCGAGGCGCCGCAATGTTCCGTTTGTGGGTCTTAATCCGCGTGCCACTAATGATTAATAAAAACAAAAAAATAAGAACTTTCGAATAGATTAGAAGAGTATAACATAAAAAAGAAAAACAGACGGAAGAATTAGATAATGATATACATATATGTGGACTGAGAATAAGGTGTGAATTATGAGTCCAAGACACAAAATGGTCATAATTCAAATTTAGTTAACAGAAAACTCAATACAAATAGTTCATAAAACCATTAGTGTTGATGTCAAATGTAGATAGCAGAAAATTCTAGGTGGTCAGCAATGTTACAGCCCTATAGCGCCACTATAGTGACTATATGACATTGGGTTGAACGAAACAGTACTGAATATCAAAAAGACAATAACGATTTGTACTAAATATTGTATCATGGAACAATAACGATTTGTTCAAGTTCAAATACCACAATAATATAAAACATCAAAAAGATAAAATTCCACACAACACTATAAAATCTTTTGAAGACAATCAAGATAATTAGGAATTGAATATGAAAAAGTAATACCCAAGAGTGGGTTTCTCCTTGGAGCTGCAAGAAAGACAATCAACATTAGGATTCAATATGAAAAGTTAAAAATCAAACAATAATCAACATAAACGTTAACTAAATTAAACAGATTTCAGTATATTATTATTAATAATACAATTAAACTAAACAATAAAGGAATAAGGGTTGAAAGAACATAAATTTTTTTTTTTAAAATCAATAGAAATTAGGGTTACCTTAAGAAAAGCTAATCAACGATTCTGGATCTAAGAAAACCTAATAAATGTTAACTAACCCTTCTGATTTCATATCTTGAATCAACACATCAACTTTTAGGGTTTGCTTGAGAAGATTGGGTTTCAGCAGCAACATAGATTAAAGTAACCAAAACATTGGCTTACCCGCAAGAATCCCGGTTCCATATCTTCCTGGAAGAACAAAAAGAAAAAGTCAGATACGAAATGGCAAGACAAAGGCATCTGTAGCTTTGAGAAGATACAAATATGTAGGATCGAGTTCGATAGCTTTATCGACTTTGTTGTTAGAAGAACTTTGACCGTACCATTACGGTTTGTAAAAAAGAGGAATAAGGAAAAAGAAGAAGAGAGATAGAAAGGACGAGAGAGAGGGAAAAAGTGGCAGAAGAAAATTGAAAATTGGAATTGAAATTTTGAATTAGAGCCAAAAGTTTGTGTTGTATAACAAAGCAAAATGAATGGAGCTCAGCTAACACATCCACGTGGAAGCTTAAGAAGCCAGAAGGGCATAGATGTAAATTCCAGAGCATCTACCTTTCTTATATGGTAGATTTCATGGCCATGTTAACACGTTGTGAAATGCTTGGTACTGCAGAATGATGATGATTTTGTTGGTTCAATGCATTTCCTGACTAATCTATGTTAGTGTTCATGTTGCCGAGGCTTATCTTGCACCCTGCAATGAAATGCAGGTTTTAAATAGCTGCTAATGAAACTATAGATTGATTCCAATTGGAATATATATATATTCTTTATCATCATGGATTATTTATCATTTGTGACATTACTATGCTATCAGCATTATTGCTGGAAAATAAGTAACAGACTCAGCATTGCCACTACATTGTGGTAACCTTCTTGATTGCATTATGTAAATACTCATAACTTGTTTTATCTTACATTATGTTTGCTGCCTTCGTAGTGTTGTTGATAAGCATAAAGCCACACGCGTGTGTATGCAGCAGAGGAAATAGAAGTACTTAAGTTTCTGAGAGTTACATGGACAGTGTAGCCTTTAGCAAGAGTCCCACATCGTAAGCCCCTCCAATTGAAATAGTGTTTATATACTAAACACACAAGTCAAGTAATGAATTGAAAACAAGGTTAAGTGAGTGGGCTGCTGTTAGCTATGGGCTTATGTGTTTGATGTTGGCCCAAATATATTAATTTTTAAAATAACAATTTAAATAAATAATATTTGTTGCACCCCAAAATTTGCTCTCCTTACTTTAGTACTAACTGGCTTATGTTTCATTTCATTTTGCATTATCATGTGTGCATATCATTGGTTCTTAGCATGGGGTCAAGGTGCTTGAGGTAGCTCAAGAGGAGAAGATGTTCTTCAAAGAGTCAAGCAAGAGTCCTTGTGTTGTGGTCACTCTCTCCTAACCAGTGCAGAAATTAGGGTTTTGAGATTCTTGGGTTTATTGCTCCAATGGGCAAGATTCTTGGGTTTTTTATCATCACCAAATGGCATATATTATCTTTGTTGGAGAGGATACACATCATATTCAGAGGAATTTGGATTTGGAGACTGTGCTATTTCCTCCTAGACTGAGGGTACCAAGATTAGGGTTTGCTATAAAGTCAGTTTATTTCTAATTTTTTGGGCAAGAATTGATTCCATGGTATTCCTTGGGTCCCTAAGTATCTAGGAATGGAAGATTGTCCATCAGTTTGGTTCATAGGAAGTTCAATTGGCCAATGGATTGCGAATAAGGAGAATTGGATAAAAGTCAACAGTGAGAGGGGAAGTCAACTGTGAAAGCTTGAGGTTCTCTTCAAGGTTTTCAAGGTCTCACATCCTCATATGGTCTTCAAGAGTCAAGTTTCATATCATTTATCAAGAATCAAGGGTTGGTACAAAAGTTACTAAATATGGAAATGACCTATAATTTGAAAGTTTCCTTTTTGGGCAAGTTCTTACATTACATTCAACTTGACGTTTCATCATCAAAGAAGCTTCAAATGAATTTTCCTCAAACATGAAAGTTGAAGATCTTTTTCTCCTCTTTCCAACAAGTACTAGATAGTCTCCATATCATTTGTGAAACTCAAGTTATGATCAAAAGAAGGCAAGGTGGCTTTTATGGTTCCATTTTCACAACTTTTGCATTTTGGGACATAGTGACCTATAATTGATTCCTTTGCTTCAAGGCACATTCTAACATCAAAGTACATTCCATAAGGAACATTTTTGGCCTTTGAACCAAGTGGATCCATGGTTGATTCATCACTTATTTCCCATTATTCAAAATTGCAAGAGGCATCAAAACTCATGAATCAAAATGTTTCAAGGCCCAAATCCAATACAGGTGTGATTAGCAATTGTTAAATAAGTGATTCATCATAGAATGTTTGGATATACATGCATGGAGGAGGGTGTATTTCACATAATGTAATTTTCCAAAATCACCTAAAACTCATTAAGTAAGGAATTAACAAGGCCCAAATGATTATCAGTGGATTAACCCTAAGTATTTAAGTGAACTCATGCACTGGTTGGGAGAACACACGTTATTTTGGTGGATATTTCAAGTGTGAACCCTAAAAGCTTCCTTCCTTCGAATCTCTCAATCCTTCAGGGTTTTTCACAAACTTCCTTCACCATCTTCATCCTTGGGATCCATAGAACACAAAGCACCCATCATTCGCAGCTAATAACAAGGATGTGTGTTGCACAATATCAGGTTGGTGTCACTTTGCATGATCTTAAAACTCTACTTTTAAACGCGCATGATGATATGTGATTGTTGCTGATGACTCTGATGTGTTTTATTCTGAGTTTAGACGTGTATTATGTGCATATCGTGAGTTTCAAGTTTTGGAACCATAACTTATTTCGTGCGAATCTCTTGGTGTGTTGATTGTTTGTGATTTTTGATGACATATTATTAATCCTCGTGAAATTCTGGTCAAGAACATATACTCCTTTGTGTTTTCTGGAAAAATCTTGGTTGCAGGTGGTCGGAGAAGACGACCGGAACCCTAGTTCCAGCGTCTGGTGCAGTCTCCGGCAAGGCTAGGGTTTTGGAGGTAAGAGATGCAATCAGGGCCGTCCATAGCTTTGATCCAAGGGCCCTCGTTGTGCCACGTTTTTTATTTGTGAGTTTTTATTTTAATGATTGCGTGTTCATTACCCCATGGTTGTTATCGTGTACGTGATATCATGATCTCTCATCTTAATTGATTTCTATTTTGTTGACTTAATGCCATGCGTATGATGCATCTGATGGTTATTATTATGCCAACCAATTAAAAAACGCATGTACCAGTCATGTGGGGATCCTAGGGTGTCTGAGTGTTTGTGTGTGCGTGAGTGTACATTAATTGTGGTGGGCTTTTTAATCATAGTTGTTGATCTTGATGACTGCGTTGGTTGGTTGACTTGTGGTGAGGCGTTGGATTGATCTAAGGGTGATTTTGGGAGTCAACGTAGTTGACTGGGTCACACGTGAATTTTTTTTCCTTTTTTATTTTTCTGATGGATTGTTTGGATTGGGTTTCCTATTCACGCCCCCCACCTAAGCCCATTGTTATTTTTCAACGTGTTCTAGCTGCTAAACACACCCCCCATGCTTATTTCCTTATTTTTACTTTTATTTAATTATTGCATTTCATTTTTTTTTAAAAATAGATAATTGCATTAAAAAATTCCCAAAAATTCAAGAAGCATTTTTATAATTTTATAAAATTTTCCAAATTTTTTTTTTAATTTTTATTTTATTTTTAGCATCTGAAATAATTATTTGTTTATTTTTTTTTTGAATTTATTTCATACATGCATACCATGACTTGTTAATTTTATTTCTCATCATCCATAAAGCATTTTGAACTCATTCTTTTTGCATTGTTTCACCAACACATTGAATTGCATTAAAATAGTTTTCTATCATTTTTAAAATCATCTCATGTTGCATTTTAGTCCTTTCCTTTTGCATATTGAACCATGTTTCTTGTCTGAACTTTGCATAATTGTTTGAGTGACCTATCTGGGGAATTTTGATATGAGTTTTTGATATGTTGTTTGTTTCTGGTTGAGCTAGGTTGATAATTAATTTGGTGATTTTAGAAGATGTTTTGCTAATTATGTGATTGATCTTTGTTTGAGGCCTACTTGTATGCATATCCTTGATCATGTCTGATTACTTGTTAGAGAAGGCACTTGTGCCATTGTTTGGGATTGCTTCCTAGAATTCATGAATCATGCTTGGATTGTTATAGGTCACTTGATTACCAGTATATGTCATTGCTTGGGTTTCATTAGTCTTATTGTTACTTATGTCTGTTTTGTACTAACCTTTTATGCAGAGGCTGAGGTAAGTTATTTGAGGGTGTGGATAGTTATCCATGTCCACTCTCATTCTTTCTTTCTCTCATATTTTCCTTTATTTAGGCTTAGGTTGTTGTCAAACCTCCCCTTAGGGCCATCTTTGCATGATAACATTAGGATAGATTTTCCCCGTAGTGTTTTTTTTTCTCTTTTCTTTTGAGTCCCTCTTCTCATCTCATAACATCTCTAAGATACTTAATAAGGTCAACTTGCCTTGCACACGAGCCTTAAACATAGGAAATGAAGATTGAGGGGTCCCCCTTCTCTCTTCTAGAGTGTTGAGCATACGTCCCATTGGGGGCGACCATGCGACGCATTCGCTCCCGTGTCATAGACTTTGGTTCAAGTTGAGTTACGAACTAACTCAAGTCACTTCTGTCCTAAAAAACACCAACAAACTTAAAACCTTTTTCTCCTTCGGGATCGTCAACCTAAAGGCTATTTTCAAAAAGGGCACGTTACTCTCCGTCTGAGTCGCAAACAGGCATCGACCCTAACTGCCGGACGCGAACTTAACGTCGCTCATAAAAAACACAAAAAGAAATTGGTCCGAACTACATTGACTCTGAATTCCCCATTGCACAAAGGGGGTACGTAGGCCTAGGACTTCGACGTCCTACCGCGTCTGTCTTTGTTTTCCCCTTCCCCGTTTTAGTGCCGCCATAGATTTTAGGATAACTCACCCTTAGAATAGACAACAAGCGTGGATCTCATCGAGTACGATGGACACGTGGGGTGGTAGCACCTTCCCCTCGCGTAACCGACTCCCGAATCCAGGCTATGGTTGCGATGACCATTCCTTTCCCTCTTCCTCAGGTTTATGCGGTGTTCCTTTTCCCTCTCTTGGGATAAATTTACCCGACTGACGACTCTGTTTTCCGCGCCACTTTCGCGTTGGTACTTGGATGAAAATCCTGGGAGCGATAGCTGGCGACTCTGTTGGGGACTCTGGTTGACCTATGCTGGTCCATCCCTAAGCGAGTCAGTCCTAGCATTTGTTTGTCTTTGTTCTCTTTGGGTGTTTTTGTTTTTGTTTTGCTTTATTTGTTGTATTTTATTTTTACCGCTTTTCTGCATTGCATATTATTATCAGCTGCTGCACTGTTTTTCTGTTTGGCGGGTTGGGAGTTCTGAGAGGTAAGCCCAATACCCAGGCTTGAGCATACACGTAGGATTAGCGTGGCAAGTAGTGTGACTCGTGTGGCATTTGGCCAGACGTAGTATACATGAAAACTCCACATCCAGACGAGGTTCTCTTTGGTAATGTTCTATCCTGCGTATTGGTGCAGATGATTGAATGAAACCTGGAAAACTGTCGACTCTAACGACCATTCCCGAGGACTCAGTAACGGCACTCCTCCCGAGACGTGATAATGGCAGACCAGAAATGGCAAACCCATTACACATGTCGATCCGAGGACCTAATGCTGGGAACTTGTTATAGGGTTTCCTTTTGGGAAAGAATCAGTGGAAGCACTCCTCGATTGGCGATAGTACTGTACCCCGAGGGATGAATATACTATTGCTTCCCGACCTCAGTGCCGAAGCTGAGGACTTGCCATAGGACATTTTCTTTTTGAGGGGAATCAGTTGAGGCCTCCTCGATTGGTGATGATGCCAAACCAGAAATGGTGAACGTATCATCATTTCTCGACCTGAGAGCCCGTGATATTGAGGATCCTCGGCTTTCTAGTACCCACATGTGAGAGGGCAGGGTGTTTACAGGTTTGTAGGTAACCTTGACCTTCAACATACCCAGTTTTCTGATCAGCAGATTTATCAGTGTGGTACTATGGTTATGTTGGTATTCCGGATATTTGGGCAGACCTTTGAGATTATACAGTTGTTCGGTGCAACAGTTGTCCAGTCTGTATGGCATCCTTGATCCCATATGTGCATTTACATCATCATTTTGCATCCTAACATGTTTATTCATTTGCAGGGCTGCATCCTAACTTTGATTCTGGGTTTTGAAGACTATTAAGGATGAGTACTGAGAAGAGAAAGAACATCATAATGTACAAGTTCCCATCACTTATTCTGGATCCTGTTCACAAGATTGTGTCTATGGCAGAACATGGGGTATTGGCAGACTTTAGAGGAGAGTATGGAAGAATTCTGGATTTTGCTCGCAACATCACTGAATACGAGTATAGGGCTTTGTACACTCTGGTGCAATTCTATGACCCTCACCTGCGTTGTTTTCTATTCACTGATTATCTTTTGGATCCGACATTGGAAGAATTTGCTCTCATTCTGGATGTTGACATTAAAAAAGAGGCTTCTTTCTATCCTTCTAAAGAACTTCCTGTTTTGGGAAAAGTTTCCGAGGCTTTGCATTTGGATTTGTCTTTGTTGAAAAACAATGTTGCCAGTAAGGGAGGGTGTAAAGGCTTTCATGTGAAATTTTTGATAGAATAGGCTGCTGTGTATGCTAAGGCTAGATGTTGGTCAGTTTTCAACGCCATCTTGGCTATGTGTGTCTATGGAATGGTGTTGTTTCCAAACATGAAGGATTTTGTGGACATGCACGCTGTCCGGATATTTACCATGAAGAATCCGGTACCTACTTTGCTTGGAGATCTGTATTATTTAGTGCATTATAAGAACGAGAAGAGGAGGGGAGGACCCCTTTATTTTTGTGCTCCAATCTTCTACAAATGGTTTGCTGATCGTCTTCCCGAATCTGGGGCATTTGCAGATACTCAAGGAACTTTGGAGTGGTCCAAAAGATTAATGGGTTTGAGAGAAAATAATCTAATTTGGGTTAACCGTGACTTGTTGGGCCAAGATATCATGATTAGTTGTGGAGGACTCCCAAATGTGCCTCTAATAGGAAGGAAAGGGGGAATTAACTACAACCCTATTCTTGCTATTAGGAAATTTGGGTATGCCTTGAAAGAACCACCAAGAGACGAGGAGGTCCAAGAATCTTTATATCTGAGTGGGGAAATCAATCCAGAACTGTTAAAAGAAGCTGCAAATACTTGGGAAGATCGTCATAAGAAGGGGAAGATTTCTTTTGGGAAGAGCAACAACAGAACATCTTCGGCATATGAAGATTGGATTCAGAAAAGGGTAGAGGAAGAGCTTTTGCCATTCTCCAAAGAACCACCATCTTACCCCTTACTGATTGAGCCTCCTACCACAGTTGAGATAGAGAAGTTTAACAAGTTGTGGGCTGAAAAGGAAAAGCTGCGAGAAGAAAACAGTGAGCTACGAAGAGAGATTTATCAGTTGAAACATGAGCGGGGTGAAGCTGTTCATATCGCCAAGTTGAAGGCAGAGCTTCTCGCTAAGGCAGAAAAGGAGCTAGCTGACAAGGTCACATCCAGGCAAAGGATGAAGCAAGCTCTAGAGGGTATCCGTAAGGTTCTTGAGTCTAAGAAGGAGGAATTGGACAAGGCTTTGTTAAAAATTCACAGGTTCAATGCTCACCGAGACACTACAATGGCTGAGAATAAGCGAAAGGAAGACGATTATCTAGCTCAGATTGATCAATTGAAGTCGGAGCTCAAGAAGAAAGACGCTGAGATCCTATCAGGGGTATTCCAGAGACAAGCAGTCGAGGGTCGACTCAATGAAGACATAGCCTCCATAGAGGAACTGAAGATCCAAGCTGAAGTGAAGAGACCTAGAAATGAGGGTCCTAGCATGGATGGTGTTTCTGGAGAAGACGCTTGGGAGTTGCATTGCCGATACTTGGAAGGGATCATGCATAGGAGAGACGTTCTCATTCAAGAGCTAATTCAGAGACCGAAGCATCCCGACACCAAAAAGCTGTTCAAGGAAATTCAAGACTGGAGCAAAAAGCATAATGGATGGGGGGGATTGGCACTTGTGGACTTTGATGACATGCCGTAGTTTTCTATTCTCTCTTCTTGTATTTGGATCACCACCAGGCTTGTTGGCTGGGACCTAGGATTTTTGTGTTCAGACTTGTTATCTTGGATTGTGATTGTTGACATTTGGTTTTCCTCTGGTTTTCTTAATATATGAGCAGAAGTTCTGTTCTATCTTGTTGTTAATCATTTTGCATAATTATTTTGCATCGTCATTTTGCATAACAGGTGTTTATCTCTGGTGTTCTTATTTTGTTCTCCTCCTCAGTCAGGATTGATCAGCCAGTTCATCGGTATTCTACTCAGTCTGCGATAACCAGAGGATAGCCATGGAACAACTCCGTGCAGAGATGCTTGAAATGAAGGTTCATATGAGGCAATTTGGGGAAGACATGCTGGTCATGTCCCAGGAGCAGAAGATGCTGAAGGAGGAGGTCAATCAGATGAAGGCTCAGTTGGGTTTGGTCACGGAAATTTTGAAAACAGTGTTAAAGAAGGAAAACAGTCATGTGCTAGCTTCCACAACAGAGGTCCTTACTCCTCCCATCTCTTTGGGATTTGATCGTGGATTGCCTCGTGAATCTCTTCCACAAGCTGAAGTTCCAGGACTTTCCTAACCGCAACCAGGTCGTGTCTCCCAAGATAAGCCTAAGAATAAAAAGTGTGCACAGAGATCGAAGCAGCCTGAAAGAGTTTTTCATCCACTCCCTATGCCATATTCTTAACTATTGCAGCATCTCCTTCAGTTGCAATTGGTACAGAAAAGGACTTTGGCTCCTCTCACTGGTAATCCCCCACCAGGCTACAATGCAAGGGCCCATTGTGATTTCCATTCTGGGGCACCAGGGCATACTATGGAGAAATGTAGGGCCCTTCAGCACGCTGTCCAAGATCTGATTGATTCGAGGGAAATTGAATTCACACCGAGCAGCGTAAGCATACAAGGTGGTCCCACTCTAGCTGTTGAAAAAGAAGTGGGTATCCTCGTTGCTTCTCCTAAAGCCACATTAGGTCAGGGGCATTTCTTGCAGTCCTTGTTCTTAGAATCCCCACATCCGCAAATGCTGCTTACGCCTCGACCAAGTCTGAAGGGAAGAGTGCCTGAAAAGATTATGCGCTCAAATCGGGGTCAACAAGAGAACTGCTCTGGAAAGAGACAACAAAGATCACAAAGGCCTGAGAGAAGGTTTGATCCACTCCCTGTTTCTCATAGCCATGTTCTTGCCCGTCTACTTGAAAGTTCTTTGGTTCAACTAAGGGATGCCAAGCCTGTCCCCGACCCTATTCCTCTTGATTATGATCTGGATGCCAGATGTGAATATCACTCAGACACACTGGGTCATTCAATTGAAAACTGCAACGTGTTCAAGCACAAGGTGCAAGATGTAACGCCCCAATTTTGTTAGATTTATTTAATAGAGTAGATTTAATTGGTTTTGGTTTTATATTATTTTATTATTGACTTTTATTTGACAAAATGTTATTTTTCATCATTGTTTATGTTTTATCGCATTTTGAGAGCGTTTGAGAGATATTTGAGCTGAGGGGTATTTTGGTCTTTTTGGGGGGGTAGATATTTTCATAAAAGAAAGAAAAGAGAGAAAAATAGTAAAGAAGAGAAAAAGAGAAAGAGAAGAGAAAAAGAGAAAGAAGGAGAAGAAAGAAGAGAAAAGAGGGAGAAGAGGAAAATCATCAAACTCAATGCTTGGACTTCGATTAATCGGGTAAGGGTGAGAAGTTTTGATTATATTTCGATTGTATATGTATATGTATGTGTTGTTTGAATGTTTGGGTGAAAAATATAGGTTTTTCTATTTGGGTGAAATTGTGAGTAATTCGTAGAAATCGATGTTTTCACGGATGAATTGATGAAATACATGCCTAAATGTGTTCTAACATGTATTTTTGGGTCATTGGGTGTAATACTATTATGTGGGTGGAAGATTTGGATCATTTTCGGGTCCCAAACCCATTTTGGAGAAATTCTGGTTCGTCCAGATTCGCCAGGCGAGTTGCTGGCGAGTCCGTTTCGCCAGGCATTCGCCAGGCGAATTTGCCTGGGACAGCAAAAACAGTATTTTCGTATTTTGGCCATAACTTTTGAACCGTAAGTCCGTTTTGGTCCCCGTTCGAAGCGTTAGAAAGCTTATGAAATATTCTTTCTTATAAAATTGGGTTGGAGGGCAGTAGATGATTTATTTAGGTCGTGGTTTTAGAAAAGTGTTGGGTTGTCGGGTTTTTATCGCGTTAAACGCGTGCGGTCGGTGTTTTACCGTGCTATATGCTTTTAATATGTATCGTATGGCTTGTGTGCCGCTATATGATGTGAATATATGTGATGAAATGTTATGCATGATTGATACGCATTGGTGATGGATGTATGATATTTGAATGGTGTTGTTTTGTCGACTTTTGTCGTTGTAAGCGTGCGTAATTGAGGTGTTCATGCAATGTGCTTTTGATATGGATATCGTATGACTTGTATGATGTTATATGATGTGAATGCATGTGATGACATGTTGTGGTGATGAATTATGGCCGAAAGGCAAGAAATTGCAATGTGTGTATTTAATGGTATATGCACGACTATATTGTGAAATATGTGTGCATTGCATGAGTGTATGTGGTCATTTTGTATGAGAAACATCATGACATGCATTCATGTGTCGCGATTCCGTGGAGAATCGGGTGTAATATCACATCCCTGTTGGGTGTGAGTGATTGATTACACAAATGATCATTGAGGATCCTCTGAACATTGCGTAGTCAATGGGTGTAATCGTTGCGATGAGTTACACTTGATTCCGTGGGAATCTTCAGAATGATTGTGTGCCCTTGTGGGGTTTGAGCAATCGGATTGTGTCTGCGTGAACAATCCAGAAACATCGGATGCCATGATGGTATGAGCGATGGGGAAATATCGTAGGCCCGGCAGGGAGGATATTTCCATTGAGTTCTTCAATTGAGCTCGGGTGATGAGTCGGTACCGCATGCATCTGCATAGAGTCGAGAGTCGGTCTCTATGAGTTGCATTGATCATCTTTGTATTTGTGCATTGATGAATAAACATTGATATATGTATGTTTATGGAGATGATATAAACTGTATCTTATAATGATGCATTGTTGGATGAACAAGTATGTGTGTGTTCATGTGGAATGGTGATAATGGTGAATTATTATGCATAGGTGATAAATGCATTGGTTGTGAGTAATATGTTTTGTGTATAAACATATGATATGTGATGTGGTGGTTTGTTTTCATAGGTCATAATTGTGGTGTACATTATGTGTGAAATGTGATTGTATTGGTATAATCGTTATATGCCATGTGGTTGGATTGTTAGGAATATGTTATGTATTGGTGGCATGCTATATGTGTTAGTATGTGATGTATGTGGTGAGAAATATTATATATGTGAATTTATTTGTGTTGTGGCATATTATTATGCAATCTTGTTATAGTTGTTATTTCTCACCCTTCTGCTGGAATATGCTTTTTATGGCATAGTGCAGATTGTCAGCTTTAGAGGCGTGGAGGCAAGTGGAAGAGTTAGATCTTCGTCTTTGCTTAGGTATTGGTGTCTGCTCTGATACGTAGCACGGGAGTCGGGGAACGATTATGTTATATATGTATATATTTGTAGGATATATTTTGTATGAATATTTTGATGTATAAAACAGTTTATTTTGTAAAACAAGTCGGTTACGGATCCTTCCATTTTATTCCATAATTGACATTTCCTTTATTATGGAAAAAGTTTCCCCCTTGAGGGTACTTTATTTTATGCTATGTATCAAATATATAAGCAGGGATGATGTTTTTGTTTATTTAAATGTGACATCCTTGTTTCTGTCGGAAAAATAAATTTTTAGTTACTCTGATTTTATTTATGTATTATTTATCCGCGGTGGGAAAATGGGGTGTTACACAAGACCTGGTAGACTCAGAGATCATTGCATTCATTGAAGATGATATGTACATCAATTGAAGCCTCCTTTCTCAAATGAACACTCAGTCTGCAAGTACGTCCAGACAGAATCAAGCTTCCTCAGCAATGGCAATCTTCAGCTTCTTTACTGCATTTTCATTTGTAGTTTTTCATTTCTTGTTAAAGCATTGTATGCATGTAAGACTTGCTTGGTTTTAATGACGATATTAATGCAATGAATATGTTTTCTTGAAGTAATCTATTCGTGTTCACTCTTAAATGTTTATATGCACTGCAATACCAATTTTCTTGTCTAAAACTCTCGAGGGAGGATGATGAGACGAAAATGCAAAATCTCTGGTTGTATGTTCAAGGATAGAACCCTGTTGAGGATGTACAGGCATTGTTTCAAACCCTTAAACACTGGAGATATAAGGGAGATAGACCCTCGTTAACCCCTTTTGAGCCTTGAAGTAGGAGTTTCTTTCATACGAAAAAACCCTCATACTTAACCCAGGGGCAGGGTAGGCGTCAGTTAGTTTGACCGAGCGTTCAAATTTCAAGGAGAGTGTGCATCTGAGGATCCATTACCTTCTATCCCACAGTCAAGAGGTCAAGAGATGTGAAACCACAATGGTTATCCATCAACGATCAAGGAGTGAGGCAGTCACAGCCCTTTCAAGCAAGTAAGACAACCAGTGTCACACGCTTTGCTCAAAAAGGGGAATAAAAAAGAAAGCCCGCTAAGTCGAAACTTGAAAACAAGCGACTTAGGAAAAAGTTAGGGCATCCCGCTGGACTTCAAAATCGAAAATCTCAAAAGAGTCAGTCCAGGCAAAAATTAGGGACCAAAAAAAGCAAAAGAAAGAAAAAGCGAAAAGCATTACAAAAGAAAATCCTCGATAAGAACAAATTCATGCGACTACAGACACAAAAGACAAAAAGGGGTGACTGTCACTCCAAAGCCTCCTTAGGTGTCAAACCATTAGTTGCATGGGTTCCTTGAAGATCATAAACCTTTTGAGAGATGAGCGTTTGTGTGGGATTAACTGAACATAGGACTGGAGAACATCACGAAGAGTGGGTGGGCACCGATAAATTTTGAGCCATAAATCCTTTTTTCTGAAACCGTGAACCAGACCACGTTACAACCCTTAAAAGTCCTAATTGAAACAGGGTTTATTCCGGAAGTGTACTTCAACAGGACAGCGTTCCTGACTCCTATGAGTTGTGCTAATAAGATTTGTTGGTATTGCATGTGCGCATTGTTTTGCCATTCAAAAATCAAGGTCGCATCCCAGCTAGTGATTCATTCACAAGGCTCGGCGATGCATTTTCAATAAAAACTTCAAGGTTAATATATTTACTGCATTAGAATTATTATTCGCATAAAAAACTTGTTCTGTTTACATACATGTGCCTAAGCATCAATGCAGCTTACACAGTGAATGTCAGTCAAGAAGCTTGATCCTGCCAAGTTGGGATGCTTAAAAATTCTGAAGGACAATCATATCGGAGGGCATGCTGCCAAGAGACTCAGTGTAGAGTGGGCTCTCCCCAGTAAGTCGTGTTAAGATGTAGCCAATCTGGGGCAGTCACATCGAGAAATATCTCCGAAATTCAGTTATTCAGGGGCATTCATTCTAAGATCAGGGGCAAAGTCACTTCAAAGCTCATAGTGGGGAAGGTCACCTCTAGAGCGTGGGAGATTGTCCACTCTTGAAAATGGTTAATTGAAAACACCTCCTCAAGGTTCAAGATACTAAAGCAGAGTATTTGTAAGTCATTACAATCCCTTTCGAGGTAATGTACTTCATGGATTATGAAGACTGGGGAAGTTGTGTCGAGATATGATAAATCTCTCCAAGAGTTTGAAGACCCTGAGGCAGTGCGAACACCCAATGTTCTATAAAATCCTCTTGAGATGATTTCTTCCATTAGACCTGGTGGTCTTGGGCAAGTGAGAAGTTCAAAGAGCCGCTTATGACCATAAAGACAAGTCAGGTTACAGGGCAACAGGATTGTACTTCCCCAGTAGTTTGCTCTCCCCAGCATTGAGATTGCTCCTTCCCAAGCATGGCAAACTTTCCTCAGCAGAGCAGACTTTCCCCAGCAGGAGACTCGGGGAATTTGTTCTTCGGAACAGGACATTGTCTCCCCACAAAATCAGGATGTATCATCACACCAGCCAGGCAGAAAGCGCACTTTCTCCGACAACGTTATGTTCTAATCCCCAGCAAGGTGGGAGTAAAGGCATTCTCCCCACCAGCAGGCCAAATTTAGCAGTATCCCCAAGCAGGGTGGTATTATGGGCTGGCATCCCCCAGCAGATCCTAAGCCCACCTGTTGTTGGCAGTCTTCAGTAACAGGCTTCCGGTTCCGTTATTGGCATTCATTCTCAACTCCCCCAGCAGAGGAGGAATCTCAGGTTCGATGTCACCTCCAGTGAAGGACAGGTGTAATCCCTGGTAGTGTGGATGTTCTTTTGGGATTTCATCCCCAGTAGAAGTTGTTGATCCAAAGGGTCAGTCAGCGTGGTCCTTCTCAGCAGAGTTCTTGGATTCAGAGGACAATTTATTTTTGTCATCCCCAGCTGAATTGATCTTTTCTCTCCAGCATTTATTTTGCTGGAGAGACCCCTTTTGCATATCATAAGCATTTGCATTGCATCCTCAAATGCGTAGCATTTCCACCTCGTGTGGAGCATTACGACAAAATTCAAACATTTGCATTCGAAGCGTAAGCCAGGTTTGATACTTTCCTTGCCAATTCTCTTTCCCAGCAAAGATGGCATAACTCAGGAGATTGTGGAGGGATGCGTTCCTCATATTTGTGCTCCTCGGCAGAGTCTTTTATTTAGACTTCTACTTTCCCCAGCGGAGTCATCTTATCTGTGGATCGTGAGTCCGTTAGAAGTTTGCCTTTGTTTGGCTTTTCTCTTTTGTGAAATCCAGTTCTCGCCTGGTAGTTTGTTCTCGATTGACATGTTTTGTTTTCCAGTCTCCCTAACTCAGCAGGGGTGGTATAAATCAGAAGTTTTGTTTCACGTTATCCCCGGCGAAGTCCGCTTTCTGCAGGTCTTCCTTTGCGAGTACGGTTGAGGTCGTATTCGTCTTTTATTCTTGTGGGTAGAGTGATTGAGGTCAGTCTTCCTATGTGGGTACGATTGAGGTCGTATTCATATTATCTTTGTGGGTAGAGTGATTGAGGTCAGTCTTCCTTTGAGGGTACAATTGAGGTTGTATTCGTTTTGTGGGTGCGATTGAGGTCGTATTCATGTTTTCTTTGTGGGTAGAGTGATTGAGGCCAATCTTCATTTGAGGGTACAATTGAGGTTGTATTCGTTTTGTGGGTGCGATTGAGGTCGTATTCGTATTTTCTTTGTGGGTAGAGTGATTGAGGTCAGTCTTCCTTTTAGGGTACAATTGAGGTTGTATTCGTTTTGTGGGTGCGATTGAGGTCGTATTCGTGTTTTCTATGTGGGCAGAGTGATTGAGGTCAGTCTTCCTTTGAGGGTACAATTGAGGTTGTATTCGTTTTGTGGGTGCGATTGAGGTCGTATTCGTGTTTTCTTTGTGGGTAGAGTGATTGAGGTCAGTCTTCCTTTGAGGGTACAATTGAGGTTGTATTCGTTTTGTGGGTGTGATTGAGGTCGTATTCGTGTTTTCTTTGTGGGTAGAGTGATTGAGGTCAGTCTTCCTTTGAGGGTACAATTGAGGTTGTATTCGTTTTGTGGGTGTGATTGAGGTCGTATTCGTATTTTCTTTGTGGGTAGAGTGATTGAGGTCAGTCTTCCTTTGAGGGTACAATTAAGGTTGTATTCGTTTTGTGGGTGCGATTGAGGTCGTATCCGTGTTTTCTTTGTGGGTAGAGTGATTGAGGTCAGTCTTCCTTTGAGGGTACAATTGAGGTTGTATTCGTTTTGTGGGTGCGATTGAGGTCGTATTCGTATTTTCTTTGTGGGTAGAGTGATTGAGGTCAGTCTTCCTTTGAGGATACAATTGAAGTTGTATTTGTTTTGTGGGTGCGATTGAGGTCGTATTCATATTTTCTTTGTGGATAGAGTGGTTGAGGTCAGTCTTTCTTTTTGGGCACGATTGAGGTCGTATTCGTCTTATTTTTTGTGGGTATGGTTAAGGTCATACTCCTTATTTTTCAGCACGCTCCATTTCGTTATTCTCACCATTAGCAAATTTCTGGGGCTCTTTCGGTATTCAATCCCCGTGAATCCTTTGAACGCATGACAGCCGTTGCTATCTTACCTTCAGGACCAAGTTGATTGAATAGGGGCAGCTGTTGCACCCCAAAATTTGCTCTCCTTACTTTAGTACAAACTGGCTTATGTTTCATTTCATTTTGCATTATCATGTGTGTATATCATTGGTTCTTAGCATGGGGTCAAGGTGCTTGAGGCAGCTCAAGAGGAGAAGATTTTCTTCAAAGAGTCAAGCAAGAGTCCTTGTGTTGTGGATCACTCTCTCCTAACCAGTGCAGAAATTAGGGTTTTGAGATTCTTGGGTTTATTGCTCCAATGGGCAAGCTTCTTGGGTTTTTTATCATCACCAAATGGCATATCTTATCTTTGTTGGAGAGGATACACATCATATTCAGAGGAATTTGGATTTGGAGACTGTGTTATTTCCTCCTAGACTGAGGGTACCAAGATTAGGGTTTGCTATAAAGTCAGTTTATTTCTGATTTTTTGGGTAAAACTTGATTCCATGGTATTCCTTGGGTCCCTAAGTATCTAGGAATGGAATATTGTCCATCAGTTTGGTTCAGGAGAAGTTCAATTGGCCAATGGATTGGGAATCAGGAGAATTGGATAAAAGTCAACAGTGAGAGGGGAAGTCAACTGTGAAAGCTTGAGGTTCTCTTCAAGGCTTTCAAGGTCTCACATCCTCATATGCTCTTTAAGAGTTAAGTTTCATATCATTTATCAAGAATCAAGGGTTGGTACAAAAGTTACTAAATATGGAAATGACCTATAATTTGAAAGTTTCCTTTTTGGGCAAGTTCTTACATTACATTCAACTTGACTTTTCATCATCAAAGAAGCTTCAAATTAATTTTCCTCAAACATGAAAGTTGAAGATCTTTTTCTCCTCTTTCCAACAAGTACTAAATGGTCTCCATATCATTTGTGAAACTCAAGTTATGATCAAAAGAAGGCAAGGTGGTTTTTAGGGTTCCATTTTCACAACTTTTGCATTTTGGGACATAGTGACCTATAATTGTTTCCTTTGCTTCAAGGCACATTATAACATCAAAGTACATTCCATAAGGAGCATTTTTGGCCTTTGAACCAAGTGGATCCATGGTTGATTCATCACTTATTTCCCATTATTCAAAATTGCAAGAGGCATCAAAACTCATGAATCAAAATGTTTCAAGGCCCAAATCCAATACAGGTGTGATTAGCAATTGTTAAATAAGTGATCCATCATAGAATGTTTGGATATACATGCATGGAGGAGGGTGTATTTCACATAATGTAATTTTCCAAAATCACCCAAAACTCATTAAGTAAGGAATTAACAAGGCCCAAATGATTATCAGTGGATTAACCCTAAGTATTTAAGTGAACTCATGCACTGGTTGGGAGAACACACGTTATTTTGGTGGAGATTTCAAGTGTGAACCCTAAAAGCTTCCTTCCTTCGAATCTCTCAATCCTTCAGGGTTTTTCACAAACTTCCTTCACCATCTTCATCCTTGGGATTCATAGAACACAAAGCACCCATCATTCGCAGCTAATAACAAGGATACGTGTTGCACAATCTCAGGTTGGTGTCACTTTGCATGATCTTAAAACTCTACTTTTAAATGCGCATGATGATATTGATTGTTGCTGATGACTCTGATGTGTTTTATTCTGAGTTTAGACATGTATTATGTGCGTATCGTGAGTTTCAAGTTTTGGAACCATAACTTATTTCGTGCGAATCTCTTGGTGTGTTGATTGTTTGTGATTTTTGATGACATATTATTAATCCTCGTGAAATTCTGGTCAAAAACATATACTCCTTTGCGTTTTCTGGAAAAATCTTGGTTGCAGGTGGTCGGAGAAGACGACCGAAACCCTAGTTCCGGCGTCTGGTGCAGTCTCCGGCGAGGCTAGGGTTTTGGAGGTAAGAGACGCAATCAGGGCCGTCCATAGCTTTGATCCAAGGGCCCTCATTGTGCCACATTTTTTATTTCTGAGTTATTATTTTGATGATTGCGTGTTCATTACCCCATGGTTGTTATCGTGTACGTGATATCATGATCTCTCATCTTAATTGCTTTCTATTTTATTGACTTAATGCCATGCGTATGATGCATCTGATGGTTATTATTATGCCAACCAATTAAAAAACGCATGTGCCAGTCACGTGGGGATCCTAGGGTGTCTGAGTGTTTGTGTGTACGTGAGTGTACATTAATTGTGGTGGGCTTTTTAATCATAGCTATTGATCTTGATGACTGAGTTGGTTGGTTGACTTGTGGTGGGGCGTTGGATTGATCTAAGGGTGATTTTGGGAGTCAACGTAGTTGACTGGGTCACACGTGAATTTTTTTTCCTTTTTTATTTTTCTGATGGATTGTTTGGATTGGGTTTCCTATTCACGCCCCCACCTAAGCCCATTATTATTTTTCAACGTGTTCTAGCTGCTAAACACACCCCCATGCTTATTTCCTTATTTTTACTTTTATTTAATTATTGCATTTCATTTTTATTTTTTAAAAATAGATAATTGCATTAAAAAATTCCCAAATATTCAGGAAGCATTTTTATAATTTTATAAAATTTTCCAAATTTTAGTTTTTATTTTTAGCATCTGAAATAATTATTTGTTTATTTTCTTTTTGAATTTATTTCATACATGCATACCATGACTTGTTTATTTTATTTCTCATCATCCATAAAGCATTTTGAACTCATTCTTTTTGCATTGTTTCACCAACACATTGAATTGCATTAAAATATTTTACTCTCATTTTTAAAATCATCTCATGTTGCATTTTAGTCCTTTCCGTTTGCATATTGAACCATGTTTCTTGTCTGAACTTTGCATAATCGTTTGAGTGACATATCTGGGGAATTTTGGCATGAGTTTTTGATATGTTGTTTGTTTCTGGTTAAGCTGTGTTGATAATTAATTTGGTGATTTTAGAAGATGTTTTGCTAATTATATGATTGCTCTTTGTTTGAGGCCTACTTGTATGCATATCCTTGATCATGTCTGATTACTTGTTTGAGAAGGCACTTGTGCCATTGTTTAGGATTGCTTCCTTGAATTCATGAATCATGCTTGGATTGTTATAGGTCACTTGATTACCAGTATATGTCATTGCTTGGGTTTCATTAGTCTTATTGTTACTTATGTCTGTTTTGTACTAACCTTTTATGCAGAGGCTGAGGTAAGTTATTTGAGGGTGTGGATAGTTATCCATGTCCACTCTCATTCTTTCTTTCTCTCATCTTTTCCTTTCTTTAGGCTTAGTTTGTTGTCAAACCTCCCCTTAGGGCCATCTTTGCATGATAACATTAGGATAGATTTTCCCCGTAGTGTTTTTTTTCTCTTTTCTTTTGAGTCCCTCTTCTCATCTCATAACATCTCTAAGATACTTAATAAGGTCAACTTGCCTTACACACGAGCCTTAAACATAGGAAATGAAGATTGAGGGGTCCCCCTTTCTCTCTTCTAGCGTGTTGAGCATACGTCCCATTGGGGGCGACCATGCGACGCATTCGCTCCCGTGTCATAGACTTTGGTTCAAGTTGAGTTACGAACTAACTCAAGTCACTTCTGTCCTAAAAAACACAAATAAAATTCAAACCTTTTTGTCCTTCGGGATCGTCAACCTAAAGGCTATTTTCAAAAAGGTCACGTTACTTTCCGCCTGAGTCGCAAACAGGCATCGACCCTAACTGCCGGACGCGAACTTAACGTCACTCATAAAAAGCACAAAAAGAACTTGGTCCGAACTACGTTGACTCTGAATTCCCCATTGCACAAAGGGGGTACGTAGTCCTAGGACGTCGACGTCCTACCGAGTCTGTCTTTGTTTTCCCCTTCCCCGTTTTAGTGCAGCCATAGATTTTAGGATAACTCACCCTTAGAATAGACAACAAGCGTGGATCCCATCGAGTACGATGGACGCGTGGGGTGCTAGTACCTTCCCCTCGCGTAAACGAATCCCAAACCCAGGCTATGATTGCGATGACCATTCCTTTCCCTCTTCCTCAAGTTTATGCGGTGTTCCCTTTCCCTCTCTTGGGATAAATTTACACGGCTGGCGACTCTGTTTTCCGCGCCACTTTCGCGTTGGTACCTGGATGAAAATACTGGGAGCGACAATATTTATACGAAAATAAATTAAAAATGAATTAATAAATGCCACATAGACTGCCACATAGCCAATTGGGGAATACACAGTCACCTAAACAAGGGATAGGGTGTGGTAAAAATTTATTTTTGGTTTTATAAGGGGGCGTTAAAAAAAAATACTTCAGGGGGGCAAAATCAAATCTCGCCCTAATGGCAAGGGGGATCGTATAATTAACCATATATATATATATATATATATATATATATATATATATATATATATATATATATATATATATATATATATATATAAACTTATTATATAATATAAATCCAACAGGGTAAAATATCTCTAATTGATATTTTGTCGTCTCAACCCAATTGATCAATTATTAGAGTTACCATAATATACTCTCTTGGTCTAATAAATAGTGATATGTCTCTTTAATAAAATAATTGTTCTCCTCAGAGTTCATTAGTTGCTCTATTGATCCCAATTGATAATACTTAAAGCACTTAGAGGATTCCATTAATCCAATTTACCAAAAACAGAGCACATAGATACTCATATGATCTCATCTGATATCCAATTTAGCATTTAGATAATATGGGGTATTACAATTATGATACAGTTACTGAAGTAACTGAAGAGCATTGTTGGTTGGTTGAAGAAATGGCAACTCACAAACCCTTATATTACTATGTTAGGAAAGATGACTCTGTCAATGAAGATGAATCTATATCTGAAAGACCTAGAATGGCCATGCTACAACATTTGAAGCCTTTATATACAAGACCTAAAATTGAAGGTGTAGGGATAAACAAGGTTCTGATAGACTATGGAGCCTCTATGAATGAGATGCAACATTCTTTACTCAGGAAAATTTGCAAGTACGATACAGATTTGAAATCTAACAATATGGTATTGTCGAACTACGAAAGAAAGACCAACAGATCCTTAGAGATCATTTTATTGAAACAAAATTGACTTGTATCGTATCTCTAAAATTTTGATGACAACAAAGTATTTAAGGAGTAATGGATTTGTACCACACTTGGGTTGCTTTCATTAGCAATGCATGTTGTTGTGATGTCAAAAGGTATCACAAAGACAAGATATAAATGTTGATGTTTTTCCTATATATTATTGTTGTAGACTTAAAGTATAATGCAGTTGTGCTCTTGTTTTATATGTGATCGGTAAAATAACAAGTGTACTATTTTTACCGATGTAGTAATAATTTGGGGTTTTCCCCAGAGTCGATCTCTTGAGGACTGCTCAGAATATGTAGTGCAGAGACTATTTCAATTAAACAAAAGTTCCTTTGTTTGGTTTTATAATGGTTCTATAACTATGTTCTATGAATAAAAGCACTTAAAAGATAAATAAGTTGTTTTGACAAATAAGAGAATAATACTAGGGAGAGGTGTATGAAATCCCTTATAATGACATCTTCTCTAACATTTAGCAAAATCACTACTAGACCAAAATCATTACCGTCTTTTAAGATTAGTTTTCAAAAATTCATTTAAAGAAAACCCTTTGGTATTCCCTCTACACCCCAATTCCTTGGTTGTATGGAGAGAATCCCAAGCTTTACTTGTTATCAAAAGTGATACGGTTATAGTATGATATCCCAATTCCTTGGTGATATCTAATAGAGTATTGTTGTATACAAGCGTTAACGATGGTCTTCCGACCTAAAGTGAACTGTAACTCAAAACCCTATTTTCCAATATAGGTTCGCATTAAGAACATTATACAACAAGATGATAATGAGAAAGTGATGAAATTACTATGAAAGAAATTAAAATGTCATTACAAAAGGAAACCAAGGACACCCCCTAACATTGGGGGGTTTAGCCTCTCATGTTCATAACAGAAACAATAACTGAATAATAAAAATAAAGAAAAGCCATTACACTAATAATCAGATTCCTTCGATCTTCAATTGCTTCCGCGGTTGAGAGATCTCCGTTCTCCAAGAACTCGTGAAAACATAAAATTTGTAAAATTGTTCGTGAAAGTAAAAAGTGTCTAGTGTCCTCTCTCCACCTAGCCTAAATAGTTCCAAATCAACTAAAACATCATTAAATTCCCAGAATGCCCCTCGGAGCGTTAAAACTCAGAAAATATAAAAATCAAAAAATTTCATCTCCCAGGCTTGCTGACACGGGCACCCGTGTCAGTCTTCTGTTCCTTGCGTTAACTGCTTCTTTGCTCCAGGCCTGCTGACACGGGCCGCGTCAGCTGACACGGGCACCCGTGTCAGCCCTCTGACTTTGCCCAAAACCATCTTTTCCTTGTCTCTCCTGACACGGCCTGTGTCAGGCAACACGGGGGCCCGCGTCAGGCTTCTGGCTCCTTCCCAAAATTGTCTTTGCACCGCATCCTAACTCGGCGTTTTCCACGTAAACTCTCCGGCTTCCATACTATGACCTGAAAATAATGGAACTACCAAACCAAGACTTCAAAAGTACTTTATTTATCATAACTTTAAAACTAAACAAAGACAGACAAACAAAATTCAACAACTTTAATACTTAACGAAAAAGATGATAAAAAACAAACCAAAGTGTTACCGATAGAATAAATTCCTGCCGAATGACTGACGAAAACTAAGTAGAATAGGTGACCGATCACAACCCCAAACTTAACTCGTTGCTTGTCCTCAAGCAATGTATGAGACAAAATGAGGTCACCCCAAACTTATTTCTTACCACAATACAACCGCTGTCTTTCGCCGCTCGCTTTCCACCATTTGGTCAAGTTTCAAGTCTTCCCGATTCAAACTGTCTGCTGCACTTCCATATCAAAGCACTCCTTCACCTGCAGGCTTTTTTCACACTTCTCACCAAGTCTCTCGGGGTTAAAGTGTTTTTCACTCATAACTCATCATATGCAATATCAACTCTTAAGTCTACCTTCATTACACAGACAGATTACACACACTTTTTGAGGTCTTTTGGGTTGTAACGAGGCTTAGGTACGGTGGGATAAACAAGGAAATGGATACACAAGGGTTTTTAGGCTCAGCATCCGTGATGTTGATTTTTCGCTGTGCTTATTTTAGTACCATGGGGTTTTGATCATTCTTTTATTTGTGATTCCTTGAAGTTTAGGCAAGTGATTTTTCTCTTTTCCTGAGGATGTGTTACTATCTCCATATGATATATATATATATATATATATATATATATATATATATATATATTTGATATAATTCTCTCCTTTTTCTCTTTCGCACTTTCCTTTCTTCATGTAGGTGAATTACCCCAAACTTAGAATTTGGCACAGATTCAACAATTACAACACTTATGCTGAGCAGGGTAGGGAGTGTTTGGCCAGGGGTTAACATTGGTGGTTGTCACAAACAAGTGGATTTAGGCTCAACAGGGGGTAACAAAGGATAAACATGATTAAGGGTAAGCTAGAAAGGCTCGAGTTGATACAAAAAATGTGCCTCAGTGTGTGTACTCGTATAGTGCTATGTGAGCAGAACTTACGCAAATTCAAAGCGATAAAGTCATACCTGATTCAACTCTCATGATGATGTAATCTTTGGTTTATTGTGCGCTCACCATGTTGGGTAAACCTTACAGGCTCAAAAGTACTTCTCATATAATGCAGCTTCTTTTCTGGTCTGGGTCAGCCATCCACTCTCGGTCCGGTGTCATCAAGCTGCGTCCAACAATCATTCTTGGTTGTATCAACTTCCAGGGTGCCTTAGTAGCAAGTCTGAGTTTGAATCTTACATCCTTTAACTACTCATTCATCATTTATCCAGCCGAATCCAATCCATCTGTAACACACAACATTAACAAAAATAACAAAATAAAAACTTAAACATAAAATAAAACACACAAAAAGCCAATAAAATTAAAACCCCCCACACTTGAACCAAACAGTGACCTCACTATTTTAGAACAACGATGGGAGGGGACTCACAAAGCCTCACTGAGGAGGAGGGAGAGGAAATCGCAGCATCATCTGCTGCATCATGGTCTGCATCTCATCCAGGATGTCACCCTGTTGGGTTTTCCCACGTCCTTGACGTGCCTGCTCATCCCGAATTTCTCCTATTTCAGTTTGCAACCAAGACCATTGGTATGGTGTCACTAGTGCAGGTCCGGTGCTTGAGTGATAGACTCTGGAGTGTGAAGGAATAGTCTGTTCCGGTTCAGGCTCTGTCTGATAATCCTCCTGTGCTTGGGTACCTGCTAGGGCCTGCGCTTCCTCGTCTTCGTCCTCGTAATTGGTTGCAACACTCTTATACAACCAGTTTGTACAATTAGAAATCCCAATTCTAGCCAAGTCGGGTAGCGCAATGATAAATTTGTTCCTGATCATTACAGCATAGTAATCCCGTTCAACCTGGATCATCCCCTGATGAATTAATGCTGTCATGTCCAACTTGATCGTCCCCGAAACTGGGCTATCATTAGCAACATCTGGAAGATAGTCAAAATGTTCAGCTATTTGTGTGATAATGCCTCCAACAGAAATACCTCCTTGCGTAGCTCTGCCCACCCGTCCTAGGTAGTCAGCCGCGAAGGCGGCCACATTCACAGATTTTTTATTTGCCATGGCATACAAAAGATACAACTCCCACTTAGTGGCTACTCCTGTGTTATCACCTCGACCGAATAGAGTATACGCTAAACCCTTTTGTGCCATACGAAAACAGGGGTTCTGGATGCTCGACGCCTTAGCTGCTTTAGAAATGTAAGTAGTGGAGCCAATTATGGCACTCCAGAAATCTCTAGCAATAAAATCTTCCGGGACAACCCCGTGTCCATAAATAGGGAGGTGCAAGATGCTTCCCAACTCTTCAACGGTCAAAGCGTGATCAGTATTGTTAAGTATGAACTTTAGAGTACCATGATAATAATACACAGATCCAGTCCAAGTCTTTTGCAATGAAAACTCCACAGAACTCAAAAACTCAAGTGTTATTCTTTCATAAGTAGGAGCTTAAAAATGCATGAATTCTAGTATCCCTATAGAGTGGAACATCCTATTTACCTCCTCAGATATTCCTAAATCAGCAAGAGTTTTAGAACAGAGATACCGTGTTGGCGTAATTCTACGCTTTACATGGGAAGAATAGCGTGCTTCATGTGCCGGGTCATCGAAGACTATGTCGTGCTCGTTTGGCTGGCGACTTGCTCTTTTTCTCGGTCTAGAAGATGCAATAATGACTTGCTTTCCTTTGTCTCCGCGTTTAGGTGGCATTGTTGTCAACCTGCAAAATCAACAAAAAAGAAAACAGAGATAATGCAAAAATACCACCGTAGAAATGTAGAGGATGTCGAGGAGAACAACTTTTGTGAAGCGGGATGGGTGATTTGATGAACGGATGATGCACAAATGCGAGCTTAAAGGGTGGGTAAAAATGGTGTTTTAGGTTTTTAAAGGATTTTGAGGAAGAGAAAGGGTTAGAATGAGAGAGATAATGAATAAAGAGAGATAAAAAATTAAAATAAAAAGTAAAACTGCGCGTGGGCCCCACGAAATCAGAAAAATAATTTTTGAAAAAATTTGAAAATCATGGGCGCGCTGCCTGACACGGGCCATGTCCGGTGACACGGGCACCCGTGTCAGGTCACTGGTTCACAAAACAAGCAAAAATAAAAACTCAACCTTCAGGAGGTCTGACACGGGCCGTGTCAGCCCCCTGGTACCCATTTTTCAACTTCTCAAAAACACCAATTTTTCGCCTTCCTGACACGGGCCGTGTGCGGTGACACGGGCACCCGTGTCAGGCCCCTGACTTCCAAATTTTTCTATTTGTCAATTTTTCTTCGATTCCTCCTTGAACAGCAGCAACATACGTGAGTACCTACACACAAAACAAACTAACATATAGAGACAAAAACACGGTAAGAAAAAACGTGTGGGTTGCCTCCCACGAAGCGCTTCGTTTAACGTCGCATGGCTCGACAGTCGTCTGTCCTACATTGTAAGACGAACGATATCCACTTGACCAACCGAATCTCCTTGGTAGTAGGGCTTCAACCTCTGCCCATTGACCTTAAAGGTATCTCCGTTAGCTTGATTTTTCAACTCAATCGCTCCATGCGGAAATACTTTGTGAACTACAAACGGTCCCGACCATTTAGACCAGAGCTTTCCAGGGAATAGTTTCAACTTGGAGTTGTACAAGAGGACCAGTTGTCCTTCAAAAAACTCTTTTCTCACAATCCTTTTATCATGCCATTTTTTTCGTTTGTTCTTTATAGACTTTGGCATTTTCATATGCGCGGTTCCTAAATTCTTCCAACTCATGGAGTTGAAGAATTCTAGAGCTTTCGGCTTGAGATAGGTCCATGTTCAGAAATTTTGACGCCCATAATGCCTTGTGTTCTAATTCCAAAGGTAGATGGCAAGCTTTCCCGTAGACTAGCTGGTAAGGTGACATACCGATCAGTGTCTTGAATGCCGTTCGATAAGCCCATAATGCGTCATCCAACTTCGTTGGCCAATCCTTCTGAGAGGAACTCACTGTCTTTTCAAGAATTTGTTTAAGTTGTCTGTTTGAAACTTCCACTTGGCCACTTGTTTGAGGATGGTAGGGAGTGGCTATACGATGCTTCACATTGTACTTCAGGAGTAATCTTTCCATGAGGTGATTTAGGAAATGAGTTCCTTCATCACTTACTAATGCCCTTGGTACTCCAAACCTCGCAAAGATATTCTCTTTCAGGAACTTCACTACAACCTTAGTGTCATTTGTCGGCAATGCCACTGCTTCAACCCATTTAGAGACATAATCCACCGCTACCAGGATATAGTGTTTTCCAAATAACGGTGGAAATGGGCCCATGAAGTCTATCCCCCAAACATCAAACAACTCAACTTCTAGCATGAAATTCTGGGGCATCTGGTTCCTCTTTGATATATTCCCAGGTCTCTGACATTTATCACACTCTTTTACCATCTCTTGAGCATCTTTGAATAATGAGGGCCAGTATAACCCTGACTGAAGGACTTTGGCTGCGGTTCTGTCACCGCTGAAATGCCCTCCATACTCAGAGTCATGGCATGCCTTCAGAATGTCCTTCTATTCCTCCTCAGGCACACATCTCCTTAATAATCCATCAACTCCTCTTTTGTATAAGAACAGATCATCCCACAAGTAAAACCTGCAATCATGAACAAACTTTTTCTTTCTGTTAGAGTCAAAATCATCGGGTATTACACCACCCACTAAATAGTTTGCATAATCCGCGAACCAAGGAACACCAATAATAGCAAGGATGTGTTCATCAGCAAACTCATCCTTTATTGGGCGTTTGTCCTCTGTTTCTTCAATAGGTGACATCCGAGAGAGATGATCAGCAACAGTGTTTTCACACCCTCTCTTGTCACGAATTTCCACATCAAACTCTTGAAGGAGCAAAATCCATCTAAGGAGTCTTGGTTTGGAATCCTGCTTAGCAAAAAGATACTTCAAGGCAGCATGGTTAGTATAAACAATAACTTTTGAACCCAACATATATTGCCTGAATTTATCAAAGGCATAAACAACAGCAATCAACTCCTTTTCGGTAGTTGCGTAGTTCATATGTGCAGGGTTCAACACATGACTAGCATAGTAAATCACATGTAATTGTCTATCTCTCCGCTGTCCTAGAACAGCCCCTACTGCAATGTTGCTAGCATCGCACATGATCTCAAACGGTAGAGACCAATCTGGGGCAATCACAATTGGTGCCGACACTAATTTATTTTTCAGTGTCTCAAATGCGTCGGCACACTCCTTATCAAACACAAAAGCCCTATCCTTAACCAAAAGGGTGGTAAGGGGCTTGGCTATTTTGGAAAAATCTCTTATGAACTGGCGGTAGAAACCCGTATGGCCTAAGAAACTTCGTATACCTTTTTCGTTCACTGGGGGTGGAAGTTTTGAGATTACTTCCACTTTGGCTTTGTCAACTTCGATTCCTTTGTGGGAAATCTTGTGACCCAGAACTATGCCTTCACGTACCATGAAATGGCACTTCTCCCAGTTGAGGATCAAGTTGCTCTCCTGGCATCTTTCTAAAACAAGAGAAAGGTTAGTTAAACAATTATCAAAGGAAGAGCCAAATACCTAAAAGTCGTCCATGAAGACTTCCATATGCTTTTCAAGCATGTCAGCAAAAATGGAAGTCATGCACCTCTGAAAGGTGGCTGGAGCGTTACATAGCCCGAATGGCATTCTTCTATAAGCAAAGACTCCATAAGGGCAAGTAAAGGCTGTCTTCTCTTGATCTTCCGGTGCAACCGCAATTTGGTTGTACCTTGAGTATCCATCCAAGAAACAGTAATAATCATGACCCGCTAACCTCTCCAATATTTGATCAACGAAGGGCAAAGGGAAGCGGTCTTTCCTGGTAGCTAAATTCAACCTCCGATAGTCAATACACACACGCCACCCTGTGATCGTCCTCGTAGGAATCAACTCATTTTTCTCATTTTTAATGACAGTGGTTCCTCCTTTCTTGGGCACTACATGGACAGGGCTCACCCACGAGCTGTCAGAGATTAGGTAGATCAAACCCGCATCAAGCAATTTCACTACCTCTTTTCTTACAACTTCTTTCATGGCTGGATTAAGTCTTCTTTGAGGTTGGACAACCGGTTTATGATCATCCTCCATGAGAATTTTGTGCATACAAACAGTAGGACTGATACCCTTCAAATCTTCAATTTTCCAACCCATAGCTCCCTTGTACTTTTTAAGAACTTCAATCAACTTATCTTCTTGGACAGTTTTTAGGCTAGCACTTATGATGGCTGGACATTTACCTTCGGTATCGAGGAAAACATACTTGAGGCTTTCGGGTAGTTCTTTCAATTCAGTCCCCTTTTTAGTCTCTTCACCACCTTCCGTGAGTTAAGTGTCCTAAGATCTTCCCACCGGTGCTTTTGAGGTCTCTTAAATGGAGGTTGAACTTACATCATGGAAATCACTTCCAACTCTTTTTCACCGGCTTCTTCACTATCTTCAAAAATTGATAAACTCAACACTTTTTCCAACGGTAATTTTTGTGCATTTACCGGATTCTCATTATCAATCACTTGATCTATCACCTCTATAGTATGGCTCATACCAATATCATCCTTGTGCTTCATAGTGTTTCGCACATCAATCTTCAACTCCTCATCATAGACCTTAAGAGTCATAATGCCCTCTTCTATGTCTATCAAACATCGTCCGGTCTCCAAAAATGGCCTTCCCAAAATGAGTGGTATTTCTTCGTCCTCCGGCATCTCTAAAATAACAAAGTCCACCGGGAACACAAACTTATCAATCTTCACTAGAACGTCTTCTACTATTCCATAAGGCCTCTTAACAGAATGATCGACAAATTGTAAAGTCATCCTAGTGTCTTGTACAGTCCCAATCCCCAACTTTTTGTACATGGACAACGGCATAAGGCTTACGCTCGCCCCCAAATCAATAAGAGCCTTATTGAAATACCTATCTCCAATAGTGCATGGAATGGTGACCGAGCCTCTATCTTTCTTTTTCACCGGAATCTTCATTCCCTGCAAAATAGCACTACAAGTTTCGGTTAGAATAATAGGTTCCGTATCGACGGATCTCTTCTTGGAAATGATGTCCTTCATGAACTTGGCATAAGTAGGCATTTACTCAAGTGCCTCCAGGAAAGGAATATTAAGTTCAAGCTTCTTGAACATTTCCAAGAATTTTTCAAAAATTTTCTCGTGCTGCCCCTTCTTTTTATTTCTAGTTGGAAAGGGGAGCTTGATGCTCTGTTTGGGCTCAATGATCTTCTCCTTGGTTACTTGCTCAGGTATAATCACTTCTTCATTCACAACCTCATTTTCCTTAATTTCCAACTCAACTTCAAGTAACCGGTCTTCACCCTCAGATTCTTTCTCGGTGTCCTCTTGAGGTTTGGTACGTCTCGTGGTTACCGCACTAAAATTATTATGCTCTCGCGGGTTGGTTACCGTTGAACTTGGAAGAGTACTCTGTGCTTGAGAACTTGTTAACTGTTGAGCTATTTGGCTCATCTGGACCTCTAGATTTTTTATGGAGGCACCTGTATTCCTAAGATTACTTCGTGTCTCTTTCTGGAATTAAGAGCTTTGAGCTGCCATCTTCTCAATGGCAATTTCCCAATCCACTTTCTTTTGGACCTATTGTTGAGGTTGGTAGTACTGTTGACGTTGTTGCTGATATTGTTGTTGTTGTGGTGGTGGTTGCTGGGGGCAGTATGGCTGTTGTTGGGGCTGGTTCGGGTATGGAGCAGGTCCTTGCTTCAGAACATTTCCTTGTTGATCCTTCCAGGAAAAGTTTGGATGATTTTTCCATCCTGGATTATATGTGTTCGAATAAGGATTGCTCTGCTTCAGAAAGTTGATTGCTTTAACCTGTTGTGCTGTAGCCACACAATGCATGGCAAAGTGAGGACCTCCACAAATTTCACAATTCACCGCTTGAACCGGTTGTACTTGTGCTACCGTCTGTGTATCTAGACTCATTTTCTTTAACCTTCTCTCCACTTCAGCCGCAATCTGATCTTCCATTTTCACAACCTGTTCTGTTAGCTTCAAGTCAATCGTCTTCTCAGGTTGGCTAACACTGCGATCATACAGCTCCAGGTGCTCATTTACTGCAATCGCTTTAATTATCTTTTTAATGCCAGTGGCTGTTGAAAAATTTGTAGAACCACCGGCAGCTGTATCGATAAGCTGCTTTGTCTTCATCCTTAACCCATTCACAAAATTCTGCATTTGTTAGGTTGCGTCCATATTATGGGTGGTACATGCAACCAAACACCTCTTAAATCGCTTGTAAGCATCTCCAAGTGATTCTCCTTCTTTCTTCTTGAAATTAACAATGTCATATCTTTTTCGGATGTATACAGATGCAGGAAAATACTCGTTCAGAAATGTAGTCTCCATCTCTTGCCAAGTAGTAATACTCCCAGCGGGTAGTGAATAAAACCACTCTTCGGCGTCATTGGATAAAGTGAACGAGAACATCACCAACTTCTTTGCCTCTTCAGAGTGTCCCTTAATCTTCAAGGACGTGCTCATGGTAAGGAACCTTTGCAAGTGCTTGTTGGCATCTTCATTGATTCTTCCTGAAAACGGCTTACTCTGAAGCTGTCGGATAGTAGATGGGTGCAGCTGGAACTGTGCAACAGTAACTGGTTGATTAACGATTGTCAACCGTACTGCTGGAGCGCTTGCTCAGCCATAATCACCGAGAAGTTTTTCGGAAGGTGGATCTTCCGTCATGATACTAGTTTCCGACTCGGAGTCTGAACCGGAATCTGTGTGCTGAGAGTGACCTGAAACTGACTCTTCTGTCTCGGGCTCAAGGATAATTGGTTCTGAACTCGATGCTGCCAGCCTTTCTAGCTTAGCTTGCCGACGTCTGGCGTGCAAGAATCTTTCTGGTTCTGCGTCAAAAGAAAATTTAGCTGAGGCCTTACCTCGCATACACAGGTTAGCAAAGTACTAGTAAATAATAAAAAAAATGATAATACAGGAAAATAAACTCAAATTTTGGTCACAGAGTGACAAAATTTCAATTGAAATAAAATCGACACTATGAATTTGGAAGTCCCCGGCAACGGCGCCAAAAATTTGATCGGTAAAATAGCAAGTGTACTATTTTTATTGATGTAGTAATAATTTGGGGTTTTCCCCAGAGTCGATCTCTTGAGGACTGCTCAGAATATGTAGTGCAGAGACTATTTCAATTAAACAAAAGTTCCTTTGTTTGGTTTTATAATGGTTCTATAACTATGTTCTATGAATAAAAGCACTTAAAAGATAAATAAGTTGTTTTGACAAATAAGAGAATAATACTAGGGAGAGGTGTATGAAATCCCTTATAATGACATCTTCTCTAACATTTAGCAAAATCACTACTAGACCAAAATCATTACCGTCTTTTAAGATTAGTTTTCAAAAATTCCTTTAAAGAAAACCCTTTGGTATTCCCTCTACACCCCAATTCCTTGGTTGTATGGAGAGAATCCCAAGCTTTACTTGTTATCAAAAGTGATACGGTTACAGTATGATATCCCAATTCCTTGGTGATATCTAATAGAGTATTGTTGTATACAAGCATTAACGATGGTCTTCCGACCTAAAGTGAACTGTAACTCAAAACCCTATTTTCCAATATAGGTTCGCATTAAGAACATTATACAACAAGATGATAATGATAAAGTGATGAAATTACTATGAAAGAAATTAAAATGTCATTACAAAAGGAAATCAGGGACACCCCCTAGCATTGGGGGGTTTAGCCTCTCATGTTCATAACAGAAACAATAACTGAATAATAAAAATAAAGAAAAGCCATTACACTAATAATCAGATTCCGTCGATCTTCAATTGCTTCCGCGGTTGAGAGATCTCCGTTCTCCAAGAACTCGTGAAAACATAAAATTCGTAAAATTGTTCGTGAAAGTAAAAAGTGTCTAGTGTCCTCTCTCCACCTAGCCTAAATAGTTCCAAATCAACTAAAATAACATGAAATTCCCAGAATACCCCTCGGAGCGTTAAAACTCAGAAAATATAAAAATCAAAAAATTTCATCTCCCAGGCTTGCTGACACGGGCCGTGTCAGCTGACACGGGCACCCGTGTCAGCCTTCTGTTCCTTGCGTTAACTGCTTCTTTTCTCCAGGTCTGCTGACACGGGCCGTGTCAGCCCTCTGACTTTGCCCAAAACCATCTTTTCCTTGTCTCTCCTGACACGGCCCGTGTCAGGCAACACGGGGGCCCGTGTCAGGCTTTTGGCTCCTTCCAAAAATTGTCTTTGCACCGCATCTGAACTCGGCGTTTTCCATGTAAACTCTCCGGCTTCCACACTATGACCTGAAAACAATGGAACTACCAAACCAAGACTTCAAAAGTACTTTATTTATCATAACTTTAAAACTAAACAAAGACAGACAAACAAAATTCAACAACTTTAATACTTAACGAAAAAGATGATAAAAAGAAACCAAAGTGTTACTGATAGAATGAAATTCCTGCCGATTGACTGACGAAAACTAAGTAGAATAGGTGACCGATCAATATGTATATACAGATAATATAAAGAAGTGGTGGTAATGGGAATTCTGAATATCTCCTAAGATGTATGGAAAGAATGCTTTGTTGAGTAACGAGTTTTAAGGGAAAGACATTGAGACATGTATATTCTCGCGGCCTCTTTACTCAATCCTATTGTATTGGATTGGTTTTGGTGCATTGATTGGATACACACTACTATTCATCATTGCTTACATTCTTGCTCTCACTTTCTTGAACCGTAAGTGTCATCAACTTGAATATTTTTTTTAACCAAATACATAAAAGCCTTAAATACTAATAATATTGAAATTGGATTAGTATGTAGCACTTAAAGAACACCAGGTTGTTAAATCCATTTGGTCGCTGTCTAGGAAGTAACAATCTACAATGGACAGATAAGATAGTAGTAAGAGTGGAATGACTCTTCCATTTGAACCACACTATATCACCTTTGACGAATGACAGAATTATGGCACATGAGATTGGGCCATGTCAGCAAAAGAGGCCTGGTAGAATTGGGGAAGCAGAATCTGCTAGGAGGTGACAAAGTCGAAAAGCTGGAGTTTTGTGAATCTTGTGTATTTAGTAAATCCTGTAGGGCGAAGTTTAACAAAGGTAAGCAAAGAATACATGGATCCCTTGATTACATTCATGTTGATCTTTGGGGGCCTGTAAAGAATCCTTCACACTAAGGTGCAAGGTATTTTCTATCCATCGTTGATGACTATTCCAGAAAGCTATGGGTATTCATTCAGAAGACGAAGGATGAAACTTTTGAGAATTTCAAAAGTTGGAAGGTTCTGGTCGAAACTCAAAATGGTAGAAAGGTTAAGAGGTTGAGAACCGACAATGGCCTTGAATTCTGTAATGAAGCGTTCGACAGTTACTGTGTTGAGTCTGGGATTGCAAGGCATAAGACTGTAGCAGGTACTCCTCAACAAAATGGCTTAGCTGAGAGATTCAATCGAACAATCCTTGAAAGGGTTAGATGCATGTTGGTTAGTGCTGGATTGAAGAAGGTGTTTTGGGCGGAGGCTGTTTCGACAGCAGCTTATCTGATAAATAGATGTCCCTCGACTGCGCTGGGAATGAAGACACCTGAAGAAGTTTGGTTGGTTCATCCACCAAATCTCAACAAATTGAGAGTATTTGACTGTTTAGCCTATGCTCACATTAGGCAAGACAAGGTCGAACCTAGAGCTCTGAGATGCATGTTCCTTGGATATCCTGAGGGAGTCAAGGGTTATAGGTTGTGGTGCCTAGAACCAGGTCACAGAAGATGTATCACAAGTCGTGATGTAGTTTTCAATGAGGTCGAAATGGCTTTCAAGAAAACTGGTGATGTTGGTCGAAGTGCAGAAATCTCTAAAGAGGAGCTGGAACAGGTAGAGATGCCTGTTGAAGTGGAGCATAGTGATGCTGAAGTGCATAGCCCTGATGAAGTCGAAGAGCAAGATGCTGAAGAAGCTGAGGAAACTGTCGATGACTACCTACTGGCAAGAGATAGGTCGAGAAGAGTCATCAAGCCACCTCAGAGACTTGGTTATGCAGATCTTATAGCGTTTGCTTTAATCTCTGCAAGTGAGGTACTTGACGAAGAACCTAGAGATTACAAGAAAGCTATAAGGAGTCGAAACAAGACTGAATGGCGAAAAGCCATGGATGACGAGATGAAATATCTTCATGATAATAACACTTGGGAGCTGATTAAGAAACCTGCAGGAGCAAGGTTAGTCAGTTGTAAGTGGATTTTCAAGGTCAAGGAAGGAATCGAAGGAGTGATGTCGAAGCACTTTAAGGCGAGGCTGGTTGCTAGGGGGTTCACTCAGAAAGAAGGAGTTGACTTCAATGATGTGTTCTCACCTGTTGTAAGGCATAGATCCATTCGAATGTTGTTGGCCATGGTGGCAAAGTTCGACTTGGAACTTGAGCAAATGGATATGAAGACAGCATTTCTGTATGGTGATCTAGATGAAACGATCCTGATGCGTCAACCTGAAGGATATGCAGAAATGGGTAAAGAAGATTATGTGTGCAAGCTGAATAGGTCTTTGTATGGCCTGAAACAATCTCCTCGACAGTGGAATAGGAGATTCGACAAGTTCATGGCACACATTGGTTTCACTAGAAGTCAGTTCGATCACTGTGTTTACTTCAGATTTTGACCTGGAAACTCACTTGTTATGTTGCTGCTGTATGTGGATGATATCCTCATAGCTAGCAACAGTGTTGAGGATGTAACGAAGGTGAAGGCTGAACTCAGTAAGGAGTTCGAAATGAAGGATCTGGGAGCTGCAGCCAGGATTCTTGGGATTGACATCCGGAGAGATAGAAAACAGTTGAAGTTGTGCTTACCTCAAGAGACATACCTACGGAAGCTTCTCGACAAGTTTGGTATGTCGAATTCGAAGCCTGTTGTGACACCTACAAATCCTCAGTTTAAGCTTAGTACTACTCAAAGTCCGAGTACTGAAGCTGAAAGAATCTATATGAATAACATTCCATATGCTAGTGTAGTGGGTTTTTTGATGTATGATACAGTCTGTACAAGGCCAGACATAGCATATGGAGTGAGCCTTGTGAGCAGGTATATGGCCAATCCTAGAAAGGCGCACTGGCAAGCTGTAAAGTGGATTCTCAGGTACATAAATGGGTCTCTGAAAAGAGTCTTGATTTATGGTGGAGCCTGTGATGGTGATAGCATAGTCGAAATCGAAGGATCTGTTGACTCTGATTATGCAGGTTGTATGGATTCTAGAAAGTCAATTTCTGGATATGTTTTCACAATGTTTGGCACAGCAATCAGTTGGAAAGCGATGCTTCAGAAGGTTGTTGCCTTATCAACCGCTGAAGCTGAATATATTGCCCTTACTGAAGTTGTGAAAGAAGCATTATGGCTTGAAGGTTTTGCAAAGGAGCTGAAACTTCAAGGTCGAAGTATCACTGTTAAATGTGATAGTCAAAGTGCAATACATCTATCGAAGAATTTAGCCTATCATGAGCGAACTAAGCACATTGATGTGAGGCTGCACTTCGTCAGAGAGGTAATCGAGCATGGTGAAGTCCAGGTGCTGAAGGTTTCGACTGAAGACAATGCTGCTGATATGATCACCAAGACGTTGCCAAGTTGCAAGTTTTTCCACTGTATGCAGCTGATAAAGCTGCATGATGAAAGCTAGTTGATTCCCTTGTTGCTGAGTTAGATCCAAGGTGGAGATTTGTGAGATTTGGGTCGAACTCATGCTATGTCGTAGGAGAACTTTCATGTGGTTCGACAGGAGGCAAGCATGCAATCGAAGCTTGTTCACATGCTGATGCCTGATTGTTATATATTGTAGTCGAAGTCTGGTCTAATATGTACTGTCGAATTATTCTTTCGAATTGGGCCTTGTGTTAAGGATCCAATTGTTTAGGTTTCTTGGGCTGCAAGTTACCTAGTTAGTCTATAAATAGGCTAGTACACTCAGTTTGTTGAGTGTGACAAATTGTGATATTCACTTGTAATCATTTGTGACTTTAATGAGAAAGTGAATAGTAAACAGAATTTATTTGCCCAATCCTTATTGTTATTTCTTCTTCTTCTTCTTGTTTTTTTATTTTCCGTTAAACCCTAACCCTTGTTTTGGTTCTTGATCATCAAGAAACCATTTATACTTTCTTTGAAGACATCGTTTTTTCACAACAGACGACTTAGCATATTCAGTCGATATGCCACATGTAATTTATAAACAAAATAAAATAATTGAGAAACACTTGCGGTTTTTTAATTTACTGTCCGAATGTGCGAATCCTTACTCTAAATCCCAGGTAATGATGAATCAAGGAGTTATCGTGGATACTGTGAACAAAATGATATCCACTCAGCTCAAATTGTCTGCAGAAATCAATGTGGAAACCAGGAAGGTTGGTAATTGAATCTTATGATGAATTATATATTGCTACTTCTCTATGAATCATTGCACTGTTAGAGCAACTTTCAACTAGCTTGAACAAATTGTTCAGGATTAATACTATGTATATCGGCATGTCTATCATTTTTTCTATGCTTTCAACTTCAAGTTCTATCATTTTTCCATATATTATTTTCTTGTAAATTTTCTCAGCACCTGAATGCTAAGTTAAACACATAATGCAAATATTAGTGTTGAAGTAAGAAAAGAGTAATATTAGGGTCTTATCTCTCATTCAAAGTACTCAAGGCCCCTTTTCACTCAATGCAAGGCTTGCTTATGGAAACAACATTGGTCTAACTGGTGGAATCCACAATACAATGGATTAAGGTTTCACTTCACAACTGTTGCCTTCATCTTTTTTGGGAGCATGTTTTACGGCATTGGTTCCAAAAGATAAGCCGAAAACTAGAAAAATGTTATACCTTTAATGTGTGAATTTGGTTCTATTGTCTTTCTAAAAGAAAGTTTACATCAATAAATTGCAGTGAAAAGAAACAAGATCTCTTAACAGCATTGGTTCAATGTTGATTAATGTTCTACTTATTGGCATTAAGAATGTTAATTCTGTGCAAGAAGTGGTGAGTACAAAGAGAAGTCTTCTATAAGGAAAATTCTGCAGGAATGTATTCTTCTCTGGCATTTTTTTTAATACGCAATGATTCATTTAAAGAGGAGTATAAGGGATACTTCGCCCGAAACACAAAACGGAAAACCCCTACCTCGTAAAACAAAGAAGAGGTAGAGTATTCCACACAGAAAAATCAGCACAGTCTGCAATTTTACAACATAAACATAACCACTTCCAAGATCGATGAACAATAGCCGAAAAACACTCCACAAAACTAAGCTCTTCTCTTCTAAAAATGATTGAATTCCTCACCAACCAAATGCTCCAAGAAGTTGCTAACCATATGACGGCGATAATAGACCTCTTCAATTTAGACTTCACCTTTTTCCAGTTAAGAAAGTAACCCACAAACTCCCCAAAGTTCAGTTCAAGATTAATACCAATCCAATCGTAAACCTTCTTCCAAATACGAACCGTAAAGGAACACATCTCGAACAGGTGCGGAATGGTTTCTTCCTCCGAACTACAAAAGACGCAGTTCAGATCCCCTCTCTCAGTCAAAATGTTTCTCCTCAACAGTTGGTCTTTAGTTGGTATTCTTCCTAGCAGGAGCCTCCAACCGAAATGTAACACATTTGAGGGAATTCTCAAATCCCACAAATGATTTAAAGCCTTCCGTGTGCAAACTGGGTAGCTGATACTCGTATCAAATTCGCTGAAAAGTTTGAAGCACGTTCTAACAGAGAACGGACCGTCTGCATCACGCTGCCAAACATAACTGTCATTATAATGTTGGTCCACTCCAAATTGTTGAAGTAAATCCAACAGATCCTTCCTGGCTGTCGTATCCTCTTCTCCGCTGCTACTCAGAATTTCCTCCATCTTCCACGACCAAACGTTACCGTCCCATGAACCAGCCTCTGTGACGCTGCAGTTCCTGGACCACGCAACAGCAAATAAATCGGGGAAGGCATCCTTAAGAGTCTGGTTACCGAGCCACTTCGAGTGCCAAAACGAAGTATCATGGTCGTTGCGAACTTCACATAAAAGAGCATCCGAAAACCTGTAATTAGAGTCAGCAAACACATTATCAGATAAGATCAGGTCCTGCCATCATATGGAGTCCTTCCTAGATAGCACACTCTTGTCACCAATAAGCACTTTTGTCTCATAATTCCCATATCTACTTCTTAAAAACTTGCTCCACACCGCCTCTTTATCGTTCAACACCCTCCACTTCCACTTATTCAATAGAGCCCTGTTAAGTAAATCAACATCTTTTATACCGAGGCCTCCCTGCTCGCTCGATTTGCAAACTTTAGGCCAGCTCACCCAATGAACCGTTCTATGAGTCTCACTACCCCGCCATAAGAAATTGCTTTGAATACTCCTTATTTCATTAAGCATTTTTTAGGGAGCTTTATAGAAAGACAAAGAGTAAATCGGAACAGCGTTCAGGACAGAATTAATAATCACCACACGACCTGCCACTGTTAAATTTCTGCCCCTCCAAGTAGCCAACCTACTCTTCAACTTGTTGACAACCTCCTTCCATATAGCCAGCTTTCTTGGACTATCTCCCACCAAGACACCGAAAAACTTGAAAGGGAAACGATCAATGCGACAAGAAAGAAACCCCGAAGCAACCTCTAAAAACCCATCACCATTATTTAAGCCATAAATATTACTCTTATGGAAGTTTATCTTTAGGCCAGACATCATTTCAAAACCCCTGAATATGGCTTTCAGACTCCATAGATTATCACTGCTACCATCAACAACTATCTCCGTGTCATCCGCGAATCGCAAGATATTGACTTCCTCCTCTTCACTGTACTTGAATCCCCTCAAATCTCCCAATTCTACAGCCTTGTGGACTAAAATCGTGAGAGCCTCCATGACCAAAACGAAGATAAAAGGGGATAACGGGTCGCCTTGGCGAAGGCCTCTCTCAACCTTGAAATCCTTGGTAGTACTCCAATTAACTATAACGGACATAAAGCTGGAGAAAACAATACCGTCCATCCACCTTAACCATCTAACTCCAAACCCCATCTTCGATAACATGAATTTCAAAAAATTCCAGTTGACAAAATCGTACGCTTTCTCGAAGTCGACTTTCAACGCAACACAGCTCCTCTTCTCCCTCTTCGCCAAATCCAGCACCTCATTCACTAAAAGAACTCCGTCAGTAATATTTCTCCCCGGAATGAACGCGGATTGGTTACTAGAAATAATCGATCCTAACACCTTTTTTAACCTTGCAGCCAGAATTTTAGATAAAATTTTATGTAAACTCCCAACAAGACAGATGGGCCTGTACTCAGAGAGAGTCTGCGGATTGTGAGTCTTCGGTATCAGAGCTAAAAACGAAGAAGAACAAGCCTTAGTAAGAATGCCTCTGTTGTAAAAGTTCTTAACATCCCTGCTCACGTCCTCCTTAATAACCTCCCAATTTTGTTTGTAGAATTCCAAAGAATAACCGTCCGGCCCCGGACTTTTGTTGCCGTCGCAAGACCAAACAGCTTCCTTTATTTCTGCATCAGTGAACTCACTTTCCAGCCATACCTTATCTAAAGCATTCAGCGTTTTAAAATTAAGACCTTCTGGCTTGGGTCTGACAGAGTTGCTTTCTTTGAAAAAATCTGCAAAAAAATTCTTAACTTCCTCCTTCACTTCAGCAACGCCTTCGACTCTCCCATTCGCTCCTTCAATCACAGTAATTGCATTTCTTCTATATCTCTCCTTCATGGCATTGTGGAAAAACCTCGTGTTCTTATCTCCATCTTTCAACCACATTTGCCTAGATTTTAATCTAAGCATACTCTCTTTAAGGTTAAGCATTTTCCAGATTTCCCCCGAAACCTTACTCCTTTCCAGCACGCACTCCTCGACATCCTCATCAACGAGGTCGACTAACAAACTATCCATCTCATTAAGAGTATCCACCTTTTCCTTTACCTTCAAGTCGATCCACCCAAAATGCCCTATGTTCCATTCCTTAATACGATATTTTAATCGTTTCAGCTTTTCGTACAAGACGTAATCACCTCTACCTTCCACCTCCATTTTGCCCCATTCTTCTGCAATGAAAGGCTTAAAACCGTCGTTACTAAACCACACATTATTGAACCTAAATGGCTTAGGCCCCCAATCAACCTTACCTGAAATAATCCAAACTAGACAGTGGTCAGAAATGTCTCTTTTTCCCACCCTTTGGACACTAACACCCCAATCCTCAATCATCTTACTAGACAATAAGAACATGTCCAGTCTACTCATTTCCTTCCCATTTCCTTTAAACCAAGTGAATCTCCCACCTACGCAAGGTAAATCCACCAAATTCATATTCGCGAAAAAATTTCTGAACTCTTCCATATTCCTGCTGCTAAAGTAGTCACATGAGCCCCTTCTCTCCTCCCTGCAGCACACTTCGTTAAAATCGCCCCCCACACACCACTCTTCGACTAAACTACACTGCCTCCTCGCAACCAATCTACCCCAACGTATTCTTCTGTCTGCAGCTGAGCAAGGCGCATAAACATTAACAAAATTATACACCCCTCCCTTCCATCCAACGTTAATGCCAACAAACCCCGGACCAGTAAAGCTATAATTAAGAGAAAAGACATTTTTCCTCCACAGAATAACCAAACCTCCCGAAGCCCCCTGGAATTTTGAGCAGTCCATTCAACCTCTTTGTTTCCCCATAAAGAATAAGCCATCGCATCATCAAAATTAGTACACTTAGTTTCCTGAATGAAGCACAAATCAATATTACCTGAATTAAGTAAGAAATTGATCCGCTTCCTCTTCACAACGCTACCACCTCCCCTTATATTATAGGTTGCTAAATTCATTGCAACTTGATGTGATCTGCCTTCATAGCTATCATCCCCTCCTTGTCTCTTTCCTCCATAGCTTCAACAATTTTGATGGCATCCCTTCTATCAAATTTGCAAACCACTCCCAATCTGGTGATGGAATCCCAAATTTTTTGCCCTACCTCTGATTTGGAATTATTCAGGATCCTCTTATTGCATCTTATAACTTCGGAATCGGTTAAAGAATTTTTAACAGAAAAAGACCCATTTGAGATACTGTCATCATCGTTACAGCTACCATTCGCAACGCCGTGATTAGAAGTGTTACCCCTGGGTGTGAATCTTCTAGGCGCTATACAAGCAAAGTAAGAGGGATTAATAATCACTTTCTCCCCCAAATCTTTAACAACCCTCCTTTTCCTTCGTTTGGGCTTATCTGATTTAATATTCTTACAGGCTTCGTCAAAAGTTAATGGGCCACTTCTACTACAAAAAGAATTCTGAGGCCCATTAAAATCCCTACTAAAATTTTCCTCCCCTGTGGGCCCTTTACCAGATCCATTTGACTTCAAACACGCAAGCTGCGCATTATCCCTTACTTCACAACTCTCGTTACACGTGCCTCCTCCATTGGCTCCCTCAAATTTCTGAACCGTCTTAGTCACCTTTTCTCTAGCATTTAATGTGTCAGAAGTAAAAGGTTTAAACTTTGTAGTTTGATCCGTCAAATGCTCCATACCTAGTACTGCCTGCTGCACATCTGCCTCTACCCTAACATCTAGGTTAGCCTACGTCCTCTTGTCACTTTCTAACGTCTCCTTCACAGAGCTGACATCCTCTGCCCCATATCTCGTTTCCTCGTCAGCACCGAAAACCTCCTCACCGGTGTCCTCTTCGCCGGAGTTAGAAACCCTCGACGAATCTCTGGAATCCAACACCGCATAAGGCGATACCTTTCTACCCCATAGCTCCATCGGACCTGTTTGATCTTCCACCATTGATATCCTGAATGAAGTGCCATCTATCGAAACTTCAATCACTTCATTAATAAAAATCAAACGACTGGTTCTCACTTTTAGCCTGGCCATATCCATGCTCTTCTTCAGCAAAGTGTTCTCATCGCAAGTAACCAAAGAACCTAACGATGATGCCACCAGCTCGAAAAACTTTGTACCCCATGCATGACATGGAGTTTCGAAACACATCAGCCAAGTTACTCTCTCCTGATCAACATCCTTTGGATTCCAAGGCCTAATCTCCTTAAACCATTGTCCCCACCACTCCTTCCTGTCCTTAATGAAACACTCCACTTCTCCCTCCATTAAATCTTCCAACAGACAAAAGTTGGCACCCAGAGGTGTAACTCTGATTGTAAAAATTCCTTCTTCATGAAACAAGTTTTTCATAGCATACGCGTTGCCAGGTTCAGCAACAACTCCAACAAAGGCAGCCTCATAGTTGTTAAGCCCTTCATCTTCAGAAGAAAACGAAAGCATGCCACAGTCAAACCCTTCACTCCCACCAGCATTGTTATAAGAACTGGAGGTCTTTGTTACTTCTGCAAAGGATCTCCAGTCTTTCTTCGTGAAATTTCTTCTACCTTGTTGAACAACCTTGCGCTTCGTATTCCAGACAAAAGCCTTCCCGTCTTCCCCTCTAGCTGAGTCGATCCCCCGATAATCAAACCTATTGTGTCTCTGGAATCTGGGCACGTTAGCGTGTAATTTCCTTCCTTCAAGGAATAAATTATCAAGCTTCGTAGCCAGTAGCTTCTCGTCTTCAACCTCAAGGAAACGAACGAAACCGAATCTTCTACCTCTTTTGTCCCTCTTCGGTGGTACTATAACTTCGTCAATGTCGCCCAGCTCTTTGAACTCGAAGTATAAGTCCTTGGCTTTCCACTTATCATCAAACTCAGTGAAAAAGAATGTCGAAGTATGCCGATCTTCACTTCGGCCTCTTCTCCCTTCTACGTCCCACCTTGTTAACGAACTCCTTGCCTTCTTGTGCTCTACCTGCCTCAATTCTTCTTCTACCATCTTTGCATTGATTAAAGTTTTTTCATAGTAACTCATTTACTATTAAACTGCTTATACAAATGCTCCCTTCAAAAGCATCCAAAATCTTTCTTCTCTGGCATATTATTCTTTACTTTTTATCTATATTAGTCTCAGATAAATACCTCTTTGGTGTCGATATTTTTTTAATCCACTCTTCATATTTTCTAATTTTTTTATCATTTGTAATCATGTGGTGGAATTATAAATTCTATTTGACATTTTTTTGTTGTTGTTAAAAAGAACTTAAAGCCCCCCTAAGAGTAGTAACTGATACAATCAGTTTCAATAGAATTAGAAATTTAGAATCTATCAGTAACAAACAAAACATGAGTTTAGTTTGGCAGTTAGTTGGTTGAACAGAACCCAAACATACTTTCTAACTAACTAACTAACTAACTTTTTGCTTCCTTTTCATCAATATAGACTACCTAACTTGCTTATATATATATATATATATAGTTAGATATCAATTCTCACTATTACATTCTCAGCATTCATCATATTCATTCAACACACACTTACTTTCTTTCTTCACTCACTCCCATATGATCAAGACTTCTCCACAAGGCAAGTGCTACTGAATCGTAATCATCTTTAGCAACTAAAGCATCTTTATCATGAAAAACTCATAATATTATGAAATTGTTTTATTTCAAATTATATATCTTTCTTGTATAGAAAAGGAAATAATGATTTTCTTTCTATATTTGTAACAGATCAACTGTGTAGAAAGATGGTCGGTATAATTGATCACAAAGGTAAACAAATAATGTTATCTGATAGTGAAGATGATGATCTTCCAGCTACCCGTCAAAGAAGAATAAGAGCACTTATTGTCGACACTGATGACTACCTTCGAGAGATTCATCAAGCTATGTTGAAAAGACTTGGTGTGGAAACTCGTTCAGTGAAAACTGGCCAAGAAGATCTAGAAATAATTTGTTATGATGAAATCTATGACTTAATTCTCCTTGGTAGGCATTTTCCTGTCATTGATGGGGTTCAGGTACCTACATTTGTCTGTCTATGTTAACTTCTTGTGGTATATGCATGTATGCTTAATATACTGATAATGATATTTATTCATGTGTTTTATGCAGGTGACGAAGATGTTGCGGGGAATGGAGCACCCTACAATGATTGTTGGGGTGACACGTCGTCTTACAGAATCACAATGGGAAGAATTTTTTAGTGCAGGGCTAGATGATTGCATTGATTACGAGACACCCTTGACCGCTACAACGCTTGCATTCATTATTGAAACTATTCCCCGTCGCCAAACCTGGAAGCTAAGAAATGTTTATAGTACAATTTACCATTCTTTTCTCCATCCTGGTCCTGGTCCTGGTTCAAGTTCCACTTCCAGAAAAGATTAAGTAGCATGCATCTGCTAATGATGATCTGTATATTATTTTATAGTATAGTATATTCTCATATAATTATATGTTTCTGTTAATTATGAATGTGAAGACTATACAAAACTGTTATATTAATTAATTTCTAAAATGTGATACTTATAAAGGTATCATTTGGCTGGCGAAAACCTTAATCTTTTGACATAAAAAATATGAAGTTTAAGTTTAGGTAACTTGAGTTGCAAATGGTGAAAGAGTACTCAAAGATATGTATTATTATTGGTGATATTTAGATTCTCAAGGGATGGAAACATTTGATATGTTCAATATCTATAATATAAGAAAATTCAATATTGTGGAAAACTCATTTTTGCCCTTCTCTCTAATCTTGCCACCTCATCAAAAATGGGGGCATTTTTGGTCCAAAACTTACTTTTTCCAACCAAATTACCCTATTGAACCAAATTGCTTCCTATTTCTTATACTTCCTTTCACTTTTCCAACTATGCAAACTGATTTTAGTGTATTTGACTCAAAACAAACCTATCCAATCCAACTTTTTCAAAATTTCTCTTTTACCAATGTCAGATCACATCACTTTTGCCTTTACTATTTTCTCTCACTTCTCATTTTTCACCTCTCTTCTCTCACTTCCAGATTCATCTTTCTCTTTCTCTTCATATTCTTATTTCTTTTCTCAATGTTTCAAGAATTATTTTCTTCTTAATGTTTTGTTTTTCATTTGCTTCAACAATCTTCTTCGACAATCTTCTGCTCATTATGTTTGTTTCAATATTTGATTTTGTCTGTATTGGTTTTTTTTTGTGTAACTTTGATTTTTGTTTGTATCTTCTTCGTCAAAATGGTTAATGCTTATGAAGGTTAACATAATATTCGAAGGATTCAACTTTGCAATTACTTTTCGGTTTTCTACTTGATTTTTAATCTGGATCTTACCAATTTCATTATGTGTAGATAAGGAAGCTGTTTTTTTTTGTTGATAGTTGTGATATTATTAAGGGTTGAAGGTTTCTGCAATGAGTTTTGTTGTTAATACTGAAGAAATTTGTTATCATCGTTCTCCATCTCCCTGCAGTGAATAGGTAATGACTCCTAATATCAGTCATCTTCCAAACCTTTGTTGTATTTGATTCTTATAACATCTTCCCTGCAGTGAATAGGTAATGTTTATGCAAACCGAAATCTTTGTGTATCTGTCAGTGAATAACTTTATGTAAATCGAAATCTTTATCGATAGTCTATGGGTTTAATGTTTTTGTTGAAGTGTAATTTTTTTTGCATCAACAGTGATCCAATGGACGAAGCAGATGAATACCTCATTCGGAGTTTCGTTTCTTTGGCTAATTTGCTTGATTTACTTTACCCAGGTTTCACTTCTTCATTTTTTTTTGTTTAATTTTATAGTAAATATTGAATCCTTGCATCGAATATTTATGGATTTTTTTATAGTAAATATTGAATCCTTGCATCGAATATTTTGGTACTGTATTATAGTAAAAGCAGTTAAAACAAAATGAGCTAGACTCTAAAAAAACTCAGATGCCTAATCCAAACACATCAAAAAGTAGACTAAAAATATGATATCAATGAAAATGGGTTATTTTATAGCTATTTGGAATCTATAAAATAGTTTAAGATAATTTTAGACAATAAATTTGATTACTTTGAAAACAAAATTAGTTAAATTTTAATTCATGTGAATAAAGTGTAAAATATAATTGATTTTGTAATTGATTTTAAATAATCTTAACTTTATTTTATTTTTAAAGAGGCACGGGACACAATTTGTTAGATTTAGACAAGAATACATTTATACATATTATTTTTAATGTACATTTGAGTACAATTATGTCATACAAAATAATATAAAATGAGAAAAATAAAACTAAAGATCCAAATATGTAGAGAACTTTAATGTTGATTCAAATTTTTTTATATACGAAAAAATATTGTTGTTTTAAACGGTCACAACTTTAATTTTGATTCAAATTTTTTTATATAAGATAAAATACTACTATTATAAACGGGGACAACTATAATTTTGATTCAAATATTTTTATATACGAAAAAAATACTATTGTTATAAACAAGGACAACTTTAATTTTGATTCAAAATTTTTTATATAGAAAAAGATATTGTTGTTTTAAATGGGAACAACTTTAATTTTGATTCAAATTTTTTTTATAAGATAAAATATTACTGTTATAAACGGGACAACTATAATTTTGATTCAAATATTTTTATATACAAAAAAAACTATTGTTATAAACGGGGACAACTTTAAATTTGATTCAAATTTTTTTATATACGAAAAAAATACTACTTGTTATAAACGGCCACAACATTTTCTTATACTTACCAATACAAATTTTAAATTTGAATCATATATATTTTTATAATTTTACAATTTTTCTTTCCATTTGATTAATAATTACACGTCTATAACATAAAATTCTCGAACAGACAGGCCCGTGCGAACGCACGGGTTAGTTACTAGTTTAAAATTAAAAAAATAAGAGAAACTTTTAAGAGTAAAATTTAGATTAATGACAATTTTTATGAGTAATTTATAGTTTGTCATGTCATATAAAAAATAGATTGTAGAAGAGGTTGCTAGTATTTTGATATATCCTATTTTTTTTTATTTAACCATTATTTTCAATAAAATAAAAAGAGAATCAAGAGCAGCTTAATAATGAAATCCGAGTACAACCGGATCATGAGAATCAAGACTAACATGACATTAAGATCATCATGGAGGAGGAGATGACAACATGGCCCAACTATGAAACCATGCCTGAAGATTTTCTAGCAGTTTCAAACAACGCAGAGTTTGTGGAAAATACTCCACACATTCATGCAGAAGAAATCCCTGAAATTCCTACTAATATGCTAATGATGAGCAAACACATGTTAATGTGACCCTAACGAGTAACTGTTAAGAGTCCCACATTGGACAATATATGACATAAACATGTGTTTATAAGTGGGGGTAATCCTCACTCTATCAACCGATTTTGTAGGGTTGAGTTAGGCCCAACCACAATTTCTCGACATGGTATCAGAGCTATCACAGCTCTGGTAGCCATTGTTTCTCCTCCTTTTTCTCGCTTCCGCATCCTCTGATTTGTTCCCTTCCTTCTGTTTTTCATCTTCTTTCTTTCTTTCTCTAATATGGCTTACTAGAACTACATTGATTACTCCGCAAATTCCACAAACCCTTTTTACTTACATCCAAACGAAAATCCTGCTATCGTTCTTATTTCTCCATTGCTTGATGATAAAAACTATCACACATGGTCTCGATCAATGCATATTGCATTAATCTCCAAGAACAAGGAAAAGTTTATTGATGGAACTCTCACCAAACCTCCGGTTTCAGATCCACTCTATGCACTGTGGATTCGTTGCGATTCGATTTTCACATAGCGACATTTTTCGCATTTGTTGAAGCTAGAATAGCAGCAAGCAAAAATATATTTAAGTAGCCCAGTTTTGTCGTATCCACAGGGATCAGTGCGAGGGAAAGAATGTCGTTCGACGGTATCTATATTTCTAAACTTATGGTTCAAAAGTTTTGGTTTAAAGCGGAACCAAAAGCAAATGCGGAAAATGTAAAGACTGAAAATATAAAATAAAGACTAAACTATAAACGGAGCCTTGTTGGATTGGATCTCATCAATTGATAAAACATGCATTCTTCTAATCATATTATACATAAATCAATCATTCGCCTAATATCCTCACGTATCACCCACGACAGAGGTTATGTCTAACGCAACATCGAGAAAACGACCATATTGCCTCATTGGTGATGTCTCACGCAACAAAAACTAACACAGAGCATTAAGAGCTGATACTCACGTAAGTGTTAAGCCTAAATTGATTTCTAGAGTTTAGAACAAAACAGATAATCATCTTAGATCCAGATCTGAAGAGTATATGTCTATAGCGGTTCAAATCAAAGATAAACGGGTAAACAAAGATGACACCCAAATCAGATAAATGGCTGCTTCATATAAAATGCCAATGATCAGAATACGTACATACGTTTAACCCTTTTTACATGTATTCAACTAATTTGCAAATGAATGTGAATATCGTTCTTCATCACTATTATCATGCATCCTCGCAATATCGTATCGATCCTACTCATGCTAGCCATGCTACTTAATCAACACAATACAACAAAAGATACACTGAATATCAACTCACAAAACCATGTCAAAAGTTTGTTCATTGATAGATGAAAATCTAAGATCAAGGATTTGTAAAGGTTTTGTCAAGACCACAAATAATCAATCAAAGACAACAAACAATAGAGAATCAAAACATACTCACAAACATAGATTAGATGAAATACAATAGGTATCAAGAGATTACATCCAAATCCAACAAGAGATTGAAGCTCTTACCTTCTCCCCCTTGGGATTTGAGTTTCTATGCTGAAAATTACAAGTTATGATCTTTCTCTCAAGTTCCTATCTTAATAATAACCTAAAAAGTGTGAAAATTCTATTTATACACATTTAGGGATTTACAAGTTCGCAAAGTGAACCATTTATTCGCACAACGAATGAAGAAAAATGGCACTTCAGGTGCCTCTGAATAGTTAAACTGCCCCAAAAATTCTCGTGAGTTCACAATGCGAAGGATCACTCGCAAAGCGAACACTTGATTTCCCGCTCGCAAAGCGAACTTTAGTGCCTTTTTCCTCTGCCAAAATCTAGGACCATTCGCTGGGACCTCGCCAGTGGTTCGCAAAGTAAACCTTCACTGGCACTCACTTTCATGTTCGCAAAGCGAACTAACTGATGTCTTCCTCATTTCTTTGGTAGCTTGCACCATTTCTTGTGTCTTACAACTTTGATCAATTTATGCCTTTTCCTGCACAATAACACACACATTACAAGCACCAAAGGTATATTCTCAATGTTTAGAAGAACAACAACAATCATTAGTAAAACTAATGAAAACATGAGAAAAAATAGAAAAAGTGCAAAGAAAGATATGTCATTTTTAGGTAAAATCTGCACATAACAGCATTTCAGATATTCAAGAAGATCTGTATAAGCTTCGTCAAGGTACTCTCGACGTTTCTAACTACTTTACTCAGTTGAAAGTTCTATGGGATGAACTCGACAATTACCGACCGATTCTTGGCTGTTCTTGCGCTATACCGTGTTCATGTGGAGCAATTGCTTCAATCAAAACTTACAGGGAACAAGACTGCGTAATCCTTTTTCTCAAAGGCTTGAACGAGAAATTCACTCACTCTAAATCGCAGATCATGATGATGAATCCACTGGCAGATATAGATAAGGCTTTTTCTTTGGTAATACAGCAAGAACGTGAAATGAATAATTTTGTTGTTATTGTTACACCAGCTGCAACTAATTCTGAGGAGGTTGTTGCTTTTCATACGAATTCTGGTACTCAGCAGGGCAAATCAAATAACTCCAGGTGGAAGACTCAAAGCAACAATGGTGCTCGAGGCCAAAATCGCATTTGCACTCATTGCAATAGAATAAATCATACAACAGAAACTTGTTTTATTAAACATGGCTTCCCACCAGGATTCAAAGAAAAGGCAAAGTCACAAGGTAATAATAGTTCTTCACAAAGCAATGCAACAGTCAAGAATGTTGTCGATGTGTCACAGCAGGCTCCAGCTACATCTCCTTTTGGATTCACTCAAGAGCAGTATAACAATCTCATAGAATTGCTTCAACAGTCAAAGAACACCCCTCAAGCCAACTCTATCTCAACCTCCCCCTTGGCCTTGAATTCCCTTTCATCCAACCCTAATGGTAAGAATCCTAAACTTTGGATCCTTGATACTGGTGCAACAGACCACATCTCTTTTGACAAAAATAACTTTGTGCATTCTAAATCCATAATACCTATTCATGTCAATTTACCTGATGGCTCACATCTCATTGCATCCATGTCTGGTACAGTTGTTGTTTCATCCACTTTGACATTGCATAATGTTCTTTACATTCCAAATTTCCATGTGAATCTGATTTCCATAGCTAGACTTGTTAATAATAATAGTTGTTCAGTATATTTCAATGCTAATTCATGTACCATAATGCAGAATCATTCCAAGGAAATGATTGGTACAGCTAGATTGGAAAGAGGGATGTATATTCTTTCATCAACTCCTCAGTCTTCACTATGCCACAGTAGGGAAAAGACATCGCTTTTTTTGGCTTTTAACAACGCTTAAAAGCGCTGCCTAAGGTGGCGCTGCTATAGGTAAAGACAGCGCTTTTGTTTTATGCAAAAGCGCTGCCTTATGTAGGCCTTTAGCAGCGCTTTTTCTGGAAAAATGCTTTCTAAAGTAGGCCTTTAGCAGCGTTTTTTCTGGAAAAGCGCTGTCTAAAGTGGGCCTTTAGCAGCGCTTTCTCTGGTCTTTTATGCTTTCTATTGGCATCTTTAGGCAGCGGTTTTTCAGGAAAAAGCACTTTCTATTGTCCCCCTTTAAACATCGCTTTTTAAAGCGCTGTCTAATGTATTTTTTATTTCAGTTTAAGGCAACGCTTTTAATGGAAAGCGCTTTCTATTGTGAACTATAGGCAGTGCTGTTTCTGAAGAGCGCTGTCTTTTCTTCATGTAAATTGTGCTTTTTAAAAGTACTTTTTTAAAAAAATAGAATTTAGGAAGCGTTTTTTATTTTGTTTCATGTTTTATATAGTTGATTCATGTATATAGTTGTATATAAAAATCAGAGTAGAGGTAAAAGAAATATATTGATTTATGTATTATAAAAAATGCTACACGGGAAAGGGACACGTCATTACCTCTTTAAGAGCCAGTATTATCTCGGTGAGGAAAACTTCTGGCCTGATCTTCAAATCATCCTGTTGGCAGTACATAAGTTCAGATTCTTAATGTTATACTATAATATTACGACAACATATCTGATACACTTCAACAAAAGTGTGGTGACAAACACAAAAACAATAAACCAACTTAGGATACCTTAGACTTTGAGTCATGGACTGTTAAGAAGTAAAGGAACTAAACTTTGGTTGTCTCTGACTTCAAGACATGGCGAATCAAGAAGTAAATGCAATCAAGTCTTTGACTTTTGGCAGAGAAATGGCAAGGAAAATTCTCAACCATAAGCTCAAGCAGATAGTCAAGCTTTGATGAAACAATACTATCCGAGCTCTGTCAATAATAATCCAACGAGAAAAGAGTAAGCAGAAATGCTCCACGAAAATATTTCACATCAACAACTTTGATGATCACTTAACTGATAAATAAAAACCAATATAAGAAGCAAACCCATGACAACACCCTTGACTGAACATTTTATAGCTAAAAAGTTCCAACATGAACATTTTATTGAGATAAATATTTTCAAACTTCTATCTATGTTAATCAGGAAATCAAATAATATGAAGTAGACAAATACCCTGAGAATGATCGAAAAAACTTTGTATGCCTTCTTCTACATTACACCAACACCCTGCAAATAATAATCACAATAACCATCTTCTTAACTTGACTATTTAAAAAAGAAGTTTCAGAAATTCCTTGCAAAGAGAAGTACGTGTATCAGACAAACCTGCAATGCTGGCTTGTTTTATCAAGTATCATCACTATTATAAGCAAAATTGTCAAAATTAATATACCTCCACTCTGATCCATGTAATGTTGTTTGCTTTAGACCGTGATACTCGAGCTTCTTTTTGTGATCGGATTAATAGCAACCAACAAACCAGTGACCACTATAAAAAAACAAAAGTTTAGATGGAAATTTTCTACGCAAAAGATACTAAGATTAGAATGAAATTAGAATGAAAATCTAACTCGTTGCCAGTATTATACGGGTGGAAGACACGAAATAGAATCTGTTTGACAATTGATTCCCGCGCATCAATTTTTCATACAAGAACCTTAAATAAAAACATAATAAACATTAGACTATTTTCATTGAAATGTGTAAATAAATTGTTCAACTTATTAAATAATAGACACGAAATAGTACCTTTTGCACTAACGTCTCTTTCTTTTCTTGATTGGAATATGTTATACTCGTCTCTTAACATCACGGACGGTTGGATTGATCCAAATACCCTCATTATGATCATTTCTAATATATGAATCATTTTCTATAATATTCTCATCTTGATCATTTCTAGTAAACGATTCAATCTCAACATCAACATCACCTTGATTTCCAATGTTTTCATCAATTACTTTCTTAGATAAAAGCATTATAGACCATTTCGTACTTGTCGGATCAGTGACATAGAACACTTGTTTAGCTTGAGAGGCTAGAATAAAAGGCTCATCTTTGTACCCCACCCTATTAAGATCCACTTGCAAAAATCCTGACTTATCCATTCGTAAGCCATTATTATTTTTAACCCACTTGCAACCAAATATAGGAATCTGAAACTTCTCATAATCAAACACCCAAATGCGCTCGATAACCCCAAAATATGACAGATTTGCAAATTTGGGGTTTAAGTCCTTCACACTTGAAATGTGCATTGCTTCAGCTACCACGGTGACACCACTATTTTGCATAGTACTTTTATCATCTTGTTCTTTGGTATAAAATGTGTATCCATTAATTGCCTATGCGCTATAAGAAAACACAACCAAACTTGGACCATATGCTAAACATCGCAACCTTTCTGTTATTGAAGTCGGATCTGAATAATACTTTGAATAAATATGATCCTTAAACCAAGGTATAAAACTTCGATTGTGCTCTCGTACTATCCAATTTTCATTTCTATTCGGATTTAAACCTCGGAGAACATCCTTGTGCATTTCAACATACGGCTCAACCTCGTTCTCATTGTACAGAACATACAAATGCACTTGATCCCGTTCGACCCTTGATACTGTCACAACTTTATTTCCAATTAACTTTTTTCCTTTTTTTTCCGACAATATGAGATTTGGGGAGTCCAATTGATTGAACATTGGACAGATATTCAGAACAAAACTCAATCGCTTCTTCAACAATGTATCGTTCAGCAATACAACCCTCGGGTCAACTTCGGTTTTTCACATACCCTTTTAATATTTTTCATATAACGTTCAGCATGGTACATCCATCTCATATAAGCTGGTCCACATAATTGTGTCTCTTTCACAAGATATATAACTAGATATACCATTATGTCAAAAAACGAGGGAGGAAAATACATTTCAAGCTCACACAAAGTAATAACTATTTCTTTTTGCAATGTTGGTAAGATCGTAGGATCGATCACCTTACTGCAAATTGACTTGAAGAAAGAACACAATTTAGTTATTGCGCTTCTTACTTTTTCTGGCAGAATAGAACGTATACCTATTGGTAGAAAATGTTCCATTATAACATGGCAATCATGCGTCTTTAAACTCTTTAACTTGAGGTCTTTCATAGACACATGTCTTCTAATATCTGAAGAGTATCCTTCTAGAACTTTAACTTCACTTAGAAACTTACACAATACTTTTTTCTCCTTTCTAGGTGGTAGATATGTTCGACTTCCTTTCTTCAAGGGTCCTAATTTAGTTCTTATCCCCATCGCTATCAAGTCCTTTCTTGCTTTAAGGTCATCCTTAAACTTTCCTTGTATATTGAGTAACGTACCAATAACACTGTCAAAGACATATTTTTTCAATATGCATAACATCAAGAAAATGTCTTACATATAATGACTTCCAATATGGCAATTAAAAAAATAATTGACCTCGTCTTCCAGACACTCTTAACAAGCGTATATGCAAAAGGCTTGCCAAACTGAATACTCACATCTTTCACCTTTTCAAAAATTTGATCACCTGTCAATATAGGTGGAGCTCTACCTTGTTCTGGTGCTCCATTGAAGGCTTTTCTCCACCCACGGTAATGATGATTAGAATTTAAGAATCTACGATGACCGAGAAAGACATTCTTCTGACCAAACTCTAATCGTGTCCAATCTGTTTTATCTTCACAAATAGGACACACACATTAACCTTTTATGCTATACCCTGATAGATTTCCGTATGCTGGAAAATCATTAATTGTGCCAAACAACATCGCCCTTAAGTTGAAACTTTCTTTCCTATATCCATCATAAACCTCCACACTGTTCTCCCACAAAGTCTTTAAATCTTCGATTATGGGTGTCAAGTATACGTCTATGTCATTCCCTGGTTGTTTAGGCCCAGAAATTAACATAGATAACATCATGTACTTACGCTTCATACATAGCCATGGAGGTAGGTTATAAATCATAATAATCACAGACCATGTGCTATGTGAGATACTTTGAAGACCGTGTGGGTTCATTCCATCAGTAGATAATGCCAAGCGAAGGTTTCTTGCTTCTTTTCCAAATTCAGGATAATCATTATCAAGTTTCATCCACTATGGTGAATCTGCCGGATGTCAAAACTTTCCATCAATAATTCTTTCATTTTCATGCCAAGTCAAGTGTCTTGCATCGGTTTCACTACGAAACATGCGTCTAAATCTCGGAATTATAGGAAAATACCATAAGACTTTTGCTGGAGACAACTTTTTCTTATATCGAGATACACCGCATTTAGGACACTCATTTAACGATGCATACTCATTTCGAAACAAAACGCAATCGTTTGGACAGGCATGTATCTTATCATAGCTCATGCCAATAGAGCATAACATCTTTTTGGCCTCATATGTTCGATTGGGAAGAACATTATCCTCTGGAAGCATATCTTTCATAAGGGCTAATAACTCTGTGAAACTTTTATCTGACCATCCATTGCCCGCCTTTACGTTGTACAACTTTAATACCGCAGACAATCTTGTGAATTTAGTGCAACCATTATACAACGATTTCTCTGCATCGCTTACCAACCTCTCAAACATTTTGGGACAATCCTTAAGATCTTCTTCAAGTGCTTCTGCAATCTCTTCGACTCGATCACAATCATATGTATCTGTGCAATTGTCGTTTGAAGCATAGGTCGTATTATCCCCCGATTCAACATTCCCGTTACTTTTCTCACCATGCAAATTCCAACATGTATAACTTCGATCAATTCCATGCCTCATTAAATGCGATTCCAACTGAACCGCGTCAACCTGACTCCCATAATAACAATCCAAGCAAGGACATGTTATTCGACTAGGGTCTTTGGCATGCGCAACATCAAACTTAACGAATTCTGATACCCCATTCTCGTACTCTTTCGACAATCGACTTAAAGACATCCATTTCTTATCCATGGTTTTACTAATTAAGCTAAACAAAGACAAAATAAAAACTATTTACCTGTAGGGAAGTCAACAGCTTCTGGACCCACACAGTGTAAGATTCTTGGAAACAATCAGACTTTCACTCTTCACAAGTAACCCCTATAGCAAATTCACTAAGTTAGTGATGATGGTGTATGCCAAATATAACAGGACAAATTTAGTATATAATAGGACAAACAAGATATATCGGAGAAACAAGTCAAAGTCTCAAAAATCGATTAATTTCAACAATTTCATTTTCATTTTCATCACTAACATAGCAAATATAACAATTAATTTCATTATCATTTTCAATCAACAATTAGATTAAAATAAAGTAATCACTAAAAAGTATCCATCAACAATGTCATTATCATCAATTAATTTTAACAAATCATCACTAACATTCAACATCAACTTACAAAATTAACACCAATTCCCAACATAAATCCACCACAAATAATACTATTTATCATCTTCAACTATACTACAACAACAATTTCAAAATCAAATTCAAACAACAACCACATCAACACTAATTCACCAAATCGACAACAACCACATCAACACTTTGATACTCTAACAACACTCATTTTTCTATAACACTCATTTTTCTAACAACCCTCATTTTTGTAATGGATATAATTTCCTATAATATAACAACACTCATTCAAACTACATTAAAACTACAAACAAAACAAAAACAAAACAAGATGCTCAAGAACAAACCCTCAAGAACAAACAAAAGAAACTATATAGCAAGCTCAAGAACATTAAATAATCACTAAAACTCAAGAACAAACAAAAGAAACAGTGACATTCACAGAGGAATGCCGGTCGGAGAAGATGGAGATACGAACAGAGGAACAGTGCCGGTCGGAGAAGACGGACAGAGGAACGCCGGTCGGAGAAGACGAATAGAGGAACAATGCGGAGGGAGAAGTCGCGAGAGAGGGGGAGACACAGCGGAGGGAGAAGTCGCGAGAGAGAGGGAGAAAGAAAACAAATGATTAGGGCGTTCTGAAATAATGAAAAGTTTTTTAATATTTATGAAATAATAACATAAGACAGCGCTTTTGGAAAGCGCTTTCTTATGTATTAGCTTTAGCAGCGCTTTTTCTCTAAAAGCGTTTTCTTTTTAATTGCCTATAGCAGTGCTTTCAGAAAGTGTTTTCTAATGTGTGACCTACATAAGGCCTTTAGCAGCACTTTTTAAAAGCGTTTTCTAAGGCGTTCCTTTAGCAGCACTTTCCTAAAAGCGCTTTCTAAGGTGTCACATTTGTATGGCTTTTAGCAGCGCTTTTAGGAAGCGCTTTCTAAAGTAGGCCTTTAGGCAGCGCTTTTTTTCAGCATGTTTTTTTAACACATATAGCAGCGCTTTTGATAAAAAGCGCTGTCTATGTGGTGCTGCCAAAAAGCAATTTTGGCGTAGTGCCTCTATTTACAATTCTTCTTCTAATGACAATTGTAATCTCTGGCATCTTAGATTATGGCACATTTCTGATATAGGACTAAAAAATGTTTTCAAGATTTTTCCATTTATTCCATGTACAAATAATCATAGTCCTTGTGACTCATGCCATTTTGGTAAACAAAGAAAATTACCTTTCCTTATTAGCAAATCTACTTCTTCTACAATTTTTGATATTCTACATGTTGATGTTTGAGGCCCCTTTTCTACCATATCTTTCTTAGGACACAAGTAGTTTTGTACCCTTGTTGATGATCATAGTAGGTATACTTGGGTTATATTCCTTAAAACTAAGGATCAAGTGAAAGATAGCATTATCCAATTTATAGCTTACATTGAGACTCAATTTAACAAATCCTTGAAATGTTTAAGATCTGATAATGACACAGAATTTGTTGTTTTAACCAAATTCCTTTTATCCAAAGGTATTTTGCATCAAAAATCATGTGTAGAAACACCCCAACAAAATATGGTGGTTGAAATAAAACACCAACATATACTCAATATAGCTAGAAGTCTTTATCTTCATTCTCATGTTCCTTTAAACATGTGGAACTTCTGTGTCCAACATGTCATTCACCTGATAAACAGACTTCCCACTCCTCTGCTCAATTCAAAATGCCCTCATGAAATATTGTTTTCTGAACCACCCTCCATGATCCATTTGAAAGTCTTTGGATGTCTAGGGTATGCTGCCACACTTACCAACCATAGAACAAAAATTGATTCAAGTGCCAGAAAATGCACCTTCCTTGGATACAAATATGGAACCAAAGGTTATATCCTTTATGATATGCATAGCAACAACATCTTGGTATCTAGAAATGTGGTTTTTTATGAAACTGACTTTCCCTTTAAAACAGCCACACACACATCTAAAAACCAACAAACCTTTCCTGATACACATTGTATTATCCTTGATGACATAACCAATACTCCCAATACAGCTGGCCCCACTGATATGTCCACTCCTACTCATAAGAATACACCTGCTACTCTTCTTTCCAATGACAGTCATCTTCTTCTTGATGTTGCACTGTAACTTTTCCATGGAGTTTGTGGCACACCCATGCATTATCGACATCACACCTATGCATTATCGACATGGTATCAAGAGCCTCATTTAAGATCCAGTGGGCCACCTTTTATGGTTTCCCGGTATCGGGCCACCCACAATTTATTTCTATGCTCCAGTTGTCTAGTCCTGAGCGTGAGGGGGTATGTTAAGAGTCCCATATTGGACAATATATGGCATGAACATGTGTTTATAAGTGGGGGTAATCCTCACTCTACTAACCGGTTTTGTAGGGTTGAGTTAGGCCCAACCAAAATTTCTTAACAGCAACCTTTCCAACACAAAAGCGACTATGAGATTTTCACTTCAAAGCCCAAGATGAATAAGGACAATGCAATTCTCACAAAGTTTTGGGGAATTCAACTAAGGATAAGGAAGGTTACAATTCCGATGTGGTATTCTAAAATACTATAGATGTTCCAAGTTTTGGGAACATCTTCACCTTCTAAGTTTTCTAACTTATATGCTTTCCATGACAATTTTTTTTGTACTCAGAAAGGCCTTTCCCAATTAGGAAATAGCTTGTCATTCTTAGCTGACGCAACTACCTATTTAAGTACTAGACCGCCTTCCACCATTATTCTTGGTTTTTACCTTGGAATTATATCTCTTTTTCGATCTCTGACGTTCTTTATCAGGTTAGAGGAACTCCTTAGCTCAACTTGGTTACCTTATTCATAAAAGTGATATCGTCGCCCTACATGCATGTTGATTTCAACCGGGAGTATTGCATATGAACCATAGACCATTCTAAAAGGGTCTCCTTTGTTTATGAGTGTGGGGTTATGAGATATGACCATAATACCTTGTGATGATGATTGGCCCATGGTCCATTTGCTTCCTTTAACTTTTTGCTCATCCTTATGAGTGTGATTTTATTGGCTGATTTCTCCTAACCATTTGCCTAACGTTGCTCAACTGAAATAAAAATTATTTGAATTCCTCGTTGTTTACAGAAATCAACCATATAAAACCTAGAAAATTGTGTCTTGTTGTCAAAGACGATGGTCTTTCGTAAACCAACCCTGCAAATTACATTCCTTTAATAGAAACGACGTACTTAATTAGTTGTTATTTGTGCTACTACTCCCGCCTCTACCTACTTGGTGAAGTAGTCCCCCTACTAGTAAAAAATTTAACTAGCACGGGCCTAGTAGGAATAGTTCCAAGATATCCACTCTGCTTTGATAGAAAGGTTAGAGTGAAGCGACTAAATGTAGTATCTCGACGGGGTCGTGGATATAATTTGAGAATCTTTGGAACATGTCACCTTGGTTCACGAATTTGACATTATCTCTTAGCATGTTCGGCTAGTAATATTGGACCCTTAAAATTTTGATTGCCAATGATCTCCTACCTACGTGGCTTCAACATATGTCTTATGAACTTTAGCCAAAATTAAGTCTACCTCCTCTTCTGCTAAACATCTCAACATAAGTGTAGTTTGACCCATTTTGTAAAACATTTTAGTGATCATGATGTATCGGGTAAAAAGGCTTTTGATCTTCCTTACTTTTGAACCATCGGCAAGAAGTTGCTCACTTGTTAGATATTTGATGATGGGTGACATCCACCCTTCACGCTTATCAAGCTCTAACATATTGATTGCCACAATCTCTATACAAGGGTTAGCTAGAGTTTCCTGAATAATTGTCTTGTTAAGGCTTGACTTTTTAGTGTTGACGAGCTTTGAAAATAGGTCTGCTCTAATATTCTCTTCTCGGGGAATGTGGATCACTTCAAAACATTCAAGATTTTATCCATTTCCTAAACTTTCTGCAAGTATTTTAACAACAAATCATCCTTTAATAGGTATACTCCTTTAATTTGATTGATGACTAACTAGGAGTTGCTTATTGCATGTATGCTAGTCGCGCTTATTTCATTTGTAAATAAATGAATATACGTATCACCGGAACAAGACAAGAATTGGACCTTCATAATTGGGAGTCCACTTGCCTTGGGAACCATTGTGGATAAGCAAGATCTTTTTGAGCACAAGGTCGTCTTCTATGAATTCACGAGGACAAACCTTCTTATCAAACGTTTTCTTCATCCTCTTTTGGTACAACTGACCATGACACAAGGCTATCATTCTTTTCTCTTCGATTAGATTCAACTGATCATATCTGTTCTGACACTATTCATCTTCTGTCAACCTAGTTTTTGTCAAGACTCACATTGATGGGATCTCGGCTTCCATGGGGATCACTGCTTCCATGCCATCAACTAAAGAGAAAGGGATTGCCCCTGTTGAAGTGCGGACGGATGTCCGGTATCCATTCAAAGCAAAAGGAAGCATTTTATGCCAATCTTTGTAGGTTACAACATCTTCTGCAGGATTTTCTTGATATTCGTATTTGCTGCTTCAACATCCCCGTTCATTTTAGGTCTGTAAGGTGAAGAACTGTGATGTCCAATCTTGAAGCTTTCATAGAGTTCTCTCATCATTTTATTATTCAGTTTTGAACCATTGTCAATAATGATCTTGCTTGGAATACCGTGTCGGCAGATGATTTGATTCTTGATAAATTAAACCACCACTTATCTAGTCACATTGGCGTATGATACTGCTTCAACCCATATGGTGAAGTAATAAATAACTACTAGAATAAAACAATGTCTTTTTGAAGCTTTGGGCTCAATAATGCCAATCATGCCAATTCCCCACATAGAGAATGACCACGGAGACGAAATAACATTGAGTAGAGTCAGAGGCACATACACCTTATCCGCATAAATTTGACATATATGATATTTCTTGACAAATTGACAACAATCAGATTCCATTGTCAACCTATACTAACCGGCTCTAAACATCTTCTTAGCCATAAAATGTCCATTGGTATGGGTACCGAAAGACCCTTCATGAATTTCCTGAATTAACATGTCTGCTTCATGTCCATCCATGCATCTGAGCAAGACTATGTCGTAATTCCTTTTGTGTAACACATCTCCATTGAGAAAGAAGTTGTACACCAATCTTCTCAAAGTCTTCTTATCTTTACTGGATGCCCTAGTTGGGTACTCTCGACTCTGAAGTAAACACTTGATATCATGATACCATGGTTTATTGTCCATTTCTTCTTCTACTGCAAACACATGAGCATGTATATCCAGACGTTTGGTCGTAATTTTGGGTGCATCATTACGGAAATTTACCCGGTACTTGGAGGATAATGTAGCTAAAACATCTGCCATTTGATTCTCCTCTCGAGGTATATGATGGAACTTGACTTTATTAAAGAAAGGCGCCAACCACCTAGTGATAAGTGCTAAATTTGAGTGATATTGAGTGTGAATAATTGGCACTTATTGGCTTTCTCTCATTTTTTTAGGTATACAAGCAATGATATTTTGTCATTGTCTTATAGAGCATTGAATAAGCTTTCTAACGCTTCCGACTGCGCATAAAACGGAGTTACGGTTCAAAAGTTATGGTCGAAACAAGTGTTGGTTTGCTGTCATGTTCGCTAGGCGAACAGAAAGTTCTAAAAAGCGTGGAAAACACTGTTTTGGCAGTAGCTAAGGTGGCATATGTTCGCTGGGCGAACAGGACTTCGCTAGGCGAACACAGGAACCCATTTTTGCTTATTTAAGTCATTTTTCAGCATTTTTAAGTTATGTTGTTGGGAACTTTTAACCCCAACTTGATCAAACACATTCTTGAGTAGATTTAGCTTAGAAACAACACATAGAGTGTATATCTTGATGATCCGGAGTTGAATCAACTTCAATCGGAGTTGACAAACCATGAGATTTGTGTTCTTCTTCCTTCCTCTCTATGTATTTTTCATATGTTGGGGTTTTGTATGTAAGTTTATCTTGATTGTATGTATATTTATGGATCTTTGTATAAAATCTCTTTTATAACTTTTTATCGATGTCATCTTTGATTTAATCTCTATCTTAATGGGTTTGATTCGCTATAGACATATACTTTTTGAACTTGATCTAAGATGAATGTCTATTGGCTATAGGAAGCAGTCTAATATTCACATGTGTGTTGGATCTTAATGCTCCGTGTTGTTTAGTTGCGTGAGAAATCACCTCTGAGAGAATGCGGGTGATCTCTCAACGTTTGCGTTAGACATAACCTCTTGTTGTGAGCGATACGTGGGAGACATAACCTCTTGTTGTGAGCGATACGTGGGGGTTTTGACGAGTGATTTAGGTTGCGTGCATTTGATCCATAGAGTTTTTATTATATGATGGGTAGAACGAAATACAACTCCTGACGAGTTTTCTCATTTCTTAAGGATGTATTTATTTTCTTGTTTTATGTTTTTCCTTTTGCACTTTTATCCCAAACCATTTAAACCCAAGCTTAGTGACGTAGAGATTGTCGAACGACATTCTTTCCCTCCCACCGATCTCTGTGGAGACGACTTAAATCCCGGAGGAAATTCTTTCGAAAGTAATATTTTTGCTTGCCGCTTTACCGCTCTAACACCTAGCATAATCTTTGTATGGAATCAAATCAAGATGATGAGTTTCCCTTTCACCTTTGATCTGGTTGATAACCAATGTTGAATCCCCAAAGACATCGAGGTTCTTAATCCTGGGATCAATTGCTTCTTCGAGGCCAAGGATACATGCTTCATATTCTGTCGTATTATTCGTACAATCAAATCATATCCTTGCAGTAAAAGGAATATGAGAACCTCAAGGAGTGATTATAATTGCTACAACTCCATGACCATATGCATTAGAGGCTTCATCAAATACCAAACCCCATCGGGATCCATACTCTGGTCCTTCCTCTGGACCTAGTTCATCATAATCTTTAGCTCTAATGGCCATAACATCTTCATCAGGAAAGTCAAACTAGATAGGCTGATAATCTTCAATAGGTGATGAGCCAAGTGATCAGCCAATACACTTCCTTTAATAGCTTTCTAAGTACGATATTCAATGTCATATTCTAATAATAACACCTACCAATGGGAAATTTTTCCTGTCAGCGTAGGCTTCTCAAAAATATACTTGATAGGATCTATAACGGTAAAAATTGTGAGTATAAGCTATTGATTAACTTAACTCATAAAACAAGAGTCGCCGCCGCACTTTTATTTTTATCCTAATGAAAGGAAAAAGGGCGAACAAAACCTAAAGAAGCTCTAAAACAAGAACAAATAAAAACAGAGACAAGGTTAAAGAGGTTGGGTACGCAGAGGGAAGATGTTAGTACCTAAAACGTCTATGGTACTCCATAGGACCCCTTTAAAACATCTAAGCTTTTTGGTTTGAAAATGATTTGCTTGTAAAATATTGGAGAGGTGAGAAAAGAAGTATTTTTTTAATGTTTTTGTGTTTGAGAATACTTCATGAGTCTCGTGCCTACGTACCCACAAAGTGCAATGGAGGATCAAAACCTCGTAGTTCGTGGTAACAATAACAAAGATGATTTGTTTGGTTCATTTTAAATGAAAAGACAATTTGTCATTTTAAGGAGAAAACTACAACTAGTCACCCACAAGTATGAGAAAATAACATTTGCATAATCTTAAGATGGAGGATTTTTGCTTGGATTAAAATCAACAAGTCTATCACTCAACGTCTAAGTGGAAAATGTCAACATCTTTAATACTATGGGGATAGGAGAATCACATCTCAACTATGAAAATGACTAATGTCTAAACTTTATGAAAAATTTAAAAGAAAAGTGCATAAAGGCACAAAAAGGATTTGAATGGGTTTATGTATTTTTATGTTTTTGAAAATAGTCAAAGCATGCTTAAGATTGATTAGTATTTATTAAAGAAAAAAAGTTTGAAAAAAATGACTTGACAAGATTCAAGGTTTATTATGAAAACGGTTCTAGTTTAAAAGAAGAAGATTTTGAAAAAGGGAGAAGATTTTGAAAATTTAAGAAGGGGAGGAGATGAAGTGGCTATCCTATTGCATAAAATAAAAGCTAAGGACAAAGAAAGATCTAACCAAGAAATAATCAAGCTTCATGACATAAATCAATCAAGAATTCCCTCCTTTGAATTTAAGCCTCAATAAAGTAATCAAACATCATATGAGATCATAATAACCAAGCTAAGTCATCAAGAATAACTCAAACCAAAGGTACCAGATGAAGATTAGGATTCAAGATGCCAAATTCCAAGCAAGGGTCAAGATTCCTACTTCTAAGTTAATAACTCCACATCTAAAGCATAAGATCGAGTAACGCTTCTGCCCTCCATCTTTCACTCATATTCTCTTCTATTGTGATGTATGGTGAGAACCTAGTTTCACTAAGGAACCACCTTGAATTCTACCGTCTATGATATCTCCAAATGAATGCCTATAACCCATATTTATAAGGATTAGAAGAGAGGAAGACTCACTAAGCTCATCACCAAGGTTCGCTTAGCTCGTCTACTTTCTTTTAGGTTAAGCAATTCCAGCTACCCTAGGACTAGCCTTGCTGCCTATCTTCACTAAGAGAACCGTCCAAGCTCGCTTAGCTACCAAACACTTCTCTCACCTTGAAGTAACTTAATTAACCCCGAAGTCTTTGAACCGCCTTTACTTGCTAAGTGCATATGTGTTTCTTGGCTTAGTGAGGTTGCACATTTGCTCGTTAAGCGCGCTTGTAATATTGGCTTAACGGGCCTTAATTTGTTGGGAAATGATTTGGCTTGGTCTCTTGTGTTGTTTTAGTTATTTCTTGATCCTTTTTTCCTGATTTTCATAAATGCATAGTTGAAAAGTCCAAACATGTGTTTTATCATTTTCACTGATAAATTAATGGTTTTATCATTTTTCACTTATCAACTCTCCTTAACTTATCACTTCAAAAAATTATTCAGAGTTCAATTACACTGAGAAATTTGATATGTGAAGACAAATAACAATGACAACTAAAATAATAGGCCTTCGAAAAAAAACTCTCTATGGAATAAGATGTCAATTTAATTTGGTAGAAGAAGATAAAGTAAAGACAATGAACACAATAACTTATTTACTCAATTCGCTCAAGCGATCTACTATGGGGGAGAGAGCAACTCTTTAATTCATTGTATACTTTCAAGAGTTGTTAGAAAAGATTAGAGATGAGTTACAAGAAAATAGTCACTCAAGTTTTCAAGAACAACCCATATTTCTACTCAAGAGTTTCTGAATCTCTCCAACTCTCTCTCTCTCTCTCTATATATATGAATCACATAAGCTCAACGTGTTTAGAAATGTTCTGAACCCCCTTAGATATCTCAAAGAGATTCTCAAATTCCACGAACACATTTTTAGGAATTTACATTTACCTTTATAAGATTACCACTAGTATTCTTAAACTCTTATGTCTTAATCTCTAAAGTTCTAAAGGTTGTTATGACAATTATGCAAGAAATACAAATTTATAACTGATAAAATTCAACGAATTCATAACAACCCAAAACATAACTCATAAACGAACTGATCTACGAACTAAAACAATGAAGCCCAATACACGTGAACTGAAAAAATCGGACCCAAGCTTTAAAGAATCAAATCGTTTGCCAAACCACAACGCATAGTCGTGTTGTCGCCATCGACTCTGCCGCTAGCCTTCGCCATGTTTGTTCCAAAACGGATCACACTCTGCGCCATGCCATCTTTGTCAACTTCTAGACTAATGTTTTATTTCTATTCGAAATATATATATATATATATTTTCTATGCATCACTTAAAATTTTAGATATACTTTACAATTGTATTTGAGTGAATTTAAACTCATTCATTTAAAATTATAATATAAAATAAATAAACGAACAATATGATTTTATCTTAGACGACTTTTGATTTTTTTTTCTCTTAGAACATTCAAATTCATGCCATTCAATTTAATTTGGTGTATAAATAGGACTCACACAATATATTATATTATTTCATATTTTCTAATTATTTAAACAGTCAAACTAAAATTTTCAAATACTTATACCACTCACTTAAAACTCTAAAATAGATCCCATTAATTTTACAATATCCTCTCTGTCACTATATATATTAATTAAATATCCTCTCTGACACTGTTACGACCGAACTTAATTAATATATACTTTATTTATTTTTATATTATATATCTGACCATTAATTCATACAACACATATTATCATTTTTACAATGTAATAATTGTATTGTGTACTTTAAAAAATACAAGATATGAAATTTTGAATATTATTTATTTTATAATTTAAAGTATAAATAATAATCAAAGTTAATGTCAAAATGATATTGAAAATATTATTATATAATAATTAATTTTTTTAATAATAAAAAAAATAGTTCTTTAACTATTCTAAAAATTTAATATTTTTTATAAAAAATTAAAAATAAATATTTGTGGTTTTTATAAAAAATAATATTTATATAGAATTATTCTAATAAATATTAAACTGACTAAATTAATCAATTTAACCGTCAAACTAACTAAATTAAATTTGACAAAAATAAAAATTTTATCAATTAAAATTGAATCATAAAATTAAAACCTAATTTACCTTAAATTAAAGTTTTTAGACCTAAATTGATCGACGGATTGCCCAACCCTATTTTTTGTGGCTTTAATTCATCCGTGCATTGATTGTGAAATTAAACCCACCTGACGCTAACTGTCCTACGCGTATAACCATTTATTAATATTCAAGTCCATCAACCTCATGTAATGCGAGCTACTGTCCTCGACATGGACCCACATTATTAATATTTTCCTTTTTAATTAAATTATTTTCCATTTCTAAAGTTTATACACTATAATAAAAACTTATCAATATTTCTAAGGCAGAGATATATTTTATTTATTTTTATAATATAAAAATAAATAAAATATATATTAATTAAGTTCGATCGTTTCAATTTTTAATAGATGTACAATAACCATTTAAATTTGACCAAAGCAATTTTATATTATTCATTTACACAAAAACGAATCGATCAGTTTTAATTGGACAGGTCAAATTTCTCAACCCTACAAGTATCCGAAGAAATAATTAGCAATATATATTTCATGGTCTCTGGTCTCTGCACCTAATTTATATTGATTTTTTTTTTTTAATCTTAGTCTTGCATTTAAAATCTAACCTTGTTTTGTTCTTTTCTAGGATGGTGGTCTCCCACTAGCAGGCAAATAAATAGTGGTATGAAGTAAGCATGCAAATAAATAGTGCATCAAATGAGAAAAACTAAGCTGCATTTAATTAATCGTATAATAATAATAATAATAATAATAATAATAATAATAATAATAATAATAATAATAATAATAATAATAATAATAATAATAATAATAATAATAATAATAATAATAATAATAATAATAATAATAATAATAATAATAATAATAATAATAATAATAATAATAATAATAATAATAATAATAATAATAATAATAATAATAATAATAATAATAATAATAATAATAATAATAATAATAATAATAATAATAATAATAATAATAATAATAATAATAATAATAATAATAATAATAATAATAATAATAATAATAATAATAATAATAATAATAATAATAATAATAATAATAATAATAATAATAATAATAATAATAATAATAATAATAATAATAATAATAATAATAATAATAATAATAATAATAATAATAATAATAATAATAATAATAATAATAATAATAATAATAATAATAATAATAATAATAATAATAATAATAATAATAATAATAATAATAATAATAATAATAATAATAATAATAATAATAATAATAATAATAATAATAATAATAATAATAATAATAATAATAATAATAATAATAATAATAATAATAATAATAATAATAATAATAATAATAATAATAATAATAATAATAATAATAATAATAATAATAATAATAATAATAATAATAATAATAATAATAATAATAATAATAATAATAATAATAATAATAATAATAATAATAATAATAATAATAATAATAATAATAATAATAATAATAATAATAATAATAATAATAATAATAATAATAATAATAATAATAATAATAATAATAATAATAATAATAATAATAATAATAATAATAATAATAATAATAATAATAATAATAATAATAATAATAATAATAATAATAATAATAATAATAATAATAATAATAATAATAATAATAATAATAATAATAATAATAATAATAATAATAATAATAATAATAATAATAATAATAATAATAATAATAATAATAATAATAATAATAATAATAATAATAATAATAATAATAATAATAATAATAATAATAATAATAATAATAATAATAATAATAATAATAATAATAATAATAATAATAATAATAATAATAATAATAATAATAATAATAATAATAATAATAATAATAATAATAATAATAATAATAATAATAATAATAATAATAATAATAATAATAATAATAATAATAATAATAATAATAATAATAATAATAATAATAATAATAATAATAATAATAATAATAATAATAATAATAATAATAATAATAATAATAATAATAATAATAATAATAATAATAATAATAATAATAATAATAATAATAATAATAATAATAATAATAATAATAATAATAATAATAATAATAATAATAATAATAATAATAATAATAATAATAATAATAATAATAATAATAATAATAATAATAATAATAATAATAATAATAATAATAATAATAATAATAATAATAATAATAATAATAATAATAATAATAATAATAATAATAATAATAATAATAATAATAATAATAATAATAATAATAATAATAATAATAATAATAATAATAATAATAATAATAATAATAATAATAATAATAATAATAATAATAATAATAATAATAATAATAATAATAATAATAATAATAATAATAATAATAATAATAATAATAATAATAATAATAATAATAATAATAATAATAATAATAATAATAATAATAATAATAATAATAATAATAATAATAATAATAATAATAATAATAATAATAATAATAATAATAATAATAATAATAATAATAATAATAATAATAATAATAATAATAATAATAATAATAATAATAATAATAATAATAATAATAATAATAATAATAATAATAATAATAATAATAATAATAATAATAATAATAATAATAATAATAATAATAATAATAATAATAATAATAATAATAATAATAATAATAATAATAATAATAATAATAATAATAATAATAATAATAATAATAATAATAATAATAATAATAATAATAATAATAATAATAATAATAATAATAATAATAATAATAATAATAATAATAATAATAATAATAATAATAATAATAATAATAATAATAATAATAATAATAATAATAATAATAATAATAATAATAATAATAATAATAATAATAATAATAATAATAATAATAATAATAATAATAATAATAATAATAATAATAATAATAATAATAATAATAATAATAATAATAATAATAATAATAATAATAATAATAATAATAATAATAATAATAATAATAATAATATGAAACATTTGGATTAATTGTCACCTAATTTTTCTAACATCACAACACAATTTCTTTTATTTTGAAAATACATTCACATCAGACAAAATTGTGGTAGTGCTTAGAACATTGACATTAATTGCGTATAATTTAAAACTTTTGGTATACATAATAATACCTACACAAAATATCAAAGTCTTTGGTTTCATTTATTTCAGCTGTGTATAACTGTATATATAACTCACTTTGTTGCAATAAGTCTATATAATTGTCATTCCGTTCACATATGCCGAGCTTTGGATAAAGCAATAAAGTCCAAAAGATTAAAAATTTAGGATTGAACAAAATCGATTTTTAACTTATTTTTCTTCTAGCCACTAGAAGGAAATAGTGAAAAATTTTATTGGTTATATTTCTACTATTTTTTAAGGGGTAGGTGATCCCAAGACTTCTAAGGAAGTAGTAGTTTCATAAGACTCCTTCTAGAAAGATGCTATCAAAGACGAAATGAATACAATAATGTCAAATTATGTAACACCCAATTTTCCCACGCATAAATAGACAAAAATCAGAGGATTCATCAAAACAAAAATAGAATGTCACACATCTCAAATCCAAACATATATACTCTGTAACACTTTAACAGATAGTAACAATAATCAACACCTTCTCTTAGCGTGTTTTTCCGTGCTCACCTTCACTTAGGGTATTATTGCAGTGGAATTTTTCATCAACAAAGCATGCAATCAATAAATCATTTAATTTCACAGACTTTATAACATAAATGAAATCATAATGCAATCTCTTCAAACGCAAAAACATCAAACAATGAGAGTATACTTTAAGTCTCTTCTTAACACAACAAAAGATAAATCACAAATGTTTTTCCCAGTATTACATATCAGAGCACGTAAACTAAACACGACAAGAAAAAGAAGAAACAACCTCATGTCATCCTCCACTCTAAGGAGCTACTCAGTTACCTACTTATCTGTACCTCGAATAGGAGGACAGACAATAACAACAACAACAAAGGGGTGAGAAATCACAAACAATAGTAACAGGCATATACTGCAAGGTAGGATAATAATACAACATTCTCTATGAAAGTTTCATTCATAGTATATCTCATCACAACCTCACACCCAAACTCATCAATCACCCACAACTCAACAATTATGCATATAACTCATTATGCAATGCATCTCGACTATGCAACTCTATGCATATGCATGTGGTAACAACTCAATATTCGATTATTTCTAGAAACCGGGTCCCAATCTCTGCGAACCCATAAGCCCCCTATCTGAGCTCCAATCCCCCTCGTTTAAGCTTGAGACAAGCCACTAGTCCCCTCTCTGAACTAGTAGACACACCTCTTTGACACAACTTTTAATCTCTTTCATCCTCTTCTTAAACCTTTGGTCTCTTTCTCTTTTATCTGGTTCATATGTACCGACAAAATAGGTTATTCCTAGGTTTCTCTCATTATAATATATAGTTAAGGAAAAATAAATATTAATTATATTTTTCTCCCCTACTAACAAAATAATTGCTCCTTCCTCCCATTAAGTTTTTCTCGATTCTAACTTTCACCCCAAAAGCTTTATTTTCCTTTTAATTAGTTAAATCTATTAAATTATTATTATTACTACAATAATTTTTAGTAATTCTAGTTTCTACTCACCACCTATAAATATCTCTATACCCTTAACTCAAGGGTACACACCCCCTCCCATATTTAATTAATAACTTTTAATTAAATAAATACGTAAAACATAATAATTCAAACAATTCTATAATTCAAGAATTGCGATGTTACAACTCTTCCCCACTTAAAGAATTTTCGCCCTAAAAAATTACCTTAAGCAAATAAATTCAGATGTGGCTCTCTCATATGGCTCTCCAGCTCCCAAGTCACGTTTCCACCAGCTGGTGTTCCCCAAGCTACCTTCACCAAGGCAATCTCTTTACCATACAACTGCTTCACTTTCCAATCCTCTATCTGCATGGGTGATGCGTCAACAGTCAGGTTATCTATCACATGTACATCATCCACTTGGACTACATGGGATGGATCTGAAATGTATCTCCTCAACTGAGACACATGAATAACATCATGATGATTAGCAAGCAACAGTGGTAAAGCAATCTGATAGGCCACCTCTCTTATCCTATGCAAAATATGGTATGGACCAATGAAATGGGGAGTGAGCTTTCGAGACTTCAAAGCTCGACCAACACCAATTACTGGAGTAACTATAAGAAACACATGATCTCCCTCTTGAAACTAAAGTGTTTTCCCCCTCTTGTCATGGTAACTCTTCTGGCGACTCTACAAAGCTCTCATCTTCTCTTGAATCATTTTTATCTTCTCTGTCATCTGTTGGATAATCTAAGATTCAATTACAACACTCTCTCCTGATTCATACCAATACAAAGGTGTCCTACACCTTCTACCATACAACACCTCAAACGGTGTCATTCCAATACTTGAATGGAAATTGTTGTTCCATGTAAACTCTATCAACGTTTAAAATCCATCCCAAGCACCTCCTTTCTCGAGCACGCAAGCTCTCAACAAGTCTTCTAAAGATTGGACAGTCCTCTCCATCTGACCATCTGTCTGTGGGTGATATGCGGAACTCAATCGCAACTTCATACCCAACGCTTTCTGCAAGCTCTCCCAAAATCTTGAAATAAACCTCTGATCACTATTAGATACGATACTGAAAGAAATACCATGCATACTGACAATCCTCTCAATATGCATCTCTGCTAGTTTCTCCAATGGATAATTAAGTCTCATCCGAAGGAAATGATCTGATTTAGTCAACCTATCAACGATGACCCAAATCATATCACAACTTTTTGTTGTCTTCGGAAAACCATACAATAATCCATCGAAATGCTGTCACATTTCCCCTCTGGAATAGACAACAGATGCATTAAACCTAATGGCTTCTGATGCTCTACCTTTAACTTCTGACAAGTCAAATACGCATACACAAAACTAGCGACTTTTTTTTTCATTCCCAGCCACCCAAAGATCTTAAGGTGAGAAAAATACACAAGAAGGGGGTTGAATTGTGTATGTCAAATTGTTTTTACTTCTGAACCAGAGTTCAGAATTTAAACTAAAGTTCAGAAACTGATTAACAAGTTACAGTGGATAAAATAACATAAGTAAATAAATAGGTAAAGAACACACAAAAGTTATCCTAGTTTCTCTCCAATTGAGAGTAGTCCAACCCCCTTACGACACAATAGATTTTCCACTATAATCAAATTTGATTACAACTGCTTATACCCTCAAGTATAATACTTTCTCCTGCTTAGACCTACATCCTAAGTCTTCCTTGTTCAATCAACATCTGACCGAGACTTTTTTGCTTAGATCCTCAGATCCTAAGACTTCTTGCTTAAACCCCTCAGATTCAAGACTTCCTTGATTATACCCTCTAGTACAAGACTTACTTAGACCTCCAGTCCAAGACTTCCTTGCTTAGATTCCTCGATTCTAAGGCTTCAATGCTCAAGCACACAACAAAAGACTTTATCTAAAATGACTGTTTAGAGAAGGAATAACTTACAACAACACTTGATTAACAATCAGAGGTGTTCAAATATAATACAACACCCTTTAACACAAAGATTCTTAAGCTATACAAGAATAATAACTCTTAAAGGATTAGCTTCTCTTGAGCTGATACAAATGGTGTGAACTGCGTGTATATTTTATTTCACTACAAGAAATTTGGCAAATTGTGACGATTCATTTTCGTAGATTACGACGGTTCTAACCGTCGTAATTTTCAATTTATGACTGTCACAGTCACGAGGGCAATTTGTGACGGTTATGAAAACCGTAATGCAAACCGTCGTAATATTTACGACGGGTATCTAACTTACGTAAACTTCATATGTTAATTACGACGGTTAGAGCCGTCGTAATTTTCAGTGTAGTACAGGATTATGTTACTGATTGCGACGGTTCTAACAGTCGTTATTTTCCTATTATTTTTTTGTTTTTATTGTCGATTACGACGGTTATAACCGTCGTCAATCTCATATTGATTTTTGTTTTTATTGTTGATTACGACGGTTTCCAACTGTCATAACTGTATATAATATTATTTTATTTATATTTTTTTAATTTTAATTATTATCTATTAAAATATTTTTCAATATTATTTACTTTCTTTAAATTATTTCCACATAAATATTTTTATTTATCGTATTTTTTTTTAATACTTCATTACTTTTTTATATGATTTTCTATATTACATTTTAAATGGTAAAATTAAATCCAATCATAAACATGTAGAAATGGATCCGTTGAAGCAACCTAACGACTATATTCAAATCAAATCTTTTAGTATATCTTCTTTTCCAATAAAGCAAGTGTTGGAACTCCTAGCCAAGGAATTATCCACTGAACAAGGCCTTTGTCCAGAGAAATTTTCTATGAAACAAGTACAACACAATCTTTTGAAGATAATGTCAACTACTCTCGAGTCTCGTGATTTCTGAGCTTTTAGCTTTTACCTTTTAGCTTTTAGCTTTTCAGCTCATTATAACTGATGACTGGTAGCTTATAGCTGATGACTTATAGCTGATAAGCTAATTTGAATGTTAGGTAAATTAGCAGTTACACTAACTGATTAATACAAAATTACATAAAAGGACATTCTTAATTAAAAAAGTGGTCATATTTATTAAATTAATTTTTATTCAATAAAAATAATGTATTAACAATCAAATGCAAAACATTTTAAATATAAATATAAAATTAAACATAACACAAAAATATATTAAACACTTATATATAAATTTTATAATGAAATTTAAATATCTAAAATAATAATATTGTAATTTGATCTTATATTTCAATAAAGTGCATACTTCCTTCTTTTTTGTCTCTCAAAATCCATGATATGTCTACTAATAAACAAATATATTTAATAATTCATTATCATATTTATAAAAATAATACATTAATAATAAAAAATCAAGTAATAAATAATTAAAATAATAATTTAAACGTAATAAAAAACAATTCAATGTAATAAATCAAAATATTCCATTAATAACAAAATGGAAGATGAATTGCATTGTATATTTGTTCGGTAAAAATAATGACTAACCTATTTTATTCTCTCAACTAAAACACAATTATTTGAATTTAAATCATAATAATATAAAGGGTAAAAACGAGTTTTTGATTAAATAGTGAGGATACAAATGAAAGAAAAAGTCATAAAATAAAAGCTACAAACTCAAAAACTACTTTAAATAGCTTTAAAAAAAAAAAGTTAAAAGTTAACAAAAAAATTACAAATTAAAAACTAAAAGACAGTTATTAAACAAAATTTTTTCATTAATATGAATTGAAAAGTTAAAAACTATAAGATAAAAACTATTTTTTTATGTTTTATCAAACAGACTCAGAGTCTTGAACTAGATCTATAAGTGGTAACATATACTTTTGAAATTTAATCTCACCATATTATTTATTAAGCTAAGAGTTTGACAAATAAACAATACGAACTGATGTTTAAAATTGGCATAAGTGATCATTGATATCCATGTAATTATATTAGTTGTGATCTAACCCCAACATATCTCAACATATCTCTATAATTATTTTAATTTTATTTTACTTTTTTATTTTAGTTTAAGAAAAAAACTTTAAAACAGCTATGAAACTTTAATTATTTGAAATGGTAAATTTTACTTATAAGTTTTATTGTAGTGAATACGATAATTTTACTTAATAAATAATGATTTTTATTGACACATATACTATATGTATTTCTTCAAAGGATATCAGTTCAAAAATTAGCCACACATTTATAAGTGGTTTATCAAGTGTCACATAAATGTATAAAAAAGGGGTGAACATGAAAGATTCCAATCTTTAAAGTTTAGGATAACTAACTAGATGCTCTCTTCTCACAATTTTAGACTGCAATTCAAATTACTAAAAATAGTATTTATTACAGCCACACATATTAATGTGAAGTTGACACTACTTCTCCATTTCTTACACAGCCAAACTACAATAAATAAGAACTTTATTAGAGTCATAAAGTTCACATATAAAACATGAAGCATGAGAGAGATGGCAGAAGAGAAAGGCAGGAGATGATCTGTTTTGGATTACACAACATGCCCATTCAAAGGAGTAGCATCAGGCTTCTCAACATGCATTACTGTCTTGGAAGACTCTCCCATGCTAGATAACATTGATCCAACAATAGGTTTCATCTTCTCTCTACCTTTGATGATAAAAAGAAACAAAACACGATACAAAACAATCATCCCAAACAAAATTGCAAGATCAACCCATTTTGAATAACTCATGTCAATTTGCCAAAATTTTGTCAAAACCTCTTCACCAGTAATGTAACGATTCACGCCTTGAACATTTGGTTTTTCGAACCTTAGTCCTTCGTACTCATTCTTGAACAATCCCTCATTTATATAAGTATGAAATGCAACATAGTGGAATGGATATCTCCAAAATATGTTGGGAATATCATGTGGCAATTTGAAGAACCCTCCAACCAACATCATGACTCCTTGAATTCCAGCGCCAGATACGATTCCCATTAGAAAGTTCGGAACAATGCTTGAAACTATCATCATGAGGCTCTCAACTAACATTAGGCTTGAAAATAAAACACTTGCAAAGAAGAAAAAGTGTTCATATCCTTTTTGAAGACCACATAGGTAGTAGGTTATGAGTGCTGGAATGATTGAAATCACTAAAATGAATGGAACCGATGAAAATGTGTTCCCAATCACATATGCTACCACGCCATAATGCCCGTTTTGTCTCTCTCTTTGAAATACTTTCATGTCTTCTACAAAGGAAGGAAATCCACCAATACTCATGAATGTTAAGAATCCAGAGATGAATGCAAGAAGTGAACCGCGATCCTGAAATTATAATTTAGATATAAATCAATATATTTTATAAAAATTATACAGACAAGCGAGTAACAATTTGTGTCGTTTAAGGTTTAAAACAAAATTAAGGTCTTAGGTTGTAGCTAGTTATGAGCTCTTAATCTCTTACCTTGATTGAGGCGTAACTCGTACCAAAATCATAGAACACAGACCCTAAACTTAAAGCCAATGCAATATATATGCCTAATCGTAACCAATAATAGCCTAGATCGCGAAACATGTTCAATGATGAGCGCTTGGTAAGAGCTAAGCATTGATTAAAGAACCCTGCATGCCCTTTGTTCTTGTCCATTGATCTCATTTTCTGAAAAATACACATAAATTTAATCAATTAATTTTAGTTTCAGTGTTGAACTAATTAACCCTAGGTAACTACGATCTAGTAAGCCACAAAGAGTACCTTTTCGGATAGCAGTGCAACTTCATTGTGAACATCTTTGTTCATTTCAGATGACTTATATGAACTTACAAGGATACTAATTGCTTCTTCAGTGGAAATTTCTGTCTCAGTATCCTAAAAAAACATCAACTTGTATTTCAAATATATTTTCTTACTATTTTTTTGAAGTAACAAAATCATGAAAAAACACAAATGTGTTATTGATGCTTGATGAACAAGTTACCTGATCAAAATCCTTGTTTATAGTTTTAAGTAAATGATCGGACGGATTTTGGAGAGGAGGACAAGGAAATCCATTCAAACCGAAAAACTACAACGAAACAAAACCAAATTCAATCATTATTTAAACTAAAATAAAAATTTCTCATAATAAAGAAAATCATATATGCACAGCCAGTATAAAATTTTACACTGATAATTAATCACAACTTGCTAGCACAACAAGAGGTATTGAGCGATGTTAGTGTAAGACATTGACGGTACATATCCATTAATCGTGTATAAAGAAACGAGCTAGATACTAACCTCACACGCAGCAGAAGCAGGTCCAAAATAAACAGTTCTACCAGAAGAGAGAAGACAAAGGTTATCAAAAAGTTGAAAAACTTCAGAACTAGGTTGATGGATGGAAGTGATAATAGTCCTTTGAATTCCATCTTTATGATCCAAAGTAGCAATTCTTTTCATGACATAGTAAGAAGCAGCACTATCAAGTCCACTAGTTGGTTCATCAAGAAAAAGAAGTCTAGGACGTGTTAGAATCTCAATGCAAATGCTAACTCTTCTTTTTTGACCCCCACTTATGCCTTTAACACCCCACCCTCCAATTCTTGTGTTGATTGCATCTTGAAGACCCATTTCTTTGATTGTAAAATCAGCTCTTTGTTTCTTTTCTTCCTTAGACATTGTGTTAGGTAACTGAAGTTGAGCTGAATAGTACACTGCTTCTTTGACAGTTAAGGTTGTTAATAATATATCATCTTGTGTCACATAAGCCTACATAGATTAATGAAAGAGTTAATAATTAAGTATAAATATATTCCAGTTTTATTTGGAAGAGTTTAATATTAATTAACTTTGTACCGAAGTTCCATATGATAATTCTTGTTTGTGACCATTGAGTAGAATCTCCCCAGTTTGTCTTGTGTTTGTGGCTAATCTCCCTGAAAAATTGGATTTACATAAATAATAAAAGTATGTAAGAAAAATATTGATTGTTATTTAATACTAGCAATTATATAATTTACATTTTCTAAAACTTTCTTTCAATATAAAAGAATAAATTTTTATTTAAAAACTAATAATATTGCAAATTTATAAAAATAGTAAAAATTACAATTGGTTTTAACAATATCACCTATAAAGAACCACTTCCAAAATGTTATTTTAATATTCCAAACCACATCAAGAACATTCCAACTTTTTTGTATTTTTTATCGAGAGTTGGTTTCTCTTGTTTATGTGACAGTTGTATTTTTTATAGTAAGAATAATTGGTTTTCAATATTTTTTTTGTCGAGAGTTAGTTTTTTTCGTTTCTTTTTATAATCAGGTTTGAGAACCCTTAGTTCTCGTTTATTGAATCTACTTGCTAACGAAAAAAATATTGCAAATTTATTGTAGTGTTAATTAACAAAAGTTCTTGATCGTATTTTTTTGTTTTCTTAAATTTAATCTTTAAAATTGATTTTGAGGGACTAACAATTACTCAATAATTACGTGATCCATTTAATAATTTTGTTAATACTGGATTCCAAATTATGTAACATCAACATTTCAAAACTAAATTGATCATTCTCCATAAATTTGTCTCATTTTAGATATATCAGGAAACACATATATGGTCCCCTACATGAAACACATGTATAAACATGTTAAATGTGACCAAGAATGTAGTGTTTTCTCATTTGAAAATGGTGCCAACTTTATTACCTAAAAAAAAAATTCGTAGGCCATAATTATTTTTATAATTTGATTCATATTTTATAACCAAAATAGCAATTAGTAAATATTACTTAAGTTATCTCACTCACCTTTTAATTTTAATTCTATATACATTATATTGTTTAGTTTTTCTATTTTTAAAATTTTTTTTAGTGTGAAATAAAAAATAAGAATATATATTAAAAATAATAAATTGCTATTAATGAGCAGTTGAAGCAGTGGAATAGTAGGTTGTCAATATTAACTGCATTGATTGTTGACGTTGATATTTCTATTTGTGGTTTTATTTTTTAAAAATATTTATTTATTTATTTATTATTAATATCAATGTTTTAAAAACCAGACCGAACCGGCCGGTTCAACCGGTTAGACCAGGACCCGGAGATAAATCCGATTGGGTCAATTTTTCAAAACCGCTAGTGGGTGAAAACCATGGTTAAACCGGAAAAACCGGATTGAACCGTCCAAAACCATTCGAATCAAAGAACCGGAGCCGCTTTTGTAAAACCGCCCGGTTCAAAAAAATCATTAAATTGACCATTTTTTTAATTTTTTTTAAATTTTAATATGGTAATATCAAAACTTAACATACATTCCCCAATCACAAAAACGAATTTCGTGTGTTTTTTACAACCATACAAACTTTTAAGTTTTGTCACTCCATTATAGCACACTCCATCATCATTATGCTGTCTCTTTCAAACATAGTCACGATGTCCAACTGTATTAATTGTCGTTCAAGTCAATATTGTTCGTTGTTGTCTATTAAGACTTGTTTGTCGTAGTTCAACTCAAATTCGATTTTTTGTTGTTTAATGGAGTATATTGTATTATTTATATTTTGATATTCTATCTTATTTAATTTAGGTATTCTTAATTATTTGAACTTTATTTTAGTTATTATATTCTATTATTTTAATCTTGTTTTGAATTAATTTAATTTATTTTGTTGTAATTCTTAAGTTTAGTCAAAATATTCTTAAATGATGATTGAAATGAAGTGTAGATTTATGTTAATGTTATATATTATTGATAGTGAAATGATATTCCTACACCACTCCCTACACCTACACCGTATTTCACTGTTCACCAATACGGTGAACAGTGAAATATTATAATATTATTATCATTATTATTATTTTTTTTTTTTAAATTTTTTTTTTAAAATTTAATTTTAATATCTGAATGGTTATTAACCAACTTCATAACTGCATTAACCAACTTTTTACACTGCATTAACCAAGTTTGGTGACTGCTAAAAATTATTTTTAATACCTGGACGTTGCATTAACCAAGTTTATTACTGCATTAACCAAGTTTTTACATCGTATTAACCAATTTTGCTTCATTACTTTAAAGTTACTGTTCATGAATAGTAACGGAACAGTTTTGGTCGTACATAAATAGGACCGTCCGTACATGAATAGTATATCCATACTTATTCACTGTTCATGTACGGACGGGGAATAGTGTCGTCCGTACCGTACGGCCATACGGTGTAGGTGTAAGGTGCACTGTAAGAATAGCATTGCTGATTATTGATATTGTTGTATTAAATTTATAATGGATTTTTAAAATATTTATTTTATTAAGTTGAGAACATATAATAATGTGTGACATATATATGAAATTTAGTTTCATATTATAAGTTTATTTAATAAACGGTTCGACCGTAGGTTTAAACGGTTTAACCAATTGAACCTTAAACCGTAAGTTTTACCGGTTCGATCTCCAGTCCGGTTTGTAAAACATTGATTAATATGATATATTGTGTTAATATATTATTCAGTGATATTAATTTTTTAATATTATTTACTAATTTAATTTAATTTAATTATCTTATTTGTTTTAATAATAATCGATTATCAAATATTAATTTTTAATATATTATATATTACTCCTATGTATTATATCCAAATAATCAATAATATTGAATTGAATTTTTTTAATTAATCATTCAAAATTTAATAGAGTTGCGAATAAATTTACTTATAGATTAGCTGAATTTTTATCTCAAAATTGATTTTAAATCGCCAATATTTTTATTGAATTACACCAAGAAGAATAAGATGAACGATATACCTGCTAAAGTATCAAGTAGTGTGGACTTGCCACAGCCAGAAGGACCCATAATGGCTAATAGTTCACCTGATTTAGCATAACCAGTTAATCCTTGAAGGATTGATCTTCTTTCATTCTTTCCTTTTGCGATTGTATTCACCCATATATCCTTCCATGTTAAGCATATACCATGGTCACTTTCTGGTGTGGTTGTGGTGGCCTCAATGTCTAGAACTGATGATTCTGAAGAGGTTTTGATTTCAAAACCTTCACATGGATGAAGGAAAGCCATGAGAATACGTGGTTGTAGTAAAGAGGAGAGAGATATTGATGGATGTGTATTTGTCTGAAAACTCATTACAATTATATAGACTTTTTTTAATGTTTTTTAAGCACATGTGTTTTTCATTTTTTGTGTTTTTAAGTCACGTGTTTCTATCGATTTGAGAAATATATGTTTTACAGATTTTTTTAAAATAAATTTTAATGGCTCTGGCTAGTAAGGTTATATTCTTGTACGTTTTAACTACATTTGCTATTTATCGAGGAGTCTTCTAAAATTAATTTGGGTCATATTTATACGAATTTCACTATCAACCCCAACTCAAATTTACGATGGCAAACAACAACGATTACATCTCACATATCACGCTTATTAAATCTGTCCTTAGCAGTTTGTCTATTTTCCTGTTAGAACATAAAAATCAGAACGAAGGTTTAACAATGGTGGAAGATAGAAATTGGGGAAGAAGATGAAATTGAGAGAGAGAGAGAGAAATTTTAGGGTAAATGTAACAGTCTTGAATGAATATCAATTTTGGCATTAATTTGGAATTGGAATATACAAAGAGTATTTATACATTGAGAGAATAACAAAATAAAATCTAAAAATACAACTAAAGTGGCATTGCTGTTAAATTCTATTATTTGTTGAAAAACTACAGCAATAACAGAATTCTAACAGCATTAACACACCACCTCACTTTAGTTGCTCCAAGTCCATCATGCTCAAGCAATTCTTCAACCTCTTGAACACATCAATTGTCACACCCTTTGTCAACAAATCCGCGACTTGGTCTTCGCTTCGGCAATAGTTCAATCTAAGCTTCCCATCACCGACCAATTCTCTCAAATAATGAAACCGCATTTCAATATGCTTGCTCCTTCCGTGTGCAATCGGATTTTTCGCAAAATTAATTGCGGAAACATTGTCTACAAACAGTGTGGTGGCAACATCATCACCACATCCCAATTCCTTCAATAGATTCACAAGCCACATAGCTTGACACGCACCCAACGACGCCGCAATGTACTCGGCCTCACAAGAAGAGAGTGCTACAACCGGTTCCTTTTTTGAACACAACGAGATTGGTGTACTACCGAACATAAAGATGTACCCCGCCGTCGATTTTCGGTCATCTTTATCTCCGCGCCAATTAGAATCGGTGCAGCCAAGTAAATTGCACTTACGCCCCGTGTCCGATGCGGGAAAGGGGATTTCGCAGCCAATAGTAACTTTCACATATCTAAGGATCCTCTTGACCGCCGCCAAGTGAGACACCTTAGGTCTCTCCATGAATCTACTCACAATACCGACACTAAAAGCCAAATCCGGTCGAGTATTGCACAAATACCGTAACGATCCAATCAAACTCCGGTAAAGCGTTGGATCGACATCATCCTCCTCATCACTTTTGGACAGCTGCACTCTAGCCTCACAAGGTGTAATAGAAGCATTGCAATGCTCCATATCACACTTTTTCAAAATATCTAGAGAATACCTCATTTGGTGCATAAGCAACCCCACTTTAGACTTGTGAAACTCTATGCCAAGGAAGTAATTCATGACACCAAGGTCCGTCATTTCAAACTCACTCATAAGCTCACCTTTGAACCTTGAAATACTCTTGTCATGGCTGCCCGTAATCAAGAGATCGTCAACGTACAAGAAAAGTATAATAACACCATCATTTGTATCCGATCTCACATAAACTCCATGTTCGGATACACATCGTTTGAAACCAATGTCAATAAGAAAGTCGTCAATATGTTTGTTCCAAGCTCTTGGAGCTTGTTTCAAACCATACAACGCCTTGTGTAGCTTGTAATACTTCATCTCTTAATTTTTTATCACGAAACCGGGTGGCTGCCCCACATAGACTTCCTCATCAAGAGGACCATTCAAAAACAGAGATTTTATATCCATTTGGTAAACCATCCAATTGTTGCTATGCGCAATACCAGCAACCAAACGAATAGTCTCTAATCTAGCCACCGGTGCGAATACTTCCTCAAAGTCTATACCTTCTCGTTGCAAGAACCCCTTCGCCACTAATCGAGCTTTGTGCTTGATTACTTCACCTTTGGGATTTGCTTTAATCTTATAGACCCATCGAACACCTATCGGTTTCTTTCCAAGTGGTAAATCGACCAACTCCAAAGTATCATTTTTCTCAATAGATTCCAGCTCCTCTTTCATTGTACATATCCACTTAGGATCGCTTAAGGCTTCTTCCTCATTTACCGGTTCGGATTCGGCCATAAGCATGAAATGAACAAAGTCACCATCATTATTCACTTCGTTATCTTGGAACCTCTCGTAATCTCGGAGTCTATGAGGCAAGGCTCTTTGCCTCACTGGTCTACCATTATTAACAAAATCATTTTGCACTACTGTAGGTACTGATACAGCGGCGTCGGAAGCTTCTGGATCAGAGATTTCAAAAAACTGCTGCTGCTGTTTTTCTGTGGGTAACCGGTTACTATCAGTAGGGTAACTGGTTACTGCAGCATTTTCTGCACTTTTGACTTCATTAAAAGTCACATCCCGGGTTATGACGATCTTCCGATTTTTTTCATCGAACAGCTTGTATCCTCCAGTAGAGTGATATCCTACAAATATCATCTTCTCACCCTTCTCATCCAACTTCTTCCTAAGTTGGTTCGGCATATAACGATATGCAATCGATCCAAAAACGCGCAAATGATTCAAATTTGGCTTGAAGCCACTCCAAGCCTCTTCTGGTGTGAGTTTCTCCAGCTTCTTAGTGGGACACCTATTCAACAAGTAGGTGGCTGTAGACACGGCCTCACCCCACAATTCCTTAGGCAAATTTTTCCCACAAAGCATACTACGCACCATGTTCATTATTGTACGATTTTTCCTCTCGGTAGCCCCGTTTTGTTAAGGCGTATACGGAGGCACCACCTCACGTACAATTTCCTCAAGATCACAAAACTTCCCAAACTCACTAGAGGTATATTCACCTCCACCATCCGTTTTGAGAATTTTGAGCTTTCGGCCGCTTTGACGTTCCACCATGGATTTGAAATTCTTGAAAACTTCAAATACCTGATATTTTCTCTTGATAAGATATGTCCAAATCTTCCTACTAAAATCGTCAATGAACGTGACAAAATATCGATTGCCACCATAAGTCTCTACTTGCATCGGTCCGTAAACGTCGGAACATACCACCTCAAGTAAGTCTTTGGTTCTTCGACCTGCACCTTTGCTAAACACATTCTTGTGTTGTTTAGCCTTCACACATTCTTCACACAATTCAGTTGGGATACTAATATGTGGCAGCCCCGTTACCATTTCACTTTGTTGCAACATTTTTAGATCCCTAAAATTAAGGTGACCAAGACGGTAATGCCATAACCACTCATCTCTACTTGCCGCGGTAGCTAGACAACGCTGCTCCATAACCTTTAGCTCAACCTTAAAGGTTCTGTTGGAAGCCATCGGCGCTTTTAGAATCAACACACCATTTGAATCCAAAACGAGTAACATCTTGTCCTCCAAGCGAATTTTGTAACCTCTTTCAAGTAATTGGCCAATGCTTAAAAGGTTGCACTTAATTCCCGGTATATACAAGACATCTTTGATCCTTGAATGTCCGTCATTCCTTCTTCCGATCAAAACATCTCCTACCCCTTCGGCGCTTAAAGTGGTGTCGTCGGCGAATTTGACTTTACTTTTTTGCCACTTGATTGATTTGCACAAACCAATCTCTTCGCTCCGTCATATGTGTTGAACAACCGGAATCCAAGTACCACTCTTCTCTCCCTTGGACGTCATCACGAATGGTAACCAATGCATTTCGATACGACCACATTTTCTCGCTATTTTCCGGAACGGTACAGCTGCTGTCCCGCAAACTGTCACTACCGTAGCTGCTGCCCGGAACATTTATAATGCCATAACTCTCCTCCATGATCATTACTAGAAGGGTGTTCTCATCATCTACCTCTTCCCTAGCAACCTTGGCTTCATTACTGTGATTTTCATTCGATTTACTACGACATGAAGTTGCAAAATGTCCAAGCTTTCTACACTTGTAGCATTGCACCTTACTCATATCACGCTTCTTAAAACCATTGCTATGACCACTATCCTTGGAGCTACTTTCACCCTTTTCACTCGTCGAATGCTTTGAATTTTACGAATCGTTTGAACCAAAATTCTGAAAATTTGACTTACCTCTAGCCGCAAATTTTCCTTTCGACCTCTTATTCTTTTCATTGAAACGCGCTTGCAAAGCAATCTCTGCTTTGATTTTTTCGGCGCCTTTCTCATCCATCCTTTGTTCATGCGCCTCTAACGAACTTTGCAATTCATCCTTGCCCAAAGTTGTTAGATCCTTCGACTCTTCAATAGCCATAACTATGTTGTCGAAATGCGACGTTAACGAACGTAACACTTTCGATACAACATTCTGCTCAAGAATCGTTTCCCCACATGATTTGATTTGATTAACTAACCGGGTAATGCGCGTAATGTAATCGTTGATCGTTTCTTTGTCTTCCATTTGAGTTAATTCGAATTGTCGCTTGTAAGTTTGTAACCTTACAACCTTCGCTTTGACGGCACCGGCATATGCTTTCTCCAAGATTTCCCATGCTTGCTTCGCCGATTCACAATCGCCGACCTTCTCGAAATTGTCGTTATCGACACACGAATGAATCAAGAATAGGGCTTTGTAATCCTTCTTCTTCTCTTCTTTGTGTGTAGCTCTTTGAACATCGGTAGCCTCTGCCCCTAATGGTGTAACTCCATTGATGACGATCTCAAGCACCTATTGATAACCAAACAGGACCTTCATTTGTTTCGCCCATTTATCATAGTTCTTCGAATCAAGAATTGGGAGATTGGTGGGAATTCGATCATTGGAAACGGTTGCCATTGTTGCAGCGGATTGGGATCAAGAACCAGAGCTCTTGATGCCAAATGTTAGAACATAAAAATCAGAACGAAGGTTTAACAATGGTGGAAGATAGAAATTGGGGAAGAAGACGAAATTGAGAGAGAGAGAGAGAGAGAGAGAGAGAGAGAGAGAGAGAGAGAATTTTAGGGTAAAATGTAACAGTATTAGATGAATATCAATTTTGGCATTAATTTGGAATTGGAATATACAAAGAGTATTTATACATTGAGAGAATAACAAAATAAAATCTAAAAATACAACTAAAGTGGCACTGCTGTTAAATTCTATTATTTGTTGAAAAACTGCAGCAGTAACAGAATTCTAACAGCATCAACATTTCCATCTCTCATTTTTCAAAGCTCCGGTCTATATTTGGAAGGAGATGATGAGAATTCAAGGTATAATTCTCTGGGGTAGTTCGATTCATAAACGCAGAATTCATTGGATGAAGTGGAATGGGCTTTGTTTGCCCCTCATCAAAGGTGGATTAAATTTGAAGAGATTGGATGTGTTCAACGAGGCTCTCCTTCAGAAATGGAGGTGGAGAATTATTATCGGTTCTGATGACTTGTGGTTTCAAATTCTTAATGCTAGATATGGTGATATTAGGTTGTTGATGTGGGGCGGCAAGTCAGAAGTGAGTTCTGGGTTGTCTTGCTTTCCCTGGTTCTTAGATCTTCTATCTATTAGTAAAAACATTCAGGATGATTTTCTGGTGAATAACTGTATTGTGAATTTGGGTAATGATTTTGGACCGGACTTCTGGAATTCTAACTGGACCAGTAGTGGACTGCTTTGGCGTCTGTTCCCGGAAGAGTTCGCGACTTCGAGGCTCCATAACGTTTCGGTTGCGGCGATGGGAGGGTGGATGGAGGGATAATGGAGATGGGGGGATCTGGGCATTCAGGCCCAAAATTTTGGAAATTTTCAACAGGTTTCTCGAGAGACAGTTGGCAATTCTCAGGATGTTGTTGTCTCTGGTTTGTCCACGTTGGGTACTATTGATGTCGAAGATTCTGCTCCTAGTGCGCTAGCTGCTACCATTGGAGTTGATTTGGGTAGTGGTTCTGTTACTGCTATGGCTTCTGAACCTCTTTGTATTCTGGACCCTGGTTTGGAGGACTTTGGTCCTGTTGTTCCTTTTTCTACAGGTCCTGTTGTTCCTTTTTCTGCAGGTACGGTGACTGGAAATTCTGCAGTGGATATCGATATCAGGAACTTCTTGCTTCGGTTTCATCCGAAGGGTGATATGAAGGACTCGGTGTCGTGGCTGCTGGAGGATGATGGAGTTTTTTCGGTCAGGTCTTTCTATGCTTTAGCTTCTTCTCTTTCCACGCCGTTGGGTCCTTTAATCGTTGTGATTCGGCTTTGGAGTTAGTGTGGAAAGCGCCGGTCCCTATTAAAATCAAAGCTTTCGGATGGCGGTGTTTCATGAACAAATTACCAATGAAGGTATCTCTGTTTAATAGAGGTATAATTAGTGATTTTAACGATACGGTTTATTCTTTCTGCTCTTTGGTTCCTGAAACCTTAGAGCATGTGTTGTTAAAGTGTTCGATTGCTAAATTGGTGTGGAAGGAAATCTCAAGTTGGATTGGTGGTTCTATTGAGGTGGATTTTGATTTTAAGAGCAGTTTTATGCAATGGTTCACTTTCTGCAAATCCAGATTCTTCTTGAAAGGAAAAGAAAGTAGTATTTATTTGGCGGTTTGTAGGAGTATTTGGTTGGTTAGGAACGACATTATTTTCAGCAATGAGTCTTGGAACATTTTGGATATTGTTTGGAAGGTTAAACTATCTTTATGGAGATGGTCCTTTGTGGGAGAAATTACTCACCCCAACTGCAGTTTATACGAGTTCGACAAGGACCCCTTGTTTTATTTGTCTTAAGTGTATTTGGTTTGTAATCTATTTTTCGTTTAGACGAGCTTTTTGTCTCGGTCGCTGTTTTTGTATTCAGGTGGAGTACCCTTTGTACTCATTTCTATATATCACTTGCTTACAAAATAAAAAAACATCTCACATATTAAAATGTTGAGATAAAATTCTTGGACACGGTCTGTTTATTTTTTTTGTTTTAAAAAAATATACAATATATTTCGTCGGTTATTTTAAAAGCCAATGGGTAAATTTATTCAGTATACATGCTTCAAAACCAATCAGTTTCAGATTATGTTTTTTTATCTCATTAAAAGTGACGCATTCTTGAATATCTCACTTGAATATATATATATATATATATATATATATATATAACTTTAGTTTGTAGCATTCAGTTTCACTTGTCTAAACAACACAAACTGAACCCTAACGAAGAGCCTTTAACAAAACAATCCTAAACAACGAGAGATATAAACACATATCATCTTCAATACGAAGATGTTATGTGTTTAGGACTCTCGTTTCTTCTTCAGAGATCCAAATCATTTTCCTTTACTTCTTCTTCAGAGATCTGGTACGTCAAACATCATTACTCATACTGTTGTTGTTATCATCGTTGTCTTGTTGAGATATGAAACCCTAGAGGTTTTCTATTGTTGTTTTTGCTATTTAAACAAATTTATGTTATATGTTTATTGATGTTGTTGTTCTTGTTGTTGAGACTCTAAACCCTTGAGGTTTAATCGTGTTGTTGTTGTTATTACTAATTAAATATATTTATGTTATATGTTTGTTGATGTTGTTTTTGTTGATGTTATTGTTTTTATTGTTGAGACCCTAAACCCAAGAGGTTGTTTATTGATGTTGTTGTTCTTGTTGATGTGGTTGTTGATGTTCTTGATTGTTTTTTGTGTTGTTGTTTAATGTAAGTTTTTGTTTTTTAGTTGAGTTTATTAAATCTATATCTTGTAGTTTAGTTGTTGTTATTGTGTTTGAGATTGATATTGATATTGAGATTATATTTTTTGTAATTCTTTGTGCAGTTTTCATCTTGTTTCGTCGAGTTGAGTTTATTATATCTAATGTCATTGTTTGTTTCACTAACCCATCTTTGAAAATATAACCTATTAAATTGATTTTGGAAATAATGATACAAAAATTATGTTGTATTAGAAACATATCTTACACTACTTCTGGGGGGCTAAGTCCACAACCCAAGAAAAGAATTTCACTACTAGTAGCTTGGTACAATTATATTTACAAGCAACAACAAACCCTATATTGTTTAATGTCTCTTCATAACACTACCCAATAACTTTCTATTTAGAGTCTTCCCCTAAATATGAGAACCTACTCACTTTGTTCTCAATCACACAACACGTGATTTTATATTAAAACTCAATAATCAATGTTGAATACTACCACTCAACTCTAGACAAACCTTCTATACCAAGTTACTGAAACATACAGGTGTACATACATCAAATAACAGTGACTCAAAAATAAATCCTAGCACTTTAAATCTTCAATGCATTGCTTGGCTTCCAATATAGCTTTTGAGCTCCTTATATAGCATAATAATTTTGTACTTTTCTCCTTGGATAATATCTTTGATTTCGTCCAGAATTAATGCAGAATCTGTTAGATTTTTTATTTGTTCTTTGAATATCTCCAAAAATATATGATTTATTTCAATTTAAATCAGAATTAATCTTCATCCAACTGTCAAACAAATCACTTAAACATATTGCTAAATAAAATCAATAAAATAGAATTGATTTTCTTCCAAAAGATTCATCCAAAACACAATATTATGGTGCATGTTGAGAAAAACTCAGATGTCGTACCAACATGCTAGAGCATCGCACACAACATATGTCCTTTTTACAGCTTAAACAAGCTAGACCAATCTTGAATACTTGGAAATTTTCCACGTTGTTGTTTTTCTAAATGCAGGCAACCCAAAGAGCCAATTCACTAGGACCTACAATCTCTCAAATACTTCTAGTTTTTGTTAAACTTTCTTCCATATTTGTTCATTTTTTAAAGTATCAAATTTTATGCTTTCAAGAATGAATTAGTAGAAAAGTAAGTGTTGAATAAAAAACTTGAAACATTGAAGAGATTTTAACCATGAAATAACGTGAGATGTGTGATGAGTTACATGATGCTTCAAAATCACTAATTAATGTAAGTTGTTCTTCAAATATAACACAATTGTTCATATAATTATTTTCCTAACCAATTTTGAGAAGTTATATGTTAAGTATAGGGTTTAGTGAAATAAGCAATCCATATTAAATTTAATATACTCAAAATTGTTTTACTTGTCGATTTTATTAGAAAATGGAGGTGAAAATGTGGTATACCCGTCGGTGAAATGTCAAAATCGATGGGACTTGTGTTTTCTGCATTTCAGAATTCCAAAAAGGTCTTCATGGAAAAAGCTAAATCCCGTTGCGACGACATGGAACCAGTTCATCATAGTGATTCTTCCGGATTCCAAGCTCAGATAGCAAAGTAGAGGAAATTGGCCACTAAAAGGAAAGTCACTAAAGTCGTCTCGTATCAACCTTTTTTTCCTTTTCATCATCCTGATAGTGCAAGGTATCCCTTAACTAAGATGAATAAGGCAGGCCCTAGAAAATATCCAATTAATGTGGATATCGCCACATCCATAAATTAATGTGGATGTCGCCTCATCGAATGGTGGTGTCGTATCTCAAAAAATGAGAATGACCTCGCGAGGCGCAATCGCACACCCGCGGGATGGACTTAACAGAGTCGCCATCGATCTTTATTTATTCCGTAGAGGGAAAGGGAAAATATTGAATAAAACCCTAAAAGAAAGGATAAGATGTGGTCATCGCAACCAATGTCCGAGTTCGGGAGTCGGTAACGCAAGGGGAAGGTATTAGTACCCCTCACGACCGTTGTACTCAACGGGAACCATTTAGTTAGGGTTGAAATGGATGTTAGCTTAAGGTTTTTTTTTCTAGTCTTCTAGTTATTGAGGGGGAAAAGAGAGAAAAGTTCTCAGGTGTAGCATCAGGCTTCTAAGATTACACAACATGCCCATTCAAAGGAGTAGCATCAGGCTTCTCAACATGCATTATTGTCTTGGAAGACTCTCCCATGCTAGATAACATTGATCCAACAATAGGTTGCATCTTCTCTCTACCTTTGATGATAAAAAGAAACAAAACACTATACAAAACAATCATCCCAAACAAAATTGCAAGATCAACCCAGTTTGAATAACTCATGTCAATTTGCCAAATTTTTGTCAAAACCACTTCACCAGTAATGTAACACTTCACGCCTTGAACATTTGGTTTTTGGAACGTTAGTCATTCGTACTCATTCTTGAACAATCCCTCATTTACGTAAGTATGAAATACAACATAGTGGAATGGATATCTCCAAAACATGTTGGGAATATCATGTGGAAATTTGAAGAACCCTCCAACCAACATCATGACTCCTTGATTTCCAGCGCCAGTTACGATTCCCATTAGAAAGTTCGGAACAATGCTTGAAACTATCATCATGAGACTCTCAACTAACATTAGGCTTGAAAATAAAACACATGCAAAGAAGAAAAAGTGTTCATATCCTTTTTGAAGACCACATAGGTAATAATTTATAACTGCTGGAATTATTGAAATCACGAAAATGAATGGAACCGATGAAAATGTGTTCCCAATTACATAAGCTACTACGCCATAATGCCCGTTTTGTCTCTCTCGTTGAAATACTTTCATGTCTTCTACAAAGGAAGGAAATCTGATAGAGAGTATTATTAGTTATATTTTAATATTTTAGTTTATTATTAAATTAAGATTTTATAGTAGTTGGTATTTTAATTGTTATTAAATTGGGTTTCCTCTAAGTAATTGGGCATTTAAGTAATGACCCATTAGTATCATTATATATGTATTATCTTTTGACACATTTGGGAATCAATCAAGAAAAATGTTATCTTTAATTTTTACTTTTCTTTAGATAGTTTTTAATTCTCTCTCTTTTATCATTGAAACCCTAGACTCAAATCTTTGATAGGAAAACTTCCTATCAATTGGTGCTTTCATCATGTACTCAAATCCTCCTATGGATTATCCTTATCATACACCTTCATATCATCCATGGAGTATTCCTCCTACCTACCCTACAAACCCCTCTTTTCCAACTCCTACAACACCTTCATTTCCATCATTTCCATGGGAACTCTTTTCCCCTTATTACACAAACCCATATGTTACAAGTCCATCACCTTGTTTGTATACATCACCTCCACCTAACCCATATTCATCATATTCATCATCTCATTATTCATACTACTACAACAATTGTCACATACCACAACAACTAACCAACACTAATAGAAGAGATTTTGAGAAGCATTTGCGAGTGTTTCACCTTTGTTTTAAGAAAACTTCTCAAACAAAACTTCAAAAGCTTTGTCATTCAAAAAAACATAAACAAAATTTTCTACAAGTTATTCTGGAAACAAATCAAGAACATCCATCAGAAAAAGAATTAGGGCACAACCTGTTACTACTATATGAGGAGAAAAGGGAACCTACCGAAGAAATGTTGAAGTTCACAGAATCAATTGATTTCCTTGATGATAAGGTTGACAATATCCCTAATATTGTTCAGGAAGAAGCAGATGAACAAGATCAAGAGGAAGTAATAGAAGAAGAAGACGAAAACCAACAACAAGACGCATCAGTGTTCACCATCACTGAGTTTTCGCCGAATAACTTCACGTTGTCGTGCGTTATTAAGGCGTGTACGGGGCTCTCTGATGTTAAACTTGGAGAAGCGATTCATGCGTTTGCGTTGAAGATGAAGCTTTTCTCCGAACGTGTTTGTTCGGAACGCGTTTGCTACTATGTATGGGAAGTTTGGGTTTGTGGAGAGTGCAGTTAAGGTGTTTGAAAGAATGCCAGAGAGAAACTTGGTTTTGTGGAACTCGATTATGTGTGCGTATTCTGAGAATGGTGTTGTTGGAGAGAGCTGTGATTTGTTTAAGAGGCTTATGATTGGTGATGAATGTTTGGTGCCCGAGGCATATGCACACGGTTCAAGTGAGAAACAACCATTTATACCGAATTTGGCACTGTTCTTCACCTTATTTTTCAAGGTTCACATCCGAATTTTGGAATCCACTCAAGAGAATATCTCTGCTTTACTATTGGGTCTTGAATATCTTGTCAACATCTCATATGTGGATGATACTGAGGTTTTCAAGGTCTATCTGGACTATTGGAATATCTTGGTGTCAGAACGTTTTCAGGCAAACCGCAGCTTGGAGAATTGTGCTGCAGCGGCCACAAATATGATGGGATCTCAGGTGTCAGTAACGCCTCATGGTATAGTGGATGGCCAGACTCTTCAGCGCCGAAAACTTTATGCTGGTCCTATGTCTAAGTTAAGAAGGCTTATGATCTGTCGTATGGCTAAACCAGAAGAGGTTCTCATAGTTGAAGATGAAAATGGGAATATAATCCGTGAAACCTTGAATGACAATGATGTTTTCGTTCAATACAAGATTATGAGGAAAACTCTTATTGATTTGGCACATCTAGATCATCAGAATACTGAAAAGCAGATGCTTGGAAAATTAAATAAGCAATTTGCAGCTAAAGAGATCTCTTCAATGGTTCTGATGAAAGATGTGTGAGATTGCTGAAGCTTACCTTGGCTCTGCAATTAAGAACGTTGTCATTACTGTCCCGAATTACTTTAATGATTCACAAAGAACTGCTACAAAGGATGCTGGAAGGATTACTGGTCTTGAAGTTCTTAGAATTACCAATGAACCAACTGCTGCATCATTGGCTTATGGTTTTGAAAGGAAAAACAGTGAAACTATTTTGGTATTTGACCTCGGAGGTGGTACTTTTGATGTCTCAGTGCTTGAGGTTGGTGACAGAGTGTTTGAGATGTTGTCTACTTCTGGTGATATACACTTGGGTGGTGATGATTTTGATAAGAGAGTTGTTGATTGGCTGGCCGGTGACTTCGAGAGAGATGAAGGTATATACCTTTTGAAAGACAAACAAGCTCTTCAGCGTCTTACTGAGTCAACTGAGAAACCAAAAATGGAGCTTTCATCATTGACTCAAACAAACATCAGTTTGCCATTCATACCTTCCACATCAGATGGCCCCAAACATATTGAGATCACTCTTACAAGGGCTAAATTTAAAGAATTGTGTTCAGATCTTTTTGACAGACTTAGAACACCAGTGAAGAATTCATTGAGGGATGCAAAGCTCTCAATTAAAGATATTGATGAGGTGATTATTGTTGGTGGTTCAACGCGTATTCCTGTTGTTCAGGAGCTTGTAAAGAAGCTGATTGGTAAGGACCCAAATGTCACTGTTAATCCAGTTGAAGTGGTTGCCCTTGGTACTGCTATTCAGGCTGGTGTCTTGGCTGGACATGTCAGTGACATTATGTTGTTGGATGTTTCTCCACTATCATTGGGTTTGGAAACTCTTGGTGGTGTGATGACCAAGATTATTCCAAGAAACACTACCCTTCCCACCTCAAAATCAGAGGTTTTCTCTATTGCTACTGATGGGCAGACAAGTGTAGAAATCAAGGTCCTTCAGGGTGAGAGAGAATTTGTAAAGGACGATAAATCTCTTGGTAGCTTCTGCTTGGACGGTATCCCTCCTGCTCCTCGCGGGGTTCCTCAAATTGAGGTGCAATTTGACATTGATTCTCTAATTGTTGTTGCATTATAACTTAACATCTGTGAAAGTGGGTGCACCATTGGGTTAGGACTTGTTGGTCTAACTAAGCGACTACTAGGGATGGTTGAATTCCTTGATGACAATCACTTCACAAAGAAGGAGTCAGCATGGGTTACAACTGATGTGGCTGCTCGTGGCCTTGACATTATAGGTGTTCAAACAGTTATCGCTTCTGAAGCATTTTTTGGTATACTTCGGATGGCTCTGTTGCCTGATTCTGATTCGAGGCACGAGGATGTTTTTGACCGGTTTAGCTCTTGTTACCCTTTGTGTGGTGATGTTGTTTTTGCAAAACCGTTTTGTGTTGAGTATAAATGGGAGAAAAGAGGTTGGGGTGATTTGTTATTGTTAGCACACCCTCTTCATCTTCAGCTTTTATCTGAGAATGATTATAATAACGTTACTGTTTTGAATGATTTTAAGTATAAAAACATTGATGGTGATCTTGTTGGTGTTATTGGTGATTCATGGATTTTGAAAACTGATCCTGTTTCTGTAACTTGGCATTCTACCAAGGGTGTTAAAGAAGAATCTCATGATGAAATTGTTTCGGTTCTTTTGAGAGATGTTGAAGCTTTGAATGCATCTGCAATAGCGACGAACTCGTCTTACTTTTACAATCCTTTGTATGGAGGTTTTCCTGAAGTGATAGAAGAGTATTTGGAGCTGGAACATGGGATTATGAAATGCACTGCTTTCAACCGTCGCGGTACCCTTCTTGCTGCTGGCTGCAATGATGGAAGTTGTGTTATCTGGGATTTTCTAACCAGGGGCGTTGCTAAAGAGCTTCGAGATAATGAATGTTTTTCTCCCATTACTAGAAATTGTTGGTCAAAGTGTGGTAATCGAATTCTTGTATCTGCTGTCGACAAGTCGTTATCACTTTGGGATGTTTTAAGTGGTAAGAGGATAAGAAAAAGAATTTTGCAGCAAACCCCTTTACAAGCTCGTCTTCATCCAGCAGGGTCCTCCAAACCATCTCTCTGCTTGGCATGTCCTCTCTCATGTTCTCCATTCCTGCGGCTACTAGTGGTTATGCAACTCCAAATAGCCAACCTCCACAATCATATTGATTTTAGAACCTTGAGGACAAGGTTCAAGTGAACCCCGCGGCAATGATAGAGAGTATTATTAGTTATATTTTAATATTTTAGTTATTATTAAATTAAGGTTTTATAGTAGTTGGTATTTTAATTGTTATTAAATTGGGTTTCCTCTAAGTAATTGAGTATTTTAGTAATGGCCCATTAGTATCATTATATATGTATTGTCTTTTGACACATTTGAGAATCAATCAAGAAAAATGTTATCTTTAATTTTTACTTTTCTTTAGATAGTTTTTAATTCCCTCTCTTTTATCATTGAAACCCTAGTCTCAAATCTTTGATAGGAAAACTTCCTATCAAAATCCACCAATGCTCATGAAAGTTAAGAATCCAGAGATGTATGCAAGAAGTGAACCACGATCCTGAAATTATAATTTAGATATAAATCCATATATTTTATAAAAATTATATATAAATTGCAGACAAACAGACAACAATTTGTGTCGTTTAAGGTTTAAAACAAAATTAAGGTTTTAGGTTGTAACTAGTTATGAGCTCTTAGTCTCTTACCTTGATTGAGGCATAACTTGTACCAAAATCATAGAACACAGTTCCTAAACTTAAAGCCAATGCAATATATATCCCTAATCGTAACCAATAATAGCTTAGATCACGAAACATGTTCAATGATGAGCGTTTGGTGAGAGCGAAGCATTGATTAAAGAACCCTGCATGCCCTTTGTTCTTGGCCATTGATCTCATTTGCTGAAAAATACACATAAATTCAATCAATTAATTTTAGTTTTAATGTTGAACTAATTAACCCTAGGTAACTACGATCTAGTAAGCCACAAAGTGTACCTTTTTGGATAGAAGTGCAACTTCATTGTGAACATCTTTGTTCATTTCAGATGATTTATATGAACTTACAAGGATACTAATTGCTTCTTCAGTAGAAAATTCTGTCTCAATATCCTAAAACGTTGCAAATTGTATTTCAAATATATTTTCTTACTATTTTTTTGAAGTATCAAAAGAAACAAAATCATGAAAAAACACAAATGTGTTATTGATGCTTGATAAACAAGTTACCTGATCAAAATCCTTGTTTATAGTTTTAAGTAAATGATCGGACGGATTTTGGAGAGGAGGACAAGGGAATCCATTCATACCGAAAAATACAACAAAACAAAATCGTCAATATCTCAAAACTGATTTAAACCGCCAATATTTTGATTGAATTACACTGTGAAGAATAAGATGAACAGTATACCTGCTAAAGTATCAAGTAGTGTGGACTTGCCACAGCCAGAAGGACCCATAATGGCTAATAGTGTTGAGGATAGAAATTAGCACGTAGTACTAATTGTTAGTGGGTTTAGTGGGTGGTTTCTTTTGCTGTTAATAAAAGACCTATTCAATTGGTCTGTCAGTTTATTCAAAGTTAGTTTCCACATTTGTAGGACTAGTTGCTACGTGGTGTTGTTTTTCTCTTTTGAATTCCTGTACCTGATGTAAGGCTATATAATAGCAATTACTTCCCAATAATAATAGTCCATCTTATTTGCTTCAAACCTTATTCTATATATGTATTATGTTTCTTAACATATGGTATCTAGAGCCTAGCATTTTTTATACAGAGTGTGTTAGTGAGCCATATTTGCAAGTATGACTTCAAAAAATTCTTTTGTACAACCAGCAGTTCCTAAGTTTGATGGGTACTATGATCATTGGGCAATGCTCATGGAAAAATTTCTAGGATCTAAAGAGTATTGGGGATTAATAGATGAAGGCATCCCTAAGACTGCAGTCGGAACAGTATTGACAGATGCACAAAAGAAGCAGCAAAATGAGTTGCAACTCAAAGATTTGAAGGCCAAGAACTATCTTTTTCAAGCATTGGATCGTTCTATCTTGGAGATAATTCTCAAGAAGGATACCGCAAAGGGTATTTGGGACTCTATGAGAATAAAGTATCAAGGGACGAATCGAGTCAATCAAGCTCAATTACAGACCCTACGCAAGGAATATGAAATTCTGCATATGAAGGAAGGAGAAACAATAACGACCCTCTTTGCTCGAATTCTTACAATCGTCAATAAGATGAAAGCCTGCGGTGAAAACAAAGATGACAGTGATGTTGTGAGTAAGATTTTGAGGTCGTTGACTCCAAAGTTCAACTATGTTGTATGTTCTATTGAGGAGTCAAACAACACAAATACACTGACCATTGATGAACTTCAAAGCAAGTTGCTTCTACATGAACAATGTATGTGTCCTTATATTGAAGAAGAGCATGCTCTGGCTGTTACTTTTGGAGGTCGAGGACGTGGTCTTGGAGCTCGAGGTAGAGGTCGTGGTAGACAAAGTCGTGATCGATCGACCGTCGAATGCTACAAATGACACAAGCTAGGACATTTCCAGTGGGAATGTTCATCCAAGGAGCAAGAGGCTCATTATGCTGAAAGTCAAGAAGAATTGCTACTCATGGCACAGGTTGATAATACGACACGCTCTTATAAAAATCAATGGTTCCTTGATTCAGGATGCAAAAATCACATGTGTGGTATGAAATCATCTTTCTCTAATCTTGATGAAAATTATCATGACTCAGTTAAATTGGGGAACAATACTTCTATGGTTGTACTGGGCATGGGCAATATAAGGTTGCAAGTAAATGGTAGGGTGCATATCATCACTAGAGTTTTCTTTGTGCCTGAATTGAAGAACAACTTACTAAGCATTGGACAACTGCAAGCCAAAAACCTAACTATCATGTTTCAAGGTGGAAAATGCAAAGTATTTCATCCTGAAAAAGGTCTCCTCGTGGAAACAGATATGGCTGCCAATCGAATGTTCATTCTAAATGTTGTGGCTCAACCTAAGTCGTCCACATGCTTTAACACTGTTGTTGAGGATGAATGGTATCTTTGGCATTTTCGGTACGGACATTTAGGTTTCAAGGGACTCCAAACTCTTGTTCAGAAAAAGATGGTGATTGCACTGCCTCACTTGAAGTATTCAACAAAGACATGCAGAGAATGTTTGGTTGGGAAGCAACATAGAGGGTCTTTCCCTTCACATAGTACGTGGAGAGCAAATTATATTCTACAATTGATTCACGCTGACATTTGTGGGCCAATTAAACCAGAGTCCAACAGTGGAAAAAGGTATTTTCTCACTTTAACCAATGATTTCAGCCGCAAAACATGGGTTTATTTTTTGACTACAAAATCAGAAGCTCTAGGTGTTTTCAAAAGTTTCCAGATTCATGTTGAGAAACAAACTAGTCATGCTGTCAAAGGCCTACGCACAGATCGAGGAGGTGATTTTACTTCTCGCGAATTCATGCAACATTGTCCAGAGCATGGTATCCAACACCAATTGATAGCTGCATATTCTCCATAACAGAAGGGCTTTCCGAAAGAAAGAATCGAACTATAATGAATCTTGCTCGAAGCATGTTGTCCAACAAACAAATTCCTCGCACTTTTTGGCCGGAAGCTGTAAATTGGACTGTGCACATCTTAAATCGCAGTCCTACTATTCCTGTAAGAAATAAAACCCGAGAAGAAGCTTGGAGTGACATCAAACCTTCAATGGAGTATTTTTGGGTTTTTGGTTGCATTGGCAATGTTCATGTTCCTGATGCTAAGCGAACCAAACTCGATAACAAGAGTTTTCCTTGTGTTTTACTTGGCGTCAGTGATATATCCAAAGCATACAGACTATATGATCTAGTTTCCAAACAAATTATCATTAGCAAGGATGTCATCTTTGAAGAAGATAAGGCTTATAATTGGCACACCAATTCCGAATCATCCACGGCGTATGAGTTGGAGTGGGAAGAAGAAAATGATGTTGGCAGCAACAGTTCAGATGGTGGCAGTAACAGTTCTGAAATTCCTGAGCCTGAAAATGCTGATCAATTCGCTGACCGTGATGAGCTTGAGCATCATACATCAGCTTCAATTGATACATTAACACGTTACCCAGTGCGAGACAACCCCTAATCTTCTTGGATGAATGATTATGTTACTGGTGAAGACCTTTCCAACGAAGAAATTATTGATTCCTTCTCTAAGTTAGCCTTGTTTACATGTGATGGTGATCCTACTTCTTTTGAGGAGGTTGTTAAAAGTGACAAATGGCAGCAAGCAATGGATACTGTTAGATGTCAAACATGTTATATATTTGTATGTAATACTTGGCATTTTTCATTTCTTTCCATGTGTAATTTGTTGATTTAAGTGGTGAATTGTGTTGTTGTGCATACATTGGAATACACTTGTGGTGCTTGTAATTTGTGTGCTAGTGTGTAGGAATAGGCATGAAAGGATCAAGTTTGTGAGACACAATGAGTTGATGCAAGTTGCCATGGTATTTGAAGCTGCAATAGGGTATTCGCAGTGCGAAGGATCTGGCGAAGGTGCATGCGAAGGTTCGCACTGCGAACGTCAGCGAAGGTGCCATCGAATGGTGGCAGAGAGTTTCACTTGGAAAATAACCTAAAGTTCGCACTGCAAACTCCTAGCGAAGGCTCGCTGGTTGTCTCGTAGTGCGAAGGTTCTAGCGAATGGTGGCAGAGAGTAATGGATTTTGAAAGTTCTGGCTCGCTGGTTGGTTCGCTGTGCGAATGGATGGTTCGCAGTGCGAACCCACGATATCAGCCTGAGGCGGTTTAAGTCTCAGAGGCACTTAAGGTGCCATTTTCTCTCATTCGCAGTGCGAATGATTCACTCGCAGTGCGAACGCTGCAGAATTCTGGTGTGTATAAATAGATTTTCACTTTGCTTGTAAAGGATCTTTTGATCATTTTCACCCAAAATCATAGTTTTCTGCATTTTGATCATCTAAGAGTGGAATTTCACTTTGAGAAGCTGAAGTCACATCCATTCTTGATTATTCGACGTGGATGTTCATTCATTTCCTCTTGAAACTTGTCATCATAGCTATCATGAGAATGTGTAGCTAAACACTCAATGTCGAGGTTAGATGTAGTTGATCCTGATTATATGTATTGCTTTTGATCTTTTGTGTATGAACAAAGTCTTTGATCAATATAGATGAAGTTATTTTCTCTTAATGCTTTATGTGTGATTTGTATTGCTCTAGACATAGATTCTACAAATCATGACCTAATAAATTCATCTCTTAAAAACCAAACTCTAGACATAGATTTGGGATTTGCTATTCGCTTTGTCTTGATCTTAATGATTATTGTTTAGATTGTTAGCGTGAGACATCATCCGACGGTCTAAACAACGATACTCATGACTTTGCTTTAGACATAAACTTAGTCGGGAGGATACGCGGTTGTATTGGTCGGATATATAGCGAAACCTAACCTTGACATGCTTTCCAAAAAACTTTACAAACTCTTTGTCATAAATCAATATTTGCTACTAATTGATGTTAAACAAAATTGAGAACCATTTGAAACTCTTGAACTTAAAACAGTGTAACTATTGAACGGCAAGCATCTAATATCGGCAATCCCTGTGGAGACGATAAAAACACCCCCTATTACTCTTTCAACAAAATGGCGCCGTTGCCGGGGATTGTTCAGTGATATTGCAAGCATTGCGATAGTTGTGTTGTTTTAAGCTTGTTAACCTTTTTCTTGAACTTGTTAATTTGTTTTGTTTAGTGTGCAGACTTTGTTTAATGCGAGGGAAACTACCGGCGGACCAACTTCTGTTCGATCCTGAGATTGAGAGAACCGCTCGTAGAATCAACAATAGAACAAGACGGAGGAGGCAGCTAGAAAGACAAAAGCGAGAACAAGAGGAAAGTACTTCTACACCACCACCATTTCCACAGAAACTTCCAGTTATGGAGGAAGATCCACCACCACCACCACCACCTGCTTCTAGACCTTGCACTAATAGTCCGAGACACAACGCACAGTTTGCTCGCCATGCACAGAACGATCGTCATTCTGAAATGAAGACCGGTATTCTCCAACTGCTATATCAAAGTCCATTTAAGGGTATGGATCATGAAAATCCTTTTACCCATCTGACGAAATTCTATGAAATTACGGGAGCAACTGGTGTGCCTGAAGCTGAAGAGGAATCTCTATTTAAGAGACTATTCCCGCATTCCCTCATTGGGAAGGCCAAGGAATGGTATCTTGATCAGTCAACGGCCATAATGACGAACTGGAATGCACTGGAAGAGAAATTTTTGGAGAGATTTTTCCCACACACTCGGTTTATGAAGGCAAAGACTGCCATCACGGTGTTCACACAAGGAGCCAATGAATCTCTCAATGAAGCTTGGGAGAGATTCAAATCAATGTTGAGAAAGTGCAAGGGCCATGGTTTTGATGAATTGTCGCAAATTCATATATTTCGAAATGGACTTCAACTTGTACATAAAACCTTGTTGGATGCCACCGCTGGTGGATCCTTGCTAAGCAAAACTGCAGCAGAAGCCACATCTATTATTGATAAGATGGGCTTGAACGACCATCAAGGTAGTCATAACCGTGGACCTTCTCAACGGACTCCTGGAGTTCTAGAATTGGGAACAAGCAATGCTATACTTGCTCAGAACAAGTTATTATCCCAGCAGGTTGAGTTGTTGACAAAACAAAGGTCTAAACTTCCTCAACAATTTAAAGAAATTCATGACTCCTCGAGTAAAAATGTACAAGTCTTGGTTTGTGAACTTTGTAGAGGCGACCATCCGACCGAATATTGTCCTCCAGTTGTGGAGGAGGTAAACTATGCTGGAAATCAAGGATACCAACCCCGACCTCCTTATCAACAAGGAAACCAAGGTTACCAACAACGGGCTAACCAAGGTTATCAACAACCGTGGAGACCATAAGAAGCCGGACCATCAAACCGTCAATAATACCAAAATTACACTCAACCTCCGCAAGCTCCCGTTGGAAATACGAAGATGGAAGACACTCTCACGCAATTTATGCAAATGTCAATATCCAATCAGAAGAATACCGATGTGGCCATAAGGAATCTTGAAACACAAGTCGGGCAATTATCAAAACAATTGGCCGACCAACAAAAAGGGCACTTTACGGCAAATACTCTTCCAAATCCTAAAGATTGCAAAGCAATTCTAACAAGAAGTGGAAGAGAGATTGACATGGGTGTAGGTAAAAGTGTAGTGGAGGAGGAGGTTGTAGTTGAAAAAGAAAAAGATAGTGATGAGATTGAAGTAGAAAAAAATGTTGAGGGTGTTTTAGTTGAAAATGAGAAGGAAAAAAGTGAGGATGAGAAAAAAAAAAAGAGAGAAGAAAAAGTGAAGAGAACTAGGAAGGGAAAAGAACCGGTGAATAATATTCTGATCCAACATTTACCATATCCTCATGCTCCTACCAAGAAAGATAGTGCGAGGCACTACTCTCGGTTTATGGATATTTTCAAACAATTACAAATAAATATCCCATTTTCCGAGGCTTTGGAGCAAATGCCAAAATATGCGAAATTTATGAAGGATATCCTCACGGAAAAGAAGAGGTATATGGATCAAGAGACCATTATGGTAGATGCTAGTTGTAGCGCTATCATTCAACATACTCTCCCGAGGAAAGAATGTGATCCGGGACGAGTCACCTTGCCGGTCTCTATAGGAAACATCTATGTGGGCAACGGATTGATTGATTTGGGCTCTAGTATCAATTTGATACCTTTGTCGATTGTGAAATGGTTAGGACACATGGAATTAAGGTCCACTCAAATGACATTGAAACTCGCAGACAAATCCACTACCCGTCCTCACGGTGTAGCGGAAGATGTGTTGGTCAAAGTGGACAAATTTTTATTTCCGATAGATCTCGTGGTCATTGAAATGGATGAAGATGAGGACGCTCCATTGATTCTTGGAAGGCCTTTCATGAAAACTGCTAGAATGGCAATTGACATGGACGATGGTCTCATGAAAGTGAGAGTCCAAGATGAGGAGGTGTGTTTCAATCTCTATGATGCCATGAAGCACAAGAAAGATAAAGGTGATTGTTTCATAATTGATGCAACGGAGGAAGCGATTATTGATGTCACAAAGCAAATTCATGTCATTACCCCTTTACAAAGAGCTTTGGCTGATTCCTTGGAAGTATTCTCAGTTGAAGAAGAGCAAGCTCTTGAGGAGTGTTTGTTGGAGCTTGAAGCTTTAGAAGAATTGCAACCTTGGGAGTATGAAGAGGAAATTCTAAAAAAAGTGGTGAATGATGAAAAATCCCAGCTTGAACTGAAGGTGTTGCCTTCAACCTTGAAGTATGTTTTTCTCGATGACTATGGTAATAAACCAGTGATCATAAGCACTATTTTATCTGAAAACGAGGAGAGCCGCTTAATTCAAGTGTTGAGAAAAAAATCAGGATGCAATGGGATGGACCTTGTCCGATCTCAAAGGCATAAGCCCTTCATATTGCATGCATCGAATATTTATGGAGGAAGATTTCAAACCGGTTGCTCAACCGCAACGCCGCTTAAATCCTATCATGAAAGAGGTGGTTAGGAAGGAAGTGGTAAAAATGTTAGATGCCGGAATGATTTATCCCATTTCTGACAGCCCGTGGGTTAGTCCGGTGCATGTGGTACCAAAAAAAGGCGGATTAACGGTGGTCCGAAACGAGAAAAATGAGCTCATTCCAACAAAAACCGTTACCGGGTGGAGAATGTACATAGATTACCGTAGGCTAAACAAAGCTATGCGGAAAGATCATTTCCCTCTCCCGTTTATGGATCAAATGCTCGAAAGGCTTTCCGGTCAACAATTCTACTATTTTTTAGATGGTTATTCGGGTTACAACCAAATTATTGTGTACCCGGAGGATCATGAAAAAACCGCTTTTACATGTCCTTTTGGAATCTTCGCTTATAGGAGGATGTCGTTTGGGTTATGTAATGCACCGATGACTTTTCAACGGTGTATGCAAGCGATATTCTCGGATTTAATCGAAAAGACAATTGAGGTCTTTATGGACGATTTTTTGATTTTTGGACAATCGTTCGATATTTGTTTGAAAATTTTGGATACAGTGTTGGAACGGTGTATGGAAACCAATTTGGTACTAAATTGGGAAAAATGCAACTTTATGGTGAACGAAGGAATTGTGCTCGGTCACAAAGTTTCTTCAAAGGGCCTTGAAGTGGATAAAGCCAAGGTGGACGTTATTGAGAAATTGCCACCACCGTTGAATGTAAAAGGCATAAGGATCTTTCTCGGACATGCAGGATTCTACCGGCGGTTCATCAAGGACTTCGCAAAGGTAGCAAAGCCATTGAGCAACTTGCTCACCCAAGGTAAGATTTTTGACTTTGACGAATCTTGCATGTTTGCGTTTAATTTTTTAAAACAAAGTTTAACTACCTCACCGATAATCATTGCACCTAACTGGAAATTGGATTTTGAATTAATGTGTGATGCAAGTGATTATGCGGTGGAGGCTGTTTTGGGTCAGAGGAAAACGAAAGTTTTTCACGCGATACACTATGCGAGCAAAGTTTTAAACGAAGCTCAAATTAACTATGCAACAACTGAGAAAGAGTTGCTTGCAATAGTGTATGCGTTGGAAAAATTCCGTTCCTATTTGATTGGGTCGCGAGTCATCGTTTACACGGACCACACGGCTATAAGGTATCTGCTCACCAAGCCTGATTCTAAGCAGAGGCTTATTCGTTGGATCCTTTTGTTACAAGAATTTGATCTAGAAATTCGTGACAAAAAAGGATCCGAGAATTTGGTGGCGGATCACTTATCCCGCCTGGTAAACGTTGACGTGACCAAGAAGGAATGTGAAGTCAAAGAGGAGTTTCCTGATGAAAAATTGTTTAAGGAGCAAGTTAGACCATGGTTCGCCGACATGGCTAACCACAAAGCCGTCGGATTGATACCGGATGGTCTAACGCACCATCAAAAAAGGAAAAATTTGTCGGATGCCAAGTCCTTTGTATGGGATGAACCTCATTTATTTAAACTTGGTGTCGACAACCTCTTAAGAAGATGTGTGTCGGTAGAGGAAGCCACGAACATACTGTGGCATTGTCACAACTCTCCGTATGGAGAACATTTTAATGGGTTAAGAACAACAATAAAAGTCCTTCAATCGGGCTTTTATTGGCCGTCGTTATTCAAAGATGCGCATGCGCATGGCCAAAGTTGTGGCAAATGTCAGAGAAGTGGAGGAATTTCACAGCGGCGTGAAATGCCTTTGCAAAATATGTTAGAAATTGAAGTTTTTGATTGTTGGGGGATCGACTTTGTCGGACCATTCCCATCTTCATTTTCTAATGAATACATTTTGGTCGATGTGGATTACGTTTCTAAATGGGTTGAGGCGATAGCATGTGCTAAATCCGATGGAAAAACCGTAGTCAAATTTTTGAAAAGAAACATTTTTGCTCGTTTTGGTACTCCGCGAGTGTTGATAAGTGACGGAGGATCCCACTTATGCAACACTCAGCTTGAAAAAGCTCTGGAGCAATATGGTGTTAAGCACAAGGTTGCAACACCATATCATCCTCAGGCTAATGGGCAAGCGGAGGTATCGAATCGAGAAATAAAATGAATTTTGGAAAAAACTATTTCAGCCTCAAGGAAAGATTGGGCAAATAAGCTTGATGATGCTTTGTGGGCTTATCGGACGGCTTTTAAGGCTCCGATTGGTCTCACACCTTTTAAAATTGTCTATGGTAAAAATTTCCATTTGCCGGTTGAGTTGGAACATAAGGCGTTTTGGGCCTTGAAATTTTTAAACTTTGATCCAACTCTTAGCGGTGACAAAAGAAAAATTCAATTGCACGAATTGGATGAATTACACCTTCAGGCGTATGATTCCAATAAGCTGTATAAATAGCGTGTAAAGTCATACCATGACAGAAAAATTATGATCAAATAGTTTGAAGTGGGATAGTTGGTCATACTCTTCAATTCTCGGTTGAAATTGTTTCCAGGAAAATTGAGGTCTAAATGGTCAGGTCCATTTCGGATTCGGGAAATCAAGCCTTATGGAGCAATTATAATTGAAGACACAACATCAAAGGAGAATTGGACTGTTAACGGTCAAAGATTGAAAGTGTATCTTGGAGGTGATTTCGAGCGAAATCCCGTCGTTGTTCCTTTCCGCGATCCTTGAGGTTGCAGTGGACCGTCGAGCTTAGCCGACGTTAAACAAGCGCTTGTTGGGAGGCACCCCAACATTGTAAGTATTTTTTATTTTATTTGCTGTTTTAAGTGATTTTACATTTGTGAATGAGGGGCATTGTGGCAGCAAGACAGAAATACAAAAATTTGCAAAACTGTCTCATTCGCTAGCTTCTTCGCACTGCGAGTCTGGGGCGAGCATTCGCCAGCCATTCGCACTGCGAACCCAGCGAGCCATACCTTGTGTTTTTGCTGCCACCTCATAAAATGTGGGGTTTAATTAAAGGGGTGGGCCTGCACATAGGCCCAAGACCCATTTTGTGGCTGAAGACTTGAGGGAAAAAACCCTAGTCCCACTTGCCTCTCTCATTCAAGAAAAAGAAAAGAAAACTCTCAAGTCCTCTTTCTCTCTCACGTGCTTTTTGCTGACCATATCTCTAGTGTTTTCTTCATCCATTGCCTTAATCCAATCCAGGTTTGAATCTCTTTTCTTGTGCTTTCTGAAATTGTTGTTAAAAATTGTAAGGAGTATTAGAAACATTTAGGAGGTTAGGGTTAAATGTTGTTGTAAGATGTATATGGATGCTTGTTGAAATTTCTGCAGGCTTTAGAGTATATAGGACTTATAGATGTTGCTCTGTTGTGGACTGTGGGGACTGTTAAAAAAAATTTCAAAATTTTCGTGGATTCGCTGGCCCCTTCGCAGTGCGAATCTGGGGCGAACATTCGCTAGGATTCGCAGTGCGAGTGTTGCAGCGAACAGAGCAAATTTTAATTTTTTTTATGAAGTGCAGTTTGATATTGTTTGATTTCTAATGGCTAATAAACTGTCTTGGTGTTTTGTGTGGTTTTGTTTGTGATATGTGCAGATGGGTCCAAAGACTAATCTTGCCAAGAAAAGGAAAGAAACTACATCAAGACAAGTACCGATCCAATTCGACGATACTCGGTTCAAAGGTCCCAGACAGGCTGAGAGATACTTGGTTTTGGAAGAAAGGATCATTCTAGCAGAGAAGCGGTTTAATTTGAATGATCAAGGGAGTTATCGTGTTGTAGCTGCCCTCTTGAATGCAAAAAAATGGGATCGGCTGATAACTCCTCTTGAATTGTATAATGTGGAGATAGTCCGGGAGTTCTATGCAAACGCCCTCCCGAATGAGGGCGATCTTTTTACTTGGACAACTGTGGTTGGGGGAAAAACAGTGAGATTTGATCGAAGGACAATAAGTTCGGTTCTTGGAAACCCGCTTCCGTTACGTGCCAGTGAGGAGGATGCATACTATAGGAATCTCAACCGCAACCGTGATATCACCTAAATGACCACCGATCTGTTGCGCCCAGGTAAAAGTGTTAAGTTCAACCATTCTGGGGTTGCTGTTAGGTATCACCGAGAGGACATGCTGCCTTTGGCCCAACTGGTATTGCTTTTGGTTGTCAGCAATATAAAACCAAAGTCGCATTCCTCAATAGTCCCGATTCCCCTTGCTCACTTAGTCCATAACATCCTAACCAATGTGGAGATTGATGTCGCAAGAATAATTGCCGATGAGATAAGGGCAATTGTGGAGAGTGATTTAGGAGGTAACGCTTCTAGGAAGAATTCCCCTCTCGCATTTCCTTGTCTGATCATGACATTGTGTGCTGAAGCTGGTGTAGTATTACCTTCGCGGCGTCAGCTTACCATTCTGTCGGCTATCGATGATCGATACGTCGACAAATTCTGCAAACCTAAAGGGGTTAGGGCTGAGTCTTCTGGTGCTGGTGCTGAGGCCGGTACAAGTGGGGGTGATACTTCTGGGTCGCAAAATTTCTATCCTTATCAGCAGGAGATTTTCCAGTATAACTGGGACTGGATGGCCGCTTCTCAGTGCGCCATGTTAGATTTACATGATTCTATGCAGGTACTTCAGCAGCAGATTCGTGATCCCGTCGTAGAGCAGTCTTTGATGTTGAGGGAGCAGTTCCTCGCGCAGGCTGGTTGGCCTGAGGCCAGGCCAATATTCGGAGGGGGAGAGGATGCAGCTGGTCCTGCTGCTGATGATGCTGAGGAGGAGGGAGATGGTGACGATGTGGAGGTTTCTAGTTTTGAAGAGGGTGATGATGATGAGCAGGTGACCGAGGTCTTCGAGACATAGTCCGATGAGGACTGATTTTGTGGATCCTAGACTTTTGTACTTCCTTTGGTCACCAAAGTGAAGTTTTCTTGTATTCAATTTTTTTCAAGCTTTTACTAGTGTATTTTATCCACATGGTGGAATATTTTGGGATATTGATGTACTTGTACCCTTGAGGTACTTTTTGACTATGTAGGTTTTTCTACACCAAGCACATTATTATTATTATGAGTAATGTTAGTTGTTTTCAGTAAAAGTTTCTGTTTCACTTTTACTAATTTTTTTCGGTTTTAATTATTGTATTAAGTGTTGAGTTCTTCAGTTTACGAATGTTCAACTCTTAAACTGTTAATATGGTTTTTATCAATTTATGTTGGTATGCATGTGAATATTTAATGTTCTTTCTTTTATTGATGGAACTTTGGAAGTTTAGGTTGGAGACTCTTTATTTTAAAGGAAGATTCCTCCAAGATGTGATGGCTATGATAGTACTTTAAGCATACTGTTGTAACAAGGTACATCGTTACCTAGTTCTAGAATTGAGCATGTATTAGAACTTTGTGTCTTGGTGCGATTGAAAATGTTGTTTCATATTACAACTCTCTTCGAATGCTTGTGTCATTTAGGATCAAAAATCACTAAAGTGAGAAGCCTCCAAGTTTTACTATATGCTAAGGATTGATGATAAATGTTGTTTTATACTTTTAATTCATGCCTTATCTTGTGATTTATGTGATTTTGTGGAAGTATTAGAAGTGATCAAGGCACTTGTTGAAGTTGAGCACAACCATTTTCATATAGTAATTTACCCGTGAGGAGTGAGAATTTGTTAGCCCCTTTGTGCCAAGTTGTGAGATCTCTTTTAGTGATGAATTGTGGATTGTACATATTTGTTAAGTCGAGTTCATCATTGAATTTTTAAGAGCTTCTAAGATATTTTCTTCTTGAACCTTTGAACTGTTGTTTAAATTGACTTTCTTGCCTTAAAAAGCAAGGAACATTCACTTTAGGTTGAGTCGAAAATAAGTTGGGGAGAATGAAAAGAAGATGGGTGCATTACTCAAAATTTTGAAAAAATTCAAGCAAGCATGAAAAGATAAGAGTTGTGAATATGTTGTACAAATGAGAAAATGCTTGATTGAATGGAAAAAAAATAGATTCAATAATTGTGCACGGTAGTTTGAGAAGGTGTGATAAAAAAATTGGTGAATGAAGTTGAGATGTGTGAATATGGTGTTTAGTGAATGTTCTTTTGCATCGGCAATTTCGTTTCAATGGCCATTAGAAATATCCCTTTTTGTTTACCCGACCAAGCTACAACCTTGAAGTCCTTAGTGATCTTTTGCTTCCATGATTTCTTTTGTGATCATTGAGATATTGTATGAATTGCTTAGTATTTGCATCATTTGTCATTTGAATGTAATTGTCCCGTGCTTGTATGCACGTTTTCCTTCAATCCTTTTTCGAAAAGGAGTGTTAGAATGGCATGTACATGATGAGTTAGTTGTCTCTTGAAACATTGTTTGAAATTTGTTTAAGAGTCAAGTTCTTTTACATTGTAGGTTCTTGGATGGTGTAATTGTTGCTTTGTTGTGATCGTTATTTAGTTGAGCCGTTTATCGTGTCTTGGTTGAATTGAATGCTCGAACAAATCCTCTTGAGAGGCATACTTTGGTTGAGGAAAAACAAAGAGTTAGTTGGGGAGAGTTTGTTAGATGTCAAACATGTTATATATTTGTATGCAATACTTGGCATTTTTCATTTCTTTCCATGTGTAATTTGTTGATTTAAGTGGTGAATTGTGTTGTTGTGCATACATTGGAATACACTTGTGGTGCTTGTAATTTGTGTGCTAGTGTGCAGGAATAGGCATGAAAGGATCAAGTTTGTGAGACACAATGAGTGGATGCAAGTTGCCATGGTATTTGAAGCTGTAACAGGGTATTTGCAGTGCGAAGGATCTGGTGAAGGTGCCAGCGAAGGTTCGCACTGCGAACGTCAGCGAAGGTGCCATCGAATGGTGGCAGAGAGTTCCACTTGGAAAATAACCTAAAGTTTGAACTGCGAACTCCTAGCGAAGGCTCGTTGGTTGTCTCGTAGTGCGAAGTTTCTAGCAAATGGTGGCAGAGAGTAATGGATTTTGAAAGTTCTGGCTCGCTGGTTGGTTCGCTGTGTGAATGAGCTAGCGAATGATTCGCTGTGCGAATGGATGGTTCGCAGTGCGAACCCACGATATCAGCCTGGGGCGGTTTAAGTCTCAGAGGCACTTAAGGTGCCATTTTCTCTCATTCGCAGTGCGAATGATTCACTCGCAGTGCGAATGCTGCAAAATTCTGGTGTGTATAAATAGATTTTCACTTTGCTTGTAAAGGATCTTTTGCTCATTTTCACCCATAATCATAGTTTTCTGCATTTTGATCATCTAAGAGTGGAATTTCACTTTGAGAAGCTGAAGTCACATCCATTCTTGATTATTCGACGTGGATGTTCATTCATCTCCTCTTGAAACTTGTCATCATAGCTATCATGAGAATGTGTAGCTAAACAGTCAATGTTGAGGTTAGATGTAGTTGATCCTGATTATATGTATTGCTTTTGATCTTTTGTGTATGAACAAAGTCTTTGATCAATATAGATGAAGTTATTTTCTCTTAATGCTTTATGTGTGATTTGTATTGCTCTAGACATAGATTCTACAAATCATGACCTAATAAATTCATCTCTTAAAAACCAAACTCTAGACATAGATTTGGGATTTGCTATTCGCTTTGTCTTGATCTTAACGATTGTTGTTTAGATTGTTAGCGTGAGACATCATCTGACGGTCTAAACAACGATACTCATGACTTTGCTTTAGACATAAACTTAGTCGGGAGGATACGCGGTTGTATTGGTCGGAAACTGAGTTCATATGCTTGATTAATCGGATATATGTGAAAAGGATTAGCGAAACCTAACCTTGACATGCTTTCCAAAAAACTTTACAAACTCTTTGGCATAAATTAATTTTTGCTACTAATTGATGTTAAACGAAATTGAGAACCATTTGAAACTCTTGAACTTAAAACAGTGTAACTATTGAACGGCAAGTATCTAATATCGGCAATCCCTGTGGAGACGATAAAAACACCCCCTATTACTCTTTCAACAGATACTGAAATGAAATCCATTAAAAGGAATGACACGTGGAAATTAGTAGACTTGCCTAGTGGTGGAAAGGTTATTGGTCTCAAGTGGATTTACAAGACCAAGTACAATGAAGTTGGTCAAATTGACAAATACAAGGCCCGATTAGTAGCCAATGGGTATACACAACAACATGGAATTGACTTTAATGAAGTGTTCGCTCCTGTAGCACGTCTAATTCTAACATCCGTAGCACATTACAATTGGCCTCTCTACCAACTTGATGTCAAATCATCATTTTTGTATGGTGAACTAGAAGAAGAGGTGTTTGTAGAATAGCCATGTGGATATGTCAAAAAGGGGAAAAAAGAGAAGGTATACCGACTAAAGAAAGCCCTTTACGGCCTAAAGCAAGCCCCGCGAGCATGGTATAGTCGGATAGAGACATATTTTCTGAAGATGGGATTTAAAAAGTGTGATTATGAACACACTCTATTCATCAAAACAGACCAGGGAGGAAAGATCTTAATTGTGAGTATGTATGTTGATGATCTCATCTATACCGGTAATGATCCTTTAATGTTTACCTCTTTTATGAGCTCTATGAAGCAAGAATTTGATATGACAGATCTCGGTAAGATGCGATATTTCCTTGGTATTGAAATTATGCAATTGCACAACAGAATTTTTATATCTCAAAAGAAATATGCTTTGGAGGTATTAAAATGCTTTGGCATGAATGACTCGAATTCTGTGCAAAATCCTATAGTACCAGGAATCAATACCACAAAAGAAATCGGCAATGATGAGAGGGTGAACAAGTCCCACTATAAGCAACTTATTGGATGCCTCATGTATCTAACAACCGCTACACGACCTGATTTGACATACGTTGTCAGTCTCCTTAGTCGTTACATGGAAAACCCTTCGGTGAAACATATGCTGGTAGCAAAACGGGTATTACGCTATTTAAAGGGAACTGCTGATTTTGGAATTCTTTACAAGAAGGGTGGAGTAAATGAACTTGTAGCATACACAGACAGCGATTATGCAGGTGGCATAGATGATCGGAAAAGCACATCTGGCTATGTTTTCATGCTTAGCTCTGGAGCAGTTTCATGGTGCTCAAAGAAACATCCTGTGGTTAGCTTATCCACCACAGAAGCTGAATTTATAGCTGCTGCCTCTTGTGCTTGTCAAGCAGTGTGGTTACAAAGGATACTAGCAAATTTAAATCAAATTTCTGAGAGTAAAGGCATATCGGTTAACTGCGACAACAGTTCTGCTATTAAGCTGTCTAAAAATCCAGTTTTGCATGATCGCAGTAAACATATTGATGTCAGATTTCATTTTCTTCGTGAGATGTCCAAAGAAGGAATTGTAAATTTGATTTATTGTGCTACTCAAGAACAATTAGCAGATCTTATGACCAAACCATTGAAGCTGGGAGTATTCTTGAAGTTGCGAAAGTCTCTTGGTGTTTGCTCTGAAATTGAAGTAAACTGCAAACTAGAAGTTAAGATGAAAAGTTGTAGTTTAAGGGAGGATGTTGAGGATAGAAATTAGCACGTAGTGCTAATTGTTAGTGGGTTTAGTGGGTGGTTTCTTTTACTGTTAATAAAAGACCTATTCAATTGGCTTGTCAGTTTATTCAAAGTTAGTTTCCACATTTGTAGGACTAGTTGCTACGTGGTGTTGTTTTTCTCTTTTGAATCCCTGTACCTGATGTAAGGCTATATAATAGCCATTACTTCCCAATAATAATAATCCATCTTCTTTGCTTCAAACCTTATTCTATATATGTATTCTGTTTCTTAACAAATAGTTCACCTGATTTAGCATAACCAGTTAGTCCTTGAAGGATTGATCTTTTTCCATTCTTTCCTTTTGCGATTGTATTCACCCATATATCCTTCCATGTTAAGCATATACCATGGTTACTTACTGGTGTGTTTGTGGTGGCCTCAATGTCTAGAACTGATGATTCTAAAGAGGTTTTGATTTCAAAAGCTTCACATGGATGAAGGAAAGCCATGGGAATACGTGGTTGTAGTAAATAGGAGAGAGATAATGAAGTATGTATATTTGTCTGAAAAATCATCCCAATTATATAGACTTTTTTTTAATGTTTTTTAAGCACATGTGTTTCTCATTTTTTTGTGTTTTTAAGTCACGTGTTTCTTTTGAATTGAGAAATACACGTTTTAAGGATTATTTTTTTTAAATAAATTATAAATAAATTTTAATGGCTCTGGATAGAAGGTTACATTGGTGTACGTTTTAACTACATTTGCTATTTATCGAGGAGTCTTCTAAAATTAATTTGGGTCACACTTATACGAATTTCACTATCAGCCCCAACTTGAATTTACGATGGCAAACGACAAAGATTACATCTCACATATCGAAAAACCGAGATAAAAATTTTAGACACGTTCTGTTTTTTTAAAAAAATACAATATATTTCATCGTTTATTTTGAAAATCAATGGGTAAACTTATTCAGTGTACATGCTTTGAATCCAATCAGTTTCAGATTATATTTTTTATCTCATTAAAAGTGGTGTTTTTTAAATATTTTATTTTTAATCTAAAAATACGCCACTTTTCACATCAGTTTTCTCTCCAACCGAGGCGAATACGCCATTTTTAATCTAAAAATATATTTTACAGCATTCAGTTTCACTTGTCTAAACAACACAAACAGAACCCTAACGAATAACCTTTAACAAAAGACCCCTAAACAACGAGAGGCGTAAACACATATCATCTTCAATACGAAGATGTTATGTGTTTAGGACTCTCGTTTCTTCTTCAGAGATCCAAATCATTTTCTTTTACTTCTTCTTCAGAGATCTGGTACGTCAAACATCATTACTCATATTGTTGTTGTTATTGTCGTTGTCTTGTTGAGATCTGAAACCCTGGAGGTTTTCTCTTGTTGTTTTAGCTATTTAAACAAATTTATGTTATATGTTTATTGATGTTGTTGTTCTTGGTAGTGAGACTCGTTGTTGAGACTCTAAACCCTAGAGGCTTAATCTTGTTGTTGTTGTTATTACTAATTAAACAGATTTATGTTATATGTTTATTGATGTTGTTTTTGTTGATGTTGTTGTTCTTATTGTTGAGACCCTAAAACCTAGAGGTTGTTTATTGATGTTGTTGTTGCTGATGTTCTTGATTGTTTTTTTGTTTTGTTGTTTAATGTAAGTTTTTGTTTTTTAGTTGAGTTTATTAAATGTATATCTTGTAGTTTAGTTGTTGTTATTGTATTTGAGTTTGAGATTGATATTGATATTGAGATTATGTTTTTTGTAATTCTTTGTGCAGTTTTCATCTTGTTTCGTCGAGTTGAGTTTATTTTATCTAATGTCGATTGTTTGTTTCACTAACCCCTCTTTGAACATATAACCTATTAAATTGATTTCGGAAATAATCATACAAGAATTATGTTGTATTAGAAACATATCTTACACTACGTCTAGGGGCCTAACTCCACAACCCAAGAAAGGAATTTCACTATTAGTAGCTTAGTACAATTATATTTACAAGCAACAACAAACCCTATATTTTTCAATGCCTCTTCATAACACTACCCAATGACTTTCTATTTAAAGTCTTCTCCTAAATATGAGAACCTACTCACTTTGTTTTCAATCACACAACACATGATTTGATATTAAAACTTAATAATCAATGTTGAATACTACCACTCAACTCTAGATAAATCTTCTATGCCAAGTTACTAAAACATAGAGGTGTACATACATCAATAACAGATACTCAAAAATAAATCCTAGCACTCTAAATCTTCAATGTATTGCTTGGCTTCCAATATAGGTTTTGAGCTCCTTATATAGCATAATAATTATGGGCTTTTCTCCTTGGATGATATCTTTGATTTAGTCCATAATTAATGCAGAATATGTTGGATATTTGATTTGTTCTTTGAATATCTCCAAAAATATATGATTTGTTTCAATTTAAATCTGAATTAATCTTTATCCAACTGTCAAACAAATCACTTAAACATATTGCTAAATAAAATCAATAAAATAGAACTGAATTTCTTTCAAAAGATTCATCCAAAACACAATATTTTGGTGCATGTTGAGAAAAGCTCAGATGTCGTACCAACATGCTAGAGCATCGCGCCTAACATGTGTCCTTTTTACAGCTTAAGCAAGCTAGACCAATCTTGAATACTTGGACATTTTCCCATGTTGTTGTTTTTCTAAATACAGGCAATCCAAATAGCCAATTTACTAGGACCTACAATCTCTCAAATTCTTTTAGTTTTTATTAAACTTTCTTCCATATTTGTTCATTTTTTTAAAGCACCAAATTTTATGCTTTTAAGAATGAATTAGTAGAAAAGTAAGTGTTGAATAAAAAACTTGAAACATTAAAGAGATTTTAATCATGAAAGAACATGAGATGAGTGATGAGTTACATGATGCTTCAAAATCACTAATTAATGTAAGTTGTTCTTCAAATATAATACAATTGTTCATATAATTATTTTCCTAACCAATTTTGAGAAGCTATATGTTAAGTATAGGGTTTAGTGAAATAAGCAATTCATATTAGATTAAATATACTCAAAATTGTTTTACCTGTCGATTTTATAAGAAAACCAAGGTGAAAATGTGGTATACCCGTCAGTGAAATGTCAAAATCGATGGGACTTGTGTCTTCTCCATTTCAGAATTCCAAAAAGGTCTTCATGTGTATCAAAGTCATGACCTTTACATAGTACCCATTAATATTTTTTAAAAAACTGAAAGGTAAAGTGTTCACTTTTCATAATGCTCTTCGTTACCTTGCTTGTGAAATCAGGGTAAGACCTCTTTTTCAACAGAGGTAAAAGGATTTTTTGTTGTAGTGAATGTGCGCCATGTATATTCAAAGTCTTTGCAAGAGCACTTGGCCAGGTTTAATAAAGAAACTAGTAAAGTCGTCAACCAGAACAGGAGATATTTGTTGAGGCCTTCTATAATGACCTCAAGGTTGTGAAGTTTAACAAATATCTTGCCTTGAAGTTGGCAGTGTTGTTGGATGAAATCATGGAAAGAGCGGAGTGTTATGTCAAAGGAGAAGAGAGAAATGTACAAAAAAGGGCCCAAGATACAAAGGAGAAAGGTGGCAGAAATCTGAAGCTTGCGGCCATCGGAGGAATCAAATCATGATACCAGTAAAAGAAAAAGGCGCATTCAAACCTTCCCAAAGGCCCTTGGAAAGTTTTACACCACTCAAAACAAAGAGATAGAAAATTCTACAAGAGGTATATCAAAACAAGGTCATTCCTGATTCTCATTTCCCCATGTGAAACATGATGGAAAGTGAGTCTGACAAGTGGTGCAAATACCATATAATAAGGGGTAGCCATGTAGATGATTCTCGTCACATGGATATATATATATATATATATATATATATATATATATATATATATTGTTCTGGACTGGGCCAACGGCCATGCGAGGCCTAATCCATGATTGCTACAGTAATAGGCCAGACGCTTGGATCCAGTCCATTAAGGGGACAAAAGTACCCTTTTGCCCCTACAACCGGTCACGGACTGCTCAGTCCTGCCCAGAGTTATTGCCCGTCACGCACGGACTTAGTATAACGGCTAGTTTGGGCATCCTGCCCGTCATAACGACTAGTTTGTGCAGTTACCTATTCTTCAGGAAACCGGTTATTTCGCCCTGAAAATAGGACCGTTGGCCACGCGCTGGGGAACATTATATAAACCCTCTCGAATGAGAGGGTCAGGTATCAAATATTCACCCTAAGAATACACTTTATACTTACCCCTTTTCTCTGACCCTTCCTTACTTGAGCGTCGAAGTGCCTTGCAGGTACACCCCCTCCTCTCCGCATCAACATTCCGAGCACCTCGCCTGTCTGACGACCAGCATACGTGGACCTATTCGAATACTCCGAATCAGTGGCGCCGTCTGTGGGAACTCCTTGTTCTCCCCTTATTTCTTTCCTCCTCGAAAACTGAAAGATCAAAACATACTTTCTTTGATCCGCCCATATATGGCCACTCAGAACTCCACAAAAGGTGCTGACGTTACAGTTCTCGTCCCCGTCAATAAGATGGATGTTGACAGCAGTTCTTTGTTACTCTTTGATCCCCGTTTCCTTTGGGATGGAGCTACTGCGTCTCCGACTCCTCCTCCCACCGAGCAAGGAGGCAAACAGATACCGTCGGGTGAACGACCAATTCTTGGCCCCCCAGCGCCGACTTGGCCGTCGCAGCTCTTCTGGAAGCTGTCAACCGCACAAACCTCCTTATCTTGCAGCAAGGAGAGAGAATAGGAGCTCTCGAGGAAGCATCTCTTCCAAGATCCTCTCCTCCAAAGAGTAAGCATTGAAAATCAAGAAGCCCGCCACCTGGGCATGGGGAAGACCATATATCGAGGCATGAGCCCGAATCACAACACATTCGCAAGCGCGACCAGATCACCCCGCGAGATCGATCATCACCAAGATACAAGAGAACGAGGTAGGATAGGCATTCTCCACCGGTCAGACCTCGTGACCGGCTACCCTCACCTCGCAGAGACCGCCACCGCGAACGCAGACAACGGTCACCATCAACTCCAAGCTCAGACAGCGACGACGAGCCTCGCGGCCCGTTGTCCCGCAGGATCTTGGCCACCCGTCTCCCTAAAGAACTAGAGAAGCCTCCGTCCCTAGGGACTTACGATGGAACCACTGACCCGGACGAGTACATAGAAAACATAGATGCTCTTTTGGACTACAGAGGGGTACGAGGAGCCATCAAATGTCGCCTGTTCCCGACCACACTCCGGAAGGGAGCAATGACATGGTACAAGCAACTGCCAGAGGAATCCATTACGTCCTGGAGGCAGCTGGGGAGGATTTTCTCCCATCACTTTACTGCATCACGATGCCATCCAAAGACCGAGGCATCCCTCGGAGCTGTCGTACAGGGAAGGGATGAGCCTCTTCGGGCTTATAATGAACGGTTCAATAAGGAGGCCGTCCAAGTGCCAACAGCCAACGACATGAAGAAATTCCTGCTCGAGCAGGGATTACGTCCTGGCTCAGACTTCGCGAAAGCCATTGGCCTTGATCCACCGAGGAACCTTAACGCCCTTCTCCTCCAAGCCCAGTCGCACATACAGTACGAGGAGAAGGTTGTTGCACACTCTATCCGGGCCTCTCGACACCATGAAGGTGCCCGCTCATCCAGAGCTGAAGAAACCTCAAAAACCCGTCGAGGAGACAAAAGACGCGACGATCGGCCTCGCGACGCACGCGAACAGAAGGGACCTTCTGGACGGTTCCATGCCTATACCCCCCTCACTGCCTCGAGGGAGAAAATCTTGTCCGAGTGTGCCAACTCGGAATTCAAACAAGCGGGAGTCCGTTTCCCCAAACAGCTGCCGGGCAGACCGGGTGTAGACAAATCCAAGTATTGCCGCTTCCACAAGAGTCACGGTCATACGACGGAAGAATGCATCCACCTCAGAGATGCCATAAAGATCCTTATTCGCGACGACCACCTGAACCAGTTCGCGAAAAAGAAAGATGCTCCCCGACAGGAAACCCAGGAGAGCAAAAAGGTTGCAGAAGAAACTCCGCCCTCTGATGACGCCAATGTGCAGGTCGCTATGTCCATAACTCGGCCAGAGGACTTCTGCATCCCTGATAGTCTGTCCGTCCCCACGTACCTCGCTGCTCACAGCCCATGGGAGGCCTTCCCGTCAGCCATAGTCATTTCTGTTGGGGGATTCAACAAAATCACGGTCGGTTCCGTCAAGAGGAGGTTCGATCAACTGATCAGCAAAAGCTCCAATGAAGTCACTACGCTGGACACCACTCACAAAGGATTTATTCCTATTTCCTTCTATAAGGAAGAGCTCCTCGGCGGCGCACCGAACTCAAGCATTCCGCTACTTATCCGAGCAAAGATGGCGAACTTCGACGTACGTCGAATACTCGTGGACCAGGGCAGCTCGATTGATATTATGTACAACCACCTATTCAAAACGCTGCAGCTGAATGACTCTCACCTTACTCCATACGTTGGATCCGACCTGCAAGGATTCAATGGAGCAGTGACAAAGCCCCGGGGTTACGTAGAGCTCATCGTAACCTTTGGTTCAAGAGAGACAACCCAAGCAATTAAAGCACAGTATCTGGTAATTGAATGCCCGTCACTATACCAGTGCATTTTTGGAAGGCCAACCCTGGCAGAGTTGATTGCTGTTCCTTCCACCGTACATCTCAAGATGAAGTACTACACTTCTAAAGGGATGGTCGCCACCCTCCACGACAACATTGAAGCTGGCCGTCGGTGCTTTGAAGCAGCATCAAAAGGACTAAGCACCATCTCAGCAAGACCGAGGACTTCTGGCCGTTCCCTGCTGCCCAGCAGCTCCGAGCAGCTAAAACCGCTCCCCCAGGTCGAATCTGTCGACTTGGACAGCCGTTTCAGCGAAGAAGATCACGCCAAGGACCCAGCGACTTCAGGAAGCCAGCCCAACAACAGCGGCCATCTCCTACACCCCGTCCCAGATGGCGACTTCGAGATCGTTCCGTTCGGAGAAGACCCCCAACGGGGAATAAAGATCGGAGCAGACCTCCCCGACCTGGCCAGGAAACAACTAAAAGCATGCCTCCGGGAGAACGCAGACTTGTTCGCGTGGAGCGCCGCTGAAATGTCAGGATTGGACCCATCCGTCGCTTGCCACCAGCTTACAATTGATCCGGCTGTCAAAGCCGTTGCCCAGCGCAGAAGGAAACAATCCCCGGAAAAGATGGAAGCCACGGAGAAAGCTGTCAAAGACCTTCTAGAAGCTAGGTTTATTTCTGAGGCCAAATACACTACATGGCTCTCAAATGTTGTACTTATAAGAAAAAACAATGGCAAATGGAGGATTTGTGTTGATTATACCGATGTTAATAGGGCCTGTCCGAAGGACACCTACCCCCTCCCCAATATCGATAAGCTCGTAGATAACTCAGTGGGTTTTAAGCTTTTATCGTTCCTCGACGCCTACTTGGGCTACAACCAAATCCCAATGGCCGCGAGCAATAAAACTTACACGGCCTACATGACTGAATCGGGCAACTATTACTACAACGTAATGCCCTTCGGGCTGAAGAACGTCGGCGCTACGTACCAACGAATGATGAACAGAGTCTTCCAAGGACAAATAGGCGACATGCTCGAAGTATACATGGACGATATGATCGTCAAGTCCCATGAGGAACTAGATTATGTCGCCCATCTTCGCAAAATCTTCGAGCAAGCAAGAAAGTATCAAATGCATTTTAACCCAGAGAAGTGCACGTTTGGCGTACGGGCGGGTAAGTTCCTTGGCTTCTACCTAACAGAACGAGGAATCGAAGCTAACCCCGAAAAGTGTCGGGCATTCTCTGAGTTCCCAACGCCCACGTCTAAGAAGAACATCCAATCCCTCAACGGGGTGCTTACTTTGTTGTCCCGCTTCGTGACAAAATCTGCCCAACACGCCATTCCTTTCTTCAAGCTCTTGCGGAAAAGAGCAGCGTTCAAATGGACCGAGGAATGTGAAACATCCCTCCTCCACTTGAAGCAAGCTCTGTCGAAACTGCCCGTATTATCACGACCAGATACCGAGGAAGTTTTGTTCTTATACCTCGCCGTCATTGCCGAAGCCGTTAGCGCCGTTCTCATTCGCGAGAATCCTGGCGGACAAAAGCCAATATACTTCACGAGCAAAGCATTGCAGGATGCGGAGTTGCGATATCAACAGATAGAGAAGGTAGCATTGGCCCTCGTCAATGCTGCCAGACGACTGAGACACTATTTCTTGGCTCACGCGATCGTGGTAAGAACAGATCAGCCCATAAAGCAATTACTGGGACGCCCAGACATGGCAGGCAGAATGCTCAAGTGGTCGTTGGAACTGTCCGAGTTCGATATCTAGTACGAAAGCAGGAAAGCTCTTAAGACCCAAGCCCTGGCCGATTTCGTCGCGGAAATGACGTTCCCAGACTCCCCGGTCCACATAGCAAACAGATGGACCATCTATGTAGACGGAGCATCCAGCTCGACAGGCAGCGGGGCATGGGTAATTTTGGAGAACGAAGAAGGGACCATAGTCGAGGCTTCTCTCACATTGTCCTTTCCCACGTCGAACAACCAGGTCGAGTATGAGGTCTTCCTCGCCGGTTTGCGCATAGCCGAAGACCTAGGGGCTGAAGAAGTCATCATCTGCACGGACTCTCAGCTCGTAGCCCTCCAGATATCAGGAGAGTACCAGACCAAAAATGACAGTCTCTCTGAATACCTAAGCCTGGTCAAGGGAAAAATGACAAGGTTCAGAACTGTAGAAGTGAGACATGTTCCACGCAAACATAACGTGCGAGCAGACATCTTGTCCAAACTAGCAAGCACTAAGAGAAAAGGCGGAAACAGGTTAGTCATCCAAGAGATACTTCCCCAGTCCAGCATCGATAAGGGATCCTCGACCCTACACGTACACGCGATCGGGGACAGCGATTGCTGGATGACACCCGTGTACAACTACCTCACCAGGGACGAGCTTCTGGATGACCCCAAGGAAGCCAGCACTATCAGACAAAGAGCTTGCTCGTACGTCATCCTTGAAAACAAACTCTATCGACGAGGCTTCTCCATCCCACTGCTCAAATTCATAGAAGAGGAAGTTGTCCCTCATGTATTACGAGAAATCCACGAAGGCATTAACGCCCAGCACCTAGGAGGAAGGTCCCTTGCCCGCAAGGCCCTCCTAGCATGATATTATTGCCCAGTTTGGGGTTCCCCAAGCAATCGTCACGGACAATGGAACGCAGTTCATGGACAAGAAGTTCCAAGACTTTGTCGCCCATCTCGGAACAAAGCAACATTTCACATCTGTAGAGCATCCCCAGACCAAAGGGCAGGCAGAAGTAGCCAACCGCGTCATTCTTCGTGGCCTCAAGCGAAGACTGGATGAAACAAAGAAAGCCTGGGTCGAAGAGCTCCACAGCGTCTTATGGGCGTACCACACCACTCCTCAGTCTATAACCGGGGAAACACCTTTCCGCTTAGCATATGGGACGGAGGCGGTTATACCCATTGAAATTCACGTACCGTCCAGAAGAACCGAGTCACCTCTAGACGAGGAAATGAACGACGAAGCAATAAGAGAGGAGCTCGACCTTGTCGAGGAAATTCGAACGGGAGCAGCCCTCCGCGAAGCATCTCTCAAGCAAAAAATAGCAATCAGGCACAATGCTAAAGTCTTACGACGAGAGTTCGATGTGGGCAGCCTTGTCCTGCGAAGAAACCACAAGGACTCTCGCGAAGGCAAACTAGCAGCCAACTGGGAAGGGTCGTACAGAGTCCGCGCCAAAACGGAGAATGGTGCCTACTTCCTCGAGACCCTCAACGGGGATGAAATCCCTCAACCATGGAACGCTGAAAAACTTAAGCAGTACTACAGCTAAAGTCACAATAGGCCTCCTCACGTCAAAGAACCACCTAACGGCCAGCATGCTCGTTCAGGTATAAACGACGCATACGCACATAGTGGAATCCAGCTCAAGTACATGAGCCGGAGCTCTGCTTGTTGGGGGTCCTCAATCGAGCATCGCCTTCGCCCAAGTACCATGATTGGCAGAACCCCAGCTCACGATGGGACGTTCACGCCGCGGCCTCAGGCCTCAATCGCGACCTGAGATCCGCAACCTCGCCAGGACCTTCCCCGGTTGTTCGACCAGTTCTCCACACTGGCGAAGTCACACACAATGAGCAATCTTTCAAAAGAAAGCTCTGTTAACAGACACACCCTCCGACGGGCAGTCATACATGCACCGCTAACGTAAAGCACAGCAATATAAACAAATATCATATAAGTAACAAAACCGGCCAACATAAACCGGACATAAAGCAAAAAAGGCCACAAGGGCCAAAGATTGTACGAGTTACATAAAAAGGGGGGGACAACGCCCCCCAAATCAAATAAAATTACAACAAACTACACGGCACGCAGGCCGGAAAAACATCATCATCTGCTAACATCATTCCTCGGTGTCTTCGACTCGTTCATCATTGGGCGGAGAAGTCTGGGTTCTAGCTTGGCCGGCAAGGAGAGACTCTGGCATCACAACTTGCCCGTCTTTAATGTACGCCAGGAAATTGGTGCCTTCGGTCACCAAATCAACACCAGGATTCACCACCTGAAGCTGAGACACTGCGTTCTGGAAGGATTCCTCGCCAAGCACTAAGTTGTCATCCTCGGCCACCACCAGTCGGGAAACTAACTCTGACCTGGTCATTACCTTCACGTCCTCGGGCTCCTCCTCGCCAGGGGCATTGGCCGCCCGCAATTGCGCGACCAAATCCTCAGCGGCCTTTTTCTCAGCCTCAAGAGTAGCCATCTCCCCCTTTAACCGGGAAACCTCCTCGCCCTCCTTTTCCCTCGCCTCCTTGGCAGCCTTAACTTCCTCCCTGGCCTTCCTCAAGCTCTCCTCAAGAACGGTCACCTTACCGCGGGAAATAGTCAGCTCACTCTCAATGGCCGTGTCCCCCTCGGCATAGGTGGCCGCCATCTCCAGTAGTCTGACCACCGCTGAGGCATCCTGGGCCACCAACGCCCTCTTGCTCGGACGGTCCAGGCTTTGCAGATGTAGAGAATCAGCATGAGGAATCACCAAAGAGGTCCCCTCAAAGAACCTCTTATCCAATACACAAGGAGGCAGCTCGAATTTCGCTTTCTCTTGCGCCTTGCCCAGATCCACCTCCTCGTTCCTTGGACGCTTAGACCTGTTTACCAGGGGCATTGGATACCGTTGAACATTGGCCATAGAAGCATTCCCCTGAGGAGGCTAGGAAGGACCAACTGCACAGGCAGGGGGAGGACGAACCTTAGTAGTAGTAGCTGCAGCAGCTTGTTTCCGCGCGGCCACGTTCCTCACCATCCTTTCATGAGCTGAAGGCATAGTAGCTGCAAAAGAGAAAAACAGGCGTCAAATAATAGAAAATAACGAGCAATGCAAAGCAATATGTTAAGGTTAAATACTGAGCAGATCCATGGTATCTCTGTAAGTTTTGCACCCCAGCAGTGCCCTAACATTAATGAAATGAGGCTCCACCCGCTGGCTACCATCGGCCTCGAGGATCGCCTCCTTCTTCTTCGTAATACACTCGGCCATCCGGAACGAGGTCACATACTGCAACAACCTTTCATATGAAGCAGCATCCCCCTCGTCCAAATCCGCAGGCTCAAAGACATAGTCTTTGGGGGGCTTCGTAAAATGCTCCCCGGTCCATTGGAAGGGATATTTCAACAACCTCCGCCCGATGTATTTCCCCTCCTCATTAATCCTATCCTCGCCGTTCTCGTCCACTTCAAGCTCCCAGCAGAACGTGCTATCCTGGGCAGCCTCTGACACGGGCTCCACGACGAAATACCTCGTCTTAAATGTCCGTATGGACTCAGAGAAAGGTTTGAACAACTTGCGCGGCTGCTTCAGGGAGACCCAACCATAGCTCATCCCAGAAGTCTGTCGTTGGAGGTGAAAGACAGTGAAGAAGAAGGGGATGGTCGCCCCTATGTGCAGGTGCTCGCACACCAACTCGAACGCTCGCAGGAAGGCTAACGAGTTGGGATGGAGCTGAGTGGGGGCCAAGCAGAGATGTAAGAAGATAGACTGCTGGAAATCCGTGAATGGAAGCCTCAAGCTCAGCTCTTTGAAAACATACTCGTACATTGTGAAGCGCTCCCCATAGTTCGTGTAGACGCGCTCGTCAGCGGTGGGAAAATGGGCTCTCCAGTCCCCGTCACCTCCCACCGTCTGGAAACAATCCCCTGTGTAAGTCGCAAATTCAGACGCGTGCTCAAAGGGTTCCGCCACCTCCCATTCCTCGGCCTTATTCTCCGCTGTGTCTTCCTCAGATACCTCCTTCTCGGGCACCTCTTCCTAATCGTCATCCCGCAGTTCATCCTCTTGCTTATAGTCTGTATCCTGCTCGGTGGACCCACTCGAGGACTGAGTGCTACTACTCCCCGAGGAACTAGATTCCTCCTCGGACGAATTTAATACAATTTCTCCATGGGGCCCTGTCGCCATCACCTGAAAAGCAGAGAAAGACAGTGAATTTGACAACTAATCAAACCCACCCTTCCACCACTGAACAAGTGAAAGGGCACGCTAAGGGCTGAGGACGATGTCCCCGGCCTAAGCCCTGACAACACTACGAAAAAGTCTCCCCGCGGGATAACGCCCGGAACTCTCCTGTCACACGAGGAACTTCTCCAAAGCAAGATCACAAGGTTTTCATCCAACTCGCAACTCCATGAAACGCAACGCTAGAATGGTCACGTGCACGTCACCATCGCGACGACGTCACGGATAGACTCTTCACACGCGGCGTAACAACAGGCTAACGGTGGTGGAGACGGCGGAGCCATCATCCACCACCAGCGGCTACCACATATACTACCCTAAGTCTCCTAAAATCTAACCTAACCGCATGCAATGTCTAAATAAACATCAATAAGAAGCAAAAGTTAGAAAAGAGACGACTTACTTATAAATAGAAGACTGGGAAAAGTTGCTCGGAGCTCGAACGGCGAAGAATGCAACTGGCAGATTTCGCGAGCAAGAAATTTGGTGAAGATTGAAGGAAAAAGTTCAGAGTGAAAATTTTCCCTCCTATTTATACAGGGGGTCACGTGCAGCCCCACGCGCGCATAGGTCATAATGACTACCCACTAGCCATCATTGGCTAAACGGCAGCGGCACAAGTTCCAACACGCACGTGGCAACCCCCGTATTGTTTCATATTCCACTAAACTGTTGGTATCCATCTGTAACAGGCAACGCTTAACAACCGCGACCAACAGCCGCAGCGGGCAATAGAAACCACGGGCATCCACAGCCAGCGAGCAAAACACTCCACTTCCCCGAGACTATACGCTATCCTTAAGTCATCACCTCCGCGCTCGAAAGTAATGACTTGGGGGGCTACTGTTCTGGACTGGGCCAACGGCCATGCGCGGCCCAATCCATGATTGCTACAGTAACGGCCCAGACGCTTGGATCCAGTCCATTAAGGGGACAAAAGTACCCTTTTGCCCCTACAACCAGTCACAGACTGCTCAGTCCTGCCCGGAGTTATTGCCCGTCACGCACGGACTATAACCACCTGTCTGCCCGGTATAACGGCTAGTTTGGGCATCCTTCCCGTCATAACGGCTAGTTTGGGCAGTTACCTATTCTTCAGGAAAACGGTTATTTTGCCCTGAAAATAGGACCGTTGGCCACGCGCTGGGGAACATTATATAAACCCTCTCATTCGAGAGGGTCAGGTATCAAATATTCACCCTAAGAATACACTTTGTACTTGCCCCTTTTCTCTGACCCTTTCTTACTTGAGCGTCCGAGTGCCTTGCAGGTACACCCCCCTCCTCTCCTCATCAACATTTCGAGCACCTCGCCCGTCTGACGACCAACATACGTGGACCTGTTCGAATACTCCGGATCATATATATATATATATATATATATATACTCCCTCCGTTCCTTTTTAAGTGTCATTTTTAAAATAATTTTTTGTTTCTTTTTAATTGTCATTTGCAACGTTCAAGTTAGTATTAAGTGCACTTTTGTCAAAATTGCCCCTAAGTAATCATTACAAAGAGAGAAAAAATTAGATGAATGTAATAAATAATTAGGGGTATTATAGGTAAAAGAAGAATTGTTATTTGAAAAGTAACTATATTGATTACTTTTCTTGGTAAGTGTAAAAATTCAAAAAATGACACTTAAAAAGGAACGGAGGGAGTATATATATATATATATATATATATATATATATATATATATATATATATATATATATATATATATATATATATATATAGAGAGAGAGAGAGAGAGAGAGAGAGAGGGAGAGAGAGGGAGAGAGAGAGAGAGAGAGAGAGAGAGAGAGAGAGATCAAACAACTAATCCAAGAGGGGCACTTAAGGAGATATGTGCAGGGAAGATCAAACAACTATAGAGAGAACACTAGAGTACCCCTCGCTGATAAGTGCAAAATGTTTCTATTTTTGTATATATGTTTTGTTGCACTTATCAATGCTTTGTGGTAAATATCGTGCGAATAAAACCCGATTTGTTTATAAATACGTTTACGATACCTTTTAGTGTATATATTGCGTATAGTGTAAATATCATTGAGTTTAATTAATTTTCTCTCATTTTTGCAGGTATTCAATTAAGTATATCTTGCCATTGTTGTATAGAGCATTGAATAAGCTTTCCAGCGCTTCAAACCGGGCGAAAAACGGAGTTGCGGTTCAAAAGTTACGAATAAAACAGTGCTGGAAAAATGTTGTTCTGTCAAATTCGCCAGGTAAATTTTAAATCCGCCGGGCGAATTTGAGAATTTTGCCGGGCAAGTCTGTGGCGAGTGAAATGTAGGAAATTCAAGTGGCTGCTGTCTTGTGCTCACGTCTTGCTCGCGTCATGTTCGCCAGGCGAATTTTGGGACATCCGCCGGGCGAATTTTCAATCCGCTGGGCGAATGTAGATATTTTTGCTTGGCGGTTTATGTTTGCAGCTGGTGTGAAAGAAAAAGGGGAATCCTCCAGGCAAATTTTCAATCCGCCTGGCGAATTTGTCTGAACCAAAATTTTGTATTTAATTCATTTGACTTCATTTTTGTTAATGGATGTTGTTTGGGGGTGGTTTTTGTCTCCAAACTTCATCAACCTCATTCTTTGGTGGGATTAGCTTAGAAAACAACATGGAAGCTTGCATACGGTTGAACCGAGGTGGATTGATCGTCGACCGGCTCTGACAATCCGCGATATTTTTGGTTCATTTCTTTTCTTCTTTGTGTTTTTCTTCTTTGTTGGGTTTTGTATATGTATTGACTATGATATCATGTATATTTGTCGCCCATGGCGTTGTATAAAACTTGCTTTACAAATCTTTATTGGTGATTGTCTCTGATTTTTGCTTTATGCACGGGGTTTGGGTTGCGTTAGAGATAACCTTCGCAAACTTCGATTAGGGATGGTTATCTGTTAGTTTCTGGACTCTAGAGATAGATTTAGGAGCTAACAATCTTCAATAGGCATCGAAGCTTAATGTCTTCCGTGTTTCGAGGCTTCGCTCGCGAGAGTGACGAAGAGAGTGACACGGTTGTTATCTCAACTTTACGTTAGACATAACCTGTGTTGTGAGTGATGCTGGGTGATATTGAGGAGTATTGTAGGTTGAGTATAACTGGTCGGTAAGTTTAAGTTTGTGAGGAGTCGATTATGTGCACGCCTGATAAGTTTCTTCTCTCTGAAGAATGATTTATTTTTATGTTTTAATGTTTACTTTTCCGCATTTATTCTTGTAAGCCATTTAAACCCAAACTCATAAACGCGAGAGACTGTCGAACGGCATTCTTTCCCTCGAACCGATCTCTGTGGACACGACATAAATCCCGGAGGGAATTCTTTCCGAAAATAAATATTTTTGCTGCTTGCCCTAATCTGCATTCAACAAAATGGCGTCGTTGCCGGGGATTGGTTTTGATATTGAATCGCATTGCGATAGTGTCTTTGTTTTTGAGTTTTGTAGATATCGTATATTTTGTATATTTTCACTTGTCTATACTGATACTTGTACATTTTTTGTTTCTTTTAACGTTTGTTCAAGTGTTTGGTTTGGAAGCTTGCTTTTGGTTGCGCGGTGAGATATCACCATGGCATGAAGAGAGGAAGTTTCTAATTAAGCACCGTAAAAGCGTCGAGCTTACGACGTAAAACAAACATGTTTTATAGTTTTTCTTTTCAAATGTTTTTGGTTGTTGTTTGCTCACAAATTTTGATTGACTTATTTGAGGATGCTTTTGTGATTTTCCAAGTTGGTGCATTTCAACTTGCGGATGTATGGTAATGATTTTGTTAAGTTTTGTACACGTCTGAGGTATGTATTTATCACTTTCTATACTTTAGCATATTCATGATACTTAGGCTTTTTACAAACTTTCATGCCATTCATTCTTTTGTATACTTGTTCTATTGTGAATCACTTTAGTTCTCACCCTTTTTGTGAGGAAGTTTTCCATTATTCATATATGCGCGGAGAACCAACATTCTTGTTCTAACTGGATTTTATTATGTTGAATCTTTTATTTGTGTTGATTATATGAATGCATGAAAAGGATCAAGGCAATTGTTTCATTTTAAGCACAACTACCTTGGCCAAATAGTCAATTCACCTTGTGAGTGTATGAGAATTCGTAACCCCTTTGAGCTTTTTGATCCATGTTTTTATTTGAACTTAATGCTTGTCTATGAGTATTTAGTTCACTTATTTTTGAATGGATTTTGTTTTTTCTTGGACCTCAATTTTGTGTTGTTGTATGGATTTTTTCCTTGCCTTAGAAAGTAGGGAGTATTCACATGATGGTGCGGTTGAATTCAAGTTGGGGAGAGAATGATTGTGTACTCATTGGTTGGATTCTATGCGGATTAAAAAAGAAAAGAAAAAAGAGAAAAATTTGTGAAAGAGAAAAAGAAAGAAAAAAGAACAAAAAGAAAACCCTTGAAAAAGGAAACAAAAAGAGTTTCAATAATTGTGCTAAATAAGTATGGTGTGTTGTGTAACACTTAGGATTGTGGAAGAAGTTAATTGGAATTTGGTGTTTGAGTCTTTGTGAGTTGATCACTCCCTTAGGTTTAGGCAAGTTTTTGTTTCAATTACCTTTAGAAATTGCCCCTTGTTTGTTTACCCGACCACGTTACAACCTTGAAAGTCCTTGTGATTCTTGCCTTTGTATTTTCAATGTGAATTTTTGGATGATTGCATAATTTAGTCCATTGTTTGCATGATTGTTGTGTGAGTGATAAGTACCTTATTTTGTGTTTTTCATCTACCGATGATTGTTTTTACTAGGTGTGATTCACTTTGGAACTTATGTTGTTTTAGAATGTTTGGCATGATTTTTGTATTTTGCGTTTGTTTCGTGACTATGTTGTCGTCGTAGCCAGTGGTAAGTATTTGCTTTTTGTGTGTACCATTTTCATTTGAACCATACATTTGTCCGATTTTCAAAACCTGTTGATTCGGCATTCTTTGGATATCGCTTTTGTGTTTTCAAGTTTGTTTGATTCTTGTTTGTGGACAAACAATTATGTAAGTTGGGGAGAGTTGATAAGTGCAAAATGTATCTATTTTTGTATATATGTTTTGTTGCACTTATCAATGCTTTGTGGTAAATATCGTGCGAATAAAACCTGATTTGTTTATAAATACGTTTACGATACCTTTTAGTGTATATATTGCGTATAGTGTAAATATCATTGAGTTTAATTGATTTTCTCTTATTTTTGTAGGTATTCAATCAAGGATATCTTGCCATTGTTGTATAGAGCATTGAATAAGCTTTCCAGTGCTTCAAACCGGGCGAAAAACGGAGTTGCGGTTCAAAAGTTACGAATAAAACAGTGCTGGAAAAATGTTGTTCTGTCAAATTCGCAAGGCAAATTTTAAATCCGCCCGGCGAGTTTGAGAATTTCGTCGGGCGAGTCTGTGGCGAGTGAAATGTTGGAAATTCAAGTGGCTGCTGTCTTGTGCTCACGTCTTGCTCGCGTCATGTTCGCCAGGCGAATTTTGGGACATCCGCCGGGCGAATTTTCAATCCGCCGGGCGAATGTAGATATTTTTGCTTGGCGGTTTATGTTTGCAGCTAGTGTGAGAGAAAAAGGGGAATCCGCCAGGCAAATTTTCAATCCGCCTGGCGAATTTGTCTGAACCAAAATTTTGTATTTAATTCATTTGACTTCATTTTTGTTAAGGGATGTTGTTTGGGGGTGGTTTTTGTCTCCAAACTTCATCAACCTTATTCTTTGGTGGGATTAGCTTAGAAAACAACATGGAAGCTTGCATACGGTTGAACTGAGGTGGATTGATCGTCGATCGGCTCTGACAATCCGCAAGATTTTTGGTTCATTTCTTTTCTTCTTTGAGTTTTTCTTCTTTGTTAGGTTTTGTATATGTATTGACTATGATCTCATGTATATTTGTCGCCCATGGCGTTGTATAAAACTTGCTTTACAAATCTTTATTGGTGATTGTCTCTGATTTTTGCTTTATGCGCGGGGTTTGGGGTGCGTTAGAGATAACCTTCGCGAACTTCGATTAGGGATGGTTATCTGTTAGTTTCTAGACTCTAGAGATAGATTTAGGAGCTAACAATCTTCAATATGCGTCGAAGCTTAATGCCTTATGTGTTTCGAGGCTTCGCTCGCGAGAGTGACGAAGAGAGTGACACGGTTGTTATCTCAACTTTGCGTTAGACATAACCTGTGTTGTGACCGATGCTGGGTGATATTGAGGAGTATTGCAGGTTGAGTATAACTGGTCGGTAAGTTTAAGTTTGTGAGGAGTCGATTATGTGCACGCCTGATAAGTTTCTTCTCTCTGAAGAATGATTTATTTTTATGTTTTAATGTTTACTTTTCCGCATTTATTCTTGTAAACCATTTAAACCCAAACTCATAAACGCGAGAGACTGTCGAACGACATTCTTTCCCTCGAACCGATCTCTATGGACACGACATAAATCCCGGAGGGAATTCTTTCCGAAAATAAATATTTTTGCTGCTTGCCCTATTCTGCATTCAACACTCACCCCAGTTAAGAAGAGGTATAAAACATGAAGAAAGGAATGATTATTGAGAAACAAACCACACATTGGATTCAATTGTTGGAGGTTTTGTTGGGGCCGAGGAATCAAGTTCATCTCGGAAGAAGTATGTTTTCCAGATAATGCACATTGTTAATGCTCCAGCCAAAGAAAAAGTAACTCCCTCATCCGGAATTAACTTAAAAAGTAGAGGTATGGAATGAGTCATTCCACGTGAAGAGGATTAGACTCATAAGTTTCCTTTTATACTGGACATGGGACCCCTCGCAATAATGGGCTATGACCCAATCGAGTTTAGAGATATAAAGAGATTGGCAATCGATATATTTGAGTAGTTTTCCCTTATGTTGATGCCACACCTGCTTAGGCTTGAGGGGGATCTCCCAACAGTGATGAACTTTCTGCAAGGCCTGCTTAGGCCTGATATCCTACTTTTGTATCTTGTTCCTGATTATTTTCAAATTTTCTTTTTCACTTTCTCTTTGCTTTGTAGAGAAGATGACACCTTTATCTTTAAAAAAATAAGAAAGTGATGTTGGAAAAAGCTAAATCTCCTTGCAACGACATGGAACCAGTTCATCAGAGTGATTCTTTCGGATTCCTAGCTCAGATAGCCAAGTATAGGAAATTGGCCACTAAAAGGAAAGTCATCAAAGTCGTCTCGTATCAACCTTTTTCTCCTTCTCATCATCATGATAGTGCAAGGTATCCCCTGACTAGGCATGGCAAACAAACCTGGACCCCCCATCCCCCCAGGTCCGCCCCTAAATTAACGCGGAAAAATCGATTTAATTGGGTGCGGGTGCGGGGAAAACCTGGTTCTTAACTACGGGTGCGGGGGTGGGAAGACACTTAGACCTGCCTGCACCCACCCCTACCCTGCCCACGAATAATACATTTTACTTTATTTTACTTATTTTAATATTTATTTATTAATTATATTTTTAATTAAATTATTAATGTTCTTATTACAATTAAAATAATCAAATTAATCAAGTTAATATTTATTTACTAATTAAGTTTTTAATTAAATAATTAATTAATTTATTAAAATAATCAATTTTTTAATTAAATTATTAATTTTTATTGCAATTAAAAAGAAATTAAGTTTTTGCGGGTGGGGGCGGGTGCAGGTGCACCCGTTCTCCACTAGGGGCGGGTCTGAGTGTGGGGGCGGGGGCGGGTCTGTTACATGGAGGCGGGTGCGGGTGCGGGTATAGTTAAACCCGCCCCTATCCTGCCCCGTTGCCATCCTTACCCCTGACTAAGATGAATATGGCGGTCCCTAGAAAAGATCCAATTAATGTGGATGTTGCCACATCCATAAATTAATGTGGATGTCGCCTCATCGAATGGTGGATATTTCAAAAAGTATCGATTGGTGAGATTTTCAAAATATTTATTTGAGGAATGATAATGATTAAATTAAATTGATGGAATTTTGGCTGACATATAGTTGTAATGGTGTAGTGGTTTTTATTTTGAATAAAGACCCACAGGGTCATGGGTTCAACACCTGGTTTGAATATTTTTTGGAATTTATTTTTTTACTTTACTAGATAAATGGCGAAAACAGAATCAAGAATGACACCCAACTGGATTTAAACATGAGACGTTTCGCACAAAAGGCGCGCGGACGCGAGTTAGAACCACTAGATCATTGTGACGTTTGGATTATTTTCTGAACGTAATAATATATGATAGTTGCAAATATTCAATGATTCAAAAGATGCTTCCCTTTATTAAGTGATACTAATTTCTCTATACATAGAGATATTATGCAAATTAAAAATACACATGGAAATAACATATTTCAGAGCCAAAATCTATATCTAAGTCATTCTTTTATTTTTCTAGTGCACGAGAATAAGTGAAGAAAATTTATTCTATGAAATATCGTTGATCGACATGCTTAATGTGAATGTGCAGTTAATGTTAAGATTTCCAAAGTATCCTAAAGGGGATTCGTTGATTTATCCATTTGCATCTAATTTTTCTAAATTGGTGGGGGGAAAACGAACCTAAAGTTTAGTGTAAACACACGTTTTGCAATTTATTTTGTACAATTCTCATCATATTGTTTTCATCTTCTTTGTGTTCATGTTTTTCAGCAGACCCCCAACATAAGATCTTTGATCTTTAAGTTCGATTTTTATTTTGATCTACTTTATTTATAATTAATATTAAAGTATGCAACTTTAAAGAAAATGATAACAACTTTTAAGGATGGTTAAAGGTACAAAATTAATTTATATAATTTTTAAAATTATAAAAATTTGATTTATGATTTTTTCAGATTAATTTGTAGCTGCAACTTTGATGTAGAGATAAACATACATATTTATTTACTCATAACCACCATAAAAAATACATAATTATTTTAAATAAATAAATGTTATATAATGTTCTAAATTTTTTTAAAATATGTTGAAAATAATATATGGCAATACATTTACATAGGTATGATTTATAAACTATTCAAATATATAAATTTGAATAATTATAAAGATATTTGATTTATGATATATGCTTAAATTCAAATTACATGTTAAATATTCTTTTATGAAAATAATTTATTTTTTATTATGTATTATATATTTGCAAACTAAGATTAAATATATTAAAATGTTAATAATATATTTAGTGCATTGGAAGAAAATAAAATTCATAGAGAATAGTAGATGATAAATGTAAAATATATTTATTCATGAGAAAATTATTTACATGTATTTCTAAAATAAGTTAATCATTTTATTTTAAGTGTTATTTTGATATTTATTTTAGAGAAATGCATCTATTTTAGAGGAATGTTTAGTTTATGGTGCATGCTATTTGTTGGTACAGTAATTTATTGGTAACATAAAAATAGTCTAAATAAGGTGTTAAACATGTCAAGCACATACTTTAATTATATTAATTTTTAAGCAAGAATTTATGATATTTATAATTAATTATCTCATATTATATGTAGTTGATAATATGAAAATATTATTTATTGTTTTTCTTTATACTAAAATTAATTTGGATATATTATAGATTATTATAAGTTGACAATTTTTTACGGAGAAAAGCTATAGAAAATATTAATGATTTAGGTTCATTGTTAATTATTTTCTAATGTGATTCTTATTTAAATATACTATAGAACATTGTTAAACTTGAAACTAACACTTATAATTTATGATGCATATGTTAGTTATTCAATGAAATTTTTTATTTTATAAGAATATAAGCCTTTGATGAAACAAAAGTCAGTCTTACAAAATATTTATGATCATGATGGTTGTTGATACATATTTAATGTATTGAATGTACATTAAATATATTCAACTGGAAGGAAAATTTCAAATAAAAAAGATCATTAAATATTTTAGTAGTAAATAAAGAATGACATAAAATTTGTTTATGTGATAAATAAATAACAAAAGTGTCACGAGAATAGTCTATCGAAACTATCAAGAATGTATATAATATATTATGTATATGATAATTGTACTATGTCATGGTTTGATGATAGTTAGTAAATATTATCAAGAGTACATAAAGTAATCATATGTGTGACTAGTTCAAAGATTGAATATTTAAAATTTATTAAAGTTGAAAAATCTTGCAATTTTTTGACGAAACGATTGATAAGGATATGATGTCTTTGCAAATAATTGAATACAAGGAAGACATCATTGGGGATGTGTAACAAACTCATATCTAATTAATCATCGATAGTCGAAACTTAACTCACACTTGATTAACATTAAGCCTTGAGTTCAATGATGAAAGTACACTATTATAGTGATTGAAGTATTTGACAATAGATACATCGCAAGAGGTAAAAGTACTTGGACCATAGAAATAAATGTTGTAGGATGAGGTTTTCCTCTTAATAGACATACATCATATGTTTGCTTGAATGCATAATTATGGGTGCAATTATGATATAGTCTAACTATGTGAGAATGAAGTGGTGCCGCTGAATAGAGTTCAAGAGCTTAACTCTTAAATTCTCATCAAAAGGATATGAAACACAAGATCTTATTAAATGTTTCATATTAATAATTTGATCAATGGTACCGTAATTTCATTTGTGAGACATACACGCTTGTTCTAATGAATAATTAGTTCAAAGCTTGTCTACCAATCTATTCGGGGATGAGTGAAAACTTAACTTACTAAGTAATGGTTCAAATCATAAGATACATTTATCTGAAAACATGAAATTGTCTGAATAATGGATTTAGATATAATTTGAAAATGGTGGGGGATTGGTGGTGAGATTTCCAAAATATATATTTAAGGAACAACAATGATTCAATTCAATTAATGGAATTTTCAACAACAAATAGTTGTAATGGTGTAGTGGTTTTGATTTTGAATAAAGACCCAAAAGGTCATGAGTTTAACACCTGGTTTGAATATTTTTTGGAATTTATTTTTCTACTTTAACAAATAAATGGTAAAATCAGAATTAAGAATGGCAACCAACTGGATTCAAACAGGAGACTTTTCGAACAAAGGGCGCGCATACGCGAGTTAACCACTAGATCATTATGACGTTTGGATTAATTTATGAACGTAATAATATATAAAAGTTTAAATTATCCAATGATTCAAAAGATGCTTCCCTTCAGAAAGTGACATCAAATTCTCTATAAATAGAGATATTATGCAAACTGAAAATACATATGAAAATGAAATATTTCAAATCCAAAATTTATATTTAGCTCATTCATTTATTGTTCTAGTGCACGCGAATAAGTGAAGGAACTTTATTCTGTAAAATATCGTTGATTGATATGCTTAATGTGAATGTGCAATTCATGTTAAACTTTCCAAAGTATCCTTAAGGGGATTCGTCGGTTTACCCATTTGCATCCGATTTACCTAATTTGGTGGGGGCGAATCGAACATAAAGCTTAGTGTAAACACACACTTTAAAATTTATTTTGTGCAACTATCATCATACCATTTTCATCTTCATCTTGTTCATGTTTTGCAGCAGACCCCCTAACACAAGATCAAATAGTATATTTCACCACGGTTGAGAGAAGGATGACACCATAGTTGGTGGTATGTGGTAACTAAAGGTGTGATAGAAAATGGTCTATTTTTCACCATAGTCATGGTGAGAAACTAGGTATCGCGCCATATTTCACCATGGTTGGAAATACTAACAGTAATGAAACATGGCTAGGTCGTGGGCTCGATTCCCAGCCAAACCATGGGTAATAAATAGATAACACGCAACATTTCACCATAGTTGGGTGATCCAGTCGTGGTGAATTACTTTTATATTATTTTTAAATATATTTTTTAATTTATATATATACCACATTTTTCAATTCATGTATTATGTAACGCTTTTTTACCATAACAGAATATGAACAAAAATTTGCACTAACATTTGTAACAAAAGTAGACATTATTATATATATGCACCAAAATGACATATAAATGAAGTATCAAAATGTTAAACAACCCTATACATTATTTAAATCCAAACCAATGTATTGCACACATATTACAAAATCAGTGTCACTTTGGCTTATAAATCTCATTGAAGTATGATGCTCAATGCGTACAAACGTCTTTAAAATCTTCTGATGTGAATGGTGTAGCACTGTTAAACATCTATATAAATTTGAAGGAAATATAATATCACTCTATTTGAAATAATAACAAACTATTATACGGTAAAAATCATTAATATTTTATTGTAAATATATATATTACATGCTCCTAAGAATCAACAATGTCGGCAGAGACAATATTTATCATGTGTTTTATGACATAATATCCACACTTGTATCCTCATGGCTATTTCCTCATCAATAAATTTATTTTATATAGTGAGTAATAATACACATAAAAACACATGTAATTATAAATAAATGAATGTCAAAAATATTACATCTTCTACAATGGTATAAAATTTAGGTTTTTTTTTCTAATTCCTTTCAACATATCGGTATCATCCACAATCTTATGTGAAGAAGATGTTCATCATGTTATAATTTTGGGTCACAAATGTAATATTTAAGGTGTTAGTGTCATTACTTTAATTAGTCATGACTTAAAGGGGTCTAGTTAATATAATATTAAGTTTGTGGCTAAAAGCATAAATGTCATGAAATGTCAGGTTATTGTGTAGATAACATAAGTCAATATCTAATTTGATGAGGGACCAACAAAATGGGTTATGGTCCCCATTTGTAGAGAATGAAAAAAATATGGTTTATCAAGTTTTCTCTCTTCATCCCCATCAAATGAGATTCAAGGAACCCTAAGGAACTCTACAAATCGGAAGATCACATACCCGCAACCTTCAACGATTTAAATGGCAAATTCAGGTACGCTTCCGCTTTTATATTCTGATTGAATTCTGATATGGGTTCAAGGGATACATGTTGATGGTATATCGACTCATAGAGATTATTTTAGAGTTTTGTTCTTGATTTCTATATTGATATATGTAATAAGGTTATGAACGAAACTAACAAGTGGTATCAGAGCTACCCATTTCTGATTCAATTTAAATTTGAGCTTTTTTATTTATTTTTTATATTAGTTTTCCAAAATTAGGATCTTTGATCTTTCAATTGTATAAATCAATATTTTCATGTTGTTGATAATGTATTTTTGAGTTTATGTTTGATGGTTTTTCATTTTGGATGCCGAAACCAATATTTGGGAAAAACTTAATTTCGGCACTGTTCTGCAAAAACTTTGTATATGCATTACTTACCGGTTACCAATGTATTGTATACTATAAACAATTTTTTATTTTCTTTTTATATTTAATATAGTGAAATTGTTTTAAAAATAAAATGTGGATTTCTTCTCGCGAAAGCATACCGTCACCGTGTTTCTATTTATCAATCAACAAGAGCATTTACGTTGGAACAACTGTACGTTATATTACATAGTGCAACCTAACATGTTATATTGCTTGCTGTTATATTTTTTTTCCTTTTCAATATTACATGTTTATTATGCAATTTATATATTATATATTACATATGCAATCATGGATTGAACAACTTTGGAATATTTTTGTTTACTAATTTGTATAATTCAGTATGAATCATCACTTTTATCTTCCATTGAGTTAAGAAAATAAAACAATGTCTTTAATATATATCTAATGTAATTAATTGTTTTATTCCAATTTGTTATGCTTTAATATTATATGAAATTGGTTTATTTTTATAGATCCTATAGATATGCAGTAAGGAAAAAGTTTTTTCCTATACAATTAACCGTAACAGTTCCGTAAATGTGTTATACAATAAAGTTTGTGCCTCTCTTTTTTCATTCTTGGAATTGTTTTAAATTGATATCAATTTGAATTACTCAATTAAATAATAAGGTTATTACATTTTTGTAACAATTTTTCAATAATATATAATAATCATACTATTAATTATTGTAATTATTGATATATGGATTTAATTTTAATTTTTTTCTTCAGTTCAATCTTGTTCAAATTTGGCTAAGAATTGTATTTTTATACAGTAATTTAACCTTTTTGAGTAAGTAGTTGAAATGAAAAAATCGTCAAAGTGACACCTTTTATAGAAATTGCTTATGAAAAATGTTTAAAAAAATTCTAATTTGTGTGTATGTTTGCCCATGCGAGTACCAATTGACCAAAAGGACAAATGGTGGTTGGCCAGTTTTTCATACGCGCCTGTGAAGGTAAACATGTGATAATTATAAGGTTTCACATGTGAATAATAAATCAATCCAAAGAGGGATTTATTATTCGACATTTTTTTTATTATCAATGTTTGACCGTTACAACAAGAGTACTACTAGCAGTTAATATTAGTGTCCAAAGACTCAATATTGATGGTGCACTAGGTATCTTCAGATGAGTTATGTCTTTATTTGAACAAATCGATAATTCAATTTTTTTATGTGAGTATATTTATAGTGTTTATTGTGTTCTATTTTTCAGCTACAATTACTTTAATATCTGCTAATATGAATAAGGTTCAGATCCTTAATGGGATAAATTTTAAGGATTGGAATGAGAACATGGAAGTTGTTCTTGACTGCATGGATCTTGAACTTGCATTAGGAATTGAGCAACCACCTTCTCCTACAGAATCTAGTACCTCTAAACAGAGAAAAAATTATAAGAAGTGAGATTGCTCCAATCAAATGAGTCATGGTTTAGTATGTTCTGAGGTCAATTTAGCTTTAGTACCTAGAAACACTTGGTGGTTAGACTCTGGTGCAACTACTAACATCAGTGTTTTAATGAGAGGTTTCCTGAACTACCAGAAGCCAAATGATGTTGAAAGATACATCTATATTGGAGATGGCAAGTCGGTGGAGGTGAAAGCTATAGGGCATTTTAGATTATTAATGTGTACAGGATTTTATTTGAATTTAAAAAACACTTTTGTGGTTCCGTCATTTAGACAGAATTTGATTTCAGTTTCTTATCTGGACAAATCAGGTTATTTTTGTTCATTTGGAAACAATATGTTCAAGTTGTCTTTCAATTCAGATATTATTGGAACTGGTTCACGTGGTACCTATGGCTACCTATGGCGAATCCTTGAATGTGGAATCACATGGTACTAAGCGTAAAATTGATGATGACAATTCAGGAGCATTATGGCACAAACGCTTAGGTCACATCTCTAAAAATATAGTTGAGCGGCTAGTGTCAGATGGAATTTTGGATTCCTTTGAATTCACAAACTTTGATGTTTATGTTTAATGTGTTAAAGGAAAACAGACCAAAACAAAGAAATTTGGTGCATATGAAGCTATGGATGTCTTAGAATTGATACATACAAACATTTGTGGACCATTTCTGACACCTTCTTGGAATGGTTAACAATATTTTATATCATTCATAGACGATTATTCTAGATATGCGTACATATTTCTTATACATGAAAAGTCTCAGTCATTGGATGTGTTCAAATCTTTTAAGGTTGAAGTTAAGAATCAACTTAACAAGAGAATTAAGAAAGTCCAATATGATCGTGGCGGTGAATCTTATGGTAGACATGACGGTTCAGGTAAACAACGTCCATGTCCTTTTTTTAAATACCTGGAGGAATGTGGAATCATCCCATAATACACCATGCCAGGATCTTCTAGCATGAACGGTGTTGCTGAAAGATGAAACCAGACTCTTAAGGATATGGTAAGGAGTATGATTTATCATTCTACCTTGCCAGAGTCACTCTAGGGAGAGACATTATAGACTGCAACTTCCATTCTAAGTAGAGTACCAACAAAACAGTTGCCAAAACACCTTATGAACTTTGGACTGGGCGAAAGCCTAGTCTCAAACATTTTCATGTGTGGGGATGTACAGTTGAGGCAAGGCCTTATAAGCCGAATGAAAAGAAATTGGACTCCTTGTCGCAAGGCAAAAAATAATCGGTGGGAAACAGAGTCGCCACCGAACGTAATATATCCCGACGCATGGAAAGGAAACGATCGAAGAAAACCTGAAGAAGGGAAAAACATGTTCATCACAACCATAGTATGGGTTTAGGAGTCGGTTACGCGAGAGGAAGGTATTAGCACCCCCTCACGTCCATCGTACTTGATGGAATCCACGCTTGTTGTTCTGATCAAAGGGTGTAGATATCTGAAGCTTCACTGCTAACTGGAAAGGACTAGAATGAGAAACGAAGAAGAGGGGGGAAAGCGCGTAAGGTGACTCGATAGGACTTTTCCGTCCTAGGCCTACATATTCCCTCGTACAATGGGAAATTCAGACTCAACGTAGTTCGGAGGACTACGGGTGAAAGGGGGCGGTTGCTCGCCAAGACATTACCGTCTTGTGCCTACGTATCCTCAATCGGACGAGAGAGAGGAAATCAGAGCATTCGTAGTTCGTCCTACTACAGGTGGTCTTGCTAGTTTGGTGTTTTTTATGTGGATGACACTAACGTTCACGTTCTAGCCGTTTAGGTGTTACCGCTCGTTAAGTGGAGCCTTACGCGTTTACCTGTTTGTGGTAGAACAGAAATAACGTGTCCTTACGCTTAGATGGAGTGAGATGAGGAAAAAATCCCGAAGGAAAATGATTGATTTGTTAATGTCTTTTAGAAGGAGTTTTTTGATTTGTTTTATTTGCGATATGTATTGTGCTGAAGACTATGACATAGGAGCGAATACTTTGCAAGGTCTCCCCAACAGAACGTTTGCAAAACACCCTAGAAGAGTAAAGGAGACCTTCACTAATCATTTCCCATGTGCTTAAGGCTCGTGGTGCACAACACATAAAATATTTGTTAAGTGTTTTTGCTTTTTTTCTTTTAGAGAGAGAAGAGAGACTCAAATGGTTAAAAGAAAAATATAAGGGGATCTTCATCCTAGAAGTTGTCATGCAATGATTGATCCTATAGTTGAAAGTAAGGAAGGGGAATCTCTACCTATGTTAGCCTGCTTGGATTGGTAACCTAATGTCTCTCCTACCTCAAGCTTAATCAGAAATTAAGTCGAGCTAGGAATCCTAAGGGTTCATGTGAACAAACACAATTGTAAACATTAGCTTATTCAATCATAATTCAAAGAAGTAATAAAGAAGAAGTGAGATGAAAGAGAAGTCACATAAGAGTTGATGTCAATATAGAGTTATACATGTATTCATCAAATTCAAACCAAGCTCAACTATTTAATAGTTGAAAGAAATATGCGAAACAATGCACTTATGCTCATGCAAATGTCCTAAGACTACACTAGAAGTAATGTCAATCAATTAACAACATGAAATGGGTCCTAAAGGGATGATAACCCTAGTGGTGCAGTATCTAAGTCCTATTGTGCCTCATGTTAATAATCAAAGAAAGACTCAAAATATTCAAGTCATGTACCACATCTTAGCTCAAGCAAATGTCATCACGATGTTCATGTAAGACACACTTTAAAAGACCAACCATGGAAACTCAAAGGATGAAACCACATGGGGTAGTAGCATTACATGCCATAATCAATGCAAAGTGAGGTTTTAGATGTTAATAAATGATCATGAAATCCACACCAAGTCATGTTCAAGAGATTAGGCAATTCTACACAAGCATGTCACTCTTATGATACATCAATCACTTATGGCAAAACAATGAACAAGTAAGCATGAAGTTGACTTGTAAATGAACTAAGTCAGAAGTTAAAACATGGATTTAATGTTTAAAAGTAACCTTGAAACATTTTAAAATTTTCATGTCAAAGCACTCTTAAAAGTTAGGACAAGCAATGATCAAACTCAACCCTAATCATCCTCTAAAAGCATGTGAATTGTCAATGATGTAAAAAAAAGGAAAAGGTCATGTCAAGTGAGTTCCAAAACATACAAGTAAGAAGCAAATTACCTATAATATCTCACATTTAAGTCCCACAAGCATTGAGCAAAGATGGCATACAATTGGCTCAAAGGAAGTTGTCAAAGTATATGCACAATCATGTTTAAATTCATGCAAGTATATCACCAATTAGAGGCAAAAAAAAATGACCTATAAAATGGTATGGAAAAGCTTTACCTCATACTAGATCAAGTGTAAATCAATGTTCAAAATATCCCCAAAAGGGTTGCATAAATGCATCATCAAAATCCAAGCACTTAAGTGAACATTGAACAAACATTGGGTATGCATTTAGGGTTCAAAGTAAGCACATAGATCATGATCAAAAATCAATATCAAAGCATCACAATAGTGTGAAAAATATCCTATTGAATATGCCTAAACATGTCAAGAAAATTGGCTAAAGAGAGGTCACACACCATCATCAAGTTCACCCTAATTCTAGGCACACACGAAAGCATTAGACATGCAAGGAATAATCATGAATAATAGTTAGAAGTCTTGAAAAATTATGAGATTTTAACCATGATATGATGAATTCAGTGGATCAACATGCTCTAAGAATATACCCAAATTTATACACAAAAGGTGCTCAAAGAATGTCACACATATGGCAAGTTATAAGGCAAAGATCATTCAAGACACGTCACAAAAAGGCATTCAAAAGTGAATAAAAAATTATGGGAAAAATGCCAAGTGATCATCAACATGTCTTATACACATATGACTAAGTGGATACAAAAATTGGGATCAAAATTAGTTTGGAAAAATTAATTCCAAGAGGAGATTACAAGATATTGCACGAAGTTTTAGGGTTTCTGTGAGCTTGAAAAGCATCTCCAACCAGGTTAAAATCTTGAAATTTGCAGCACCATTTTAGAACAAGGTATGCGGATTAGGAGCATGTAAAGTGTTGCATCTAAATCCCTATGTCTTGTAGGCTCTGTTTTTGGTTAGATTTAGAACAACAAGCGTGGATCCCATCGAGTACGATGGACGCGAGGGGGTGCTAATACCTTCTTCTCGCGTAACTGACTCCTGAACCTAGACTATGGCTGCGATGACCATGTTTTTCCCTTCTTCAGGTTTTCTTCAATCATTTCCTTTCCCTCGCCGAGATGAATAACGTTCGGTGGCGACTCTCTGTTTCCCGCCGGTTGTTTTTCGCGTTGCGACACTCCTGAACAGTGAGCAGATACTTTATTAGCTATTTTGAAAAATATAGGGGCTACAAATTTTACGATCCCAAATTAAATTCAATTTTTGAGACGGGAACAACCTCATTCTTTGAGGATATTGAGTTTGAGGGGAAGAATAAGGTTAGAGACGTTGTCTTAGAGGAAGAATCAGTAACAATTCCCGAACCGATTCATATAGTTTATTTTGATCAAGCAAGAATGAAATCTCCACAAGACATTATTGAAATTCCTCCAACTCAGGATGATTTGGTAATTAATGAAGAACAAACTCAAGATCCTTAAGAACAAAGTTTACAAGAAACAATGCCTTTGCGAAGATCCACTAGAGAAAAGAGAAATGCTATTCTGGATGATTACATAGTCTTTCTCCAAGAACATGAGGAATATAATGGTATGATGGAAGATGATCCAATAAACTTCCGTCAAGCCATGCAAGATTCCAACTCAGAAAAATGGATTGAAGTAATGAAGGAGGAGTATAAGTCCATGCAAGACCATAAATTTTGGGAACTTATCCCGTTACTAGAAGGTGTGAAACCCATTGGTTGCAAATGGATTTTTAAAACCAAGAGGGATTCTAACGGTAATGTGGAGAGGTAAAAATCTCGTCTTGTGGCTAAGGGTTATACTCAAAAGGAAAGGATTGACTTTATAGAGACTTTCTCTCCGGTTTCATTAAAAGACTCTCTTAGGACAATCATGGCTCTTGTTGCACATTATGACTTAGAACTCCATCAAATAGATGTCAAGACGGCTTTCCTCAATGGCAACGTTGATGAAACAATCTATATGATGCAATTAGAAAACTTTGTGTCGAGAGACTCAAAGAATATGGTTTTCAAATTGACAAAATCCATTTATGGACTAAAGCAGGCGTCTCGTCAGTGGTATCACGAGTTTCATGAAGTAATTCTCTCATTTGGTTTTGAGGTGAATGTTGTTGAAGATTGTGTGTATCACAAATTCAGTGGGAGCAAGTACATTTTCTTGGTCTTGCATGTAGAAGATATACTGCTTGCCACAAATGATATAGGAATGATGCACGAAACTAAGAAAGTTCTATCAAGTCTTGAAATGAAAGATCTTGGTGATGCCTCCTTTGTATTAGGAATTCAGATACATCAAGACCGATCTTGTGGTATTTTAGGATTATCACAAAGGAGCTATATCGAAAAGGTAGTTAAAAGGTTTGACATGCATGAATGTAAATCAGGAGATACTCCAATTACTAAGGGAGACAAATTCAGTCTCAGTCAGTGCCCAAAAGGAAACTTAGAAATTCAAGAAATGTAAAAGATTCCTTATGCGTCAGCAAGTAGGGATTCTAATGTATGCCCAAGTGTGTACGCGTCCGGATATTGTGTTCATAGTTGGGATGTTAGATAGATATTTGAACAATCCAGGAATGGATCATTGGAAATCAACCAAAAAGGTTATGAGGTATTTAAAGAGAACAAAAGACTATATGCTCACATATAGGATGTCAGACCAGTTAGAGATCACTGGATACTCTGACTCAGATTTTGCTGGATGCCAAGACAGTAAAAGATCCACTTCAGGCTATATCTACATGTTGGCTGATGGTGCAATTTATTGGTGTAAAACTAAGCAAACTCTTACGGCTTCATCCACCATGGCAGCAAAGTTTATAGCATGTTATGAGGCATCCAACCATGGGATTTGGCTGAGGAATCTTGTCACTGGGTTGCGAATTATAGAAGGAATTGAAAGGCCACTTAAGTTATATTGTGACATCAAATCACTCGTCTTGTATTCCAACTATAATATGAGCTCGACTAAGTCGAAACATATTGACATCAAGTTCCTAGTTATTAAGGAAAGGGTTATGGTCTCAATGTGTAGAGAATGAAAAAATATGGTTTATCAGGTTTTCTCTCTTCATCCCCATCAGAGGAGATTCAAGGAACCCTAAGGAACTCTATAAATCGGAAGATCACATACCCGCAACCTTCAACGATTTCAATGGCAAATTCAGGTATGCTTCCGCTTTTATTTCTGATTCAATTCTGATATGGGTTTAAGGAATACAAGTTGATGGTATATCGAATCATATGAATTTTTTAGAGTTATGTTCTTGATTTCTATATCGATAGAAATAATAAGGTTATGAACAAAACTAACATATCATCCTTCTTTACTTAGTTTTGATGAAGACAAAAACTTATCAAAGAAAAAATATCAAAGAGGAAAAAGTTAGGAACCATGAATCAAGAATGCATAAGCTTATTGATTGTTTGGAAGTAAAGGAAATTGATCTTCATGCTAAAGTACTCAATTGTAATTAATTATGTATAAACTTTATATGCTCAAAAAATAATACTCATCTTCATCTCTAAAGTTCTCAAATCATTATGCATAAAAATCTTTGAAGCAAAGGCATAAAAAGATTATTATTAAAAAGCTCTCAGCACTTTTTAAGTCAGATTTGTTGCACTTTTTATGTCAGATCTGGTTAACCAACTTAAAAAAACCAGTTGTTCTTTGAAATTTGAAAAATTATTTGGCGTCAGAGTGGGTTATTGGTAACTTGCTCCTTAAATCTAGAAGATGGCTTACGCAAATCGTGTTTTTAGAGATGATGCTCTAATTAAGAAATTCGGAAATTTCTTGAGAAAGGAAAGGACAAAATAAATTAGTCAAAAAGAAGCACCAAGAAGGAAGATTACTTGCTTTAAATGTGGAGAAAGAGGACATGTTAAAATTGAATGCCCTATGTTTAAAAAGAAGAATAAATTCAAGAGCAAGAAGGACAAAAGTCCAAAGAAAGCATATGTAGCATGTGATGACAATGAAACAAGTTCATCTTCATATGAAGATCATGCAAGTAAGGCATTAATAGCATCACATCATTCAAGTGATGAATAACATGAGGTCAGTGATTCTGAAATTGATGTCAGATCTTCATATGATGAATTAAAAAGTGTTTTTAATGAGTTATATGATGAATTTTTTTAAACTTTCTAGAAAATTTTCAAATCAAAAGAAAACTATTTTAAATCTAGAAAGTTAGACTTAATAAAAAATTCAACAAGTAATAATTGTTCCTTTTTTTAGTAAAAAATTGTGGAATTAAATCAAGTAATTTCCAAATATGAAAAAAGGAAAATTGGCTTGGATAATGTGTGGAGTAGTCAAAGATTTTCGAATAATAAATGTGGATTTGACTTTTCTAATTTTGATAAACCTAGTTCAAGTCAAACTATCTATGTAAAGGCTACTAGCAGATTCAACAATAAGGAATCAAAGAAAGAACATGTTGTAAGTAATCATAAAAGGCCTTATGATAGAAATAAATTTTATATCAATAAAAAGAATAATTTTTTAGACCTATTTGTTTTTATTGTAATGCAAAAGTTCATACTTCTAATGATTGCTACATAAGAAATTGTGGTGTTCCTTATGGTGAGTATGTATGGATGAGAAAAGAATACAACCCAAGAGGACCCAAAGAATATTGGGTACCAAAGCACTATTAATTGTTTTATAGGTACTTGAAGATCATATGCTAGAAATTGTCAAATCAAGATTGATCTTTCAAGATACAAGACCATATGATATGGTAGTTCTAAAAAGTTTCATTGAATGAAAGATGTTTTGAAGAACCATCAACATTGATATCATCTTTGACTTCATATGATAGTATTATGAAGAAGATAAGTCTTTTTATGCTTAATGTATCATTTCCTTTATATTATTATACTCCTTTGGATTTTACTCCTTTTCCTTTTTGATAATGTCAAAAGGGGGGAGAAGAGACATGGTTGTTTTTGTTGTTTTTCAAGATATAAAAGACATCATAGAACAAATTGCAAAAGAAAGAAAGATATGCAAGATAGGGGGAGATATACAAGATAGGGGGGAAATCAAGTGTCAAGGAAAAACTTTTCATTAATGTGTTTTGTCATCATAAAAAAGGGGGAGATTGGGAAGAAGATGTTCATCATCCTTCTTAACTTGGTTTTGATGAAGACAAAAGATTATCAAAGAAGAAAAATTTCGGAATCAAGAATCAATTATGCATAAGCTTATGAACTGTTCGAAAGAAAAGGAAAATAATCTTGATGCTAAGGTAGTCAATTGTAACTCATTGTGTATAAACTTTATATGTTCAAAAAATAATATTCATCTTCATCTCTAAAGTTCTTAAATCATCATGCATAAAAATATTTGAAGTAAAGACATAAAAAGCTTATTTTTAAAAAGTTGTCATCACTTTTTAAGTCAGATTCGTTGCACTTTTTATGTCAAATCTGGTTAACCGACTTAACAAAATTCGTTGTTGTTTGAAATTTGAAAAATTGTTTGAAATTCAAAATTCGTCCTACACTTGTTTAGTCAGGTTTCCTGCTTAAACGACTTAACAAGTCTTGAACAGAATTCAAAATTATGTCTTTTCATGAACCATTGTCATTCTAAACTATTGCAACCCTTCATGAATATGTCTCAAACTTTTGCATCAACTCAGAGAGATTTTTTAAAATGTATTTAAGGAAAAATACATTAGTTTTCAAATTACCTCTTTCATTATTAATTTTTCACATCAATTCAATTAATTTTCTAAGTGTTCATTCTTTTTAAAAAATGTTGAAACTTTATGCATAACTTTAAAATCATTCATAAAAGTTTCATAATAATTTTTGAGCACTTAAGGTTCATATATTATTGAATTGTACATTGAAATAGAAGATCAGTTGTCTACTGAAATTGATTCAATAACAACTTCATATATTCTAATTTGTTCAAGTATTGTAATTGATCACCAAGTGTGTGATGACTTAATTTGTAAAGAAAGTGTGTGTACTTTCTAAAAGTATTTGAAAATAGAAAGTGGTATAGTTTCTATTTGTTAAAAAAAATCCTTTAAATTGGTTTGATTCAAAGTCCACCATAGTTGTTGGTGTATTTGTGAAATCAAGGAAGTGGTGTGCTTCTTTATTGTTGTTAGAAGATTATAGGAGAAGTCTTGGTGTGAGACTTCTACAAAGATCTAACAATAGTGAAAATCTCTCATGGGGTGTAAGGGGACTGGATGTACCCTTGGTTGATAAGGGAAACTAGTATACATCATTGTGTTCATTTACTTTATTGCACTTTACTTTTTTATTTATCATTCGTTCATTGTTCATAATTCAGGAAAATTTCAAGAAACTAGAAAAGTATCATAAATCTCTAAAAATATCATTACACCTAATTCACCCCTCCCCTCAAAAATATAATTACAAAGTCAAAGAAAATATTACTAAGTCTCATAAAATATAAACTTAATAGCAGCTATATCTTTCATCTTTAGATCGTGTTGTTTGTCTATGGAACTGTTCGAACTACATTAAAGTGGCAAGAAGCAAACATTTAGTTTTGGAAGGATTCCCTCCGAGATTTATATCGTCTCCACAGGGATCGGCGCAAGGGAAAGAATGTCATTCAACGGTCTCTACGTTTCTAAGCTTGTGGTGATTAAATTTTGTTGATAGATCAAAGGTACCATAAATAAAGGCTGAAAATATAAAGACGGAAAATATAAAGTAAAAACTTTAAAATAAATAGAGCCTTGTTGGGATTGGATCTCATCAATTGATAACACATGCATTCTTCTGACCAGTTAAACACAAATCAATCATTTGTCTAATATCCTCACGTATCACCCACAACAGAGGTTATGTCTAACACAACATCGAGAGAACAACTGTATTGTCTCATTGGTGATGTCTCACACAAATCAACAACACAGAGCATTAATAACTGATACTCACGCAAATATTAAGTCTAAATCTATGTCTAGAGTTTAGAACCTAACAGATATTCACCCTAGATCCAGATCTGAAGAGTATATGTCTATAGCGGTTCAAATCAAAGATAAACAGATAAACAAAGATGACACCCATATCAGATAAATGATTGCTTCATATAAAACGCCATGATCAGATACGTACATACGATTAACCCTTTTTACATGTATTCAACTACTTTTCCAAATATAAGTGAACATAGTTCTTCATCTCTATTATCACGCATCTACACAATACCATATTGATCCTACTAATGCTGCTCATGCTACTAATCAACACAATAAAATAGAAGATACAAGTGAATATCAACTTACAAGACTATGTCAAAAGTTTGCTCATTGATAGATGAATATCTAAGATCTACGATTTGAAAAAGGTTTTGTCAAGACCCACAAATAAGAAATCAAAGACAACATCAATATTGAATCAAAACTAGTTCACAATACATAAATTAGATGAAATACATAAGGTATCGAGAGACTACATCCAAACCCAACAAGAAATCGAAGCTCTTACCTTCTCCCCCTTAGGGTTTGTGTTTCTCTCTCTAAAAAATGCTTTGAAATAAAGAGAGATAAAGTTTTGATCCTCAAAATATATGTTATATAAGTTATGTTCTAAAAAGCAAGAAAAAGTACATATATAGTAAAACAAAAATTTGTCATGTTCGCCTAGCGAACACCTTCTTCGCACAGTGAAGACCACTTTTAGGCACTTCTAGTGCCTCAGGAATATTTAAACCGCCCTTGGAAAATATCTAAGTTCGCAGTGTGAACACTTCTTCGCACAACGAGCTTCTTCACTCCAGCTTCGCAAAACAAATTTATGGCCTTTTTCTACTGCCATCCAAGGTTTTCTCTTTGCTTGGTCCTCGCTGTGAGTTCGCACAGCAAACTTTCGCCTTGACCTTGCTGCTGGTTCGCACAGCGAACTTGCTAAAACTTCTTCTTTTCTTTGACTTCCTTGTCAAATCATTTGTGTCTTAATCATTGATGTTTTATGCCTATATTTTTCACAATAACACACATATCAAAGCATCCAAAGGTATTTACGATATATTTGAAGAATCACACAATAACAAGAATTAAATCCCTTAAAACATGAGAAATGAGTTGAAAAATGCCAAGAAAGATTGTTCAATTTAAGTCAAAATTTGCACTTAACAGGAAAATAAAATAATTACCATACTCTATTGAGAACAAATCTGTTGAGGACAAATAATAATCAATATCTAGTGAGTGTTGAATGAACACGAGCGTAATTAGCGATTGGTAAAATATTGAATACTAAATACAAAAGAAAATACACATTCAAAATTACTTATGAATGGTTAAACGATGCTAAATAACAAACTTTGTCCTAATATCTTAACCGAGATTGTAAGTATACTTCAATCACGTGCAATGATTCAATGAAAATTTCATACTAAATGGGTCCAAGAATCCATAGATATCTTATTTATTTGATTCTATACAGAAACAATGCATGTACCTAAATGATAAAATAAAATTCAAAAAATGAAGTGAGTCTTAACATTGAAAGTGCTTACGTGCACCAAATAAATTGATATAAATTAGTGACAAAATGTACTTACGTGCACCACAATTGTAGTATAGATATGTCTAACCACTCATTTCCAAACACAAAATCTTTTATATTCTTAGGATCAATATAAAATTTATATATTTGGATCATACTCTAATTGAACATGAATGTCTTCTTTAATATCCATGATCACTCATACCAAATTTTTAACGGATCTTCATGAGGAATTTGCGTCTCATTTTGGGTATGGACGGATGAACAACTTTCTTTTGTGCTCGCACCATCCAAAACAATATTTACAGACAATTGATCAACTGCATTTATACTTGGTTGGACAATTATACTGACCGATATTAATTTTTGCATCATAAAAATAACAGTAACACACAACACATATGTAATGCTATAAGACCACAAAACAGATGCAACACACAAAACATGTACATACCACATAAAGCTCGTCCAACTCTTTGTCAATCCCTTTAACTTCTCAATGCATGACTTAGTGAGTCACCTCCCAGTCATTGTCTTTTTTATAAACCCCTATTAATATAACATTAATTTGCAGCGTTGTCTCTAAAAAGCATCAGCAAAACACAAAAATAATATTATTCTTTAGAAAATAAGATTACTACTAACCAAGAATTAAATAGAACTATGATAATCAACAAACTTCTCCAAAATGTCCCTATTAATAAAATTATATTTCACAAATGGATGCTCAAGATCAAGCTTTGGCTTTCTAATGTAATCACGTGTGAGTTGTGACTAAATTACGTCCAACGCTCACCAGCATAAGAGACCCACTTATTCTCCAAGCCCTTGTTTCTACATGGTAGTGTAATGGTTTGTCCTATCTACCTCAGCGACCGACTATTACTTTGAATGCTCTTAAAAGTCAAGATGAGGTGTTATAGTCTTGGGGTTTCTCGCCTTTAATGTGTCACATGCTTCAAACGTCTTTCGAAGGTACCCTCATAATGACTATAGGGAGCTGGAACACTTGAGTGTTGTGTGTAGGTGCTTTGAAACATTGACAAGGTCTATTTTCTTTAGCATGCCAACATACAATTCTTGAAGAGCCAGCTTCACATTTCTTTGAGTTATCTTTTCCAGTTTGTTGTTATCTCATTTCCTTTGATATTTCTCTTTTCTGCGTCTAGAGAACATAGTATCTATCAAGAGCCAAAAGTCAAGGGAAGATGTTCGCACTTCGTAGGATGATTCTTCTTATTCCTCAATCATTTTTGTCTTTGTCCAAACCGGTAATCTTGATGGAGTCTTCGTGGGAAGATGTTCGCACTTGTGGGTGAATTCTGATGGTGATAAAATAGAATATTTTATTTTAAAAGATGGTTTGTACCATGACTAAATTTTGTTTATTAAAATTAAAACTATATATTTAGGACGGTTAAGCTGTAAACTGGAATAAGTCATATTTTTGTTAAGTCTGTAAAATAGTCCAACTTAAGATGTCACAACTTGTTACAACGCCTACTCATAAGTCGGGTACAAAACCGACCTAAGAACTCATTTTTATCCGATTTACCAAAAGTTTTTTGTACTTGCCCACCTTGAAATATATCTCATCCAACTAATCAAGGCCTAGTTGAGGCAACTAATAGACCATATCGACTGAGTATGTGCAACACTAACATAGAGGGAATATTCATATTAAGATACGAGGGATAACATATTTATGACTAATTGATAATTTTATGGTCCAATATCTACGAATAAAGTCTGATTCTAATTATCATTAAGAGATCACACTCATCAAAGATAATATGATCCTCGATGGGTCTTGAGTAATGAATGAGTTAAAGTATATATATATATATATATATATATATATATATATATATATATATATATATAATTTACAGAATAAACAAGAGAGACTTTACTTGTCAATGCTGGTTAAATTATATTGGTATACTGTTCTAATACATTTTTAAAAACAAAACTTGACCTTTTCTTTGGTTACAATTAAAAATATATATTATTTTTTAAATAATAATAAATTATAAAAAGATAAACATGATTTTTATTTAAAATAATAAAAATAAAAGTGAAAGAATAAAAGCGTCAATTTAAAAGCTATAAATTCAAAAGTACTTAAATAAAATCAAAAACTACTAAAAAATACAAAAACTCGTGCTAAAAATATGTTACAAAACTAGATTTTTATATTAATGTGAAATAAAAAGTTAAAAATTAAAAGATAGATTATTAGTCTTGTCAAACATACTCTTAATCTACTTAGCAATAAAGTTCGCTTAACAAGAAAACACAATCTAAATCAAACTTCATGCTATTTTACTTTGTGGATTATATAATTTTGGGTTAAATAAGTATTAGGTCCTTAAAAATAACCCAACATTCATGTTTGGTTCCTAGAAAAATTTTCTTCAGGGTTTGGTCCTCCTAAAGTTTTCCATTTGTAACTGTAGTCCCTCCCGTTAGTTTCCACTAACGGAGGATGATGTGGCACGCCATGTGAAAATTTTTTGATGACGTGGCTTACATGTGCCAATGTCAACATGGCAAAAATTGCTGACATGTATGCCACGTGGTAATAGTTTCAATTTTAATTTTTTTTATATTTATATCATATTTGAATCCAGAAATTGTAGCTAATTTGCAGCTACTTTCTAGCTAATTTATAGCTAATCTCCAGCTAATTTAAACACAACATTTTTGTAGCTAATTCATAGCTAAGCTCTAGCTAATTCATAAAACCTCCAGATTTTTTTTCCATTCATACTGAACACTCACCTTACAAAATTAAGCTACAAAGCTTCTCAAATTAAGCTTTCAATAACGAATAGATTTCTAAACAGAAACTTAAGAAATGAGGATTTTACAATCATCAATCACTAGCTACACAAAAAAGGAAGAAAAAAAACTATACACTAAAAAATAGAATGTTCAAACACTTGAAGCTTTTTTCAAAACTGATTTTACAATCATTAGCTACAAATTAGAATCTAAACAAGCATATCAAATGATTTCTCTGGTTCTTCTGTGACTGTTGCTCTTGGACTTTGCTGCAGGAGCTTCCTTACTTTGTGTATATAAATTCCAGCATAAGACTCTTCAAAAATATAAAATGGATTAGCCTTGAATTCTGGAAATTGCTCAAACCACTGCCAAGAAAAAGGGGAAAAAATACATTATACTTTGTGTATATTATTCTTTTATGTTATCCATAATTTTGACAAGAAACTAATAATGAAGATTAATTAAAGTGTTAAATATAACTTTGAAATGGTAATGATTGGTTGTGTTGTTGGAAGTACCTTTAAGAGGAAAGCATGAGTATCAGAAGCTGTTTGTAGGTCCCCAGTTGAATATTTGCTTATGTTCTTTGAGTAAGAGAACCCAACACCAGTTGGTGAATCCAAATATATAACATTGGAAAGCTATAAAATAGAAATTAACAGGAATTAACACAGTTTATTCAAAGCTATAGGAATTAACAGGCATAACAATAAGGTGAATTCTAAAAAGGAGGAGATAGTCTCATTATGGCATAATGTTCTTTAAGCTTCTCTGTGAGATTTGGGTCGAAACTCAGCTGTGTCGAAGGTAGCTTTCATGTATTTCGACTGAAGGCAAGCGTGTTGTCGAAGCTTGTTCACATGCTGATGCCAGATTATTACATATAGTAGTCGAAGTCTGTTCTTATATGTATTCTGTAGAAATAGTTTATTCTGTCGAATTGGGCCTTGTGTTAAGGATCCAATTGTTTAGGTTTCTTGGGCTGCAAGTTACCTAGTTAGTCTATAAATAGGCTAGTACACTCAGTTTGTTGAGTGTGGCAAATTGTGATATTCACTTGTAATCATTTGTAAACATTAATGAGAAAGTGAATAGTAAACAGAATTATATTTGCCCAATCCTTGTTGTTCTCTATTCTTCTTCTTCTAGTTTTCTCTTTTCCGTTAAGCCCTTGTTTTGGTTCTTGATAATTCAAGAAACCAGTTTTATATTTTGATTAAAGTCATCGTTTTTCACAACAAATTGGTGCGGTGAGCGTGGAGAAGATGGCTTCAACAAAGTATGAGATTGAAAAGTTCACCGGAGTGAACGATTTCGGTCTGTGGCGCTTGAAGATGAAAGCCCTACTGGTGCAGCAGGGATGTTTGGAAGCGTTGAAGGGAATGGCAGCCATGGATGCTGCGTTGACGGAAAAAGAAAAGACGACAATGATCGAGAAAGCACACAGCGCAATTCTGTTGAGCCTTGGTGATAAGGTTCTCGGCAGGTATCAAAAGAGACGACGGCGGCGGGATTATGGACGAAGCTGGAAAGTTTGTATATGACCAAATCCTTGGTGAATCGTCTTTACCTGAAGCAAGCCTTGTATTCATTCAAGATGAATGAAGAAAAGGCTTTGGCTGAGCAGTTGGATTCTTTCAACAAGCTGATTCTTGATCTTGAAAACATTGATGTGAAGATTGATGATGAAGATCAAGCATTGTTGTTGTTGTGTGCTTTGCCCAGATCGCATGCTCACTTCAAAGAAACTCTCTTGTATGGAAGAGAGTCCCTGACCTTTGAAGAAGTTCAAGCAGCCTTGTATTCGAAGGATTTGAATGAAAGAAAGGAGCAGAAACCTTCATCAGTTGGCGAAGGGTTGTCCGTGAAAGGAAGATCGTCGAAGAAAGATGGTAGGTTTGATAAGAAGAAAGGAAAGGTTCAGCAGAAGTCTTCTGGTGGTGATATGTCTGGTATCAAATGTTATCACTGTAAGAAGGAGGGTCATACACGAAAGGTGTGCCCTGAGCGCCTGAATAATCATGGAGGTAAGGACAATGGGAATGCAGCTATAGTGCAAGATGGTTATGAATCATCTGATGTCCTTGTGGTGTCGAGCAGCAACTCTTGCGAAGAGTGGATTATGGATTCTGGATGTACTTGGCATATGACTCCAAACAAGAATGTGTTTGAAGAATTATGTGATCAAGATGGAGGATCAGTGCTGCTGGGGGACAATAAAGCTTGCAAGATTGCAGGTATTGGATCTGTTAGATTCAAGCTCCATGATGAGTCAATAAAGCTATTGACTGGGGTTAGGTATGTACCTGATCTTAAGAGGAATTTAATTTCTCTTGGTGAATTCGACAGAAAGGGATATGTTTTCAAAGGAGAGCAAGGTACCCTGAGAGTCATGAAAGGGTCGAAGGAAGTCTTGAGAGGCGTGAAAAACCAAGGCTTGTATACCCTGGAGGCTGAGGTTGTAAGTGGTTCGACAAATATTGTATCCACGAAACCTATGTCGAAGACAGAATTATGGCACATGAGATTGGGCCATGTCAGCGAAAGAGGCCTGGTCGAATTGGGGAAGCAGAACCTGCTAGGTGGTGACAAAGTCAAAAAGTTGGAGTTTTGTGAATCTTGTGTACTTGGTAAATCCTGTAGGGCGAAGTTTGACAAAGGCAAGCAAAGAACACATGGATCCCTTGATTACATTCATGCTGATCTTTGGGGGCCTGCAAGGAATCCTTCACACTCAGGTGCAAGGAATTTTCTATCCATCGTTGATGACTATTCCAGAAAGCTATGGGTATTCATTCAGAATATGAAGGATGAAACTTTTGAGAATTTCAAAAGTTGGAAGGTTCTGGTCGAGACTCAAACTGGCAGAAAGGTTAAGAGGTTGAGAACTGACAATGGCCTTGAATTCTGCAACGAACCGTTCGACAGTTACTGTGTTGAGTCTGGGATTGCAAGGCATAAGACTGTAGCAGGTACTCCTCAACAAAATGGCTTAGCTGAGAGATTCAATCGAACAATCCTTGAAAGGGTTAGAAGTATGTTGGTTAGTGCTGGATTGAAGAAGGTGTTTTGGGCAGAGGCTGTTTCGACAGCAGCTTATCTGATAAATAGATGTCCCTCGACTGCGCTGGGAATGAAGACACCTGAAGAAGTTTGGTCGAATCATCCACCAGATCTCGACAAACTGAGAGTATTTGGCTGTTTAGCCTATGCTCACATTAGGCAAGACAAGGTCGAACCTAGAGCTCTGAGATGCATGTTCCTTGGATATCCTGAGGGAGTCAAGGGTTATAGGCTGTGGTGCCTAGAACCAGGTCACAGAAGATGTATCACAAGTCGTGATGTAGTTTTCAATGAGGTCGAAATGGCTTTTAAGAAAACTGGTGACGCTGGTCGAAGTGCAGATATCTCTGAAGAGGAGCTGGAACAGGTAGAGATGCCTGTTGAGGTGGAGCATAGTGATGCTGAAGTGCATAGCCCTGATGAAGTCGAAGAGCAAGATGCTGATGAGGTTGAAGAAACTGTCGATGACTACCTACTGGCTAGAGATAGGTCGAGAAGAGTCATCAAGCCACCTCAAAGACTTGGTTATGTAGATCTTATAGCTTTTGCCTTAATCTCTGCAAGTGAGGTACTTGACGAAGAACCTAGAGATTACAAGGAAGCTATAAGGAGTCGAGACAAGACTGAATGGCGAAAAGCCATGGATGACGAGATGAAATCTCTTCATGATAATAACACTTGGGAGCTGATTGAGAAACCTGCAGGAGCTAGGTTAGTCAGTTGTAAGTGGATTTTCAAGGTCAAGGAAGGAATCGAAGGAGTGATGTCGAAGCGCTTTAAGGCGAGGCTGGTTGCTAGGGGGTTCACTCAGAAAGAAGGAGTTGACTTCAATGATGTGTTCTCACCTGTTGTAAAGCATAGATCCATTCGAATATTGTTGGCCATGGTAGCAATGTTCGACTTGGAACTTGAGCAAATGGATGTGAAGACAGCATTTCTGTATGGTGATCTAGATGAAACGATCCTGATGCGTCAACCTGAAGGGTATGCAGAAAAGGGTAAAGAAGATTATGTGTGCAAGCTGAATAGGTCTTTGTATGGCCTGAAGCAATCTCCTCGACAGTGGAATAGGAGATTCGACAAGTTCATGGAACACATTGGTTTCACTAGAAGTCAGTTCGATCACTGTGTTTACTTCAGATTTCGACCTAGAAACTCACTTGTTATGTTGCTACTGTATGTGGATGATATCCTCATAGCTAGCAACAGGGTTGAGGATGTAACAAAGGTGAAGGCTGAACTCAGTAAGGAGTTCGAAATGAAGGATCTTGGAGCTGCAGCCAGGATTCTTGGGATTGACATCCGGAGAGATAGAAAGCAGTCGAAGTTGTGCTTATCTCAAGAGACATACCTACGAAAGCTTCTCGACAAGTTTGGTATGTCGAATTCGAAGCCTGTTGTGACACCTACAAATCCTCAGTTTAAGCTCAGTACTACTCAAAGTCCGAGTACTGAAGCTGAAAGAATCTATATGAATAGCATCCCATATGCTAGTGTAGTAGGTTCTTTGATGTATGCTATGGTATGTACGAGGCCAGACATAGCATATGGAGTGAGCCTTGTGAGCAGGTATATGGCCAATCCTGGAAAGGCGCACTGGCAAGCTGTAAAGTGGATTCTCAGGTACATAAATGGGTCTCTGAAAAGAGTCTTGATTTATGGTGGAGCCTGTGATGGTGATAGCATAGTCGAAATCGAAGGATTTGTTGACTCATATTATGCAGGTTGTATGGATTCCAGAAAGTCTATTTCTGGATATGTTTTCACAATGTTTGGCACAACAATCAGTTGGAAAGCGACGCTTCAGAAGGTTGTTGCCTTATCAACCACTGAAGCTGAATATATTGCCCTCACTGAAGCTGTGAAGGAAGCATTGTGGCTTGAAGGTTTTGCAAAGGAGCTGAAACTTCAAGGTCGAAGTATCACTGTTAAATGTGATAGTCAAAGTACAATACACCTGTCGAAGAATTCAGCCTATCATGAGCGAACTAAGCACATTGATGTAAGGCTGCATTTCGTCAAAGAGATAATCGAGCGTGGTGAAGTCCAGGTGCTGAAGGTTTCGACTGAAGACAATGCTGCTGATATGATCACCAAGACGTTGCCAAGTTGCAAGTTCTTCCACTGTATGCAGTTGATAAAGCTGCATGATGAAAGCTAGTTGATTCTCTTATTGCTGAGTTAGATCCAAGGTGGAGATTTGTGAGATTTCTCAGCTGTGTCGAAGATAGCTTTCATGTATTTCGACTGAAGGCAAGCGTGTTGTCGAAGCTTGTTCACATGCTGATGCCAGATTATTACATATAGTAGTCGAAGTCTGTTCTTATATGTATTCTGTCGAAATAGTTTATTCTGTCGAATTGGGCCTTGTGTTAAGGATCCAATTGTTTAGGTTTCTTGGGCTGCAAGTTACCTAGTTAGTCTATAAATAGGCTAGTACACTCAGTTTGTTGAGTGTGGCAAATTGTGATATTCACTTGTAATCATTTGTAAACATTAATGAGAAAGTGAATAGTAAACAGAATTATATTTGCCCAATCCTTGTTGTTCTCTATTCTTCTTCTTCTAGTTTTCTCTTTTCCGTTAAGCCCTTGTTTTGGTTCTTGATAATTCAAGAAACCAGTTTTATATTTTGATTAAAGTCATCGTTTTTCACAACATTCTCATAATTTGAATCCAACTCCATCTTCTTCTTTTTGACATTATCAATCTTCTCCCGAATTTGTATGGTCTTAGAGGCTACATTTTTAGCTTCATTGAAAATTCCACTTTTATTCTCTTTACATTTCAGCAAGGCATCCTCTAACTGCAACTTCTCTTGTTGAACCTTAAGAGTTTTTTCCTCCAGCAAAACAATCTGTGCTTTAATATCTTCAATTTCAACATCCATGATCTTAATCTTATCCTCACCGGCAATGATGGACTCTTCGAACTTCTTTATCTTGTTTTTAGATTCTTGAAGCTTGGATTTTGAATCTTCATGGTCCTCATTAAGTTGTTGAAGAGTAACATTGCTCCATTTTTCTTCGTCAATATTGACTGTGGCCTCATTAAAGATTGTGGTGAAATCAGTAATACCAGAACTTTGTTTCTCAGAAAGCTCATTAGCTCTATCATTGATTTTAACTAATAAAGCTTTCACATCCTCTTTCAGCAGCCATTGAGGAGTTTGGGATTAGTTTATTGGGAGCTTCTTGTAGTTGTAACAAATTAGTATAAGAATCATATGGAATCTTCACTGATGATAGTACTGATTGTTGAAGATTCTTAGTTTCCTGGTAGATTAAGACACAATCAAACATTAGTATTATTAAGGAATAAAGTAGTTTGCAATAAGAATAAAGGTTTTTTCATTTCATTAAGGAATTAATAAAAAACCTCATATATATTCAACTTGTTTGTTACACTCAATCTTGCTGGAAAATTAGAAGGGTGTGATTCATCAACACCAGAAGACTCGTCTCTCTGTTGAAAGATAACAAAAATAATGCCTCTAGTTATTCTTCAGTAGGCTCAATAACTTGGGATTTATAATGAGCTTTCATTTTCCCTTGCTTAGGATAATAAGAGGTCAAAGGTGTAAGTATTACCTTAATTTTTTTATTGATAGACAAATCTACATCAGAACTTCCTCCAGCAGAATCTTCCTCGAATTGTTCTAGTTTGTTGGAAGAAGTTTCAATTTCCAAATTTTCTTTTTCTTGAGTATTGTCATGTACCTAAGTATCTTTAGAGACTACAAAAAGAAACGGTGAGTTTGACAAAGAAAAATCGACTATCTAATCAAAGAAAAAGATGGATACAAAACCTTCAAGCCTTGAAACTGATACACAATAAATATTTAAAAAATAAATTAAAAACATGATTTAATGACAAAATTTGAAAGATGTGCCTTCCTGATACGGTTCTACTTCCTGCAGTTGGCAGATCCATTGGGCAAAACAAAATTTGAAATCGATTTGCAACGGATCCAAACCGGAAAGGAGAAGAAAAATTCGCAAATTGAAGGTAGAAGAATTCGCAAACAGAAGTAAGAGAAGAGAGAAACGGAGTACCTAACGAGTCGCCATTAACGTCATCATCACGAAGGTACGAACACCTCATCTCAGATCCTGTAGCTGCGGCCTTGGACGGAGGAGGACGGTGGGTTTTTAGGGTTTAGGCATTTGTTTAGTTGCAGAGAGAGAGGAGTATTCAAGGAGAGGGATAGGCGGAGAGAGAAGAGGTTTTGTTGGCAAATGATTGGTGCTTCATCCACCGTTGCTTTTATTAAGTTGGATAGAAGGAGAAAATCATTTCTGACGTGGCATAAGAATACACAGTTGGCAAGGGATTATTGCACACTTGGCGTGTCACATCATCCTCCGTTAGTGGAAACTAACGGGAGGGACTACAATTAGAAACGGAAAACTTTAGGAGGACCAAACCTTGAAGAAAATTTTTCTAGGGACCAAACTTGAATGTTGGGTTATTTTCAGGGACCTAATACTTATTTAACCCTATAATTTTTTATCTAAAATTAATGCAAATATTTGAGTTTAGTTTTGCAATATTAGAGAATAGTTAGTTTGTATATGTGATTGTTAAGAAGTTAGTTATGTAAGTTACAAGTGAATAACTAACTTCTAATATATATATATATATATATATATATATATATATATATATATATATATATATATATATATATATATATATATATATATATATATATATATATATGTTGTGTATAAATATGGAAGTCATAGGCTTCTTTTAAGTAATGATAAATAAACATTTTACAAGCTAAGACTGATCTATCTCTCATACACCTTCACCATGAAACATTCATCTTCATCATTTTCTCATCAAACATGGTATCATACGCCTAAGGGGACCGTAAATTTTTCTATTGCATCATACTCGTTCTTGCACCCTCATCATCTTCTTCGACTTGATTAACAAGGATTCTCAGTTTTCATAGAAACTGAGATCTTCTCCTTCATCACATTCAGGAAGGGGTTTCAGTTTCATAGAAACTGAACTTTCAGTGCAAGCAAGAATGGAAATTAATTCTTCATCGGAGGTTCTAATTACAGAGAAACATAAGTTCTAGATGCACACAAGAATTGCAATCAAATATGCATCGATCAAAGCTTCAAATAAGCTTGTCTTTCAACATCCAAATCAGATCTCCGTTAGTATTCAGAGAATTAACAATGGTGAATCTTGAAACTTCACCACAAGGTGTGAAATATGAAGTTCAAACCTCACAAGCTACGTCAAAAGTCACGGCTTTTACATGTTTGACAAACACTTTTTCTCCAAACCTCTCAATTAAACTTCAAGAACGTAATTTTCTATTATGGAACCAATAGGTTGAAGGTGTAATATTGTCACATAAACTTCACAAGATTGTGGGAAACCCTCAAATTCCACCAATGTTCAAGAATGAAAGTGATCGGACTGAAAACATTGTATTTGAAGCTTATGAGGAATGGATCGTGCAAGACCAAACCGTGTACACTTGGTTTTTATCAACAATCTCAGAAACTATGATTCCTCGTGTACTCTCATGCAAACATGCATATGAGGTGTAGGATAAAGTGAACAAGCATTATAATGCTCAGATAAAGGCACATGTTCATCAACTTTGTGAAGAGTTAAATATGAGCAAGAAAGGAACCAAAACAATCTCAGAATTTATTCTTCAAATCGGAGTTATTACAAATTCACTCATGGCTATTGGTGATCCAATCTCAGAGCATGATCAAATTGATTCAATACTTCAAGTACTTCCTGAAGAGTACAATTCGTTCATCATGATGGTATATGGTAAAACTGATCCAATGGACAACTATGAAGTGGAAGGCCTGTTGTATGTTCAAGAAGCTCAACTTGACAAATATCGTCAAGAACTAGTTGTATTTAGTGCCACGACCAATATTATTCAAGATAGAATTAATACTCAAGATAACAGACTAACTAATTTATGAGGCTCAAGTAATTACTCACATGGTAGAGGGAAACCTAGTAAAGGAAGAGGTCAAATTATATCAAACTACACAACTAGAAATCTTCCAACGTGTCGAATTTGCAACAAGTATGGACATGCACTGATGGATGTTTGGCATAGGTTTGATGAATATTTTTAACCTACACCACCAAAACCTCAAGATCAAGGAACTAACTCCATCAACACTAATCATGCTCAATAAGGTAACATCAAGACACATCAATTGCACTAGCAGATGCCTATCTTGCTCATTAGGACCAGCTGTAGCTACCATAAAGACTGGGCTCTCAGGAATGATTTGCAAACTTAGGTGCATCTCACAATATTAATTCTAACTCTTAAAACTTGCAATATATTAAATCATGTGATGGACAAATAAATTAGTTGTTAGAAATTGTCATTGCTTAGAAGTTCAGGCAATAGGAAACACCAAGTTTCAATACTATCTTGTGTCAAATTCCTGCTTATAGTTAGCTGATCTTTTACATGTTCCAAAAATAACTTGAAATCTCATTTAAGTTTCAATATTTTCCAAAGATAACCAAGTATATTTTGATTTCCATCCTAACAAATGCTTTGTGAAATCTAAGTCATCTAACCAAGTGTTGCTTAGGATTCCTAGATGAATGTGGGCTATAGTGCTTCAACAATCTGAATGTGGAATCTTCATGGTGTAACTTGAAGCACAAGGCATATAATGTTGGCCCTATAGCTACTAATATATTAGTTTCGAATAAGGATCTCACTACTTATAAACTAGATAGTCTAGGCTTCGCTAAAATTTCCATGTGGCATGCTCGATTAGGACATGCTCATTCAAAAGCCATTAATAAAGTGTTGAACCTATATAAAGTACTTGTCAATAATAAAGACCTTATTGATTTCTACCATTCTTTTTGTCTTAAAAAATCTCACAAAGTATTTGCACCATTATCCAAAACTAAGCACATTACTTTGTTTGAAAGTGTCCACGCTAATTTATGGGGACCATCACCTGCACCTTCAAGATATTGATACTCCTATTATATTTCTTTTGTTGATGCTTTTTATAGGTATACTTAGATCTACTTACACAAGCACAAATGTGTTGGATTATTTAATCCAACGTCTCCCAGAGGGATTTGATGGGATTAACATCCCACCTATGGGGGCCTACACAGGTGTGTTTGGTGGGCTAGGTAGGCCCCTTGGGGTTTCAGTTTCCTAGAAATTGAACTTTTTGTGCAAGCAAGAACATAAATTATTTCTTCATCAGTGGTTCTAATTTTAGAGAGACAGAAGTTCCAATTGCAGACAAGAATTGCAATCAAACATGCATCGATCAAAGCTTCAAATAAACTTCTCTTTTAACATCCAAATCAGATCTTCATTAGTATTCATAGAATTAACAATGGCGAATCTCGAAACTTCACCACAAGGTGTGAAACATAAAGTTCAAACATCACGAGCTACAAAAATAGTCATGGTTTTTACATGTTTGGCAAACACTTTTTCTCCAAAACTCTCAATTAAACTCAAGAAAGCAATTTTCTATTATGGAACCAATAAGTTGAGTGTGTAATTCTGTCATATAAACTTCACAAGATCGTGGGAAACCCTCGAATTCCACCAATGTTCAAGACTGAAAGTGGTTGGATTGGAAACATTGTATTTGAAGCTTATGAGGAATGGATCGTGCAAAACCAGACCTTGTACACTTGGTTGTTATCAACAATCTCAGAATCCATGCTTCCTCGTGTAATCTCATGCAAACATGCATATGAGGTGTAGGATAAAGTGAACAAGCATTATAATGCTCAGATGAAGGAACATGTTCATCAACTTTGTGCAAAGTTAAATATGAGCAAGAAAGGAACCAAAACAATCTCAGAATTTATTCTTCAAATTAGAGTTATTACAAATTCACTCATGGCTATTGGTGATCCAATCTCAGAGCGTGATCAAATTGATTCAATACTTAAAGTACTTCTTGAAGAATATAATCCGTTCATCATGATGGTATATGGTAAAACTAATCCAATTGACAACTATGAAGTGGAAGGCCTGTTGTATGTTCAAGAAGCTCAAGTTGACAAATATTGTCAAGAACTTGTTGTACATAGTTCCATGACCAATATTGTTCAAGATAGGATTAATACTCAAGATAACAAACCAGCTAATTTAGGAGGCTCGAGTAATTACTCACATGGTAGAGGGAAACCTACTAGAGGAAGAGGTCAAATTAGATCAAACTACATAATTATAAATTGTCCAACATGTCAACTTTGTAACAAGTATGGACATGTAATAATGGATGTTTGGCATATGTTTGATGAATATTTTAAACCTACACCACCAAAACCTCAGGATCATGGAACTAACTCCACCAACACTAATCATGCTCGAGAAAGTAACATCAAGACACATCAATTGCACTAGCAGATGCTTATCTTGCTCATTAGGATCAGTTGTAGCTACCACAAGGACTGGAGTCTCAGACATGGTTTGAAAACTTAGGTGCATCTCACAATATATCACTTCTGACTCTTTAAATTTGATATATATTAAATCATGTGATGTCCATCTAAATTAGTTATTAGAAATTGTCATTGCTTAGAAGTTCAGGCAATAGGAAACACCAAGTTTTAATCTTATCTTGTGTCAAATTCCTGCTTACAGTTAGCTGATTTTTTACATGTTCCCAAAATAACTTGAAATGTCATTTAAGTTTCAAAATTTTCCAAAGATAACCAAGTATATTTTGAGTTACATCCTAACAAATGCTTTGTAAAATCTCAGGCATCTAACCAAGTGTTGCTTAGGATTCCTAGATGAAAGTGGGCAATAGTGCTTCAGCAATCTGAATGTGGAATCTTCATGGTGTAACTTCAAGCACAAGGCATATAATGTTGGTCCTATAGCTAATAGTATATTAGTTTCAAATAAGGATCTCACTACTTATAAATTATATAGTCAAGGCTTCGCTAAAATTTCCATGTGGCATGCTCGATTAGGACATGCTCATCCAAAAGCCATTAATAAAGTGTTTAACCTATGTAAAGTACTTGTCAATAATAAAGAACTTATAGATTTCTACCATTCTTGTTGTCTTAGAAAAGCTCATAAATTATTTGCATCATTATCCAAAACTAAGCACATTACTTTGTTTGAAAGTGTCCACGCTAGAGTTATAGGGACCATCACCTACACCTTCAAGCAATCAATACTCCTATTATGTTTCTTTTGTTGATGCTTTTTATAGGTATACACAATAGTGTTGGATTATTTAATCCAGCGTCTCCCCGAGGGATTCGATGGGCTTAACATCCCATCCATGGGCGCCAACACAGTTGTGTTAGGTGGGCCAGGTAGGTTATGTGTGTACTCAATTCAATGGTAAGATTAAGGCAGTAAATCAGATTTTGGGAGTGAATTCACATATTTCACAATATTGCTTAATGAATAAGGTATTATTCATATAATGACATGTCTACACATCTCACATCATAATGGAGTGGTGGAGAGAAAACATAGACAAATTATTGATGTGGGGCTCACCATGCTAGCACATGCATCCATGCCAATAAGCCTTTGGGGTCACAACTTTACTACTGCAGTCTACTTGATCAACATGCTTCATACGAGTGATTTTCCTGACTCTAAATCACCTTTTCAAGTTCTCTTCAACAAGAAACCTGAGTATAAAAATATGGAAAATTCTTATAAACCTTCTAAATAAATGGTTTATTATATGCTCAATCAAATGGCATACAAATGTACATACATGGGCGTCTCTCGAACACAAAATACTCAATGTACATACCTGGGTGTCTCTCCAACACACAAATGTAATAAATGTCTCAACTTAGAAGGCAGGATTCTCATGTCAAAAGATGTAATTTTCAATAAAACATAGTTTCATTGCAAAATAAGTTATCTCAAGTTAGATGGCCCTTCACACACTCAACCAGGTTAATCATCAAAATCTTCAAACTTGATGTTTTCCTGCCTGAGTCCAACTCCACTTCTCACTTAGGCCAGTCCACACCTACTCATGTGTCTCAAACTATCCAAACACATACCAATTTTGTAGACAGAAGTACCTCACATATAGACCACAATGCATTACATGATGCACAAAACCAACAAATAATATCTGAACAAACCCAACCATCACATCAAGAGTTACTAAGTAGCTCGTCTCACGTGTCAAATACTTGTCAGTCTACACCTAGTCACTCTACTCCACTTGTCACATCGCAGTCACCAACTGTGTTAATTGCACCTATTGGATAAAATCTTTCCACAACATCATATAGCAGTCAGTCATCTTATGGTACCAACATGTCTGATTCACCTTCATCATCTTTTTACAATAAAATCAATTAGACCCCACTTCTAGTTAATGATCATCTGATGCTTATTAGAGCTAAGACGAGGAATTTCAAACCAAAAGTATTCATAGTTTATTCAGAACCTACCACAATAAAACAAGTATTAGCTCACCCTAAGTGGTTCCAAGAAATGAAAATTGAATATGAGTCACTTATAAGAAATGGTACCTAGGTCTTGCTAACTTTACTACTATATAGGAAGCCAATAGGACGTAAGTGGGTTTTAAATTTAAAGAGAATGCAGATGGGAGCATCAACAAGTATAAAACATGTCTTATGGCTAAGGGCTTTCATCAACAACATATATTTGATTATCGTGAAACATACCACTATCAGAATCATACTCACATTAGCAACCATCTTCAAGTGGGAAACACAACAAGTAGATATTAACAACGCATTCCTGAATGGTGATCTTCAAGAGGAGTCTTACATGCACAACCACTGGGGTTCCTTGACACATACGCCACCTTAGTTTTCCAATTGAAGAAATCTATTGGTGAGTTAAAGCATGTGCCTCGTGCATGGTATGAAAGCTACACTCAGCTGATAAGTGCAAATTGTACCTATTTTTGTATATAAGTTTTGTTGCACTTATCATTACTTTGTGTTAAAATTGCTTGAATAAACCCCACTTTATGTGTAAATACTTTTACTTTACGTTTTAGTGTATATATTGCGTATTGTTTAAATATTACTTAGTTTAATTGATTTATATCTCAATTTTGTAGGTAGTTATTAAAGGTTATCTTGCCATATTCTTAAAGAGCATTGAATAAGCTTTCCAACGCTTCTGACCGTGCGTAAATCGGATTTTCGGTGAAGAAGTTGTGGCAAAAATAAGGACTGGTTTTCTGTCATGTTCGCCCTGCGAACTGGCAGCGAGCATTCGCTTTGCGAAGACCAGCGAAGGCCACAGCGAAGGAGGCCAGAAAGAGGCAGAGGAGAAACAAGCCAAAGTTCGCACTGCGAACCTGTCAGCAAGCATTCACATTGCGAATGATTCGTTCGTACTGCGAACCAACGAAGGAAAGCAAAGGCGATTTAGCAATCAGAGGCACTTAAAGTGCCATTTTTTGAGTCATTCGCACTGCGAATGATCATTCGCACTGCGAACTGTGCAGAATTTGCAATGTATATAGTTTATTTCAATCATTATTTTTAGGGATGGTTTTGGGTATTCTTGTTCCTAACTCCATCAAACTTCATTTTTCATTGGATTAGCTTAGAAAACAACTGCGGAGCATGCATACGGATGAACCGGGGTGGATTGATCGTCGACCGGCTCTGACAATCTGCGAGATGTTTGGTTCATTTCTCTTTTTATTTGTGTTTTTCTTTATGGTTGGGTTGTGTATATGTATTGACTATGATCTCATGTATATTTGTCGCCCATGGCGTTGTATAAAACTTGCTTTACAAATCTTTATTGGTAATTGTCTCTGATTTTTGCTTTATGCGCGGGGTTTGGGTTGCGTTAGACATAACCTTCACGAACTTCGATTAGGGATGATTGTCTGTTAGTTTCTGGACTCTAGAGATAGATTTGGGAGCTAACAATCTTCAATAGGCGTCGAATCTTAATGCCTTCCGTGTTTTGAGGCTTCGCTCGCGAGAGTGACGAAGAGAGTGACACGGTTGTTCTCTCAACTTTGTGTTAGACATAACCTGTGTTGTGAGCGATGCTGGGTGATATTGAGGAGTATTGTAGGTGGAGTATAACTGGTCGGTAAGTTTAAGTTTGTGAGTAGTCGATTATGTGCACATCCGGACGAGTTTTTCTCTCTGAAGAATGATTTCTTTTTGTTTTAATATTTACTTTTCTGTTTTCTTGTTTTAAACCATTTTAATCCAAACTCATAAACGCAAGAGACTGTCGAACGACATTCTTTCCCTCGAACCGATCTCTGTGGACACGACATAAATCCCGGAGGGAATTCTTCCGAAAATAAATATTTTTGCTGCTTGCCCTATTCTGCATTCAACAAAATAGCACCGTTGCCGGGGATCGGTTTTGATATTGAATCGCATTGCGATAGTTTCTTTGTTTTTGAGTTTTGTAGATATCGTATATTTTGTATATTTTCACTTGTCTATACTGATACTTGTACATTTTTGTTTCTTTTAACGTTTGTTTAAGTGTTTGGTTAGGACGCTTGCTTTTGGTTGCGCGGTGAGACATCACCATGGCATGAATGAAGGAAGTTTCTAATTAAGCACCGTAAAGGTGTCGAGCTTACGACGTAAAACAAGCATGTTGTATAGTTTTTCTTTTTGAATGTTTTTGGCTGTTGTTGGCTCACAGATTTTGATTGACTTACTTGAGGATGCTTTTGTGATTTTCCAAGTTGGTTCATTTCAACTTGCGGATGTATGGTAATGATATTGTTAAGTTTTGTACACGTCTGAGGTATGTATTTATCGCTTTCTATACTTTAGCATATTCATGATACTTAGGCATTTTTACAAACTTCCATGCCATCCATTCTTTTGTATACTTGTTCTATTGTGAATCACTTTAGTTCTCAAACTTTTTGTGAGGTGGCTTTCCATTGTTCATATATGCGCGGAGAACCAACATTCTTGTTCTAACTGGATTTTATTATGTTGAATCTTTTGTTTATATTGATTATATGAATGCATGAAAAGGATCAAGGCGCTTGTTTCATTTTGAGCACAACTACCTTAGCCAAATAGTCAATTCACCTTGTGAGTGTGTGAGAATTCGTAACCCCTTTGAGCTTTTTGATCCATGCTTTTATTTGAACTTAATGCTTGTCTATGAGTATTTAGTTCACTTATTTTTAAATGGATTTTGTTTTTTCTTGGACCTCAATTTTGTGTTGTTGTATGGATTTTTTTTCCTTGCCTTAGAAAGTAGGGAGTATTCACATGATGATGTGGTTGAATTCAAGTTGGGGAGAGAATGATTGTATACTCATTGGTTGGATTCTATGAGGATTGAAAAAGAAAAGAAAAAAGAGAAAAATTTGTGAAAGAGAAAAAGAAAGAAAAAAGGAAGAAAAAGAAAAATCCTTGAAAAAGGAAACAAAAAGAGTTTCAATAATTGTGCTAAATAAGTATTGTGTGTTGTGTAGCACTTGAGATATTGGAAGAAGTTGGTTGAAATTTTGTGTGTGAATCTTTGTGAGTTTTCACTCCCTTAGGTATAGGAAAGTTTTTGTTTCAATTACCTTTAGAAATTGCCCCTTGTTTGTTTACCCGACCACGCTACAACCTTGAAAAGCCCTTGTGATTCTTGCCTTTGTATTTTCAATGTGAATTTGTGGATGTATGCATAATTTAGTCTTTCGTTTGCATGAGTGTTGTGTGAGTGAAAGTACCTTATTGTGTGGTTTTCATCTACTGATGATTATTTTTGCTAGGTGTGATTCACATTTGAACTTGTGTTGTTTTAGAATGTTTGGCATGATTTTTGTATTTTGCATTTGTTTCGTGACTATGTTATCGTCGTAGTTTAGTGGTAAGTATTTACTTTTTGTGTGTATCGTTTTTCATTTGAACCGCTCATTCGTTTCCGTTTTTCAAAACCTGTTGATTCGTCATTCTTTGGATATTGCTTGTGCATTTTCAAGTTTGTTTGATTCTTGTTTGTGGACAAACAATTATGTAAGTTGGGGAGAGTGCTCTACTGTACCTTAGGTTTATCTCAAGTGAATGTGATCACTCTCTCTTTATCTACCATCATCACAATGTCATTATGTATGTAGATGATATCTTACTCACAATATTGTCATCATCTCTGCTTCATAAAATCATTGACATGTTCCACATGACATTTGCACTTAAGAAGCTAGGTATTCCTCAATATTTTCTTGGAATTGAGGTTCATTATCAGCCTAGTGGAGCTAGTATTCTTACACAAGCAAAGTATACCAAGGATTTTTTGCTAAGGTTAACATGATAGAAACTAAGGGTGTGACCACTCCTATGTTCAGCACTTGTAAACTGAGCAAACATGGTGATGACAAGCTTACTAGTCCCTTCCTTTATAGATCCATAGTTGGTGTGTTACAATATATCAATTTAACTTAACCTGGCATTGATTTTTGTGTCAATAAAGCATGTCAATACATGTTTAACCCTCTTGAATCTCATTGGAGTGTCCTAAAACACATGTTAAGATACCTCATTGGCATAAGATCTCATGGCTTACTTCTAGCTCCAGCATCATCCTTGCATAAACTCTCACTATGAGCATATAACGACTTTGATTAGGCAAGTGATCTTGATGACAGGCGCTCAACTTTAGGATCATGTGTGTTTATTGGTCCTAATATTGTAGCATGGAGTTCTAATAAGCAATTGTTAGTGGCTTGTTCTAAAACGGGAGCAGAATATTGTGCGTTGGCACACACAACCTCTGAAGTCTTGTGGATTGAGTCATTATTACAAGAGATTTCCATTCCTCATCTTCCACGAACTCTTATTTGTGATTCCCTTAGTGATGTCATGCTCTCATATAACTTGGTTCTGCATACTAAAATGAAACACATTGAGTTGAATATCCATTTCGTAAGAGAAAGGGTTGTTGCTAACAAACTTCATATCCAACATATTCTATCTCTAGATTAAATTGCGGACATCCTTACAAAATCATTGTCTACTAATCTCTTTATTCACTTTAGAGACAAACTTAAAATCTTCCTTCAAACCATCATGAGTTTGAAGGGGAGTATTAGAGAATAGTTAGTTAGTATAGATGGTTGATAGGAAGTTGGTTATGTAAGTTAGTATAGATGCTTATAAAAAAAAATGTATGCTGTGTATAAATATGGAAGCCATAAGCTTCATTCTAAGTAATGAAAAATAAATATTTCTCAAATTAAACTTGATCTATCTCTCATACATCTTCACCACGAATGCATTCATTTTCATCATGTGAGTTTTCTCATCAAACATGCAAGAATGAAAATTAATTCTATAAAAATATTTTAACTAAAAAAAATCGAAAACAAATAATTTATATTGAAATTATTCACAAAATGGTAAAATTCATATGGGGTCCATCTCAATGTAATGTGAGTTTAATTTAAAATTTTCTTGACCACATGTATGCGCGTGTGTACAGCAATCGCTATCGCACCTAACATCGTTTTGTTTGATTCTAAGGACCGATGTTAAATGTTGTTGCTCTCAAACATTTACGTTTGAAAACACGATTCAAAGCTGTGGTTATTGGTGTCGAGTTGATCTTTCATAATTTATTATAGCTTGTATTTTTTGTACGATGAATATATCAAATGTTATATGGTAAAATTATTCTTCTTTTTTGTATTTATAATATTTTCTTAAAATAGGTGAAGCAAACAAAGTTGACGTGTATCATTCATTATGACACAAGTTTTAAAATTGTCGGTCTTTCATTCATTATGAAACAAAAGTTTTAAAAATGTCGGTCTCAAATATTAACAAAATTTAATTAATATTTTTATTAATTAATGTAATTGTTTTCAATTTTCTTTTGAATTAAAATTTAATTTTTTTTATAACACTGTATATTAAAGAAAGCATTATATGGTCTAAAATAAGTTCTACTAGTTTGGTTTGAAAAGTTTATCAATATGATTCTATCTATTGATTTTAGATATAGTGATCATTATTATGTTTTGTTTGTCAAGACTACTTATCATGGTCGTAATTTATTCTAATTATATGTTGATGATATAATTATTATAAGTGATGATATGGTTGGAATTAATGATTTGAAATGACATTTAGCTAAATAGTTTGAGATGAAGGATTTAGACACTCTTCCTTTTCACAATTTCGTAACATTATCTCGAATGTGGACGTTTTAATCGTTGGACTTTTTCTATCTCGAATAAGACGGTTTTGGGCGCTTTGTAGAAAGAAAAGTAGTATAGAAGAATACTACTCAAGACAGAGTTTAAGAGTACAACACACCCACTAAGGAAATGTCTCTACCCCTGCATGAATTGATTTAGCTACGCAACTTAGTCAAGAAAAGGTCCCCAGATGATCTCCTTCTATAGTTTATGCCCACAAGAATTCCAAGGAAAGTAAATGGGAGTGAGCCAATGCAACAAGAGAGAAAAATTCAGGTTGCTTGCAAAAAGCTCTCTTTCAAGTTGATATCAATGTTCTTACTCTCGAAGAAGTTGACCTTTAAGCCTGAAACCAACTAAAATCCATGCAATACCGCTTTGATAGTCCATAAATTTTGCCACGACCCCTTCCCTAATAAAACCATATCTTCTACAAATTGAAGAATCTCAAAGCATAAATCCTCATACACGAAGGAAGACATTCGCCTTGAATAGTGGAATTATTCACTAGACTTAACAAACCTTCTACATCAAGTAAAAACAGAAAGGGTGACAATGCCCCCCTCCCCTCCCCTCTCTCTAACGCAAGCCTCTACCAACATGAAATTTCTTTGTTGGATCATCGTTACATGGACATACATGGTACTTGAAAAAACACAACCACCCATCCAACTAATCCATTTATTTCCAAATCTCATTCTCTTCATTAGATATTTGAGATAATCCCAAGAGACACAATCAAAAGCCTTCTCAAAATCAACCTTTAGCAACTAACACTTCTTTTTATTTCTTCTTGCAAAATTCACTAATTCATTGATAACTAGAACCCCGTCTAGCATATGTCTATTTGGGATGAAAGCAAACCGACAACTAGAGATCAGAGAACCTATAAATTTCTTCGGTCTTGCCACAAGAATCTTTGAAATGATTCCATATAAATTATTTCAACCTTTTAATATACCCATCAAATTAGAGAGTATATTTTTAATGTATAATTTTTAAGATTAGTGCAAAATAAATATATATTGTTTTCGTCAACTAAAAGCAATCAACCAATTTTATTAAGAGATTTGTAATTTTTGTTTGCTTAAATAGAAAATATGATTATTATTATCTATCCAACATGTTTACAATGTATTTCCCAATCATGGAATACTTTGAAACCCCAAGATACATGTCTCTCTAAACAATTTTGAAAAAAATATGCTTTTAAATGAAGATAGAAAAAACAACTTGATTCAAATTATGTTAATAATGTTGATTCGAATCCAACCCTTCAGGAAGAAACGATAACTAAACATGATAAAATGTCTTGAGTCATATGCTCTAATATGATTCAAATTATTAGCTTTCGAATGTCTAGAAACTCGGATCTAAAGACATACGTTACCACAAATTTTCACTTTGACTTCAAATCGGTGGGTGATGGTCTATACATTTACCCACCAACCACTTTTTGCTCTCTAAAACTAAGAAATACTCTTTAAAAAAATCAAGTCCAAGAAATGTTTTAACTTTAATATAGGTAATGTCTGACTAACCACAATTTCTTTAGGTTCTATCACAACTCTATGAAATGTAAAGGGATATTTACATGTTTTATTCTCTCCCGGTACACTTGATTATTATAAAATGAATAACACTTTGACTATCACAATGTACCTCCATGCATCCTTGAGTAATTCATAAATCCTAGACATACTCTTCAGCCATATTACTTCCTTCTCCCCTTCAAGAAAAGCCATGTACTTATATTGAGTCGTAGATAATAACACAACATACTATTAAGTTATCTTCCAATTAATAGTTATCCCAAACATCATAAATACAAAACCTAATACATATTTACTAATGTTTATATTTCTAAAATAATACCCGTCTATAAAATCTCTAAACCATCGCCTTTTTGAGCTTTTATTGTGTATTTCAAACCCCCATTTAATAGCGTGCTCAAGTATTTTAAAATCAATTTCAAAGCTTTCCAATGCACTTGAACCAGATTTTTCATAATCCAAATCACTAGGCTAAGCATGTATGATAAGTCTAACCTACTAAAACCCACTACATATACATGATGCTTCCTACCGCCACTAGCATATGAAGTAATCTACATCTTTCTCTTCGCTTCTTTAAATTGAGGAGCTTGCATAACCAAACATTTTTGCGTAATGACCCAAAGGAAATCCAATCATCTTAATTTCATGCATCATAAATTGGTCTACCTCTTTCTTCAAGTAAGTGAACATAGATAAAAACATTTCACCATGATTCTAGTTTCTCACTATAGCCATTCCAAGTATCCTTTTAGTATCCCGAGAACCTTCATCTTAATTCATATTTTTACTTTTTCTTTAAGCTTATCCATGTCTTCACTTTTAGAACCTACTATTAAGATATCATTCATATATTAAAGTAGCTAGATAATGAATTTATCATCCCTCTTCTCACAATTGTTGTACCCATTTCTCACAAAACTATTTGGCATGCCCTGGACTCAATTTTAAACCGTAGAAAGTTTTTTTCTTCCAAAATTCACATCTTAGAATCGTCCTTTGCAAAACATTTTGGTTGTTGCATATAGTTTCCCAAAAAAACCAATTTCAAAAACGTTTTCTTCAAAATCTGATTTTTTAAAAATCTTGGAAGCGTATTTTACAAAAGATGTGTTTGGATTTCATGATTAACAATCTAATCTGAAAATATAATAAAGATTGGAGATAAAGATGTTAAACAAGCAATGGATCAATTAATCGACTTCAATTTACACAAGATGTTTAAATTGACCTTTATTAATTGAGATAAAAAATTAATATTGTGATTTTTTGCAGCTATAATCATCTAAAATATCGTTTGATAGACTTAATCTAGCACAGACCTATACTTAGTATATAAAATCACTATAAGCGATAAACCTAGCCACATACAAAACTAGAAAGCAATTAAACTCCAATGTCGTACAAATTTAAACATGAATTTAAAGAGAAGGATAAAGAAGAGTGAACCATAATTTATACTAGTTTAGTTCATTCGTCCTCACTAACACCTAATCCAGTGTCTAATGATATATCATTGGAAATTTGTTAGTATTTCACTATATGACAATATCAAATAATGCTAAAAAAAACTTAAATCAACAGATAAAAAACTTCATTTTGAATCTTCTTCTTAAGTATACAGCTCACGAGGATGAATTCCAAAAGATCTTCACTCGACCTTAAATCAATTTACTTTTATAGATACAAAGTTTCCTCCAAGCTTCCGTCTCAACAACCTTTACTCAACCCTTCCAAAAGCACCATGTTCGAGCCTTTAATCTAACTGAAGGAACCAAAAAACTCCAAACTTCATCTACAACAGCCTTCACTTGTTCCTACCAAAAATTTCTTTGGAGAAGAAAACCTTTCTTTTTTCTTTGTTAGATTGTCAATCCTAACTACATAGTTACAACTTGATTTTGCGATATGAAACTCAAACTTCACAAAGCATTACCTAATGACCCTCTTCTCACTAGATCTCACACTCTCGCAGCATTGATTAGCACACACACGCGCGCGCACAAACATACACACATGCGTAAGAATGATGATTTTCTAGAGGTTACAAATGAATATTTTCAAATGAAATCTCATAAAACAATCCTTAATAACTCACGAAATCAACACAAGAAAGGTTGTTCTTCAAGTTTGATTTGAGAGAGAGAATTCTTGTGCTTGACAAAACTTTAAAATGGTTTTTCAAAAATTGTGAAAGTCCGCATATGCTTAAGAGAGAAAATTCTGATTATATATGTGTTGGAGTTAATGCACTAAGTATGAGTACAATGAATCTTATGATTTAAGTCCAAATCAAAGATTATGATTTAAGTCAAATGAGATTATGACATTAATCAAGAACATAAAGTCTAAATTTGTACCTTTGATTCGATTCATGATTCGATTAATGTAATTAAAGTCAAAGAAAAACTTGATTCGAGTCACATAACTAGAGATGAACACCAAAATGTGAAGCTCAACCATTATTCGAATCAAGTTGTCATTTGATTAGAATCAAGATTTTACTTCATTCGAATTAGGGGATCTTGTGGTTAGAATCACACTTCCAGAAGATACTTTTGATTTAGTCATTCATGTCATGATTCGAGTCACACATTATTCTGATTCGAATCGTGTTTTTTGAATTTTATTTTGAGAAAAAACATGTTTATTATTGAATTGAGAATTTGTCTAACTTGAACTATGTCTTCATGAGTTCCTTGATTCAAGTTTTTGACTTATTGACTTGAGCGATTTTGCAACGATTTTAGGTCAACGGTTTTATGTATTCATGCAAAATACATTTTAGTGAAAAACACTTTCAGAGGTGAACAATGACCTAATTGAGAGGAGACTCAATTACTAAAATCAATAAAGTAAACAATAACCACATAAGACAAGCAGTGAAACCCTATGAGAGCATAGTAGTTTCAATCTCTTTTTTATATTTGGCAACTTGCAATGAGATTAAGTCGACATGAGCATTAAGAAAAGTGTGATCAAGACTTTCCTTGTGCCCCCTAAAACATTGCACCATACCATAATTGCATAAAATTGCATAAAACAATATAATAGACTCATTACAACTTCTCCTCCTTTGAAAAGAAAAAAAAGATATAACTAGTAAGGAGCCTAAACTCAAATAACTAGCAAACAATCAAAATCTAGAGAAACAAAGTTGTGAAGGCTAAAGAATGATATACAAAAAAGCAAAAGAGCATATCATAGATAAAATAACCTACTAGACATATCAAAGGCAACAAATATGCACAACAATGACATGGTTGTTTACAACAGTTAACACAACAATCAAAACACACAAAAAAGGAAGAATGATAATAAATAAATGCATATAGCACATACAAAAGCGCTTGCATGCACATAAACAAAATTGTACTTAACAAAATTTTAAATGCAACAAAAAAATTTATGTAGCAACTACAAGATACGGAAATAAGTAGCATAAAATGTATTATCACATACACATACTTAGATCAGATAAGGAATCAAATAACTTAGAGAAAAAGTTTGGAACGATTATAACAATAGAAATCATATTTAATGTAACTAGGTACACAAGAAATTGTTAGTTCACAATAAAATATATCACAAAAGAAATAAAAAATAGAATCAACACCTATTTAAATTAACATGGATTAAGAATTTCCAATTCCCTACGGATATTGTTTAAGGGCTATTTGGACAATGGTTTTGTAAACATATCGGCATGTTGGTTTTTAGTGTCCACATATTAAATATAACATCACTTTTTTCAAAATGATCCCTAAGAATATGGAGACTAATCTCAATATGCTTAGTGCGTGAATATAGAACTGGATTTTTAGTAAAGCTAATCGCACTAGTGTTATTGCACTTAATTGGAAAGCAATCAATTTTTCAATAATAGTCTAGTATATGTTGTTTTAGCTAAACGAGTTATGCACAACAGATACTAGTGGCTTCATATTCAGCCTCGGAGGTAGAAAGAGAAACTCTATGTTTTTTATTATTATGCCAAGAAACTAAATAGTATCCAAATATAGAACATGTATCACTAGTACTTTTCCTATCTAATTTGTACCCTATGAAATCAGAATCAGATAACCTAAATAAAGCTACATTCACTACCTTTGGGAAACCAAATACTATGATGGGATGTTACGTTAAAATATGTCAAAATTCATTTAACGATCTTAAAGGGGGATTCCTTAGGTGACGCTTGAAATATAACACGCGTACACACACTATACATAATATCGGGTATACTTGTTGTTAAATAAAGTAGAAATCCTATTATACCTCTATTTTTGGGATCTCTATCTCTAATCCATGATAATCTTTATCAATTAGAAAGTTTGGATCTAATGATGTAGATATTGTTTTGGAATTCTTCATGTCTTACTTTTTTAATAACTCTAAGTAATATTTTGTCTAACTTATGAAGATTCCATTTCTCCTTTTGCTTGATTTGTAATCCCCAGAAGTAGTTGAGTTATGCCATGAGGGACATCTCAAATTTTCCATGCATGACACTAGAAAACTCCCTACAAAAACCTTCATTAGTAGAACCAAATATGATATCATCAATATATATATATATATATATATATATATATATATATATATATATATATGTGTGTGTGTGTGTGTGTGTGTGTATGTGTGAACTAGAATGATATGCAATCCCTTAATTTTTATAAACATAGGAGTGTACATAGTACCATGATTAAATTGTTTCTTAAGTAAAAATCCACTAAGGCGCTAATACCAAGCTCTAATTGTTTGTTTGATACCATAAATAGTCATTTTGAGTTTAAAAACATAGTCAAGATTTTCATGGTCCTCAATGAAGGTGAGAAAAGCACACAAGAAGGGGGGTTAAATTGTGTTTTTTATTTTCTTAGTTTGCATCTGATCAGAGTTCAAAATCTAAACTGGTGTTCAGATTCTAGTTAATTCTTAGCAGCAGAATGTTAATAGAAGCAAATAAATAATAGCAGAAGACACAAAGATTTATACTGGTTTCTTCCCTAACTGAGAGTAGTTTAGTCCCCTTGCGGCACAAGAGATTTTCACTATAATCAAATCATGATTACAATCGCTTAAGCATTTTGCATAAGAATTTTACACCTGCTCAGACCCAAGGTCCAAGACTTCTGCTCAAGCTCCTCACTCGAGACTTCCTGCTCAGGTTCCACACCCAAGACTTCCTTGCTCAGGCTCCACACCCAAGACTTCTGCTCCTAGTCACATGAAACGAGCCTCTCTGCTTGCACCCCACTGGCCAAGACTTACTGCTCCAAATTCCATGCACTGAGCATTCCTGCTCAAGCCCTCAAGCCCAAGACCTCAGCTCCAGGTCACATGAAACGGGCCTTTCTCTGCTTGCACCCCACTGGCCAAGACTTACTGCTCTTAATCCCTTGCACCTAACTATCCTGCTCAAGCCACACTGACTCAAGACTTTCCTGCTCAATCAATCTACTTGATCAATACTTTCACTGCTCAAGCTCCTAACAAGAAACTTACGTGGCTCAAGCATATTGGCTCGAGACTTCCTTGCTTGTATCCCAATGATACAAGACTTCTGCTCAATCAATCCACTTAATTAATACTTTCATAGCTCAAGCACATAGCAAGAGACTTACGTGGCTCGTGCATCTTGGCTCAAGACTTCCTTGCTTGTATCCCAATGACACAAGACTTTTTAACTAAACTACTAAACAAGCTCAGCAGAATAGAGAACAAGGTGTACATGATACAAGTATCAGAGGTACGGGAAATCACCATAACAAAGACCAAAAGCTCTTACAATTTCTAAGATATTCATTGTATAAGAAATCTTAAGGCTTTTATAATTACAACCTACATCATAAAAATCTGCATATACAATGAGTTGATAATTGTTGATCTTGTTACTCCTTCTTATGGTTGATCCTTGTTAAAGATTCAGTTTGAACCTTTAGCCATATTGTTAAAAAGTATTTTAGGTGGGTGTTTTATCATATCCACGGGGATTGTACGCAAGATATATAGATGCACGTTATTCAATAGTTTAACGTTCTAAGTAAAGAGTTTTCAAAAGATTTATTGTTTTGTAACATAAGTTTGTTGCAAAGAGTAAATTAGGGCAAAGATGTTTTGTCTAAAGAAAAGCATGTCAAGATTAGATTTCGTTAATGTTTTTCATACATATCTGATTAATCAAGCATGTGAACTTAGTTTCGATCAATACAATCGTGTATCCTCGTAAATCCGTTTATGTCTAAAGCGGCTCCGTGAATATTATTGTTTTAATCGCTAGATGATTTCTCGAAATAACAATCGAAAAAATAAACATAAAGATCGATACAAAGAAAATATTTACTTCCAAATCTATGTCTACAGTTTGTTGGTTAATAGATGAAGAAATTAGATCAAGACTTGGAAAATCTATGTCTAGAGTGATTCAAACCATAAATACATCATTAAAAGCAAAGATCTTCATCATCTATTGATCATAAACCTTGTTCACATACAAAAGATCAAAAGAAATACATAAAAGCAAGATTAACTACCTCTAATCTTGACACAAAAGTGTTTAGCTACCCATCACCATGGTAGCTTGATCAACAAGTAAGAAAAGAAGCTTTGCTAGCATCAAAGTCGAAGAATCGAGGATTGATGCTCCAAAGATTTGATTCTCACTTTTCCTTGAGTTCCTAAGGTTTTTGACCTAGAAAACCCTTTTTATCTTCTAAAATTGCTTAAAAGTGTAAAGTACAAGAGTTGTTGAAAATGTCTCCAAAAGAATATATTTATAGCAAGTGCAGTAAGTGGCATCGTGCTAAGCGCCATCAGGAGCGCGCTAAACACGGTCAGCAAAAACAAAGACAAATTCCCAGAAAGCGCGCTAAGCGTGGTAGCTTCCCGCTTAGCGCGGTTAGAGACTTTAGCTACTGGAACTGGCAGAGAGTGTGCGCTGATACCGTGCTGAAAAGCTCGCTTAGCGCGAGTTACCGACACGAACTCTTCGAAAATTAACTTTTAGGCCTTCTTTTCTTCACCAATTGTTCCTATCATCAAATATAAGCAAGAAGACCTGTCAAAGAGCGTCAAAATGATCATAGTTCACAATATTTACAATAAAATCTGAAATTAACATAAATGTACTAAAACTACTAGATATTCTACTAAATTATCAAGGAAATCAATTGAAAGGGCCATAAAATATAGTCTAAAGTATGCACAAATTTGCCCTTAACAACTCTCCCCAACTTATTATTTTGTTTGTCCTCAAACAAAAGTGCCTTGAACTAGAAATGAACCCGAAAACCCGCACAAGAAATCAGAATCAACTCAATAGAACAACGACAATTTTATGGTTCAAAAAGTAAAAGTAACAACATGATAACTTATTAAAATCCAAACACATCATGAAGATAAAACTATTGCTAAGTGCAAAGACACACATCAAGACTTCTTGAACAATACAAGTTCAAAATTGAATCACACCTAGGCACACATTCATCAATGGATGAAAACAAAATGAGGTTTTATCACTCACCAAACAAATATGCAAACTTCCAGAACCAATTATGCATTCAACAAACAACATGCATTAATGAGTGAAAAAGAAGGATGTTTTAGAAACTTCTTTCCAAGCACTCGAGATAGCTAACGTTGTCCTGTTGGAAGTCGATGAGCCGGTGAGCAAGAGTAATTCATCTTTCACGTCTCTCAAGAGTACCAGATCAATAATTGAAGAAGGTGTGCCCTGTTAGGTGTGAAAATGTGTTTATTTTCATAGTTTATTTGACACTTTTTAGCTCTTTTAATTGCTTTAATCGGGAAACGACTTATTATTTAAGCAAGTTTTGCATTTTTGTGAATATATGGTGCTTTGATGTGTTTGTTACTTTTTGCAGGAATTCTGGTATTTTGATCGCTAATCATTTCAACCGGATTTGGACTTTGTGAAAATCCTAAGTTTTGTTCCTGAGGCCTCTACACCGCCCGGCGCAGCAGAGGCGGTTGGGCACCCCAATTTCCATTTTTTCATTTCAAAGTTCCAGGAAGTTGACATTGCTGCGCCTCCTAATTTCTCCCGGCACAAATTTACACCGCCCAGCGCTTTTGAACTTTCGCCCGGCACTCCACAGGCGATGCCTCTTCCCATGTTTTCTCTAATTTCTTCAGCCAAGTTCCAGGGAGTTGACATTGTTGTGCCTCCTGATTTCGCCTGGCACTTTTTGCATCGCCCGACGCTCTCATCCTTTCGCCCGACGCTTTTTGTAAAATATCTTTGCCATTTTTGGCACTGTTGCTGTCACGTGGGATGAAAGGTGGGCTTCGCCCAGCACAATTTTACACCGCCCAGCACTCCTTTCTAGGCAAAACTTCTATTTAGGCTTATGTTTGTGTTATTTTGGAAGTACACACTGCTACTTTTCATCTTCTCACTTTGTAACTTAGATATTTTAGAGAGAAAACTCCATTAAAACCCATTTTCTTGCTTTCTTAGTTTTTATGCTTCAATCCTTGATTTTTGAAGATTGATGCTCCAAAAACTTTGTCCATTACTTGTTGTGCAAGCTACCATGAAGATGTGTAGCTAATTTCTCTTTTGTGTCAAGGTTAGATGTAGGTAAACCTTTCCTTTGTATGTATATGGATTGATTCTAGTTTGTGAACTCTTAGATGATGAATGTATGGTGAAAAACCTTGTTTCTATGTTTATTCTTTGTGTTGGTTCATGATTGAGAAATATGTTCCAACTCTTTACCTAGGTTTTCCATCCATCAATGTCCATTAGCTAGAGATAGTAATGTGTGTTGATGTTCACTAAATATTGAACTTTAATGTTGTCATTTTGATAGTTTGTGTGAGAAATCAACAAAGGATCAAAATGGCAAAACTCACAATATGTGTTAGAGATAAACATATTGGGAGGATATGTGATTGTATTTATCATTTAACCGAGTTTATTAGCTTATCGATTATATACGTGCAAAGTGGTTTGTCGAACCCTAATCTTGACATGCTTTTATAAACCGTTAAAACAATCTCTTTACCGCTTTTAATTAAATTTGAATGCAAACGCTACGAAACCAACCTAAAACCCCTTGTTACTTTAAAGTTTGAAACGTTACGACTGTAGAACGGCGGTAATATCACGAACAATCTTTGTGGAATGATAACACAAAACCCGAACTCTATTTGTATTTCAACAAATTGGCGCCGTTGCCGGGGATTGTTAATTGATATTGCAAGCATTGCAATAGTTGTGAAGTTTTAGACTTGTTACAATTTTTTTCTTGTGCTTGTTGATTTGTTTTGTTTAGTGTGCAGACTTTGTTTATGCGAGGGTAACTACCGGCGGACCAACTTCTATTCGATCCTGAGATTGAAAGAACCGCTCGTAGACTCAACAGCAGAACTAGACGGAGGAGGCAACTTGCGAGACAAAGACAAGAGCAAGAAGGAAGTTCTACTACAACACCACCACCACTATTCACACCAATCATGGCGCAACCACCACCTCCACCTCTTGCATCCACACCTTGTGTGAACAGTCCAGGACACACCGCTCAGTTTGCCAACAACAATCAAGGAAGGCAAGCCGAGATGAAAATTGGAACTTTGAACTTGTTGTATGGAAGTCCATTCACCGGAATGGACCATGAACACCCTTTTGCGTTTCTCACAAAATTCTATGAGATTGCATTAGCGGCCGGTGTAGATCAAGCACAAGATTTACCTCTCTTTAAAAGATTATTTCCGCATGCTTTGCTTGGCAAGGCAAAGGGTACCTCGATCAAACTCCCGCCGTGATGATCAATTGGAATGTCTTGGAGGAAAAATTTATTGAACGGTTCTTCTCTCATAACCGTTTCATGGAGTCAAAAACAGCAATTTCAGTGTTCTCTCAAGGCATTAATGAATCCCTCAATGAAGCATGGAAACGATTCAAGTCCATGCTTCGCAAATGTAAAGGTCACGGGTTTGATGATTTAACACAAATTTATATCTTCAAGAATGGTCTCCAACCAAATTGCAAAACATTATTGGATGCCACTTCTGGAGGATCTTTGTTATCAAAGAATGTCAAGGAAGCAACTGATATTATTAATAGAATGGCTCTTAACGATCTTCAAAGTCAAAGTCGTGGCAGCTCTCAAAAGAAGCCCGGTGTCCTGGAACTAGGAACGAATGATGCGATCCTTGCGCAAAACAAGCTTATCTCTCAACAAGTGGATCTTTTGACTCAACAAATCAAAGAAATGAAGGAGCCGAGCAAAAGTAAGCAAGTAGCTTGTTGTGAACTTTGAAAAGGGGAGCATGACACCGGATTTTGTCCTCGTCCGGGTTTTGAATAAGTGGACTATATGGCAAATCAAAGGGATTATCAAGGTAGACAACAACAACCTTACCAACAACAACACAATTCTCAACAAAATTATCAAGGAAATCAAGGATTTCAACCGCGAGCAAATTATCAAAATAATCAAGGTTATGGTGCCGGTCCTTCAAACCGGCAAAATCCGTATCAACCTCCTCCACCTCCGGTTGCTAGCTCAAAGTTGGAAGACACTTTAAACCAATTCATGCAAATGTCAATGGCCAACCAAAAGAGTAGTGACGCGGCGATTAAGAATCTTGAAAACCAAGTGGGGCAACTTGCCAAGCAAATTGCCGAACAACAATCGGGTCCTTCTTTTTCCGCGAATACTCAAGTGAATCCTAAGGAGCATTGCAAGGCGATTGTTACTAGAAGTAGGAAGGAGTTGGAGAAAGAAAAGGAGAAAAATGTAGAGGAAGAAAAACTTGATGGTCTTGTGGAGGATTGTAGTGATGAGGAAGTAGTTGAAAATAAAAGTGAAAATGAAGGTGTAGTTGAAAATAAAAGTGATGAAATGGTTGAAGTTGAAAATAATAGTGGTGAGAAGTCGAAGAAAAAGGAGTGACTTAGGAGAGTGAAGAAGGGAAAGGAACTAGTGAGCGCTATTCCGATCCAAAACTTACCATATCCTCATGCTCCTTCAAAGAAGGAAAATAAGCGGCACTATGCGTGTTTCATGGACATTTTCAAGCAATTACAAGTTAACATTCCGTTTGCCGAAGCTTTGGAACAAATGCCAAAATATGCAAAATTTATGAAAGACATTCTCACGAAGAAGCGGAGGTATTCGAAACCAGAAACTATTGTTCTTGATGCGAGTTGTAGTGCCATCATCCAAAGAACTCTTCCTAAAAAAGAAGTTGACCCAGGGCGTGTGACTTTGCTAGTCACCATTGGTGACGTCTATGTTGGAAAGGGCTTAATTGATTTGGGCTCAAGATTAATCTTATCCCATTGTCCATTGTAAAGAAGCTTGAGAACATTGAGATTAAAGCCATTCGTATGACTTTACAATTGGCCGACAAGTCCACAACTCATCCTCATGGGTTAGCTCAAGATGTCTTGGTAAAAGTTGACAAATTTTTCTTCCCGTTTGATTTTGTTGTTATCGATATGGAGGAAGATGAAGATGCACCTTTAATTCTTGGCCGACCTTTCATGAAAACCGCCCGAATGATGATTGATGTGGATGACGGTTTAATGAAGGTGAGGGTTCAAAATGAAGAGGTTTGTTTTGATCTTTTTGAAGCTATGAAGCATTCAAAAGATAAACATGATAGCTTTCGGATCGATGCAATTGAAGAAGCAACTTTGGAGGTTTCTAAGCATGTACATGAAATCTCTCCTTTGGAAATGGCTCTTAATGATTCTTTTGAAGTGTTTTCCGAAGAAGAAGAAAGAGCTCTTGATGAGTGTTTAAAAGAGCTTGAATCCCTCAAAGAGTTGCAACCATGGGAGGTAGAACCGGAAGAGTTAAAGAAGGATGTGAAAGATAAGAAGTCACCACTTGAATTGAATGTCTTGCCTTCCAATTTAAAATACGCGTTTCTTGATGACGGTGGTAACAAGCCGGTTATCATTAGTAACGTGTTGTCCAAAAACGAGGAAGGTCGTTTAATTCATGTTTTGAAGAAATACCAAGATGTTATAGGTTGGGTCCTTTCTGATTTGAAAGGAATTAGCCCGGCTTATTGCATGCATCGTATCTTGATGGAAGAAGATTTCAAAGCGGTACCCCAACCACAATGCCGCTTGAATCCAACAATGAAAGAGGTGGTGAGAAAAGAAGTGGTTAAGCTATTGGAAGCCGGTATGATTTACCCTATTTTCGATAGCCCTTGGGTTAGTCCAGTCCATGTTGTGCCAAAAAAGGGAGGAATGACCGTGATTCGTAACAAAAAAAAAGAGTTGGTCCCGAAAAAAATAGTGACGGGGTGAAGGATGTGCATTGATTATAGAAGGCTCAACACCGCGACAAGGAAAGATCATTTTCCATTACCGTTTATGGACCAAATGTTATAGAGGTTGTCCAGGCAGCAATTCTATTGTTTCTTGGACGGATATTCAGGGTATAACCAAATTATGGTTGACACGGCGGATCATGAGAAGACGGCCTTTACTTGTCCCTTTGGCATTTTTGCGTATCGTAAGATGCATTTTGGTTTATGTAATGCGTCGGCAACTTTCCAACGGTGTGTTCAAGCCATCTTCTCCGACCTTATAGAAAAGACGATGGAAGTGTTCATGGATGACTTTTCAGTTTTTGGAGGCTCATTTGATTTATGCTTGACAAATTTGGAAACTGTTTTAGAGAGGTGTGTGAAAACCAATTTGGTGCTTAATTGGGAAAAATGCAACTTTATGGTGAACGAGGGAATTGTTCTCGGTCACAAAGTTTCGTCCAAAGGCCTTGAGGTAGATCGAGCGAAATTTGAAGTGATAGAGAAGTTGCCTCCTCCGACCAATGTAAAAGGGATCCGAAGTTTCCTTGGGCATGCCGGATTTTATCGGCGTTTTATCAAAGACTTTGCAAAGGTGGCTAGACCATTGAGCAACTTGCTAAGCAAGGAACAGGTATTTCTTTTTAATGATGAATGTCTTCATGCTTTCGAAATTTTAAAAGAAAAGTTAGTTACGGCTCCAATAATAATCGCTCCAAATTGGAATTTGAATTTTGAACTTATGTGCGATGCGAGTGATTATGCTGTTGGAGCGGTACTTGGTCAGAGGAAGGAAAAAAGTTTCCATGCCATACACTATGCAAGTAAAGTTTTAAATGAGGCACAAGTTAATTATGCCACTACTGAAAAGGAATTACTTGCTATTGTGTATACGCTTGAGAAATTTAGATCCTACCTCATTGGGTCAAAAGTTGTTGTTTACACCGACCATTCGGCGATCAAGTATTTGCTAACCAACCCGGATTCGAAGCAAAGGCTCATCCGATGGATCCTATTATTACAAGAGTTTGATTTAGAAATAAAAGATAAAAAGGGTTCGGAAAATTTGGTGGCGGATCACTTGTCTCGCATTGTCAATGTTGAGGTCACCATAGCTGAAAAGGAAATCCAAGAGGAATTTCCTAATGAAAAACTTTTTAAAGTCCAAGTTAGGCCTTGGTTTGCAGATTTTACTAACCATAAGGCTACTGGTTGGGTGCCCGAAGACCTAACTTGGAACCAAAAAAGGAAGTTCCTTTCGGATGCTAATTACTATGTGTGGGATGACCCGTATTTGTTTAAATTAGGGAGTGATAACCTTTTGAGAAAGTGTGTCACGAGCGATGAGGCTTAAAGCGTTCTTTGGCATTGCCACAACTCGCCGTATGGAGGCCATTTTAATGGTGCGAGGACGGCCACTAAAGTCCTTCAATCGGGCTTTTATTGGCCTTCTCTTTTTAAAGACGCACATTTCCATGCCAAAGGTTGTGACATGTGCCAAAGAACGGGTGGAATTGGACAACGTGATTAAATGCCTCTCCAAAACATACAAGAGGTAGAAATTTTTTATTGTTGGGGCATCGATTTTGTTGGTCCATTTCCACCATCTTTTGGTAATGAATACATGTTGGTAGCAGTTGACTATGTTTCGAAGTGGGTTGAGGCGATTGCCTCACCTAAGGCGGATGGCAAAATGGTGAAATTTTTTTTAAAGAAATACATTTTTTCCCGTTTTGGCACTCCTCGGGTGCTCATTAGTGATGGTGGGTCACACTTTTGTAATACACCTCTTGAAAATGTCTTAAAACACTATGGTGTATCACATAAGGTGGCGACCCCTTACCACCCGCAGTCGAATGGTCAGGCTGAGGTAACAAACCATGAGGTCAAAAGAATCCTAGAAAAAACAGTGTCAAGTTCGAAAAAGGATTGGTCGTAAAAATTAGACGAGGCTTTATGGGCATATCGCACTGCTTATAAAGCTCCAATCGGTCTAACTCCGTTTTAATTGGTTTATGGTAAAACTTGCCATTTACCGGTTGAATTGGAGCACAAGGCTTTATGGGCTTTGAAAATGTTAAATTTTGACAAGGACTTGGCCGGTACCAAAAGAAAAGTGCAACTTCTTGAGCTGGAAGAAATGTGTAATGCCGCATACCACTCAAGTTGGTTGTACAAAGAAAAAGTGAAAGAATACCACGACAAGAAGCTCCGGCAAAAGGACTTCAAGGCTGGCCAATTGGTGTTATTGTTTAACTCTCGGTTAAGACTTTTTCCGGGAAAATTAAAATCCAAGTGGTCCGGGCCTTTTCGTGTGAAGGAAGTGAAAGACTTTGGAGCGGTTGTTATCGAAGACTTAGAAAAGAAAGACTCTTGGACCGTAAACGATCAGCGTCTAAAAATTTACCTTGTAGGGAATTTCGATCGCGCTTCAAGTTCTGTTCTCCTTGATGTTCTTAATTGAGCATCTTGGACCGTCGAGCTTATCCGACGTTAAACAAGCGCTTGTTGGGAGGCACCCCAACATTGTAAGTATTCCCTTAATTTCTTGATTTTTAGTGTTTTTGAGTGTTGCTTTACCTTTTGATGTTGTATGAATTTTTCTGCATAAATTAAGATGGAGCTTTGGTGCATTTGCTGATCTGCTACACCAAAGTAGAAAAAAATTTCTGGTGTAAAGCGCCTGGCACTTTAATTGTGTCGCCCGGCGGTGGTGTGTTTGATGGCCCCTCCTGGGCCAGGCGTAAGAATATGGGGGGGGGAGTATGAAATGGTTTGTCTTTTGAATTTTTCTGAGGTTTTTTTTAATTTAATTATTATGTTTTATGGGTGCTTTTACCATTGTGCCCCTTCTTGCTTTAAAACCTTGGAAAGTGTTTTGTTGGTTCATTCTCTCATTTGGAAAACTCACGAATTATCTCTCCCTCTGCTCTCAAGAATTCTCAACCCCAGTTTTCTTTTTTCTCAGCACTCAAGGTATGCATGTTATTGTTTTGCTTTGAATCATGCTCTTTTCATCTTTGTGACATTAGACACCTTTTGGTTTGTTTGTTTTTGAAGATAATTTACTCAAACCCTAACTCAAATTGCATGTTCTGATTGTGAAACAAATTGATTTTGAAACAAATTGCATGTTCTGATTTTTTTTTTCTTTCCATGATTTCTGTTTAATCTTTTCTGGTATGGGTTTTGAGTAAATGTTGAAGTGTTTTATTTTTTCTGGTGTGGGTTTTGTAACCTCTTGCTGCTGCTGTGTTATTTTTTCTAGTTTTCGCGATGTCGCCCGGCCATTGAGAGGCGCTGCGTCGCCTGCATGTCGCCCGGCGGTTGAGGGGCGATGCAAGGCTTGTGCGTCGCCCGGCGGTTTAGGGGCATTTTGCCCTGTTCTGATCTTTGCTGTTGTTCCAGTTTTTTGTTTTCTGACAGAGCTGATGGTTTCTTTTGTCTTTGCATGCTTTTGTTGTTGTTTTTTTGTGGCAGATGGCTTCTTTTGGACCTCAACGGCGAAAAGTGAAGAAGAGAAGTGTAGCATCCACATCCAATGTTCCAACGGAATTCGACAGCTCCCGATTTATCTCCGTTTACCATGAATCAAGGATCAAGTCTCTAGAGGGCAGAACTGTCCTCTCTGAAAAGAAGTTTGCTATCAACCGTGAGGGGGATTATCGGCGAATTCAGGCCATATTTGAAAAGAAGAAGTGGGAAATTTTGTTGAACCCTGCTGATCGTGTTTGCTATCAGCTGATAAGATAATTTTATGCAAACGCGATTCAGCCCGAAGACGAATTTTACAGGTTCAAAACCTTCGTAAGGGGCAGGGAAATTAGCTTTAGCCGAGATGCCATCAACAAAATCTTGGGAAAGCCGAGTTCCTTGGGTAGCTTGCAAACCGACGATTACTCGAAACTGTTAACGAAATTGCATGATCACCAGGCTGTTGGTAGTGTGCTTCTTAAATCGGGATGCAAGGTCGATAAAAATGCTAAAGGGGAGCCGATTAAGTATAATCGGAAGTACATGACTCCGGAGGCACAAGCCGTCCTCCTTTTGCTGTGCTACAATGTAAAGTCGTGACAGCATCGCTCTTCTGTCCCGCTTGATGTAGCACTCCTCATGTACTGTATTATGACGGATAAAGAGGTGGATGTTGCCAGGGTCATAGCGGGGGAAATGAAAAATTTTGTTGAAAATACCTGGAGGCCAGGAGTTCATTGTGATGCTCCTATTATTTTTCCTTGTTTGGTTCAATCTTTGATCTATGAAACTGATATCCTCATTCCAGGTGTGATTAACGAAAAACTGAAGTTTTTGGTTGATGACAATTATTTGGATCGATTTTGTAAACCAAAGGAGGAAAGGAAGAAGAAGGCAGTAGCGGAGAAGGGCAGTAGTTCTGGTGTCCAGGCGGATACGAGTGACTCATCCGTTTTCGATATGAAAACGGCATTCAACTACACTTGGGACATGGGTGAGTCACTCAACAGGTCTAACCAATTTAATTTTGATTGTATGCAGCAGTTATATCATTATCAGACGCACCCGGCGGAGTACCTTCCTTTTCCTACAAGGGAGGCGTACGACGCTTATGCAAATTAGCCTGGGGACAGGCGCCCATTCTTTTCGGAGGGGGCAAGCACCGGTGGTGTTGTTGCGGAGGATAATGATGATGATGATGATGACGATGGTGATGATGGCATGGATGAGATGCAGGATGATCTCAATGATTTGATTAATTAGGCTTCAAAGGGAATGAATTTAAGTTTGTCTTGTCAATTAATTATGGAGTTATTTTCAGTTTTAGTATGAACTTTTGTTTCAGTTTTAGTATGAACATTTGTTTCAGTTTTAGTATGAACCTTTGTTTCAGTTTTTAGTATGTACTTTTGGATCGCTTTGGCGAGTACATTTTCGGTGTTGTAGCACCATAATTATAATATTTTAAGTTGGTTAAATTTGGTTTAGTATAAATTCTATTTATATAGTGTTAAATTCTGTTTTTTTATGATGGTTGTCCTTGAAATGTTGGAAAATTTTGTGTGTTAACACAAGGAAGAGAAAAGAATACCTTGTTGGCTTTCAACATGGATGGTGATGATATTATTCTTGATGGTGTGCACAACCAAAGTTTGGAATTTTGTGTGGTAGAATCATAGTGTGAATGTGAAGTTTTTACTTTTTGCAAAGTTTGTCAATGCAATGTTTGGTAAACTCTTGTTCGATGTGATTTAATTAGGACATAACCATATATGTGAGTGCCCTCCATTGTTCAAAAATTAATGAGGGATTTTAGTAATTGTTGCTTACTCAAACTTTTTATGTTTAATCTTACTTTTTGTTTTGAATTATGGAAACTTTGAAATGATCAAGGCAATTTTTGAGTATTATGAGTAGAACCACTTTTCCAAAAATTCACTTCAAAATTACCTTGTGAGTGTGTGAACATTTGATAACTCTCTTGAGACTAAAATGAAAAATTTTGTTTTCTTGAAGCATGAACCCTTATTTTAACCGTTTGGATGAGCATTTTGAATTGAAACATAATATTGTTGAAGTTGGGGAGATTGGTTCATTTTGATAAGAGAAGAAGGAACTGTGGGCAATGCATTCTCAAAAGATTGAAATAGAAAAATTGATATAAAAAAAAAGAAGAAAAAGATATAATAAATAAATAAAATTGTGAAATTCATAAGAAAGAGAAATAGAATGCATTGTGAGAAAAGTTGGGAAGTTTGAGCATAAAGGATTGTTTCGAAACAGAAAATGCTCTTCACAAAATATACCCCTTTCGTGTTCAATGGTCGTGTATATATGTCCCTTATTTCTTAACCCGGCCAAGTTTCAACCTATAAAAGTCCTTTTGTGATCATTGTTTCCATTTTTGCTTGATTAATTGTGAGATGAGTGCATAAATTGTTTTGGATGTGGCACTGTTGCTTTGAGTTTGTTTTGTCCTTTGTATATATTGAGCTAGGCTCATTTGAATAAGTTGGGTGATTCGTTTCGAACTTGAGGATACTTTGTGTTGCATTGTATGATTTTAAGATTAGGATGAAGTCATATTCATGTTTTGATCCTATGTATATTTTGAAAAAATTTGCGCGTGCATCTTTCGAGTTTGAACCATGTATGGTTTCGGGTAATTTGGTATTTGGAAATCTTGTTTCTATTTGATTAACACTTACTTTTGTTTGAGGACAAACAAAGATGCAAGTTGGGGAGAGTTGTTAGGTGTGAAAATGTGTTTATTTTCATAGTTTATTTTGACACCTTTTTAGCTCTTTTAATTGCTTTAATCGGGAAACGACTTATTATTTAAGCAAGTCTTGCATTTTTGTGAATATATGGTGCTTTGATGTGTTTGCTACTTTTTGCAGGAATTCTGGTATTTTGATCGCTAATCATTTCAACCGGATTTGGACTTTGTGAAAATCCTAAGTTTTGTTCCTGAGGCCTCTACACCGCCCGGCGCAGCAGAGGCGGTTGGGCACCCCAATTTCCATTTTTTCATTTTAAAGTTCCAGGAAGTTGACATTGTTGCGCCTCCTAATTTCGCCCGACACAAATTTACACCGCCCGGCGCTTTTGAACTTTCGCCCAACACTCCACAGGCGATGCCTCATCCCATGTTTTCTCCAATTTCTTCAGCCAAGTTCCAGGGAGTTGACATTTCTGCGCCTCCTGATTTTTCCCGGCACTTTTTGCATCGCCAGGCGCTCTCATCCTTTCGCCCGGCATTTTTTGTAAAATATCTTTGCCATTTTTGGCACTGTTGCTGTCACGTGGGATGAAAGGTGGGCTTCGCCCAGCACAATTTTACATCGCCCAGCACTCCTTTCTGGGCAAAACTTCTATTTAGGCTTATGTTTGTGTTATTTTTGAATTACACACTACTACTTTTCATCTTCTCACTTTGTAACTTAGACATTTTGGAGAGAAAACTCCATTAAAACCCATTTTCTTGCTTTCTTAGTTTTTATGCTTCAATCCTTGATTTTTGAAGATTGATGCTCCAAAAATTTTGTCCATTACTTGTTGTGCAAGCTACCATGAAGATGTGTAGCTAATTTCTCTTTTGTGTCAAGGTTAGATGTAGGTAAACCTTTCCTTTGTATGTATATGGATTGATTCTAGTTTGTGAACTCTTAGATGATGAATGTATGGTGAAAAACCTTGTTTCTATGTTTATTCTTTGTGTTGGTTCATGATTGAGAAATATGCTCCAACTCTTTACCTAGGTTTTCCATCCATCAATGTCCATTAGCTAGAGATAGTAATGTGTGTTGATGTTCACTAAATATTGAACTTTAATGTTGTCATTTTGATAGTTTGTGTGAGAAATCAACAAAGGATCAAAATGGCAAAACTCACAATATGTGTTAGAGATAAACATATTGGGAGGATATGTGATTGTATTTATCATTTAACCGAGTTCATTAGCTTATCGATTATATACGTGTAAAGTGGTTTGTCGAACCCTAATCTTGACATGCTTTTATAAACCGTTAAAGCAATATCTTTACTGCTTTTAATTAAATTTGAATGCAAATGCTATGAAACCAACCTAAAACCCCTTGTTACTTTAAAGTTTGAAACGTTACGACTGTAGAACGACGGTAACATCACGAACAATCTCTGTGGAACGATAACACAAAATCCGAACTCTATTTGTATTTCAACAAACCGAAGGTTGGGGAGAAGTGATAGATGTCAAGACAAAGCTGGATCGCCATGGGTTGGGTTACAAACCAACTCAAGGTGGGGCATTGACATCTGCCAAAGGTCGCCCGAAGAGTTTTCAAGAAGTGTTTATAAGCAGAGGTTTCCAGATCAATGTTGTTGAAGATGATAATGAGGACGAAGACTTGAGAAATTTGGTGTTCAAGTGTGATGCTGCTTTGGACAACTGGGAAGCAATAGAGATCCTAGTGATTTTTCCTTCGTAAAGTAATTTATTGTCTTTTGTTGTTATTTTCAAAAATTTCATAATTATGCCCAAAGCTATTGGATTATTTTGTAGGGCCCCCTTTTACATTTTCAAATGATTATCAATGAATGCATTTTGTTAAATTCTCGTTGTTTCATTTACTGTTTTTTGCTTTTATTTTTAAAAGAAATTGGCAATCTTTCAAAACTACAAAAAACAAAACATATTTCTCTTGCATTTTTCTTTGCGCCTTTAATAAAATAAGTCATTCCAAACATGCAGAATAATTCCAAACCACTGTGAATCCGATGACCCTACTTTCAATCCTAACTTTGATTCGCCCATTTATCAAGCTGAGGAAGAGAGTGAGGAAGATTTCGAAGTTCCCGCTGAACTGGCAAGATTGGTTGAGTATTAGTACACTGAACTTCAACCGCACAAAGAGCGAGTAGGGTTGATTAATCTTGGCACTAATGAGGAAAAGAAAGAGGTCAAGATTGGTACAACATTTGGGGTTGATGTCAAACAGAGGGTGGTCAAGCTTCTATAGGAATATGTTGATGTATTTGCATGGTCGTATCAAGACATGCCCGGTCTAGACACTGATATTGTTGTTCACAAGTTGCCGCTTAAACTAGAGGGCCCTCCTGTAAAGCAGAAACTTCGAAGAACTAGACCTGACATGGCTTTAAATATTCGAGATGAGGTTAAAAGACAACTTGACGCAGGTTTTCTAATAGTTTCGAAATACCCTGAGTGGTAGCCAACATTGTGCCGGTGCCCAAAAAGGACGATAAATTCAGAATGCGTGTAGACTATAGGGATTTGAACAAAGCAAGCTCGAAGGATGATTTTCCTCTACCACATATTGATACACTTGTGGACAATACATCCCATTTTGCAGTCTTCTCTTTCATGGATGGTTTCTCCAGTTATAATCAGATTAAAATGGACCCTGGTGAGCGTCCCGGTGGATTGAAAACCCAAGAGGGGGATCCCGGCAAAAGTTAGGGACAAAAGGCATTTCACTGCATCAGATGGTGTTCACCATTGCAGAAGATCAAAGCAGAAGTCCAATCCATCCGCTCTCGTCAGAAGCAAGATTTTGGGAAGTCTTAGTTATTAGGGTTAGTAGGTGTCGTTGGATTCAATGTAACCTTTCCTTATTGCCAATTTCAAATTGTAATATGTAACACCCTTCTACCCCACAAATAATTTTAGGAAAATAATTCATATTATCAGAGTAAAACAACATGAAGGATGCCACATGTATTCAAAAACATCATTTAGTAATCATTATCCTGTCCCGTAACACGGGTTACTCGTTCATAAAAATCAAAATTTACAACTTCGCAGCGGAAATCAACTTTTATTCTCTATTTCATAAAATTCTTCACAATAAATATGTCCAAATCAAACACCATCATCAAAGTTATAAAAAATTCAGTCATACACTAAAAACAACGAGATTCACAATAATTCCCAACCCGATGTTACATGACACAGAGCAGGACACCCCTAAACACTACTAAGGACAACTATAAGCAGAAACACTCCAAAGCTACATCCTCCGGCATCGCGAATCTACTCTTGGTTATCTGCAAGTTACCCACGTAAGAGGCAACATTTCCAAGCAGGCAAGGTGAGAAAACATAATTCGATATAGTAATATAAGTACATGGAAAATGAACAGTAAGGCAACAACAACATCATGGCATAGCCAACAACCACGTCATAGCATAATCAATTAACAACATCGGGATATAATCAACAACAACATCATAACACAATAAACAACGACCTCAGGATATAATCAACAATAACTTCATGATATATCTAACATCCACACCATAGTATAATCAACAACATCAACATAGTATCATTGACAACAACCACCTAGTATCATCAACAACAACAACAACATAGTATCATGAACTTAGAATCCATAATACAACTCATCATAATTACTCCATAAGAAATGCAATGTCAACTTCAATGAAAATGCAACGTATGCAATACGGTACCGACTTTCCTTCATGTGATGGACACTGGCCATCAACCCTCCACAATGGGAGCACACCATAACAACATATCACTTCAATCCGCACGATGGGATTGAAGCTACCAATAGGCCGAAGCCCCACCATAAAAATGCTATGAAAATGAAATGATGCCAAACTCCTCAAATCATCAAAAATCCACATGTGCATCATGCATTTCATATTTCAACAAAAATCACCATATAATCAACGAGAAAATCACCATGTAATCATATTTGTCGCCATATCCTATCCAACAGGAATTCATCATGAAATCATGTTTATCATCATATCATATTCAACAATAATTCATCACATAATCATGTTTATTATCATATCATCTTTCAACAAGAATTCGTCATACAATCATGTTTATCACCATATCATGTCCAACAATAATTCATCATGTAATTATATTCATCATCACATCATTTCAACAAGAATTCACTATATAATCATGTTTTTATCTCTCATATATTATCAACAACTATTCAACAAGGAATCCACAAGAAAACATCAACATTTCTACTCTAAGGAAACAACACGAGAAAACATCGAGAAACTTCAAGAAAACAGCAAAATATAAGACAACCAGCAGTCTGACACGGCCGCCCGTGTCCTGTGACACTGCCCGTGTCAGAAGAACTGGGACACGATTCCAAAACATCAAAAAAAGTAGCAAGTCAGCAGCCTGACACGGCCACCCGTGTCCTGTGACACTGCCCGTGTCAGAAGCCCTGGGACCAATTTCCAAAAAAAAAATCAATTTTTCATTCATGACCAGCAAGCTGACACGGCCACCCGTGTCCTGTGACACTGCCCGTGTCAGGAACTCTGCAACACACAAATTTTATTTTTCTCAACCAGTAGGCTGACACGGGTGCCGGTGTTGTGTGACACGGCCCGTGTCAGGATGCGACAAAACCCAAATTTTCCCGAAAAGTGTTTTTCTGCGTTTTTAACTTTGATTACCCCAAAAATCAGTGTTCTACACGAAAATTGATCAAAAACACTCACAAAACACACATATAGTAATATGCATCATTCAAACTCATCATATCTTCATCAAATTACTCATTCTACATCAAAAATCATCTGAATCAACACAACTCATACAATCCCTAATCTATTCATCTCCGATTCCTATAAAACTATAAGAAATTATGAACTCCCCCCATACCTTAGAGTAATCCGAAGCTTTTTCCTTCTTTCTTCAAGATTCCTCTAGAAATCTTCAAGCCCTAGCTCTCCTTCTTCTCTCTTCTTCAGCGTTCTTCACAAAAGACACGACAAAATGAGAAAATGATCGTTCTCCTTCTTTGGTTAACGAATCCCAACTTATGAACTTCCCATCCTATCCTTTCTTACTTTCCAATAAGACCACCTTGCCCTTTCTCATTTTATTTTAAATAATAATAATAATAATCTAAATAAATGATTATTCATTATATTAAAATTATTAAAAATACTCTTTTAATCCATAATTCTCCAAATTATCCAAAAACCTCTTAATTCCTTCTAAATCAATTAAATAAATAATCAAATAATTAATTTAGATTTTCGGGTCGTTACATAATACACCATGGAGCTGTGCCATTTGCAAGCTACCATTCTTGAATAAAATTGGATTTTTGCATATCCATTTCTTTCCATTTATGCTTTCTCTACTTTTCTTTGTTATGCAAAATGTCATTTATTTGTTAATAATGATTTTGAAAGTGAAAAGTTTTTTAATTTAAAACCGTTTTTTTAAAACACAATGGATGCACATAAAGTTGCTTTGACCTGTGGAAGAATCTAAAGGAAATCTTTGTTCCCCAAGAAGTTTTAAAGTTGCAGAAGAACTTTTGGACCATTTCAACAAAAAATCCCCAATGAAGCATAAACTGACAACACTCTTGGATCGATCCCGTGATCGTAATTGATTTTTAATATTGCAGAGAATCTCTCCAGTGGAGTCATCTTTGTTCCTCACTGAAGTTACCCTATTTTCCCCGGTAAGCTGTCTTGGCTTCATACTTCCCCAAGTGAAATAGATGTATGTCTTCCAGTGAATCTCTGGACTCTAGTGTTCCTCAGTGAACCTTTGGACCTCTCCATTCCCCGGTGATCTCCTGTGACTCCGTTTGTCCCCAGCGAACTGAATATGTTTATTTGTTCCCCGTGGAGTGTCACTTAGACAACTACAACCACGACTTTGGTCCGAGCTTCCCCAATGAGGTGGATATTTATTTTATCCCCTATGAAGTCTCTAATCTTAGGTGGCCCTTTTCTAGTGGACATTTTCTCTTCCAACAAGGAAATCAGATTCATGATGGCAGTCCCTCAGGTGAAGTCATGATGTTGTATCCCCGAGTGGAATATTTTTGTTCCCATAGAAGGTTGAAACCTTGAAGAGGGATTATGGTTCCACCTGTGTCTTTCTATTCATCTCTTGATAGATGTCTCCTTCTTGCAGAATTTGGTCGAGTATCCTCGTCGAGATGTTTATTTCATCTCTAGTTTACTTCTCCTTGTTTGTTTTGTCAGCATAAGCATAAGCATGACATAGATACATACATTTATACATGGCACATGAGCATGTTTGCTACCTTATTATCATTTGTTCGTTTACTTTGGCTGTGTTTATCACCAAGTAACTGGGTTGTCTCATCTCTCCAATAGAGTCGTCAGCTTTAGGCCGAAAGTGCACATCCTTCCTAGTTTCCCACTGAGTTCGCTTCTCGTGGAAGATGGTTGCTTCAGTTGTCTTTTCCATATTTGGGTAAGATAAATTCCCAGTTGAGTTATTTCCTCAATGGGTAGAGTCTCGTTTGACTGTTTCATTTTAGTTTGTTCCTAGATTGAACTTGGGTCGTCACCAACGTATCCCATGAAGTCCATTTGTCATTGGCATTTTGGTTAAAGTCCAGTTATTTCTGGCATAAATCTGTTGGAAGTTGGTCTTGTTACCTTTGCTTACGGTTTAAGTCCAATTATTTTGGCATACAGAAAAGTTTAATTATCCTGTATCTTTCCTAATGTTTTCTAAAGATCCTGTTTGATCTCTTCATTTAAGGAATTTCCAGAGGCCTCGATGTTTATCCTTGTTTGAAAACTCCAGCATTGTTCAGTTTGATCCTAAGGCTTTGAGGATCCTACCATACCTTTGTGTGATCCTAAGGCTTTGAGGGTCATGTCCTTTTTCTTTTGCCCAATCCTAAAGCTTTGAGGAATATGTCTTGTCTTTGCTTCATCCTAAGGCTTTGAGGATGTTTAGCTTTTATCTTGTTTAGCTTTGGCTTGATCCTAAGGCTTTGAGGGTCATGTCCTTTTCTTTTTCCCAATCCTAGGGCTTTGAGGATTGTGTCTTGTCTTTGCTTCATCCTAAGGCTTTGAGGATGTTAGCTTTTATCTTGTTTAGCTTTGGATTGATCCTAAGGATTTGAGGGCCATGTCCTTTTCTTTTGCCCAATCCTAAGGCTTTGAGGATTGTGTCTTGTCTTTGCTTCATCCTAAGGCTTTGAGGATGTTAGCTTTTATCTTGTTTAGATTTGGCTTGATCCTAAGGCTTTGAGAGCCATGCCCTTTTCTTTTGCCCAATCCTAAGGCTTTGAGGATTGTGTCTTGTCTTTGCTTCATCTGAAGGCTTTGAGGATGTTTTCTTCCATTTGTTTCTTTGGTCCAATCCTAAGGCTTTGAGGATTGTGTCCTGCTTTATCTTTTGTCCTAGAGTGTCAGTCGGTCATGCTTGAACCTGTTGGTCAACTACTCTGGATATTCCCCAGTGGAGACCGTTTTCCGGTTCTACCTCTAGTGAGGATCTTTTCTTCTAATGTGTCAGCCAGTCATGCCTCAACCTACTGATCCATCACTTTAGATTTCCCCAGTTGTTTCTTTTCCCCGGTGTTTTGTTATCACCAGTGAGTTTACTACCCATTGTGTTGACTCTATCTCTGTTCGCTTTCGTTTTTTATCTGCATTTTGCACTTATCATCCCATCATTATCATCATACTATAGCTCATTGCATGTCAGTGTTATAGATTAGTTTCTTTTGTCCATAACATAGCATGTCATTGCATCTAAGGGCAAAATTTTCAGTTTTCTGTATTTAAATACCTTTCACCATGATTTCATGAAGATTATCATCACTCATGTCATTCGTTAAATTTATTTAAATAGGGACAACTGTCATACCTCAAATTTTACCCTTAGATTCTTTGACCGTTTCCATATCATTCTAGGTCAATCATTCATGCATAGCTAATCAATTTATCAGACGTTTGCTGCAATGGGTTCAATGGAGTAATCAGTCAAGGTTTTGGATGGGTCATTAGCCAAGCAAGTTCTCATACTTTCAAGGGACCTCTCTCTAGTAATAATTTAGTACAACATGGTCTCCTTACAAGCTCTTCAAAGTTCAAACTCATCTGGTCATGAATTTAGATTCGTCATCATCATCCTTGGATGTATGAAGCAAACAGATTGACAAAAATGAATTTTTTTTCTCTCCAAAGCAATAAAAAGTCCTAAGAAAATTAGGGGTGAGTTACTATAAGACTTGGGAATCAGGAAACCCAAGGCATCTTTGGTTTACTTCTGATCATTTGAGGGAATATGAACTTCAAAGAGTTTTCACCTATGCCTGGGTCAAAACATTACATGATCAAGATGAAGCTGTTGAGTAATTGAAGTATTTTATTTGCCTTTTCATTTGATAAAGATTCAAAGGTAATGAGTCCATTGGTCTTAAGTTCAAAGGATGAACTCCTATTTGCAAACTCATGGGAATTCAAGTTTGAGTCCAAGGACAAGAGTTGTATGTTCTAAAACTCCAAGATACATTACTAAAGGTTCATTTAGGAGTAATTCTTATGATTGGTAAATTCCAAATATCAAAATTATTCCAAAGTGCCAATTTCGAAGACATTCCACGATTATGAATTCTTTCTTAAGTGGAAAATTCACTTCAAGATTTTAAAACACTAAGCTTCAAATTGCAAATCCTTTCAAGAACCAAATGCAATGTCAAGGTTATAAGTGAGTTCATTTCATGTCAAGTTAAATGCATTCTAAAAATTCCATAAAGTTCCTTTGTTCGAGATTATAAGTTGGTTTTGACATTACCTCAATGTTTGAATCACAATTTTTTTTGGATAAGAGGAGAATTTCAAATGCGTCATTATTCAAAATTGCATTTTGATTTGATATCAACTCAAGTTTGTCCAAGTACCTCAAAGTTTAATCATAAATTTATTTTGGTGACAACTAAGAAAGGATTCAAATGTTTCAAAGATTAAAGCTACAAGTGGTTTTTGTGTTAACTCAATGTTTAGTTACAAATAGGTGCTAACAGACAAATTCCATGAAGATCACATGTTTCAATTACATTTGTTTGGCAAGGTTACAATGTTTTTTATTCAAGCTAGGTTTGTTACAACCTAAGTCATGTTACACCACTTGGCTTTACATCCCTATATCACGCACCACCTCCAATCCTCAACCATCTTCATACTTTGCCTTGACAACTCCAAGCTCTACTTCAACTCCACGCCTCATTGCTCATGAGCATACCTCAAATCCATTTCAAACTCCCATGCAACCTACAAAAAACCAATTCAAACATAAACATCATCAACCATGCCAAATTCACCACATCAAAACCATCATGAACCAATTCAAATTGAACCCAAAAGTAAATCCATCAAGACAAACCATTTCAAACTACATCACAAGTTCAAAACCAAACAAAGTCTCAAGAAGCTTCAATCCAAATCAGTTTCAAAATCAATTCATCATCATCTTTCAAGTTCAATTTCAAAGACATCATTTCACAAGTTCAAAACACAACCATATTTCAAGACAAGTCATCATGTTTATCATAGCCATATTAACCTCACAACACACACTCAAACTTATCAAACCATCCAAACACTTTCATTCCTCATAATCTTTTCCTTCCTAATTCAAATAAAGTTCCTAATTCAACATCATTCATGGTAGTTCAACCAAAGCTAATGCATTGCATTCATGATTCAACTATTATTCATGTTCAAATTTCATTTTTTTCCAAGACATAAAGAAACCATTTCAAGTATACCATTTTCAAACCATCAATTCATCTTTCCAAATACATTCTCAACTCAAAAAAATAAATTCATATCATGGTGCAAAATAAGATCATATCATCATCCAACTCATTGTTGGAATTCAATCCAAAACAAATTTAAACCTAGACTGACCTTTTGTCACAATTAATTCATGTCATTTCAAAACCTTTCCTTTAACACCTAAAAACATTCACATTCATGTCAATTTTAGAGTATTCATTAACTCATCAATTTACAGCATACTCAAGTCATGGTCAGGTTTTGTTTCTAATGCATAACATGTCCAATTCCCTAATTCTGTCATGCAGCAGCAAGAGATACAAGCATCACATACACCAATTTTACAGAATTTTCAATTCACAGCAGAGCATGTGGAACCACCTTAAAATTTCACTAACAGACACAGTTTTTCAAACCAAGAACTCAGGGTTGAGGAATTCGTACAATACACTATCCTTCACCGGCAAGTTTTCAATTGTACTATTCACAGCTCGCCACAAACAAGCATAAATTTCACAATCCTAACCCTAATTGAGAACCATATATATACCACTATTAATTCCTCAAGAAGACACAGAAAACCCCTATTTTTCTCTTACGCAACAGCCATACAAAAAAACCCTAAATCAGTTTCTAAAACACCACTAAAAAGCTCATACACTGCAAATTTTTTAGAGTTTTTCATTGAAGCTCTAAGAAATTCTGAGCTAAGCCATAATATTGACATCAACAGAGAAAAGTAGAAGAAGGAAGAGTTCAATCTAAAGAGAAGTAAGGTTGAAGAAGCATCAGAGAAGTTACCTGGATATTCGTGTGAACTCCTTGAAAGATTTTCTTCAAGAGGTACTCCTTAAAACTCCATTTTCGCTTGGTTCTGTTGTGAATAGTCCTCTGAATGGCGTCTTGATTTGTTTTCGTTTTGATTTGCTCAAGCTTGATGTGTTTTCACTTCGTTTTGCTTGGTTTTAGCTTTGTTTAGATTTAGGGTTTTGTTTGGGAAAAGGTTTGATTTGAGTGATTGATGAGGTTTTAGAAAAATCTGAGAGCAAATTTGAAATGAGGAAAGAAAATAAGGTGGGGTTAGTTTAGATTAATAGTGGTTTTGGGGTGGTTGTCCGGAGAAGGACGGCGGCGGACACCGCGCGCCACCGTCTTCTCCGGCCAGAAGGGTGATTTTTGGTGGTCACTTTTGCAGAGAGAAAGAGGGTGAAGCGTATAAGGAGAGAGGGTAGGAAGACTTTGTATTTTCCTGAATGTTTTTTTTTTTAAAAAGCCAAATTTATTAACATATGCACAGCTGTGCTAGCAAATACAATAACGTACAAAAGACAAAAAGTTACTAGGAGTAAAATTTCAAGACAGCTCCCCCATAAAGATAATAAGCACCCACCACTAGTGATAACTAACACCAAGACAAAAACCCCATACTCACTAAATTAGGATGACACCTCACAGTCTAAAAAACACTTTTGACAAGATACAACCAATAAAAACAGCCTAACTGCCAGCAACAGATGCTACAAAGAGAGCTTAAGAAACACCACGACACCTGATGCTCCCTTACCCAAAACCTGCTGATAGAAATGCTAAGCCACTCTTCTAGAGATTGCAATAGAACGAATGCCAAGATACTCGGAAAAGCTACGATGATAAGAGCCGACGAACCTTCAACAATAGACACCAAAACCTCATGCTAACTCAGAAAACATCACTGTCACAAATATTAAGCCACACAACACATACGAAACAGATGGGCGTCAAGCTTGATCCTCCTTGAATGACGCACGAATTGCAATAACAACGATGCTGCTAATGAAAAATCACGGACTAAACGACTGCTCCAGCCGCATCAAAACACCTCTGAACAAACAATTAAGCTCCCTCTGGCAGCTTAACCTCAGTATAGTTTTGACATTGCGAGGGCGACAAATACCAATGCGTAATTCAAGGACTGCCATGATTGAAAACCCTCCAATCTAATCTAAATTTGAGACATTAGTTAGATAGCTAACTCCTCCAAATGCACAATATTTCGATACCGCCAACTCTTTCCTTCTGAATCTCAACCTGTAAGAAAAGTGGGAGGTGCATTGTTCTGCATATCGACTCCAAGTTTACCGAAATCAGCTCGGAATATTTCAGGATCCAACTTGATCACCATTGATTAGATTTTGTTTTGCTGAAGATCAAACTACAGCAGTCTGACTCAGCTTTTCTGATTGCTCTCCAGAATCTCTACAGAAAATACTTGCAAAAGAGAAAGAATACTCTCAACCCTTTGAGTGATAACATAAGACTGCCTCCAATTCTGAGCCAAGCCACTCTAGTCGAGATAGTGAGCATGGAGCTAGGTAGTGGATTCTAAGCATGATACAGGATTTAAACACCAGGCTGCCAAGTCATCTGATATCATATTGGATTTCACTTTCAACCATTTCCATGCTGAGATTTTAACCTCATCGACAATTTTGGCTACACTGATTTCTTTATGGCGGAATATGTTTTCGTTCCTAAATCTCCATATATTCCATATACACGCGGACCAGATGACCATCATTTTCCGGTTTATCGAACTGCCTCCTCCCAGTAGATTGGAGAAATGTTTCAAATGTTGCCATCCTTTGTTAGGGGGGCAGTGAGCACTCCTAACCACCTGCAAATATAATTCCATGTACCAGCAAAAACAGGGCATTCGAAGAATACATGTGAAACCGACTCATCGGACCCACAACCGCTAGTGCATTCAATCTGATCCTGGGAGATAATACCTCTGCTCACCAAATTGGCTTTTGTGGGAATTCTATTTTGGAGTGTTCTCCAGATCATACAGGAAACTTTAAGTGGTATCTCCTTACTCCATATCTTTGGCCAGTCATGATTGGATTCAGGTTGATCTAGCGATGATAGATTTTTGTACACCTCTTTCACAGAGTATCCTGATGGTGAGATGGAATGTTCCATGTCTATTTGGCATATATCTTGCCACCAAGCCGACGATCATTTCCTGTCTTTAATGATGTCTTCGCCTCTCATCCCATATCTGTCTACAATAGTTCTGAACCATAGACCACTTCTTTCAAACTTTGTTTTCTAGTTCCATTTTCCTAGCAGGGCAAGGTTAAAAACCTTCAGATTTTTTATTCTCAATCCCCCTTCATTCGTCGGTTTGCAAACCTGTTCCCATTTGATCCAGTTGGTCTTACGCACTTCCTCGCTCCCTCCCCATAGGAATTGCTTAAACAAGGATTCCAGTTTTGATATGACACTGATTGGCGCCTTGAAGAATGAGAGAAAGTAGACCGGTAAAGCCGACAGGACCGATTTTATTATAATCACCCTACCTCCTATTGATAAATGCTTGTTCTTCCATCTGGATAACCTTGATCTCACAGTTTCAATGGCCGGTTGCCAAGTATCTTTTCTTCTAGGATCATCACCTATTGAAAGACCAAGGTAGCTGAAAGCTGAGGATCCCAGTTTACAGTTGAGGGCTTTTGCTGCTTCTTCAAGCCAGTGGTGCGGAATGTTTATCCCGAATAGTAGACTTTTGTGGAAATTTACCTTAAGGCCTGACATAGTTTCGAAAAGTTTAAGATTTATCATTATGGTTCTGATATTTAACCATTTTTTCTCACCGATAATCAAAGTATCGTCGGCGTATTGTAGGTGAGAGAACATTTCCACCCCTCCCTCGAATTTGAATCCAGAGAATTTCCCCAACTCCAAGGCCCTTTTCATTAGCATACTGAAACCTTCGGCTACAATAAGGAATAGGAAAGGCGCGATGGGGTCGCCTTGTCTAAGGCCTCGGCACATCTTTATTTCTTCAGTAAGGCCTCGTCACATCTTTATTTCGGCACATCACGAATTCAAGGAAGTTCCAATCCACCGAGTCGTAGGCTTTCTCGAAGTCTACCTTGAACATCAGTACTTCCTTCCTTTTTTTCCTTGCTTCGTCTACGATCTCGTTTGCAATAAGGATGTCGTCCACTATTTGTCTTCCACTTATGAAGGCAGATTGCGTTTCTGAAATAACTGAGTGTCATACCCCAAATTTTTCCTACCTGTGTATCGTTTTTATTTGTACATCCGTCTACTAACCATTATTCAAAAAATCCAAAAATATGTTGCTTACCTGTTGCCTAAGTCTGTGATATCAAATCAGGTGTGTGCAGTTTTGTTTGAGGTTCAATGGTCAGACAAAGGTTTGTCTCAAGGTTAAATCCTGAGTGTGATTGATTCAGGTGGTGTGGGTCAGGGTATCTTCGAAGTAGGTTTTTGTGTGATTCATATCTTTTGATTTTCAAAGCATGGTCCAAAAGGGTCCACAATGAAGTGCATCATGGTCGACTTGTGGTTCATAATTTCTCAAGAGCAGTTTCGTACCCGTTTATCAATATTCATCTCCAAATCCATTTCCATTGTTGCAAAAAAAACCATTACACTCCCATAAAAAAAAAACATACTAAGCCCATAACCCATTACTACAACAAATATTCAAAAAAAGGGACATGAAGCCTTAGTATGCAACAAATCCATAAAGCCATCACATGTTACATTCGTACGACCTGCAAGGCTTGCTGCGACCAAAACCTGGCTAAAACCAATCTCACGCTACCAACCAAGTTGCAACCGTATCTCTGTACCATTTCAACACGCCTAATAGGCTCCAAAACAAAACCTGCAACACGGTTCAACAATGACCAAACTCTGCTACAAACACTAAAGGCCAAATTCTGACATAAGCCTACAGAACAACAACCAACACAACCTGCACGTGAAATGGACATAACATATAAACAACAGGACAAATTGGTGGTACCAAAGACTTATAGAGCAAGTTTTATGGGGTTTAAAAAATGAGGAGAACTATATACTGTGAAAACCAGAGAAAGAAGGGGGAACGTTGTTCTTCTTTTGAAAACCACAAACATCATTCAATTGTTTTCCTGCTGCAACCATAGTCACGTATTTCATCCATACAACAACCGCAAATTCCTCCCGACGTTACCGCTATATCTCCGCCGAGAATCAAAATAGCAATATAAACGCCGCCCCTGTTTCCGCTGCAAATCCGCCACTCACCCTTCATCATTCACGACAAACCACAACCAATATCACTCACCCTTTCAACCATCTTCCCATCTCCACCTATAACACCATAACTCAACCACTGAACAATAAACGCGACCCACCTCATTTTCAAAGCCACAAGGCCACCTCACCAATCCATTCGACGGCGAAGAAATCACCACTTCAACGTCAATCCACCGGACCACCACGAAAACCTTCAAACAACATCACCTACCTTCAGCTTCCTCAACCAAACACAGATCCCAACTCCGACCTGTTTCACCCTTAACAACAGCACAACGCACAGTGCAACTCACCAGAAACCACCACGCTCGACACCGTTTGCAATCGAAACTGCAATTGATCCTCCGACCGCTGCCCCATCATAAAACAAGAACGAGCAGTACAAAGATTCATTTGCGAATATGAAACCAACGACAACGCATACCGCAAGTAAAAGGAAAAGAGAGAGCGATTCGCGAAGAAGAAGAGAGATATGCGCGAGTGAGAAATTATGAGAAGCGGGAACGAAAGAGTAAGTGCCATGAAAAGCTGCCGCAGGGAGACAAGAGGAGTGGGTCGCGGGGTCGTGAAGAAGAACACGCTTTTCACGTTTGGTACTCTGAAGCTTTTACTATTTTTCTTTACTGTTATTAAAATAGGTCTAACTTGGATTTGAGTTTTGTTAGGTTAGTCTTCCCCTAGCCCTTTCTATATTTTTATTTTTCTTTTTTCGTGATGTTACTGAGCTATTAAGAGCCCGTTTCATTACTCTAGGCACCCCTTTTGTTCTTTTCTTGCCCACCGAGTCTGTTTTGAGAGGTGATAGGCCTTGGGTTCATATGATCCTCTCCTATTTTGTTTAATTTGTTCTAAGATTTAGCCTTCTCTAAAATTTTTAGTTTTAAAATCTTATTTTCTTATTTTGATTTTGTTATTTTTGTTAATTAATTTTTATTAATAATCTTATTAATTATCAGTAATATTTTTGTTAATAATTTCGTTAATATTCTTTATTAGATATTTTGTGTAAATTATTTTTATTTTCTCAAACTTTTTGGTTATCATTTCATTTAGATCTTATGTCTTGACTTATCTTTTCTTTACTTTGATTTCCATGTCCGATTTTCTTTTTTTCGATTTTATCTTCGGTCAATGATATGACAACAATCTTGATTTAGTTGATTTTCTCAAATCGATTCAAAATCTTGATTTATATGAGGCCTACTATTTATTTATTTTATTTTTTATTTATTTGTTTTTACCATTCATTTTTGGGTCAATGAGAGCCGAATATCAAGATTTATCGATTTTTGGTTTTAAATCTTGATAAAGGTGATGCCTTTATTCTTTTTCTTGACATTTTCGATTTTATTTCATTTCTATTATTTTTATTTCATTTTTATTCATTTTTGGGTCAATGAAAATCAAATACTAAAGATTATTGATTTTTCGATTTAAAATCTTAGTAAAGATGAGACCTTTCTTAGTTTTTTGATTTTTATGTCTATTTCGATTTATATTCTTTTATTTTCACTTTTGGTCAATGAAAGTAAAAAATCGTTGATTATCGATTTCTCGATTAAATTCCGATTAAGACGAGACCAATTTTATGTTATGTCAATATTATACCTTGTTCATATTATCTCGATTATATTATTCATATTCTTATCATATTGTCCATATCATATTCATATCATGTTTATCTAACCATTTCTTTTTTTCATATTTTAATCAAACACACTAACAATTATCGAAACGCCTAAGCATTTAATATTCGATTAAAACACTTAACACACATATTCAAATCGTTTTTTCAATTAAATCGCGAAAGAATTGAATTCTTGAGGTCAAGCACTTCTTGGGTTCTTGAGTGACCGCTATTGAGGCGCACGCCTTGGGTTGTGATCACTTGACCTTTCGTTTCTAAAACACGCGTCTTAATTATTTGGACAAAGGAATGCCATTGGAGTCTAGCATTCCATATGGTACTTTCGTCGTCCAACAAACAATATTTCATATATCAATCGAATGAAAAAGGTGTCATTGGGATCTAGCATCCCAATAATGCCCCGATTAATTGGTTGCGAGGCCGACGTCTCGTTTATCGAATAATTGTCATTCTCCCTAAAACACTTAACAAACCAAATCATTTTCAAACCAATCCTCAATTCGTCGTCGAGCCACTCTTCAAAACATTCTCGTAAGTCGAGTGCCTTTTGCCTCATCGTCAAATGCACACTTGCACATTTCATAGGTTTTGTTACTAGGAGCACCCCTAGGGACTAGTATCGATCCTTACCTCTTTTTGCAACCAATTCGACTCAATCTCTTTCAAACGCTTTTTTTAATCAACCTACGAAAGGAGGAGATTCTTGGAATCTAGTATTCCTTGGGTCTTCGAATGAATGGCTCTCGAGGCACGCCCTTGGATTGTTATTCATTTACCCTTTCGTCTTAAAACACTTAACCATTATCAAACATTTTCGCAATCAACTCAAGAAAGAACTGAGTTCTTGGAGTTTAGCATTCATTGGATTCTTGAGTGACTGCTCTCGAGGCATGCCCCTTGGGTTGTTTGTCATTCAATCTTTCGTCTCCTAAAAACATTAACCCCATTCTTTTCGTGGGCGTACCACGAACTACGACTGCTCTGATTCTTTATTCTCGTCCGAGTAAAGATACGTAGGCACAAGATTGCGATGATCTTGGCGAGCTACCTTCCCTCCATCTTCCGTCTTCCCTCTATCCCTGCCCTTAGTCGAACTACGATTGCTCTGATTCCTCATTCTCGTCCGAATGAGCATACGTAGGCCCGAGGTCGCGATGATCTTGCCGAGCACCCTATCCTAAAACCACCCCATTTCCCTTAGTAACCGAAACCTTTTACTTTACCTTTTCGCATATATCGTTGAGAAGAAAACAAACAAGCTTAGATAACATTCCTCACAATTCGAACTAAGAGGTTCCCGTTGAGTACAACAGACGTGAGGGGGTGCGCGTACCTTCCCCTCACGTAACCGACTCCCGAACCCAGAATGTGGTTGCGACGACCAGGTTCTTATCTCTTTAAAGGTTTTCTCGATATTTTCCTTTCCCTCTTTTGGGATAAATAAAGTTCGGTGGCGACTCTGTCGAGCTATTTTCCGTGCCTTTCGCGCGAGGGTCGTGTCTTCGATTAGCGATTTTTCGAGGTACGACAGATGGCGACTCTGCTGGGGAACCATTGCTCCATGCAAGAGAGGGTCAAGCCTATCTTAGAGCGATTTGTGAGGAGCGTTATCTTTGTTTGCTTGTTTTCTTCTCGTTTACGTATTTGTCCTCTTATTGCTTTCCCTTAGGCTCATTATCATTCTTGGCCGTTAGATCATGGGTTGATATCATGAGTAAAGCTCTACACCCGAGATTTGGTAAAAGCTGAGGGAACACATAATTTAGAATTGGATGCCGAGTAGTGTTAGTCCCCAAGGACTCGCTCTTTGCGTACCTAGCATGAAAGCTCCCCTAGAGTAGACCTTTTCGTAGATCATGTTGTAACGCAGCTAGTCTGTTGCACGACTTGATTCATGAAGGGTCCGTGACTCTATGAACCACTCTTAGAACCAAGTTCTATATTGGTGGTAGTGTAGTGTTAGTCTCCAAGGACTCGCTCCTTGTGCTCCTAGCATGAAGACCCCGCTCAGGGGAGACCTTGTCGTCATTCTCGTCGTAATGCAGCTAGCCTGTTGCGTGACGTTGATGCGATTAGTGTCCGTAATCCTGGGAACCTTATCCATCAACGTAGAAACTATCCCGTGAGTGGGTTTATGGGTAAAGAACCTAGAACTTTCCTCATAGGGCCTACCTATAAGGTTTCTTTGATCAGAGACTTTGGTCATCAACCCGTGAACGGCCAACCTCAGAAATGCTTAAACCTGTGATATGCGATCTTGCATCTTGCATTGCATATATGTCATTGCATTGCATTACATCAGTTATACATCTTGCATTGCATTTCAACATCAGAATCTCACTTCAACTTCCTTCCTTCTCCAGTAAATCAAGTTGATTCCTCGACACCAGTACGCAACTCGAGCCAATACCAGAAGAACAATGGAGCAAATTCAACAAGAGCAAGTTGTCTTCAGAGAGGAGTTGGACTCTATGAAGGAAAAGATCGATCAGATTCTTGAAGCCATCATGATGGCCAGAAGAGAAGAAGAACTGCGTGAAGCTGCTGCTGCCAACAACACTGTGCCTGTGCAAGGGTCACCCTCAAGGCTCTCAGTTCCTGTTCCCAACCCTATCAATTATGGGATACCGATGAACTTCACTCCTGCCGCTGAAGGAGCCACTCCTCAACCACTTCCAACACCTGGAGTTACTGTTGGAGCTATTCCGCAAGCCCAACCTGTTGTCGCTCAGATTCCTATTCCTCATGCTGAAGAAAATCTGCTAGATCTGTATGATGAGGTACAGAATTACCATGATGCTACCCCAATTATCAATCCTACTACTGCTCAGGATTCTGAAGCCATCAAAATGTGTCATGATCTAGCTGAAAAACTCAGAGTCATGGAGGGGCGCAACTCAAAATCTCTAAATGCTCTGGAAATATGCTTGGTGCCAGATGTTGTCATTCCTCCCAAGTTCAAGGTACAGGAATTCCCGAAATACAAAGGTCTCAATTGTCCTCACATCCATCTGAAGACGTACTGCCGCAAGATGGCTGCCTATGCCAAAGATGAAAAGCTGATGATCCATTGCTTCCAAGACAGCTTGTCTGGGGTATCACTCGAATGGTATATGCAGCTGGAGCATAGCAATGTATGCACTTGGGATGATCTAGCTGATGCATTTGTCAAGCAATACAAGTACAACACTGACCTTGCTCCGAATCGTACTCAACTTCAGAATATGGCTCAAAAGGACAACGAATCCTTTAAGGAGTACGCGCAACGCTGGAGAGAGCTAGCTGCAAGGGTGCATTCACCTCTTGTTGATCGTGAAATGATTGACATCTTCATGGGTACTTTGCAAGGTCAATACTATGAAAAGTTGATTGGTAATGTTTCTGCTGGATTCTCTGATTTGGTAATCGTCGGTGAGAGAATCGAAGAAGGTCTGAAAAGTGGAAAGATCCAAGGAGGTTCTAGCAGTCAGTCTGCAGTCAAGAAGCCCTTCAATGGATTCAAGAAAAAAGAGGGTGAAACAAATGATATCTCTGCTCAGAAAGGGCAAGCTCCACAAGCTCCCGCTCCAATGCCTTTTCAAATGCCATACTTTCAGTATCTGTATGTTGCTGCTGCACAATACGCTCCAATGCCTTATCAGTCAACTGTTCAAGTTGTTCAAGCTCCAATGCCTCAGTAACAGGCTCCTCAACAACTATCTTACAATCAGCAAGGGTATCAATATCCTCCTCGACATCAACAACAGAGAGTTGCTCAACAACGCCAGCCTAATCAACAAAGGACAAGGAGGTCTGATAGAGACTTTGATCGTCTGCCGACGACATACGCTCAGATATTTGCTCAATTGATGGAGAAGAGGGTTGTTACTCCCAGAGACTTGGCTCCTCCAACTGTCATTCCTCCAGATTATGATGCTAATGCTCATTGAGAATTTCATAAGGGTGCTCCAGGGCATACAATCGAGGACTGCAGAGCTTTCAAACACAAGGTTCAAGACATGATCGACTCAAAGTTTCTCACGTTCAATGGGAGGGCTCCAAACGTCATCAAAAACCCTCTGCCTCCGCCAAACTAGTGTCAGCATCAAATTAAGTCAAGTTCAAGTTCAAGTGTCCCCGAAGAAGACAATCATGTTTCCATCCCATCATTTGCATTCTTGTATTTTGGTTTCTGTTTGTTTAAGTACTGTATGCTTTAAACATTGCCTTTCGTATTTGGTTTTCTTAATGTAATGATTATACATGTTTTGAATTAGTTATGTCGTATTCACTCATTTTTTCATTTACTGCAAAACACCGACACATTTATCCACTTCACTCTCTATATCAAACTGTTGTTAGCAATGATTGGAGGGAGGATGATGAAAATGAAATACCCATAATTGCAAATGTATGCTTTCGGATGAAATCCCGTCAATGATGTACAGGCATTGTTTCAATCCCCAAACACTGGAGAGACAAGGAGTTAATCCCTAGTAAACCACTTCGAGCCTAGAAGTAGCAGTTTCCTTCAGATCTACAAACCCTTACACTCAACCTGGGGCAGGGTAGTGTTCAGTTAAAATCACAAGCCAAAGACCAAAAGACGTAACGGTTGTTTATCAATAACCATGACTTGGCAGTCACAATCATCCAACAAAGCCAAAAAAAAACAAGAATCAAAACCCTGCTAAGTCGAGCACCTCAAAGGAGACTTAGGAAAAAATCAAGGCAATCCCGATGGACTTGACAAGCAAAATCAGTCCATGTAAAAGATAGGGATCAAAACAAAAACAAAAGAGGCCCTCGAATCCTCAACAAAAACAAAATAAGATTCAGTGACCACCATGTCCAAATCAAGAGGCACTGACACCCATCAAAAACAAAATAAGGTGACTGCCAGTTCGAGCAAACCTTAAGCCATCACTCTTACACCGTCAACCCTTTTGGAAGACAAATATGTGCAGATTTAACTGAACGTAGGACTGGAGATCATCACGAAGAAGGGGTGGGTACAAATTATACTTTGAGCTAATATCCTTTGTTTCATAAATCGTAAACCAGACCACGTTACAACCCTCGAAAGACCTAATTGAGGAGAGGTTTATTCTGAGAGCATACTATCATAAGGTTGCGTAAACTGACTCCCCATATTTGCTAATCTTCAGCATTGGTGTCATTCCCCTTGCTATATCTTTCACACCATCAAAATTAGCACACGTTTAGGCTAACGGTCCATTCGTCTCAAAATATCACGACACTCGAATAAACGACTCTTTTTCAAAACTTGCATAGGTATTGCATTGAGATTACCATTTGTGAATGCGCAATTTTAAATGCAAATCAGTGCTGGACATCAAGACGACTCCAACAAGGGGCAATCGAAAAGGAACTTGAACTTTCAGCGGTGCCGGCCCGAAGCAAGACTCCCTCAAAACCCTCAGTCAGGGGAAAATCCTTCAACAGCTCAATCAGGGGCAAGCCATTTCAAATCATCTCAGAGCACATCAAAGCTCAACATCCAAATATCAAGTCGCTTCAGTACTAGTTAATCAGGGGCAGACCATTACCATGTTCAGACCCGGGCAAGACCCATCGTAGAAGTCATATCCTCTCTGTATCTTTTTAAGCCAACCTGACCCTCAAGTATAAGAGTTATGGTCTTCTCAGAAACGACTTATCAACAAGTGACCAAACTTGAGGCATCAAGAGCATCTTCGCCTACTTCAATCATGACGTCTTCAATAAACTGAGTGTCGAGGAGATCAAATCACTCCCACCGCCCCAAAGTCCAATCCACATTGGCAACTACCAAAAGCCCATCACTCCGACCCTCTCCCAAACATATTCAATCACCCGTTTGCAATCATATGCATCATATGCGTCGCATTCAGCATCATATGCATCATATGCATACCAAAAATCAAATCATACTTCCCCAGCACTTGCATCTCCGCGCGTCAGCATTTGCATTGCACATCATTACAGAATCAAGCATTCATATACGCATAGTCAAGATCCATGATCAATCTCAAGATTTCAAGACGATCTTCAGCCCAACCAGGGGCATCTTCTTCAAATCCGTGGGCGTTCCTCACGAAGTTGTTTCAACCTTTTGTTGATTAAGCTCAAGCAATCTTCAGTCCAGTCAGGGGCATCTCCTTCAAGTCCTTGGGTGTTCCCCAGTGAGTTGGTCCTTTCAACCATTTGTTGACAAGGATGGTGTTCCTCAGTGACTTCTTTGTAAGCCTCACTCATTATATCCCCAGCAAACTTGACCTTTTGTCAATTGCCTTACTATCATCCTTTTGGTGGTAGTCAAACCTTGTCAACTCAATTCAACTTGCATCCTTTTGGTGTTGGTCAACCCTCAAATCAGAAATTTCCTATCATCCTATTGGTGGTATCCATTCATGTTGTGTCAACTTAACCTTCATTCTTTTGGTGTTGGTCCTCGCAAGTGGGAAGTTCTTATCACCCTTTTGGTGGTAGTAGCTTGTATTGATCAGTCATCCTTTTGGTGTCGCTGATCCATGAACCGTTGGTCTGTGAATCATTCTTTTGGTGAGTGACAACATTTGTTATCGTTTTGCTTGCTATTATCCTTTTGGTAGTAGTAAGTTGTGTCCACTATCATCCTTTTGGTGATAGGTCTGTCATCCATTTGGTGTCAGATAGTTGTGTGTGTGCCCTATTATCCTTTTGGTAATAGCAGACTTTGACCTCATTTTTATCCTTTTGGTGGAAGGGTCTGTGTGCGTGTGTGCCCTATAATCCTTTTGGTAATAGCAGGCTTTGACCTCATTTTCATCCTTTTGGTGGAAGGGTCTGTGTGCGTGTGTGCCCTATTATCCTTTTGGTAATAGAAGGCTTTGACCTCATTTTCATCCTTTTGGTGGAAGGATCTGTGTGTGCGTGCCCTATTATCCTTTTGGTAGTAGCAGACTTTGACCTCATTTTCATCCTTTTGGTGGAAGGGTCTGTGTGTGTGTGCCCTATTATCCTTTTGGTAATAGCAGGCTTTGACCTCATTTTCATCCTTTTGGTGGAAGGGTTTGTGTGTGTGTGCCCTATTATCCTTTTGGTAATAGCAGGCTTTGACCTCATTTTCATCCTTTTGGTGGAAGGATTTGTGTGTGTGTGCCCTATTATCCTTTTGGTAATAGCAGGCTTTGACCTCATTTTCATCCTTTTGGTGGAAGGGTCTGTGTGTGTGTGTGTGTGTCCTATTATCCTTTTGGTAATAGCAGGCTTTGACCTCATTTTCATCCTTTTGGTGGAAGGGTCTGTGTGTGTGTGTGTGTGCCCCATTATCCTTTTGGTAATAGCAGGCTTTGACCTTATTTCCATCCTTTTGGTGGAAGGGTCTGTGTGTGTGTGCCCTATTATCCTTTTGGTAATAGCAGGCGTTGACCTCATTTCCATCCTTTTGGTGGAAGGGTCTGTGTGCGTGTGAGTTTACTATCATCCTTTTGGTGATTGGTCTGTCATCCTTTTGGTGTCAGATTTCTGTTATCATCCTTTTGGTGATAACGCCCTTTGCAAGTTTCTCAGTGTCTACTCGAGGGTCGACATTGATCCATCATCCCATCTCCCAAGCATTTTCTTTCGAACAAATTCAGGGTCTTCTTCATATTTAATTGTCTTCTACCTCAAAAGACTGAACGTCGTAGCCATTCGTCTTACTAGGTCCAAGCCAATTAGATAGGGGCATGTGTCATACCCCAAATTTGTCCTACCTGTGTATCGTTTTCATTTGTACATCCGTCTACTAACCACTATTCGAAAAATCCAAAAATATGTTGCTTACCTATTGCCTAAGTCTGTGATATCAAATCAGGTGTGTGTAGTTTTTTTGAGGTTCAATGGTCAGACAAAGGTTTATCTCAAGGTTAAATCCTGAGTGTGATTGATTCAAGTGGTGTGGGTCAGGGTATCTTCGAAGTAGGTTTTTGTGCGGTTCATATCTTTTGATTTTCAAAGCATGGTCCAAAATGGTCCACAATGAAGTGCATCATGGTCGACTTGTGATTCATAATTTCTCAAGAGCAGTTCCGTACCCGTTTATCAATATTCATCTCCAAATCCATTTCCACTTTTATTTCTTATCAATTTCCTATCCAGGGATATCCATTTTTTTTCTCAATTAAACCATATCCACTTTCAATATTCATTTCAAAACCTTTTTTAGTTATCCATTTTCCAAACCAATTTCAATACCCATTCATTAATCAAATCCTCTTTTTGTGTTCTAATCCAATCCATTTTTTCATCATCTTTATTCACTTCATTTCCCAATTCAAATTTCTATTTTTCTTCTAAACTCTATTTGTCCATATCCAATATTCATTTAAAGATAATTCAATATTTTCAATCAAGGGCCATTGTTGCAAAAAAACCATTACACTCCCATAAAAAAAAACATACCAAGCCGATAACCCATTACTACAACAAAAATTCAAAAAAAGGGACATGAAGCCTTAGTATGCAACAAATCCATAAAGCCATCACATGCTACGTTCGTACGACCTGCAAGGCTTGCAGCGACCAAAACCTGGCTAAAACCAATCTCACGCTACCAACCAAGCTGCAACCGTATCTCTGTACCATTTCAACACGCCTAATATGCTCCAAAACAAAACCTGCAACACGGTTCAACAATGACCAAACTCTGCTACAAACACTAAAGGCCAAATTCTGACATAAGCCTATAGAACAACAACCAACACAACCTGCACATGAAATGGACATAACATATCAACAACAGGACAAATTGGTGGTACCAAAGACTTATAGAGCAAGTTTTATGGTGTTTAAAAAAGGAGGAGAACTATATACTGTGAAAACCAGAGAAAGAAGGGGGAACGTTATTCTTCTTTTGAAAACCACAAACATCATTCAACTGTTTTCCTGCTGCAACCATAGTCACGTATTTCATCCACACAACAACCACAAATTCCTCCCAACGTTACCGCTATATCTCCGCCGAGAATCACAATAGCAATAAAAACGCCGCCCCTGTTTCCGCTGCGAATCCGCCACTCACCCTTCATCATTCACGACAAACCACAACCAATATCACTCACCCTTTCAACCACCTTCTCATCTCCACCTATAACACCATAACTCAACCACTGAACAATAACCGCGGCCCACCTCCTTTTCAAAGCCACAAGGCCACCTCACCAATCCATCCGACGGCGAAGAAATCATCACTTCAACGTTAATCCACCGAACCACCACGAAAACCTTCAAACAACATCACCTACCTTTAGCTTCCTCAACCAAACACAGATCCCAACTCCGACCTGTTTCACCCTTAACAACAGCACAATGCACATTGCAACTCACCAGAAACCACCACGCTCGACACCGTTTGCTATCGGAACTGCAATTAATCCTCCGACCGTTGCCCCATCATAAAACAAGCACGAGCAGTACAAAGATTCATTTGCGAATATGAAACCAACGACAATGCATACCGCAAGTAAAAGGAAAAGAGAGAGCGATTCGCGAAGAAGAAGAGAGATCTGCGCGAGTGAGAAATGATGAGAAGCCGCAACGAAAGAGCAAGTGCCATGAAAAGTTGCCGCAGGGAGGCAAGAGGAGTGGGTCGCGAGGTCGTGAAGAAGAACACGCTTTTCACGTTTGGTGATTTGAAGCTTTTACTCTTTTTCTTTATTGTTATTAAAATAGGTCTAACTTGGATTTGAGTTTTGTTAAGTTAGTCTTCCACTAGCCCTTTCTATATTTTTATTTTTCTTTTTTCGTGATGTTACTGGGCTATTAAGAGCCTGTTTCATTACTCTAGGCACCCCTTTTGTTCTTTTCTTGTCCACCGAGTCTGTTTTGAGAGGTGATGGGCCTTGGGCTCATATGATCCTCTCCTATTTTGTTTAATTTGTTCTAAGATTTAGCCTTCTCTAAAATTTTTAGTTTTAAAATCTTATTTTCTTATTTTGATTTTGTTATTTTTGTTAATTAATTTTTATTAATAATCTTATTAATTATCAGTAATATTTTTGTTAATAATTTCGTTAATATTCTTTATTAGATATTTTGTGTAACTTATTTTTATTTTCTCAAACTTTTTGGTTATCATTTCATTTAGATCTTATGTCTTGACTTATCTTCTCTTTACTTTGATTTCCTTCTCCGGTTTTCTTTCTTTCGATTTTATCTTTGGCCAATGATATGACAACAATCTTGATTTAGTTGATTTTCTCAAATCGATTCAAAATCTTGATTTATATGAGGCCTGCTATTTATTTATTTTATTTTTGATTTATTTGTTTTTACCATTCATTTTTGGGTCAATGAGAGCCGAATATCAAGATTTATCGATTTTTTGTTTTAAATCTTGATAAAGGTGAGGCCTTTATTCTTTTTCTTGACATTTTCGATTTTATTTCATTTCTATTATTTTTATTTCATTTTTATTCATTTTTGGGTCAATGAAAATCAAATACTAAAGATTATGGATTTTTTCGATTTAAAATCTTAGTAAAGATGAGACCTTTCTTAGTTTTCCGATTTTTATGTCTATTTCGATTTATATTCTTTTATTTTCACTTTTGGTCAATGAAAGTCAAAAATCGTTGATTATCGATTTCTCGATTAAATTCCGATTAAGACGAGACCAATTTTATGTTATGTCAATATTATACCTTGTTCATATTATCTCGATTATATTATTCATATTCTTATCATATTGTCCATATCATATTCATATCGTGTTTATCTAACCATTTCTTTTTTTCATATTTTAATCAAACACACTAATAATTATCCAAACGCCTAAGCATTTAGTATTCGATTAAAATACTTAACACACATATTCAAATTGTTTTTTCAATTAAATCGCGAAATAATTGAATTCTTGAGGTCAAGCACTTCTTGGGTTCTTGAGTGACCGCTATTGAGGCGCACGCCTTGGGTTGTGATCGCTTGACCTTTTGTTTCTAAAACACGCGTCTTAATTATTAGGACAAAGGAATGCCATTGGAGTCTAGCATTCCATATGGTACTTTCGTCGTCCAACAAACAATATTTCATATATCAATCGAATGAAAAAGGTGTCGTTGGGATCTAGCATCCCAATAATGCCCCGATAAATTGGTTGCGAGGCCGACGTCTCGTTTATCAAATAATCGTCATTCTCCCTAAAACACTTAACAAACCAAATCATTTTCAAACCAATCCTCGATTCGTCGTCGAGCCACTCTTCAAAACATTCTCGTAAGTCGATTGCCTTTTGCCTCGTCGTCAAATGCACACTTGCACATTTCGTAGGTTTTGTTACTAGGAGCACCCCTAGGAACTAGTATCGATCCTTACCTCTTTTTGCAACCAATTCGACTCAATCTCTTTCAAACACTTTTTTTTAATCAACCTACGAAAGGAGGAGATTCTTGGAATCTAGCATTCCTTGGGTCTTCGAATGAATGGCTCTCGAGGCACGCCCTTGGGTTGTTAGTCATTTACCCTTTCGTCTTAAAACACTTAACCATTTTCTAACATTTTTGCAATCAACTCACGAAAGAACTGAGTTCTTGGAGTCTAGCATTCCTTCGATTCTTGAGTGACTGCTCTCGAGGCATGCCCTTGGGTTGTTTGTCATTCAATCTTTCGTCTCCTAAAAACACTAACCCCATTCTTTTCGTGGGCATACCACGAACTACGACTGCTCTGATTCTTTATTCTCGTCCGAGTAAAGATACGTAGGCACAAGATTGCGATGATCTTGGCGAGCTATCTTCCCTCCATCTTCCGTCTTCCCTCTATCCCTTCCCGTAGTCAAATTACGATTGCTCTGATTCCTCATTCTCGTCCGAATGAGCATACGTAGGCCCGAGGTCGCGATGATCTTGTCGAGCACCCTATCCTAAAACCACCCCATTTCCCTTAACCGAAACCTTTTACTTTAGCTTTTCACATATATCGTTGAGAAGAAAACAAACAAGCTTAGATAACATTCCTCACAATTCGAACTAAGAGGTTCCCGTTGAGTACAACGGATGTGAGGGGCGCGTACCTTCCCCTCACGTAACCGACTCCCAAACCCAAAATGTGGTTGCGATGACCATGTTCTTATCTCTTTAAAGGTTTTCTCGATATTTTCCTTTCCCTCTTTTGGGGTAAATAAAGTTCGGTGGCGACTCTGTCGAACCGTTTTCCGCGCCTTTCACGCGAGGGTCATGTCTTCGAGTAGTGATTTTTCGAGGTGCGACACTGAGCCTATCACTTTCTTTAGTCTGTTCGTTAGCACCTTCGACAAGACCTTGTATATGCATCCGATTAACGAAATCGGTCTGAATTCAGATATTTTCCTTGCATTTTCCTTCTTAGGTATCAATACCACAAACGAACTGTTGGCCCCTTTGACCATCTTACCATGTTGATGGAATTCTTCAAAAACCCTCAGGAAGTCAGCTTTAATGTCAACCCAAAACTCTTTCACAAACCCTAAGTTTACCCCGTCCGAACCCGGACTTTTGTCGCTATCACATTCTTTTTCAGCAGAGAAAATTTCTTCTTCTGAGAATTCTTGAACTAGTCCTGCTGCATTGCATTCCTCTATTCTTTTGAAATTCATGAAAGTTGGGACAGGTCTCGATTCCCTCGCTGAAAATTGGCGATGAAAGTGATCTACTACTGCGTTTCTGATGTCTTCCACCTCTTTAACCTCTCTTCCACCGACTTCCAAGCTAGGAATCTCGTTGTTTCTTTTTCTTCTATTGATGCATCCATGGAAATAACTCGTGTTCGCGTCACCCTCTTTTAGCCACCTAGCTCTGGATTTTTGCCACTGAATGCTGCAGTTAAGCTTTGACATGTTAAAAACTTAGGCTGTTAAGTCTCTTTTATAATTAGCCTCTTCTTCTGTCAAACCTTCTTCTTCTCCTTTTGCTTCAAGTTTGTTGATTTCTGACTTGATGTCTTTAATTCTACTGTCCAGGTTTTGAGTGTTTTTCTTGTGCCACTCTTTGAGGCTTCCTTTGATCATTTTGAACTTTTCTTTAAGGACGAACATACCCCATCCTTCCATGTTTAAGTTACTCCACTGATCTTTGACGAATTTGTGGTATCCGTTTATTTCTTTCCAGCAGTTAAGCATACGGAATGGCTTAGGTCCCTAGTTCATTTTCTTGTCACATAACATGATCGGACGATGATCCGATAGTGCCTTCTCCAAGCTCCATTGTATATATTCCGGCCATGATTGATACCAAGATTCAGATATTAGGAATCTATCAATCCTGCTCATAGCTGATCCGTTCGATCTCGACCAAGTGAACTTGTTGTCGTGGATTGGTAAGTCTATTAAGTTCGCTTCTGAGATGAATTTGTCGAAAGTTTCAGCTTCTTCCCTCCTCAAGTAGTTGTTTGACCCTTTCCTTTCGAATTCTGTCTGAATTGCGTTGAAGTCGCCCATCAGACACCAACTTTCCTCCTTCTTAGCCGAGATTAGAGATATGATATCTTCCCATAATGCTTGTTTTCTTCTTGCCTCGCACGGTGCGTACACGTTTACTATGATCACTGGATTTTTATCTGCTCTTTAACTCTTTCCAGTATTAGAATGTGATCTTTGTGAGTTTTCCTTTGGAGCGAAAACACACTGCTATCCCAGATGGTTAGAAGACCCCCCGATCTCCCTTCAGATGCCTTAAAGGAGAAATCACAATCCGACGACCCCCACATCGATACCACTTGGTGCGTTTCAACAGATTCCATTTTTGTTTCTTGGAGACTGATCATATCCGGTTTCTGCTTCAGAATTAGGCTATTACCTTCCTTTTTTTTACTAAACCCCCAAGCCCCCTGATATTATAACTTATGATTTTCATAATGATTTTAGGTAAGCGCCTGAGATTGGACCCCCTTCTATGCACCTTCTCTCCCTCTCCCATCTTGGCCTTTTCCTTTTATGATGTTGATTCCAGATGTTAGTTCTTGTATGATTTCCGCTTCCTCGCATTTGTGAATTATTACATATTCTTTCCCTAGGTCCCACACTCCTTTTGCTATTTATTTTGGTTCCCCATGAAGGAATTTCCAGCAACTCTTTTCTACTTCATCATTTGGTAGTATTAAACTAGGGCAGTTTTTTTACCTGGGTGCTTGCTCGATTTCTTTCCTGAATGTTAATAAAGTATATTGTTCATTTACCTAGTTTTAAGTTGTGCATACGTGTCCATTTGGGTTTGTTAGGTCAGAGGAGACGGTGACATTTGTCACCATCATGCTGTATCATCAGAATTTCATTTCAATCTCGTGCGCGCTATCCCTTTCAGCCTACCATACGGCATCACTTACCAACCCTTGGATGAGTCAGGTCTTGACTCTCCAAGCGATCCAACGTTCAGGATTTCCCTTGAGGTCAACCACGTTGACTAGAGTCCATGGTGGACTCATCCTGACTGCGTGGGCCTTTATTTTTTTGGGTCAGGTTTTCTGATTTTTGCACCCCTCTTGTTTGCTAATCATCTTAACCCATTTCCATTTATTTGATTTTCTTGATTTCTTTATATTATATTTAGTTTAGTTTTTTTTATTTTATATTTTATTTTATAATTTTATTATATATGAAAAATTCAAAAATACTCTTTTAATTAATTTTATTAAATTCTTTTATTTAATACTAATTAATCTATTAAGAGATTAATTTTATTAAATATATAATTTTAATTCAATTAATTATTTTAAAATAATTTCTTTAATTCTAAAAAACTCAAAATACTTTTTAATTAATTCTTAATTAATTTTATTAAACATTTTTGTTTAATATTAATTAATCTATTTTAATGATTAATTTTATTAAATATTTAAGTTTAATCTAATTAATTATTTTCTTTAATTCTAAAAAAAATCCAAAAAATGTTTGCTTAATTGTTAATCATTTTAATCTTTATTTATTTATTTGGTTAATGACTTTTCTCCTTGATTTGTGTATAATATTAATCTTCTTAGTTCGTATTTGGCCATGTGTTTTGTTATACTTATGCATATCATGACATTTTTTCCTTGTGAGTTTGTATTGACTTCTTGTCTGATGATTACTCTACACCTATTTGCTAATTGTTCATGAACCTGATTCTGACATTTGAAGTTCTGCTTTGTCTTATCTTGGTACGGTTTTCATGATACCTATTTTGTATGATAATCTCCTCTTGATTCCATTCCAAAGGGAAGGATTCCATGTTGATTGTCATGTCATATTTAGAATAGCTTAGCCTAGCTTACCCCTTACTTACGTTTTCCCTTTTATCCTAGCCTTAGGATTAGAGTCGCCGCACTCTATGTAAGTGTCATGATTTTGGATACTTACTCCTTCCTTCCCTTTTCCCTTTTATCCTACCCTCAGGATTAGAGTCGCTGCACTCTATGTAAGTGTCATGGTTATGGATGCTTACTCTTTCTTTCCCTTCTTAACCAAGCCTTAGGTTTAGAGTTTCTTAACTCTATGTATGTGTCTTGCTATGGACACTCACCTCCCTCTAGAACCTTGACCACAGCCAAGAGTTCCTCACCCATAGTGAGGTGAACTATGAATGCTCTGATTCCATCATAGTCAGGATATGTAGGCACGAGATGCGATGTCTTGGTAAGCATACTTAGTAAATACCTTAGGTATTTGCCTTAGCACATTCTCCTTAACAAGCAAACTTTAAAATAACACAAATACAAATGAGAGGTTCCTGTAGAATACTACAGATACTTAGGATGCTAACACCTTCCCTAGGTATAACCAACCCCCGAACCTGAGATTCTCTGAGCTTTGTTATTACATAACGCATTTAGGGTTTTCTTTGATCTTTACCCTTTCCTTTGGATAAATCAAAGCTTGGTGGTGAACTTCATGATTTGTGATTCAAGTTAACTAATAGCTTGATATCTGATTCTCACCACAACAGCAACCATTTAGGGGAGCAGGCCTATAATGATGTGCAATCACATGTCCTGACATGTTGAGGTTGAGGAAGAAACCATGGATGCTCTATGGTAATTTATTACTCTGATAATCTGAGTAATATGTGTGGCTTCTGTTGTATGTGTTTCTAATATGTGTGGCTTCTGCTGTATGCATTTCTAATGCATGAACTTGGATAGTTCATGCTTATCTGCCTTGTGCTTTGGGTTTTCCCCTTGAGAAGGATGTGTGAACTGAGGTTTGGATGTCTTTTGCTTGGGGTTTTCCCCTTCATGGGGAGTATTGGTGACAGGGGAGAAATGGACTTGTCTAAGGTTACTTAGCTGTGATGTCAGACCACTGTTAGGTGCTAAAATGTGTTAATATTTAGTTTAGTTTTTGGCACCTTTTGAGATCTTTATTTGATAATTGATGCTTTTTCCCGTTGTTTCCGGTAAATAATCGTAGTATAGTTTAATTGCATTATTAGACTTATTTATTTAACTTTTGTGTTTATAATTGTAGGTTTTAGCATTTCAATGGAAGTTTGGAGAATGGAAGGATCTTAAGGAGCAGTTTTGAAGAAATGGGATATTTGAAGCATGCTGCAAGCACGCTTAGCGCGCTCCTAGCGCGCGCTGAGAGTATTTTCCAGAAAGTAGCCCGCTTAGCGCGGTCTGTAGCCTGCTAAACGCGGTCAAGGGCAGTTTGATCATTAATGACAGCGCGCTTAGCGCGGTGCTGCGCACGTAGCGCGCTCTGCGTATCTCAGCCCCTTATAAATAGATTAGATCAGATTTTTTGGGGATAACTATTCATTTCCTTAGAGCAAAAACATTGTAAACACTGTAGTATCCTATTTTCTAAGAATCGAAGCATCATTTGTCGAGAGATCGTTGTTGATGCTTATTTCTCTTCTCCATTTCTCTTGTTTGTGAAGCTACCATGACAATGGGTAGCTAAGCACTTCTAATGTCAAGATTAGTGGCGGTAATCCATCATTTTTGTATGTATTGATATTGTATTAAGTTTGTGAACTTTGTTAATGATAAATATAGAGAAGAAAATTTGTTTTATGGTTCATCTTTTGTTTTGATTCATGATTGAGAGATATGTGTTAAAACTTGACCTAGGTTTCAACCCATCAATTAATCATGAGGCTAGAGATAGTTTTGAATGTTGATGTTCATAAATATTGTTCTTAAATATTGTCATATTGATAGTTTGTGTGAGAGATCAACAAAGGATCAATATGATAAATCCCACAACAGGTGTTCGAGAGAAACTTGTTGAGAGGATATGTGAGTTTATTTATCGTTAAAAAGTTCACACGCTTTTTTGAAGATATACGTACGAAAGTGGATTACCGGCTACTAATCTTGACATGTTTTTATAAATTGTTAAAACAAATCTTTTTACCGTTTATTACTTAACTTTGAATGCAAACATTCCGACTAAAAACAACCAAAACCCTTTGTTCCGATTAAAGTTTAAAACCTTTACAACTGTAGAAAGGCAATGGTATCTCTAACAATCTCTGTGGAACGATAACAAAACCCTAACTCTATTTGTATTCCAAAAAATTGGCGCCGTTGTCGGGGATTGTTTATTGATATTGCAAGCATTGCAATAGTTGTTTTGTTTTAAGCTTGTTAACTTTTTCTTGAGGTTGTTGATTTATTTTGTTTAGTGTGCAGACTTTGTTTTATGCGAGGGAAACTACCGGCGGACCAACTTCTGTTCGATCCCGAGATTGAAAAAATCGCTCGTAGAATCAATAGCAGAACAAGACGAAGGCGACAACTAGCAAGACAAAGGAAAGAACAAGAGGGAAGTTCGACTTCTACACCACCATTTCCACAGTTACTTTCAGCTATGGAACATCCACCACCACCTGCTTCTAGACTGTGTACCAACAGTGCAAGACATAATGCACAGTTTGCTCGCAATGCTCACAACGGTCAGCATTCAGAAATGAAGACTGGTATTCTCCAGCTTCTATATCAGAGTCATTTTACTGGTATGGATCATGAGGATCCTTTTACACATCTGACAAAGTTCTATGAGATTACGGGAGCAACTGGTGCGCCCGAAGCTGAAGATGAATCTCTGTTTAAGAGACTATTCCCGCATTCCCTCATTGGGAAGGCCAAGGAATGGTATCTTGATCAGTCGACGGCAATAATGACTGATTGGAATTTACTTGAATAAAAAATTTTGGAGTAATTTTTTCCACATAATCGTTTCATGTAGGCAAAGACCGCAATAGCAGTGTTCACGCAAGGTGCAAACGAATCTCTCAATGAAGCGTGGGAGAGATTCAAATCTATGTTGAGAAAATGTAAAGGGCATGGTTTCGACGAGTTAACTCAAGTTCACATTTTTAGGAATGATCTTCAATTAGTGCAGAAAACATTGTTGGATGCCACCGCGGGTGGATCTTTGATGGGCAAGAGTGCCGAAGAAGCCATTGCCATAATTGATAAGATGGCTTTGAATGACCATCAGGGAAGTCATAACCGTGGGCCTTCTCAAAGGACTCCGGGAGTTTTGGAATTGAGAACTAGTGATGCTATCCTAGCTCAAAACAAGCTTTTATCTCAACAAGTGGAACTTTTGACTCAACAAATGTCGAAGCTTCCACAACAATTGAAGGAAATACATGAGCAACCGAGCAAGAGTAAGCGAGTTGCATGTTGTGAACTTTGCAAAGGAGAGCATGACACCGGGTTTTGTCTTCCACCGGGATTTGTAGAAGCCAACTACATGAACAATCAACGAGATTATCAAGGAAGACCACAACAACAACCTTATCAAAATAATCCTCAACAACATTACCAAAGCAATCAAGGATATCAACCGAGGGGGAACTATCAAAATAATCAAGGTTATGGTGGCGGTTCTTCAAGCCGGCAAAATCCTTATCAACATCCACCACCTCCGGTTCCTAGCTCTAAGTTCGAAGACACTTTGAATCAATTCATTCAAATGTCTATGGCCAACCAAAAGAGTAGCGATGCGGCGATAAAGAATCTCGAAAATCAAGTTGGGCAACTTGCCAAACAAATTGTCGAGCAACAAGCGGGTCCTTCATTCTCCGCAAATACTCACGTAAACCCGAAGGAGCATTGCAAGGAAATCATTACTAGAAGTGGGAAGGAGTTAGCAAAAGAAAATGAGAGGGTGGAAGAAGAAAAAATTGATGGTATTGTTGAGGAGGATAGTGATGAGGAAGAAGAAGTTTAAAAGAAAAATGATAATGTTGAAGTTGAAAAGAAAGATGATAATGAGGTTGTGGTTGAAAAGAAAAATGATGAAATTGTTGAAGTTAAAAATGAGAGTGTGGAGGAAGTGAAAAAAAAAATCGAAACATGTGAGAGTTAAGAAGGAGAAGGAGAAGATGAATCTGATACCGACTCAAAATATGCCTTACCCTCATGTGCCGACAAGGAAAGAAAATGCTAGGCAATACTCAAGATTCATGGATATCTTTAAGCAACTACAAATCAACATCCCTTTTTCCGAAGCTCTAGAGCAAATGCCGAAGTACGCCAAATTTATGAAGGATATTCTTACAAAGAGGCGGAAATATTTGGAGCCGGAAACCGTTGTTCTTGCGGAAAATTGTGTGCCATTATTCAAAGAACTCTCCCGAAGAAGGAAACCGATCCGGGGCGAGTTACCTTACCCGTTACAATTGGTAATGTCTTTGTTGGAAATGGCCTTATTGATTTGGGCTCAAGCATCAATCTCATTCCATTATCTATTGTGAAAAAGCATGGGAACATTGAAATTAAGGGCATCCGGATGACATTGCAATTGGCCGACAAATCTACCACTCATCCGATTGGGTTGGTGCAAGACGTGTTGGTGAAAGTTGATAAATTTTTCTTTTCGGTGGATTTCATTGTTATTGATATGGAAGAGGATGATGATGCTCCTCTAATTCTTGGTCGCCCTTTTATGAAGACCGCTCGCATGATGATAGATGTTGATGATGGCCTTATGAAAGTGCGGGTTCAAAATGAAGAGGTATCTTTTAATCTATTCGAAGCAATGAAGCATTCAAAAGACAAACATGATAGCTTTCGTCTCGATGCAATAGAAGAAGCAACTTTGGAGGTTTCTAAGCATGTTCATATAGAGTCTCCTTTGGAAATGGCTCTTGATGATGCTTTTGAAGTATTTTCCGATGTAGAGGAAAGAGCTCTTGAAGAATGTTTGAAAGAGCTTGAATCTCTCAAAGAATTGCAACCATGGGAAGTTGAGAATGAAGAGTTGAAGAAAGAACCTAGTGATGAGAAAGTTCAACTTGAATTGAAGCTGCTTCCTTATAATTTGAAGTATGCATTCCTTGATGAAAGTGGGAACAAGCCGGTTATTATTAGCAACGTTTTGTCCGACAAAGAAGAAACCCGTTTGATTCAAGTGTTGAAAAGAAATCAAGAAGCTATAGGGTGGGTTCTTTCCGATCTTAAGGGAATTAGTCCATCGTATTGTATGCACAAGATTCTAATCGAAGAGGATTTCAAGGCGGTTGCTCAACCACAATGTCGTTTGAATCCTACTATGAAAGAGGTTGTTCGGAAAGAAGTTACGAAGCTTTTGGATGTGGGAATGATCTACCCGATCTCTGACAGTCCATGCATAAGCCTTGTGCACGTTGTTCCTAAAAAGGGTGGCATGACCGTTATCTGAAACGATAAGGATGAGTTAATCCCAACAAAGATTGTGACGGGGTGGAGAATGTGTATTGACTATCGAAGGTTGAACATCGCAACAAGAAAAGACCATTTTCCACTACCATTCATGGACCAAATGCTCGAGAGGTTATTCGGACAACAATTCTATTGTTTTTTGGACGGTTATTCGGGCTACAATCAAATTGAGGTTGACCCGGCGGACCACGAGAAGACGGCTTTTACTTGTCCTTTTGGCATTTTTGCTTATCGAAAGATGCCTTTTGGCTTATGTAATGCGCCGGCAACTTTCCAAAGGTGTGTTCAAGTTATCTTCTCCGACCTCGTAGAAAAGACAATGGAGGTGTTTATGGATGATTTTTCCGTGTTTGGAACATCTTTCAATTTATGCTTGAAGAATTTGGAAATCGTCCTTGAGAGGTGTGTAAAGACAAACTTGGTGTTGAATTGGGAGAAATGTACCTTTATGGTGATGGAGGGAATTGTGCTTGGGCACAAAGTTTCTTCCAAAGGCCTTGAAGTCGATCAAACAAAGATTGAAGTGATTGAAAAGTTGCCTCCTCCTACCAACGTCAAGGGAATCAGAAGCTTTTTAGGGCATGCGGGATTTTATAGACGATTCGTCAAAGATTTTGCAAAAGTAGCAAGGCCACTAAGCAACTTGCTCAACAAAGATCAGGTATTTCTCTCTGACGATGAATGTCTTATTGCTTTCCAAATTTTGAAAGAAAAACTAATTACCGCTCCAATAATCATCGCGCCAAATTGGACTTGAAATTTTGAACTAATGTGCGACGCGAGTGATTGTTAGAGCGGTGTTAGGTCAAAGGAAGAACAAAACTTTTCATGCTATACATTACGCAAGCAAAGTATTAAATGAGGCACAAGTAAATTACGCCACAACCGAAAAAGAATTGTTTGTGATTGTATACGCCCTTGAGAAGTTTCGTTCTTACCTAATAGGGTCAAAAGTGGTAATCTACACTGCTCATCCGGCAATCAAATATCTGCTCACTAAACCGGATTTGAAGCAAAGGATCATCCGTTGGATCCTTTTACTTCAGGAATTTGATTTGGAAATAAAGGATAAAAAGGGTTCAGAGAATTTGGTGGCGGATCATTTGTCCCGCTTGATCAATGTGGAGGTAACCAAAACAGAAAAGGAAATCCGAGAGGAATTTCCCGATGAAAAATTGTTTCGTGTCCAAGTTAGGCCTTGGTTTGCGAATATTGCTAACCACAAAGCAACCGGTTGGATACCCGAAGACCTAACTTGGAATCAAAAAAGGAAGTTCTTGTCGGATGCTAATTATTATGTGTGGGATGACCCTTACTTGTTCAAGTTAGGAGGTGACAACCTTTTGAGAAGGTGTGTCACGAGTGATGAAGCTCAGAGTATTCTTTGGCACTGTCACAACTCGCCTTATGGAGGCCATTTTAATGGTTCGAGAACGGCCACGAAAGTCTTGTAATCAGGCTTTTATTGGCCTACTCTATTTAAAGACGCAAATCTCCATACGCAAAGTTTTGATACTTGCCAAAGAACTGGTGGAAATGGAAAAAGAGATGAAATGCCCCTTCAAAATATCCAAGAGGTTGAAATTTTTTATTGTTGGGGCATAGATTTTGTTGGTCCATTCCCACCCTCTTTTGGAAATGAGTATATTTTAGTGGCGGTTGATTATGTTTCGAGGTGGGTTAAAGTGATTGCTTCACCAAAGGCTGATGGCAAAACGGTAATAAATTTTTTAAAGAAAAACATCATTGCCCGTTTTGGCACTCCTCGGGTTCTTATAAGTGATGGCGGGTCACACTTTTGCAATACATCCCTTGATAGTATTTTGAAACATTATGGTGTAACGCATAAAGTGGTGACCCCTTACCACCCACAAACGAACGGTCAAGCCGAGGTGTCCAACCGTGAGGTGAAAAAAATTCTGGAAAAAACCGTGTCAAGTTCAAGAAAAGATTGGTCACAAAAATTGGATGAAGCATTGTGGGCGTACCGTACCACTTACAAGGCTCCAATTGGCTTAACTCCGTTTCAATTGGTCTATGGTAAAACATGCCATTTACCCGTTGAAACAGAGCACAAAGCATTGTCGGCCCTGAAACTGTTGAATTTTGATAAGAACTTGGCCGGAGAAAAAAGGAAAATACAACTGCATAAATTGGAGGAAATGCGGCAAAAGGGTATCATGATAAGAAGATCCGGCAAAAGGACTTCAAGGTTGGCCAAATGGTATTACTGTTCAATTCCCGGTTGAAACTTTTCCCGGGAAAATTAAAATCAAAGTGGTCGGGACCCTTCCTTGTTAAAGAAGTTAAAAGTTTTGGAGCAATTGTGATCAAAGATATGCAGAAAAAAGACTGTTGGACCGTAAATGATCAACGTTTAAAAATCCACCTTGGAGGTAATTTTGATCGCGAAAATTGTTCCATTCTCTTAGACGTTCTTCATTTATCGTCTTGGACCGTCGAACTTATCCGACGTTAAACAAGCGCTCGTTGGGAGACACCCCAATTCTGTAAGTTTTTATCATTTTTTGGTAAATTTGATATTTAATCATGTTTTTTGTAAGTTGGTGTGATTTGCCCTTTCTTGTTTCCTTGGCCGTGTACATATGCCCCTTGTTTCTTAACCCCGACCAAGTTACAAACGATAAAAGTCCTTTTGTGATCTTTGTTTCCATTGTTTTCATTAGTTGTGAGATGATTGCATAAATTGTTTTGGATGTGGCACAATTGCTTTTGAGTGTGTTTTGTCCCTTGTAAATATTGAGCATGGCTCATCTAAATAAGTAGGTGATTCCCGTTTGAACATTTGTTTGCTTTTGATGAGTGCTTGTTATTTCTGTTTAGAAGTTAGTTCATGGACATGTTTTGATTCTTTGTGAAGCTGAGCAGTACTTGCGAGCGCATCAATTTAGTTTGAACCATTGATTTTTTATTGTGTTTGCTTATCCGATATTCCTCTTGTTTCTATTCTATCTTACCTTTGTTTGAGGACAAACAAAGAAGCAAGTTGGGGAGAGTTGTTAGGTGCTAAAATGTGTTAATATTTAGTTTAGTTTTTGGCACCTTTTGAGATCTTTATTTGATAATCGATGCTTTTTCCCGTTGTTTCCGGTAAATAATCGTAGTATAGTTTAATTGCATTATTAGACTTATTTATTTAACTTTTGTGTTTATAATTGTAGGTTTTAGCATTTCAATGGAAGCTTGGAGCATGGAAGGCTCTTAAGGAGCAGTTTTGAAGAAATGGGATTTTTGAAGCATGCTGCAAGCGCGCTCCTAGCGCGCGCTGAGAGTATTTTCCAGAGAGTAGCCCGCTTAGCGCGGCCTGTAGCCCGCTTAGCGCGGTCAAGGGCGGTTTGAACATTAATGACAGCGCGGTGATGCGCGCTTAGCGCGCTCTACGTATCTCAGCCCCTTATAAATAGATTAGATCAGATTTTTTGGGGATAACTATTCATTTCCTTATAGCAAAAACATTGTAAACACTGTAGTATCCTATTTTCTAAGAATCGAAGCATCATTTGTCGAGAGATCGTCGTTGACCACAGTCAAGAGTTCCTCACCCATAGTGAGGTGAACTATGAATGCTCTGATTCCATCCTAGTCAGGATACGTAGGCACGAGATGTGATGTCTTGGCGAGCATACTTAGTAAGTACCTTAGGTATTTCCCTTAGCACATTCTCCTTAACAAGCAAACTTTAACATAACACAAATACAAATGAGAGGTTCCTGTAGAGTACTACAGATACTTAGGATGCTAACACCTTCCCTAGGTATAACCAACCCCCGAACCTGAGATTCTCTTAGCTTTGTTGTTACATAGCACATTTAGGTTTTTCTTCGATCTCTACCCTTTCCTTTGGATAAATCAAAGCTTGGTGGTGAACTTCATGATTTGTGATTCAAGTTAACTAATAGCTTGATATCCAATTTTCACCACAACAGCAACCATTTAGGAGAGCAGGCCTATAATGATGTGCAATCACATGTCCTGACATGTTGAGGTTGAGGAAGAAACCATGGATGCTCCATGGTAATTTATTACTCTGATAAGCTGAGTAATATGTGTGGCTTCTGCTGTATGTGTTTCTAATATGAGTGACTTCTGCTGTATGCATTTCTAATGCATGAACTTGGATAGTCCATGCTTATCTTCCTTGTGCTTTGGGTTTTCCCCTTGAGAAGGAAGTGTGAACTGAGGCAGTTGAGGTTTGGATGTCTTTTGCTTGGGTTTTTCCCCTTCATGGGGAGTATTGGTAACAAGGGGATAAATGGACTTGTCTAAGGTTACTTAGTTGTGATGTCAGACCACTGTTAGGTGCTAAAATGTGTTAATATTTAGTTTAGTTTTTGTCACCTTTTGAGATCTTTATTTGATAATCGATGCTTTTTCCCGTTGTTTTCGGTAAATAATCGTAGTATAGTTTAATTGCATTATTAGACTTATTTATTTAACTTTTGTGTTTATAATTGTAGGTTTTAGCATTTCAATGGAAGCTTGGAGCATGGAAGGCTCTTAAGGAACAGTTTTGAAGAAATGGGATTTTTGAAGCATGCTGCAAACGCGCTCCTAGCGCGCGCTGAGAGTATTTTCTAGATAGTAGCCCACTTAGCGCGGTCTGTAGCCCGCTAAGCGCGGTCAAGGGTGGTTTGATCATTAATGATAGCGCGCTTAGCGCGGTGCTGCGCGCTTAGCGCGCTCTGCGTATCTCAGCCCCTTATAAATAGATTAGATCAGATTTTTTAGGGATAACTATTCATTTCCTTAGAGCAAAAACATTGTAAACACTGTAGTATCCTATTTTCTAAGAATCGAAGCATCATTTGTCGAGAGATCGTCGTTGATGCTTGTTTCTCTTCTCTATTTCTCTTGTTTGTGAAGCTACCATGACAATGGGTAGCTAAGCACTTCTAATGTCAAGATTAGTTGAGGTAATCCATCATTTTTGTATGTATTGATATTGTATTAAGTTTGTGAACTTTGTTAATGATAAATATAGAGAAGAAACTTTGTTTTATGGTTCATCTTTTGTTTTGATTCATGATTGAGAGATATGTGTTAAAACTTGACCTAAGTTTCAATCCATCAATTATTCATGAGGCTAGAGATAGTTTTGAATGTTGATGTTCATAAATATTGTTCTTAAATATTGTCATATTGATAGTTTGTGTGAGAGATCAACAAAGGATCAATATGATAAATCCCACAACAAGTATTCGAGAGAAACTTGTTGAGAGGATATGTGAGTTTATTTATCGTTAGAAAGTTCACACGCTTTTTCGAAGATATACGAACGAAAGCGGATTACCGGCTACTAACCTTGACATGTTTTTATAAATCGTTAAAACAAATCATTTTACCGTTCATTACTTAACTTTGAATGCAAACCTTCCGACTAAAAACAACCAAAACCCTTTGTTCCGATTAAAGTTTAAAACCTTTACAACTGTAGAAAGGCACTGATATCTCTAACAATCTCTGTGGAACAATAACAAAACCCTAACTCTATTTGTATTCCAACAACCACGTGTCTTGACATATTTGGAGTTTGAAGGAGATGTAATCTATAATGTTCTGTAGTTGCATTTTATCTCTAATATCTTTCTGATTGCAGGTTTTGTGGTATTATTCCTCTTCTCTAGAATTGTTGCGCAAAGATTGTTTTAGCCAAAATTTGGCAAAGGGGGAGATTGTAAGTTCTGTGATTTTTGGATTGACTGCGTTTTGGTAAAACAACATGCTGTTAGCAAGATGTTAAACGATCTTTGTCTGGAATTGCAATTTCATTTACTCCCTTATATGTGATGAACCACAAGATTAGAGGTTTGGAGTGAAAATGTGGATTGAAAATGGAAGGGTTTTTGTTGAGAGTTTTGAGTGAAAAACAAGTATGGCTATGTGATCGTGGAGGTTTGTCTTTTATCAAATTATTCCAGAGATGTATATTCGAAAATTTCTGACATGCAAAGGTGACAACAAATTTCAAAATTCCACCTCAAACTTCTAAAGATACATCTCCGAAATTTCCACTGGACTGATCACTATGAATATATTTGTTGAAAATTCTAGAGATATAACTTTGGAAATTTTTTTTTAGTGTTCATCGATCTAGGGTGGCACTCATTAGGTACGCCACAGTATTGGTGCATGATACATCCAAAAAAAAATCTCCGAAATCTAAACAGTTTAATATTTTTGCGTGATTCACAAGTAACATATCGATGTATTAAGAAATCCTCTAAATTTTATCTTTGTAGATTGAGGGTTAAGGGATTTCTTCTTCATCTTTGTGATGAATTAACCTTTTTTTGATGACATATGAAGGTAATAGCGGGAGCACTAGTTGTAATGGCGACAATATGTGCAACAGTTGAAGTAACACTAATTGGAGCAGTGGAGGTAGCAAGTTTCTGTGGGCATAAAGTCACTTCCATCCAAAGTAATTGTGGGAAAGTTAGCTACCATCACATATATTCCAATAAAGATGGTTCTTTTCCTTGGTTTCACAACTCAAACTTTACACACATCTTTCATCTTAACCAAGTTTATAGCATGTAATAAAGTGTCAAAAAAGAGTTTATGATTAGTAGTTAGTCCATGTTTGTGCGACTTCTGAATCAATTTTCCTTAGTTAGTCCATCTTTATGCGACTTCTGAAACAATTGTTATAACTTGGTCTAGTTTTAAAACAAACCCCCACAATACATCATTAATTAGAATTGAAATTGCTACCTTTCTAAGACTAATTTATAGATAAAAACTTGTTTCACAACTCTAACAAATTTTGATATATTTTTCAATTATCTAATATTACAAGTCTAAGTATAAATGACTGAAAAAGTAATATATAAGAAATTGTCTATAGATTCATCATTTTCAAATTTTCAAAGCAACACAAAGCCTATCCACAAAACATCATTGAATGTATTTATTCAAACAATTTCTACATGTAAAGGAGTAGCATTAGAATTCTCCAAAACTTGAATAGTTTTCCTTGGAGACACAACCTTAAGTGATAGAACAAAAGGTTTAACCTTCTCAGTAGTTTTGATAATAATCAAAAACAAAACTCTATACAGAACAATCATACCCAACAACACTCCAAGATCAACCCACTTTGAGTAACTCATATCCACATGCCATTTATTTCTTAGAATCTCTTCACCACTAATGTAACCAAGTGATCCACCAATTCCGCCATCTCTATTAAACTCTAGTCCTTCAAACTCGTTTTTATATGATCCTTGAAAAGCATACCTATGGAATGCAATGTAGAACATAGGATATCTCCAAAACGGGTTTGGAAGATCATTTGGCAATCTAAAGAATCCACCCGCCAACATCATGATTCCTTGAATTCCAGCACCGGTTATGATTCCCATTAGAAAATGAGGGACAATGCTTGCAACTATCATCATGAGACTCTCTACTAACATTAGACAAGAGAATAGAGCACAGATGAAAAAGAGAAAATGTTGATATCCTTTTTGAAGACCAGCAGGGTAATATGCTATGGCACCAGGAATCAGTGAAACCATTAACAAGTATGGAAGAGATGAAACTGTGTTCCCAATTACATATGCAGTAACACCATAATGTCCATTTAGTCTTTCACGTTCAAATACCTACACAAATTAATAGAATCTATGAACACTGACACAAACACAGACAGAAACACAGACACACTATTTTTCAGAGGTATCAGTGCTTCAGAGTTATCTGGTGACTACAATTATATTGAGTGAATAGATAAACATACCTTCATGTCCTCTACATAAGAAGGAAATCCACCAATGGTCATGAAAGTTAGGAATGAAAACACAAACATGAGAAATGAACCTCTATCCTGAATTGAGCCATAACTTTTATCCAAATCATTAAAGACAGTGGCCAAACTTATAGCCAAAGCAATATATATGCCGAGGCGCAACCAGTAATAGCCTAGATCACGGAACATGTTTACGAAAGATCTTCTTGTAAGAACTAAGCATTGATTAAGAAAGCCAGCATGTTTTTTCTTCTTGTATGTTGAATTGTTGTCCTGAAATAGTCATCAAAGTAGCATGTCAATGTTTCGCATTATGATAGTTAACTTTCGATTATAGAAAATTAGAGGATACCTTTTTAGATAGTACCGCTACTTCATTTATAACTTCTTGGTTTATTTCGGACGACGTATATGAAGTCACGAGGATATCAATTGCTTGTTCAGTGGAAATTGTTCTACTTATCTCTGCTAAATCGATCTCGATATCCTAACATAGAAACATTTCAAAATGATTGTAACGAGTTATGCATGTTCGAATATCCTAAAATAGAAAAAACACAAATGTGTTATAGATGCTTGATGAACAAGTTACCTGATCAAAATCCTTGTTTATAGTTTTAAGTAAATGATCAGATGGATTTTGGAGGGGAGGACAAGGAAATCCATTCAAACCGAAAAACTACAACAAAACAAAACCGAAATCAATCACCAAGTGATCATCAAGTATACAAAACTAATAACTAACATAAAACATAATATTAGTACTAACCTCACATGCGGCAGAAGCAGGTCCAAAGTAAACCGTTTTACCCGAAGACAAAAGACAAAGATTATGAAAAAGTTGAAAAACTTCGGTACTCGGTTGATGGATCGACGCGACAATAGTCCTTTGAACTCCATCTTTTTTCCCTAAGGAAGCAATTCTCTTCATGACATAGTAAGAAGCAGCACTATCAAGTCCACTAGTTGGTTCATCAAGAAAAAGAAGACTAGGATGTGTTAGAATCTCAATGCAAATGCTGACTCTTCTTTTCTGACCCCCACTTATGCCTTTAACACCCCACCCTCCAATTCTTGTGTTAGTCGCATCTTGAAGACCCATTTCTTTGATTGTAGAATCAGCTCTTTGTTTCTTCTCTTGTTTGGACATTGTGTCAGGTAATTGAAGTTGAGCTGAGTAGTATACTGCTTCTTTGACAGTTAAGGTTGTTAATAATGTATCATCTTGTGTGACATATGCCTGAGTATGAGAATGAGAATGATTGCATATATAAATGTTAAGTAATTGAAAAAATTTATGGATTTAGAGAATTATAGATTTGTTTATATGTACCGAGGTTCCATAAGCTAATGCTTGTTTGTTGCCATTGATCAGAATCTCCCCTGATTGTCTTGTGTCTGAACCTAATCTTCCTGAAATACATAGATATGAAATAATTTTATTATTTTCAATGATAACATGAATTAGAATCTAATGAAGAAATGAATTTATTATAAATAAAAACTCCATATAACTGCATCAAGTTGGCGTTTCTGTTTCTGTTCCCACCAAAGATAAATACAAGTTTATTTTTTGGATTACCGGTGGGAAAATATTGGACGTGCGTTTGGACTAGACGCTACACTTTGTAGCTTCCTTTTTCACTGTGAAAAAATAGTGGATGTGCGTTTGAACCAGAAGCTACACATTTTTACGATAGAACGGTCCTCAAAAGTGTGACAAAGCTTTGCAAATATGTATCCAAACATACACTTTGTCTATATTTAGTTTAAATATATTGCTTTGTCAATAAATTTAAAATGGAAAGTATTTTTAATAGAGATCTTGGGAGTAATTTATACGAGAAAATGAATGATAGCGTGAAAATTAATTTAAGACAGTTAATTAATGACGATTATATATTCGATTAAGTTAGATTGAATATTTTAAATTATTTATATGATATGGGAGAGTGACATATTCTCATTTAATGATAGTATAAAACTTTTTTATATTATCTGTACATTTTCACTAAACTCATTTTATACACAAAAATATAACAATAGAATGGATTTTGATTTTTAATTTTTAAAAGTTATTTTGTAAATTAAATTTGAAAAATTATTTTGAAGAAAAAATCAAATAAAATATGTTTGATAATCTTATATTTTCTGTTTTAGATATGATAATATACAATAAATTTTTTGATTAATTTTTTTAAAATATGTTTTAAAATATTTAAAAGAAAAGAGAGAAAAATTGTTTTACATATATTTCATTTGTTTATAATAATTTTATTTTAATATATTTTATTTTAATTTAAATATAGTTTGAAATATTATAGTATATTTAAATGTAAAAATTATTATATATTCTTATAATTTATTTAAATATTTTTGAAATATTTACTTTCATAAAACAATATATTCAAGCAAAAAAAATTATATTTTAATATTGTACAATATACAAAAAATTTATTAATGAAAATCATACCGTTTGTTGGTTCTTTTTTCTTTTTCTCAATCTTCATAAACAAAATCTTTAAAATTTGTTTTAGTTTTTTTATTTTAAAACTTTATAAATAATATATAGTTTACAAAAAATAATTTCATAAAATTAAATTATCAAACAAATTTTATTATTTTAGAATTTTAAAAATTAAAAATAATTTTAAAAAACTAAACCAAACAAATTCTAAATATTTTTAGATATTGTATATCAACTAATATTGAAGCTGTAAAGAGTTGACTTGAAGTAAGAATTATTAATAGTTGAAAAGTGTATAATTTTATAGTAAGATGAAATATATAGGCTCATATTATTATCATTACAATGAAATATTTCCGTCAATTCAATTGATAGTATATATTGTATTGATAGATAATCGAATCAACAATATTTTATTTATTTATTTTTAAAAGATAAAATTATAATTATTATAAAAAATATGAAGATAAAATTGACACAATTACCATGAATTACCACTAAATTTTATAGTTTCACCAAAATTAAGATGCCACCTAGATTTTGAAAGATCACCGCCAATTTAAACATAGTATACTACAAAATATGGAATACGTCAAGATGAAGAAGACACGTCTCTATAAGAATTAAAAACTCATGGAACGTGGAGGTAGTTTAAATTTTTGGTTTTCTACTTTGACTCTCTATTTTCTTTCATATGTTACATAAACAAAATTCAACACAAATTAATGAAAAGTCAAAAATAAAAGAAATAAAATATCAAGTTTACAAAATTAAAATTATTAATTTTCATTATCATAAATACATAAATAAAAAAAGTTATTAGATAATGCAAAAAAAATGTTAATTACCTGCTAAAGCATCAAGAAGTGTAGATTTTCCAGAACCAGAAGGACCCATTATAGCCAAAACCTGACCTGGTTTTGCATAACCAGTTAAACCTTCAAGAATTGATTTGCTTTCATTCTTTGAACCAGAAACAGTTACCCATAGATCCTTCCAACTCAAACAAATTCCCTTATTTTCTTCTCCTCCATTACTCATCCTCTTTGAACCAATAATATTGTTTGATGGTTTCATCTCTTCTCTAGTGGTTTCAATCTCTTGGATGCTAGGAACAGCTGAAACAAGAGAAGCCATTGTAAATTGTAAGTAAACATAAGAGTTTGTCTAAGACAAGACAAGTTGCATGTATTTATATAGCATGTTTGGTGTGAGGCTTGTTGTTTAATTTTAAATATCTGTCTTTGTTAGTATAATATTTAAGACTTTCAAGGTAAATTATTAGTCTATTTGTTTATGTTTAATTTCAAAGGCGACGAGCAAGAAAAAAAGGGGGCGGGGGACTTAATTCCGCAGCCTTAGGTTGGAGGACCTTCCTCTTTTTTAGACTTGGGAGGTGCTTAAATGTGTTTAACACGATGTGCTGGACAATATGGATTTTTAATATCTTGACTTTGTAGAATAAATTTTAATGTCATTGAACACTTATAAACAACAAGTTAGACTCTTTAGTACATCTTTTACGTTTAGGATTGAATATTTTGAATAAATGTGGATGATTTGATAGCAGAAAGAAACAGTAAGAACATTCAATAAATTTTAAATGAGATTTTAATATCATCTCTAAAATTTTAGGTTGAATTAAACACATCTATACTAAATCGGCATGTAAAATGATTATTTTATATATATATATATATATATATATATATATAATATTGTGTAACACTTTTAAATTTATTAGATAATTAAAATATTTGGATTAAATATAAATCAGATAGATTGTTTATTCAATAAATTAAAAATACTTTTTTTTCAAAATCAAAAGAAGTATTTAAATAGAGATGCTATAATTTAAAAGTTATTATTCTCTTATTTTATGATGTTTTTGTTTTCTTTTATTTATTGAAGGGTTTTCAGCAATGTTTTAAAATATTGTACCGGTTATCGAACTACTGAGAATATTGAATTATTGATTCATTGGTCGAAACATTGAATCACTTGTTGAATCGCATAACTAAATCAGATAATTTAGTTGAATAAACTGCTAAAAAATATGGCATCCATGAAAGAAGTAGAGAGAAAAGATACAAACCATTGTTTATTGATAACAATTCAAATATTACAAATGAAAAAATGATTACAAATTAACCATCTTAAGCCTATTTATAAGCACTAACTAGTAACTAACATCCACTAGTAACTAACCTAACTAACTTCTTATATCTCTATTAGTCCCCCCAACCCCAACCCTAAGTTGGAAAGTGTTCATAACACACTCTTAACTTGAAAATGCAAAAGAACATATCACTGAATGATACAATGAGAGGTGTCGAAAAAACATAGGCTAAAATCAATATCATAAAGGCAAAGCTTAATCATTAAGTAGAAGTCATAATCTAGCCTTAACCAATAAGGCTTACCTACTATAAGGTGGTAGCACAATAACAAAGCTAATAAAGGACACAAATATTAACCATCAAGAGTGTAAAACACTTAAGATAGAAGTGATTGTCAGAAGGTCTAATGGTGAAGCAACAAAAACCAAGTTGCGCTAACGGTGACTTAACACATTAAAAGACCAACAACTCAACTAAAAAAACGATCAAGTAGCATGGTTGATGGCTAGAGATTGAAGCAACAATACCAATGTTGTGCTTAAGATGAGATAGCACACCAAAAAACCAACTAAATAATCGGAAAATATCCAAATGCAACATGAACAAAACAGGGCAACAAAGAGTAAATGGAAGAACTCAAAGTCGTCTTCAATCTTCACAATTGTAGATAAACCAAAAACTCAATCACTAGGTGGAGCAAAAAAGTATTTCCGAATAGCCAATACTCTTTCCATATCCAATATGTGAATTTAACTCCATTCACATACCTAACAGAAGTAGTATAGGATCACTTGAGTTACAAACACATTGAACCATCAATCTTCGGTTCATATCATCGAAACCAATCAAGGAAAAATCATACATTTGTTCCATTTATGAAACAGCTTCTCAGCACAACATTTTCTTCATATTCACTACCTCACACAACAAATATTATTCACCAAAAAAATAACCACTTCACTCTCTTTCTTCTGTCTATGCTCAAACACCATTCTCTGACACATGTTTATCTATGAAGAAATAACCACCATAAATGTATCTCCAATAGAAGCACATACACACACAATTTTGGTTGATGGTATCAGTAACATAAAACCAGTAGTACCTAATTCTACTATGTAAATGAGCTTGTCTAATTCATCCCATAAACCTTCACGTTGACCTCACCATCATTTTCAAAAAATAGAACTAACTCCACAATAAATCCAATGAGCTAATAACAATTAAAATTTTCACTACTAACATAAAGGAAGCTTTAGCAAATATCACATTATTTCACCCTTTCATCACCAATTTGTAAATAAAAGGAAACTCCAATGGTGCAAAGAAAACAAACTAATTGATGCTACCGACTGTGAAAAAATAACCAATATTATCTTTAAAGAGTAGTAATTTCCAACATAAACTTTGTATCAACAACAAAATTGCAGCATAAATGTCAAAACATATGAAAATATGGGCAAAAGAATTCAGCTCAAACAAGACTAAACTCCAAAGTGCACTTCATCAAAGATTGCTACTATTTATACTTCTATGATTAAAAAATTCATGTGTAAGATAATGAAATTCAAGTATTATATGGGCCCGTTTGTTTTTGTTTTTTTAGAGAATTTTTGTCACGTAAAAATTCACTCTTTTATTTTTTAAGTATTCAGATTTCATCAGAGGCAATTGGAGGAAAACTCTCACCGGGAGAGAACCTTCTTCCCTAAAAAGTACGGTAGTGTAAAAATGTGTGCGTTTAAGGTGGAAAAGGAAAAGAGTTTTTCACATATAAACGGCCACAGCATTTTCGTATACTTACCAATACAAATTTTTAATTTCAATCATATTTATTTTTATAATTTTACCAAATTTCTTTTCAATTTGATTAACAATAACGTGCCCAAAACATAAAATTCTCGAACAGACAGTCTCGTGCGAACGCACGGGTTAGTTACTAGTTTTTTAATTAAACAAACAACTGAAAGTTATATTTTTTATTTTTTAATTAAAAAAACAAATGAAACTTGATAAATTGTAATTTCTTGTGTCGAAGTGTCGAAGTAAGGGAGTGTCGAAACAGTTGTTTCACACAGATTTGATTTAGATTTGATTTGATATAGTTCCAAAATAGGTATTTTGGGCTTTTATAGTTTTGGGCTTTGACTTGGAGAACAAGTAAACCAAAATCTATAAATAGGGAGTAACCCTTATTTTTGTAAATAATCACAACACATTGTAATTCACGGTTTGCAGTTGCAAGTAAATAGAAAGAGAAAAATCTCACAGTTTGTGGGTAACAACTTTCTTCTCCAAATTCTCTTAGAATCCTAATTTCCTTTCTTTCTCTATTTTCTTCTTTTCTTTGGTATTGTTGCGCTAAGAACCCTTCTTGTTTATCAAGATAGGGTCGGAATTTCCATAGGTTTTGGGTTAATTCCAGCATCTGGTATCTAGAGCTCCAATTGCGATTCAAGGAAGGAAAATCGTGATGGCAATGAATCATCCGAACGGGCACTTTCCGACGAGTCTTCGGATTCTCAAGAAAGATAATTATGAGAATTGGTGCAAGCAGATGAAGGTGGTTTTCTGTTATCAAGATTTTTGGGATCTTGTGAAGGAAGGAGTAACACCGCTTGCGGAGAACGCGACGGATCAAGAAAAGGCTGCACACAAAGAGTTGAAGAAGAAAGATTATAAAGCTCTCTTTATAATCCATCAGTGTGTCGATCCAGATAACTTTGAAAAAGTTAGTGATGTAGAGTCAGCGAAGGAAGCATGGGAGATTCTTGAAAAGTCGTTTAGAGGCACAGAGAAGGTGAAAGTGGTGAGGTTACAAACTCACAAGAGAACCGATGAGTTGCTTCAGATGGAAGACAATGAAAGTATAACAGATTTCTTCACCAGAGTTACAAAGCTGGTGAATCAAATCAAGATATGTGGAGAGGTGTTGACATCAAGATCAGTTGTTGTAAAGATCTTGAGGTCATTGGCTCCAAAGTTCGACCACGTGGTAATAGCCATAGAAGAGTCGAAAGACTTGTCAGTATTGACGAAGGAACAGCTTCAAGGGACGCTTGAGTCTCATGAACAAAGAAAGGCTGAAAGAGCTGCAGGAAAGTCGAAGAGCAATATGGCTTTGCAGGCGTAGTCAGAAAAGGAAAGAAAAGGCAAAGGAAGCGGGAATGGCAACAAAAGTAGAGGAGGCTACAACAATTCGACTGGTCGAAATCACCATGAAGGAAACTGGTCGAATCAGAGAAAACCCTGGAACCAAGGCAACTAAAGAGGTGGTGCTGCAAGTAGAGGAAGATGTGGTGGTCGAAAATCTAACAAGAGGCACATTCAATGTTTCAATTGACAGAAGTATGGCCACTATTTTAGTGACTGCCCAGAAAAGAAGAAAAATCAAGAAACTGATGCAAAGCTGGCAAAACATGAAGAAGAAGAGACGTTGTTGATGGTCACAACAAGAGATGAAGAAAGATTCCAAGATCAGTGGTACTTGGACTCAGGATGCTCATCACACATGACTGGAAGGAAAGATTGGTTTGTCAACATGAAGCCCTCATCGAAGAACACGGTGAAGTTTGCAAATGACAACACTCTAGCAGCTGAAGGTGTTGGTGATGTTCTGATTATGAGGAAAGATGGCAAGAGGTCAACAATTTCCAATGTGTTGTACATACCAGGCATGAAGAGTAATTTTCTCAGTATAGGGCAGCTGGTCGAAAAGAACTACAAGGTAGTTGTCGAAGACAAGATGATGAGATTCATCGACGCAGGTGGTAGGTTGATCTTGAAGGCTCCAATGTCCCAGAATAGGACCTTCAAGATTGAACTCAAGGTGATGGAGCACAAGTGCCTAGCAACTGCAGCCAGCAGAGATGAGTGGTTATGGAATTTTCGACTAGGCCATCTCAACTTCAATGACATCAGAGAGCTAAAGAGAAGAAATATGGTTTCAGGATTACCAGAAATCGACATTCCAAGTGAAGTCTGTGAAGGTTGTGTTCAGTCGAAACAACACAAGAATAGCTTCAGAAAGGATGCAAGAAGGAAGTCGAAGGCAATTCTGAAATTCATACACTCTGATGTATGTGGTCCAATTCAGGTGGATTCGATTGGTGGCAACAGATACTTTGTCACGTTCATAGATGATTACAGTCGAAAGTTGTGGACTTACCTCATCAAGAAGAAAAGTGATGTGATCGAGGTATTTGCCAGATTCAAATCCATGGTCGAAAGACAGAGTGGTCGAAAGTTGAAAATTCTGAGGACTGGTGGTGGTGGAGAGTATGTTTCGAAGGAGTTCGATGCATTATGTGAAAATGAAGGGATTGTGCATGAGGTGGTGCCACCCTACACTCCACAGCAAAATGGCATTGCAGAACAAAAGAACAGGACCATCATGAACGTGGTGAGAAGTATGTTGAATGGAAAGCATTTACCCAAAGAATTATGGGGAGAAGCGGTTTCGACAGCAACATATATTTTGAATAGATGTCCGACAAAGAAGCTTGAACACCAGAAGAATATTGGTCTGGTGTCAAGCCTAGCCTCAGTCACTTGAAGGTGTTTGGATCTATAGCACATAGACATGTGCCAGATCAGTTGAGAAGAAAGCTTAATGATAAGTCGAATCAGATGATCTTGATAAGATATCATTCGACTGGAGGTTACAAACTGTTCGACCTAGTGAATAAGCAGGTAGTGATCAGCAGGGACGTGATCATAGATGAGCTTAAAGAATGGGATTGGACTGAGAATGCCAAGAAGGATTCGGTGAGAATCTCTTGTGAAGAACCAGTCACTGAAGTCGAAAGAGAAGTTCGACAGGAACCAATCATAGATGAAGCCGGTCAAAGCAAACCTCGACGAACAAGACACATGCCTGCAAGGTTGCAAGAATGTGTAATTATATTATATGATGTGGTCGATGAAGAGGGTGAGCTGGTACATTATGCTTTCTATGCAGATGTCGAACCATTCAATGCAGCTGAGGCATTGAAATATTCGAAGTAGGTGAAAGCAATGAATGAGGAGTTACAGTCCATCGAAGTCAACAACACCTGGTCACTTGTTAAATTGCCTCAAGGCAAGAAGACAATTGATGTGAAGTGGGTTTACAAGGTGAAGGTGAATCCTAGAGGAGAAGTAACTCGACACAAGGCGAGACTTGTGGCGAAAAGATTTCTACAGAAGGAAGGAATCGACTTCGATGAAGTGTTCGCACCTGTTGCTAGGATCGAAACAATCAGGTTGGTTGTTGGTCTAGCAAATATGAATAATTGGCACACATGTCAGATGGACGTGAAGTGTGCGTTCCTTAATGGCCCCTTAGATGAAGAAGTTTATGTCGCACAACCAGTTGGGTATGTGAAACGAGGCAAAGAAGGAAAGGTGTACAGGCTGCATAAAGCACTGTATGGACTTAAGCAATCTCCAAGAGCTTGGAATAAGAAATTCGACAGCTTCTTAAGGGAGAAGGAATTTGTGAAGTGTACGACTGAGCATGGAGTGTATGTAAGGAGAAGCAATAATGAATTTATTATACTATGCCTCTATGTTGATGATTTGTTGATAAGAGGGAGTTGCAAGAAGGAGATCGAAGATTTCAAACATGACCTAAGTGAGGAGTTTGAAATGTCAGACTTGAGAAATCTCTTATATTTCCTTGGCATCGAATTCTACAAGACTAGTAGAGGTTTGATGATGCACCAAAGAAGATATGCAGGCAAAATACTCAAGAGATTTGAGATGCAAGATTGCAACCCAACTTCGACTCCAATTGAGACCAGACTGCAACTGTCGAAGGACTCAGATGAAGATGATGTCGACCCAACCCAATACAAAAGATTTATTGGGTCACTTAGATACCTTTGTCACACAAGGCCTGACTTAGCATACAGTGTTGGTATGGTAAGTAAATTCATGCAAAAGCCAAAGGTATCACACCTAGCAGCAACGAAGAGGATACTTAGGTATCTGAAAGGAACTCTCGACTACGGCATTTTGTTTCCTGCAGTTGATGAAGGGAAATAATGCAAGTTAGTGGGATACACCGACTCTAGCTGGTGTAGTGATGTTGAGGATAGAAAATCCACAGCTGGATATGTGTTTATGTTAGGTGGTGCACCAGTTGCTTGGAGTTCGAGAAAGGAGCCAGTAGTGGCATTGTCATCATGCGAAGCAGAATATATAGATGTTTCTCTTTGTGCATGTCAACAAACCTGGATGGTGAACTTGATCGAAGAGATTACAGGGAAGAGTCATGGAGCAATTACCATGAAGATTGACGGCATGTCAGCTATCAACTTGGCGAAGAATCCAATAGCACACGGTCGAAGCAAGCACATCGAAATGAGGTTCCATTATCTTTGGGAGCAGGTAGCAGAAGGGAAGATGAACTTGGAACACTGCAGAACTGAGAATCAGATTGCAGATATCATGACGAAGGGAGTGCAGGTCGAAGTTTTCAGATGACTAAGAGCCATGATGAATGTAGACAGCTTAGACACAATGAATTTGGTGGTGTGTTAAATTGTAATTCCTTGTGTCGAAGTGTCAAAGTAAGGGTGTGTCGAAACAGTTGTTTCACACAGATTTGATTTAGATTTGATTTAAATTTGATATGATATAGTTCCAAAATAGGTATTTTGGGTTTTGGCTTGGAGAACAAGTAAACCAAAATCTATAAATAGGGAGTAACCCTTATTTTTGTAAATAATCACAACACATTATAATTCACGGTTTGGAGTTGCAAATGAATAGAAAGAGAAAAATCCCACAGTTTGTGGGTAACAACCTTCTCCAAATTCTCTTAGAATCTTAATTTCCTTTCTTTCTCTATTTTCTTCTTTTCTTTGGTATTGATGCGCTAAGAACTCTTCTTGTTTATCAAGATAGGGTTGGAATTCCCATAGGTTTTGGGTTAATTCCAACAAAAATTATATTTTTTTTATTTTTTTAATTAAAAAAACAAATGAAAGTTATTATACTATTATTTTCTTTTGTAATACACCTTCCAATTTAAACAATGTTTCAACTTCAAACTCTTTTTCACCTTTGACGATGACTAAAGTATTCGTATTTGAACCAAATCATATTTTCCTTTCTTCAAATTTTGGATTTGTGTCTGGTGGTTTGGATCGTTCATAAATTGTTGAGTTTTAATTGTTGTATTGAAGTTAACTTAAGTAAAAGTGTGTCTCTTAGATTGTTGATATACATATGAGTAACGAAATGACAAAGTTTTTTTCGAACAATTGTAGATCTTTGTTATTATCATTACAAATCTTATGAATGAATAAAATCTAATATTACACAAATCAACAAATATTCATCTATCTATCTCGCATAGGTTACAACAACAAATATTTTTTCTTAAATTTAACAAAACCACTCACTCAACAAAATTTGATGATGATATTGAACAACACACTTCTTTCACCAAGCTCCACATTCATATTTAAATTGTTGTGCGGCTTTTGGGAAAATGGATATACTATGAAACTTTGGTTCCATGGAAACGGTTAAAGCTCTCCTTCCTTGTAAATAAGATGTGTCATTTTGTTATTTCATTTGATTTTACAATGTCATAAGGCTTTACAAAATGCGTCATTCTAACTACCTATTCAACATATTTGCATATATGATTCTTTGTTGATGTTGTAATTGTTAAGATTTAAATATTTTTTATAAAAAAATATATTGGTAAAGATGATGAAAAACATATGAAGATGAACCATAGAAAAGAAAATATGAATATTTTTATCTTTGATTATACATAGATGAATGGATTTATTTATTTATTTTTAATTTGAGTTATAAGCTTCATAGCTTTTCATCTTACTCATGGTTGTTGTTTCACTCCAAGCGTTCTATCTATTTCCTCTATTTAGTTTTGTTTTATCTTCACACACACACACACACACACACACACAGAGAGAGAGAGAGAGAGAGAGAGAGAGAGAGAGAGAGAGAGAGAGAGGAGAGAGAGAGAGAGAGAGAGAGAGAGAGAGAGAGAGAGAGAGAGAGAGAGAGAGAGAGAGAGAGAGAGAGAGAGAGAGAGAGAGAGAGAGAGAGAGAGAGAGAGAGAGAGAGAGAGAGAGAGAGAGAGAGAGAGAGAGAGAGAGAGAGAGAGAGAGAGAGAGAGAGAGAGAGAGAGAGAGAGAGAGAGAGAGAGAGAGAGAGAGAGAGAGAGAGAGAGAGAGAGAGAGCATAATTAATTTTTTTTAAATCCAACAAGTCACCTTTAGGTAACTTATATTCAATATGGACCTTCAAAAATTGACAACCATAAATCTATGGTTAAAATTGGCACTACACCATTATGGGAAATGTGACACCCTACTTCTCAACTTGACAATTAAATAAATAAAACATGTATAACACGAATATTCTCCAAGCAGTATGCTACTCAACATCAATAAAAATATTCATGAACCACATCATAATAAAACTATATTCATTTGTTAAGGAGTGGAATTATGAAATAGTTGACATAAAAAGCATAACAACTATAAATTTGAAAACGTGGTTCAATATCCAATTAAAGAAAAGATATGTAACATAAGAAAAACAAATAAAAGAACAACTTGTCCCCTCATGACTTGTAAGAGCTAAGACTCGATCGACAAGCAACTAAGGAGGCACAACACCGTCCTCAAAAGTAAGATCCTACCCAGGTACCTGATTATATGTACTCTATAGGAGCACAGACGCAACAATACAAAGATGGGGTGAGAATACATTCAAATAATAAACGGGGCACAAAATAATCAAGATAGATTCACACATTACACAGTGTTAGAACAAGATTTTTTTATGACATATATCCTTTAGGCTTTGATGATAAAAAAAGTATTGAAAGAACAATGGCGTTATCTAATGTGTGTTCTAAATATGCAGGTTCTAAAGCTTATAGAGAATCTATTCATAATTTGTTAAGAGAACGCATTTGAGAGAAGCTGACTTCTTGGCTTCTGATGGTTCAAAACTGAAGGACTTTTTAAGTGAAATTTGATTATATATGATTGTGTAGACTCTGAAGCTGAATATATCAGCATCAGAAGAGTAATATGTTATCTCTACACTTATTGAATGTATCAGCTTATGATGATTATTAAGAACCATAGACAAATCTAAGTGACCTGTACTGCATAAAATATGCTACATTATCAAATTAATTTGTCAGATAGAGTCTAAGTTCACATGGCTCAAGGAGAGTTGACATGCTTTACGGATATCCACTCTCAACGAATCTATAGTACAACTTACAAGAAAGACGATACGGTTAAACGTGTTACACAATGGATAAATATCTTTTGTGTATATATCTTCAACGTCTCTTAGTACTATGTATTGACAAAGACACTTGTGTAAGTTATCTCTTCCAACGACTACTCTTTTGTATCTGCTATTTAAGTAGCAGAATATTCAATTTGAAGAATCAACAAGTTATAAAGAAAAAGAACAAAAGGGCTGAGTAGAAAAAGAAGTGTTTCACGCTTATATCAAAAAAGAAGAATAACAAGATTAACAATAACAACAACATCGAGTATGCAGAGTTTCTGTCATCTGTTGTAAATTGCACAAAGCCTTAAGGTTTATTAAAAAATGTATATCTTAGAAATCTTAAGTGTTATGATCTTTGTTAAAGATATTGCCCTGTACCTCTGATTGTATATCAGGTACTCCTTGTTATCTATTCTGCTAAACAAGTTGTTTAATAGTTTAGAAAGAAAGTCTCTTGTTGTGTGCTTGAGCATCAAAGTCTTTTGCTATGTGCTTGAGCCAAGTAAGTCTCTTGTTGTGTGCTTGAGCATTGAAGCCTTGATCAAATTGTTGATTAAGAAGGGAAGTCTTAAACTGTTGTGTTTAAGCATCAAGTCTTTGATCTGAGGGATCTTAGCAGGAAGTCTTGAATTCATGGGATTTAAGCAAGGAAGTCTTGGACCGTGAGTCTAAGAAGGAAGTCTTATACTTGAAGGTATAAGCAAGGAAGTCTTAGGATCTGAGGATCTAAGCAGGAAGTCTCGATCAGGTGCTGGTTGAGCGAGAACGCCGGCCAAAGGCGAACTCAGCAAAGGATACCAACCAATAGTTGGGATAAAGGTTACTAACCAAAAGTTAGGATGAACGAGGACGCCGACCAAAGGCGAACTCAACAAAGGATACCAACCAATAGTTGGGATAAAGGATACTAACCAAAAGTTAGGATGAACGAGGACGCCGACCAAAGGCGAACTCAACAAAGGATACCAACCAATAGTTGGGATAGAAAATACTAACCAAAAGTTAGGATAACCGAGAGCGCCGACCAAAGGCGGACTCAACAAAGGATACCAACCAAGAGTTGGGATAGGAGGTACTAACCAAAAGTTAGGACGAACGAGAGCGCCGACCAAAGGCGAACTCAACAAAGGATACCAACCAAGAGTTGGGATAGAAGGTATTAACCAAAAGTTAGAATGAACGAGAACGCCGACCAAAAGCAAACTCAATAAAGGATACCAACCAAGAGTTGGGATAGAAGGTACTAACCAAAAGTTAGGAAGAACGAGGACGTCGACCAAAGGCAAACTCAACAAAGGGTACTAACCAATAGTTGGGATAGAAGATATACAGGAAGTAGACTTCACAGACTTACGACCTGGAGGGAAGATGACTCCGCTAGGGAAAAGAGAAGTTTAAACAAACAATTCTGTAGGGGAGTACAAGCATGATGGGCGAGTTCATCGGCAACTTCACGGGGGATAACAGAAGGTTGAACCTCCTGAAATATGCCACTCTCTGCTGAGAAATGTCTGGTAAAGATAATATCAAACCTGGCTTATGCTTCGAATGCATATGTTTGAACTTTTCAATGGCGTAATGCTCCATATTAAATGGAAATGCTACGCGTTTTGAGGATGCAATGATTACTATATGCGAGATGCAAAGAGAAATCCTCAGTTAAAGATCACTAGTATCCATTGTTGAAGATAAACCCAAAATGACTTCCCCTACCCCGAGAATCACGAATCACAATTTCTAAAGATGGAACCCAAAGATCTGATACGGAAAAGGTGCCAATAACCATTGGACTTGGAATCTGCCGGGGACGTCAGCCACCGCTAGTCAAAATGTTGAGAGGAAAAACACCAAACTCTGCTTGGGGTTATCAGTCACTAATACCAAACCTGCCGGGGAATACCATTAAACTTAACCTGTGGCTGGGCAAACGATTTTCCTTAATCTGCTAGGGAAAAGAGAATACTGTTGCTGGCGAGATTATACTTCCTGATTCGACGAGGAAAATAGACACCGAGACTCGGTGGGGAACACATATCTCTATCAAGGAGAGACATCAAACTAATATCCGGCTGAAGATGCAACATTATTCTGTCTAGAACAATCAACTTTTATATACTAGTTGGGAAGCAACAAACCACTCTGACCCAGGAAACAGTTATCTACACTCTTGCTAGGGAGAGAGAAATTCTCAATGCTCTACTGAAGATGTTAGATCTTCAATGCCAGAGAGAAAGGCTCTACTGGGGATAGGATGTCAAATGAGCCTCTTGCTGGGGGTGTCGACCTGCTTAGAGAGCAAGAACAAACCATCTTCACCATATATGGGGGTTTGAACTCTTGCTGGAGAAAAGTTAATTCTGGCTGGAGGAAACCAAACCTATGGACTCTCGCTAGGGAGAATAATCAGAATCTTCATAATGTCCCTCTGGTGCCTTGCTGAGGAAGAGAAACCCTATACTGGGAACTACTTTGGCACTTTACGCTTCTTCTGATCAACTGCATGACAAATATCATAAACGGACTCTCCACTTGTCTCAAACCACATGGTCTACTGGAAGAAATCGTCTCAAGAGGATTTTACATAAAACCTGGCGTTCAAAATGCCCTAGGGTTTTCAAACTCTAGGATAGATTCATCGGATCTTGACGTAACTGCCTCAGATTGGCTAAACTATGAAGGAATTTGCCTCGAGAGGATTTGTAACGACTTGAAATACTCTGCCCCAGTATACTGAGCTTTGAAGAGGTGCTTTTGATTAACTGTCATCTGGGGTGGGAAAGCTTCTCGTGCTCTTGAGGTGGCCTGCCTCGATACGAGCCTTGAAGTACTTTTACCCTTGTCTTCGAGAGATTCACTGAGTCTCGACATGATTACCCCAGACTGGCTGAACCTGGAGAGATTTCTCGACGTGACAGCCTCAGATTGGCTACATCCGTGCACAACTTGCTGAGAAAACTGTTACCTGACAGTCTTTTGGCTACACGCTCCTTAATATGATTGGCAAAGTTAGACTTCTCGATTGATGCTCATTATGCAATTTTCATTAACGTCGAGTACAATGTACGCAAGCAGCAAATGTTTATTCTGAAAATGATTATTCTAATGCAACATACATGTTAATCCTGAAGTTTTTTTTATTGAAAAGATGTCACCAAACCTTGTGAACAAATCACTAGAAAAAATACGACACTAATTTGTGAAATAAAGACATTATGCACATGCAATACCAACAAAAACATTTTAGCCTCACTCATAGGAGTCAGGAACGCTGTCTTATCAGAAGTACGCCTTTGGAATAACCTTGCCTCAATTAGGACTTTTTAGGGTTGTAACGTGGCCTGGTTCACGGTTTGAGAAAGAAGGATTTATGGCTCAAATTTTTGTTTGTACCCATCCATTCTCCTTGATGTCCTTCAGTCCTACGTTCAGTTTATTTGACACAAACGCTCACTTTTCAAAAGGTTATTGCATATCATCAGCGATGGTTAAGGAGCCCACAATGCTTTCGGAGTGGCAGTCGCTCATTTCGTCTTTGGCGCCTGTTAGTCACACGACTCGTTCTTGCTCGAGGATTTTTCTTTTGTAATCCTTTTCGCTTTTTCTATTTGCTTCTTTTTTCATTTGTTTCCCTGATTTTGCCTGGACTGATTCTTTTGAATCCTTTTCGATTTTGATGACCAGCGGGATGCCCTAACTTTTGCCTAAGTTATTTATTTTCAAACTTTCGACTTAACGGGCTTTCTTCCTTTTCTTTTTTCCTTATTTTTTGAACAAATCGTGTGACACTGGCTGTCTTGACTTCCTTGAAAGGATTGTGACTGCTTTACTCCTTGCGGTGAGGGATAACCATTGTGGTTTCATGCTCCTTAACCTCCTGATGAGAAAAAAAGGTATTGGATCCTTAGATGCGCACTCCTTTCGAAATTTGAACTTTTGGTCAAATCAACTGACAACTACCCTGCCCCGAGGTGAAGTGTTAGGTTTTTATTTTTCAAAAAAACTCCTACTTCTAGGCTCAACGGGGTTAACGAGGGTCTATCTCCCTTATATCTCCGGTGTTTGGGGAGTTGAAACAATGCTTGTACATCATCAGCAAGGTTTTTTTCCCAAAAGCATACGACCAGAAAGTTTGCGTTTTCAAATCGTCATCCTCCCTCTAAGAGTTTAAGCAAGTAAATTGGTATTGCAATGCACAGAAACATCATATGAATGAATAAGAATGAATTACTTCAAGAAAAAAACATACTCATTGCATTAAAACTACCATTCAGTACAAATAATTTTTACATGTATACAAAGTATTAACGAACAATGAAAAATACAAATGAAAGTACAGCAAAGAAGCTAAAGATCACCATTATTGAGGAGGCTTGGCTCCGTCTGGACTTATTGCTCTTAACAACATACTCGCAGTCTGAGTGCTCACTCGAGAGGCTTCAGTTGATGTGTAAACCATCTACAGTGAATGTAATGACCCCAGCCTCGATCAAATCTTGCACATTATGATGAAAGGCTCGACACCTATCAATAGTATGTCCAGGGCCACCTGAATGAAAGTCACACTGGGCATTAACATTATATCCAGCTGGGAGCTTTACTGGAGGGGGACCCATTGCACGGGGTTCTTCCAGATTCAGTTTGAGCAATTGTTGAAACAACATGGCATAAGACATAGGCAGTGGATCAAAATGTAGGTCAAGCTTCTTCAGTTTCTGTGCGTACTTCTTAGCCTTGGGATTGTCTTGGGAGACAGGAGGTAGCTGCCGACGAAGAAACTCCGGAACCCCAGGTTGTGCAACAAATCCGCGAGGTAAATCACACTTTGAAAGAGATCCTACATGCAAGGGCGGAATGACAATTTCTGCTGCAGCCTCAGGCACGGGATTGCCATCCTTTCTGAGCACATTTCTCACGACCTTCAGTTGATTAATTTCCTCTTTCAGCATTTTCTAGTCTTGAATCAAAGCTTGCATGTCCCCCATTAACTGCCCCATTTGGCTTCGCGTTTCCCTTAACTCTGCTTGAACTTGATCCATGGTAAACTTCTGAATGGCTTGAGCAGTTAAGTCTGAAATTCTGAAGAAAACCAGATCAGGATAAGAATAACCAAGCCTCGAACACCTGTTATGCAAATGAGTATGAAAATGAAAAGCAATGTTATGAAGGCAATAAGACATGGGATCAAAGCTTCCATATATTCTGAATAACTGTGCTGCACTACTGACGACTGAATAAGTTCACAGGTCTGCTCTGAAGAGAATACTAGAATACCTGAATATTCGAATAATCAAAATACCAAAAGGCCAGCATATTGGCATAATCAGAATACGAGAATGCCAAAATATCGGCATAATCAGAATACCAGAATGCCAGAATATCAGCATAATCAGAATACCGGCCTAATCAGAATACCGAGATAGTCAGAGTGCCAGAATAATCGAAATACCAGAATATCCGAATAATCATAATACTATAATACCAGGCTGATAAGTCCACATTGATAAGAAGACCAGAATACCAGGTAGGTTGGAGGTTTTGGTTACCTGCAAACCTGTAAACACCCGCCCATTCTCACATGTGGGTACTAAAAACGAAGGATCCGCAGTTTATGGCACTGAGGTCGAGAAGCAATAATACATTCATCCTTCTGGGTACAGTATAATCGCCAATCGAGGAGTGCCTCCACTGATTCCCCCTCAAAAAAGGTCATCTTATGGCAAGTTCTCAGCTTCAGGTCCTCGGATCGAGAAGCGTAATAGGTTTGCCATTTCTGGTCTGCCATTATCGTCCCTCGGGAGGAGTGCCTCAACTGATTCCTCGGGAATGGTCACCATGCAGTATCAGATATCTCTTAGAAGAACCTCGCCTGGTTGTGGGTCTCGTGAACACTACACGTGGTCACCACCATGCAAGCGACACGACTATCCACTATAAATCCTATGTGTATACTCAAGCCTAGGTAGTGGGCTTATCTCTCAGAACACCCATCCCACCAAAGAAAACAGACATTCCAGTCCAGCACAAAATATATGGCAACAGCGAAATGAAAAGCAAGTAAATGTAATAAAACAGTAAATATGCAACAATGCCATAAATAAAGCGAGTAAAGCAAACAGATAAACACCCTAAAATAAAAAACAAACAGGCCCTAAGATTGACTCGCTTATGGATGAGAAAGTCTCCAGCAGAGTCGTCAGCCTGCTGGGGAGTCCCAACAAGCTAGGTACCAGCAGTCCCCAACAGAGTTGCTAGCTGTCGCATCTGTGAAAATCAACTGGCGGAAAAGAACAGAAGAGTCACCACCGAACGTTATTTATCCCGACGCAGGGAAAGGAAACGATAGAAGAAAACCTCAACAAAGGGAAAGGAATGGTCATCGCAATCATAGCCTGGGTTCAGGAGTCAGTTACACGAGAGGAAGGTATTAGCACCCCTCGCGTCCATCGTACTCGATGGGATTCACGCTTGTTATTATCGATCAAAGGGTGTAGGTTATCTGAAGCTCAACTGCTAACTAGAAACAGAACGGAAACGGAGAAGCATGGGAGAAAAGAAAAGAAGTGACTCAATAGGACATCGTCGTCCTAGGCCTACGTATACCGTCGGGAGCGGGAAAGTCAGAGTCAATGTATTTCGGAGGACTACGGGACTGTGGGGGAAAGGTTGCTCGCCAAGACATCGCCATCTTGTGCCTACGTGTCCTCAATCTAACGCGAAAGAGGAAGTCAGAGCAGTCGTAGTTCGACCTAACAGGGTCAGTTTTGTTTGTGTCGTTTAAGTGGAAGACGCCAACGTCCGCGTTCCAGCAGTTTAGGTGTTGCCGCTCGTTGTATGGAGTCTTACGCGTTTACCTATTTGCGGTAGAATGGAAATGACGTGTTCTTTATGAATGGAGTGAGGGAGATGAGAAGAGAATCCCGAAGAAAGACAATTGTTTGTTTTTGTTTTTTATGAGAAAGTGTTTTGAAGTTAGTTTGAAACTCGTATTGCACTAAAGTCTATGACATAGGAGCGAATGCGTCGCATGGTCGCCCCCAATGGAACGTATGCTAAACACTCTAGAAAGGTGAAGGGAGACCCTCCGCCTTCCATTTCCCCTGTACTTAAGGCTCATGGCGCACAATACTTGTTGTCTTTATTACATATTTTTTATTTTGTTTTGAGATAAGAGAAGAGGAACTCAAAGTTGAAAGTAAAACACTAAGGGGAAACTAGGTCCTAATGTTATCATACAATGATGGCCCTATGGTTGAGGTAAGAAAGGGAAGTCTACCTAATGTTAGCATACATGGATTGCTATCCTAATGTCTCTCCTACCTCAAACTTAATCGGAAATTAAGTTGATCTAGGAATCCTAAGGGATCATGTGAATAACCACAAGTAAACATTATTCTAAACAATCACAAAAGAGAGAAGTAAAAGAAAAGTGAGAGGAAAGAGAATCATGTAAGTATAAAATAGCATTCAAAGTATTACAAGTAACTTACCATCTCCATGTCAAGCTCAACTATCAAGTAGTCGAAAGCAAAGTCACAAAACTAAGTCCTAATGCACAAGGAAGTGCTCTAATTCTACCTTAGGAGAAAAATTAGACCATAAGCAATGAAAGGGGATCCCTAGGGGTACATACCATACAAGGGGCAGTAGAAAATGATGTGTGGAATGATATATTTGAATGTAAAAAACTTTGTACAAACATGGCACATTCTAAGCCCACGTGAAAACAACAAAGTTAGCTTTCCATTCATGTTCAAACTTATGGAAGCACAATACCAATTAGAATCACATGAAATGACATATAAATTCATGAGGGAAGGTTATGATTCATGTTAAGCCATGTGTTAAATGATGTACAAAAAATATCCTAAAGAGGATAGCACAAATACATCGTCAAACTAAAACACCTAAGCAAACATCAATCGTAATCGAATAAACAACTTAGGGTTCAAAAAGAATCATTTAAGTCATGAACAAAAAGCAAAATTTAAGGATAAAAAAGGCACATAAAATTTAATTTTATCTAGGATCAATTATGCTCTCAAAATTGGTTTTAAGGAGCTCACACATCAGCATTAAATTTGACCTAGTTCTAGCATGCTTACATATGATATGTTCACATTGGAAAATTAGTGAAAAATAGAAAATGACCTTTGAAAATTATGAAAAACAAATATTTTATGTTAAGTCCAGTAGGTGATTATATACAAAATATTGGATCCAAATAATTCACCAAAAGTGCTCAAAAAATGTAAACATTAGGCATTTTCCACTTAATGATCATACAAACACAAGTCACAAAAGGTACTTAACAAGTAACCTAAAAAACATGATCAAGGCATGAACTTAGTATGTAAGGATCCTATAATGAAGGGTTATATCACACACAAAAAATTAGGTCACAACTATTTAGAGAAAGTCACTTTTCAAGCCTTGAATCACAAGGCACATCCATATGCACACATATCTTTCAAAAATCCCAGGAAAACTCCAAATAGCCCAAAACTGAAATTAAAATTCATAAAAAATTAATTAAAACATCCATGAACATATACGAATTTTTTCAGAATTTTTTAGAAATTTTTAGTATTTTTAATATTCAATTTTATACCATGTACAAAAAAAAGAAATAAAAAACAAGGAAGAACATTGGAGATGTTGTGTTAGTAAAGTGTTAGTTAATTCTACATGGGCCTGGAAATTAGGTGGGGGTGCATAGCAGCCTCGTGGGCCCAGGCGCAAGAGCTTCTATTTATCAGGAAAAAAAAAGAAATAAGGAGCTTGGTCATGTGAGAGGCATGTGCCTCATTAATGTGTTGTCCTTCTCCCATGCGTTGGATCAAACGCACGGTCCAGATGGAGTTTCGCTGGATATATCACCACATAATTATTGTTTGTTTCCACCGCAAGATCAAGATCGTGGGGCTAAGGTTAGATTTTGTTGTAGCTAACATGATATTATTATTCTTATTATTCCCGAGCATCCGATCAAGATCAAACGGCCTAGTTTGCTTTGCACTGTAGCTTCATTATTTGATTATTATTCTTATGTTGTTATTATTCAACATGAACAACTTATAACTCACTCAATATTCCATCAAATTATGCAAAATAATATACTAAATTGAAGCCCAAGAAACGTAGAACAACAATACGCCATTAGTTTCCCAAAATAACAACACTAACATAGTGAAAGTTGCCACGAAAATCACGGATTCAAATTGAAAATCACAAAATCAAGAACAACACCTAAACTTAAATTCCAAGATCCATGGTGTGCCATCATTACAGGACTTCCAGATGCAATGTATGAGAAATATTTTAACAATCAGAGCCATGGGATTTTTAGAAATTCTTACCTAGTGGAGAAAGTCCACCGCTTCTTGTGATGCTTCGCAATTAAGAAACCCGGAAAACTTCGATGCAAGATCTTGGAATCTCCCTTAAGCAAAATAAATGCTTAACCTCTTCAAATCTTGAAAAAAGTTGCAAATTGAGTGTTGAATATCCTTGAATCCACTTGAATGATGATTATAGAAATCGATTGTGGCTAAGTTCCACCAAGTTTAGGATTTCAATGTGAAATCCTAAATGGTGATGAAGATGAACTTTTGTGAAGGTGATGAAAAGTGTTGAAATTGGTTAGAAGCAAAATGGGAGAAAAAATGAATAAAAATGGTTCATAGTGGCTAACCCCAAAATTTGGAAAAAAAGAAGGTTTTTATATATTATTTTGGTTAATTGAGGTTCGTTAGATCGTGATCCAAGTCACCACTTTATCAATGGTTAAAAATTAATTTAAATGCTAGTTGCGGATCACCAATTTTAGCCGTTAGATCAATTATTTTCAATGGTTGAAATTTGGTAAAAATTAGTTTGATTTTGTGTTAGTTTGTGAGATTTAAGGAAGTTAGAGTTAGTTAATTAGTTTAAGGGCAAATGGGTAAATGCATGGGTTTGGGGATAAATAGGTAGTTAAGGGAAGTTAGAGACAAGACATGTTGGAGTTTAGCATAAGTACCAAGTCTCAATGTAAGGTTAATGGTCACTTGAAATATCACTTGAAATAAATTGAATTTAAATGCTTTTGCCTTGATTTTTCTACCACATTTTCCTTGAATTTTTGCGACTTAACCCATGATTTTAGGTGCCTTCGGGAAGTGATTTTATGTTGAAAATAAGCATTTCTCAATTAAGTGACAATCTTTCAAATCTCTCAACTAGCCATAAATCTCAAATAAAGAGATGATCCGCACCAATATGAGAAATAAACCCAAATAATTACCAAATAAAATCCGCCTTGAAAATTCGCTTAAACCGCTTATGTCCACTATTACCGAACCGTGGCCTAATGATTGTGCTATGCAAATGCGATGAATGGTATGCTAAATGCATGACCTAATGGAGATGCTTACGAGTGCAAAATAAAATCCAGAAAAAGCTTTAAAAAAATCAGAGGGAAAATTTTAGGGTGTTACAGTCAGCAGGCCGCTTCACCGAGTATACGCTACTCACAGCTCCCCGTGAGCGCATTCTGGCCTAGTGCATCAACTCGGAGTTCCAACGAGGTGATGTCCGCTTCCCGAAGCCGACACCCCCTAAGGCCAACGTCGACAAGTCCAAGTACTGCCGGTTCTACAAGAGCCACGGACACGTCACGGAAGATTGCATCCATCTCAAGGATGCCATCGAAATCCTAATAAAGGCAGGGCACCTGAAGTAGTACACCAGGAGAAACGAAGCCCCTCAAAAAGAGGCCTGTGAGGCAAAGAAGGTCGAGGAGGCAACATCGTCCTCCGGTGATAATGGACTGCAAGTCGCTCTGTGTGTCTCCCGACCAGAGGACTTCTGCCTTCCCTACGAGCCTGACACGCCTGTGTTCGCTCAAAGCCCATGGGAGAGCTTCCCCGCCACCATGGTCATATCCGACGGAGGGCTCAACAAGCTCTCTGTAGGGTCGGTGAAGCGAAAGTTCGACGAGCTGATAGAGACAAGCTCAGTGCAGAACGCCACCTTTGACAAGGTCCAGGGGAGTTTAAACCCCATTACCTTTTACCTCGAAGAGCTACCGGGTGGCTCCCTTAATTCCAGCATCCCTCTCCTGATCAGGGCACAAATGGCGAACTTCGACATACGCCACATCATCGTCGACTAGGGAAGCTCAGTGGACATAATGCATGCCAACCTGTTCACCACCCTCCAGCTCGACGAGACGCATCTGACCCCGTACGTCGGCTCTGACTTGCAGGGGTTCAACGACAACACCACAAGGTCGTGGGGCTACATCGAGCTACCGGTCACCTTTGGAAATGAGGAGACTACCCGGCAGGTCAAGGTCTGCTTCTTGGTGATAGAGTGCCCCTCTTTATACCAGTGCATTCTTGGGAGGCCAACCCTGGCCGAGCTAACAACTGTGCCATCTACAGTTCACCTGAAGATGAAGTACTACACGCAAGAGGTCGCGTTGTCACCCTCCATGGGGACATCGAGGTCGCTTGAAGATGTTTTGAGGCAGCTACCAAGGGGTTGAACTAGATCAACATCAAGCCCAAGACCGCAGGAAAGCCAGACAAGGGTGAGGAGCAGAAGCCACTGCCGCGTGTCAACGCGGTCGACCTTGACAGCCGCTTCCCTGAAAAGCAGGAGCAGAACGAAATAGCAGATCCTGCCCCTTTAGTAGATGGTGGCAACGGGCAGCCGCATCATCCCGTGTGCCCCATTCCAGATGGTGACTTCGAGCTCATCACGCTCGGCGACGACCCAGACAGAAGCGTGAGATCGACACAGGACTCCAAGACTTGGCGAGGAAGCAACTGAAGGCCTGCCTCAGGGAGAATGTTGACCTGTTCGTGTAGCCTGCCACCAGCTCACCATAGATCTGGCCGCTAGGGCCGTAGTTCAACGTAGGCGTAGGCAGTCTCCCGAGAAAGCGGAGGCTGCTAAAAAAGCTGTAAAAGACCTCTTAGAGGCAAATTTTATTTCGGAAGCCCAGTACACAACCTAGATGTCCAACGTTGTATTGGTTAAAAAGTATAATGGAAAATGGAGAATGTGTGTTGATTATACCTATCTTAACCGGGAATGTCCCAAAGATGCATATCCATTGCCTAACATTGACAAACTGGTCGACAATTCTGCAGGTTTTAAATTACTGTCGTTCATGGATGCATACTCGGGATATAATCAAATCCCCATGGCGAAGGCCGACAAGCAATACACGACTTTCATGACCGAGTCGGGCAACTATTACTACAATGTAATGCCCTTCGGTCAAAAAAACTCCAGCGCGACCTACCAGAGGATGATGAACAAAGTCTTCCGGGGCAAAATCGGAGACATGCTCAAGGTCTACATGGACGACATGATCATGAATTCACGAGAAGAAATCGACCATGCCGCCCATCTCAAAAGGGTCTTCGATACAGCTAGGAGATGCAGAATGATATTCAAGCCAGAGAAGTGCACCTTCGGTGTCCGAGCAGACAAGTTCCTTGGCTTTTATCTGACAGAATGAGGAATCGAGGCGAACCCCGACAAGTGCAGGGAATTCTCTGAGTTCCCAACGCGGAACTCGAAGAAATCAATCCAATCCCTAAACAGGATGCTCACCTCGTTGTCCCGCTTCGTGGCCATGTCTGCCCAACACGCACTCCCATTTTTCAAGCTCTTGCGCAAAGAGGCTACGTTCGAGTGGACCGAGGAGTGCGAGCAAGCCATCCTCCACCTCAAACAAGTCCTCTCGCAGCCCCCGGTCCTCTCAAGGCCAGAGGACGGGTAGAATTTATATTTGTACCTCGTCGTCGCAACCGAGGCCGTCAGTACAGCTCTTATCCGCGAAACCCCGGAGGGGCAAAAACCAATATACTTCACTAACAAAGCTCTCTAGGGTCCCGAGCTCAGGTACCAGCATATCGAGAAGGTCGCTCTGGCCCTCATCAATGGGGCCAGAAGGCTACGACACTACTTTATGGCCCACACGATCGTGGTAAGGACTGACCAGCCCGTGAAGCAACTGCTCGGCTGTCCAGACATGGCGGGCCAGATGCTCAAGTGGTCGCTCGAGCTCTCTGAGTTCGATATCCAGTACGAGAGCAGGAAGGCCCTGAAGGCTCAAGTGATGGCCGACTTCATCGCGGAAGTGACCGCCCTAATCTCCTCAACCGACGGATCCCATAAATGGATAATCTATGTCGATGGGGCATCCTGCTCGACAGGAAGCGGAGCGGCCATCATTCTAAAGAACGAAGAAGGCGTCTTGATCAAGGTCTCCCCCGCCCTATCCTTCCCGACATCGAACAACCAGGCCGAGTACGAGGCCTTCCTCGCCGGACTGCGCCTAGCCGAGAACCTCGGCGCGAAGGAGGTAAAGATATTTACCGACTCCCAGCTCAAAGCCTCCCAGGTAAGGGGAGAGTATCAGGCCAAGAACGACAACGTCGTTGAGTACTTAGCCCTGGTGAAAGAGAAGATGAAGAAATTCGATTCTGCAGAAATGAAACATGTTCCACGCGAACACAATATTAGGGCATACATCCTGTCAAAGATGGCGAGTACGAAGAAAAAAGGCGGGAACAAGTTCGTCATTCAAGAGGTACTGTCTCGGCCAAGAACCGAGAAACCCACCTCGACCGTCGACGTAAACGCGATCGGCGACAACAACTGATGGATTACCCTGGTGTACACGTACCTCAGCGCATGGGAATTGCCCGACGACTCCAAGGAGGCTAGCATGGTCAGACATCGAGCCTGCTCGTACATCTTGGTCAAGGACAAATTGTACCGGCGGGGATTCTCCATTCCCCTCCTCAAATGCGTCGAGGAGTCCAAGATCCCTAACATACTCCCTGAGATCCACGAAGGAATTAATGCACAGTACCTCGACGGATGATCCCTCGCCCGTAAGGCTCTGCAGGCGGGATACTATTGACCCATCATGCAACAAGACGCCAAGGAACACGTCAAAAAGTGCGACAAGTGCCAACAGCGCGGGGACATGTACCTGGTGTTTGAACTGCAGTAAAGCGGCAAGAAGCAAAAATTTAGTTTTGAAGAAATTCCCTCCGGGGCTTATATCGTCTCCACAGGGATCGGTGCGAGGGAAAGAATTTTTGTTCAACAGTCTCTATATTTCTAAGCTTGTGGTGCAAAAGTTTGGTTGAAAGATTTAAGGCACCAAAAATAAAGGCAAAAAATATAAAATAAAGACTGAAATATAAACGGAGCCTTGTTAGGATTGGATCTCATTAATTAATAACATGTGCATTCTTATAATCAAGTAAACACAAATCAATCATTCGTCTAATATCCTGACGTATCACCCACAACAGAGGTTATGTCTAACGCAATGTTGAGAGAACAACTGTATTGTCTCATTGGTGATGTCTCATGCAACTTAATAACACAGAGCATTAAGAACTGATACTCACGCAAATGTTAAGACTAAACCTATGTCTAGAGTTTAGAACCTAACAGATAATCATCCTAGATCTAGATCTGAAGAGTATATCTCTATAGCGGTTCAAATCAAAGATAAACAGGTAATCAAAGATAACAGCCATATCAGATAAATGATTGCTTCATATTAAATGCCATGATCAGAATACGTACATACGTTTAACCCTTTTTACATGCATTCATCTAATTTGCCAAATGTATGTGAACAAGTTTCTCATCTCTATTATCATGCATCCTCACAATACCGTATTGATCCTACTCATGCTACTCATGCTACTAATCAACACAATAAAATAAAAGATACAAGTGAATATCAACTTACAAGACTATGTCAAAAGTTTGCTCGTTGATAGATGAAAATCTAAGATCATAGATTTGAAAAGAGTCTTGTCAAGACCCACAAATAAGCAATCAAAGACAATCAACAATATTGAATCAAAACTAGTTCACAAATATACATTAGATGAAATACATAAGGTATCAAAAGATTACATCCAAACTCAACAAGAGATTGAAGATCTTACCTTCTCCCTCTTAGGATTTGTGTTTCTCTCTCTAGAATATACTTGGAATGAAGAGAGATATAATTCTGATCCAAAAAATATAGCATCTCCTTCTAAATAGCAAGAAAGGTACTTATATAGTATTTACAAAATATGTCATATTCACACTACGAACAACCTATTCGCCTAGCGAAGTCCCCTTTTTGGCACTTGAAGTGCCTCAAGAACAGTTAAACCGCCCTTGGAAAATATTTGAGTTCACCGTGCGAGCAATTCTTCGCACTGCGAACTACCTCACTACAGGTTCACACAACGAACTTTGGGTCCTTTAGCTACTGACTTCCAAGGTTTCCTCGTCGCTTGGACCTCGTTGCCACTTCGCCCAGCGAACATTCGCTGGATGCTCGCTATTGTTCGCCTAGCGAACACTGTAGAATCTTCACATTTCTTTGGCTTCCTAGTCCAATATTTTGTGTCTTACTCATTGATGTTTTATGCCTAATTTATGCACAATAACACATACATCAAAGAATCCAAAGGTATTTGTAATATAGTTGAAGAATTGCAGAATCAAGCTTCTCAAATGTGTTTTGATGAAGACAACAATATTATGCAACCTATTGATAATAACAAAAAGGAATGGCTCAAGACAAGCATCATGTTTCAAGTTTCAAGTATATCAAAATTGTCTCAAAGTTTTTAAGAGATTGATCATAGTTTAAGGTATATGAACACAACTTATCTTTGCATATTCTAGTGTTTAAAATATCAATCTCATGTGTCATATTTCATTAAATCATGTGCTTAAGAAAACCATTGCATTCTACACCTTTTTATAAAGAATTTTTTCAGTTTTCAACACTGGTTAACCGATTAACCATTTGATAGTTCAAAAATGTTAATTGATTAACCATTAAACTGCTTGAATTTTTTGCACGTTGGAAGTGGTTAACTGATTAACCATTTTCCTTTGCAAAAGTGTTAATCGATTAACCCTGAAACAGTATGTAAAAATATTTTGTTTTTTCAGCAGAATAATTTTCAAACTTGGTTTTTTGCAGCATGGTATCATTTCAATAATTGCACTCATTTGAATAGGTGTCTTATGTCTATATAAACTCATTTAATTTCAGATTTTACTCACCTCCTCTTGCAAATTACATACAATCGAAAATCTCTCTTCATCTTTCAATATTTTCTCTAAGTGTTCAAAACCAAATTTTTAAAGTGAAACTTTCTGCATTCAACCTTCATAGAAAAAGCATTATAAGTTTCATTTCATATAAGCATTGAACACTTGAGTATCTTTGATAATTTTCTTGTTCAAAGGAGAAGATCAATCTTAGATTAATAGTGTACTCTTCATATCAAATACTTGTAAAAATTCTGATTTATTGTATCACATCTTATTTTTCCAGGATTGTTAGATATAAGATTGTGATGTTGTATTCCTTGTTGTCCTAGTTTTGGAAACAAGAGGCCCATTGTGAGAGGATTGTTCTCAATTGGACTTAGTGTAAAAATCCAAGAGGTTGTTCTTGGTGTGGCTTGTTAGTGTCTGTATAGAAAGATTAGGAAGAGTCTTGTCTAAGTCCTAACATTATTAAAAATTTGTTTCATGTTAAAAGGGGACTGGAGTACTCTTGGACTGTGAGGGGAACCAGGATATATTCTTGTGTCTTTTACTTAACACATTTTTAGTTTTCATCACATAGTAATCGCTTAGAAATGTAAAACATAAAACCGTCAAAAATCCGGAAAAGTTTCTAAGTACCTAATTCACCCCCCCCCCCCCCCTTCTCTCTCTCTTAGGTGCAATCCTAACTTACAAGAATCACACAAGAACATGAATTACATCCATTCAAACATGAGAAATGAGTTGAAAAATACCAAGAAACATAGCTCAAAATAGGTCATATTTTGCACTTAACAACTCTCCCCAACTAGATTTTTGCTTGTCCTCAAGCAAAGTATGCCCCTCTGAAAACAAGAGGATTTGCTCAAGCATATGATTCAACCAAGAAAGGATTAATGGTTCAAATTCAAACAAGAGATATTTTCTCAAATAAGATGATTTAGTCAAACAAGAAAATGCACACAAGCAACGTTCACCACTCAATAAAATCGAACAATGACAAAGAATTTAGTTCTTAAACAAATATCATGCAATGTTTCAAATAAAAACTACATTCTCATACTTGAATTATTCTAACACTCCTCTTCAAAATAAGAATAAAGAAATTAACGTGTTTACAACCGCGAGGAAATTTCACTCATCTGACAAACAATGCTAATAACAATCTAATTCATACATCCATCTAACAATCAAAAATGAAATCATGGAAGCAAAAAGATCACTAAGGGCGTTAAAGGTTGTAGCTTGGTCGGGTTCACAAAAAAGGGACATTTCTAAAGGTTATTGAATCAAAGTTGCCAATGCAAAAGAAACATTCATTACACAAGGTATTTACACATCCCAACTTCATTCACTACTTTCTTTCACTATTGCAAACCTTCTCAAACTTCCTTCTTGACACTTATTTCATTCTCTATTTTTCTTTTTCAAACAAGCATTATTTTTCTTTTGTTTTTCACATTCATATTCACGCTTTTTCTTTTCATGCTTATTTGAAATTTTTCCAAAGTTTTAGCAACCTACCATTCTTCTCTTTCATTCTCCCCAACTTGAATTCAACCAAACCTCAAGTGAATGCTCCTTGCTTTTTGCGACAAGGAAATCGATTTAAAACAATGTTTAAAGATTCAAGAAGAAATTTTTAGAATCTCACAAAATTCAATGATGAACTATACTTTCAAATTATGTACATAAACCAAGTTCATCACTAAAATGATATCTAAACTGTTTAGGCTCAAAGGGATTAACGAATACTCACTACTCACGGGTAAGTTACTTTTTGGATATGGTTGTGCTCAATAAAAACAAATGCCTTGATCATTTTTAATGCTTCCACAAAATCACAATAATCAAAAGATAAAGCATGAATCAAAAGAATTAAACAAAGTTATCAGTCATCCTAGCATATAGTAAACAATGGAGGTTTCTCACAATTTGTGGCTTTTGGACCTAAGTGAAACAAGCATTCAAACTAGTTGCAACATGAAACAAGAATACACATTTGCACAAAGCACAAAATTCTTAAATCATTCTAACATTCTATAAAGTAGTACAATTTACCTTGCATGTATTCAATGCTCAATATCCTACCATCACCATCCAAACTCAGTCGAAGCTTCATTGAATACTTTTACACAAATAGCAACCAATCGAGAAGGAGTTCTCATCATTCCTAATCACACTAGAGAAAACATAAAAGGAAACAAATATATACCATATAAATAAATGTACAAAGCTTAAAAATATAGAAACTATCACAATGCGATTCGATATCTAAACACCAATCCCTGACAACGGCGCCATTTTTGTTCGAACTGTAGTAAAGCGACAAGAAGCAAAAATTTAGTTTTGAAGGAATTCCCTCCAGGGTTTATATCGTCTCCACATGGATCGGTGCGAGGGAAAAAATTGTCGTTCAACGGTCTCTATATTTCTAAGCTTGTGGTGCAAAAGTTTGGTTGAAAGATTTAAGGCATAAAAAATAAAGGCAGAAAATATAAAGACGGAAAATATAAAGTAAATACTGAAATATAAATTGAGCCTTGTTGGGATTGGATCTCATTAATTGATAACATGTGCATTCTTATAATCAAGTAAACACAAATCAATTGTTCGTCTAATATCCTCACGTATCATTCACAATAGAGGTTATATCTAACACAACGTCGAGAGAACAAACGTATTGTCTCATTGGTGATCTCTCACGCAACTTAACAACACAGAGCATTAAGAATTGATACTCACGCAAATGCTAAGCCTAAATCTATGTCTAGAGTTTAGAACCTAACAGATAATCATCCTAGATCTAGATCTGAAGAGTATATGTCTAGAGCGGTTCAAATCAAAGATAAACAGGTAATCAAAGATAACACCCATATCAGATAAATGATTGCTTCATATTAAATGCCATGATCAGAATACGTACATATGCTTAACCCTTTTTACATGCATTCATCTAATTTGCCAAATGTATGTGAACAAGTTTCTCATCTCTATTATCACGCATCCTCACAATACCGTATTGATCTTACTCATGCTACTCGTGCTACTAATCAACATAATAAAATAAAAGATAAAAGTGAATATCAACTTACAAGACTATGTCAAAAGTTTGCTCATTGATAGATGAAAATCTAAGATCAAAGATTTGAAAAGATTTTTGTCAAGACCCACAAATAAACAATCAAAGACAATCAACAATATTGAATCAAAACTAGTTCACAAACATACATTAGAAGAAATACATAAGGTATCAAAAGATTACATCCAAACCCAATAAGAGATTGAAGATCTTACCTTCTCCCTCTTAGGATTTGTGTTTCTCTCTCTAGAATATACTTGGAATGAAGAGAGATAAAATTCTGATCCAAAAAATATAACATCTCCTTCTAAAAAGCAAGAAAGGTACTTATATAGTATTTACAAAATATGTCATGTTCGCACTGCGAACAACCTATTCGCCTAGCAAAGTCCCCTTTTTGGCACTTGAAATGCCTCAAGAACAGTTAAATTGCCCTTGGAATATATCTGAGTTCACCGTGCGAGCAATTCTTCGCACTGCGAACTACCTCGCTACAGGTTCGCACAATGAACTTTGGGTCCTTTAGCTACTGACTTCCAAGGTTTCCTCATCGTTGGGACCTCGTTGCCACTTCGCCCAGCGAACATTCGCTGGATACTCACTACTGTTCGCCTAGCGAACACTGCAGAATCTTCACATTTCTTTGGCTTCCTTGTCCAATATTTTGTGTCTTACTCATTGATGTTTTATGCCTAATTTCTGCACAATAACACATACATCAAAGAATCCAAAGGTATTTGCAATATAATTAAAGAATCACACAAGAACATGAATTACATCCATTAAAACATGAGAAATGAGTTAAAAATGCCAAGAAAGATAGCTCAAAATAGGTCATATTTTGCACTTAACACCTGGCCCCACCCAACGAGCTTAAAACACTCTCGTCTCCGTGGCCTTTCGCTTGGTGGGGCATGGACATCCTCGGACCCTTCACCATAGGGTCGTACCAGAACAAATATTTAATAGTCGGCGTCGACTACTTTACAAAGTGGATAGAGGTTGAAGCCCTCGCCAAAATCACGGCGCACAACATACTCTGTTTATACAAAAGGAACATACTTGCCCGGTTCGACGTACCACAAGCAATCGTCACCGAAAATGGGACACAATTCACCGACAAGAACTTCCAGGACTTCGTTACCAAGCTGGGCACGAAGCAATATTTCACATCTGTCGAGCACCCGTAAACCAATGGGCAAGCCGAAGTTACGAACAGAGTGATCCTGCGAGGCCTGAAACAAAGACTAGGCGAAGCCAAGAAAAGATGGGCCGAGGAGCTACACAGCATGATCTGGGCCTACAGAACGACTGTAAGTTAGGAATGCACCTAAGATGGGGGTGAATTAGGTACTTAAAAGTTTTTCTGGATTTTTGACGGTTTTATGTTTTACTTTTCTAAGTGATTACTATGTGATGAAAACTGTAAATGCGGAAAGTAAAGAACACGAGAATATATCCTGGTTCCCCTCACAGACCAAGAGTATTCCAGTCCCCTTTCAACATGAAAGACATTTTTAATAATGTTAGGACTTAGACAAGACTCTTCCTAGTCTTTCTATACAGACACTAACAAACCACGCCAAGAACAACCTCTTGGATTTTTCAACTAAGTCAAATTGAGAACAATCCTCTCACAATGGACCTCTTGTTTCCAACAACCTGGACAACAAGGATTACAACTTTACAATCTTAATTTAAACAATCCTGAAATATAAGATGTGACAAAATAAAGTATAATCTGAATTTTGTAAGTAGTTGATGAAACTAGAATGAATTGTATGAAGTTTTAATGCACAAGTTTCACTCTTTGAAAAATTCTGATTTGAACACTTGAAAATATAAAAGTTTGAAGATGAAAAGATTGTTTGAAATTGTTTGGAAGAAGGTGAGTTTTGAAATCTGAAAATATGATGTTTATATAGCCACTAAACACCTTTTCAAAAGGGTGCAAATGACCAAAGGTTTCCATGCATGAAAAAACATTTTCAAAAAATCATTTGGCTGAAAAATAAAATATTTTTACACACTGGTTCAGTGTTAATCGATTAACACTTTTGCACTAGCAGTGTGTTAATCGATTAACCCCTTGAGAAGCTTGATTCTTTATTCTCCCCCTTTTTTATGATGACAACTCTTCTCTTGAAAAATTTGATTTCATCCTTATTTTCTCTAACAAAAAATAATACTCCCCCTTGATGTAAGCTCCCCCTTAATCCATTCCTGGGAGAATTTTTGAAACATCTTACTTGCTGCAAAATTATGTTAGAGAAACAAACACACAAATACTTCTCCCCCTTTGTCATTACCAAAAAGGAAAGGAAAAGTGTAACACCCCAAATTTATTAGAATATTTATCTAATTTATTTAAATATAATATTTGTTAATTTTCGGTGAATTTTGGTGGCTGGTGTCGACGTCGGTGTTTTGGTGGAGTTTTGGTTATTTTAATTAAATAATAGTATATAATATGAATATATTAGTATTATTATTAATTTAAATAATATTAGAGGAATTAAGGGTAAGATGGACTTTTAAGGTGGATTAGTGAGGGTATTATGGGGAGAGCCTATTTTGGAAGCCCAAAGGTTTAACAAAAGGAGAAATTTGAGATTAGGTTTCATTTTGTTGGTCAGAACGTGAAAATAAGGAGAAAGTGCAGAGCTCTGAGGAAATAAGGAAAAAAGCGAGGATTCGTGAAGGTTTCCAAAGTATCTATAGAGAAAGCTCTGAATTGACAATCTAAGGTATGGGGAGTATTGCCTTTCATTGTTTTCAATATAGAATGTGATGTGTTGAAAGTGGGTTTTGAGGTTTTTGGGGTTTTTGAAGGGTTTACGAGTTATTGATGATTTAGAGGTATTTTTGAGAATCGATGATGGATTATTAAGGGTTGAATTGATTTGGGGTAAAATAAGCCTTCGAGGCAAAAACATTTTTTTTTATGATGTGTGGGATCTTGTATGAGAAAGGGATTTATGGGGTTTATGGGAACCTTGGGAGTTTGTGAAGGTTTAGGTGATTTCGATTAACAAAAGTAAAATTAATCGACCTAATAGTTGTAGGTTTTGTGTCCTTAATGGTTATAATGCCTTAGGAATGTTGTAGGGATGTTTTTGGGCGAACTGAGGTTGAATTCGTAATGTATTGTGGGCCCGGTATGCTACTGATGTGTAGCAGCGATTCCCTGCAATCGCTAGTTTGCAAAGCGAACGAAACACTCACAAGACGAATGTTCGCCTGGACTCGCAAAGCAAGTAGCGCAGTGAATGCGCGATAACTGTGATGATTCTGGGTTGATTTTTGAGAAGTGGTGTTGTGAGTTCGCACAGCGAAGGGCTTCGCAAAGCGAATGAAGTGGCGAAAGGAGGCAGAATGAGGCTTTGTTGGGATTCTGGGAGTCTCTAGAGCTTCGCAAGGCGAAGGTCCCAGCGAACTCAACAGCGAACTGCTGATGTTCGTGAAATTTGTTTATGATGCTGTGATGTTCTGAGATTTTGGTGCTGTGATATTTCTGATGTTTTACTATGATGTTCTTGATGATATTGAGATGATGACCTGTGATGTTTTGATGAATATATTATGACATGATTAACATGATGTTTTGGTGAATGATGATGCACATAATGATATTTTTGGCGATGATGATTATGACATTGGGTATCATGCATTCATAGCATTCCTGTGACCATGTTAGGACTTCGGTCCAGTGATGATGGTGTTAGACTTCGGTCTATTTGTGGCTTCATCCCATTGTGTGGATGTGAGGTGGATTATGACGTGCTCTGGTTCTTGTGTAGAATCGGTCATATTTGACGGGGATTTTTGGAGGGTGATGGCCTAAGTGTCCATCGATTATGATGATTGGTACCACATGCATGAGTCCTGTTATGCATTGCATTTATGTGGCATTTATTGTGATTTATGATGACGTGTTTTGATGTTTGCCTTGTGATGACTCTGATGATGTTGTATATGATGATGACGCCATTTTTATGCATATCTTATTTCATATTGATTATAATGAATTGTATTACTCACCCTGCCTGTTTGAATGTTGCCTCCACGTGGGTAACGTGCAGGTGATCAGGATTAGTTGTTGACGCTTTTGAGGACTTTTGACGTTATTTGCTTTTGGTCGACTTAGAGGGTCTTTGCTCTGATAGTGTAACATCGGGTTGGGGTCGTTGAGTCGAACTATGTTGAATTTTATTTGGCTGTTATTTTATTGATTATTTGATGACTATGATTTATTTTAATAAACCCTCTTGTGGGATTTTTGTGGTTATGGTTGCAGCTGTCAAAATGGGCTACCCGACCCTAAACGGCTCGGCCCTAATGGGCTCGGGCTTTTAGGGCTGGGCCAAAAAAGCCTGTTTCTCATATGGGCTCGAAAATTACTACCCGAGCCCGGCCCTAGATGGGATTTGGGCTACCCGGCCCTAAATGAGCCGTTTTAATAAAAAAATAAAAATAAAAATGTCATAATATTTATTATAAATAAAATTAAAAATTATATTGTTTTAAACATAATACATTTTTATAATACATTTTTAAGTACTATATTGTTTTTTATCAATACTATAATATGTTTTTAAATACAATACATGTCTAAATTGTATAAAATAATACTCGAATATTTAACATAAGGGAAACTAATAGAATCCGAGAAAAGAGTATTAATTATATTAATGTATAATATTTAAAAGAGAAATATTAAATAGAATATATATAAAATTTAATGAGGTGAGAAAAATCAATGTGTTATTTTGGAGTAAGATAATATAAGTATTAGTATAATTTTTTAAAATTTATAGTGATATGGGCCTAATGGGCTACCCACGACCCATATGGGCTAGCCCTAATGGGGCTTTTTAGGGCTGGGCTAAAAAGACCCTGAAAAATATGGGCTCTAATTTTAAGGCCCAAGCCTTATGATTCTGCGGGCCTGGTGGGCCGGCCCATGTGGGCTACCCCATTTTGACGGCTCTAGTTATGGTGGTTCTGCTGCCCTTTGAAGGCATTTTGAGTTATTTTGAGGAAAACCCGTTGTTTACGGAGTAAATGTTTTATTTGAATTTATAAGGGAACTGTGCACCCTTCGAGGTGAATTCTGATTTATTATGATTTTATGTGTATTCCGCTACGATATTTTGTGGGGTAGAAAAGGGTGTTACATTAGTGGTATCAGAGCAGGTCGGTCCGTCCGGCCAGGTGTTTACGTGATGTCAGTCCCCTGTCGGTCGACAAGTGTGTGTACACTTTCAATGTTTTAGTTCTTCTAACCTTGTTGGTGGTGTGCAGGATGGTTGGAAGAAATGATCGTGCTATTGCTGATGCTTTGGAAACAGTTGCTAATGTGGTGGCGCAACTCAATTCGAATGGTGGAGTCTCAGATGAGTTTTGTGCTTTGGGGGAGTTCAAGAGGAATAATCCGCCGGAGTTTGAGGGTACTCACGATCCAGCAAGTGCACACAAGTGGCTAAAGGCGATCGAGAAGATTTTCCGAGGAATGGGATGTACTGATGCGCAACAAGTTTAGTTTGGAACTCACATGTTGTCGGAAGAGGCTGAGGACTGGTGGGATAACACCCGTCAGAGACTGGAAGATGTTGGCACTGTGATAACATGGGCTGTGTTCAAGCAGGAATTTGTGGGAAAGTATTATCCAGAGGATGCTCGTGGTAAGAGAGAGGTGGAATTCCTTGAGCTGAAGCAAGGAGATATGACTGTTGCAGAGTATGCTGCGAAGTTCGAGAAGTTGGTGAAGTTCTGTCCTCACTACAACCTTGTTGATGCTGAGATGTCCAAGTGCCTCAAGTTCGGGAATGGGCTGAGACCAGAGATTAAGCAGGGTATTGGGTATCAACAGATCCACAGGTTTGCTGAGTTGGTGGACAAGAGCAGAATCTATGATGAGGATAGCCGAGCTCGATCTGCTCACTACAAGCAGTTGAGTGAGAAGAAAGGACAGTATATGGGGAAACCTTATACAACTTCAGCTGACAAAGGGAAGCAAAAGGCTTCAGAGAGGAAAAAGACAAGTGGGGGAGTAGCTCCCGCTTCTGGGAAGTTTTATAGGTATAGCGAGCAAGGTCACCGTGCTGATGTTTATACCAATAATGTGTTGAGGTGCTACAGGTGTGGCAAGAAGGGTCATAGAGCTACTGATTACAAGGATAAGGGTCCAACTTGCTTCAATTGTGGTGAGAAGGGTCAAGTCAGTAGCAAGTGTCAGAAACCGAAGAAGATGGCTACTGCTGCTTAGACCAGTGGCAGAGTGTTTGCTTTGAGTGGTGCAGAAATGTCAGAGAAGGACAACCTGATTCGAGGTACTTGTTTTATTAATGATATTGAGTTGGTTCCTATGATTGATACTGGTGCTACTCATTCTTTTATCTCGCTTGAATGTGCTAATAGATTGGGTTTGAAGTTGTCTAATATGAATGGTAGTATGCTAATAGAGACTCCTGCTAATGGTTCTGTTACTACTACTTTTGTGTGTTTGAGATGTCCTTTGACGATTTTTGGGAAGAGTTTTGTGATGGATTTGGTGTATTTACCCTTGCACCAAATCGATGTAATCCATGGAATGAACTGGTTGGAGTTCAACCATGTTCATATCAATTGTTATACTAAGACTGTAGAATTTCTTGAGTTTGGTGATAGTGGAGAGTTGATGTTCTTGTCTGCTAAGCAAGTAGACGAGCTTATGGAAGATGAAGCCTTGGTGTTTGCAATGTTTGCAACGTTACAAATTGATCGTGAAGCTGCAAGTGTCGGCCTACCTGTTGTTTGTGAGTTTCCAGATGTATTTCCAAATAACATCGGTGATTTACCTCCAGAACGTGAAGTGGAGTTTGCGGTGGACTTAATACCAGGTACGAGTCCAGTGTCGATGGCTCCTTATCGGATGTCAGCTTCTGAGTTAAGTGAATTAAAGAAACAATTGGAAGAATTGCTTGAGAAGAGGTTTGTTCGACCAAGTGTTTCTCCGTGGGGTGCTCCTGTGTTGCTAGTGAAGAAGAAAGACGGAAGTATGAGGTTGTGTATTGATTATCGGCAGTTGGATAAAGTGACTATCAAGAATAAGTATCCACTTTCGAGAATCGACGGCTTGATGGATCAGTTAGTAGGTGCTTGTGTGTTTAGTAAGATTGATTTGAGGTCTGGTTATCATCAGATTCGTGTTAAGCCTGATGACATTCCAAAGACAGCTTTCAGAACAAGGTATGGTCACTATGAATACACTGTGATGTCGTTTGGTGTGTCCAATGCACCTGGTGTGTTCATGGAGTATATGAATTGGATTTTTCATGAGTATTTGGATCAGTTCGGGTGGTTTTCATTGATGATATCCTGATATATTCTAAGTCTGAAGAAGAGCATGTTGAGAATTTGAGAATCGTGTTGCAAGTGTTGAAAGAGAAGAAGTTGTATGCGAAGCTATCGAAGTGTGAGTTCTGGTTGAAGGAATTGAGCTTTCTTGGTCATATAATTTCGAGTGGCGGAATTGTTGTAGATCCTTCCAAGATTGATGTTGTGTTGCAGTGGGAGACTCTAAAGTCTGCTACTGAGATACGAAGTTTTCTGGGATTGACGGGTTATTACCGCAAGTTTATTGAAGGCTTTTCTAAGTTGGCATTACCGTTGACTCAGTTGACTCGAAAGGGTCAATCGTTTGTGTGGGATGTAGCTTGCGAAGAAAGTTTTGTGGAATTGAAGAAGAAGTTGATGACCGCTCTAGTGTTAATTTTGCCTAATCCGAGCGAATCTTTTGTGTTGTATTGTGATGCGTCGAAGATGGGTCTTGGTGGAGTATTGATGCAGAATGGACAAGTTGTTGCCATTGCTTCGAGACAATTACGAGTTCATGAGAGGAATTATCCTACACATGACTTGGAATTGGCCGCCGTGGTGTTTGTGCTGAAAATTTGGAGACATTATCTGTTTGGCTCTAAGTTTGAAGTGTTCAGTGATCATAAAAGTTTTAAGTACTTATTTGATCAGAAAGAATTGAATATAAGGCAGAGAAGATGGTTGGAGCTGTTGAAGGATTTCGATTTTGAATTGAGTTATCATCCGGGAAAAGCAAATGTAGTGGCTGATGCATTGAGCAGAAAGTCATTGCATATGTCGATGCTAATGGTGAAAGAATTGGAATTAATTGAGCAATTCAGAGATTTGAGTTTGGTATGTGAAGAGACTCCTGACAGTGTGAAGTTGGGAATGTTTAAGTTGACTAGTGGCATTCTGGAAGAGATCAAAGTGGGACAACAATCTGACTTGAAGTTAGTGGACCAATTGACTTTGATCAACCAAGGTAACGGAGGAGAATTCCGAATTGACGAGAATGGTGTGATGATGTTCAGAGACAGGGTGTGTGTTCCAGATGTCCCAGATATTAAGAAGAGTATACTTGAAGAAGGACACCGAAGTAGGATGAGTATTCATCCCGGTGCTACGAAGATGTACCATGATTTGAAAAAGTTGTTTTGGTGGCCAGGTATGAAGAAGGATGTTGCGGAGTTTGCTTATGCATGTTTGACTTGTCAGAAGTCAAAGATTGAGCATCAGAAGCCTTTAGGTATGATGCAGCCGTTGAGAATTCTAGAATGGAAGTGGGATAATATTTCCATGGATTTTGTGGTGGGATTTCCGAAGGCTGCTAAGGGAAATGATTCCATTTGGGTGATTTTAGATAGATTAACTAAATCGGCTCATTTCTTGCCGATGAAGATTAATCATTCTATGCAGAAGTTAGCCAAAATGTGCATTGCGGAGATTGTGAAGTTGCATGGGATAACTTCGAGTATTGTGTCGGATAAAAATCTGAGATTTACATCGAGGTTCTGAAAGAGTTTGCAAGATGCGTTGGGTACTAAGTTGAGGATGAGTTCTGCCTATTATTCACAGACGGACGGTCAGACAGAAAGGACTATCCAATCCTTAGAGGATTTGCTGAGGGTTTGTGTGTTGGATCATGGAGGATCTTGGGATAGCCATTTGCCGTTGATTGAGTTCACGTACAATAACAGTTTTCATGCTAGTATTGGAATGGCGCCCTATGAAGCTTTGTATGGGAGGAGGTGTAGGACTCCTTTGTGTTGGTATGAGTCAGGCAAGAGTGTTGTACTCGGACCTGAGATTGTGCAAGAGACGACTGAAAAGATTAAAATGATCCAAGAAAGGATGAGAGCGTCGCAAAGTCGTCAGAAGAGCTGCCATGATAAGAGGAGGAAGACACTTGAATTCCAAGAGGGAGATCACATGTTTTTGAGGGTGACGCCAGTGACTGGTGTGGGTCGAGCTTTGAAGTCTAGGAAGCTCACTCCATGTTTTGTTGGTCCATACCAAATCTCGCAGAGGATATGAGAGGTCGCCTATCGAATTGCTTTACCACCGTCACTTGCAAATTTGCATGACGTGTTCTATATGTCTCAGTTGAGGAAGTACATTCCGGATCCGTCGCATGTGATTCAGATGGATGATGTACAAGTGAGGGATAACCTGACAGTGGAAGTTGTACATGTTTAGATTGACGGTCGAGAGATGAAGTAGCTGCGGGGTCAGGACATAACTTTGGTGAAGGTGTTGTGGGGAGGACCAACTGGAGAAAGTTGGACTTGGGAACGCGAAGATCAGATGAGGGAGTCGCATCCGACTCTATTTCTTTAAGGTAATTTTCGAGGTCGAAAATTCTTTAAGTGGGGGAGAGTTGTAACACCCTAAATTTATTAGAATATTTATTTAATTTATTTAAATATAATATTTGTGAATTTTCGGTGAACTTTGGTGGTTGGTGTCGACGTTGGTGTTTTGGTGGAGTTTTGGTTATTTTAATTAAATAATAGTATATAATATGAATATATTAGTATTATTATTAATTTAAATAATATTAGAGGAATTAAGGGTAAGATGGACTTTTAAGGTGGATTAGTGAGGGTTGTCATACCCCAAATTTTGACCACTAAGATTTCCCATCATTGTGCAAATCATCATCACAATATGGATGAATCATTATGCTTCATTAGTCTCCCCAAAGATGGGTGAGCATTCACTACTATCAAAATTAGGGTTTCAAGCCCTCTCAGAGCTCTTAGACAAATGATCAATCAAGAAATGACATGATCTTCTACTTGTCTAAACTCTCAAACATCCACAATGGATCAAGAGGACTCCCACATCAAGGATTAAGCACAAGGTTGCTCCCTTCTAGGTGGATCAAGCCTCAAGATCGCCAGTATCACCAAATTAGGGTTTTGGTCGACCAGGCCCTCCAGTTGGAAATTTTCCTCTGTGCATGAGCCAATACTTCAAAGCATATCCTAATATGCTCCATGGAACCTCATGGACCCAATTATCAAGTCATTTTTGCCTCAGGGGATGCATTCATCAAAAATCAGAAATTAGGGTTTCTTGACCTAATTCACCCCTAAGTTGACTTTTGGGACAAATCATGAGCCAAGACCTCAAGAGAGGATTTGAGGGTCTCCAACATACCACATTGATCCATTTGTAACAATGGATTGATCCAGGAAGCTTGAGCAGCAAGTCTCAATTTCATCAGTACCACAATTAGGGTTTCGCGAGAAAAGTCAACTGTATCTTTGACTTTTGACCAGGACATGCTCCCAAACCCTAGGACATGATTCAATACACAATATAACACCCATGGAACATGTCCATCAAGTTTGATTTAGGTCAAGGACATGATTTCCTAAAGGATTGCACAGTTTGGAATTCATCGGATAAAAAGTCAACTGTGCACAAAAGTCAACTTTGACTTTTTGAGATTTTTCACAAAAATGGATTTTTAACCCTAAAATGATGTTAATGTATGATTTGAATCATCATTCATCAAGAAAAATCAAAGAAAGTGGGATAACTTGTAAAAGGGGTAACCATAAAAACTTAGAAAATTTTCTAAGTTATGAACAAAGTGGCAAGGGTACCAACTTTGGAGGATCATAACTCCTAAACCACAAAGCCATTTTTTCCCATCCAAAGCTTGATTTGTAGATATCATGGCCCTCTACAAAAACTTCAACTAGACCTCATTCCAATTCTTCATGGATTTTGAGTTATGGATTAATCAAAATCACAAAAAGTGAAAATGTCACTTTTTTCCAACACTTAGTGAAATTTTCACTAAGTCAGAATCTGCCTTCACTTTTTTCCAAATGTAGGGACATTTTTCACTTGGTTCCAAAAGATATCAAAACCAAATATGATCAAACAGTTGTTGTATCATATAAGGTCTTTCCAAAATGGCCAAGAACATCACCAAATTCAATTTGAGCTAAGAGTTATGGTAGTGGCAAAGTGCCTTGCTGAAAACTGCTAAGGCAAGGCAAAATTTTACATTTTTGGTCGATTTGCCAAAATCACCCAATTCCAAGCCTTGTCATCATCTTGGACACATCTGAGGATCAAATCTAAAGGGGACAATCACTGAGCCAAGCCTCCAAAGTCCTTGGAACAAGAAGTAGCATGCCAAACCTAGAATTGCCTAAAAGAGGGACAAGACTCCAATTTTGGATTGAAGCATTTAATAGATGCTTAAAGGTGGCATGGACTGACACATTTGCAACTGAATTCAGTCAACATTCCTCCAACAAGTAGGGAACCAAAGCTCTGTGCTCTAACCTCTAGTCAATGGCTAGAGGAGACTTGGATTTTCATTTGCCAACATTGGTCAAACCTCTGCTGCAGTTGCCATTCACTATTGATCCCAAAACAAACTTGCTCTACTATAAATAGAGCTCATTTGTGATCAGTTTGAGTACACCAAAGCCATCAAACAGATGCTTTCCTCAAAATCTCTTCTTTCACTCCAATTTTGCCTTCTAAGGCAAGTCGCTATCGGGTTTTGAGTTTGAAAGCTTTTCCAATCAAACCAATCACACACACACCTCATAAACATCATATAGAAGTGATCCAAACACTTAAACATCTGGAACACTGATTTCTCAGAATCACCAGCCAGTTGCTCAAGGTTTTAACCAAGTTGCAACTGAGATGCCATGAAGTGATCCAGCCATTTCCAATCAAGTCCAAGCATTCAAACACACTCCATAGGGTGTAGGGAAGCTGTTCAGATCATTACAACTCATCTGTAAGACCTCCAACTCAAAAATCACTTTGCTCTTGCTGTCACGACCTTCAAGTAAGCCTAAACTTGGTCATCTCTTAATCTATGCATATTTCCTCGCACAATACTTTTGCCAAATGTTCATAATCATGCATGAAATATTTCCCCTCAATTAATTGCTTTGTTTGAATCGTGTATCAAAATTCTCAGCCTTCATGCAAATTTTAGGGTTCTTGAGGTTTTGTCTTGATTTCTTATTCCATGTTAAAAAATAAATGAAATTAAAGACCATAGACATGATCGTGAGGTTGAAACGAGCAGATTGATATGTGGATTGCATGATATAATCAAGTATTCAGTGAGATTAGGGAGAAAATGCAAATCTGGGCAAAACTCAGAACACGCGCGTGTTCTTGGGTGTTCTTGGCGCCCTTTTTTGAAAATTCAAATATTTGAATTTTGTGATTTTATTTAATTGATTCAAAAATTAATTTCTCTCTGAGTTTTAATGATTTTGAGTTGATTCTTTTTTTAATAATTCACAAAAATGTTAAAATATTTTATTTTCCTTAAAAAATCCCAAAAATATTATTTATTTCATATAATTGACATTTTTGCAAAGAATTAATATTTTAATTGTTTTTGACATTTAAAATATTTTTTCCTTCTTGATTTTACAAATTTTTATGATTTTTAATCATTTTGTAGGTCAAAACATGATTGTTGAAACATTAATCCAAGATCACAATTTGTTTTCCACATATTAAACAATTTTGACTATTTTAATTGAATTTTTTATTCAATTAAAATACATTTTGGAAACAAATTAAGGTTTTGATTAATTCAACTCTCATCAAACAATTTCAAACACTTTTGGGCCTCTAATAGAGTGTAAGACCCAATCATTTGTAAATATAAACCTATTTTGGGCCTCACTTATTGTATAAGTCCCGTTGTATTTCAAAAAGTTCGACGCGATCATCGTCTGTTGAAAAACAAACCTTGGGCCTCTCCTCGAGCTATAAGACCCATTCAAAATCTTTTGGGCCTCTATTAGAGTGTAAGACCCAACCCCCTTTGAAAACCAAACCATTTTGGGCCTCAGTCTTTGTATAAGACCCACTGCGTTTTCAAAATCTTGGCGCGATCGCCATTTCAAACGAAAAATCATTTGGGCCTACCCTCGAGTAGTAAGACCCATTCTTTTACTTTAAATCTTTTAGGCCTCTTGAGAGAGTGTAAGACTCACCCCTTTGTACAGAAAACCTTTTTTGGCCTCAGTCACTTGTATAAGTCCCTCTGTATAAAACGATAGTGCGATCAATGATAAAAACCTTGGGTCTCTCCTTGAGCTGTAAGCCCCAATCTTTCATTTCAAAGCACTTTCTCCTTTGATTTTGAATATACTGTTGTTTTCAATCTTTCTTTGTTGAACAACTAACCAAACAGCATGGAAGTTCTACAACCGAGTAAGTGGTTATATGCTTTCTTTATCCGCTTTCATATACATATAACTGTATTGTGGGGCTGTTTCACTGTAAGTCTTCTTTCATAAACTCATATCGGCTGTGTAATAATAGTATAGATATTTAGAGTTTCCCCGGCAACTACGTATAGCACTAAGCCCTGTTGATTACTCTTAAAATAGACAAAACTAGATCCCCATAGGATTACCAGATACAGTCTTCCCTCCTCTTGGGGTTAAACAATATGGAGACGTGAAATACAGCATTCTCGGTGAACCCTTTCACAGACTGTCACCTTTAGAAATCGTCAAAGAAACTCTATTCCCCATAGATGATCTTTTCTCCGTGAATGGCATCTCTTGAGTTTCTTCCAAATTCTCGAACTTTCCTGGCTTGATCTATTCTCTGTGAATAGCCTGTCTTGAATTTCTCGGGGTTTGGGGACCCACAGGCTTCTTAAAAGCATCATCGCCTCCTCTTGGGCATTGTACAAGGACCCGTCGGCTTCTTAGAAGTATTCACAGCCTCCTCTTAGGCTTCGTATAAATTATTTCTTCCTCCGGGAATGATAGCCTCCTCTTGGACTTCGTACAAATTGTCCCTTGGCTTCTTAAAAGTTTCCAGCCTCCTCTCGGGCTTCGTACAAATTGTCCCGACGACCTCCTAAAGGTATAGGAACAGAAATTAGTCATCTTAATAGAACAGTCTTTCAAAAAGTCTAGATCTTGCTACTGCTATTTCTTAAACGTAGTACAAAAGATGAAACTCTAGACTTGGACAGTCTAATTTCCTTGAGTCTCAAAGACATTCTCAAGTTCCTCTCAAAACTAGGAGATGAAACCCGTAGACTCAGACAGTCTCAACACCCTTTGGATTTCCCATTTCCTTAAAGAACGGGAAATAACCCTGATCCTCGAATTAAGTCCCTAAGTGCAAACAGTACTCATATAAGAACTGATTTTCTCTTTAAATCAGCATACTGGACCTGTCACTCAACTGGAACAGTAACGATAGCCTCCTCTTGGGCTTTTTACAATGGTTCTCCCCCAGCGGAGTTAACCTTTTCAGACTCTCTTGTTGAGTCACACCTTCAGCCTCCATCTCGGGGTTTGTACGAGATATAAAACACTCTCTTGTTGAGTATAAAAGACTCTCTTGTTGAGTATAAAAGACTCTCTTGTTGAGTCAAACCCTTCAGCCTCCATCTCGGGCTTCGTACAAGATACAAATCACTCTCTTGTTGAGTATAAAAGACTCTCTTGTTGAGTCAAACCTTTCAGCCTCCATCTCGGGCTTTGTACGAGATACAAAATACTCTCTTGTTGAGTATAAAAGATTCTCTTGCTGAGTCCAACCTTTAGCCTCCGTCTTGGGCTTTGTACAAGACACATATAAAAGATTCTCCTGTAGAGTCAACCCTTATAGCCTCTCTCTCTGGCTTCGTACGAGACACACAAAAACCACTCTCTTGTTGGGTCGATAGCCTCCTCTTAGGCTTTGTATAAGGAAACCCCGATTGAACCAATCAACCTTTTAGCATCAAAATTGTGCCTCGTTCACAGTATACAAACATCAACAACTCCTTTCATCTAATCGCTGTAAGCGGCAAGCCTCTGGATTATTTACATCCATGCCACTGTCCCTCTTTTAGCATGAGAAATTCCTAAGGAAAGATGGCATTGCTCTACACTGAGTTAAAGTCTTATCCTTCAGGTTAAAAATCCCCTATAAAGGAAATTATGGCATTGCTAGGATTCACATATCCCGGTTAAAGTAATCCTCCTTTATAGTCAGTCACCCAACAGTTGTGACAAACAGACCCCTTTAGAGATGACAAATTCTCTCTAAAGACGAAACCTTTAGCTTCACATCTTGGGCTTCGAACAAGATAAAAATAGACCCTTCAGCTTCACATCTTGGGCTTTGAACAAGATACAAACCACCTTCAGCTTCACGTCTTGGGCTTTGAACAAGACACCAAAACACCATTTCCTCCCATAGAATAGGAGGAACTACGATCGCTCTGATTTCCCTGTTTCGGTAAACGGGAATACGTAGGCATAAGATTGAAAGAAAAATCTTAGCGAGCACACTAATCCAAAACCCAAATCCCGTACCCTCACATGTCAAAAGCATCAGTCTTAATCTCCCACCAATCGCCCTAGCACTATTTTAACAAAATAACCTAAGAGAGACCCACAATCTTTGTAGCATCTGTAAACCAACAGTTATCTGTTCAAACTCAGTTTGCAAGCAGAGTTAATTGGATACATCTATTTTCATTCCTTCATCAGCTTCAATAGGATAAAAAATGAATCGAACTGTAGTACCAAAGCGGTAGTGCTTCGCAACCACGTCCAAAATCGCTCGCTACAGAAAAAATGGTGACTTCACTGGGGAAGTTTCATTAGGATCTATCTCACCTTAGTCATCATTCGTCACCATTTTCCACGGAAAAATGGCGACTTCACTAGGGACAACGGGATCTTGTTCTCTTCCCATCTCTTAGGTAGAAACCTTAAAAGGTACCACAGAAAAGTGGCGCCCACCATGGGGCTCTTTTCTTTTCTTTCTTTCTTTCTTTGGGGATTTCACTTGGATAGGACCTTTTTGACTTCACTGGGATCTTAGGTCAAAACCTTTAAAGTTGGGAAGGTACCACAAAATGGCGACTCCGCCGGGGAGCCATTTTTGTCGGGAACATAGGATTCATAGCTCTTTAAAGTCTAGGACTTTAGGACAAATATATATACTCCTTTTCCTAATTGATATATGTCTTTATTTTTCTACTAATGGGAATGCGTGTGATGCCGCATGTGGAAAGATTGAGTATACACCTAGGAAAAACCCCTTTAGTGGTGCGGAAGCTATCGGAAATAGTTGTCACGCGATACCACCCTCTTCTGAGGACTCTTCAAAAAAATCACCTAGCACGGTTCCCGGCCCTCTGGTGTTTTTCTCGACAAGAGTTGATGATGTTGAGAGACAGGTACAAAAATCAATAGTATAAACCTTCGGGACGGGTAGAGCCTTGACTCCATGACACCGACCTTTTGACCCCATGTTTTTTCTATGTTTTTGTGTGCTGCATTCATGCATTCATTTAAAAAACATTACATCAAAGAAAATCTTCTCTTCTAGTCTCTCCCTTTTTCAAATTAAACTAAGACAATGATTGCAAATGTCAGAGAAAAAGATTGCGTTCATGGATTTCGGTAGAAGGAGAGCTCACCAGTACACTTTCAAGGTTCCAAAGTTAGAGGATTTAAGAGGATTAGCAAGAATGGTCACTAACCCTGAGGCTTTCAGAGCCAAGTACGGAGGACTGCTACCTCTGTTAAGGGTTCAAGTAATTGAAAGAATCATGGATGCACTCGTTCAGTTTTACGATCCGGTTTATCACTATTTCACATTCCCGGATTATCAACTAGCACCAACGCTGGAGGAATATTCTCATCTGATTGATTTACACGTCACTGATCGAGCTCCTTTCTCTGGACTGGAAGAAATTCCAAAGGATCGGACCATTGCAAGAGCAATTTATTTGGACGAGTCAGAGGTCAGGACTCACATGACCACTAAGGGTGGCATACAAGGTTTGTCAGCCCAGTTCTTGACAAAGAAGGCTCTGTACTTCGCTAGTATAGGGAACGTGACTGCTTTCGAAAGCATCTTTGTCTTACTCATTTACGGGTTATTTCTGTTTCCCAACATCAATAACTTCGTCGATATTAACTCCATTAAGGTTTTTCTCATTGGAAACCCTGTGCCAACTTTGCTCGCAGATGCATATCATTCTGTACACTTAGGGAATTTGTACAGCGGAGGGGAGATCACATACTGTGTACCTCTGCTATACAAATGGTTTATCTCCCATTTACCTAAGTCTGCTACTTTTTGGGATCAAAAGAATACTTTACGTTGGTCGCAGAGAATCATGTCTCTTACCAACTCTAACATAGATTGGTGCAATAGGATTTATGAGGGAATCAGGATCATCGACCGTTGTGGAAACTTCCCCAACGTACCCCTCATAGGAACTAAGGGAGGAATCAATTACCATCCAGTATTGGTTCGTCGTCAATTTGGATACCCGATGAGGCAGGTCCCGCGGAATGCTCATCTGGAAGGTCTTTTCTTCAAATAAGGGGAAAATGACAGAGCACTAAGGATGCAAATAGTGCACGCTTGGAAACATGTTCATAAGAAAGGACGAGAGTCTCTAGGAAAACCGGACTGTGTCTCGGTGGAGCCTTACCTCCACTGGGTACAAACTAGAGCTCTCAAGCTAAAGATGCCTTATCCTCGTCACGGAGTTCTTCTGCCAAGGGAGTCTGTCATGTACTTCATGACTGAAACGGAAAAACTTCAGGTTACTCTCAACAAAGTTCAGCGGGAGAGGAGGTCTTGGAAGAACAAGTACCGCACCCTCAATGTGGAGTGTATCAAAATACAGTAATTACTGAAGGATAAAGATACTCTGATTGAGATTTTGGAGCAGGATGCTGTGGATAATCAGGATGACCAAAGGAATTTGCTCGCTCCTTTCACCTGGAAATGGAATGACAACCCGACAACGGCCCAAGATCCACGGTCCAAGAAAAGGAAGGTACCAGAATCAGCACCCGGTTTCTCCACAGAGAGAACTCGGGACCCCTTAGCTTAGGTTTCTGTTTCCGCACCTTGTAATCTACTGTATTTCTATTTTCGTAATCCTTTGAATTCAATAAAATGGGGTTTCCCCACTATTTGATATTTGCAACCTAATTGTCGAAGTTTATTTTCATCAAACAAAAAAAAAACAATTAATATAATCATTGCATTCATCATTCTCACATCACGTATTCTTCTTACCTACGAATCTCACGTTTGTGTCACGGTTCAAGAGTCAAACTGTCTCATTCGTACAATACTCGGGCCAATCGTCAGAAAAAGATGGATGATCTTGAGGAAGAGAACAGAGAGTTGAAAGAAGAGATCGACTCACTGAGAGAGGATATGAGAAAGCTTCGTAACGACATGCAAGCCATGGCAGAAGCTCAGCTGCAAAGAACTATGATCTCAAAGATCACCTCAACGCCCATAGTGGAGAAGTATGATCCTAGGTACAAAATACCGAAAGATCATCCCTGGGGTATGCCTGTTAACTATATCCCGGAAGGATATGTTCCGCCAATCACTGGAGATCCAGAAACTTCAGCAGAAGCCGCTGGGCCTGAAGGTTACAAACTTCGGGAAAGCGAAGATGCCAGAGGCATATTGAGGACTCCTGAAGGTTACAAACTTCGGGAAATGCCAAGATTCACTGCCGTAGTAACGGTACCACCCCCTGTGGTGCACACTGTCCCGGAAGGACAGATTCTACATATACCTTCTGGAAGAAAGGAAACTATGTTCGATAGGATGGACGAGTTCCAGGAACAGTTCCTGGAAATGCAAAAGGAATTGCAAGCCATCCGCGGTCAGGATTTATTTGGGAAGGACGCCGCAGACCTTTGTCTGGTCCCCAATGTGAAAGTTCCACACAAGTTCCAAGTGCCCGACTTTGAAAAATACAAGGGTAACTCTTGCCCTCAGAGCCACTTGATGATGTACGCTTGGCGAATGTCAACTCAGACAGAAAATCAGGATCTACTGATTCACTACTTTTAGGATAGTTTAACCGGTGTCGCGTTAAAATGGTACATGGGTTTAAACTGGTCTACGATCATCACATTCAGAGATCTTGGCACTGCAATCGTCCAATAATACAAATACAATCTGGACATGGCACCGGACAGAGATCAACTCAGATCAATGTCACACAAGGACAAGGAAACCTTTAAGGAGTACGCTCAGAGATGGCGTGAAATTGCCGCTCAAATTTGTCCACCTCTTGAGGAAAAAGAGATGAAAAAAATATTCTTAAAGACCTTAAGCTCAATTTTACTATGACAGAATGGTTGCCAGTGCGCCCAGTGATTTCACCGAAATGGTCGGTATGGGGGTACGTCTCGAGGAAGCTGTTCGAGAAGGACGTCTAATAAAAGACGCTGGACCATCAAGTAGTACAAAACGATACGGTAGTGCTCTCCCTAAGAAAAAAGAGCAGGATATTGGGAATATCTCTCTCGGAAAGCAAAGGCGACGTTATCAACCAGTAGCAGTTGTGACTCCTGCTATCAATCCTGCGCCTATTTCTACGTATCAACCTCAGGTTGCCCAGAGCCAACCTAATCAGCAAAGGACTCAACAGCCTCTTCAGCAGGCTCGTCCTCCATACAATAACAACCGTACAACGCGGCCACCAGGATTTGATCCTATACCCGCATCATACGCAGAACTATTTCCGCTACTACTGGCCAAGGGGCACATCTAGACTAAATCCCCTCTTGCAGTACCGGAAAACCTGCCTTTTTGGTTTAAGGTGGACCAGACTTGCCCTTATCATCAAGGAGGATCAGGGCATAACATAGAGAACTATCTCAGTTTTAAATCTGACGTGCAAAAGCTTGTTAGGAGCGGGGTTTTATCTTTCAAAGATACGAATCCGAATGTTCTCACGAACCCGCTGCCTCAACATGAGAAAGCTGCAGTCAACCTGATAGAGGGAGAGTCTAACAATGTCTATCAAATTCACGATGTACTCTTGTTAAGGACCAATCTGGTTAAGATGCATTGTAGACAGAGCAGGTATGGCCATGTGCCACCTTATATTTATCACCAGTGTGATATCTGCTCTAAAAATAATCAGGGATGTTCTGTGGTGCAATCGGCTCTACAGGAATAGATGGATCTCGGATGGATCCAAGAGCACCGAGTTCATGGAGTTAACATGGTTTACATGAATTCTAACGTCATTCAAAACCACGACATCCGTGCGATGAATGCCAACCTGGTGGCAATGCACTCAAGGCAAAGCCAGTATCATAATCTGCCACTACATGATTACAGTTCTTGTCTGACTTGCTCGGTAAACAAACAGGGATGCTCTTTTGTACAACAAGCCCTCCAACGTCAGATGGATCTTGGATGGATCCAGGACTACCATGATAGGAATCCCTATCAGATCAACATGGTTCAAATCTTCGATATTCGTTTAATGAATACCAACCTGGTAGAGTTACATGCTGAGCAGGTCCGCCTCGGATTCCTGGTATCACATGATTACCAGAGCTGTAAAGCGGGTTGCGAAAACAATCAAGGTTGTGCTCTTGTCCCGGAGGCACTTCAGCACTTGTTAAATCACTGGCGGATGCCAATCTATATGGATGGAGATACTCAGCAAATTAGTATCAATAACAGGAACCCTACTCGGCATCAAAGTCAGGATGTTCGATTTGTGGAAGCTAACCTAGTGAGGTTACATTACATTCAAAGCGGGTGTTGCCAGGTGCCACCACACAACTATGAACGTTGTAGAGTCTGTTCCAAAAGTAACCAAGGATGTTACCTTGTGCGAGCAGATCTTCAGGGTCAGGTGGATCGTAGAGAGATTCGCCCATATCCGGGTTCCGGACCAATCAACTGGGCACCGGACTACCTCGTTGTTCAAATTGAGGACGTTGTCGTAATCTCTGACCATCAGAGGAACAGGGATGTTTGTGCCATCATTCCACTACTTGACAAATCGAGAGTTCCTAACCAGGAACGGATTTAAATTACTTACGATAGTCAGAAAGATCAGAAGGCTCCCATAGTCATCTATCTACCAGGACCATTACCGTATGAATCAACTAAGGCTATCCCTTACAAATACGGTGCAATAATAGTTGAGAATAGAAAGGAAATTCCATTACCCTCCATCGTGAATATTGCAGACATCAGTCGAGTAACACGGAGCGGTCGAATCTTCAACCGAGGAGTTGGAGAACTTAACAAAGAAAAGGAACCTCAGACAGAAGTTCCTAATCCACCAGTCGATCAGTCCAGTGATCCCGACCTTTCAAAAAACAATGATGATACACTAAAGCTCATCTAAATGAGTAAATACAACATTGTTGATCAGCTATTACAAACTCCTTCAAAGATCTCCGTGCTGTCACTTTTACTCAGTTCAGAAGCACACAGGGAGGCTCTAGAGAAAGTCTTGGAGCAAGCCTTTGTAGAACAGGATGTAACAATCAGACAGTTCGATAGCATTGTCTCTAACATCACTTCTTGCAATAACTTGGGATTTAGTGATAAGGAATTACCTGAAGAAGGTCGTCGTCATAACATGGCGCTCAATATCACGGTCAGCTGCCAGGGCGATGCTTTAGCCAGCGTACTGGTAGACACAGGGTCAGCCCTGAATGTTATGCCGAAGTCCACTTTGATGCAATTATCCTTCAAAGGACCCCCGATGAGAACCAGCGATGTCATCGTCAAAGCGTTTGACGGATCCAGAAAAACGGTTATCGGCGAAGTCGACCTTCCCATAACTATCGGTCCTCACACTTTCAAAGTCATTTTCCAGGTCATGGACATCTGGGCAACATACAGTTGTTTATTAGGAAGACCTTGGATACATCAGGCTGGGGCGGTCACCTCGACCCTCCACCAAAAGTTAAAGTTCGTTCAGAACAACCAGCTCGTCACGGTCTGTGGAGAACAAGCCTTGCTCGTGAGTAACTTATCATCATCTACTTATGTAGAACCTGAGGAGATTGTTGGGACTCAGTTCCAAGCGCTCTCGGTGAGCAAGGACAATCAATCCGAAGAGGGAACTTCCATTTCCTCATACAAAGATGTTATCAAAGCGGTAGAGAGTACCAATACAACAGGATGGGGACAGCTCGTCATTCCTACTGACAATAAAACAAAGAAGGGTCTTGGTTTTTCTGCAACCTGCACCCAGACAGCTACTACCATCGATGAAAGTCTTCATCCCATTCGGAACTTCTTTCACAGTGGAGGTTTCCTTCAACCGGTGACCCAAGAAGTACACACTATCAATGAAGAGGATCCCTCTGACACAGATGGGGAATGGAAGTCCTATCTTAACGAGGACGGTTATATGTCTCGGGACGAAACGCATACTCCATTTTGCTTTCCTGCACAGGGTCCGAGATTTATACCAAGGTCAGATGTCAGAATGATATATGGAGATTGTGATCCGGAAGGATGTCGTGCTCCACCAAACTCATTAGAGGAGGACACTCTTATGAAAGACAACTTCGACCACAACTATTATGGCCCGATGAATGGCCTGCCAATGTGGCAGCCGTATCCAGGAGACTTAGGGTAAGGGAATCAGTCGAACAATGAAAATCAGCTGAGCATCATTAAAAAGAATACTTGTGTCCCCACCATGTCATGGGATCAACACCCAGGGTATCTTGAAAATACCCCGCACGATGATGAATTCGCAACGTTCGCAGGATTATAGTTCATCAACTATGCTTTTCCCGAGGTCAACGTCATCGAGAGAGATGACTCCTCTAGTTCCAAAGAAGTATGGGACACCTTGGGACAACCGAGTGGTAAGTTCAACTACTTCGTCAAGTACACCGCTCCCGAAAGCTCTCGTATCAGGCTCGAAGACATCCAGCCAACTGGAGGGGGAGATCTACTTGAGAGCACAAATGTTATGCAAAATGCGATAGAGGAATCCTCCTATGACAACTCTACCTGGGAGACAGATTCCAATGATCATGTTCCACCAGAAATCAGTGTTATTTCTGAAGACAAATCAAGGAAAGTGCCAGACTTTATGATTCACAGAGGAGTTCGCCACCAATGGGTTGCTGTCGATGTTCCGAAGATTGTTCACAAGTCAAAGTAATTGCCATCTTTAACCTTTCACCCTGCCCAGGTGAAATAGATGTTTTGATAGGGCTCGCTTTCTGTAAATTTTCCCTCTTTGCTTTGCCCAAAGCGACAGAGTTTTGTTTTATAGGGCTGTAGTTTCAAGAATCGACTTGTTCATTAATAAAATAACGTCGTTCTGTAATTTTCGCAGTTATTGCTATTTTCTCTTTTTGCTTTTCTCAGAAAATGGTAATCCTAAAAAACATCTAAAATAATAAAAACAAGCAGTAAAAGAAATACACTACACACACTTGCATATTCTCTATCTTTTCTAAACACAAATCATACCGTCATGCAGATTGCTTGTTTTAAACCTCGTTGAAACATACGATCTGATGCCTTCTCCTGACTTTGAGTTCCCGGTATTTGGGGCTGAAGAAGAAGTTGACAAAGAAATTCCAGAAGAGATCTCCCGACTACTCAGACAAGAGGAAAGGTCCATTGAACCTCATAAAGAGCCGTTGGAAATGGTCAACTTGGGTTCAGAAAAAGAGAGAAAAGAAATCAGGATTGGGGCACTGCTCAGTTCAACTGCCAGAGAGGGTTTGTTAAAGCTTCTCAAAGAATTCCCCGATGTATTTGCTTGGTCCTATCAGGATATGCCAGGGTTGGATACCAGCATCGTGGAACACCATTTACCATTAAGGTCAGAATGTCCGCCAGTAAAGCAAAGGTTGAGACGGACTCACCCGGACATGACTATCAAAATCAAGGAGGAGGTACAGAAACAGATTGACGCAGGTTTCCTCGCCACATCAGAATATCCCCAATGGTTAGCCAACATCGTACCCGTTCCAAAAAAGGACGGAAAAGTCAGAATGTGTGTTGATTACAGAGATTTAAACAAGGCTAGTCCAAAGGACGACTTTCCTTTACCGCACATTGACATGCTGGTAGACAGTACAATAAAGTTCAAAGTTTTCTCCTTCATGGATGGATTCTCGGGCTATAATCAGATCAAAATGACGCCGAAAGACATGGAGAAAACTTCGTTCTTTACCCCATGGGGTACCTTTTGTTACAAGGTAATGTCGTTCGGTTTGAAGAACGCTGGGGTAACCTATCAAAGGGCCATGCCTACTCTGTTTCATGACATGATACACAAGGAAATTGAGGTATATGTCGATGATATGGTTGCAAAATCTAAGACAGAAGATAAGCATGTGACCCATCTGTCAAAACTATTCGAGCGGCTGAGAAAGTACAAACTCCGCTTGAATCCCAACAAGTGCACCTTTGGTGTCCGTTCAGGGAAACTTTTAGGGTTCATCGTCAGCCAGAAAGGAATTGAGGTTGATCCTGACAAGGTCAAGGCCATTTAAGAAATGCCTTCTCCGAAAACTGAAAAACAAGTCAGAGGATTCCTGGGACGTTTGAACTACATTTCCAGATTCATATTCCTCATGACCGCGACATGTGCGCCAATTTTCAAACTACTCAAAAAGAATCAGGACTGCGTTTGGACAAAAGATTGTCAAACTGCCTTCGACAGTATTAAGGAATATCTGTTGAACCCACCGATTCTATCCCCTTCAGTGGAAGGAAGACCACTGATCATCTACCTCACAGTCTTGGAAGACTCCATGAGGTGTGTACTTGGCCAACAAGACGAAACCAAAAGGAAGGATTCTGCCATCTACTATCTGAGTAAGAAATTCACCGACTGTGAAACTCGGTACACGATGCTCGAGAAAACTTACTGCGATTTGGCTTGGGCATCCAAACGTCTACGCCAGTACATGATTCGTCACACTACTTGGTTAATCTCCGAAATGGATCCAATCAAGTACGTCTTCGAAAAACCTGCTCTCACGGGAAGGATTGCTCGTTGGCAGATGTTGCTATCAGAATATGACATAGAGTACCACGCTCAGAAAGCTGTTAAGAGGAGTGTTTTAGCCAATCATTTGGCTCATCAACCGATTGACGATCAAGAATCAATCGGGTTTGACTTCCTAGATGAAGATGTCATGTATCTAAAAATAAAAGACTGTGATGAACCGCTACCCAGTGAAGGGCCAGAACCAGATTCCCAATGGGGACTTATTTTTTACGGAGCTGTCAATCATTACGGAAATGGATTTGGGGCAATTATCATAACACCTCAGGGTACCCACACTCCTTTCACTGCCAGACTTACGCTCAAGTGTACAAACAACGAGGCCGAATACGAAGCTTGTATTATGGGTCTCGAGGAAGCGATCGACTTAAGGATCAAAAACTTGGACGTATATGGCGACTCAGCCCTGGTTATCAATCAGATCAAAGGAGATTGGAACACATACCAATCAGGACTGATTCCTTACAAAGATTATGCAAGAAGGTTGTTACCCTTCTTCAACAGAGTCGAGTTTCATCATATCCCTCGTGAGGAGAATCACATGGCTGATGCTTTAGCCACTCTCTCTTCCATGATTAGTGTAGGTCAATGGAACGACCTACCTAAGATCGACATAATGTGCCTTGAACGGCCCGCTTATATCTTCACAATTTAAGCAGTCATAGACGACAAACCTTGGTATCACGATATCAAATGCTTCCTTCAGAAACAAGAGTACCCACCTGGGGCACTAAGGAAGGACAGGAAAACCCTTAGAAGGCTGGCAGGCAGTTTCTTTTTTAGCGGTGATACACTTTATAAGAGAAACTTTGACATGCTAATAAAAGAAATTCATGAAGGGTCCTTTGGCACTCATGCCAACGGAAATACAATGGCGAGAAAAATTCTGAGAGCAGGGTACTACTGGTTGACCATAGAATCCGACTGCTACAAGTACATGAGAAAGTGTCACAAGTGTCAGATATACTCGGACAAAATCCATGTACCGCCAACGCATCTCAAAGTTCTCTCTTCTCCATGGCCTTTTTCCATATGGGGGATCGACATGATTGGTATGATTAAGCCCAAGGCTTTAAACGGACATCGGTTCATCCTGGTAGCCATTGACTACTTCACCAAGTGGGTCGAAGCAGCATCATACGCTAACGTAACCCGACAAGTGGTGGTCTGATTTATCAAAAACAATATCATCTGCCATTATGGTGTTCTGAACCAGATCATTACTGATAATGGATCTAACTTGAACAATAAGATGATGAAAGAGTTGTGCGCAGAGTTCAAGATTGAACACCATAACTCATCTCCCTACCGACCTAAGATGAACGGAGCGGTAGAGGCGGCTAATAAGAACATCAAGAAGATTGTTCAAAAGATGGTTGTAACCTACAAAGACTGGCATGAGATGCTACCCTTTGCTCTTCACGGTTATCGCACATCTGTCCACACTTCAACAGGGGCAACCCCTTTCTCTCTAGTATATGGCATGGAAGCAGTGCTCCCCATAGAAGTATAGATCCCATCAATCCGGGTAATGACGGAAGCTAAGCTCACAGAAGTTGAATGGTGTCAGAGTCGACATGACGAACTTAATCTGATCGAAGAAAAGAGAATAATGGCACTATGCCACGGTCAGTTGTATCAACAGAGAATGAAGATGGCGTTTGACAAAAAGGTCCGACCTCGCGTCTTTAGGAAGGGAAACCTCGTGCTCAAGAAGATACAATCATTTCTCACTGATTCTCGGGGCAAGTGGACTCCGAATTATGACGGCCCTTATGTGGTCAATAAAGCTTTCTCAGGCGGTGCCTTGAGACTTGCAACTATGGACGGAGAGGAATTTGCCTACCCCACGAATGTTGATGTAGTCAAGAAATACTTCGCCTAAAAAAAACGTCTCGGTGGATTGAAAACCCGAAAGGGCGGTCCAGGCAAAAGTTAGAGACATGATAAAAAATCATCCCGTTAGATTGGAAACCTCAAAGTACAATCCAGGCAAAAATTAGGGATAATGGCAAGTAACTATGTCCAACAGTGGCAAGTCCCTCAGCAGCAGTTACGTCGTCCATCAGAAAGACTCCAGTCAAGGTCATCTTCGTCAGAAGCTCGGGATGTCCAGAATTCAAAGTTGGTAGAAAGATAGTGGTCGTTATGTTTCAACGTAGCCCCTTTCCCTGTAAATTACCATTTTTCTAACTTTGTAAATACTCTGTGGAATCACGCTTTTGGCTGATTTCCATCCTATCAATAAAATTTGAGCCCTCGTGCTTTTGTTTGCAATTCTTATTTGTTTTAGCTTTACAAAACGACATTTTAACATGGTCAATGATTCTTGAAATAAAACAAAAATGAATTTACTTGTAAAACTTTTTCTGCTTTTAAAATAAAGATGGCAATTTCTTTTGACTGTTGAACATCGAAAGAACATCGATCGCTTCTCCAGAAGTAATCGAGCTTCAAAGTGCATAATCAAAGTACTCCTTCTAAGCCAGTGCGCTTGAATGAAGGATCAGCTGTATCAGATGCGGTTTTCCCATCTGATACCCTCGGCCGAGTTCTTACCTCCTAAGCCCGACCAACGGTATTCCCCGCAGGGACCGTTTCTCCTAAGCAAGGCAGAATTGCTACTTTTAAACTAACGATACGACTTCGCCCCGCGATGGCCGAGTATCCCGTCATGTTCATCTTTTAGTCTGTATGCTGCGTCGGTTTTGTCAGCATATACATACATACATCATGCATTATTGATCTGCATTCACATTCATATTGCATCACTATCACTTTAGTCGGCCTTGTCCCCTAGTGATAAAAGTCTTCACAATCGAGTTGTCAGTTCTTTCCTGGTCAGGAAATGTTGCGTCTGAACAATCTTTCTCTCCTCCAGTTTATTTATGGATCAGAATTGGCCCTTGACCACTTTGATAACTTGAACCTCTGAAAGACCAGAGAACCTTCAACCGATGTCACTATTCGCCATTGAAGATGATATTTTCGCTTTCCCGGATTAAGGAAAATCCCCAGAGAAAGCCTCTTAACTAGAGATTCGGCAATACAGCAGTTTTGCTCTGAAAAACCACTGATGAAAAGGTCATCGACACCTCAAAATTGGATCCCATCATATGGCGTTTCTCCGGGAAGACCTCGAGAAAAGTATGATGTAAGACCCCAAGCGGAAGCAGTTTCTCAAGAAACTCGCTTTCCCCAGATAGAGTCAACAAATGGCATCTCCAACAGAGAAGTTTGTACACCTCTATAGCTCAGACGACTGGGTTCCCAAGCAAGTCTGACATCATTCTTTTTCCCATCAAATGGCATCTCCCCAGGAAAATTCGGCGAGAAGTTTGAGGAAAACCGCTACGAATAGCATCCCTTGTCAATAAAGTTTATTGACAAAAGAAACTTAGACCAGATCCTTGGTAGGAAACCAAGATCGAGGGGAAGTTTATTTCAGAAACTGAGACCAGATCCTTGGTAGGAAACCAAGATCGAGGGGAAGTTCATATCAGAAACTTAGACCAGTTCCTTGGTAGGAAACCAAGATCGAGGGGAAGTTTATTTCAGAATCTGAGACCAGATCCTTGGTAGGAAACCAAGATCGAGGGGAAGTTTATATCAGAAACTTAGACCAGTTCCTTGGTAGGAAACCAGGATCGAGGGAAAGTTCAATTCAGCAACTAAGACCAGTTCCTTGGTAGACAACCAAGATCGAGGGGAAGTTTACCTTTTCTAAGCGTCATCGCTTAGCAAAAGAAGATGAATGCGTAAGCTACCATTCATAACCACCATCAAAATTTTGGGTATTCCGATATTTAATCCTCTTGCACCCCGAATGCCCGAACACCTTCGTCATTCGCACCTTCGGGTCCAAGAAAATTAAATAGGGGCATCTGTCATACCCCAAATTTTGACCACTAATATTTCTCATCATTGTGCAAATCATCATCACAATATGGATGAATCATTATGCTTCATTAGTCTCCCCAAAGATGGGTGAGCATTCACTACTATCAAAATTAAGGTTTCAAGCCCTCTCAGAGCTCTTAGACAAATGATCAATCAAGAAATGAAATGATCTTCAACTTTTCTAAACTCTCAAACATCCACAATGGATCAAGAGGACTCTCACATCAAGGATTAAGCACAAGGTTGCTCCCTTCTAGGTGGATCAAGCCTCAAGATCGCCAGTGTCACCAAATTAGGGTTTTGGTCGACCAGGGCCTCCAGTTGGAAATTTTCCTCTAGGCATGAGCCAATACTTCAAAGCATATCCTAATATGCTCCATGGAACCTCATGGACCCAATTATCAAGTCATTTTTGCCTCAGGGGATGCATTCATCAAAAATCAGGAATTAGGGTTTCTTGACCTAATTCACCCCTAAGTTGACTTTTGGGACTAATCATGAGCCAAGACCTCAAGAGAGAATTTGAGGGTCTCCATCATACCACATTGATCCATTTGTAACAATGGATTAATACAGGAAGCTTGAGCAATAAGTCTCAATATCATAAGTACCACAGTTAGGGTTTCGCGAGAAAAGTCAATTGTATCTTTGACTTTTGACCAGGACATGCTCCCAAACCCTAGGACATGATTCAATACACCCTATAACACCCATGGAACATGTCCATCAAGTTTTATTTAGGTCCAGGACATGATTTCCTAAAGGATTGCACAGTTTGGAATTCATCGGATCAAAAGTCAACTGTGCACAAAAGTCAACTTTGACTTTTTGAGATTTTTCATAAAAATGGATTTTTAACCCTAAAATGATGTTAATGTATGATTTGAATCATCATTCATCAAGAAAAATCAAAGAAAGTGGGATGGCTTGTAAAAGGGGTAACCATAAAAACTTAGAAAATTTTCTAAGTTATGAACAAAGTGGCAAGGGTAACGACTTTGGAGGATCATAACTCCTAAACCACAAAGCCATTTTTTCCCATCCGATGCTTGATTTGTAGATCTCATGTCCCTCTACAAAAACTTTAACTAGACCTCATTCCAATTCTTCATGGATTTTGAGTTATGGATTGATCAAAATCACAAAAAGTGAAAATGTCACTTTTTTCAACACTTAGTGAAATTTTCACTAAGTCAGAATCTGCCTTCACTTTTTTCCAAATGTAGGGACATTTTTCACTTGGATCCAAAAGATATCAAAACCAAATATGACCAAATAGTTGTTGTATCATATAAGGGCTTTCCAAAATGGCCAAGAACATCACCAAATTCAATTTGAGCGAAGAGTTATGGTAGTGGCAAAGTGCCTTGCTGAAAACTGCCAAGGCAAGGCAGAATTTTGCATTTTTGGTCGATTTGCCAAAATCAGCCAATTCCAAGCCTTGTCATCATCTTGGACACGTCTGAGGATCAAATCTAAAGGGGGCAATCACTGAGTCAAGCCTCCAAATTCCTTGGAACAAGAAGTAGCATGCCAAACCTAGAATTGCCTAAAAGAGGGACAAGACTCCAATTTTGGATTGAAGCATTTAATAGATGCTTAGAGGTGGCATGTGTCATACCCCAAATTTTGACCACTAAGATTTCCCATCATTGTGTAAATCATCATCACAATATGGATGTACCTTTATGCCTCATCAATCTCCTCAAGGAATTATTGAGCATTCACTACAATCAAGCTTAGGGTTTCAAGCCTTCTCAGAGCTCTTAGACAAAGGATCAATCAAGAAATGACATGATCTTCAACTTGTCTAACCTCTTAAACACCCACAAAGGATCGAGAGGACTCCCACATCAAGAATTAAGCACAAGAGTGCAACATTTCAAGTGGATCAAGTCTCAAGTTCATCTAATACAAAGTCAACTGACGCAGAAAGTCAAAGTTTGACTTTTGGTCAACTTTGAGCTTCACAAGCCATTACTCAAGAAAATATGATGGATGATTTAATTTGATCAAATTTAAATCAAGAAATCATGCAAAATTGCAAAATTGATCAAATTGAAAGAAACTTAGAAGTTTTTTCTAAGTTAAAATCATGTTCAAGTGCACAACTTTTCAAGGTTGTAACTATTGATCCAAGCATCCATTGATTTTGCGTAAGAGCTACTTTTAAAGAGGGTATTTGATACTTCAACATTGTAGAAGGAATCAACTCAAAATATCATAAGGATTAAAAGATATAAGTGATCAAAGTTGGGAATTCTTAATGTCCAATGTTCTGACATTTCATAGGATATCATTACTATTTTTCCAGCAAGAATGTCTCAACTTTAAGGATGTTTTTCTCCATGATCCAAGTTGATTCAGGAAAAACCCTAGGCATGAAAGTTGAAGTACATCATCTCACCTTTCCAGAAAGTCCTGGAAAGCTAATTTATCATTCTCGAGCAGAAAGTTATGGTCTCTGCAAAAGGCATTGATAAAACAGAATTTTCATGACAGCTTTTAGGACAGATTTGATCACACAAGTTCAAGGTTAATTTTGACAACTTTACAAGCCTTATCTTCACAAACCTTGAACATCAAAGTTGAAGTACGTCATCTCAGCTTTCCAGAAAGTTGTAGAACGTCCATTTATCATACTCGAGCAGGAAGTTATGGACTTTACAAGAAGGCTTGCTGCAGCTATTTTTTTGGACAGATTTCGTGCACTTTTTCTTGTGCCACACAATTTTCAAGCTTTGTCACCATGTAGGACAAGCATCAAAGGTGCAATTCAATTCAACTCAAAATATCATAGTGGATTAAAAGATACAAGTGATTAAAGTTTGGAATTATTAATGATCAAAGTTGTCAAATGTTTCAACATTTCATGGGACATCATTAATAATTTTCCAGCAAGAATGTCCCAACTTCAAGGATGTTTTTCTCCATGATCCAAGTTGAACCAAGTCTAGGGTCAAACATCAAAGTTGAAGTATGGCATCTCAGCTTTCGATAGAGTCCTGGAACAGCCATTTATCATTCTTGAGCAAGAAGTTATGGATTTTACAACAAGGCTTGCTGCAGCTGATTTTTAAGACATGTTTCAGGACATATTTGCACATTTCTTGTGCCACACGAATTTCCAAGCCTTGTCATCATTTTAGACACATTTGAGGATCAAATCCAAGGGGGATGATCTTATCCATAAGCCACCCAAGTCCAAGATTCCACAAGTGGCATGCCAAACCTAAAAAACCCTAAAAGAGGGACAAGACTCCAATTTTTGTTTGGAGCATTTAATGGATGCTTAGAGGTGGCATGAACTGAGCTTCCTCTAACTGAATTCAGTTAAGATTCCTCCAACAACTAGGGAACCAGCACCCTGTGCCCTAACCTCTAGTTGACTAAAGGAGACTTGGATTTTCATTGGCCAACATTGAACAAACCTCTGCTGCAGCCACCATTCACTATTGCTGCCAAAACAAACTTGCTCTACTATAAATAGAGCTCATTTGTGCTCAGTTTGAGTACACCAAAGCCATCAAACATATGCTTTCCTCAAAATCACTTCTTTCACTCCAAAATGCCTTCTTTAGTAAGGTAATTCTGAGTTTTTGAGTTAGAGAGCATTTCCATCACATCTCATGATCCTAACACCTCATAAACATCATATGTAGGTGATCCAAACTATCACAAGTGACCTGTAACACCAAAATCACAAAGTCACCTCTCAAAACCTCAAAATTGGACTTTTTTGCATTTTTCAAGCCATGTCTTGATTCAGTCACTTTCCAAACCAAATAAAACCTCAAACACACTCCAAATATCATCTTTGAACTATCCCCAATGGTTCCCAAAATCTGGAACACCATTTGTGAGAGAGTTGTCACTTTGGCCATTTAAACCCCTTTTGAAAGAAAGGACCAGTTTTTGTTTTTACAGGTTCCAGCTGATTCCAACCATCCTAAAAGCTTCTAAAAGGTCATTTGAGGGTGTCCAAAGCATCAAATCATTTCTGGAACAAAGCACTTGGTAGGTTGCACAAAATCTCCAAAAAAAAGAGGTAAAATTCACAACTTGAATTCTTTGAATCATGCTTTCCTTTGATGTCCACATACATGCATCATATTGAACAATTCTTGAAGCAAAAATGTAGTCCTTAATGTGTATGTTATGATCCTCCTACTGTTTGCACTTTAACATGTTTATATGTGGAGTTTATGTTGTTTTAAACTTAAGGTGCAGATCTGGTTTTATACTTTGTGCATTCTATACATTCAGTTTCAGTATGTATGAGTAATACCATTGGATTCCTTTCAAAAAATTGGTCAAGATAGGTTCTTACGGATTTTAATTTCGTTAAAAATTAAAAAAGTTATGAGTGTTGAAAGTTTGATAAGCAAAGATGTTTAAAATCAACATACAGTTGTGGTTTTTTGCCTTGTGTGTGTTGTACATTAAGTTTCAGTATGTATGAGTGATACCGTTGGATTCCTTGCGAAAAATCGGTCAAGATAGGTTCTTACGGATTTTAATTTCGTTAAAAATTGAGAGAGTTATGAATGTTTGAAGTTTGATAGCAAAGATGTTGAAAACCAAGGTGCAGTTCTGGTTTTTTAAGATGTCGAATGTGATGTTGTGACATCTTCCCTTTTTCTCTTATCTTCAAAACTCATGAAAGATGTCGAATGTGATGTTGTGACACCTTTCCTCTTTTTCTTAGTTTATCTTCAAAACTCAACCAATTCTTTTACATAGCAAAAATCATCATTTTCCAATTCTGTTTTACACACTTCTTATTCATACTCCATAATATTTTAATCCACAAAAAAATATTATTATTTGATATATTTTTAATATATTCAAAAATATTATTTTAAATTGTTTTAAATGCTTTTAAAATGATTTCTTTTTCTTGATTTTTAAAACCAAAATGATTTTAAATATTCATGTGGATAAAATACTTTTTCATAAACCTTAATCATTGTTTATAACTTGATTAATGATTTTATTTGATATTTTTATCATTTTTTTACTTGATTTTTCTTTGAAAAAGGCCTTTAAAAAAGGAAATTGGGGTTTCTTTGATTTTCACCCTAACAAATCTTTTTTCAAAAACACTTGGGCCTCTAATAGAGTGTAAGACCCAACCCTTTTTGTACAAAAATATTTTGGGCCTCAGTTATTGTATAAGTCCCGATACGTTAAAAATCTCGGCGCGATCGCCATTTTCAAACTGAAAATCATCTGGGCCTCCCCTCGTGTTGTAAGCCCCATTTCTTTTCCTAAAATACACTTTGGGCCTCTAATAGAGCGTAAGTCCCACCCCTTTTGTAAATAAAATATTTTGGGCCTCAGACATTGTATAAGTCCCTCGGTACATTTACAAAGTTCGGCGCGATCGTCGCCTTTTAACAAAAAGACCATTGGGCTTCTCCTTGAGCTATAAGTCCCATTTCTTTTCATTTTTAAACCTTTGGGCCTCTAATAGAGTGTAAGACCCAATTCCTTTGTAAATACCAAAATTTTGGACCTCAATCACTTGTATAAGTCCCACGGTGTTTCCAAAACCTCGGCGCGATCGTCGCCCTTTTCAAAATCATCTGGGCCTACCCTCGCGTAGTAAGACCCGCTTCTTTTCTCTAAATCATTTTTTTGGGCCTCTTGAGAGAGTGTAAGACCCATTCCCCTTGTACAGAAAACTTTTTGGGCCTCAGTCACTTGTATAAGTCCCACTGTACAAACTCATATCACAGTGCAATCACTACTAATACCCTGGGCCTCTCCTTGAGCTGTAAGCCCCAATCTTTCCTTTCAAAGCACTTTCTCCTTTGATTTTGAAATATACTGTTGTTTTCAATTTTTCTTTGTTGAACAACTAACCAAACAGCATGGAAGCTCTACAACCGAATAAGTGTTTATATGCTTTCATTTACCGCTTTCATATACATATAACTGTATTGTGGGGCTGTTTCGTTGTAAGTCTTCTTTCATAAACTCATATCGACTGTGTAATAATAGTATAGATATTTAGAGTTTCCCCGGCAACTATGTCTAGCACTAGGTAAAGCCGTTTCGATCATTCTTGGAAATAGACAATACTAGATCCCCCATATGAGCACCAGATACAGTCTTCTCTTCGGTTGTCCTCCTTAGGAATTGTCAAGAAACTCTACGCCCCAGAGATGATCTCGTCTCCGTGAATTGTATCCCATGAGTTTCTTCCAAATTCTCGAACTTTCCTGGCTTGATCTATTCTTTGTGAATAGCCTGTCTTGAACTTCTCAGGGTTTGGGGACCCACAGGCTTCTTAAAAGCATCCCCGCCTCCTCTTGGGCATTATACAAGGACCCGTCGGCTTCTTAGAAGTATTCACAGCCTCCTCTTAGGCTTCGTATACATGATTTCTTCCTCCGGGAATGATAGCCTCCTCTTGGGCTTCGTACAAATTGTCCCTCGACTTTTTAAAAGTTTCCAGCCTCCTCTTGGGCTTCGTACAAATTGTCCCGATGAACTCCTAGAGGTATAGGAACAGAAATTAGTCATCTTAATAGAACAGTCTTTCAAAGAGTCTAGATCTTTCTACCGTGAACGTACTACAACTGTTTCTTTAAGCATAGTACAAAAGATAAAACTCTAGATTTGGACAATCTAATTTCCTTGAGTCTCAAAGACATTCTCAAGTCCCTTTCAAAAATAGGAAGACGCCCGCAGACTTGGACAGTCTCAAATACCCTTTGGATTCCCTGTTTCCTTAAAGAACGGGAAATAATTCCGATCCTTAGATCAAATCCATGAGTACAGTGTTACTCATATAAGAACTGATTTTCTCGTTGAACCAACATACTGGACCTGTCACTCAACTGAAATAGTACCCTTTTAGCCTCCATCTCGGGCTTCGTACGAGATACAAAGACTCTCTTGTTGAGTCAAACCTTGTAGCCTCCATCTCGGGCTTCGTACGAGATACAAAGACTCTCTTGTTGAGTAAAAACTTTTAGCCTCCATCTCGGGCTTCGTACGAGATACCAAAACACTCTCTTGTTGAGTATAAAAGGCTTTCTTGTTGAGCCAATCTCCCTTTTAGCCTCCATCTCGGGCTTCGTACGAGATACAAAAACACTCTCTTGTTGAGTATAAAAGACTCTCTTGTTGAGTCAATCACCTTTTAGCCTCCATCTCGGGCTTCGTACGAGATACAAAATCACTCTCTTGTTGAGTATAAAAGATTCTCTTGGTGAGTCACCATCTTTAGCCTCCATCTCGGGCTTCGTACGAGATACAAAAACACTCTCTTGTTGAGTATAAAAGATTCTCCTGTTAAGTCAACCCTTTTAGCCTCTCTCTCGGGCTTCGTACGAGACACACCAAAACTCCCTCTTGTTGGCCCGATAGCCTCCTCTTAGGCTTTGTATAAGGAAAACCCCGGTTGAGTCAATCAACCTTTTAGCATCAAAGCTGTGCCTCGTTCACAGTACATAAACATCAATAACTCCTTCCCCTCCATCTAATTGCTGTAAGCGGCAAGCCTCTAGATTATTTACATCCACGCCACTATCCCTCTTTTAGCGTGAGAAATTCCTAAGGAAAGATGGCATTGCTCTAAATTGAGTTAAAGTCTTCTCCTTCAGGTTAAAAATCCCCTATAAAGGAAATTATGGCATTACTGGATTCACATATCCCAATTAAAGTAATTCTCCTTTATAATCAGTCACCCAACAGTTGTGACAAACAGACCAAATATCCCTCTTTAGAGATGAAAAATTCTCTCTAAAGTCAAGACCCTTCAGCTTCACATCTTGGGCTTTGAACAAGATACAAACCACCTTTCGCTTCACGCCTTGGGCTTTGAACAAGACACCAAAACACCCATTTCCTCCTATTCTAGGAGGAACTACGATCGATCTGATTTCCCTGTTTCGGTAAACGGGAATACGTAGGCATAAGATTGAAAGAAAAATCTTAGCGAGCACACTAATCCAAAAACCTAAAGTCCCCTATCTCCACCCAATCTGACAAATTCCCCATAAATAGTCCCAGTTTTCCACCTTAATAAAGTAAGAAGAAAGAAATGCCCCATTACCATATAGCATCCGTAACCTAACAGACCGCTGTTTAAACTCAGTATGCAAGCAGGGTTAATTGGAGACATCTATTTCCTTTCCTTAGTCAGCTCACAATAGGATAAAAAGTGAATTGACCTGTAGTAAACCCCAAAGAGCGACAGCGCTTAAGAACCGCGTCCAAAATCGCTCGCTACAGAAAAGTGGCGCCCACCGTGGGGCCTACTTGACTCGTTATTTCTTACAGTCTTAGGTAGAATCCTTGGACCAGTCATTTTCATGGCGGTGGCCACCACAAAAAAGTGGCACCCACCGTGGGGCCCTCTCGTTCTTTCTTACAGTCTTAGGTAGAATCCTTGGACCAATCATTTTCATGGCGGTGGCCACCATAGAAAAGTGGCGCCCACCGTGGGGCCTTCTCGTTCTTTCTTACAGCTTTAATCCTTTGACCAGTCATTCTCATGGCGGTGGCCACCACAGAAAAGTGGCGCCCACCGTGGGGCTCTTCACGTTCTTTCTTACAATTACCTTGGACAAGTCATGGTGACTTCAGTGGGAATTTCACTGGGAATGAGACTTTTGTTGACTTCACTAGGATCTTAGGTCAAAACCTTTAAGTTGGGAAAGAACCACAGAATGGCGACTCCGCCGGGGAGCCATTTTCTGGCAGGAACATAGGATTCATAGCTCTTAAAAAGTTTAGGACATTAGGACAGATATATATACTGCTTTTCCAAATTGATATATGTGTTTATTTTTCTGCTAATGGGAATGCGTGTGATGCTGCATGTGGAAAGATTGAGTATACACCTAGGAAAAACCTCTTTTAGTGGTGCAGAAACTATCGGAAATGGTTGTCACGCGATACCACCCTCTTCTGAAGGTTCTTCGAAAAAACATCACCTAGCACGGTTCCCGGCCCGCTGGTGTTTTCTCGACAAGAACTGATGATTTTGAGAGACAGGTACAAAAATCACTAGTACAAACCTTTGGGGGATGGGTAGAGCCTTGACTTCGTGACAACGACCCTTTGACCCCATGTTTTTTCTATGTTTTTGTGTGCTGCATTCATCTAAAACACATTAAAACAAAGAAAAATTTTCTCTTCTAGTCTCTCTTTTTCAAATTAAACTGAGACAATGATTGCAAATGTCAGAGAAAAAGATTGCGCTCATGGATTTCGGTAGAAGGAGAACTCATAAGTACACCTTCAAGGTTCCAAAACTTGAGGATTTGAGAAGGTTAGCGAGGATGATCACTAACCCTGAGGCTTTCAGAGCCAAGTACGGAGGTCTGCTACCTTTGTTAAGAATCCATGTGATTGAAGGAATCATGGATGCACTCGTTCAGTTTTACGATTCGGTCTATCACTGTTTCACATTCCCGGATTACCAGCTAGTACCAACGCTGGAGGAGTACTCTCACCTGACTGATCTACACATTACTGATCAAGCTCTATTTTCTGGACTGGAAGAAATTCCAAAGGATCAAATCATTGCAAGAGCAATTTATTTGGACGAGTCAGAGGTCAGGACTCACATGACCACTAAGGGTGGTATCCAAGGTTTGCCAGCCCAGTTCTTAACAAAGAAAGCTCTGTACTGTGCTAGTATAGGGAACATGACTGCTTTGGAAAGCATCTTTATTTTACTCACCTACGGGTTATTTCTATTTCCCAACATTGATAACTTCGTCGATGTCAACGCCGTTAAGGTTTTTCTCATTGGAAACCCTGTACCGACTTTGCTTGCAGATGCATATCATTCTGTACACTTAGGGAATTTGTACAGCGGAGGAGAGATCACGTGTTGTGTGCCCCTTCTATACGAATGGTTTATCTCCCATTTGCCTAAGTCTGCTACTTTTTGGGATCATAAGAGTGCCTTACGCTGGTCGCAGAAAATCATGTCTCTCACCAACTCTGACATAGATTGGTGCAATAGGATTTATGAGGGAATCAGAATCTTTGACCGTTGTGGAAACTTCCCCAACGTACCCCTCATAGGAACTAAGGGAGGAATCAATTACCATCCAGTATTGGTTAGTCGTCAATTTGGATACCCAATGAGGCATGTCCCGCGAAATGCTCATCTGGAAGGTCTTTTCTTCAAGGAAGGAGAAAATGACAGAGCACTAAAAATGGAAATAGTGCACGCTTGGAAACATGTTCATAAGAAAGGACGAGAGTCTCTAGGAAAACCGGACTGTGTCTCGGTGGAACCTTATCTCCACTGGGTACAAACTAGAGCTCTCAAGCTAAAGATGTCGTATCCTAGTCACGGAGTTCTTCCGCCAAGGGAATCTGTCATGTACTTCATGACGGAAACTGAAAAACTTCAGGTTACTCTCAACAACGTTCAATAGGAGAAGAGGTCTTGGAAGAAAAAGTACCGCATTCTCAACATGGAGTGTACCAAAATACAGCAGCTACTGAAAGATAAGGATGCTCTGATTGAGATTTTGGAGCAACATGTTGTGGATAATCAGGATGACCAAAGGAATTTGCTCGCTCCTTTCACTTGGCAAAGGAATGACAACCCGACAACGGCCCAAGAGCCCCGGTCAAAGAAAAGGAAAGTACCAGAATCAGCATCCGGTTTCTCCTCAGAGAGGACTCGGGACCCATTAGCTTAGGTTTCTGTTTCCGCACCTTGTAATTTACTGTATTTCCATTTTTGCAATCCTTTGAATTTCAATAAAACGGGGTTTCCCCACTGTTTGATATTTGCAATCTAATTGTCGAAGTTTATTTTGATTAAACCAAAAAACAATTAATATAATCATTGCATTCATCATTCTCACGTCACGTATTCTTCTTACCTACAAATCTCACGTTTGTGTCTCGGTTCTAGAGTCAAACTGTCTCATTCGTACAATACTCGGGCCAATCGTCAGAAAAGGATGGATGATCTCGAGGAAGAGAATGGAGAGTTGAAAGAAGAGATCGACGCTCTAAGAGAGGATATGAAAAAGCTTCGTAACGACATGCAAGCCATGGCAGAAGCTCAGCTACAAAGAACCGTGATCTCAGAGATCACCTCAATGCCCATAGTGGAGAAGTATGATCCTACGTATCAAATGTCGAAAGATCGTCCCTGGGGCATGCCTGTTAACTATATCCCGGAAGGATATGTTCCGCCGATCACTGAAGATCAGAAAATCGCTGCAGGAACCGCTGGGCCTGAAGGTTACAAACTTCGGGAAAGTGAAGATGCCAGGGGCATGACAGCAACTACGAAAGGTTACAAACTTCGGGAGGCACCGAGAGTCTCGGCCGTAATGACTAAACCATAACCTGTGGTACACACTGTCCCGGAAGGACAGATTCCGCATATACCTTCTGGTGGAAACGAAAGCATGTTCGAAAGAATGAACGAGTTCCAGGAACAGTTCCTGGAAATGCAAAAGGAATTGCAAGCTATTCGCGGTCAGGATCTATTTGGGAAGGACGTCGCGGACCTCTGCTTGATCCCCAATGTGAAAGTTCCGCACAAATTCCAAGTGCCCGACTTTGAAAACTACAAGGGTAACTCTTGCCCTCAAAGTCACTTGGTGATGTACGCTCGGCGAATGTCGGCTCAGACAGGAAATCAGGACCTACTGATTCACTACTTTCAGGATAGTCTAACCGGTGCCGCATTAAAATGGTACATGGGTTTAAACCGTGCCATGATCGGCACGTTCAGAGATCTTGGCACTGCCTTCGTCCAACAGTACAAATATAATTTAGACATGGCACCCGACAGAGATCAACTCAGATCAATGTCACAAAAGGACAAGGAAACCTTTAAGGAGTACGCTCAGAGATGGCGTGAAATTGCCGCTCAGATCTCTCCACCTCTTGAGGAAAAAGAGATGACAAAGATCTTCTTAAAGACCTTGAGCTTATTTTACTAGGACAGAATGGTTGCCAGTGCGCCCAGTGACTTCACCGAGATGGTGGGCATGGGGGTTCGTCTTGAGGAAGCCGTCCAGGAAGGACGTTTAGTAAAAGACGCTGGATCATCAAGTAGTGCAAAACGATGCGGTAGTGCTCTCCCTAAGAAAAAAGAGCAAGATATTGGGAATATCTCTCTCGGAAAACAAAGGCGACAGTACCAACCAGTAGCAGTTGTAACTCCTGCTATCAACCCTGCGCCTGTTCCTATGTATCAACCTCAGGTTGCGCAGAGCCAACCTAATCAGCAGCAGCTTCAGCAAAGGACATAACAGCCTCTTCAGCAGACTCGTCCTTAGTACAATAACAACCGTACAATGCAGCCACCAGGATTTTATCCTATACCCGTATCGTACGCGGAACTATTTCCATTATTACTGGTCAAAGGGCACGTCCAGACTAAGGCTCCTCTTATAGTACCGGAAAATCCGCCTTTTTGGTTTAAAGCGGATCATACTTGCCCTTATTATCAAGGAGGTCTAGGGCATAACATAGAAAACTGTCTCAATTTCAAATCTGACGTGCAAAAGCTTGTTAGGAGCGGGCTCTTATCTTTCAAAGATACGAATCCCAATGTTCTCAAGAACCCGCTGCCTCAACACGAGAAAGCTGCAGTCAACCTGATAGAGGGAGAGTCTAACAACGTCTATCAAATTCATGATGTACTCTTGTTAAGGACCAATCTGGTCAAGATGCATTGTAGACAGGGTGGATATGGCCGTGTTCCACCTCATAATTATCACCAGTGTGATATCTGCTCTAAAAGCAATCGAGGGTGTTCTGTGGTGCAATCAGCTCTACAAGAACAGATGGATCTCGGATGGATCCAAGAGCACCGAGTTCGTGGAGTTAACAGGGTTTATATGAATTCCAACGTCATTCAAAACCACGACATCCGTGCGATGAATGTAAACCTGGTGGCAATGCACTCAAGGCAAAGCCAGTATCATAATCTGTCGCGGCACGATTACAGTTCTTGTCTGACTTGCTCGGTAAACAAGCATGGATGCTCTTTCATACAAGAAGCCCTCCAGCATCAGATGGATCTTGGATGGATCAAGGACTACCATGATAGGAATCCCTATCAGATCAACATGATTTAAATCTTCGATATTCGCTTGATGAATACCAGCCTGGTGGAGTTACACGCAGAACAGGTCTGTCTCGGATTCCTGGTATCACATGATTATCAGAGCTGCAAAGCGGGTTGCGAAAACGATCAAGGTTGTGCCCTTGTCCCGGAAACACTTCAGTACTTATTGAACCACTGGTGGATTCCAATCTATATGGACGAAACGCATACCCCATTCTGCTTTCCCACGCAGAGTCCGAGGTTTATACCAAGGTCAGACGTCGAAACGATATACATAAATTGTGATCCGGAAGGATGTCGTGCTCCGCCAAACTCATTAGAGGAGGACACTCTGATGAATGACAACTTTGACCACAACTATTATGGCCCGATGGATGGTCTGCCAATATGGCAGCCGTGCCCAGGAGACTTAGGGCAAGAAAGTCAGCCGAACAATGAAAATCAGCTGAGTATCGTTGAACAGAATACCTGCGTCCCCACCATGTCATGGGATCAACACCCAGGTTATCCTGAAAATGCCCCACACGACGATGATTTCGCAACGTTTGCAGGACTAGAGTTCATCAACTATGCTTTCCCCGAGGTCAACGTCATCGAGAGGGATGACCCCTCCAGTTCCAAAGAAGTGTGGGACATCCTGGGACAACCAAGTGAAAAATACGACTATATGGTCAAGTACACTGCTCCCGAAAGCTCTCGCATCAGACTCGAAGACATCCAGCCTACTGGATGGGGAGATCTACCTGAGAGTACAAATGCTATGCAAAATACAACAGAGGAATCCTCCTACGACAACTCTGCGTGGGAGACAGATTCCAATGATCCTGCTCTGCCAGAAATCAGCATTATTTCTGAAGACAAATCAAGGAAGGTACCAGACTTTGTGATTCACCGAGGAGTTCGCCGCCAATGGGTTGCTGTCGATGTTCCGAAGATTGTTCATAAGTCTAAGTAATTGTCATCTTTACTTTAACCTTTCACCCTGCCCAGGTGAAATGGATGTTTTGATAGGGCTCGCTTTCTGTAAATTTCCCTGTTCGCTTTGCCCAAAGCGACAGAGTTTTGTTTTATAGGGCTATAGTTTCAAGAATCGACTTGTTCATAAATAAAATAACGCCGTTCTGTAATTTCCGCATTTATTGCTGTTTTCTCTTTTTGCTTTTCTCAGAAAATGGTAATCCTAAAAAATAACTCAATAATAAAAACAAGCAGTAAAAGAAAAATACACTGCACACACTTGCATTTTCTCTATCTCTTCTAAACACAAATCATCACGTCATGCAGATTGCTTATTTTAAACCCCGTTGAAACATACGATCCGATGCCTTCTCCCGACTTTGAGTTCCCGGTATTTGGGGCTGAAGAAGAAGTTGACGACGAAATTCCAGAAAAGATCTCCCGATTACTCAGACAGGAGGAAAGGTCCATTGAACCTCACAAAGAGCCGTTGGAAACAGTAAACTTGGGTTCGAAAAAAGAGAGAAAAGAAATCAGGATTGGGGAACTGCTCAGTCTAATTTCCAGAGATGGTTTGATAAAGCTTCTCAAAGAATTCTCCGATGTATTCGCTTGGTCCTATCAGGATATGCCAGGGTTGGATACCAGCATCGTGGAACATCACTTACCGTTGAAATTGGAATGTCCGCCAGTAAAGCAGAGGTTGAGACGGACTCACCCGGACATGGCTATCAAAATCAAAGAGGAGGTACAGAAACAGATTGACGCAGGTTTCCTCGCTACATCTGAATATCCTCAATGGTTAGCCAACATCGTACCTGTTTCAAAAAAGGACGGAAAGGTCAGAATGTGTGTCGACTACAGAGACCTGAACAAGGCTAGTCCAAAGGACGACTTTCCTTTACCACACATTGACATGCTGGTTGACAGTACAACAAAGTTCAAAGTTTTCTCCTTCATGGATGGATTCTCGGGCTATAATCAGATCAAAATGGCGCCGAAAGACATGGAGAAAACTTCGTTCATTACCCCATGGGGTACCTTTTGTTACAAGGTAATGTCGTTCGGTTTGAAGAATGTCGGGGCAACCTATCAAAGGGCCATGACTACTCTGTTTCATGACATGATACACAAGGAAATGGAGGTATATGTCGATGATATGATTGCAAAATCTAAGACAGAAGAGGAGCATGTGACCCACCTGTCAAAACTATTCGAGCGTTTGAGAAAGTACAGACTCCGTTTGAATCCTAACAAATGCACGTTCGGTGTTCGTTCAGGGAAACTGCTAGGGTTCATCGTCAGCCAAAAAGGAATTGAAGTTGATCCTGACAAGGTCAAGGCCATTCAAGAAATGCCTTCTCCGAAAACTGAAAAACAAGTCAGAGGATTCTTGGGACGTTTGAAATACATCTCCAGATTTATATTCCTTATGACCGCCACGTGTGCGCCGATTTTCAAACTACTAAAAAAGAACCAGGATTATGTTTGGTCAGATGACTGCCAAAACCCCTTTCGACAGTATTAAGGAATACCTGTTGAATCTGCCGATTCTATCACCTCCAGTGGAAGGAAGACCACTGATCATTTACCTCACAGTCCTAGAGGACTCAATGGGATGTGTACTTGGCCAACAAGACGAAACCAAAAGGAAAGAGTCTGCCATCTACTATCTGAGCAAGAAATTCACCGATTGCGAGACTCGGTACACTATGCTCGAGAAAACTTGTTGCGCTTTGGCTTGGGCAGCCAAACGTCTTCGTCAGTACATAATTCCTCACACTACTTGTTTGGTCTCCAAGATGGATCCAATCAAGTATGTCTTTGAAAAGCCTGCTCTCACGGGAAGGATTGCCCATTGGCAGATGTTGTTATCAGAATATGACATAGAGTACCATGCTCAGAAAGCCGTTAAAGGAAGTATTTTAGCCGATCATTTGGCTCATCAACCGATTGAAGATCAAGAATCAGTCGGGTTTGACTTCCCAGACGAAGATGTCATGTATCTAAAAATGAAAGACTGTGATGAACCGCTACCCAGTGAAGGGCCAGAACCATGTTCCCAGTGGGGACTTGTCTTTGACGGAGCAATCAATCATTACGGAAACGGAATTGGGGCAATCATTGTTACCCCTCAGGGTACCCCACATTCCTTTCATGCTAGACTTACGTTCAAATGCACAAACAACGAGGCCGAATACGAAGCTTGTATTATGGGTCTCGAAGAAGCAATCGACTTAAGGATCAAGAACTTGGACGTATGTGGCGACTTAGCCTTGGTTATCAATCAGATAAAAGGAGATTGGAACATATACCAATCGGGATTGATTCCTTACAAAGATTATGCAAGAAGGTTGTTACCCTTCTTCAACAGAATCGAGTTTCACCATATTCCTCGTGAAGAGAATCACATGGCTGATGCATTAGCCACCCTCTCTTCCATGATTAGCGTAGGTCGATGGAATGACCTACCTAAGATCGACATCATGCGCCTTGAATGACCCGCTTACATCTTCACGATTGAAGCAGTCATAGACAACAAACCTTGGTATCACGATATCAAATGCTTCCTTCAGAAACAAGAGTACCCACCTGGGGCACTAAGGAAGGACAGGAAAACCCTCAGAAGACTGGCTGAAAACTTCTTCCTGAGCGGTGACATACTCTATAAGAGGAAATTTGACATGGTCTTGCTTCGATGTGTGGACAGACCAGTAGCAGACATGCTTATGAAAGAAATTCATGAAGGATCCTTTGGCACTCATGCCAACGGACACGCAATGGCGAGAAAAATTCTAAGAGCAGGGTACTACTGCTTGACCATGGAATCTGACTGCTACAAGTACATGAGGAGGTGTCACAAGTGTCAGATATACTCCGACAAAATCCATGTACCGCCAACACATCTCAAAGTTCTCTCTTCCCCGTGGCCTTTTTCCATATGGGGAATCGACATGATTGACATGATTGAACCTAAGGCTTCGAATGGACATCGGTTCATCCTGGTAGCCATTGATTACTTCACCAAGTGGGTCGAAGCAGCGTCGTACGCTAATGTAACCCGACAAGTGGTGGTCCAATTTATCAAAAACAATATCATCTGCCATTATGGTGTTCCAAGCCAGATCATTACGGATAATGGATCTAACTTGAACAATAAGATGATGAAAGAGTTGTGCGCTGAGTTCAAGATCGAACACCATAACTCATCTCCCTACCGACCTAAGATGAACGGGGCGGTAGAAGCGGCTAACAAGAATGTCAAGAAGATTGTTCAAAAGATGGTTGTAACCTACAAAGACTGGCACGAGATGCTACCCTTTGCTCTTCACGGTTATCGCACATCTGTCTGCACTTCAACAGGGGAAACCCCTTTCTCTCTAGTATATGGCATGGAAGCATTGATTCTCATAGAAGTAGAGATCTCATCAATCCGGGTATTGATGGAAGCTAAGCTTATAGAAGCTTAATGGTGTCAAAGTCGACACGACAAACTGAATCTGATCGAAGAGAAGAGAATCACGGCACTATGCCACGGTCAGTTGTATCAGCAGAGAATGAAGAAGGCGTTCGACAAAAAGGTTCGACCTCGCGTATTCAGAAAAGGAGACCTCATGCTCAAGAAGATACAATCCTTTCTCACTGATTCTCGGGGCAAGTGGACTCCAAATTATGACGGCCCCTAAGTGGTCAAGAAAGCATTCTCAGGCGGCACCTTGAGACTTGCAACCATGGATGGAGAAGAATTTGCCTATCCCACAAATGTTGACGTAGTCAAGAAATACTCCGCCTAAACTAAAAAAAAAACGTCTCGGTGGATTGAAAACCCGAAAGGGCGGTCCAGGCAAAAATTAGAGAGATGATCAAAAATCATCCGGGTGGATTGGAAATCTCAAAGTACAATCCAGGCAAAAGTTAGGGATAATGGCAAGTAACTAAGTCTGATCAGTTCAGCTCCTCAGCAGTCATGCCATCCATTAGAAAACTCCAGTCAAGGTCATCTTCGACAGAAGCTCAGGATGTCCTGAATTCAAAGTTGGTAGAAGGATAGTGGTCGTTATGTTTCAATGTAGCCCTTTTCCCTGTAAATTACCATTTTCTAACTTTGTAAATACTCTATGGAATCACGCGTTCGGTTGATTTCCATCCTATCAATAAAATTTGAGCCCTTGTGCTTTTGTTTGTAATTCTTACTTGTTTTAGCTTTACAGAATGATGTTTTTAACATGATTAACGATTCTTGAAAATAAAACAAAAATGAATTTACTTGTCAAACTTTTTCTACGTTTAAAATAAAGATGGCAATTTCTTTTGACTGTTGAAAATCAGAAGAACATCGGTCGTTTCTCCAAAGGTGTTCGAACCTCAAAGTGCAAAATCAAAGTACTTCTTCTAGACCAGTACGCCTGAATGAAGGATCAACTGTGTCAGAGACCATGTTTCGTCTGACATCCTCGGCCGAGTTCTCATCTCCTAAGCCCGACCAGCGTCGCTCCCAACAGGGACCGTTTCTCCTAAGCAAGGTAGAATTGCTATCTTGAACCAACGATATTTCTACATGCCCTATTGTGGCCGAGTATCCAGTCATGTTCATCCTTTAGTCTGTATGTTGCATCAGTTTTGCCAGCATATACATACATACATTATGCATTATTGATTCACATTCATATTCATATTGCATCACTATCACTCTAGTCGGTCTTATACCCTAGTGATAACAGTCCTCTCAATCGAGTTGTCAGCCCTTTCCTCGTCAGGAAGTGTGGCGTCTGAACAATCTCTCCCCAGTTTATTTCTGGATTAAAGTTGGCTCCCTTGACCACTTTGATAACTTGAACCTCTGAAAGACCAGAGAACTTTCAACAAACGTCACTCTTCGCCATTGAACATGATATATTCGCTTTCCCGGATTAAGGAAAATCCCCAGAGAAAGCCCCTCAAAATTGGGGTACATCGTATGGCATTTCTCTGAAAAGACCTCAGGAAAAGTATGATGTAACACCCCCAAACGGAAACAGTCTCTCAAGAGACTCGTTTTCCCCGGATAGAGTCAACAAATGGCATCTCAAACAGAGAAGTTTGTATACCTCTACAACTCAGACGATTGGGTTCCCCAGTAAGTCTGACATCAGAACTTTTGCCATCAAATGGCATCTCCTCAAGAAAATTCGGCGAGAAGTTTGAAGGAAAGCCGCTACAAATAGCGTCCCTTGTCAAGAAAGCTTATTGACAAAAGAAACTGAGACCAGTTCCTTGGTGGGAAACCAGGATCGAGGGGAAGTTTATTTCAGAAATTGAGACCAGTTCCTTGGTAGGAAACCAGGATCGAGGGGAAGTTTACTTCAGAAACTAAGACCAGTTCCTTGGTAGGAAACCAGGATCGAGGGGAAGTTCACAAATCAGAAACTAAGACCAGTTCCTTGGTAGGAAACCAGGATCGAGGGGAAGTTTAAATCAGTAAACTTAGACCAGTTCCTTGGTAGGAAACCAGGATTGAGGGGAAGTTTAAATCAATAACTAAGACCAGTTCCTTGGTAGGAAACCAGGATCGAGGGGAGGTTTATTTCAAAAGAAAACTGAGACCAGTTCCTTGGTAGAAGACCAGGATCGAGGGGAAGTTTACCTTTTCTAAGCATCATCGCTTAGCTAAAGAAGATGAATGCTTAAGCTACCATTCATAACCACCATCAAAATTTCGGGTATTCTGATATTTAATCCTCTTGTACCCCGAATGCCCGAATACCTTCGCCATTCACACCTTCGGGTCCAAGAAGATTAAATAGGGGCATCTGTCATACCCCAAATTTTGACCACTGAGATTTCCCATCATTGTGTAAATCATCATCACAATATGGATGTACATTTGTGCCTCATCAATCTCCTCAAGGAATTGTTGAGCATTCACTACAATCAAGCTTAGGGTTTCAAGCCCTCTCAGAGCTCTTAGACAAAGGATCAATCAAGGAATGACATGATCTTCAACTTGTCTAACCTCTTAAACACCCACAAAGGATCAAGAGGAATCCCATATCAAGAATTAAGCACAAGAGTGCAACATTTCAAGTGGACCAAGCCTCAAGTTCATCTAATACAAAGTCAACTGACGCAGAAAGTCAAAGTTTGACTTTTGGTCAACTCTGAGCTTCACAAGCCATTACTCAAGAAAATATGATGGATGATTTAATTTGATCAAATTTAAATCAAGAAATCATGCAAAATTGCAAAATTGATCAAATTGAAAGAAACTTAGAAATTTTTTCTAAGTTAAAATCATGTTCTAGTGCACAACTTTTCAAGGTTGTAACTATTGATCCAAGCATCCATTGATTTTGCGTAAGAGCTACTTTTAAAGAGGGTATTTGATACTTTAACATTGTAGAAGGAATCAACTCAAAATATCATAAGGATTAAAAGATATAAGTGATCAAAGTTGGGAATTCTTAATGTCCAATGTTCTGACATTTCATAGGATATCATTACTATTTTTCCATTAAGAATGTCCCAACTTCAAGGATGTTTTTCTCCATGATCCAAGTTGATTCAGGAAAAACCCTGGGCATGAAAGTTGAAGTACGTCATCTCACCTTTCCAGAAAGTCCTAGAAAGCTAATTTATCATTCTCGAGCAGAAAGTTATGGTCTCTGCAAAAGGCATTGATAAAACAGAATTTTCATGACAGCTTTTAGGACAGATTTGATCAAACAAGTTCAAGGTCAATTTTGACAACTTTACAAGTCTTATCTTCACAAACCTTGAACATCAAAGTTGAAGTACGTCATCTCAGCTTTCCAGAAAGTTGTAGAACGTCCATTTATCATACTCGAGCAGGAAGTTATGGACTTTACAAGAAGGCTTGCTGCAGCTGTTTTTTTGCACAGATTTTGTGCACTTTTTCTTGTGCCACACAATTTTCAAGCTTTGTCACCATGCAGGACAAGCATCAAAGGTGCAATTCAATTCAACTCAAAATATCATAGTGGATTAAAATATACAAGTGATTAAAGTTTGGAATTATTAATGATCAAAGTTGTCAAATGTTTCAACATTTCATGGGACATCATTAATAATTTTCCAGCAAGAATGTCCCAACTTCAAGGATGTTTTTCTCCATGATCCAAGTTGAACCAAGGCTAGGGTCAAACATCAAAGTTGAAGTATGTCATCTCAGCTTTCGATAAAGTCCTGGAACAACCATTTATCATTCTTGAGCAAGAAGTTATGGATTTTACAACAAGGCTTGCTGCAGCTGATTTTTAAGACATGTTTCAGGACATATTTGCACATTTCTTGTGCCACACGAATTTCCAAGCCTTGTCATCATTTTGGACACATCTGAGGATCAAATCCAAGGGGGGGTGATCTGATCCATAAGCCACCCAAGTCCAAGATTCCACAAGTGGCATGCCAAACCTAAAAAACCCTAAAAGAGGGACAAGACTCCAATTTTTGTTTGGAGCATTTAATGGATGCTTAGAGGTGGCATGAACTGAGCTTCCCCTAACTGAATTCAGTTAAGATTCCTCCAACAACTAGGGAACCAGCAGCCTGTGCCCTAACCTCTAGTTGACTAGAGGAGACTTGGATTTTCATTGGCCAACATTGAACAAACCTCTGCTGTAGCCACCATTCACTATTGCTGCTAAAACAAACTTGCTTTACTATAAATAGAGCTCATTTGTGCTCAGTTTGAGTACACCAAAGCCATCAAACATATGCTTTCCTCAAAATCACTTCTTTCACTCCAAAATGCCTTCTTTAGTAAGGTAATTATGAGTTTTTGAGTTAGAGAGCATTTCCATCACATCTCATGATCCTAACACCTCATAAACATCATATGTAGGTGATCCAAACTATCACAAGTGACCTGTAACACTAAAATCACAAAGTCACCTCTCAAAACCTCAAAATTGGACTTTTTTGCATTTTTCAAGCCATGTCTTGATTCAGTCACTTTCCAAACCAGATAAAACCTCAAACACACTCCAAATATCATCCTTGAACTATCCCCAATGGTTCCCAACATCTGGAACACCATTTGAGAGAGTTGTCACTTTGGCCATTTTAACCCCTTTTGCAAGAAAGGGTCAGTTTTTGTTTTTGCAGGTTCCAGCTGATTTCAACCATCCTAAAAGCTTCTAAGAGGTCATTTGAGGGTGTCCAAAACATCTAATCATTTCTGGAACAAAGCACTTGGTAGGTTACACAAAATCTCCAAAAAAAGAGGTAAAATTCACAACTTGAATTCTTTGAATCATGCTTTCCTTTGATGTCCACATACATGCATCATATTGAATAATTCTTGAAGCAAAAATATAGTCCTTAATGTGTATGTTATGATCCTCCTACTGTTTGCACTTTAACATGTTTATATGTGGAGTTTATGTTGTTTTAATGCAGATCTTGTTTTTTACTTTGTGTGTTCTTTATATTCAGTTTCAGTATGTATGAGTAATACCATTGGATTCCTTGCGAAAAATTGGTCAAGATAGGTTCTTACGGATTTTAATTTCGTTAAAAATTAAGAAAGTTATGAGTGTTGAAAGTTTGATAAGCAAAGATGTTTAAAATCAACATACAGTTCTGGTTTTTTTCCTTGTGTGTGTTGTACATTAAGTTTCAGTATGTATGAGTGATACCGTTGGATTCCTTGCGAAAAATCAGTCAAGATAGGTTCTTACGGATTTTAATTTCGTTAAAAATTGAGAGAGTTATGAATGTTTGAAGTTTGATAGCAAAGATGTTGAAAACCAAGGTGCAGTTCTGGTTTTTTAAGATGTCGAATGTGATGTTGTGACATCTTCCCTTTTTCTCTTATCTTCAAAACTCGTGAAAGATGTCGAATGTGATGTTGTGACATCTTTCCTCTTTTTCTTAGTTTATCTTCAAAACTCAACCAATTCTTTTACATAGCAAAAATCATCATTTTCCAATTCTGTTTTACACACTTTTTATTCATACTCCATAATATTTTGGCTAAAATACAGTTTTTGTCCCCCTGTTTGTCAAAATTCACGGTTTTGGTCCCCCCATTTTATTTTTTAACAGTTTTGGTCCCCCACCCCTCACTGTTCATGTACGGACATGTACTGTTCATGTACGGACCAAATACTGTTCATCATTTTTTTGGGCCAAAATTGGGGTGGGGGACCAAAACTGTTAAAAAAAAAAGGGGGGACCAAAACCGTGAATTTTGACAAACAGGGGGACCAAAACTGTATTTTAGCATAATATTTTAATCCACACAAAAAATCACAAAAAAATATTATTATTTGATATATTTTTAATATATTCAAAAATATTGTTTTAAATGCTTTTAAAATGATTTATTTTTCTTGATTTTTAAAACCAAAATGATTTTAAATATTCATGTGGATAAAATACTTTTTCATAAACCTTAATCATTGTTTATAACATGATTAATGATTTTATTTGATATTTTTATCATTTTTTTACTTGATTTTTCTTTGAAAAAGGCTTTTAAAAAATGAAATTGGGGTTTCTTTGATTTTCACCCTAACAAATCTTTTTTCAAAAACACTTGGGCCTCTAATAGAGTGTACGACCCAATCCTTTTTGTACAAAAATATTTTGGGTCTCAGTTATTGTATAAGTCCCGATACGTTAAAAATCTCGGCGCGATCGCCATTTTCAAACTGAAAATCATCTGGGTCTCCCCTCGTGTTGTAAGCCCCATTTCTTTTCCTAAAATACACTTTGGGTCTCTAATAAAGTGTAAGTCCCACCCCTTTTGTAAATAAAATATTTTGGGCCTCAGACATTGTATAAGTCCCTCGGTACATTTACAAAGTTCGGCGCGATCGTCGCCTTTTAACAAAAAGACCATTGGGCTTCTCCTTGAGCTATAAGTCCCATTTCTTTTCATTTTTAAACCTTTGGGCCTCTAATAGAGTGTAAGACCCAATTCCTTTGTAAATACCAAAATTTTGGGCCTCAATCACTTGTATAAGTTCCACGGTGTTTCCAAAACCTAGGCGTGATCGTTGCCCTTTTCAAAATCATCTGGGCCTACCCTCGCGTAGTAAGACCCGCTTCTTTTCTCTAAATCTTTTTTTTGTGCCTTTTGAGAGAGTGTAAGACCCATTCCCCTTGTACAGAAAATTTTTTGGGCCTCAGTCACTTGTATAAGTCCCACTGTACAAACTCATATCACAGTGCAATCACTACTAAAACCGTGGGCCTCTCCTTGAGCTGTAAGCCCCAATCTTTCCTTTCAAAGCACTTTCTCCTTTGATTTTGAAATATACTGTTGTTTTCAATCTTTCTTTTTTGAACAACTAACCAAACAACAAGGAAGCTCTACAACCGAGTAAGTGTTTATATGCTTTCATTTACCGCTTTCATATACATATAACTATATTGTGGGGCTGTTTCGTTGTAAGTCTTCTTTCATAAACTCATATCGACTGTGTAATAATAGTATAGATATTTAGAGTTTTCCCGACAACTACGTCTAGCACTAGGTAAAGTCGTTTCGATCATTCTTAGAAATAGACAATACTAGATCCCCCATATGAGCACCAGATACAATCTTCTCTTCGGCTGTCCTCCTTAGGAATTGTCAAGAAACTCTACGCCCCAGAGATGATCTTTTCTCCGTGAATTGCATCCCTTAAGTTTCTTCCAAATTCTCGAACTTTCCTGGCTTGATCTATTCTTTGTGAATAGTCTGTCTTGAACTTCTCGGGGTTTGGGGACCCACAGGTTTCTTAAAAGCATCCCCGCCTCCTCTTGTGCATTGTACAATGACCCATCGGCTTCTTAGAAGTATTCACAACCTCCTATTAGGCTTCGTATAAATTATTTCTTCCTCCAGGAATGATAGCCTCCTCTTGGGCTTCGTACAAATTGTCCCTCGGTTTTTTAAAAGTTTCCATCCTCCTCTTGGGCTTCGTACAAATTGTCCCGATGACCTCCTAGAGGTATATGAACAGAAATTAGTCATCTTAATAGAACAGTCTTTCAAAGAGTCTAGATATTTCTACCGTGAACGTACTACAACTGTTTCTTTAAGCATAATACAAAAGATAAAACTCTAGACTTGGACAGTCTAATTTCCTTTAGTCTTAAAGACATTCTCAAGTCCCTTTCAAAAATAGGAAGACGTCTGCAGACTTGGACAGTCTCAAATACCCTTTGGATTCCCCGTTTCCTTAGAGAATAGGAAATAATCCCGATCCTCATATCAAATCCATGAGTACAGTGTTACTCATATAAGAACTGATTTTCTCGTTGAACCAATATACTGGACATGTCACTCAACTGAAACAGTACCCTTTTAGCCTCCATCTCGGGCTTCGTACGAGATACAAAGACTCTCTTGTTGAGTCAAACCTTGTAGCCTCCATCTCGGGCTTCGTACGAGATGCAAAGACTCTCTTGTTGAGTAAAAACTTTTAGCCTCCATCTCGGGCTTCGTACGAGATACCAAAACACTCTCTTGTTGAGTATAAAAGGCTCTCTTGTTGAGCCAATCTCCCTTTTAGCCTCCATCTCGGGCTTCGTACGAGATACAAAAACACTCTCTTGTTGAGTATAAAAGACTCTCTTGTTGAGTCAATCACCTTTTAGACTCTATCTCGGGCTTCGTACGAGATATAAAATCACTATCTTGTTGAGTATAAAAGATTCTCTTGGTGAGTCACCATCTTTAGCCTCCATCTCGGGCTTCGTACGAGATACAAAAACACTCTCTTGTTGAGCATAAAAGATTCTCCTGTTGAGTCAACCCTTTTAGCCTCTCTCTCGGGCTTCGTACGAGACACACAAAAACTCCCTCTTGTTGGGCCGATAGCCTCCTCTTAGGCTTTGTATAAGGAAAACCCCGGTTGAGTCAATCAACCTTTTAGTATCAAATTTGTGCCTCGTTCACAGTACACAAACATCAACAACTCCTTCCCCTCCATCTAATTGTTGTAAGCGGCAAGCCTCTGGATTATTTACATCCACGCCACTGTCCCTCTTTTAGCATGAGAAATTCCTAAGGAAAGATGACATTGCTCTAAACTGAGTTAAAGCCTTCTCCTCCAGGTTAAAAATCCCCTATAAAGGAAATTATGGCATTACTGGATTCACATATCCCAATTAAAGTAATTCTCCTTTATAATCAGGCACCCAACAGTTGTGACAAACAGACCAAATATCCCTCTTTAGAGATGACAAATTCTCTCTAAAGTCAAGACCCTTCAGCTTCACATCTTGGGCTTTGAACAAGATACAAACCACCTTTTGCTCCATCGACTTTAATGAATTAGTACCACATGCATGAGTCTTGTTGTGCATTGCATTTATTTGGCATTGATGTGATTTATGATATCGTGATATTTGATGTTTTCCTTTGTGATGACCCTGATGATGTTGTATATGATAATGACGCCATTTTATGCATATCCTATTTTTATATTGATTATAATGAATTGTGATTACTCACCCTGCCTGTTTGAATGTTGCTTCCACGTGGGTAACGTGCAGATGATCAGGCATAGCTGTGGATGCCTTCGAGGACTTTTGGAGTTCTTAGTGCTTTTGGTCGACGTAGAGGGTCTTGCTCTGATAGTGTAACATCGGGTTGGGTCGTTGAGTCGAAACATATTATGTTGACATTTTGTTGTTATTTGATTATTAGGGTTTTTATTTTAAAACCTTTTCACTTTGGATTATTGTGGCTATGGTGGCTCCGCTGCTAATTTTGATGGCTTTTGAATATTTTGAGGAAAACCCGTGTTTACGGAGCATTTGTTTTATTTGAATTTATTGAGAAATGTGCGCCCTTTTGAGGTAGTTCTGATTTTACTCTGATATTATGATTATTCTGCTGCAATATTTGCGGGGTAGAAAAGGGTGTTACATTAAACACCCACTTGATACCTATGATGTGTTTATCACTTGGCCTAGGAACAAGTTCCTAAACTTGATTCCTTTCGAATTGGTTTAACTCTTCTTGTATCTCAATAATCCATTGGTCGTCTCCTAAGGCTTCATCAACTTTGGAAGGTTCAATTTGTGAGACAAACGCCATATTCAAGCATGAATCTTTGAGATTTAGTCTAGTTGTAACGCCTTGACTGATATCACCAATTACTTTATCAATTAGATGATCTCTATGAGTTCTTCATTTCTTAGGTAGATCATTGTCATTTGACTCTTGTTGAATCGGTTCTTCTTGATGCTTCGGTTGATCATCAATCTTTGCTTTGGAATTGTCTTCTTTAGGAACATCTATAATATCATCATCATCACACAAAACAATTTCCTCCCTGGAGGGGTTAGATTCATCAAAAGAGACATGCATAGATTCTTCAATAGTTAAAGTTTGTTTATTATAAATTCTATAAGCTTTACTTGAAAGAGAATAACCAAGAGATATACCGTCATCCAATTTTTCATCGAACTTACCAAGATTGTCTTTGTCATTGTTTAAGACAAAGCACTTGCATCCAAATATGTGAAAGTAAGCAATGTTTGGTTTCCTCCCTTTGAAAAGTTCATAAGGAGTTTTCTTAAGGATATGTCTAATATTTACTCTATTACTTACAAAATATGTCGTGCTTACCGCATCCGCCCAAAAATACTTTGGAAGATTTGAGTCACTAAGCATTGTCCTTGCAAGTTCCACCAATGACCTATTCTTTCTTTCTACAACACCATTTTTTTTAGGAGTCCTTGGTGCCGAGAAGTTGTGAGAGATTCCATGTTCTTCGCAAAATTCTTCGAAATAAGCATTTTGGAATTCTCCATCATGATCGCTTCTTATGGAGGCAATTGTTGGTGACTTCTCATTTTGGATTTGCTTCGCATATTTCTTGAACGCCTTGAATGCATCACTTTTCTGCACTAAAAAGAATGTCCAAATATATCTAGAGAAATCGTCAACAATAACTAAATCATATACATTATCTCCAAAGCTTCTTGTTCTTGATGGACCGAATAAGTCCATATGCAACAATTGTAGTGGCCTTGAAGTGGACACCACATTCTTAGATTTGAGAGTTGATTTGGTTTGTTTCCCCTTTTGACATGCATCACACAACTTATCTTTGACAAATTTTATCTTTGGCAATCCAATGACTAGATCATGCTTGACTAGTTTATTCAAATGTTCCATATGAATACGAGCAATCCTTTTGTGCCAAAGCCATGAATCATTGTTGTTCGCCATGAGACATTTTACCTTCAAAGACAAGTCATCAAGGGAAATCATAAATATATTGTTAATTCTTTTACCTTTGAGTTTTACCTCATGTGTGACTTCATCTTCTATCAAGCATTTATCCTCGGTGAACTTGATCTTGAAGCCTTTGTCACAAAGTTGGCTAATACTAATAAGATTGTGCTTTAGTCCTTCAACATAAAGTACATATTCAATGGATGTGAATGGTGGTGCTCCAACTTTGCCTATGCCAAGAATCTTTCCTTTGTTGTTATCTTCATAAGTAACATAACCCTTGGCCTTAAGCACTAGACTTGAAATTTTGTCAATGTCTCCCGTCATATGCTTCGAACAACCACTATCAAGATACCATAAATTCGAAGTGGTCTTCAAGCAAACCTGCAAAACAAATTTAGTTTTGTTAGGTACCCAAATTGCCTTGGGTCCTTCATAATTAATACCTTTCTTTACCCACACATAATTCCCACTTGCAACACTAAAGTTTCTAACATAGCAAGCATTAGGTGTATGGCCAACGATACCACAATAAAAACAAGTAGGAACAAAATTGCTCTTATATCTAGGAACATAAGATTTCTTTTTCACAAATCTTTTCTTTTTAGGATAAGGATGCACATTATTTGGTTTATTCACTTTCTCTTTGGAAGATTGGTCACTAGCCTTAACAAAAATTGTTTTACTAGAACTTGGTTTGGAAAACTTTGAATAACCAAGTCCACTTTTATCATTTGAATATCTTTGTTGACTAAGGACCGCTTCTAACCCAATTTGTCCTTTCATATCTTTCAAGGACTCTTTTTAATTGAACAATTTGGAAAAAAAGTGATTCGCAATTTTTACATACCAACTCTTGTTTTTCTTCACTAATTTTCTTTTGTTTCTCATCTTTTTCCATAATATCAACTTTTTCTTCTAAAGATGTAATCTGTTTCTTTTGTGAATATATTGTTTTATACAATATTTTGCATTCATTTAAGAGTTCATTTATGGCATCTTGTGCATCATTATCATAAAGAGAAAATTCATTACTAACCTCATCATTTTCATCATCGAAATTGTGTGTAGCCATTAGTGTTAAATTTGCGCTTTCGCTGCTCTCCGAATCGGATGATGAACTTATGTCATTGTCGTTCCATGCAATATATGCCTTTTTATTCTTTGTTTCCTTCTTGCCTTTTAATCCACCTTTCTTTGTGAATTTTGGACAATCGGGCTTTATATGACCTTGCTTACCACATTCATAACATGTAACATCTTGTGTTGAAGTGGAAGCCTCCTTTTTCTTGAAGTGTTTCTTTCTTTTAGCACAATTAAAGGACTTGTCATTTTTACCAAGAAATTTACCGAGTCTTTTTACTAGGAGCATAAAATTTTCATCTTCCTCCGGTGAATCATCATCTTGATCATTTTTTAAGTCTACTTTCAAAGCAATACCCTTAGATTTCTTTTCTTGATGTTTATGTTTTTCAAGTCGTCCAAATCTAATTCGTGTTCTTGGAGTTTTCCAAATAATGATGCGGAAGTCATGGTAGAAGACTTTTATTTTATGATATTGCCGTAAATTTTGGTTGCCATTCTCTAGTCAAGGATATAAGAACTTTGAGATTTAATTCACCATTAGAAAATATCTTACCAAGTGCAATCAAGTGATTAGTAAAATGTACGAATCTTTTCTGTAAAGCAACGATGGATTCTCCGGGCTGCATTCGGAACATCTCATATACTTAACTTAATGTATTCAATCTAGATCGTTAAACTTCAGTGGTTCCTTCATGAGTTTCCACCAAAGTGTCCCAAATTTCTTTTGCGGATTTACATTGTGAAATGCGAAAGAATTCATCCATACTTAATGCACTTTGTAATATGTTAACGCCCCCGTCAGTTTTGTCAGTTTTTATTTAATTGAGTCGTTTTGAGTATTTTATTATTATATTATTTTATTTCTGACTTTTATGTGAAAATATGTTATTTTTCATCGTGATTATATTTTATCGCGTTTTGGGAGCGTTTGCGAGATATTTGAGTGTAGGGGTATTTTAGGTCATTTTGCTTTATTTTGTTAAGTTAAGAATATAATAGAAATAGAAAGAGAGAAAAATAGAAAGGAAAGAAAAAGAGAAGAAGAAAAATAGAGAGAAAGAAGAAGAGAAGAAAAAGAGAGAAATTTGGAAAAGAAGAAATCAATCTCCCGACTTTATCAAACACGATTAAATCGGGTAAGGGTGCGAAACTCGATTATACTATGTTTGTGTATGATTATGTATGTGTGTGTTTGGATGATTCTCTTGTTTTCCATGGTTTTTCACTTCTAGGTTGAAAATGATAAAATGATAGAAATCGAGGTTTTAGTGGTTGAAATGTGATGTAAATGTTGTAGAATGCTTGCTACCATGATTGGGTTATATTCTGATTGTTTCGTTTTGATTAGAAAGAGATTTTGGTGGAAAATATGGGTTTTGGGTTTTCAAACAGCGCTGCAGATTTCTGAGTTTTCGCAGGTTCGCCTAGCGAACCTGGGGCGAAGCAGTAGCGAATGAATTTTCGCGGGTTCGCCTAGCGAACCAGTTAGCGAGGTCAGCGAAGGTTCGCTACGTTGTTCGCCTAGCGAACTTTGCATGTTTTTGGTTCTGGTTGGTTCTGCCTTGGTTTGCCAAGGGGTTCGCCTAGCCAACTTTGTGTCTGTTTTTAGCTGATAGTGGGTTCGCTGGACATTCGCCTAGCGAAGGTGGTAGCGAATGCTCGCTAGAGGGTTCGCCTAGCGAACATGGCTGTTTGTGCAATTTTGTTTTCTTACTAACTTTTGATCTGTGGTTCGGTTTGAGGCGTGGTTTGATGCGTTAGAAAGCTTATAAAATGTTCTTGCTTATGAGGATAGTTTTGAGATTGTTGGCCGATTAAATTAGGTCGGGAATTAGAAAATATGTTGTTTTGTCGACTTTTGTCGTTTTAATTGTGTGAACTTGATGCGTATATGCAATATACGGTTGGTGTGGATATTGTATGACCTGTGTACTGTTGAGTGATGAAATTGCATGAAGTCCATATTGTGATGATGATTGGTGGCCTTAGGGCAAGAAAATGCAATGTGTGGTAATTGATGATATATGCATGATTATGGATATGTATATGTGTGCATTTTAAATGTCACGAGTCATTGTATGCCAAGCATCATGATATGCATTCTTGTGACGTCGTGAGCGACGGATTGATTCCAGAGGGAATCCGCTATAACATCGTGCGCCTTAAAAATAAGAGGACTGAAAGCGATCTGATTGGATCGTGCGCCTTAAAAATAAGAGGACCGAAAGCGATGATTATAGACGATCGTGTGCCCATGTGGGGTGTGAGCGATCGGGTCGTGTGCCCGTGTGGAGTGTGAGCGATCCATAAACGTCGTGTGCCCGTGTGGGGTGTGAGCGACGGGGAACATCGTACGCCCGACGGGGAGTTACACTAAGTAACGAGCGATGGTTCCAGCAGAGTTCCTGGGTGAACTAGTGATGAGAAATGTTGGAAGTCGGTACCGCATATGCATTGCATAGAGTCATTGTGTCGATCTCTGTGCATTTGCATAAACCATGGATTAATTGTGTATGGAATTGTGAATGTGATTGATGAGATGGAATATGTATAATTGTATTGATGAGGAGTGTATTGTGTATGACTGATGTGTATTGGTATTGGATACCTGAGACTTGTGTTGTGTTGTATTTGATTGTGGTGCATTTGTGGTGAGAATATTTTACATGTGCATTTCTGTGTTAATATATAATTATATGCAACTGTATTATGGTTGTGTTTCCCACCCTTCTGCTGTTTTATAATGCTCTATGAGGCATTGCAGATTAGAGTTGCTGGAGGTTTTTTTGTGAAACTTAGGTCTTCATTCTTTTGTCGGTCGGCTCTGATATGTGACACCGGGTAGTCGGCGTGATCGAGTGTGATTATTTTGTATTATGTATATGTATCTTTTGGATTGTACATGTATGATTGTATTTGGCAGACAAACCTTTCATGATATATATATATATATATATGAGATTCAGTTACAGATTTTCCGCTTTCATTCTGTTTCTGATTTGTGGGTGTATTACTACCTGAATTGTTGCATATCTTTATGAGCAGGTGTTGTATGTTTGTTTCAAATTGATGCGACCCCTCGGTCCATGCCGTGAATTTTTAAATATACTCTGATGAAATTTTGAATTTTATTTATCGCTTTAATAGCTTGGGGGTATAGATTGGGGGTGTCGCACAAATGTGTCTTTAGGGATTAGAATGATGATTTTGTGAAAGATTTTTTCTACAAGATTAGTTAAAGTACTTCGATCTTTGCTGAAATTTGAACTCTCTGAATGAATATTTATTTGGCCTATGTATCAAGGAAATTATTATTTTTGAAAATATTCACCCTGATTCTATTATATGGTCAGAAAAGACCATACAAATTAGACTCTTGATTACACACCTCAATAATATTTTCGGTGGTTGATTTGATGTTGAATACTCCAATTCTCGATCTTTGACTAAATATAATTTGGGTCTCTTTTATAAAAAAAAATAATGTAAATAATTAAAATTTAGTATTTTTTTTACAAATTTTTATTTTTTACTTATATTTTTTTTTGGACTAAAGTAATTATGATTTATTTATTTATGGGTTATTTTACATTTTAGCTTAATGATAAAACAACTTTAAAAAGAGTGTCCGTCAAAAGGAGAATTAGAGAACTGAAGGGATTGAACCCGCAGGTGACGACGGCGTACCCTTCTGTGACGGATACATGGAAAACGATGACGTTGATATGGTCGGCGCCGATATGGTCGGCGCTGACAACAACGAAGCCGTATGTAATATTTTCCGTTCATCTCATTGTCGCTAACACAATTTCCCTTTCATTTTTGGCGTTGTTTTTCAGTCCCAAAAACCCTAATTATGATTCACACATCAATGTTGATTATGATGGCATCAGGATTTGGATGACATGAAGAAACGGTTGAAGGAAATGGAAGACGAAGCTGCTGCTTTGCGAGAGATGCAGGCCAAGGTCGCGAAAGAGATGGGATCCGTGCAAGGTGACTCCTGTTCGTCCCCATTTTGGTTGAGGCTGCTTAGTTCTATGCTATTTTTGTGCTTCATTTCTATTCTACAAACATAAAAATGAAAATTTTGAAGATTTTTTGTTAATGCTTTTGTCAAAATTTGTTGATGAAAATTTTGAAGATTTTATTAACTGGATTTTGGTCTTCATGTGAAGGAAGCTGTAGGATTAAATTGGCTATGCTTGTATTTAGTTTTATAACCTAGAAAATCAAGATTTAAGTTTGTTTCCTGCTTTGGTAATGCTTTTGCATTGTGCCATTGATTGTTTGTGGACTAATTTGGCTATCTATCTATGATAAGATATTCCATTGCACTTCATTTAGATTTTTGTGTAGTGTAATGACTAATGCCACAAATTCGCCAACCTTTTTCTTAGTTCTTGGTTGATACCAGTGTTGTCGATGGTGGATGGCAGTCCATGGCGGAGAGCCAAAATCCTGCCATGCCGGCCTCAAAGTTATAGGGATTATGGCGGAAAAACCCGCAATACCGGCCAATATTTACCATTGCGGAGAGCCTAAAAACCGCCACATGTATCCGCCATTGCGGCCATGTTGCCGCTATTTGATAACACTGATTGATACTTGAGTGCCATGGTGATCAGAGCCTTGAGCATTCCTCCCTAGCACAATCCTTTTATTAGACATATATTTTTTTTCTGTAGGAAAAACCATAGAACAAGTAGTGCATTTTGTTTCTTTAATCTCTGTCTTTTTACTTCTAGTTTTTCTTTCTCATTCTCCTCTTGCATTTGCACATGGTGTGATGACTGTACTTTCTTACTGTGCAAGATATTTCATTTCTTTATACTCTCGAGTCTCTGTTAATGATTGTTATCTCCAAACAGATCCCGCTAATGCTTCTGCAAGTCAGGTTAATAGGGAGGAAGTTGATTCTCGATCAATCTTTGTTGGCAATGTGAGCTGTCTATTCCCCTGTTTATGTTAAAAATTTCTATTCTGCTTATTAAGTTGTCTTATTGTCATGTTTCATAATATGGGCTGTGTATATGGATGCAATTAGCTTATATATTTAGTCCCAAGTGATTGGTTCAATTATACGAGCCAATGTATATTTGTATATGCTGCTTTTGGGAAGAAATTGTAGATTTTGTTAAGCCTGAAGTTTATGCCTCTATATTTTGTTTACATTAATTGCAGAGCAGATTTGGGTTTAATCTTGATTGTCTCTAGCACCACATCATTGTACATAATTTGGAGATCATTAAAACCATAATCTTGTGTAAAACATTTGTGGTTTTGAAGTTATGCACATGGTTACCTGTGTATGCATGTTTGTGGAAATGCCGTCGTTAGAATATGCTAGGACTCCCAAATCATTAACTAGTCACAATTTTTCTTACCATAAATTTTCAATAGCAAGATCAGGAAAATCTGCAACTTAACTCAGATTAAATAGCAAGAGGCACTGCTATATATATTTTTGTTACATGCTGTTGTATACTGCTTTATACAGTTTCCCTGTTGTTTAATAGGTTTGCTATAAAATAGGGTGAGCGCCTTTGTTGTTCATGTGTAGCATTGTTTATTAGTGTAATTGTTACATTTCTGATAGTGAGGGCTCCATAATATGCAGAATTGACAGTGTAGCACAATACAGAGTATAACATAGAGTAGATTGTAGAGGAATTACTTGTAGATGAGATAATGTGAAACGAAGAAGATTGTTGTTCTCTGTATATAACATATATCCCCCCAAAAAAGAATCTTAGATGTTAATATTTGTAATTAAGTAACACAAGTAGAATTTTAAAGACCACTTTGTTGCAAACATTTTCCATTTAATTGAACAATAATTTATACTTATATTAGTTTAATAGCTTAAATACCAGATTGCAGAACAGGGCGCCAAGTTTGTTTCGGATGATTAGATTTTTCATGATTAAAAAATATAGTATACTACAAAGAAATGTATAATTAGAGTTGAATATGGCATGATATAGAGCAAATGAACTCTCCCTCAAGGCCAAATCATACATGCACGCATAAGTTGTATCAGTGTTATCAAATAGTGGCACCATGACCGCTATGGTGGATATACATGGCGATTTTTGGGCTTGCTGATATTGTGGGTTTTTCCGCCATAATCCGCTATAACGGCACCTCAATGCGGTCGGTATGGCGGGATTTTGGTTCTTCCCCATGGACCGCCATCCGCCATGGACAACACCGAGTTTTATCAGTATATAAGTAATATGTTTTACCTGGTTTTGTTAGGAGTTGTTGCTGTTTGATCTCCTACTCAAAGCCACTCCCACTGGAGACACCTAAGCTTCTCCAAGTGTTCATTGTCTTCCTATTTCTGAGACTCGGCTACCTGAAATCCCAATTTTCTTGCCTCTGGTACACCCCTCTACAAAACTCCAATTTTACCAGCTATGATGGACGAATGAACCTTAATCTCCCTCAATTGCATATTCAACCTTGGTAATGTTTTTCAGGAAGTCTTACATGTCACTATGTGTTGCTTATGTTGCGTCAATGTCTCTTCCTTTCCAAAATATTCAGTGAAAGACTTTTTCTATATTTTCTTACATTCTTTCATAGGTTGTCAAGATCCAAATCAAGACCGTAAATCATACGATTCTGCAATCTCACTCCCAATGACCTGAATCGTTTTCAGAATCATGCATTGTAGATAGATCGCTGCAAAATCGTAATCAGATCCTTAAATCGCACGTTTATGTGTGATCCTGGCCATATTTGCTTGGATCATGTCAGACCCACGGATAGCAATCCTGGTGGTTCTATCAAAACGTAAAAAGTCCTATTTTTAAATATTTTCTCATCTGTTCGAGTCGTCTCCCTCCCTCACAATCAACTCTGCCTCTTGCGCTCCTTTGCGATCTTGTCTTTCTCTTCAGAGACATGCGACAGCTGGGGGTGCTTTTGTTTTTGCCCTGACTCAGTCGCACGCAAAAGGATTGTCTTCCTCTTCGATCTTACTTTATATTTGTTTTCTGAATCATGTTACTTTCTCTGTTTTTCCCCGTATTTGGTATGTTCTGTCTTGTGTTAAAACTCATGATTATCAAGATGGTGAGGACGATGATAGCTTTCTTGAGGCCATTCATAGTTATTCACTTGGTCCTTCCCATGTTTCCCCATGAACTTCTAAATTCAGTCTGATTTGATTTTGATTTCATCCTAGTGCTTTTCCGCTCTGTTTGTCATCAAATTGTTGTTCACTGTCTTTTTATATGCATGACTAAATTCAGGTAACAGACATTTTTCTAGAATACCTAAGCCATAGTTCTCCATATTTGTTGCAGTGTATTTTCATCACTCTGACCTTTAATTGAATGGTAAATGCTTTGGTCATTTAGCCTTCATTGGATTTATTTAGCTTCTATAAATTGAGCTCTAACTTTTAGGGTAAAGTAAGATATCTCAACTATTGCTAGCAAAAATCAATGTTAGTGCTTGAAAACATTTATGACTTGCTAGTTGTGTATGGAATATCAATCTTTTATTTTTCATCAATGGTGATTTTTCTTATTCTACCCTCCAAGGTTTATAAGTTCACTATAAAGGTGTCAAATCCGTCTTCAGTTCACTACTCTATCCTGGAAAGTTTGAAATCTGTAAAGATTATGGATATGTAGGTAGCGAGAATTCATTTGTTTGGTGTTGAATATATAGAAATATGATTGTGCTTTCTACTATTGGCGTTGTGCTTTGACATAATGTTTGCCTACAATTGCAGGTTATGCTTCCATCTATAAGTTTCTGCTCTAGTCATGCTGCAATTGGAAGTATATGATATAAATATAAAACATATAACTGGAAAAAAATAGAAGTATCAAATTTATGAAATTAAAAAAAAAAAAAGCGGAAAAACAAAAGATGCAACACTAACAAAAATATTTAGAGGGATAGAAAATGGGATAAGAAAGTTTAACTGTTAGATATTGAGTTGAAGAAAGTTATGTTTAATCGTTTGGAGAACATATGGATTTCGATACCGAAAACGATAAAGGGGGAAAAGAGCAAAATAGTGTAATCTATTATTTAGGACAGTAAGGAGAGGAATTTAGGATGGAGAGTTTTATCTATTATACTTTGTGATTGTGGCCGGATGGATGGACAGGAAGGGATAATATTGCTGATCGAGAATCTGGAGTTCTACTGGTGAAAAGAGGACACCTTAGGTAAAGGACTGTGCATTGGTATCTGCAGTTTTGATTGCAAAGGCCAAGGACACTTTTGGTGATGCTTAGTGCTCAAGAAATTTATAGGCATTATTTTCTCACGGTGGGTCTTTGACATTCCTTCCTTTTTATCCATGGGATCAAGAGGAAATTTTGAATCATTTTTCTTTCTTATTGCCTTTTATAATTCACCAATATATCAACTGTTTTCAAGGAAAAGCAGTTCGGAATTTATGTACTTGGGCGAAATATCCTTTGAAAGACTATGTGCAAAGTGCACCTAAGAAAGCAAATTTCATGGTGGATTGCTGTTATAAGAGAAAATAGTGATATATTTTTTATTAACAGAGTACAATCCTCTAAATAATAATTATGAAATTCCACTTCCTTGATTTTTCATATGCCCTTTTTCATTAGCCCCTTGGTTATTTGTAGCTTGCTTTGAATTTCTTTTACAGTTTTTCATGCTATATCATGCCCTTGTTTCAAATCATTATTTTGTTGAGCAGCCAATGAAAGTTGTTCTTCCTAGTCTGAAATTACAGGCAATATAAAATTATTTGATCGGTGAAGTCTCTTAACATGATAAATCCTTTTCATTCTCTAGCTGAAATTAACATTGTTTCCCCTAAATTGTTTCCTTTTGTTGAGGATTTAGCGGATTGTCAATCAAGTTTGGCTTTGCAGTCATTTGATCTCTTGGCCTTGATATTTCCTACAGGTGGACTATGCATGTACTCCCGAAGAAGTGCAACAGCATTTCCAGTCGTGCGGAACAGTAAACCGAGTGACCATTCGCACTGATAAGTTTGGCCAACCCAAGGGTTATGCTTATGTAGAATTTGTGGAAGTAGAAGCTGTTCAAGAGGCTCTTTCCCTGAATGAATCTGAACTGCATGGACGGCAATTGAAGGTTATTACAGCAAAAGGGTTCATCTGCTTTTAAAAAAAATAGTCTGTTTCCCTCTCTGCAGCTATCTATACTTATTTGGACTTGTTTGCAGGTTACTGCTAAGAGGACCAATGTACCTGGGATGAAACAATTTCGTCCTCGCCGGCCTAGTAATCCTTACATGGGTTTTCGAGGCAGAACTCCATATGCACCTCCTTTTGCCTATGCCCCGGCTCCTTATGGATATGGGTACGTTGTAGCTAATTCTTTCCTTTCCAATATATTTTATTTTTCCTGCGACCGGGTAGACTAAGATCATTTTTTGGCTGATTGTAGAAAGGTTCCAAGGTTCAGAATGGGGATGCGCTACAGCCCATACTATTGAATGCCCAATTCTACTTAAATGGATTTATTGATTATTGGATGGACAGACATAATACTGTATTCCTTCACCCTGACATGTTATCATGGCTGATGTTTTGGAGTATAATGAGTATTATCTTACCTGGTAACCTAGACTGAGGTTGTTTGTTCCCAGAGGATTGAACATATTTAAGAGTAAACCTTGTAAACTTGTGGTGTTTTCTTCTGCTTTTACTTTAGTGTTTATATTTATATATATTCAAATGTTCTTTGTAAAATTATCCATCCTAAAAAGGGCTTAATATATGGGGTTTTCATTTTAACAAGCAATTCAATATGACTTGTGACAAGTTTGGTAAACACACGTCATAGGGATACCATTTGTTTTCATTTCGGAATAGGACTGTTTGTCCATCTCTATGACGTTTGTTCTGTCTTTTCGATGCAATCAAGTACATGGTGTAGCTTATGAGTGTATCCTGAAATATTCAACTACAATGATTTCACGATTCCGCACTCAATTATATGATCCAAAACTTGCTTATTATCAAAATACATGCAAGTTGGTATCCAAAATTTCAGACTATTAGAAACAGAAAGAGACGTGGCATGTAGCTTCACTCGTAAAATGTTATGGTCTATTCTTTGGAAAACTAGGTAAGGTACTATCAATTTTTACTTATTTCACGGGAATTGTACTAGAATTTTCAACTTTGGTTGAATGGATAAAATAATGGGAAAGCTACCTCACCCAATCCTCACATTACTATTAACAGTCTACACTGTATATAGTAGTAGAGCTTATCCGAAGCATGATTGCACAGGAAGGGGACCCACTTAAAGAAGAAAAAAAACAAGGACATCATGGATCCTTTTATGCCGAATCAGATTCACTCACCTCACCAATGTCATCATCACTGCCACATCGTCATAATGGTCTCCCAGGCCCCAGGCATCACAAGAAACCACCACTCCATTATAGCTGCATTTTACCTTTTTTTTCACCCTACTACGGCCTTCAAGTTACTACCTCTGTTTTTGTATAAGAGATAATTTATTTTTTAGGTTTATGTAATAATTAATGTATCTAATTTATAAATTGATCAAATATATTAATTATTTAATAAATTTAAAAAATAAAATGTCTCTTATAAAAATAAACGAACATAATATTATTCATGTATCATTTTTCATTCATTCCTCAACAAACATTACTCTTTAAAGAAAAGAATTTTTTACCCTTAGTTTAACCATGTTTCCCATGAATATTATCTAATATATTCACTTTTCTAATAAAATTTTCAAGGTACTGCACTTTAAAAAAATATATATTCGTTGAAGAGAGGCGTTAATAGGGATAAAGTCCCCTTTGCAAGAGACGCCAACAGGAGTAAAGTCCCATTTGAAACTTAAAAGGTAGTGTCAATAATATTGGAGTCACCTCTTAAATTTTAAAGAGAGAGTCAATAGCGTGAAAAAATATTTAACTTTTAATATTTGATATATTATATAATATTATAATATTTATTATTATTTTATTTGAAATTCTTCTGTTTAAATAGATGTCATAATTTGTATATTCTTTCATACTAAAATGTCTCCTTCTAATCAACGATTCAAATTTCTTTATAGTTGTTCTAAACTTTGAATGTTCCAAAATAACATCTTTACCAAAGATTTGGCTCTTAAAAAAATGACATGCCTATATCTTCTAAAACATATGATTGAATCTTTTAAAATTGTGAAAAACAAATAATAATTTAAGTGTGAACAAATATGCAAATTATGATATTTATTTATACAAAAAGAATTTTAAATAAATTAATAATAAATATTATAATATTATATAATATATTAAATACTAAAAATTAAACATTTTATAACAGTAACTCTAATACTATTGATTCCTCCTTTAAAATTTAAGAGGTGATTCAAATGCTACTGACATCTCTTTCTACGTTAAGACTTTACCTCTATTAGCGCCCCTTCATTAATTTTTAAATGAGACCTTATTTTTATTGGTGCGTCCCTTTAACTAATACTTTTTTTTTTAAAAGTTTTTTTTTAAGTTGGTACTTTAGAAAATATGTTGAAAAGGTGGGTACATTAAATAATATACACATGTAAAATACAAAAGAAAAACCACTCACTAGGAGGAGTGAAAAGAAATGTCACTTTGAACATATAATAGATATTATATTAAAGATATGCCTCTCTACTTTTTCTTTTTTCGTCGTTTTACAGATTTATAACAAGTTGATATAGCAATAAACATTCGTTCCACTTTAGTTTTTAGAAACAGAATTTACACGTCACACTAAACGACAAAAGCTGCTTAAAAATACACTCCTCCCACCAGCCAGAGCATCATTCACCTGCTCCATATTTATCAACCCACCATATATATCTACACCACATCATGCCACGTGTCCGTTCACGGTCCCCTTCTCAGACAAGAGTCCTGCATGCCGACGTCTGCGGGTCCCACATCGCGGGAAGAAGGTACCTTCTCCCGTTAGCACCGTGCGCATTATAGCTCGAACCAGTAGTTCCATCAACAAGAACACGTCCAGCATATCCCGGGTAGGCTCCACTACCGAAAACCCCCGTACAAGCCGTAACAGCTTCAAGCGGCGCCGTCGCCGGCCCCTGGAAGTACCCGTTGTTAAAGGGATTCGTGACAGTCCCAGCCAAAAGCGTGGCTAAGTTGATGATCATTCCGTCAACACCAACGTCACCGTTAGGCGCCACGAGCGGCGACGTCTGTGGTCCGTAAATAGGCTGGTGGAAAGGCCACGCGCATTGTCCGGGACACAGTGTCTCAGCGTTTCCAACCCATATGTAAGGAGTTCTCGCACCACCCTTGCCACGTTGGACAGAACCGTGTGTCCCACAACGACTCATACAGAAACCGTCAACGTTAACATCTTTCGCAGTAAGCACAACAGTTATGGAAGAGAGTTCGTTAAATTTAGTAGCTAAAGCGAGAAGATCCTTTCCCTTTAGATTCTTACCGAGGGTGTAAGAAGGGTGCAGGAACTGTTTCCCTACGACTAGCGTAGACGATCCAACCTTGTATTTCTCGGTGGTTTTCCACCACGCTGCGGCTGAAGGGAGAGGAGCACCGGTGGTGCTAACAGAGTTGATGAAATCAACGATTATTGATCGTTGGATGGGGGTGAATGTTCCGTACCAAATGAGATTAACGGTGATGCGTCCTTTAAGGAGTTGGCCGTTATGGTATTTGAGAACTAGAGGTTGTTCTTGTACAAGCTCTCCCACTGTGAGTGTGGGTAACAGTACAAGAAAGGTTAGCACAGCAGAGAAAGTGATGGCAAGTTTGTAATTAGAACCCATGTTGAAGGGTGAATAAGTTTATTTTAAGATTTTGAGGATTAGAACGAGAGAGAGAAAGAGTGAGAGAAGAATTTGAATGTGAGACACGATTACAAATGGGAAACGTTAGGGGTATTTATATACCCGAAATGAGGAGGCAGCTGTGAGAAAAAAGGATGATGAAATTTCCGCGTGGGAGTTTTTAATTTGGGGACTTGTTTGCCAGCCTGTGAGAGTTTGAACCCGCGTGACGTGGCAGTCTACAAGTACTACGGATGAGTATGACGTAGAGGAGGTGAGATTACTGATTTAACCTTAGTTCGATTTTGAGTTCATGATCCCGAGGAATATAATGGTTGCTTGCTTTGCCGAGCGTTTCAGGGGCACAGGTTTGAATCTGACTGAGTGGGTCCATTTGGGGAATTTGGATGGGAATATTGGCCTTAGGATTGGAAATGAAGGGTGAGATGGGAGGTGTATAATTGGAATGGATTCACGTCTGGGACCTGAGTTTATGATCTTGACGAATTATGCAGCGTTTCCAGGAAGAGTGTTACAGTAAAGATGACGTTGAATTCATCATCTTACATCTCTACAAAAAATATCTATGATAAGAAAAATTTTGACATTCACTGTAAGTAGTTTTGTTAAAATTATTTTTATGACTTCAACTAATCTTAGAGTAGTGAATTTCAAAAGAATTTTATTGTATATTATGATTCTATCTATTTTGATGGATTAATCTCTGCAATTATGTGTAAAAAACATCTGATTTCTATAAAAAAAATATTAAATATTATGTAAATTTTATAATGAGTTTTTTTTTTTTATAAGAATGAGTTTTATTAATAGTGTGGAACAATCAATACAGAATCAAATGATTCTGTTTCTGTTTGTACAGTATATTAGGATTAGAATTAATGTAATTAATTAGCTATTATCTCCTTCTTTTTTTTCTATAATTAAAATTAGCAGTTATGAGAAATTAATTCCCCTAATTCTTAAGGCAGATGTCTCTTTTAAATTCTGCTTGCTGTATTCTATAAATACAACATATGTAATTCTCATCATACACAAAGAAATATAAAATATATTTCTGCATGGTATCAGAGCACGATCTGAACCATCCCTAACCTAGCGCCGCCAAACGATGGAGGATCTCAAATCTGATGAATCGCTCAAAGTGGAGACTGGATCATTTCCGACCAGTTCACACGAAGGACTCACTCACCTCATCACAGACCATAAATTAAATGGTCAAAACTATACCCAATGAGTAAGGTCAGTCAAGATCTTCCTCGAAGGAAAAGGAAGGGAAGGCTACACCACAGGAGATTCTAAATGTCCTGAGAAAGGAGACAAAAACTTTCAGAAATGGAAACTTGAGAACAGCCAAGTCATGTCATGGCTGCTCAATACCATGACAAATGAAATTGGTGAAAATTTCATTTTGTATGACACTGCAAAAGAAATATGGGATGCCGTGAAGGAAACATACTCAAATGTTGACAATACATCTGTCGTATTTGAGATAAAAAGCATTCTTCATGACCTTCGACAAGGAGAATCTTCTGTTACTGAGTATTTTAACATACTTAACAAACACTGGCAGCAACTCGACATATATGAAGAGGTTACATGGTGTTGTACAGAAGATCATAAGAAGTATAAGGAACTGGTGGAAAAACATAGGATTTACAAATTCCTATTGGGACTAAACAAGGACCTAGATGAAGTTCGTGGAAGGATTCTTGGAACCAAACCACTTCTCAAAATTCGAGAATCCTTTTCAGAAGTGAGAAGGGAAGAAAGCAGGAGGAAAATCATGTTGGGGACACCCAACCCAGTTCCGTACAGCGAGAGCTCTGCAATGGCAGCAAGAGGGAATCAGCCTCGGCCACCACAAAAGAAAACCCACCCCTGGTGTGATCACTGCAAGAGACCAGGCTACACAAAGGAAACATGTTGGATTATACATGGAAAACCTTCAGAGGCCAAATTCTTCAAAGGCAAGGAGGGAAGAGGTAACACATCATGTAACAATCAAGACAGTGAGGTATACTCTAACTCATCCTGTTTTAGCAAAGAACAAATGAAGGCTCTTCAAAAACTCTTTCAGCAAACCATGTTAACTGCAGAAAAAGGTGGTACTGCTGTAGTGGCTCAAAGAGGTAATTACTTACATGCTCTAAACACTGGTAAGGAAAAAACAAAATCATGGATTGTTGACTCAGGGACTTCAGATCACATGACTGAAGACTTTACTTTGTTTAGTAATTATTCTCCATGTCTTTATAACTATAATGTTCGAATAGCTGATGGTACACTTTCTAAGGTCATGGGTAAAGGATCAATTATCATTTCACCAAATATTACACTTCACTCTGTTTTGTATGTGCCCAAACTGGATTGTAACTTGTTGTCTATTAACAAGATTACAAGAGATTTGAAATGTGTTACTAAATTCTTCCCTAACTTGTGTGAATTTCAAATTTTGGAGTCGGGGAAAAGATGATTGGCAATGCTGAAGAGTGTGATGGACTCTACCTCCTTCAAGTGGAAAAATCTGAAGAAAAACTCAAGAATAATTATCATGTTGCAACTGCAACTTCAAATGATAATAATCTTGTAATGGTGTGGCACTATAGATTAGGCCACCCAAATTTCATATACTTGGAAAAGATGTTTCCCTCTTTATTCAATAAAAACAAGGAACATTTTCAGTGTGAAATTTGCCAATTGTCTAAACATACCCAAAACCATTACTCACCCCAATCTTATAAACCCTCCAAACCTTTTTCATTAATTCATATTGATGTACGGGGACCATCACGAGTCCACAACATTACAGGCTCGAGATGGTTTGTCACCTTTATTGATGATCACACACGTGTTACCTGGGTGTTTCTAATGAAAGAAAAATCAGAAGTAGGGAGAATATTTGAAATTTATCATAAGATGGTACAAACACAATTCCAAAGCAATATTCAAATACTTAGTGTAACACCCCAATTCCCATCGCGAATAAATAATACATAAATAAATCAGAGTAAATAAAAATTTATTATTCTTAGACAGAAACAAGGATGCCACATTTAAATAAAGAAAACACAATTCCTGCTCATAAATTTGATACATAACACAAAATGGAATAAACCTAAAGGGGGAACTTTTTCCATATAAAAGGAAGGTTCAATTATGGAATAAAGCGGAAATATCCATAACTGACTTGTTTTACAAAATAAATTATTTTATAACATCAAAATATTCATACAAAGGCAATACAAAATAGATCCTACAAATGTATACATATATAACAAAAGCGTTCCCCGACTCCCGTGTTACGTCTCAGAGCAGACAGACTGACACACGGATGGAGAACTAAACTTCACAAAAGCCTCCAAGACTACTAATCTGCAATTGCCTCATAGAGCAACAAACCACAGTAGAAGGGTGAGAAATAACAACTAAATCAAGATTGCATAATAATATGCAAACACATATAAATTCACATGCATAACTATTCTCACCACAAGCATCACATACCAATACATATAGCATACCACAGATACATAACATATTTCTAATAACCCAACAACATAGCATATATCAATTATACCAACATAATCACATATTCACACATAAGGCATACCAAGGTTATGACATATGGAAACACACCACCACATCACATAGCATATGTCTATACATAAAACATATCATCCATAACCAATGCATTTATCACAAATGCATATCAAATCACCAATGCTATCACAAGCTCAACACATAATCAATCAATTCACAATCTCCCACAGATAATCAATCCATTCATGATTTGCCATACATAATCAATTCATTCATGATTTGCCACACATAATCAATCCATTCATGATTTATGCAAATGCACAGAGACCAACTCAACGACTCTATGCAATGCAATGCGGTACCAATCCATCCATCATTCTCATCATCAGTTCACTCAGGAACTATTGGAATCATCGCTTGTTACTTAGTGTAACTCCCCGTCGGGCAAACGATGTTCTCCCGTCGCTCACACCTCTTTGTATAAGGTACACGGCGTTTATGGATCGCTCACACCTCTTTGTATAAGGCACACGACCCGATCACTCACACCTCTTTGTATAAGGCACACGATCGTCTATAATCATCGCTCACACCTCTTTGTATAAGGTACACGATGTTATAGCGGATTCCCTCTGGAACCGTTTCGTCGCTCACACCCACTAGGGCACACGACATCACAAGATGTATATCATGATATTTGGCATACAAGGACTTATGACAATCAAATGCATCTTCACAAATCAACAATATGGATTATCTCATCATCATTATTCATGCATGGGAAATCAATTCAACCAATGCATTTACTTGCCATTAGGCCACCAATTAACACACATTGAATTTCATCATAATCCACAAACCACACCAATTAGCACTTTAGCATATACACACATATCAATTCATATCAAGGATTCACGCCACGAAGGCTACCCACAGCAACATTCATAACAACATACCTTGAAATTCAATCAAACAATATATTTTACCGCACAACAACATCATTAATCATGCATTGTAATCACACCCAAAACAATGCATTTATTTCTCCACAAGACCACAAACCATCATCACAACATTTCATCACATATATTCACCTCATATAACAGCACACAAGCTATACGTTATTCATCAAAAGCATATCTCATGATAACACATCAATCGCACACAATTACAACGTTAAAAGTCGACAAAATGACACATTTCTAAATTCCCGACACAATTAAATCGGCCAACCATCCCAAAACTATTCCTATAAGAAAGAACATCTCATTAGCTTCCTAACGCATCCAACCGCGCCTCAATCTGACTTACAGATCAAAAGTTATGAAGGAAACAAAACGGAACAATCTGTCATGTTCGCTATGCGAATCTCCTAGCGAGCATTCGCTTTCCTCATTCGCCATGCGAAGCTCCAGCGAACCGTGGCAGAGAAAAAACAGCATAAAGTTCGCTTTGCGAACTACTGGCGAGCATTCGCCCACCCATTCGCACTGCGAAGCCCTGGCGAGCCTTCGCTTTCCTCTTCGCTGCTTGTTCGCACTGCGAGCCTGCGAATTCTGGGATTCGCAGGAGCGCTGTTATAGGTCATTTAGGCCAAAAATGCCTCATTCCTCCACCCAAACATTCTCAAATCACAATATATCAACCAAAACATGTTCCAACATAATCAACAAGTATTTTACGCAGTTTATATCAAAATTCATCCGTGAAAACATCAATTTCTATCAATTGTTCGTCAATTTATTAATAAGAAAATGTTGTGAAACAACCAAAACAATTACAACAAACAACACATATACATACACAAGCAAGATATAATCGAAACTTCTCACCCTTCCCCGATTAATCGCGATTGAAACAGAGGTTTCCTCGATTTTCCTCTTTCTCCTCTTCTCTCTTTCTTTCTTCTCCTTTTCTTTCTCTTCTTTTCCTTTCCCTTTCTTTTCTCTCTTTTTCTCTCCACTTTCTATTTATTGAAAATATATAGTTTTTCTAAAATATCTAACCTCTCAAAGGACCATTTTACCCCTCAGCTCAAATATCTCGCAAACGCTCTCAAAACGCGATAAAACATAATAACGATGAAAAATAATATATTGTCAAATAAAAGTCAAGAATAAAATAATATAAAAACGAAAATAATTAAATCGACTCAATTAAATAAATAAGACAAAACGGGGCGTTACAATTCTCCCCCACTTAGACATTTTCGTCCTCGAAAATATAACTGATACGAATAACTCCGGATACGACTCTCGCATCCGACTAACAAACTATCATGCCAACAAAAGGCACACCACGAATAACACAAACTGACAAACCACCTTGCTAACAACAACTACTACAATAACGCGACAACGGTGACAACTACAATGACAAGATGCAAAGCCCATACAATGCACTTGACGACCAACTCACAACTCAAAGAATACCCAAGTTACGAACACACAGGTTCACTCTTGAACCGAAACATAACGAGATCGTTACCCTCACCATAGGTAACACTCCTCTAATTCCCCACACAGGAATTAGCTACACGCACTCGAACCATCACGATGGAAACGACGCAACAACACAAACAAGAACATAAAGTTTCACGACCCAACATCGTTTCAACAACCTCTACATAACCACAATCCAACATCCCTGTCACACAACAATATTGCAACAATGCTACGATTCCCCAATCGAACATATAACCAAAACATCCATCTATATAGTAGACTATGGATAATATTTAAACCTTTCACCTAACACTTCTATTCCGAAACGTCCAATGGTCTCATCATTCCTACCGTTTTCAATGTTCAACCTATGAACTCTTACAAGTCACTCACGCATACGAATTGTGCCACATCACGCTTTTGATGCGCACTCTGATTACTCGCAACAATTAAATCCACCAATCCCACGTCCAAAGTCTAACTCGTTCTCATATTCACCAAAAATCACTGTTCACTTTTAATATACCCAACCTCACACTCTACTGTGTTATCTCACACACCAGACACAAGTCTCTGAACTGCTCAAATAATTTTAATTCTCTGACCATCAAAACAACCATATGCAATGACTATCGACCTAACTCTTCAGGCACAACATTAGCTTTTCCCGAAGGATAATCCAAGCCAAATTCATAACTCGTCACAAATTCTAACCATCCTCATTGTCTCATACTCTATTCCTTCCGACCAAACAGGTACTCAATATTCTTGTGATTACTAAACACTTCGAACCTAGAACCATAAAGATAATACCTCCAAATATTCCTACACAATACAACCGCAACCAATTCCAAATCCTGAATAGTATAGACCCTTTTATGAATCCTCAATTGTAGTAAAGCATAAGCTACGACTTTACCCTTTTGCATTAACACACTGACTAAACTCGTCATAGACACATCCCAATACCTCACAAACGATTCATCAGGATCACGCAGTATCAAAACTGGAGCCGTAGACAACTTCTACTTTAGCTCTCTGAAACTTTCCTTACAACGAACATCCCAAACAAACGACTTACCTTTTGCAAGTCAATCGAAGTAACGAAAACGCTAACTTGGAAAAGCCTTCCATAACCTCCGGTAATAACCAACTAAAGTCCAAAAAGATTATAATCTTAACCAACTTCGGAGCCTCTCATTGTAGAACTGCATCTACTTCCGATGGATTCATAACCATACTCTCATCTGAAATATCATATCCAAAAAAACTAACCTTTTTCAACCCAAATTCTCACTTGAATAACTTAGCATAAAACTTCATCTCTTTTCAACACTTGTAATTCAAATCTCAAACACTCTACCTGTTCTTCCTCTGAGTGTATAACAGATCCGAATATCCTCAATCAAAGCCATTACGAACTCATCCAAATAAATATGGAAGATACGATTCCTCTACTCCACAAACATTACAGACGCATTACTGACACCAAATAACATCACTGTACGTTGTAATGCCTAACCAAATTCCAAAAGATATAAATTCTTAAAGCTTGTGCAAAATTTTTCCCTGGGTAACTGGTTACTCACATACAAGCTTAACCGAGTAAATAACTGCCTATCCAGATGATAACAAACATAACAAGTCACATTAAATCGATCAAAGCCTCAACTCACCCAATTCACCACTCTTATCAAACATTCCAAACAATTGCAATTTCACTCAAACTCAACCAAACCATTCCAGTTATCTAGTTATGAAAGTGGACACTTGTTCTCAATCGTTACCTTATTCAACTGTCAGTAATCCATACACAATTTCTTCTCTGAACAGTCCAAATTCTATAAATCCCAACATGTAGCAACAACCAACCCAAAAAGAACTCTCAAATATTACATCCACCCCTAGGGTTTTCTCAAGATTTCCATTAATGCCCTAAGACTTTTAAAAACTCCAAAACTCACCAAAACTCTAAGTTTTACTTTCCATAGTCTCAATACCCTTACACACATCATGCTTGTTATTTCGTTCAATCATCCTTCCTTTTTGTTACTAACAAAGTTGGAGCTCTCTAAGACGACACACTTGGTCTCACAAATCCCTTTTCCAGTAAATCTTCCAACCGCTCTTTCAATCTGAGTAATTCTAACGCTAACATCCAATATTCCATCCGGAAACACATATGGAAATCACACACAACTGGCAGCCCATCACTGTGGCCCTTCTGCCAATTTCTAGAAACCATCACCACAACCATAACAACATCTTAGTCTCATCTCCTAAGAGTTTTCCATTTACTTAGCAGATATAAACCTCAACTATTCACCTTCGTCCAATTTTGAGTTCACTCTCTACTCTCTGAGAAGCAGCCATTAATAATACCCAACCATTCTCTCTCAATGACTTCCCAACTGGACCGACATACCAAAACCTCTAATCCGCCTCATCTTCCGATATAAGAATCTTCATCGAATCATCAAAATAATCCGTAATCATTTTCTTAATTCCAAACAATTCATTGCACACACTATCAAAGTCAGAAAGACACGTCTATTCCATCCAACATAATTCTGTCTACTATCAACAAGAGATTAAGGGTGATCAGTTCCTCAATTTGTCAATAGACAGCCGACAATCATGATGGGGCATAAACCGTCTTTACCAAACTATAATAGCATTTCCTGCATCTTGTGCACAAAACTACCTGTAATACCCCAAAATTTGCCCTCTCATCTTTCATATCATTTAGCATATACTTTCATTGCATTGCATTACATTCAAGTCATATAAAAATAAAGCATTCATCTTTGGTTCAGCATAGGGCATGTGATCAGTTGATTTCAGAGTATTGATCATCCAAAGCAAGAGAGATGGAGCCAAGGGTCTCCCAACAAGCCTCAAGGGTCTCTTATATCAGATGACATCCTATTTGATCCCACAAGTCATTGGAAGATGGGAATTCATCAAGAAGTTTGACAGTTCATCACCTCCTAGCAAAAGTAGTCCAAATTAGGGTTTTGAGTTCAAACAGTCTCCTGATGAAATTTTGGTTCAAACTTGATCTCAATGTTTTCTACATGGTGTCAAGTATCTAAGGATGGAAAATTGCCCATTGGTTTATTTCAGAAGAGGTTCAATTGGTCAGTTGCTTAAGAATCAAGAAATCAGGAGAAAGTCAACAGTGCAAAGGAAAAAAGTCAACTCCTAACTTTTGAGGTCAATTTCATGAAATTCAAGTCACATATGTTCATTGGTAAAGATTTGATCAAGAAAATTCAAGACGTTCATGGAAAAATCAAGAAATCACAAAACTGCCCAAAATAGAAACTTAAGGTTTCTAAAAATGGAAGGTTTAGGCCATTTTGCACTCATCTTCAAGGCATTCTTTCTTCAAGATAAAGGCTCCAAACTTCAGGCCTAAGTTGAGCCAATTAAAGATCACATTCCAAGCTTCAAATCCATACCAAGAACATCTCCATTGGATCAAAATTGAGGGAATTATGATCAATCAAAGTTTGACAAAATCAAGGCAAAAAGCAAGTCATGACCAAGCAAAACTGGGCTGGCACGCATGCATTTCATCAAACATGTGGTGTACCAAATGTCAAGCTATTTTTCTCACTCAATAAGGCTTCAAATGGAAAATTGTTGAACACTAATCTTGTTCATCTCCATGTCCTCTTCAACTTTGATGTTGGACATTTTTTCATTTGAACAAGTTATGAAGGAGTTATAGTGGTCCAAACATGGAAGCTTCACACTAAATTTTTCATAGGTCCATGACCATGTCTGCCAACAATTTGCCTCGCCCATGATGAAGTTTGGATTCCTGGTATTTTAAGTCATTTTCCACCACTTTGTAAGCTTCCATTTAACCTAAAATCAACACCAAACATGTTCTCTTATGTCTCCTCTTTCTAATGACACCAAAAACTCCTCATTCCATCCACCATACATAAAGAAATCCCTCTTCAAACTTTCACATTTTCACTGATTGGTTTTGATGCCAAAATAGAATGTGTTGCTTTGGTTCCTTGTTTGATTCATATAGGTACACGCATGACTTTACACCAGTCCTTGCTTTTCTTCTTTTGGACCAACACAACCATATGCAACATATGCCATGCCATGCTATCATGTACCATAATGGGAAATCAAGCTTATGGTACAAGTAACCATGCTGCAGCAACAACATACATCATCACCATCATTCCTTACCATGCTCACATACATAAACAACAACAACACTACACGAATTGGCTCTCCTTCTCATTTTCTGAACCTGCTATCCTCACCCTCTCCTTGCTTCACACTACCACAATTAACCCAACCACAGTTCTAACTGTCAACTGAGACAGTTAGAATTTAACTCACCCTATAAATAGAAACCTCTAACTGTTTTTGCAAGAAGACTTCATTTCTCACTCTCACATTCCAAAACACTCTCTGAAATTCTCTCTGAACTCTCTCTCTCACTGCACGAATTCATCACTTTTCTTCCTCAATCTTCATCATCAAGCCACATTGAATCACTGAAGCATTGAAGAGTTCAAGCATCTTCGTTTTCAGATCTATCTCTTCTTCCAGATCAAGTTTCTATTAGCATTTATTTTGCTTAAGATCAAGCACAAGAAGCTCAGGATTCTCCTCTCTGGCCTTCTTTTGATCTCAAGGTTCTTCAATCCAGGTTTGAACATCTCAAACTTTCTTTGCTCGATTTCACTGATTTATGTTTGGTTCTGGTGATTTTTGGAGCTCAATAGGAGTTGTGGTTGATCCGGCTAGTTGATAGGCTCTCTAAGAGCATAGTTGCAGAACCTAGGGCAAACTTGATGTGTTCGATTCTCTTTGTATGATTGTGATATGTGAATTTCATTGCTAGATTCGTGATGTGCATGAGCTCAGCTTTCGTTTGATATATATTTTATGCATTTCTGGAACATGTGAGTAGTTGCAATTACCGAAGGTGGCTGGAGAAGATGACCGGAGGTCCTTCTCCGGCCGGTGAGGGTTTGCTAGGGTCTTAGAACAAGAACATAACACAACCGTTAGATCTTAATCATCCTAGGGCTAGAAACTTGCCAGCGCATTAATGATCCACGCTCTCCTCACGTGCCTCTCTCTCTCTCTGAATGTTGACCTTGACTTGTGTGATGTGCGTGCGTTCATCATTATTACCATGTGCATGTCATCTGATTCATTGGATCTGATTACTTTGATGATTGATTGTGATTGACTGCATCGTGTGGCTGTGAATGAGTCAACTGTTGACTGAGTATTCTCCATAATTCCATACACACACGCGTTTATTGGACTGGACTATAATTGCTTTTCACACACCCTATTTGTGAGCCCAATGCACATTTTAACATGATAATTACTTTTCATACACCCCTGCTCTATTTCATTTCACATTTTATTTTTATTTTCATACATGTTTCATTTTCTATTTTTAAAAATACCAAAACCTTTACAAAAAATCTAAATAAATTCATACCTCGTCTTGACACATTTAAATAATTTTCCATTATTTTTAATTCCGAGTTTCATGATTTTTTCTCATATTTTCATAATTTTCTTTTATTTTCCTTTTAAAGTGCATTCTTCATGATACTTGGTTCATTTTCATTTTAATTGATCTAGTTTATTTATGAATTTTTGAATGGAATTTGGTATGATCATATTTCACATCTTGAGGCATCTCATATAATTTTGGTAGATTTTTAAGATCATTTTTGCATAGCATTTGAACCATTTCTTTGTGCATCCTTCTTCTTGACATAATGTGACTTTGATGATTTGTTTTAGCATGTTTATTTTTGAATTTTACCATGAGCTTTTGACAATTGTTTTGCTTCTGACTTAGATGATTTTTGATTTAATTTCATAATTTTTACAATTTAATTTCTATCTTTGCCTTGCTTGATGTTATAGGTGACATTTTGTGGCTCTTTCTTAACTTCTAAACTTTGTTTGATTAGGAGGCACTTGTGCCATTGTATTAGGACTTGTGTGTGCATTTTATAGGTCATTTCTTAGATATTATAGGTCACCCATGTTAGATTATAGGTTATTTTTCTTCATGTTTTGGTTCATAAATGTTTGGTGTTTATGTGAACTAAGTTTGACCTAATTGTGTGCATATTCTTATATGTGCCTTAACATGTTTTGTGTGCATCTTTGTGACACCATTCTTGCATTTTAATATGATCAATCATATCATATATTACTGACTTGCATCCATTCTTATTCATGTTCATGTTTCATCCTTCATTCATAACTTGCATTACAAGTATGTCATCTTATGTGAACTTGAACAATGTTGGAACATCTTTTCATCTTGTCTTTATCTTCTTAGATCATTTCACTCATGCTTTGTATGTTCATTCATTGACTTCCATATGCATTATAATATGCCATTCACCTCTGCCTTTGACATTTCCTCATGCATTTATTCATGTTTGTATGCCATACACATTCATACTTCATCTTTAATTCATAACTTGAACTTGTGTGAATCTTTGGCACCTTTCTTGACATAGTTTGATCCCATTAGGTATCCTAACCCTATTAGAATGCCTTTAGACATAGCTACTGACTTTAGAAGTTCTTGAACACTTAGGGTCCTTTCCTTTTAGGTTTAGGCTTTGTTTGATTCTTAAGTTCATTTCATAAGTAGTTTGATGCTTAATTGTCTTCCTTCTTTCACTTATGCTTTCTTATTTCATTATTGAACTAACCTTTGCTTGTAGGGGCTAATGGTAAATTGAGTGTGTGGATATGCTTCCACACACACCTTCTTCCCTCATCTTTTAATGCTTTCTCTTTTGTGTTTGTGCAAAGCATTTCAATGCTTTCTTTGTTCAACTTCTTTCTTCTCCCTCTTGGTTCATAACTCATCTTCTATCTTAGAAGTGAGTTATGTTACCTCTTGCTCTCTTCTTCTCTCTTCTCTTAGACTTAGGTTTCTAAACCACACTAAACCATTAGGAACATCCAAGCATGATAACATTAGGGTGAGTCTTAGTCCCCTTTAGTCTTTACCTTTGTCTCTCTTCTCTCATCTCAAAACAAATTCAAAACACCTAATAAAGGTTGAAACATCTTCATGTGTCATGAGCCTTATTCCATGGGGGGCTTGCATACATTCCATCTTGGAATATGTTGTATGTTTTCTAGCATGATGTACAAGTCTTTAACATGAAGTGATTTCACAAACAAACTCAAAAGCACTTCTTCATTTAAAAACAACAAAAACATTTAATAATGGGAATAAGCTAGTGTAGTTAAGCCTTTAACTTTGGGAAGTAAGTTTGAGGATCTTCCTTATACTTATGTACTTCATCATCATTTCATTTTGGAATGATGTATGAGATGCACATTCCATTGAAAAAGACTTAGGTACACTTACCTATGCAAAACACTTCAAATAAAAAACTTCTAAAACACTTTAAACAAACAAAAATGTCTTTCCCTCGGGAATTCTCTTCTCATCTCATTCACTCTCAACGTGTGAATGTGCTTCTCCTCGTTCTCTTGCAATACGGTAACGCACTCGATTCAGCGAGCCTGCAACACCTGAGCTAGAACATTAGTCGTTCCCTAAAAAACACAAATAGTTTTCCCTTAGTTAGGGGAACTACGTCGCTCTGATTCTCATATTCCCGATGAGATACGTAGGCAGTGGGGTAGGGCCCATTCGAGCACTTCTTTTATTTTCCCTACATTTGTTTCTCGTTCTCTCTCAGTTCCTTTTCGTTTATCACCCTTTGATCAGTACTTCAAGCGTGGATCCCGTCGAGTACGACGGACGTGAAGGGGTGCGATAACCTTCCCTTCACGTAACCGACTCCCTTACCCATTCTCTTTGGTTCGCTAGACCTCATTATTTCCTCTCCTTAGGTTTGTGCAGCATTACCTTTCCCTTCCTTTGGGAAAAAAATGCCTGGCTGGCGACTCTCTTTCTTTCTTCCGCGCCACTTTCGCGTTTGTACCTGGATGAAAATCCCGGGAGCGACAGCTGGCGACTCTGCTGGGGAACGTTGACCTCTTGCTGGTCCCTCCCCGATGCGTGTCTCTCCTAGCGCTTGCTTGCTTTTGCTTTTTGGGTGTTTAATTTGTGTTTGCTTTAGTTTAACTTTACTGCTTTTATTTACAGCTTTATCGCTTTACTTTACCGCCTTTATTGCATTTTATTTATATCATGCATCACATATTCTGGACTGTCTGGTTTCCTTTAGCGGTATGGGATTGTTACTGTGAGATGAGCCCATTACCCAGGCTCGAGTGTACTTTAGGACTTAGAGTGGACAATCACAGGGCTCTCATGGTTTTTTTTCCATGGGAGTAGTTGTGAGTTCCACAGCCAGAGTGCGACTTTCTTAGGATTATCTTGCTTTGAGGGTCTTCCTCATTCAGGGTATAACTTTGAGAGTTATGTGCATCTGGTGACCGATCATTGAGGACCTTAGTGGAAACATCCCTCTTTAGTGGTGACAGTGGCAGACCACATTCTGTGGCAAACCCATTCGCACCCGAGGGCCCACTCTGGAACTTGCATAGGATGGCCTTTATTTTATTGTGAATCAGAGGACGATCTCTTTGTTTGGCGATAGCATTGTATCCTATGGGCTGAATGTGCTATTGTTTCTCATTCCGGGATCTGAATCTGAGGATCCTACCTTTTAGAACCTACATGTGAGATGGGGGGTTGTTTACAGGTTTGCAGGTAACCTTGACCTTCTACCTACCCTTTTGTGTGGTTCTCAGTGATTTGGGTACTTTGTTCTGGTATTCTGGATCTGGTTCTTTACTGGTGCATGGGTCTGATATTCTTGATATGATGCTACACAGACACTTGGCTCCCTTACAGTTATTGCACCGACACTGCAGATTCTGGCTCTGATCACATGCCTAGCTGCATCACATTGCATACATCATTAACATTTTATGTTTTTTTCTTTCCCAGGTCTCAGTATTGTTTCCAATTCCGGTGGGTATTTTCTCTATTTCAGATGGAAGGTCCTCCGAGAAAGAATAATGTGCATTACTGGTTTCTGAAGCCTAAAGTGGGACAGATCAAAGAATTGGTAGATTTGATGAACAGTAACCAGCTGGATAGTTTTAGAAAGAGGTTTAGGAACATCTTGAGTTATGTGAGCCTCCTTACTCCAGATGAGCATGATACTCTGCACACACTCTTGCAGTTTTATGAACCTCAGTTGCGTTGCTTCACATTCAATGATTATCTGCTGGTACCTACTTTGGAAGAGTTCTCTGATATTCTGAAGATTTCTGTCAAGGATACTCCTCCTCACTACAGTTCAAAGAATGTTATTCCTGACAATGTCATTGCAGAGGCTATTCATTTGAGAGTATCTGTGGTTAAGGATAATGTTAAGGAAAATGAGGGCTGTAAAGGGTTCCCTCTAGACTTTCTGATTGAAGAAGCAAAGAAGAGTTTTGCTAATGGTGATTTGGTTACCTCTAATGCAATCTTAGCTCTTTGTGTGTACGAAATTTGTCTGTTTCTGAATATAGCTGGATTTATTGATATGGATGCAATCAGTATCTTTGTCAAGAAGAATCCAATCCCAACTTTGTTGGGCGATGTATACCATTCCGTGCATTACAAGAATGAGAAAAAACGAGGAAGATTGGTAGTATGTTGTGCTCCCTTATTCCATGCTTGGTTTTATAGACATTTGCCAAAGACATGAGCTTTTGTGGATCTTCGAGGAACTGTTAAGTGCTTCAAGAGGCTGATGGGTTTGATGGCTGAAGATATAGTCTGGTGGCATCGGAAAGATATGGTGGGTATACCTATTTTTATTAGTTGTGGAGCTTTTCCAAATGTGCCTCTGGTAGGAAGGAGGGGAGGAATAAACTACAATCCTGTCCTTGCGCTGAAGCAGTTTGGATATTCATTAAAAGAACCTCCTTTGGAAAAAGATGTGGCGGAATCCTTGTTTTATCTTGCCAAAGATGGCGAACAAGTGTCTTTTTCTATTGCTGAAGCCTGGAACACGCGGGCTAAGAAAGGTAAGATGGAGTTCGGGAGACCTGATCCCACGACTTATCCTCCTTACACTGAGTGGCTGGAGCGCCGGGTAGCCATCACACTGTTGCCATTCTCTGTCGAGCCTCCGTTATATCCCAAGGTAGTGGAGCCAAGGACCTCAGTGCCAATTGAAGAATTCCGAAAGCTGGAAGTTTTAGTTCATAAACTCAGGGTTGAGAATGCGGACGTCACCAGCCTGTATCAGAAAGCTGCATTTGATAATAGAGGGTTGGAAGAGAAACTCCACATTACTGAGAAGATGGCTAAGAGCAGGAAAGAAGAACTCGAAGGGAAGCTGAATTATTTCCAAAGACGGGGCTTAATTGATAAGAATAAAGCCAGAGAACGCCAGAATCTCAAGAAGTCTTTGAAGGAAGCTAATGAGGCTATTACCTTGTGGCAACAAAAATGGGCCAACGACCAGAAGCGCCAGGACAAGGTAGAGGAAGAGTTTAAAGCTAAGGTTGAAGAATTGGAAGCTAAGGCCAGGACCTCAGATGAAGAATTAAAAGCTGCACAGCTCAACGACGAAGTTACCAGGATAGTTTGAAAGAAAGTCAGAAGCTATTACAGGAAACTCAGGCTGAAATAGTTGATCTCAAGATCCGGGCAGAAGTGAAGAAGTCCAGGACAGAGCCAGGCTATGGTAGTACTAATGGGGAAGAATTGTGTCAGAATATCAACACTTTGTACCAATCCTTCAGTTTGAGAGAACGCTTGATCAGAGGCCTGATTGAGGCGCCGGAAGATCCCGAGAATGCTGTGCTATTTGAGGAGGTCAAGAGGCTCAGTCTAGGGTTACAGGATGTGGTGTTTCGTCCGTTTTAGCTTTTATTATGTTGATGCTATCCGATTACCTGCAAAATTGTTGTAGGAATCGCTGCTTTAATTTCTGAATTTGGGTTGTATGTTTTCAAATATTTTTCCAGACTCAGTTCCTTTGGGTTTTCTTCCAGTTATGATATGCTCAGTATTTTCTCCAGTGGCTTTCCTGATATTACATCACTGTTCACTGACACTTGGTCACGACGCCGCTTCACAGGGTTCTACACCTATCTGTGCACTCGTCTGAATGAATGTTTTTATCAACTGTTGTATCTCGTGTGTTATCTGAATGCTGCGAACTTCTAAAATACCGGAATTGGGGCACGAAAAGGCCTGGGAATAAAAAACATAACATTGCATTGCATGCATTTCATTTTTGCATTTTGTTCATGGATCTCATGACTGGTATGACACATAACCAAGAGAGGTTAAGACTTATGGTCGAGCGTCCAGAGGTCACCCCGGAAGGTAATCACGTTGACAATTCACAGCCAAAGGACACTCCTCCTCCTATTGGTACTCCGAATCCTAATGGTAATCTGGTTACTGGGGCTTCCAGAAATGTTGGTGTTAATCCTCCTCTGGAAGATGTTCAGGAAGATCAATTCACCTTGCTGGATGCTGATATGGGTAATCCCAATGACAGAAGGTATGATGAGCTGGCTGAGAAAATCAGGGCTATGGAGTGCAAGAACTCTCTAAGCATTGATGTTACTAATCTGGGTCTGGTATCGGGGGTTAGAATTCCTCCAAAGTTCAAGCCACCCACTTTTGACAAATATAATGGCAATACATGTCCCCAGACACATATTCAGGCTTACTTTGGAAGAATCTCAGCCCACACTAATGACGAGAAGTTGTGGATGCACTATTTTCAAGATAGTTTGGCTGGAGCTTCATTGACTTGGTACATGAAGTTGAACAGGGTTGTTGTAAGAAGCTGGAAAGATTTTACAGAAGCGTTTCTGAAACAGTATCAGTATAATATCGATATGGCTCCCAACCGCACTCAGCTGCAAGGGTTGTCGTAGAGCGCTAAGGAAATCTTTAAGGAGTACGCGCAGAGATGGAGAGAAATGGTCGCCCAGGTTCAACCCCCTTTGCTTGAGAGAGAAATGGCGGATATGTTCATGGGTACCCTGCAAGGGACATTTCTTGACAGATTGGCTGCTTGTCCGTCGACAGGATTTTCTGATATCGTAATCGCTGGTGAAAGGATTGAGAATTTGTTGAAACTGGGGAAGATTCAGGATGTAAGTGGTGTTGGTTCTTCAGGAACAAAGAAAACTTTTGCTAATGGGCAGAGAAGGAGAGAGGGCGAGACAAGCGCTGTGTACAGAGGACGGGGAAAAGGACGTTCTCAGGCTTATCACCAAGTGGGTGCAGTGACAATTCCAACACCACCTGTTCAGCAACAGCAGCCACAACAGCAGGTTCAACAACACAGCAGCGACCACCGTTCCAACAAAGGTCTAGGCAGAGGGACCACAAAATTGACCCTCTTCCTATGACTTACTCAGCATTGTTACCCCAGTTACTCCAATTGAAATTGGTCAAACTTCGTACCATGAGACCTCCTGTTGCTGGTAACTTGCCACCCAATTATGATGCTAATGCCCGCTGCAATTTTCGTTCAGGTGCTCCGGGGCACACCACCGAAAAGTGCTGGGCATTTCAAAATAAGGTGCAGGATCTGATAGATGCTAAAGCAATCAACTTTTCTCCACCTCCTAATGTTATCCAGAACCCTATGCCGAACCATAGCGGGGCAAATATGCATGCCATTGAGGATGGAAAGAGTTGAACTTGGTGACAGATATCAATCGGGTGAAGACTTCATTACTGGTAGTGAAAGGTCGTCTGTTGAAGGGACAGGTGTTCCCGGGTTGTGACCGAGATTGTTTGGAATGTATGGGTCAAGATAATGGCTGTGACAGACTGAGGATTGGTTTGCAGAATCTGATTAGTGAAGGTCGTCTACAGTTTGAACGTGTTGTGAAAGATAATGATGAGGTATCAACTATGACAATTTATTATACCCCTGCTGAAATTCAGGTACCTGTGAGGGTAGCTTCTGTAGCGACTATGGTGCCGGAAAGACCCAGCCCTGTTACCATCACGGTGCTGGGGCCGGTTCTATTTACCTCTGAGAAAGCAGTCCCATGGCGCTATGGGGCGGATGTGTACCATGAGGGGAAAAAGCAGGAAGTTGGAACATTGGCTAGTTTACATGTTGATAATGTGGGTGGTTTAGGAGGCTTTACCAGGAGTGGAAGGTTGTTTGCTCCACAAACTCTTCGAAGTGATAAAGAAGTCGAGGTTACTGCGAGAGCTAAAGGAAAACAAGTGGCTGAGAGTGTGCCTGAATTAGATCCCAAAATTACCTTCGACAGCGAGGTAGAGGAGTTTATGAGAATAATAAAGAAAAGTGATTACAAAATTGTGGATCAATTGAACCAGACGCCCTCAAAGATCTCAATTTTGTCATTACTGATGTGCTCTGATGCACACCGAGAGACTTTGCTGAAGGTATTAAAGATGGCCTATGTTCCACAGGAAATTACTGTCAATCAGCTCGAGAGTGTGATTTCTAATGTCAATGTCAGCCATGGGTTGGGTTTCACGAGCCAAGATTTGACTTCTGAAGGTAGAAACCACAACAAGGCTCTGCATATTACAATGGAGTGTAGGGGCGCGGTGTTGTCCTACGTGCTGGTAGACACTGGTTTTTCGATTAATGTCTGGCCTAAGAAGGCGCTGATGAAGTTGGAGGTTAATGGATTGATTTTGAGGCCGAGTGATCTGGTTGTCATAGCGTTTGATGGGTCGAAACGATCTATTTTCGGTGAAGTGGAATTACTTGTGCAAATTGGACCTCAAGTGTTCAAGTCTACATTCCACGTGATGGATATGCAGCCTGCTTATAGCTGTTTATTAGGTCGCCCATGGATTTATGTGACCGGGGCTGTTGCGTCCACATTACATCAGAAGCTGAAATACGTGTTTGAAGGACAAGTAGTAACTGTGTGTGGTGAGGAGGACATTTTTGTCAGTCACTTGTCCATATTCAAGTATGTTGAGATGGATGGGGAAATCCATGAAATGCTTTGCCAGTCGTTTGAGGCAGTGAGTATTGATAAAGTGCCTGAATCTTCTCCTACACCAGCTGGAGCCGGCACGTCAATTTCGTCTTATAAGCAGGTTGTTGAAGTTGTTAGAGCAGGCAATGCTCAGGGTTGGGGCAAGCTGATCGAGACATCAGTGAAAGAGGACAAGTTTGGTATTGGCTACCAACCATCTCTGGATTCGGCTGCAAAGTACACGGGACCCATCACTTTTAGCAGGGGTGGAATCATATATACAGATCAATCTTGTGCGACTGCAGAGGATGGCATCGACAGTGATTGTGACTTGGACAATTGGGTACGCCCACGTGTCTCGGGACAACAATTGGAAAACTGGTTCGCTGAGGAAATCGTTCAAGTTACTTTTCAAACAGAGTAATTTTCTTTGTTTTTCTCTAATCATCATGCATGTTAAAATCTTGCGCTCTGCCTAAGGCGTACAGATTCATTTGTAGGGCCACACATTTTCATTTGCAATTTTTAATCATTAATAAAGGACGTTTTGCATTCAAATTTCGTTCCCTGTCTTTCGTCTTTTTTTTTTGCACAAAAACATTAAAAATGGCAATGTCTTATTTTCTTTTTGTTTTTCAAAAATAAATTATGAAATAAAGCATGAACCCCCTCGTGCAGACTTGATCCTCCGAATTCCACTGATAATGGTTCTGATATGGCCATGTATGACTTTGACAAACCGATTTATCAAGCCGAAGAAGGGGATGAAGAAGACTGTGAACTTCCCAAAGAATTGGCTAGATTGTTGAAGCAGGATGAGAGGGTCATTCAACCTCACCAAGAGACAATTGAGGTTATCAACATTGGTTCCGAGGACGCAAGGAAGGAAATTAAGATTGGAGCCAGTCTGCAGGCTGAGGTAAAGAAAGAGCTGATCAGTATGCTGCGGGAATATGTCGACATCTTTGCTTGGTCATATCAAGATATGCCGGGGTTAGATACATACATTGTTGTGCACAGGTTACCGTTGAAAGAGGGTTGCCCTCCTGTCAGACAGAAGCTTCAGAGAACTAAACCAGAAATGGCTCTCAAAATCAAAGAGGAGGTACAAAAACAGTTAGATGCGGGATTTCTGGCCGTCACCAATTACTCACCATGGGTTGCAAATATTGTTCCTGTGCCGAAGAAAGATGGTAAGGTCAGAATGTGCGTTGATTACCGGGATCTAAACAAAGCAAGTCCGAAAAATGACTTTCCTTTACCTCATATCGACGTGCTGGTTGATAATACAGCTCAGTTTTCAGTGTTCTCATTCATGAACGGTTTCTCCGGGTATAATCAGATCAAGATGGCACCTGAGGATATGGAGAAGACCATGTTCATTACCCCATGGGGTACATTCTGTTATAAAGTGATGCCTTTTGGGTTGAAAAACGCAGGGGCAACGTATCAGCGGGCAATGATAACATTATTTCACGATTTGATTCACAAAAAGATTGAATGCTATGTGGAAGATATGATTGCCAAGTCGCGAACAGAAGAAGAACACCTGATTAACTTGAATAAGTTGTTTGAAAGGTTGAGAAAGTTCCGTTTGAGGTTGAATCCGTACAAGTGCACTTTCGGGGTGCGTTCTGGAAAGCTGCTGGGTTTCATCGTAAGTGAAAAAGGGATTGAGGTCGATCTTGCCAAAGTGAAAGCAATACAAGACATGCCTGAGCCGAAAACAGAAAAAGAGGTTCGTGGTTTTCTAGGTAGATTGAACTACATTGCAAGGTTCATATCTCACCTAACAGCCACGTGTGAACCAATATTCAAACTGCTAAGAAAAGATCAAACGGTCTAGTGGAATGACGATTGCCAAGTGGCATTCAATAAAATAAAAAAATACTTGCAGGAACCTCCAATTTTAATGCCTCCGGTCCCAGGGAGACCTTTGATAATGTACTTGACAGTGCTTAAAGAGTCTATGGGTTGTGTTCTCGGTCAACACGACGAGACAGGTAGGAAAGAGCATGCTATCTACTACCTGAGCAAAAAATTTACTGACTGCGAGTCCCGATATTCAATGCTTGAGAAGACATGCTATGCACTAGCATGGGCTGCTAAACGACTGAGGCAGTATATGCTCACGCACACAACTTTTTTGATTTCCAAAATGGATCCAGTCAAGTACATTTTCGAGAAACCAGCATTGACAGGCAGAGTTGCACGGTGGCAAATGGTTTTGACAGAATATGATATCCAGTATACTTCTCAGAAAGCCATCAAAGGAAGTATCCTGTCAGACTATCTTACGCAACAGCCGATTGATGATTACCAACCCATGATGAGGACATCATGTTTCTCAAAGTTAAAGACTGCGAGGAACCACTCCCGGAGGAGGGGCCAGACCCTGAATCCAAATGCAGTTTAAAGTTTAATGTTTAATGGGGCCGTCAACATGAATGGATGCGGAGTTGGAGCAGTTCTTATCATGCCGGAGGGTGTTCATATGCCCTCCACTGTCCGAGTAACTTCCGGATGCACCAATAATGAAGCAGAATATGAAGCTTGTATAATGGGGATCGAGGAGGCGATTAATTTGCGAATTAAGACCCTCGATATCTTCGGTGATTCAGCTTTGGTAATCAATCAAGTGAATGGGAACTGGTACACGCACCAGACACATCTGATTCCGTATAGGGATTATACGAGAAGACTGTTGACGTTTTTCACAACAGTAAAGATGTATCATATTCCTCGAGATGAGAATAAGTTTGCTGATGCCTTGGCCACATTGTCTTATATGATCAAAGTGCAAAGGTGGAACCATGTACCCAAGATTGATGTGTCTCGTCTTGACAGACCTGCATTTGTGTTTGCTGTTGATGCAACGTCCGATGACAAGCCATGGTTTCATGACATCAAGTGTTTTTTGAAAAGTCAAGAGTACCCGCCTGGGGCATTTACCAAAGATAAGAAGACTTTGAGGAGATTGTCTGCTAGCTTCTTCCTGAACCAAGATGACGTGCTGTACAAATAGAATTTTGACATGGTTCTGCTCAGATGCGTGGATAGACACGAAGCAGACCTGTTAATGCAAGAAGTGCATGAAGGCTCTTTCAGTACCCATGCCGGAGGACATGCAATGGCAAAGAAACTATTGAGGTCGGGGTATTATTGGTTGACAATGGAGACAGATTGTTGCAAGTACGCCCGCAAATGTCACAAGTGCCAGATTTATGCAGACAAAGTGCATGTGCCTCCGAATCCGTTGAGTGTTATGTCCTCTCCTTGGCCCTTTGCAATGTGGGGCATTGATATGATCGGAAAAATTGAGCCTACTGCTTCAAACGGCCATCGTTTCATCTTGGTCGCCATTGATTATTTCACGAAGTGGGTTGAAGCAGCATCTTATGCCAACGTCACTAAGCAGGTGGTAGCTCGTTTCCTGAAACGGGATATCATTTGTTGATATGAAGGGCCCGAGAGAATTATTACTGATAATAGTTCTAATTTGAACAACAAAATGATGGTTGAGCTGTGCCGGGACTTCAAAATTGAACATCACAATTCTTTTCCGTATCGCCCGAAGATGAATGGCGTTGTTGAGGCGGCCAATAAGAATATTAAGAAGATTATGCAGAAAATGGTTGTCACATATAAAGATTGGTATGAGATGCTACCGTTCACTTTGCATGGGTACCGAACGTCAGTACGCACGTCTACTGGGGCAACACCATTCTCACTTGTGTACGGTATGAAGGCAGTTCTACCGGTTGAAGTTGAGATTCCATCCCTCAGAGTCATGATGGACGTCAAATTAGACGAAGTTGAATGGGTTCGCGCCAAGTTTAATCAGTTGAGCCTTATTGAAGAGAAGCGACTGGCAGCTGTGTGTCATGGGCAGTTATACCAACGAAGGATGAAGATGGCATTTAATCAGAAGGTGCGTCCTCGGGTTTACAAAGTCGAAGATGGAGTACTCAAAAGGATCCTTCCTCCTAGTACAGATCACAGGGGAAAATGTACTCCCAACTATGAAGGTCCATTCGTGGTTAAAAAGGTCTTCTCGGGCGGAGCCTTATTGCTTACAACCATGGATGGCGAAGACTTTTCATCCCTTGTTAACTCAGACGCAGTCAAAAAATACTTCGCATAAATAGACCCGCTAGATAAAAAAAAAGAGAGAGTCCAGGCAAAAAAGGGCATCCCGGCGAACCATAAAAATAGAATAAAAAGGTTCGGGCAAAAATTAGGGATATAAATGAAAAAATTGTACACCCGGTAGGTTGAAAACCCGAAAGGGCGGTCCATGCAAAAGAGGGATTTAAGCGAACGATTGCGGTATGAGTTATTTGTACTCCATCACCGTTTCAGCAACTGACATTCCAAAGGATAGGAATCGGTCCAATCACTCCTCAGAAGCTAAGTTCGGGGAGTTTTGAAGACATACTGGCTATAGCAGAATTGAAACTCAGTAGAATGTCGTTTTCACGTTGCCATTAGGATAGTTTCTTTTCTCAATTTACAGCAATCTCCTCTTTCCAGGGTTTGCTTCTGAATGTATTTACCTATTTCAGGCATTTTTCAATAAATTGAATTTCAGTCAAAAGCTTCTTATTTTGTTTTTACTGCTTTGTTTGCAAAACGTCCAAATTTTTTATAAAACATTGCATTTGAAAACATTGTGGCCTTACAATAACATGCGCAGAAAAACATTTAAAATCACTTTGAATGTTGAGTAATCCTGGATGGTGGATTCAAACCACGCAATATCCTGGGGTATGTGTGCGTATTCTTTTGTTGCAGGTAACAGGTACAAGCCTTGTCAAGAGCATGGGTCATTTCTTCCAGAAAAGTAATCACTTACCCTTAAGTCAGAATACCGGGGCAACCATATCCAGGAAAGGGTTTTCATATCACCTTTTTGTCACGACTTTTACTAATTGAGTCCATTAATCAGCCGACGCTCGCTCATGACGATTCGATATCGACAAATTAATTTCCACTGGGTACCGTTGTATCCTATTAAGTCAATTCTCCCATTCGGAACTTCCAACAGTTACAAGCTTTTCTGTATCGATAACGGTTGCAAATTCCCCAGTATAGTTACTTCGCAGACCTCGCAATTAATGTTCAAGACTCGATGAGCGTCCAGGAGTTTGAAGATGCCAAATCTTCTGTAAAATCCTCTTGGGACGATTTCTTCGGATCAGCCGCGTAATCTGGGGCAAAAGTGAGTTTGTGACCCTCCCAAGCATGGGGCATCGTGAAATCCCTCCGACAAGATGTGTTCTAGCTCTATTATCTCTAGTAGAGTGGCCTCTCAATTATTGTATTTTTAGCTCTAGTCTCGGCATTTGCTTAAGAGTTTAAAGATGCTTGGTCTTCTATAAAATTCTCTTAAGGGGCATCTCCAGCACGAGACGCTTTGAAGCGGTTTTCCCTAGCAGAGTTTGTTGTAAACTCATTATCCCCAGTGGAGTCGTCAAGCGGAAGGTTCGCCTAACATGGGGCATTGTGGCACTTATCCTAAGCTCGACAGTTTTGTTCCTCAACAGATTACCGTGGATTTTCTTTGTGTTTTCCCAGCAGATCTCTAGGGACTCTTTCTCAGCATGTTGCAACGGAATGTCTTCCGACCAGGATTTGCGTACCCCCGACGGAGTAGTTCTGATCCTCAGCAAGATCGTATTTCTGGAAGTTGTATCCCCACAGAGTTCAGCATTGAATCTTGTCAGTAATACTCCCCAGCTGAGTTATTTTTTCTCCCCGCAGAGGTTTAACATATCAACAGAATCTCTTCCTCAGCAGAGTGTTAGTACATTCTTTCCCCAGGTAAGTCGGAAAGTTGTCATTCCTCCAGCAGAGTTGCTATGATCAGAATTCATCCCCAGACAGATGAAATAATTCCTGGCAGAGTCATCACTTCCCCATATTTATTTTTGGCAAGCGTGGCAATTTGGAGTAGGCAGATTGTTCAATTATTCTCCGGCAGAGATATTATCCTTTCAGGAGCTTCTGAGGTCATATCATTGATCATTGATCCTCAGCAGAGTCAGCAGGGATGTCTGATATGTATGCAGAGCGTAATCCAGTGTTGAATTTTTACAAAAGTCCACCTGCAGTATGGCCAATCAGCAGTCAACTGACTTCATCCAAAAGGCATCTTTCAAAAGTCCACCCGCAGCGTGGCCCGTCGGCATTTGTCCGGTTTTATTCGAAAGACAAAGCAAAATCCATCTTAGGGTGGCAAATCAGCAAAGTCTAACCGCAGATTGGAAAAAGTCCATCTTAGGGTAGCAAATCAGCAAAGTCCAACCGCAGATTGGCAAAAGTCCATCTTAGGGTGGCAAAGCAGGGTAAAGTCCAACCGTAGATTGGTGAAAGTCCACCCGCAGTGTGGCAAGTCAGTAGTCGTTTGACTCCATTTAAAAAGACAGTTTCAAGACCAACCGCAGATTGGTGAAAGTCCACCCGCAGTGTGGCAAGCCAGTAGTCATCTGGCGTCGTTTAAAAGACATTCTTAAAGTCCACCCGCAGCGTGGCAAGCCAGTAGTCGTCTGGCATTGTATAAAAGACATTGTTAAAGTCCACCCGCAGTGTGGCAAGCCAGTAGTTATCTGGCGTCGTTTAAAGAACATTCTTAAAGTCTATCCGCAGTGTGGCAAGCCAGTAGTCATTTGGCGTCGTACAAAAAGACGTTCTTAAAGTCCATCCGCAGTGTGGCAGACCAGTAGTCGTCTGGCGTTGTACAAAAGACGTTGTTAAAGTCCACCCGAAGTGTGGCAATCCAGTAGTCGTCTGGCGCCGTTTAAAAGACATCTCTCCAGTGTTATTCTTCTCATCAGAGTTTTATCCGAGCAGAGTTCATTTGGTTGGGTTTATATCCCTTTTCTTCTTCTCCACAGAGTGCAAATTTTCTGGTTATTTTTCGGTATTCAATCCCTCCATACCTTGAAAGTCTGAAAGTAATCGCTATCATCCATTCAGGTCTATAGTGATTGAATAGGGGCAGCTGTAATACCCCAAAATTTGCTCTCTCATCTTTCATATCATTTAGCATATACTTTCATTGCATTGCATTACATTCAAGTCATATAAAAATAAAGCATTCATCTTTGGTTCAGCATAGGGCATATGATCAGTTGATTTCAGAGTATTGATCATCCAAAGCAAGAGAGCTGGAGCCAAGGGTCTCCCAACAAGCCTCAAGGGTCTCTTATATCAGATGACATCCCATTTGATCCCACAAGTCATTGGAAGATGGGAATTCATCAAGAAGTTGTACAGTTCATCACCTCCTAGCAAAAGCAGTCCAAATTAGGGTTTTGAGTTCAAACAGTCTCCTGATGAAAATCCACTAGATTCGTCGAGAGCCTCCAAAGCATCTCTATGCTTCCACACCAAGTCTTCAGCCAACCAGTTACAAAAATCCACTAGCCCATTAAGCTTTTTAATGTACATATCCCTATCAGCTATTAGATTGTGAATGGAGCGTTCATAACCAGTACATTCATCAAGCACCTTCTTCCTCGCAGAGGCCCAAATATCTTTGTCTACAAGGACAGCCTCAAGATGATTCTTCTGCTCCTCGGCAAGCCTCTTGAGATTATTCAATTCACCACACACTTTGTCCCAATCTGCTGGCCCCACATAAGTAAATCTCATGAGATCCTCCTTAAGTTGGCATTCCATTGCTTCAGAAGCCTTTGACTGACGTAAAGCTGAACTTAATTTTTCTATTTCCGCTCCTATCTCTTCCCTAAGTGTCTTTTTCCTCTTAGTGGCAAGGAGCCAAGCTTTCCTTTTTTCGGCACACTTCTTGTAAGCTTGATCCAATTCCTCCTTAAGCCTATCTATCGCTCCATCAGCCTGGTTCAGACACACCTTAACCTTCTTTTTCTGCTGTTCTTCTTCTTCGCCCAACTTCCTATTGCTTCAAGTTGAGTGTTCTTGCGCTGAAGCTCCCACTTCAAGTCATTCTTCTCCTTAGTAACATTCTGAAGCTTCGACTCAAGTTGCTCGTTTTCCTTTACTAATCTGGCTATCGTTGCCTTGAGATCCTCGACCTCCTTAATCGGGACGTGAGTAGGCTTTGGCTCAGGCAAAGGCTCGGACACCTTAATGGCAAAGGGCATCTTGATTCTTTCCACTCTTTCTCTGACCCATATAAAGTAAGGCTCTTTAGTAATGTTGTTCATTCTCCCCAACTCAGCTCTTCCTTTCCTGTGGACCTTCTTCCACGCCTTTGTGATTCTTTTGAGTAGGTCAGGGTTCTCAGCTTTCAAACCATGCACTAAAAATGCTTCCAAAGCCTTCTCATCAGGTGGTCCACTCATCGGATACCCCAACTGCCTCACAGACAGCATATGATTAGAATTAACACAACCGTGGGTTCCTATGAGGGGAACATTAGGGAACTGACCAAAACTGGATATGACTGTATCATAGTCTAGGGAGTACCAAGATAAGTCAGCTGATCTGAGGGTTCCCAACCTTTGGGCCCAACTTTTGTCCACTTGTTCTATGAAGGGTCCCTTCTTCGGAAGGTACATTTGGGTCCATTGATACAACAGAGGAGCGCAACACGCAATCATACCTCCTTTCTTAACGTGTCTCTAACTCAGGTAATAGCACATGTCAGCTAGAAGGGTAGGCACTGGGTTTCCTGTGAGGAAAACATGGATGGCAGTAATATCTATGAAATCATCTACATCCATATTAGGAAACAGAACAATCCCATAGATGGCCAATGCTACCGCAGCATAGCAGGCTTCCCAACTTTCGTCTTTCAACAGAGTGTTGGCCCTTTCCAAAAGAAATGAGAGGAAGAAACCCTTGACCCCTCCCTTAGTCTTCCAATTGTTGGTGACGTCCTGTTTAGACATGTGGAGAGCTTTTGCAATAATTTCATCCTTCAAAGTCACATCAACCCCTTCAAATAGCAACTTGCCCTTCATTAGGATATCCACCAGTTTCTCATACTCTTCAAGTGTTGGTGCCAACTGAAAGTCTTGAAATGTGAAACATCTTAAGGGAGCATCATAGAACTGTACGAAGGTGCTTAGCATGGGAAAGTCTACGTCTTGATTTAGAATACGCAACAGTTTACCAAAGTTCTTCCTAAAGTTTATTCGGTAGACGGAAGGCATACGCGAAACCAACCCACGTAAAGCAGTCAGATCAGGCTACTTGAACTTGAAAGAATGAGGGAAACGGACGTCAGTTTCCATAATTTCTATCTGTAGCAAATGACAATTCTTAGATTCCCTGAAAATAAAAAGGTGTGAATGTTATGGTAATGCGATGCTCATGCAAGGGTACAGGATCAAAACGACATCTGATTCTGAGGAAGGAGTTAGACACAGGATATCTCTAATCACAAGGCCCCCCATATGTAGGCTCTAATCGGGCAGGTGCTTAGAGTTATGGATATCTTTCAAAGACATTATAGCCATGACGAAGGAACATCAGACGATAATATCCTTGAAAGAATCTCGTCTAGGTGAGATCTTCGTTTCTTCTCCCACGAGAAAGACTCCTTGGAGGCGCCCACTACACAACCATCGACACACGGGTTCTAAGTAGGGTTCTCAGAATCCTAGATCGAGGTCAAAAATATTACTGTCAGGAAGTAATACGTTCGAGGGATCTCATCTGATTGTGGCGTTCGCATTAACCCACAAAGAGTTAACACTACCAACCACCATGGATAAATGGGTTAATGGTCCTTGGGATCGACGATTCAGGCTCGAAAACATTATCATCATGACGAAGTAACGTCAAAACGATAACATTTCCAAGGGAATCTACTCTAAGCGGGGTCTTTGCTTTGGCTCACGCGGAAGAAACCACGCAAGCCTCCACTACACAACCACCATCCTAATCCTAGGGTTATACTCGGACTCGGGTGTAGAGCCATCTCACAAAGTTCCCAATGATCAGAGAATCCCTATAGTGTCACAAGAAACAATGATAGGATATAATAATAATGAGTAAGCAAGTAGATAATAGATAATCAAACTAGCAAGCAAACAAGCAAGAGAAGATAAACAAACAAGCAAATCTAACACTCACGAATCAAGTCAAGTTAGGCTTGACTCTCTCTAGCATAGGGCAATGCATATCCCCAGCAGAGTCGCCATCTGTCGTACCTCAAAAAATACGATCCTCGCGATGGACGCGGAAAAAACTGTTCGAAACAAAGTCGCCACCGAACTTTATTTATTCCAAGGAAGGAATAGGAAAATATCGATAAAACCTTTTAAGGATAAGAAAATGGTCATCGCAACCAAATTCGGGTTCGGGAGTCGGTTACGCAAGAGGGAAGGTATTAGTACCCTCTACGTCCGTTATACTCAACGGGAACCTCTTGATTCGATTCGTGAGAAAGTTAGCTAGGTTTGTTTGTTATCTTCTAAGGGATTTGTTTTTTGAAAGGGAAAATGGGTGGTTTTTATTAGGGTGCTCGGCAAGGATTAGAACCCTTGTGCCTACGTATTCCCTCGTGCAATGGGAAAGTCAGAGCATTCGTAGTTCGTGGGACTACAGTTGTTTGGTTAGTGTTTTTTTATGTAGGCGCCAATTGTCCACACACGAGTAAGAGAACTCGCACCCAAACAATTGAGGAGAAAGGTCAAAGACTTGGCCACCCTCGCATCACCTTTTAGAAAGTTGTTTGAATATATGATTAAGTGTATTAAAGAGTTTGATTAAGAAAATAGTTTGATTTGCGTGTGTTTTAGGGTTTCGGTCGCACAAGGCGAGAAAGGAGAGTTTTTGATGTTTTAGAGGTGACAATTGTTCACACACAAGTAAGAGAACTCGCACCCAAACAATTGAGGAGAAGGGCCAAAGACTCGACCACCCTCACTTCACCTTTTATGAGAAATGTTTTTAGATAGGGATTAAATGTTTTAATGATTGCTTGAAAAGAAGTTTGAATGTTGTCGAGTTTCGCGTGTTTTAGAGGCGTCAATTGTCCACACACGAGTAAGAGAACTCGCACCCAAACAATTGAGGAGAAAGAGCAAAGACTTGATCCCCCTCTTTTCACCTTTTAAGAAATGATATTTAGTATAATTAAATGTATTAATTTGATTTAAGAAAAATACTCGACGTTGGATCGAGGTTTGGATTTCCGTGCGAAATGGTTTGAGAACTAATGGAAATGAGGTCCTATGGTTTAAGGTAAGGTCGATTGCGAGGCAAAAGCGCTCGACTTACAAGAGGCAAAGGGACTTGATATGTGGATCAAGTGATTGTTAGAGATTAATTGAATTTGATTTGGAAAATACTTGACGTTGGATCAAGCTTGTTTATTGTTGTAAAAAGGGGTTGATTTTAATCTTATGGGAGAGGGGTGTAATTAATCAAGTGGGAATAATCGAGCCATGATTAAAGTGAGCCAATCACATACACGCATACAAACCAAAGTGAAATGTGAAACAATTATCGTTGTATAAAGCCCAAGAGGAGGCATTGTGAGGTCGATTGCGATCGTGAAAACGATCGACTTACAAGGTATTAAAAGGGCTTGACATTAATTCAAGATATTAGTTTGAAAATATTTTTTGGTTTGGACAAGCATAATATGAATAGCATAAACATAATCAAGGCATGAAATAAATCCACAAGAGACAATTATACACCTCACATAAAGATCATAAATAAAATGGGGGAAGAAATAATCAAGCATGTTAGTCCAATTAGTTAATAACCTAAAGTTTTAAGGTTAGTCTAAAAGAAATTCTAACTTAACTAATTAATTAATTTAGGTTTTTTAGAATTAAACTTCAAACAATTAATTGAATTAAACTAAAATATTTAATAAAATTAACCCTTAAAGTTAATTAGTATTAAATAAAATGGTTTAATAAAATTAATTAGAAATTAATTAAAGAAAAGGATTTTAGGAATTAAATAAAAGGTATTTTGTGTTTTTTTTAGATTAAGGAAATGGATTGATATAATTAATTAAACTAAAATCAAATGTTTAATAAAACTAATTATTAAATTAATTAGTTAATATTAAACTAATGATTTTAATAAAATTACCTAATTGACGGATTTATTATATATTTTCTAAGACATTTTAGTTTTTAATTAAAGGATTATTAAACGAGAAACAAAAAAAGAAATAGACCAGACATGTTAGTAAAACAGGGGGTGTGCTTACGAATTAAACCAGGCCCAGATACTTGGAGGCCCACGCAGGGAGGGTGCACCATGCACCCTAGATCTGAGGCGTTGATCCAAGCATAAAGTCAAATGTTGACTCTTGATCTGAGGGTTGAGATCTGATGGCGCACGGTAAGACCTAGGATGGCGCACGCATGGGATCCAACTAGGGGTGGCAACCGGTGACACTTGTCACCGGTGGGTGTAGCCACCCAGCAAAACATTAAGTTAAAAGGAGAGAGTGAGGGTTGGAAACCTCAAATCTATTCTCTCTCTCGTTCACCTCTTTCTCTCTGTCTCAACGCTATTCTCTCCCAATAGATACCTTGCCGGAAACCTAACAATGGTCGGAGAAGCGGCGGCGCGCGGCGGCCGCCACCGTCTTCTCCGGCGATACCACCTTAAACCAGGAAGAACCCTACACAAACCCGACCTATTTTTCTACCCTCTTTTCAAATCCAAACTCAGATTTTTCAAAATCCCACCCTAATGCTCAAATCGGAACGAAACCCAAATAACCCTAACTATCAAAACACAAGGAAACGACCAAACGGGCAAGGTTCAAGGAACTACACTACTCAAAAATCATCAACTAACAAGGATTCGTGCGAAGGAGCTTAGAATGAAGGAGAAAAAGGGCTTAAGTAATATACCAGTTGAAGGTTCCTTTTGAAGTTTCTTTGTGCGTAAGTAACTTCTCCTTCTCCCTTTTCCTTCTCTGATTTCTTTCTTCTACACTTCTCATTCCCCCTCTCCTGTATTGTTGTTGCTAGTAGCCGTTTTAGGGTTTTTTAGTGTGTGTAGCAAGATTAGTTTTTCAGTGTGGCCGTTTCCTATGTTTGGTTGATGATTCCCCCCTTTTCTGACCTATTGCTCTTGTTTTTATATTGTGAGGATTAGGGTTTGAAAAGTGGTGTCAAAATTGCTGAGGGATCTCGTTCATGGAAATATATAAGGTAATTTTTCAAATTCAGAACATGTTTTTGCCAAAAATATGTTACTGTCTTGCTGAAACCTCTGCGATACTTTTTATGCTATTCACTGTTGCACTCTGCTTTAGCTTTGTCCTTTTTCACTTTCATGTTAAGGTTACAGTGCTGTGAATTCTTACTATTGCTCTTATCCTTCCCAATCTGTTAATCTCGACCATGTGGCCCCCCTTTCCTGCACTGATGTGTTTATGATGTGATCTGTCATACACATTTTGAATGGACTACTCGGGTGGCAGATTTGTGATACTAACTTGGCATGGCTTGTTGCTTAGGGTTTGACTTGGATGGTTTTGTTTTTATGACATAAAGCTTCTTCCTTTTTTATTGTTTTTTTAATGGGAATTGACTCGTGTTTTTATGGAAAGGATTGAATGACAATTTGGAAATGGTTTGAAAACAATATTGAATTTAGAATTGTTGTATGAAAAATGATGTGAATTATGAGTTCAATCCATGAATTGAGATGAATTTGTTCTCATGATTTGTCACGGTTTTGTCATGATTTGAATTTGTCTCCTTTTGTTGTAGGGACTTGGGGAAGCTTGACGTGGAATTTGGATGGTGGCTTGTACTTGGAATTTAAAGGTTTGACGATGGGCAGTGACTATTTTGGGCATGAAAGGCACAAGGAAAATGGCAAGCAGACTTAGTAGCGAGCAACTTACCAGGAGTCAAGAAGAGCTTCAAAGTTGCTCTTAGATTTAAAGAATAACACATGAATACTTAGGTAGATTCAAGGCCTGGTGACATAATTTGTAACTTTGATTTCAAGTTTTGAATGCAATGTTTTTTTAATCCCCATTTCTTGTAAAATTCCTTTTGATATTGGTTTCTCTTTTGAATATCTCAACTCTACCATATATTCTCCAATTCAAACCATTTGTAACCTTGAATCGAAATTGTATGTTGGTCTTGAAATAGATTTGGAGTCAAATGACCACTTTGTAACACTATTTGAACTTTGTAGTTTCAACCCCAAATATTTAACCATTGTTGCAATTGATTTATGAATGTTGCCTTTTCAAAACCTATTGATCACACCTTACGTGATAACTTGAGATGCAATATACTCTTTGAAGTCTACATTTGTACTGATTTAGGATGGAATGTGATAATCATGACGGTGTAGTTGCAAAATATCTTCTCAATGTATTCACACGGCTTACACTTGTTAACAACTTTTTATGGGTTGAAAATTGAACTTGTGCAAAGCATGGCTTGAGAAAGTTTCATCTAAGACTTAAAGCAATCTCATAAATTAAACTTGGTGAGCTTAAACATGGTTTGAGACAAGTTAGAAGCAATTCTTAAAATGAAATGAAATATGGCCTAAAATCATCTTGGCACAAATTGAATCATCACTTGGCTACTTTGACCACAACTTGAAACTAACAAATTAAGTCAAAACTTGCCACAAATTGACATTGAACAGAGACAACCTCAAGCATGGATTGAGACAATGAATTCTAATTACTGCATCAAATCCACTTGAAATATGACCTTGAACCATTTTGGAATATGGCTTAGAATCAACTTGAATCCAGCTGATCATGTCTTGACCAATTGACCATAGTGTGATTAAGACATATCTTTTCTCTTGTTTCCACCTGAACTCCACGCACTTGTAAAAACATGTAATTATCATGAGCACAAACAAATTCTCCATAACTTGAATTCTAAAAGACCATGACCCAAAAGTCAGATAATTATCTAGAGAGAAACCATGAATCCACACAACTGCTTAGCATAAGAAACACGAGAGGGTAGGACAAATTTGGGGTATGACAGATGCCCCTATCTAATTTCCTTGAACCCGAGAGAATAAACTGCTGTATAGCGTTCATTTTAAGGGTAGAAGTCAATTAGATACAAGAAGACCCCAAAATTTGTTTGACAAAAGGTAAAGTGCCATGGAATAAGAGTTGACAGAATGAAGTAGCGGGGTTCAAACTGATCAAAATAACCTGAGGCCCTTTGGGTGATCGAAGCAGCACCTTATCCATTAAGGTTCTCTAATGATACCAAAGCAGTATCTCTAAAGGCAGACAATTCTCTAGGTCGTCGAAGCAGTCCCTTATCCATTAAGGTTCTCCGATGATACCAAAGCAGTATCTCTGAAGGCAAACGATTCTCTGGGTCATCAAAGCAGTCCCTCATCCATTAAGGTTCCTCGATGATACCAAAGCAGTATCTTTGGAAGCAGAAGATTCTCTGGGTCGTCGAAGCAATCCCTTATCCATTAAGGTTCCCCGATGATACCAAAGTAGTATCTCTGACGGCAGACGATTCTCTGGGTCATCAAAGCAGTCCCTTGTCCATTAAGGTTCCTCGATGATACCAAAGCAGTATCTCTGGAAACAGAAGATTCTCTGGGTCGTCGAAGCAGTCCCTTATCCATTAAGGTTCCCTGATGATACCAAAGCAGTATCTCAGAAGGCAGACAATTCTCTGGGTCGTCGAAGCAGTCCCTTATCCATTAAGGTTCCTCGATGATACCAAAGCAGTATCTCTGGAAGCAGAAGATTCTCTGGGTCGTCGAAGCAGTCCCTTATCCATTAAGGTTCCCCAATGATACCAAAGCAGTATCTCTGAAGGCAGACGATTCTCTGGGTCGTCGAAGCAGTCCCTTATCCATTAAGGTTCCTCGATGATACCAAAGCAGTATCTCTGGAAGCAGAAGATTCTCTGGGTCGTCGAAGCAGTCCCTTATCCATTAAGGTTCCCCGATGATACCAAAGCAGTATCTCTGAAGGCAGAAGATTCTCTGGGTCGTCGAAGCAGTCCCTTATCCATTAAGGTTCCTCGATGATACCAAAGCAGTATCTCTGAAGGCAGACGATTCTCTGGGTCGTCGAAGCAGTCCCTTATCCATTAAGGTCCCTCAATGATACCAAAGCAGTATCTCTGAAGGCAGACGATCCTCTGGGTCGTCGAAGCAGTCCCTTATCCATTAAGGTCCCTTGATGATACCAAAGCAGTATCTCTGAAGGCAGACAATTCTCTGGGTCATCGAAGCAGTCCCCTATCCATTAAGGTCCCTTGATGATACCAAAGTAGTATCTCTGAAGGCAGATGATTCTTTGGGTCATCGAAGCAGTTCCTTATCCATTAAGGTTCCTCGATGATACCAAAGCAGTATCTCTGAAGGCAGACGATTCTCTGGGTCGTCGAAGCAGTCCCTTATCCATTAAGGTTCCTCGATGATACCAAATCAGTATCTCTGAAGGCAGACGATTCTCTGGGTCTTCGAAGTAGTCCCTTATCCATTAAGGTCCCTCGATGATACCAAAGCAGTATCTCTGAAGGCAGACGATTCTCTGGGTCGTCGAAGCAGTCCCTTATCCATTAAGGTTCCTCGAGGATACCAAAGCAGTATCTTTGGAAGCAGAAGATTCTCTGGGTCGTCGAAGCCGTCCCTTATCTATTAAGGTTCCTCGGTGATACCAAAGCAGTATCTCTACGGTAAATTTACTGGGGGAATAGTTGAGCATGATCCCTGTTGGAGGAAATGGGCTGTCTTTGCAGGAGGGAGCTCACAAGAAACTTTCTAAGATAACTTCTGCTTGGGGAGCAAAAATAGTAACAGCTGCTGGGGATTGTCAATATCAACTACATGGCTGAAGAATGACTTATCGGGGAATAGGATTCCATGAGCACGTGCGGGGTATCAACTTCTCTTTTGAAGAATACTGCCGACTTTGATGGAAGACTGGCTAAGATGCTTGCGAATTGATCCTGGACCCTGCCATGATATGATGCTGGGGATGGAAATGCCATGCATTGCATAATGCATTGACATGCACACTAAGATGCAACTGCTGAGGAATCTAATGCACGTATGATATGATAGTGCTTGATATGATTATGTAATGTTATACTAGCATGTCATGCGTATGACGATGCAAATGATCGGGCGCGCTAGGGATAAGTTTCCTCGTCAAAGGGTATCACCAAGGACTGGATTTGGTATTTGCCAAATGTAATTGGACTTTCAGGTGCTATGAGGATGCCAACAATGGTGGGCTTTTGAGTAGTTGCCAATGAAGACTGGACTTTAAAGGGTAGATTTGAAGATGCCAGAGAGTGTGGACTTTTTGAGTAGTTGCCAATAAAGGATTGGACTTTGGGTTTTATGGAGATGGTGAGAGGTTCTAACTACTCGACCCCTCTTGCATAAGCCAAAGATGAATAGGGAGCATGCATGTCCCTGTTAGGCTTTGAAAGATTCACTGTTAGGGATTACATTGAGTAGACCCCTGAAAAGTTGTACTGCTTGTGGTGAAGAGCCAAGGCGACTGACAACTGATTTGATGCTTTCATGTGGTGAAGTTCTTTTGGAGACTATCTAATTCCTTTTTAGTTCTCCCAACACCAAAACAAATTTTATTATTTTCAAATATTGTCTTTATTAACCGAAGTTTCAAAACACAGTTTTTCAAAAACAAAATCAGTTTGCAAACAAACAGATAAAGTAAAAAAAAATGAGCACAATTTGGTGATAAATCTCTCTTTGTATTGATTTTCCCCTGGAATGGGTAGGTATGTACAAGGATGCAATTCCTTAATGAGGTAATTGTGGTGCAAGAATAAAACATAATGGCGATACAAACTAATGAGGTTCCATTGAGTTTCAACACTGTTATGGTCCCTATGACTTTGATAACTTCAACACCTTGCTTCGTAGGAAGATGGCTGGGTTGAATTCTCTCTTCACCGGTACATCAGGATCAAGTGGACGTGCGTACTAGATACTTTGCCTTAGAATATGTCCCTAAATTTTGCCTGGATCGCCCTTTCGGGTTTTCAATCCACCGGGACGCCCTTTTTTTGCCTGAACCGCCCTTTCGGGTTTTCAATTCAGCGGGCCTATGTCTTTTATCTTATCCCTAATTTTTGCCTGGACTGATTTTGTTTTTTCAGGTCCACCGGGATTTCCATTTTTTGCCTAAGTCGCTTTTTCAGGTTTTCGACTTAGCGGCTTTATTATTCCACTTTTTTAGGCGTAGTATCGCTTAACGTACTCTGCATTCACCGAGTATAGTAATTCATCACCGTCCATAGTTGTGAGCTTCAAAGCACCACCAGAAAATGCTTCTTTTACAACATATGGGCCTTCGTAATTAGGCATCCACTTGCCCCTGGATTCATTATACATGGTCATGATCCTCTTGAGCACCAAGTCTCCTTCCTGGAATGTCCGAGGATGCACTTTGTTGTCAAAAGCTTTCTTCATGCGTATTTGATAGAGCTGGCCATGGCATATTGCTGCCAAGCGTTTTTCTTCGAGAAAGTTGAGTTCATCAAACCTCGTCTTCACCCACTCTGCTTCATCAAGCCGAGTTTCCATAAATACTCTCAATGAGGGGATCTCGACTTCTATCGGAAGGACCGCTTCCATGCCATAAACCAATGAGTAAGGAGTTGCCCATGTTGAAGTTCGCACTGAGGTACGGTAGCCGTGCAGCGCAAAAGGTAGCATCTCATGCCAATCCTTATAAGTGACCACCATCTTCTGAATGATCTTTTTGATGTTTTTGTTGGCTACCTCAACGACTCCATTCATCTTGGGTCTGTATGGTGTTGAATTATGGTGCTCAATCTTGAAACTAGCACACAGTTCATCCATCATTTTGTTGTTGAGATTAGACCCATTGTCAGTGATGATACGGTTAGGCACTCCATATCTGCATATAATGTTGTGTTTCAAGAAGCGAGCGACCACTTGCTTGGTAACGTTCGTATATGATGCAGCCTCAACCCATTTGGTAAAGTAATATATGGCAACCAATATGAAGCGGTGTCCATTTGAGGCCTTTGGGTCGATCATCCCAATCATATCTATTCCCCACATGGAAAATGGCCATGGTGAAGTCAAGAAGTTCAAAGGAGTGGGAGGTACATGAATCTTGTCAGAGTATATCTGGCATTTATGGCATGTTCGGGCATGATGGTAGCAATCAGCCTCCATGGTAAGCCAATAATAGCCTACTCTCAATATCTTCTTTGCCATAGTGTGCCCATTTGCGTGGGTACCAAAACAACCTTCATGAATGTCTTTCAGAATCTGCTCAGCTTCATGCTTTTCCACACATCTGAGTAGTACAGTATCATGATTACGCTTGTATAACACATTCCCATTGAGGAAGAAATTTGATGCCAATCTGCGCAAAGTTCTCTTATCCACCGCCAGAGCGCCCTCTGGATATTCTTGTTTCTCCAAATAACGTTTGATGTCATAGAACCATGGCTTTTCATCTGACTCTTTATCGGTAGCCAAACAGTGAGCGGGCTCTTCAAATCGCTGGAGATCAATATGAGGCCGATGGTTGGGTCATATCAGTTTATACATAGAAGCCAAAGTTGCCAGAGCGTCTGCCATTTGATTTTCCTCTCTAGGCACATGAGTAAAGGTGATATCATGAAATCTGGGAAGTAGCTTTGCCACGTAATCTCGATATGGAACTAGATTGACATGTTTGGCATCCCAGTCACCTCGAATCTGATGTATTACTAAAGCAGAATCTCCAAACACATCAAGAGTCTTGATTATTAAATTGATGGCTTCTTCCAATCCAAGTATACAAGCTTCATACTCAGCCATGTTATTGGTGCATGGAAAGCAGAGCTTAGCCGTGAACGATAAGTGGAAATTCTTGGGTGATGTAATTACTGCCCCAATTCCATTTCCATGAACATTTGAGGCACATTAAAAAATGAGAGTCCATCGCTCCCCTGGTTCGGGCCCTTCATCTGGTTCTGGCTCTTCATAATCTTTTAGTACCATTATGTCTTCGTCTGGGAAATTGAACTTCAAGGGCTGATAATCATCCACCGGTTAATGGGCAAGATGGTCCGCCAGTATGCTACCCTTGATGGCTTTTTGAGTGACGTATTAAATGTCGTACTCAGACAAAAGCATTTGCCATCGGGCTATTCTGCCAGTGAGAGCAGGTTTCTCAAAGATGTATTAAATGGGATCCATCTTGGAAATCAGATAAGTAGTGTGGGTCAACATATACTGCCTGAGACGTTTGGCAGCCTAGGCTAATGCGCAAGAAGTCTTCTCGAGTAAGGAATACATTGTCTCGTAGTCATTGAACTTCTTGCTGAGGTAATAGATGACATGTTCTTTCTTTCCCGTCTCATCTTGTTGCCCCAACACACAGCCCATAGATTCATCAAGTACAGTCAGGTACATAATGAGTGGCCTTTCAGGAACAGGCGGTATCAGGATCGGTGGTTCTTGCAGATCCTCTTTGATTTTATCAAATGCCCCTTGGCAATTATCATCCCACGCAATTGACTGATTCTTTCTTAGCAGCTTGAAAATAGGTTTGCAGGTGGCAGTAAGATGTGAAATAAATCTGGCAATGTAGTTTAATCTTCCCAGAAAGCCACAAACCTCTTTCTCTGTCCTAGGCGCAGGCATATTTTGAATTGCCCTCACCTTATCAGGATCCACTTCGATTCCTTTTTGACTTACAATAAAGCCCAACAATTTGCCAGATCGTACCCCAAATGTGCACTTGTTGGGGTTGAGTCTCAGTCTAAACTTCCTCAATCGAACAAATAGCTTTTACAGATTGATCAAGTGCTCTTCTTCGGTTTGAGACTTGGCAATAATATAGTCGACGTACACTTCAATCTGTTTATGGATCATGTCATGAAAGAGCATCACCATTGCACGTTGATACGTTGCCCCATCATTCTTAAGTCCAAATGGCATCACCTTATAGCAGAAGGTGCCCCATGGCGTGATAAATGTGGTCTTCTCCATATCCTCTGGATCCATCTTAATTTGATTATATCCAGAAAATCCGTCCATAAAAGAGAATACAGAAAACTAAGCTGTGTTGTCAACCAATACGTCAATGTGAGGTAATGGGAAGTCGTCCTTAGGACTAGCTATATTCAAATCTCTGTAATCCACACACATGCGAACCTTTCCATCTTTCTTCGGTACCGACACAATGTTGGCAACCCATTGTGGGTACTTTGCTACCGCCAAGAATCCAGCATCAAGCTGCTTTCGGACTTCTTCACGAATTTTGAGAGCCATATCTGGATGGGTCCTTCTTAACTTCTGTTTGACGGCATGGTATTCCTCCTTGAGTGGTAACTTGTGTACAACCATATTAGTATCCAACCCAAGCATGTCTTGATACGACCAGGCGAATACGTCAGCGTACTCATGGAGGAGCTCTATCAACTTGGTTTTGACTTCAATTTGAAGAGATGCACCTATCTTTACCTCTCTTCTGTCTTCACCCAGTTTGATGACTTCAATGTCTTCTTGGTGCGGTAGGATGACTTTCTCCTCTTGCTTGAGCAGCCTTGCCAACTCGTCGGGGAGTTCACAATCTTTCATGCACTCCTCTTCAGCTTGGTAGATTGGGCAATCAAAGTCATATAGGCCCGTAGCAGCGTCTATGTCGAGGACCTCGGTGGTGTTTCTGCATGTTTATGATTTATGCAGTTTATTTAAGAAAGTGTGTGCATGAAAATATTACCATTTATTGTAAAGTAAAAAAGAAAGAAAGTGAGCGAAAATTGAATGCAAACTGAAATTCATTAATGATAAACAAAGTTTAAAAATATCAGGTGGCCCATACAATGCTCCACTACGCCTTGGGCAGAGCGTAGGGTTTTTGATAAACAGTAAAATTACATTTGGTGTGTGAAGAACTGAGGGACTTCAATGGTCCTCCAATTCTGGAGCTCTTCACCAGGCCTTGCTCGTCGGATCCAGCTTGCAGAAGCTTACGCATTAACATCATGGTCTTCAATGATCATTGCTACTGGAGAATCAAATATGCGGCCAGCACTTATGAAAGTTTTCTCAACAGGAGGGATTTGATTTCCATTGTATGGAACAAAAGCTGAATTGCGGGATGGCCGATAACCTAGCCCAAACTTATCAAGCTTTTCAGTAACCTCAACCACTTTGCCCCATCTTTGGGCATTTTCTTCTTCCACCACAGCTTTAGCTTCCTCGTATGAGGCCATTGATGATCTTAACTCTTGATGCTCTGGCACTCGCTGCACAGCCAGTGTACTCACCACCTCAAAGGACTAAAAAGGTGTCTAAACCATTTCACCCTCGACATCAATGTAGCGGAACGATGTCAAATGACTTACTAGAATATCCTCTTCGCCGCCTATCACAACCATCTTGTCATTAGTAATGAACTTCAGTTTCTGATGGAGAGTGGACGTGACTGCTCCTGCTGAGTGAATCCAGGGCCTTCTTAGCAAGCAATTGTAACCAGGATAAATGTCCATCACTTGAAAAGTAATGGTAAAAATAGTAGGTCCAATCTTAATTGGCAAGTCTACCTCACCAATAACCGCACGCCTAGATCCATCAAATGCCTTCACTATGAGAGTACTTGGCCTCATGATTACTCCATTCACAGGCATCCTCTCCAGCGTTGTCTTCGGGAGCACATTTAAGGAGGATCCAGTATCCACCAAGACTCTAGATATCAAAACGTCTTCACACCTAATGGAAATGTGAAGAGCCTTGTTATGGTTTTTCTTTTCAGCAGTCAGATCATCATCGTTAAACCCCAGAAAGTTGCCAGTGGTGACACTGGCTATCACATCATCAAATTGTGCTACAGTGATATCCTTGGTAATGTGTGCAGCACTCAACACTTTCAGCAGGGAGGATCTATGTGCCTCGGAACTGAGCAACAAGACGAGCATAGATATATTAGCAAGAGTTTGATTCAGCTGATCGACTACCTTGTAGTCGCTCTTCTTTATAATCTTCAGAAACTCTTCAGCCTCTTTCTGTGTGAATGCCCTTCTTGGAGACGACAACCCTTCTTGTAATTCAGCACTCGGAGTTTCAACTGGTATAGAAATCGCCTTACCTTTGTCCTTGTTTGGCACATCTGCTTACTTTGCTGCAAAGATTCGACCACTACGGATCATTCCACTTGGTCCTACTACAACGTCACACTTAGCACCACCATATTCAACGACTACCTTTTCTGGCCCTTGTTTAAAAACTTTAGACTCAGGAACACTAACAGGACACTCAATAGTTATCGGATCAGGGCGCACTGGCCTTGGTTTGCTAACATCTGCCTCATCAAACTGAATAACCACAGGTGCAGGACGAACTGGTCTTTGTTGGAAAACATTAGCTCCATCATATTCAATGATTACTGGAGCAGGATGAACTTGTCTTTGTTGACGACCTTCAGGTGCGTCATACTGTATGTTAATGACAACCACACTTTGTTCTCTTGCATCCCGACGTTCAACCTGAATCACACCTTAATCCAGGAATTTCTGCAAATGTTTCTTAACCACCTCATCAGTCAAATTATCAAGCTCATCTTCAGGGATCATCCCACATCTCTTCAATTTTTCTCCTATGACCGCCATAGGAGTACGAATATCTCTAACCCTTGTAATCAATCTCTTTCTGTTGCCTTCTTCCACAACATTAACAGACGGTCCTCCATGCGGGGGCATGGGATTGTGTTTAACATTAGCGCCTCGCTGAGTGAAGGTAAGATCTTTGGACTCAACCAAATCTTGAACTCTGTTATGAAATGCATAACAGTTTTCTATGGTATGCCCAAGAGCACCCTTGTGAAACTCACAATGGGCGTTGGCATCGTATCCGGGAGGATATGGGAAGACTGTTGGTCTCAAATCCCTGAGTTTCAAATGCCCACTCTGATACAGTTGAGAAAAAATTTGGCTATACGGTATTGGCACAGGATCAATATGCCTTCTCGGTCTTGGCTGCCTCTGTGGTGGGTGAAATTCTGGTATCAGACGTGTGATGTTAAGGTGTGATGTCACAACAACACACTCTGCACAATGGACAGTAATAACAGTAAAATAACACCAAGAATTGTTGACCCAGTTCGGTTACAACCAACCTACTCTGGGGTCTACCAAGCCAGGGATGAAATTCACTACTTGTAGATATAATTTACAGACTCAACGACCCGTTGACAATCTCCTAAACTTATACTCTACTAATGACTTCCTACCTAAGAAACCACTTAGGTATGAGAACACCACTCAATCCCTTACAAACACTCAAAGAAACCACTTTGAGTACCCTTGATCTTACTTCACAGCTTCGATCAATCACACAACTCTCTTTGCTTCACAGCTTTAGAGAGGACAGAAACTCAACACCTATTCAAACCCTAGAATAGTGTAAATACAAGCACTTTAAACAAACTCTAGACACTAAGCCTTCTGCTCTTGATCTTCTGAATGTTTTCTGTCGCTTTTTCCCTTTGGTCTTGTGCGCTTTATATAGCTCCTGAATTGGGCTTGGACTTGTCACAATATTTGATCAGATTTGTTAATTAAAACTGAATCTTTAAAACATATTTTATCCCCAAAATCTTTTTAAATCTTCAACCTTTTAATTCTCCAACAGACCTGCAATCAAATCTCCCATGTAACAGAAAATATCTATCCCAAGATATTCTCATCCAATGAGTCAACCACTCTCCACAATTCCAACTAACACGCGTGCCCTAAAAACCTGCTGTTGTTATTAATTCTGCAGGTCTGATGTTACAACATCACCTGTGTGACATCAGACATCCAACTTCAGCACTTAACTACTTAACACAGCCCAGTGTTAAGACTTCAATGTTGCAACATCAGCACCTTGACAGCAGCATTGAGTATACTTTGTTTTACCAAAATTCCAGCCAATCCAGGAACTAACATTCTCCCCCTTTGGCTAATTTTGGCTAAAACAACCTCTGCACTCTGCAATTAACTTCTGCACTCTGCACCTTCAGAGATTTCAGCAGCGGAATAATCTTCAGTAATTTTGAGATACACTTCATCAACAGCAGTTTGACAATCTTCATAGTCTTCATTACTAGATCTGCTGCAGCACCATCTTCATTATTGACAACAGCCAATTGGTGCTCCCCCTCAAAAACATGAACCAGCATCACAGCTGTTCAGTAGCTCACAATGTGCAACACTTCTCCCCCTTGATGTCTGCTTGGCTGCACTCTTCAAATGCTATGATATCTTCACTAGCTGCTCAGTCTAAACTCCCCCTCAATAACTGCATCAGCACTTTTCAACTAAACACCTTTTACTTTTAGCAGCATCAATTACTCTCTTCATGGCAATTTTTAACTCTCCCCCTTTTTAGCCATAATTAGACAAATTATGCCAATTCATATGACCTACACTTCATCACATGCGACATAATACAAGCCCTACTGTCAGTAGCAACAAGATCTATACAATCTCCAAACACAATGTTCTAACATTATTAAAGACATGGTCAAAACCACATTCCAACACTTTGACTAGACTGGCGATACAAACAATGCTTTAGAAAAACCATTATAAAACCACTCTTTCTCCTTTGCTCAGTACAACACTCCAATAAAGCATGAGTCAATCAAGCTCCAAAGTATCAACCAAGAAACTCAAGCATGAGGATAAAAATCCAGAACCTCTGAAGAAGAAGGTCAAATCTCAGACGACATCAAGTCCTTCTTCAGGAGCAACAAAAACTGGCAGGACTTCAGTGACAACTATGAAGCCTGGTAAGAACCATACTGCTCAAAAACAGCCTTCAGAAGATGAATGGGATGCAGATTGAAAGGCATTTCTGGATGCAGGTGATTGGCATGAGGATGTAGTTTAACCTTGTATCTTCAAATATCTAATAAAACTCCAATCATATTTTAGATTTTTCTGTAACTCTACAAAATTCTTTACAATACTTTTCTATTGCTTTGCTGATAATTGTACTGCCTTAATATGAACTAACAGCCTAATGTCATAGCATGCTATCTGACATTATATCCTCATAAGATTCAACCAATCTCCATAATCTTGATCAGCATACAATCTTCACAATAAATGTACCTTTGCTGCAAAATCCATAGACAAATACTTCCCCTGTCAAGATTAACAAATGCTCTAGATGGAGATGAACATTTGAGCACATTTACATGCATTTTGGTACCACTGTCCCTTTCACCAAGGGCTATCATACAATTCATCTTCACCATCCAAGGCAAACCTTCTACTTCATCATTCTCCCGTATGACTATGTAGATGCTCCTTAGATATAATGTAAGCACTAAGCTTCAGATCCAGAACAAAGACATCCTTCACCAAGGATACTCTTGACACTCTTGACACCAGGGTATTACATATGCTCCACTACTGGATTTACTATCAGCAAAATAATCAAAACTCAACACTGTGTCACAAACTCCACAAATTCTCAGCTTACTTATAAGCTTTACTGAGATCCAGTCTCTTTAAGAGATCACACTTCCTCTTTCCTTACATCCACCAGTAGTTGTTGAAACTGGTGATGTCTTCAAAGACAGTAGTCATGCTTAAACACATGACCATAATCTCCACTTCTTCTGACCAAAATGCTAGAGCATTCAACTCCACATGTCCAATCTTAATCATCTTCCAGATCTAACCACCAGCAAACATGATGTTATAACATCTTTTGGGACATCAGCTTCTCATCACCATTCAAAGGACTCATTGCACAGAGAAGTCCTTCAAGAAGCTCCCAATAAAACACAGTCAGAGCAACTTATTCATACACACCTGAATACCATAAGTTCCCACACCCTCTATGAACCATATCCTAGCAAACTCAACCATATCCAGAGTATCTATACCAAATTCTTTTTCCAGAACATACTTCCACCATTTTATGAAAAGCACAGGAATGTTATCTAGTATGCCCTTTTGAATTTTTTCAGAAGTTCTAACAACAACGGCTTCCTTCATTTGAGAGATATCCTGGACATTATCCTCAGACTTATCTCTGATCTTCCTTGAGATGAACACTTTACTCCTAGATTTTGTAGTACCATCCACATAGATTTTCTGCTTAGCAGTTCTCATCTTTGGAGGTGACTCAATAGCTTTCCTCTTTCTTGATTTCAGTCGTTTAGCAACCCCAGGAACCACTTTTGCAATTAGTTCATCATCAGCTCTAACATCTGCATCTTCCAACCTAAGGATTGTCAACTTGTGGAATTTTTCTTCTGAACTATAGGAGTCATTAGTCAGGTTGTCATCTTTCTTGGCCTTGCAAGTATTCAGCTCCCAACACTTCTTAAGGTCACAGCTTTTGATCCTTCCATTAGCATTGTTGACTCCTTTATCTTGCTCACATAACTGACTACTCACATCATCCAACTTAGGAGTAACAACACCATAAGTCATTAACCCAGATTGACTTTTCACCATACTTTCACATTTGATGTCATCATCTGATGTTACAGCATCATCACTAGATAAGCTGTCTTCTTGAGGTATCCACTGATAGCAATTATCTTTGGATCTTACTCCCTTCATCACTACCTCATTCTGCTCATCAGCTACCACACATTCATCTTTGGTGTAGCTTACGTTGTAACCTTCATCACAAAGTTGACTTAGGCTAATTAAATTAGCACTCAACCCTTGAACAAGGAGCACATTATCAAGAGTAAGGCCATCATGATTCTTCACTCTTCCAACTCCTTCTACTACTACTTTTTCACCATTGCCAAAAATAACACCATTTGCATGGCAAGGATTGAACTCTACCAAATGCTTCTTGGATCCAGTCATGTGCTTTGAACATCCACTGTCAAAGTACCATGTGTCCATAGCAAAATGTTCATCTGATGTGTGAGCCAATAGACACTTCACCTTCTCCTTAGGTACCCATTGTTTAACAACTTTGGGCCTGTACTCTCTCCATCTGTTTTGAGGTTGAGGGTATCCATGCAGCTTGTAGCAAGTTTACTACATATGTTCAAACCTTCCACAATAAAAGCATCTCACCCTTTCATCTCTGAATCTTCTGCCATGATGAGATTGCTTATGCTGCCATCCATAATGTGGTCTCCTCCTACCATAACTGGCCTGCCATCTATTATGTTGATATCTTCTCCCATAAGACGGCTGAGAATGCTGTTTCCTGGATTGTCTCCCATGATGGTGTGGCTTTCTTCTACCATAGATATAAGGAACAACATTGGTGTATCCACAACCATAACCATACCAGTTGTCCTGATGTTGAGATATCTGATGAGACATGTGCTGTTTGAACTGAGCAGCTTGCATGCTCTCATGGTATTGTGGGGGCATATATTGGCTAGCTCCTTGTGGCTGCTTTCTCTTCTGATAGGGACCAGTCTTCTTCTCAATCTTCTTAGGTTGTGAACCATCAGCTTTCTTAGGGGTAGGATCCTGCTTCTTTGGCTGATGTTGAGATGAAAGTTGGGACACTTCCTTCTTTGAACCTGAAGTGCTTCCTTCTGAAGTTCCCTTGTCCTCAGCCACATAACCTATCCCAGCTTTATCTCCAGCAGCTTTTTCTGACTGAAGTATCTTGTCAAGTGTGTCTGTACCACAGCTTAGCATCCTAACAGACTTGGTCATTTGATCAAGATGAGCTCTAACTAGCACTACTTCATTTTCAAGATCAGTCTTTTCATTCTCTAGCTGAGCAATCTGTTGCTTGTGGCACTTGTTTTCTTGACAAATCTCAGCACTCTTTAAACACAGCTCTTGATAGGTGGATGCCAACTCCTCATAAGTTACTTCTCCATCACTAGAATCATCATCAGAAATAACAGCTCCTGTTAAAGCTCTCACATACTTTGCTGACTCGCCTTCACTTTCACTATCAGAGTCAGACCAGGAAACTGTCATGCCCTTCTTCTGCTTTTTCAAGAAGGTGGGACATTCTTTCTTGACATGTCCATACCCTTCGCACTCAAAGCACTGCACTCCTTTATCTTGGGCAGTTTTCTCTTCATCCTTCTTGCTGGTGTCAGAAGTCATGTTCTTGACATTAGGCCTGGAGTTATTATTCATTCTCTTGAATACTTTGGTGAACTGTCTTCCCAACATCACTATGGCCTGAGAAAGATCTTCCTGGGATTCAGAACTCTTTCCTTTATCTTCTTCATTATTTGACACCAGGGCTATACTCTTTGGCTTCTTTTCTGGTTCTTCCTCATTCAACCCAAGCTCAAAGGTTTAAAGAGATCCAATGAGCTCATCAACTCTCATCTTACTGATGTCTTGTGATTCTTCAATGGCAGTAACCTTCATCTTATACTTCTTAGGTAGGGACCTAAGGATCTTCCTCACAAGCTTTTCATCTAACATCTTCTCACCAAGAGCACTAGATGCATTGGCCAGCTCAAGAACACTCATGTGGAAATCATGAATAGTCTCATCTTCCTTCATCTTCAGGCTTTCAAATTTTGATGTTAAAATCTGAAGTCGTGACATCTTGACTCTAGATGTTCCTTCATGAGTAGCCTGCAAGATATCCCACGCTTCCTTAGCAACTTCACAGGTATTGATTAACCTGAAGATATTCTTATCCACTCCATTAAAGATGGCATTTAGAGCTTTGGAATTTCCAAGGGCGAGCTCATCTTCCTCCTTGGTCCATTCTTCTTCAGGCTTTAGCTTAGAGGTGCCTTCTTTATCTTTACCAGCATCGTCCTTCTCACACATGACAGGAGCTTTCCACTCTTTAATAACAGCCTTCCAAGCCCTACTATCCAAGGATTTTAAGAAGGTGGTCATCCTTGGCTTCCAATAGTCATAATTGGATCCATCCAAAATAGGGGGTCTGTTGACGAATCTTCCAACTTCTTTGTCCATCTTTTCACCAGAAAGTAACTTCCCTAGATCTCACCCAGAGACAGACAGGATGCCTGCTCTGATACCAATTGAAATTCTGGTATCAGACGTGTGATGTTAAGGTGTGATGTCACAACAACACACTCTGCACAATGGACAGCAATAACAGTAAAATAGCACCAAGAATTGTTGACCCAGTTCGGTTACAACCAACCTACTCTGGGGGCTACCAAGCCAGGGATGGAATTCACTACTTGTAGATATAATTTACAGACTCAACGACCCGTTGACAATCTCCTAAACTTATACTCTACTAATGACTTCCTACCTAAGAAACCACTTAGGTATGAGAACACCACTCAATCCCTTACAAACACTCAAAGAAACCACTTTGAGTACCCTTGATCTTACTTCACAGCTTCGATCAATCACACAACTCTCTTTGCTTCACAGCTTTAGAGAGGACAGAAACTCAACACCTATTCAAACCCTAGAATAGTGTAAATATAAGCACTTTAAACAAACTCTAGACACTAAGCCTTCTGCTCTTGATCTTCTGAATGTTTTCTGTCGCTTTTTCCCTTTGGTCTTGTGCGCTTTATATAGCTCCTGAATTGGGCTTGGACTTGTCACAATATTTGATCAGATTTGTTAATTAAAACTGAATCTTCAAAACAGATTTTATCCCCAAAATCTTTTTAAATCTTCAACCTTTTAATTCTCCAACAGACCTGCAATCAAATCTCCCATGTAACAGAAAATATCTATCCCAAGATATTCTCATCCAATGAGTCAACCACTCTCCACAATTCCAGCTAACACGCGTGCCCTAAAAACCTGCTGTTGTTATTAATTCTGCAGGTCTGATGTTACAACATCACCTGTGTGACATCAGACATCCAACTTCAGCACTTAACTACTTAACACAGCCCAGTGTTAAGACTTCAATGTTGCAACATCAGCACCTTGACATCAACATTGAGTATACTTTGTTTTACCAAAATTCCATCCAATCCAGGAACTAACAGTGGGGCATTCTGATATTGCGGTGGAGGAACATTCTGATAATTCGGCTGCTGAGTAGGTGGTTGAAGTGGGGCTTGTGCGACTGCAGCTACTTGCTGATACGGTATATTCACTGGGGCTCTACCCCCTCGTCCTCTCATGACAACATTGGTCTCTTCATCTTTTCTCTTTACAAATGGTTTCTTTCCTCCACTTGTAGTAGCAACAGCAGCTTTGTTTTTCTTCAGCTGACTCTCAATCCTTTCTCCTACAGACACGATCTCAGCAAAGTTAGGGAAGCTTGACCCCAGCATACGGTCTAAATATTGAGGCTGTAAAGTTCCCATAAACATATCCATTAACTCTTTGTCCAGCAAAGGCGGTTGGACACGAGCAGCCAACTCCCGCCAACGTTGAGCATATTCTTTAAATGACTCATTGTTACGCTGAGCCATGTCTTGCAGTTGAGTGCGGTTTGGCGCCAGATCAGTGTTGTACTGATAATGTTTAAGGAATGCCTCAGAAAGATCTCTCCAAGTACTGGTTTTCCCCTTCTCCAGCTGCATGTACCATTCCAAAGATGCCCCACAGAGGCTATCTTGGAAATAGTGAATCAGGAGTAGGTCATTTTTAATATGAGCAGCCATCTTGCGACAGTACGCTCGCAGGTGAGTTTTGGGACAGCTGATTCCCTTGTACTGGTCAAAAGTTGGCGCCTTAAACTTCTCACAAGTCTGGGAACCAAGCACATATCTACCGCATCCAAGCCGGGGGTAGCCTGAACCTCCAAGGCCTTGAATTTTTCTTCCAATGTGCGCAATCTGTCAGCAGATGGATCAGGTCCAACATGTTGAGGAGGTGGAGGTGGTATGTAAAAGGCATCAACTTGCTCGTCCGCATCGCTCACAGATCCATGATGAGCCGAGTGTTCTGACAAGTCTATGTGAACGGGAGGAGGGGTGCCCTTAATTGCTCCAGAAGTTCCTATCTTTTCAGCTAGCTTTCTGGTATCGGCCATAGTTTTGGCATTATTCTCTTTCTAAGCTAGTACCATCATGGCCTCCAGCAGTTGATCCATTTTGGCCTTCAACGAGTCAATGTCATTCCTCATCGTGTTCTGATTCTCCTCTATTTGTTCCAGCGTCATCTTGAAGTTTTGGCGTGTCTCGTACCGGTGTTGAGTAGTCAGGTTTTTTGTTTGGATAAATGATAGAGTAAATGAGTTTATTGCTAGGTGTTTTTGGAAAACGAATGCAATGATATGTATGCAGGATGGAATGCATTTATTTTTAGGGAATCGTTCGAATTAATCATTAGCTTATACAGGAATATTAAGGAACAAACTGTTGTAAAGAAAACCAAGTCTCATTCATTCATAAGATGGTAATAGTTACGTGATACATAATCATCCGGAAATTGATACAATCCATAAAGCAACAAAAGCAACAAAAAACTCAAAACTTTGGCCTTCGAGCCTCGAGCTCCTTTAACTCTTCTTTAAACCTCTTCAACATCTCTCTACAAAGGAAAACAAAATTGACGATTGCTTGAGGGGTAGATTCGTCGAGAGCCTCCAAAGCATCTCTATGCTTCCACACCAAGTCTTTAGCCAACCAGTTACAAAAATCCGTTAGCCCATTAAGCTTGTTACGGTACATATCCCTATCAGCTATTAGAATGTGAATGGAGCATTCATAACCAGTACATTCATCAAGCACCTTCTTCCTCACAGAGGCCCAAATATCTTTGTCTGCAAGGACAACCTCAAGATGATTCTTCTGCTCCTCGGCAAGCCTCTTGAGATTATTCAATTCACCACACACTTTGTCCCAATCTGCTGGCCCCACATAAGCAACTCTCATGAGATCCTCCTTAAGTTGGCGTTCCATTGCTTCAGAAGCCTTTGACTGGCGTAAAGCTGAGCTTAATTTTTCTATTTCCGCTCCCATCTCTTCCCTAAGTGTCTTTTACCTCTTAGTGGCAAGGAGCCAAGTCTTCCTATTTTCGGCACACTTCTTGTAAGCTTGATCTAATTCCTCCTTAAGCCTATCTATCGCTCCATCAGCCTGGTTCAGACACACCTTAACCTTCTTTTTCTGCTGTTCTTCTTCATTCGCCCAACTTCCTATTGCTTCAAGTTGAGTGTTCTTGCGCTGAAGCTCCCACTTCAAGTCATTATTCTCCTTAGTAACATTCTGAAGCTTCGACTCAAGTTGCTCGTTTTCCTTTACTAATCTGGCTATCGTTGCCTTGAGATCCTCGGCCTCCTTAATCGGGACGTGAGTAGGCTTTGGCTCAGGCAAAGGCTCAGACACCTTAATGGCAAAGGGCATCTTGATTCTTTCCACTCTTTCTCTGACCCATATAAAGTAAGGCTCTTTAGTAATGTTGTTCCTTCTCCCCAACTCAGCTCTTCCTTTCCTGTGGACCTCCTTCCACGCCTTTGTGATTCTTTTGAGTAGGTCAGGGTTCTCAGCTTTGAAACCATGCACTAAGAATGCTTCCAAAGCCTTCTCATCAGGTGATCCACTCATCGGATACCCCAACTGCCTCACAGACAGCATATGATTAGAATTAACACAACCGTGGGTTCCTATGAGGGGAACATTAGGGAACTGACCAAAACTGGATATGACTGTATCATAGTCTAGGGAGTACCAAGATTAGTCAGCTGATCTGAGGGTTCCCAACCTTTGGGCCCAACTTTCGTCCACTTGTTCTATGAAGGGTCCCTTCTTCGGAAGGTGCATTTGGGTCCATTGATACAACAGAGGAGCGTAACACGCAATCATACCTCCTTTCTTAACGTGTCTCTAACTCAGGTAATAGCACATGTCAGCTAGAAGGGTAGGCACTGGGTTTCCTGTGAGGAAAACATGGATGCCAGTAATATCTATGAAATCATCTACATCCATATTAGGAAACAGAACAATCCCATAGATGGCCAATGCTACCGCAGCATAGCAGGCTTCCCAACTTTTGTCTTTCAATAGAGTGTTGGCCCTTTCCAAAAGAAATGAGAGGAAGAAACCCTTGACCCCTCCCTTAGTCTTCCAATTGTTGGTGACGTCCTGTTTAGACATGTGGAGAGCTTTTGCAATAATTTCTTCCTTCAAAGTCACATCAACCCCTTCAAATAGCAACTTGCCCTTCATTGGGATATCCACCAGTTTCTCATACTCTTCAAGTGTTGGTGCCAACTGAAAGTCTTGAAATGTGAAACATCTCAAGGGAGCATCATAGAACTGTACGAAGGTGCTTAGCATGGCAAAGTCTACGTCTTGATTCAGAATACGCAACAGTTTACCAAAGTTCTTCCCAAAGTTGATTCGGTAGACGGAAGGCATATGCGAAACCAACCACGTAAAGCAGTCAGATCAGGCTTCTTGAACTTGAAAGAATGAGGGCAACGGACATCACTTTCCATAATTCCTATCTATAGCAAATGACAATTCTTAGATTCCCTGAAAACAAAAAGATGTGAATGTTATGGTCATGCGATGCTCATGCAAGGGTACAGGATCAAAACGACATCTGATTCTAAGGAAGGAGTTAGACACAGGATATCTCTGATCACAAGACCCCCCATATGTAGGCTCTAATCGGGCAGGTGCTTAGAGTTATGGATATCTTTCAAAGACATTATAGCCATGACGAAGGAGCATCAGACGATAATATCCTTGAAAGAATCTCGTCTAGGTGAGGTCTTCGTTTCTTCCTCCACGAGAAAGACTCCTCGGAGGCGCCCACTACACAACCATCGACACACGGGTTCTAAGTAGGGTTCTCAGAATCCTAGATCGAGGTCGAAAATATTACTGTCAGGAAGTAATACGTTCGAGGGATCTCATCTGATTGTGGCGTTCGCATTAACCCACAAAGAGTTAACACTACCAACCACCATGGATAAATGGGTTAATGGTCCTTGGGATCGAAGATTCAGGCTCGAAAAAATTATCATCGTGACGAAGTAACGTTAAAATGATAACATTTCCAAGGGAATCTACTCCAAGCGGGGTCTTTGCTTTGGCTCACGCGGAAGAAACCACGCAAGCCTCCACTACACAACCACCATCCTAATCCTAGGGTTATACTCGGACTCGGGTGTAGAGCCATCTCACAAAGTTCCCAATGATCAGAGAATCCCCATAGTGTCACAAGAAATAATGATAGGATATAATAATAATGAGTAAGCAAGTAGATAATAGATAATCAAACAAGCAAGCAAACAAGCAAGAGAAGATAAACAAACAAGCGGATCTAACACTCACGAATCGAGTCATGTTAGGCTTGACTCTTTCTAGCATAGGGCAATGCATATCCCCAGCAGAGTCGCCATCTGTCGTACCTTGAAAAATACGATCCTCGCGATGAACGCGAAAAAAACTGTTCGAAACAGAGTCGCCACCGAACTTTATTTATTCCAAGGAAGGAATAGGAAAATATCGATAAAACCTTTTAAGGATAAGAAAATGGTCATCGCAACCAAATTCGGGTTTGGGAGTCGGTTACGCAAGAGGGAAGGTATTAGCACCCTCTACGTCCGTTATACTCAACGGGAACCTCTTGATTCGATTCGTGAGAAAGTTAGCTAGGTTTGTTTGTTATCTTCTAAGGGATTTGTTTTTTGAAAGGGAAAATGGGTGGTTTTTATTAGGGTGCTCGGCAAGGATTAGAACTCTTGTGCCTACGTATTCCCTCGTGCAATGGGAAAGTCAGAGCATTCGTAGTTCGTGGGACTACGGTTGTTTGGTTAGTGTTTTTTTATGTAGGCGCCAATTGTCCACACACGAGTAAGAGAACTCGCACCCAAACAATTGAGGAGAAAGGTCAAAGACTTGGCCACCCTCGCATCACCTTTTAGAAAGTTGTTTGAATATATGATTAAGTGTATTAAAGAGTTTGATTAAGAAAATAGTTTGATTTGCGTGTGTTTTAGGGTTTCGGTCGCACAAGGCGAGAAAGGAGAGTTTTTGATGTTTTAGAGGTGACAACTGTTCACACACGAGTAAGAGAACTCGCACCCAAACAATTGAGGAGAAGGGCCAAAGACTCGGCCACCCTCACTTCACCTTTTATGAGAAATGTTTTTAGATAGGGATTAAATGTTTTAATGATTGCTTGGAAAGAAGTTTGAATGTTGTCGAGTTTCGCGTGTTTTAGAGGCGTCAATTGTCCACACACGAGTAAGAGAACTCGCACCCAAACAATTGAGGAGAAAGAGCAAAGACTTGATCCCCCTCTTTTCACCTTTTAAGAAATGATATTTAGTATAATTAAATGTATTAATTTGATTTAAGTAAAATACTCGACGTTGGATCGACGTTCGGATTTGAGTCCGAAATGGTTTGAGAACTAATGGAAATGAGGTCCTATGGTTTAAGGTAAGGTCGATTGCGAGGCAAAAGCGCTCGACTTACAAGAGGTAAAGGGACTTGATATGTGGATCAAGTGATTGTAAGAGATTAATTGAATTTGATTTGGAAAATACTTGACGTTGGATCAAGCTTGTTTATTGTTGTAAAAAGGGGTTGATTTTAATCTTATGGGAGAGAGGTGTAATTAATCAAGTGGGAATAATCGAGCCATGATTAAAGTGAGCCAATCACATACACGCATACAAACCAAAGTGAAATGTGCAACAATTATCGTTGTATAATGCCCAAGAGGAGGCATTGTGAGGTCGATTGCGATCGTGAAAACGATCGACTTACAAGGTATTAAAAGGGTTTGACATTAAGTCAAGATATTAGTTTGAAAATATTTTTTGGTTTAGACAAGCATAATATGAATAGCATAAACATAATCAAGGCACGAAATAAATCCACAAGAGACAATTATACACCTCACATAAAGATCATAAATAAAATGGGGGAAGAAATAATCAAGCATGTTAGTCCAATTAGTTAATAACCTAAAGTTTTAAGGTTAGTCTAAAAGAAATTCTAACTTAACTAATTAATTAATTTAGGTTTTTTAGAATTAAACTTCAAACAATTAATTGAATTAAACTAAAATATTTAATAAAATTAACCCTTAAAGTTAATTAGTATTAAATAAAATGGTTTAATAAAATTAATTAGAAATTAATTAAAGAAAAGGATTTTAGGAATTAAATAAAAGGTATTTTGTGTTTTTTTTAGATTAAGGAAATGGATTGATATAATTAATTAAACTAAAATCAAATGTTTAATAAAACTAATTATTAAATTAATTAGTTAATATTAAACTAATGATTTTAATAAAATTACCTAATTGACGGATTTATTATATATTTTCTAAGACATTTTAGTTTTTAATTAAAGGATTATTAAACGAGAAACAAAAAAAGAAATAGACCAGACATGTTAGTAAAACAGGGGGTGTGCTTACGAATTAAACCAGGCCCAGATACTTGGAGGCCCACGCAGGGAGGGTGCACCATGCACCCTAGATCTGAGGCGTTGATCCAAGCATAAAGTCAAATGTTGACTCTTGATCTGAGGGTTGAGATCTGATGGCGCACGGTAAGACCTAGGATGGCGCACGCATGGGATCCAACTAGGGGTGGCAACCGGTGACACTTGTCACCGGTGGGTGTAGCCACCCAGCAAAACATTAAGTTAAAAGGAGAGAGTGAGGGTTGGAAACCTCAAATCTATTCTCTCTCTCGTTCACCTCTTTCTCTCTGTCTCAACGCTATTCTCTCCCAATAGATACCTTGCCGGAAACCTAACAATGGTCGGAGAAGCGGCGGCGCGCGGCGGCCGCCACCGTCTTCTCCGGCGATACCACCTTAAACCAGGAAGAACCCTACACAAACCCGACCTATTTTTCTACCCTCTTTTCAAATCCAAACTCAGATTTTTCAAAATCCCACCCTAATGCTCAAATCGGAACGAAACCCAAATAACCCTAACTATCAAAACACAAGGAAACGACCAAACGGGCAAGGTTCAAGCAACTACACTACTCAAAAATCATCAACTAACAAGGATTCGTGCGAAGGAGCTTAGAATGAAGGAGAAAAAGGGCTTAAGTAATATACCAGTTGAAGGTTCCTTTTGAAGTTTCTTTGTGCGTAAGTAACTTCTCCTTCTCCCTTTTCCTTCTCTGATTTCTTTCTTCTACACTTCTCATTCCCCCTCTCCTGTATTGTTGTTGCTAGTAGCCGTTTTAGGGTTTTTTAGTGTGTGTAGCAAGATTAGTTTTTCAGTGTGGCCGTTTCCTATGTTTGGTTGATGATTCCCCCCTTTTCTGACCTATTGCTCTTGTTTTTATATTGTGAGGATTAGGGTTTGAAAAGTGGTGTCAAAATTGCTGAGGGATCTCGTTCATGGAAATATATAAGGTAATTTTTCAAATTCAGAACATGTTTTTGCCAAAAATATGTTACTGTCTTGCTGAAACCTCTGCGATACTTTTTATGCTATTCACTGTTGCACTCTGCTTTAGCTTTGTCCTTTTTCACTTTCATGTTAAGGTTACAGTGCTGTGAATTCTTACTATTGCTCTTATCCTTCCCAATCTGTTAATCTCGACCATGTGGCCCCCCTTTCCTGCACTGATGTGTTTATGATGTGATCTGTCATACACATTTTGAATGGACTACTCGGGTGGCAGATTTGTGATACTAACTTGGCATGGCTTGTTGCTTAGGGTTTGACTTGGATGGTTTTGTTTTTATGACATAAAGCTTCTTCCTTTTTTATTGTTTTTTTAATGGGAATTGACTCGTGTTTTTATGGAAAGGATTGAATGACAATTTGGAAATGGTTTGAAAACAATATTGAATTTAGAATTGTTGTATGAAAAATGATGTGAATTATGAGTTCAATCCATGAATTGAGATGAATTTGTTCTCATGATTTGTCACGGTTTTGTCATGATTTAAATTTGTCTCCTTTTGTTGTAGGGACTTGGGGAAGCTTGACGTGGAATTTGGATGGTGGCTTGTACTTGGAATTTGAAGGTTTGAAGATGAGCAGTGACTGTTTTGGGCATGAAAGGCACAAGGAAAATGGCAAGCAGACTTAGTAGCGAGCAACTTAGCAGGAGTCAAGAAGAGCTTCAAAGTTGCTCTTAGATTTAAAGAATAACACATGAACACTTAGGTAAATTCAAGGCCTGGTGACATAATTTGTAACTTTGATTTCAAGTTTTGAATGCAATGTTTTTTTTAATCCCCATTTCTTGTAAAATTATTTTGATCTTGGTTTCTCTTTTGAATATCTCAACTCTACCATATATTCTCCAATTCAAACCATTTGTAACTTTGAATCGAAATTGTATGTTGGTCTTGAAATAGATTTGGAGTCAAATGACCACTTTGTAACACTATTTGAACTTTGTAGTTTCAACCCCAAATATTTAACCATTGTTGCAATTGATTTATGAATGTTGCCTTTTCAAAACCTATTGATCACACCTTACGTGATAACTTGAGATGCAATATACTCTTTGAAGTCTACATTTGTACTGATTTAGGATGGAATGTGATAATCATGACGGTGTAGTTGCAAAATATCTTCTCAATGTATTCACACGACCTACACTTAACAACTTTTTATGGCTTGAAAATTGAACTTGTGCAAAGCATGGCTTGAGAAAGTTTCATCTAAGACTTAAAGCAATCTCATAAATTAAACTTGGTGAGCTTAAACACGGTTTGAGACAAGTTAGAAGCAAGTCTTAAAATGAAATGAAATATGGCCTAAAATCATCTTGGCACAAATTGAATCATCACTTGGCTACTTTGACCACAACTTGAAACTAACAAATTAAGTCAAAACTTGCCACAAATTGACATTGAACAGAGACAACCTCAAGCATGGATTGAGACAATGAATTCTAATTACTGCATCAAATCAACTTGAAATATGACCTTGAACCATTTTGGAATATGGCTTAGAATCAACTTGAATCCAGCTGATCATGTCTTGACCAATTGACCATAGTGTGATTAAGACATATCTTTTCTCTTGTTTCCACCTGAACTCCACGCACTTGTAAAAGCATGTAATTATCATGAGCACAAACAAATTCTCCATAACTTGAATTCTAAAAGACCATGACCCAAAAGTCAGATAATTATCTAGAGAGAAGCCATGAATCCACACAATTGCTTAGCATAAGAAACACGAGAGGGTAGGACAAATTTGGGGTATGACAGTCTCCTGATGAAATTTTGGTTCAAACTTGATCTCAATGTTTTCTACATGGTGTCAAGTATCTAAGGATGGAAGATTGCCCATTGGTTTATTTCAGAAGAGTTTCAATTGGTCAGTTGCTTGAGAATCAAGAAATCAGGAGAAAGTCAACTGTGCAAAGGAAAAAAGTTAGCTCCTAACTTTTGAGGTCAATTTCATGAAATTCAAGTCACATATGTTCATTGGTAAAGATTTAATCAAGAAAATTCAAGAGGTTCATGGAAAAATCAAGAAATCACAAAACTGCCCAAAATAGAAACTTAAGGTTTCTAAAAATGGAAAGTTTAGGCCATTTTGCACTCATCTTCAAGGCATTCTTTCTTCAAGATAAAGGCTCCAAACTTCAGGCCTAAGTTGAGCCAATTAAAGATCACATTCCAAGTTTCAAATCCATACCAAGAACATCTCCATTGGATCAAAATTGAGGGAATTATGATCAATCAAAGTTTGACAAAATCAAGGCAAAAAGCAAGTCATGACCAAGCAAAACTGGGCAGGCACGCATGCATTTCATCAAACATGTGGTGTGCCAAATGTCAAGCTATTTTTCTCACTTAAGAAAGCTTCAAATGGAAAATTGTTGAACACAAATCTTGTTCATCTCCATGTCCTATTCAACTTTGATGTTGGACATTTTTTCATTTGAATAAGTTATGAAGGAGTTATAGTGGTCCAAACATCGAAGCTTCACACTGAATTTTTCATAGGTCCATGACCAGGTCTGCCAACAATTTGCCTCGCCCATGATGCAATTTGGATTCCTAGTATTTTAAGTCATTTTTCCACCACTTTGCAAGCTTCCATTTAACCTAAAATCAACACCAAACATGTTCTCTTATGTCTCCTCTTTCTAATGACACCAAAAACTCCTCATTCCATCCACCATACATAAAGAAATCCCTCTTCAAACTTTCACATTTTCACTGATTAGTTTTGATGTCAAAATAGAATGTGTTTCTTTGGTTCCTTGTTTGATTCACATAGGTACACGCATGACTTTACACCAGTCCTTTCTTTTATTCTTTTGGACCAACACAACCATATGCAACATATGCCATGCCATGCTATCATGTACCATAATGGGAAATCAAGCTTATGGTACAAGTAACCATGCTGCAGCAACAACATACATCATCACCATCATTCCTTACCATGCTCACATACATAAACAACAACAACACTACACGAATTAGCTCTCCCTCTCATTTTCTGAACCTGCTATCCTCACCCTCTCCTTGCTTCACACTACCACAATTAACCTAACCACAGTTCTAACTGTCAACTGAGACAGTTAGAATTTAACTCACCCTATAAATAGAAACCTCTAACTGTTTTTGCAAGAAGACTTCATTTCTCACTCTCATATTCCAAAACACTCTCTGAAATTCTCTCTGAACTCTCTCTCTCACTGCACGAATTCATCCATTTTCTTCCTCAATCTTCATCATCAAGCCACATTGAATCACTGAAGCATTGAAGAGTTCAAGTATCTTCGTTTTCAGATCTATCTCTTCTTCCAGATCAAGTTTCTATTAGCATTTATTTTGCTCAAGATCAAGCACAAGAAGCTCAGGATTCTCCTCTTTGGCCTTCTTTTGATCTCAAGGTTCTTCAATCCCGGTTTGAACATCTCAAACTTTCTTTGCACGATTTCACTGATTTAAGTTTGGTTCTGGTGATTTTTTGAGCTCAATAGGAGTTGTAGTTGATCCGGCTAGTTGATAGGCTCTCTAAGAGCATAGTTGCAGAACCTAGGGCAAACTTGATGTGTTCGATTCTCTTTGTATGATTGTGATATGTGAATTTCATTTCTAGATTCGTGATGTGCATGAGCTCAGCTTTCGTTTGATATACATTTTATGCATTTCTAGAACATGTGAGTAGTTACAGTTACCGGAGGTGGCCGGAGAAGATGACCGGAGGTCCTTCTCCGGCCGGTGAGGGTTTGCTAGGGTTTTAGAACCAGAACATAACACAGCCGTTAGATCTTAATCATCCTAGGGCTAGAAACTTGCCAGCGTATTAATGATCCACGCTCTCCTCACGTGCTTCTCTCTCTCTCTAAATGTTGACCTTGACTTGTGTGATGTGCGTGCTTTCATCATTATTACCATGTGCATGTCTTCTGATTCATTGGATCTGATTACTTTGATGATTGATTGTGATTGGCTGCATCATGTGGCTGTGAATGAGTCAACTGTTGACTGAGTATCCACCATAATTCCATACACACACACACGTTTATTGGACTGGACTATAATTGCTTTTCACACACCCTATTTGTGAGCCCAATGCGCATTTTAACATGATAATTACTTTTCATACACCCCTGCTCTATTTCATTTCACATTTCATTTTTATTTTCATACATGTTTCATTTTCTATTTTTAAAAATACCAAAACCTTTACAAAAAATCTAAATAAATTCATACCTCATCTTAACACATTTAAATAATTTTCCATTATTTTTAATTCTGAGTTTCATGATTTTTGCTCATATTTTCATAATTTTATTTTATTTTCCTTTTAAAGTGCATTCTTCATGATACTTGGTTCATTTTCATTTTAATTGAACTAGTTTCTTTCTGAATTTTTGAATGGAATTTGGTATGATCATATTGGACATCTTGAGGCATCTCATATAATTTTGGTAGATTTTCAAGGTAAATTTTTGCATAGCATTTGAACCATTTCTTTGTGCATCTTTCTTCTTGACATAATGTGACTTTGATGATTTGTTTGAGCATGTTTATTTTTGAATTTTACCATGATCTTTTGAAATTTTTTTTGCTTCCGACTTAGATGCTTTGTGATTTAATTTCATAATTTTTACAAGTTCATTTCTATCTTTGCCTTGCTTGATGTTATAGGTGACATTTTGTGGCTCTTTCTTAACTTCTAAACTTTGTTTAATTAGGAGGCACTTGTGCCATTGTATTAGGACTTGTGTGTGCATTTTATAGGTCATTTCTTAGATATTATAGGTCATCCATGTTAGATTATAGGTCATTTGTCTTCATGTTTTGGTTCATAAATGTTTGGTGCTTATGTGAACTAAGTTTGACCTAATTGTGTGCATATTCTTCTATGTGCCTTAACATGTTTTGTGTGCATCTTTGTGACACCATTATTGCATTCTAATATGATCAAGCATATCATATGTTACTGAATTGCATCCATTCTTATTCATGTTCATGTTTCATCCTTCATTCATAATTTGCATTACAAGTATGCCATCTTATGTGAACTTGAACAATGTTGGAACATCTTTTCATCTTGTCTTTATCTTCTTAGATCATTTCACTCATGCTTTGTATTTTCATTAATTGACTTCCATATGCATTATAATATGCCATTCACCTCTGCCTTTGACATTTCCTCATGCATTTATTCATGTTTGTATGCCATACACATTCATACTTCATCTTTAATTCATAACTTGAACTTGTGTGAATCTTTGGCACCTTTCTTGACATAGTTTGATCCCATCAGGTATCCTAACCCTATTAGAATGCCTTTAGACATAGCTAATGACTTTATAAGTCCTTGAACACTTAGGGTCCTTTCCTTTTAGGTTTAGGCTTTGTTTGATTCTTAAGTTCATTTCATAAGTAGTTTGATGCTTAATTGTCTTCCTTCTTTCACTTATGCTTTCTTATTTCATTATTGAACTAACCTTTGCTTGTAGGGGCTAATGGTAAATTGAGTGTGTGGATATGCTTCCACACACACCTTCTTCCCTCATCTTTTAATGCTTTCTCTTTTGTGTTTGTGCAAAGCATTTCAATGCTTTCTTTGTTCAACTTCTTTCTTCTCCCTCTTGGTTCATAACTCATCTTCTATCTTAGAAGTGAGTTATGTTACCTCTTGCTCTCTTCTTCTCTCTTCTTTTAGACTTAGGTTTCTAAACCACACTAAACCATTAGGAACATCCAAGCATGATAACATTAGGGTGAGTCTTAGTCCCCTTTAGTCTTTACCTTTGTCTCTCTTCTCTCATCTCAAAACAAATTCAAAACACCTAATAAAGGTTGAAACATCTTCATGTGTCATGAGCCTTATTCCATGGGGGGGCTTGCATATATTCCATCTTGGAATGTGTTTTAGGTTTTCTAGCATGATGTACAAGGCTTTAACATGAAGTGATTTCACAAACAAACTCAAAAACACTTCTTCATTTAAAAACAACAAAAACATTTAATAAAGGGAATAGGCTAGTGTACTTAAGCCTTTAACTTTGGGAAGTAAGTTTGAGGATCTTCCTCATACTTAGTGTACTTCATCATCATTTCATTTTGGAATGATGTATGAGATGCACATTCCATTGAAAAAGACTTAGGTACACTTACCTATGCAAAACACTTCAAATAAAAAACTTCTAAAACACTTCTAACAATAAAAAACGTCTTTCCCTCGGGAATTCTCTTCTCATCTCATTCACTCTCAACGTGCGAACGTGCTTCTCCTCGTTCTCTTACAATACGGTAACACACTCGATTCAGCGAGCCTGCAACACCTGAGCTAGAACATTAGCTGTTCCCTAAAAAACACAAACAGTTTTCCCTTAGTTAGGGGAACTACGTCGCTCTGATTCTCATATTCCCGATGAGATACGTAGGCAGTGGGGTAGGGCCCATTCGAGCACTTGGTTTATTTTCCCTACATTTGTTTCTCGTTCTCTCTCAGTTCCTTTTCGTTTATCACCCTTTGAGCAGTACTTCAAGCGTGGATCCCGTCGAGTACGACGGACGTGAAGGGGTGCGATAACCTTCCCTTCACGTAACCGACTTCCTTACCCGTTCTCTTTGGTTCACTAGACCTTATTCTTTCCTCTCCTTAGGTTTGTGCAGCATTACCTTTCCCTTCCTTTGGGATAAAAATGCCTGGCTGGCGACTCTCTTTCTTTCTTCTGCGCCACTTTTGCGTTTGTACCTGGATGAAAATCCCGGGAGCGGCACTACCTACGGCATAAATCCTTAGTCGACATAAACCTTACATCCGCATTCCCTCTGGAATCGGGAACAACATTGTCCAAACAACACTTACACTCTTGCAACCAACGGCACACAACCGAAGCAACTTAGAAAAGCTCCAGCTTCTCCCCCACTTATCTCATTCTAAATTCTGCAGACAAAGGATTAGAAGAACCAGAAAGTACTGACAGTGTTTCACACACATATCACATACTAAGGAACAAACAACATCGAAAGTATTCAATTGTCACACCAACTGACTCAACAACTTGGCCGGACAGACCGACCTGCTCTGATACCACTTATGTAACACCCCAATTCCCATCGCGAATAAATAATACATAAATAAATCAGAGTAAATATAAATTTATTATTCTTAGACAGAAACAAGGATGCCACATTTAAAGAAAGAAAACACAATTCCTGCTCATAAATTTGATACATAACACAAAATGGAATAAACCTAAAGGGGAAACTTTTTCTATATAAAAGAAAAGTTCAATTATGGAATAAAGCGGAAAGATCCATAACTGACTTGTTTTACAAAATAAATTGTTTTATAACATCAAAATATTCATACAAAGGCAATACAAAATAGATCCTACAAATGTATACATATACAACAAAAGCGTTCCCCGACTCCCGTGTTACATATATCAGAGCAGACAAACTGACACACGGATGGAGAACTAAACTTCACAAAAGCCTCCAAGACTACTAATCTGCAATTGCCTCATAGAGCAACAAACCACAGCAGAAGGGTGAGAAATAACAACTAAATCAAGATTGCATAATAATATGTAAACACATATAAATTCACATGCATAGCTATTCTCACCACAAGCATCACATACCAATACATATAACATACCACAAATACATAACATATTTCTAATAATCCAACAACATAGCATATATCAATTATACCAACATAATCACATATTTACACATAAGGCATACCAAAGTTATGACATATGGAAACACACCACCACATCACATAGCATATGTCTATGCATAAAACATATCATCCATAACCAATGCATTTATCACAAATGCATATCAAATCACCAATGATATCACAAGCTCAACACATAATCAATCAATTCACAATCTCCCACACATAATCAATCCATTCATGATTTGCCACACATAATCAATCCATTCATGATTTGCCACACATAATCAATCCATTCATGATTCATGTAAATGCACAGAGACCGACTCAACGACTCTATGCAATGCAATGCGGTACCAATCCATCCATCATTCTCATCATCAGTTCACTCAGGAACTATTGGAATAAGGCACGACCCGATCACTCACACCTCTTTGTATAAGGCACACGACGTTTATGGATCGCTCACACCTCTTTGTATAAGGCACGACCCGATCACTCACACCTCTTTGTATAAGGCACACGATCATCTATAATCATCGCTCACACCTCTTTGTATAAGGCATACAATGTTATAGCAGATTCCCTCTGGAACCGTTTCGTCGCTCACACCCACTAGGGCACACGACATCACAAGATGCATATCATGATACTTGGCATACAAAGACTCATGACAATCAAATGCATCTTCACAAATCAACAATATGGATTATCTCATCATCATTATTCATGCATTGGAAATCAATTCAACAAATGCATTTACTTGCCATTAGGCCACCAATTAACAGACATTGAATTTCATCATAATCCACAAACCACACCAATTAGCACTTTAGCATATACACACATATCAATTCACATCAAGGATTCACGCCACGAAGGCTACCCACAACAACATTCATAACAACATACCTTGAAATTCAATCAAACAATATATTTTACCGCACAACAACATCATTAATCATGCATTGTAATCACACCCAAAACAATGCATTTATTTCTCCACATGACCACAAACCATTATCACAACATTTCATCACATATATTCACCTCATATAACAGCAAACAAGCTATACGTTATTCATCAAAAGCATATCTCATGATAACACATCAGTCGCACACAATTACAACGGTAAAAGTCGACAAAACGACACATTTCCAAATTCCCGACACAATTAAATCGGCCAACCATCCCAAAACCATTCCTATAAGAAAGAACATCTCATTAGCTTCCTAACGCATCCAACCGCGCCTCAATCCGACTTACGGATCAAAAGTTATGAAGGAAACAAAACAGAATAATCTGTCATGTTCACTATGCGAATCTCCTAGCGATCATTCGCTTTCCTCATTCGCTGTGCGAAGCTCCAGCGAACCGTGGCAGAGAAAAAACAGCATAAAGTTCGCTTTGCGAACTATTGGCGAGCATTCTCCCACCCATTCGCACTGCGAAGCCCTGGCGAGCCTTCGCTTTCCTCTTCGCTGCTTGTTCGCACTGCGAGCCTGCGAATTCTGGGATTCGCAGGAGCGCTGTTATAGGTCATTTGGGCAAAAAATTCCTCATTCCTCCACCCAAACATTCTCAAATCATAATATATCAACCAAAACATGTTCCAACATAATCAACAAGTATTCTACGCAGTTTATATCGAAATTCATCCGTGAAAACATCGATTTCTATCAATTGTTCGTCAATTTATTAATAAGAAAAAGTTGTGAAACAACCAAAACAATTACAACAAACAACACATATACATACACAAGCAAGATATAATCGAAACTTCTCACCCTTACCCGATTAATCGCGATTGAAACGGAGGTTTCCTCGATTTTCCTCTTTCTCCTCTTCTCTCTTTCTTTCTTCTCCTTTTCTTTCTCTTCTTTTCCTTTCCCTTTCTTTTCTCTCTTTTTCTCTCCACTTTCTATTTATTGAAAATATCTAGTTTTTCTAAAATATCTAACCTCTCAAAGGACCATTTTACCCCTCAGCTCAAATATCTCGCAAACGCTCTCAAAACGCGATAAAACATAATAACGATGAAAAATAATATATTGTCAAATAAAAGTCAAGAATAAAATAATATAAAAACAAAAATAATTAAATTGACTCAATTAAATAAATAAGACAAAACGGGGCGTTACACTTAGAACCGACAATGGTCGTGAGTATTACAACCTTGCTCTAAATTCCTATCTTCAAAAGGTTGGAATTGTTCACCAAAGCTCGTGTGTGGACACTCCCCCATAAAATGGAGTAGCAGAAAGGAAAAATAGACACCTTTTGGAAGTGACTAGATCAATTATGTTGGCCACAAATGTCCCACAACACTTTTGGGGAGAAGCTGTCCTTTCAGCAACTCACCTTATAAATCGAACGCCCTCCCGTATCCTTAACTTTAAGACCCCAATATCCACACTTCAAAACCTATTTCCAACCAGCAAAATCTTTTCCTCCATTCCATTAAAAATATTTGGATGCTCAACTTTTGTCCATAACCTCATCCCTCACCGAAGCAAATTAGACCCAAAATCCATCAAATGCATTTTTCTTTGTTACTCTCCTTACCAAAAGGGATATAGGTGTTACTCTCCCCATACTAATTTTTTTTTACCACACTATGGATGTAACCTTCTTTGAAAATCAGCCCTATTACACCAAAACTGGTATTCAGGGGAGCAATCATACATCGAAAATTCAGAATACCAACTTTTGCCTCTTGAACTAACTGAACATGACAAAATCTTACCAGACCAAACCGGTAACACTCAATCAGCCAAACCTATGCCTAAATCAGTTGAAAAATTATCAAAGCAAACCTCTAACATTCAGTCAAGTGAAAGGACAACAGAAGTTGTGACGGAAACATGATCAATTATAGTCCCAACCACATCTCAACAGATTTGTGATCCAAAAATAGGCATGTGGAAGGGTTTTTATTATAAAAAGAAGAGGAAGGAAGTAGAGTCAAGTATAGCTCCGATGCAAGGCCATGAGTCAGACCAGACTCTAGAAAATGAAGTTCCCGCAAGTAATATTCTTCCTAACTCTGAACATGTTGATATAAATACAACAAATATTGATATTCTTATTGCTGTGAGAAAAAGGGGTTAGATCTTGCACTAAACACCCTATTGAAAAATATATCTCCTATGGAAAACTATCACAAAGTTACAGGTCCTTTGTAGCAGCTGTTGACAACATAGAAATTCCAAATAATATTCAAGAAGCATTGCAGAAACCTGAATGGGCAGCAACTGTAACAGAAGAAGTACAAGCACTTGTAAGAAATGGCACATGGGAGATCACTGCTATACCAGAAGGGAAGAAGGTAGTAGGATGCAAGTGGATATTTTCAATTAAGCACAATGCTGATGGAAGTATACACAGGTACAAAGCTCAGTTGGTTGCTAAGGGGTTCACACAATCATATGGGATGGATTATGAGGAGACTTTTGCACCTAGCTCGAAACTCAATTCAGTCCGAATTCTACTATCTCTAGCAGCAAATCTAGATTGGCCCCTACACCAACTAGACATAAAGAATGCATTTCTAAATGGGGAGTTATAAGAAGAGGTATATATGCAAATTCCTCCGGGACTTGAATCACCTGGAACCTCCAACATGGTGTGTCGACTTCGAAAATCTCTATATGGCCTCAAACAATCACCAAGGGCATGGTTTGACAGACTAACAAAAGTTGTCAAGCAAGATGGTTTTTTTCAATGTCAAACAGACCATACCATATTTGTCAAGCACTCTTTGGATGGGAAGATAGCTTTGTTTATTGTCTATGTTGATGATCTCGTAATTACGGGAGATGATGATGAACAAGTCAACCAGTTAAAGAAACTTCTAGCCAAAGAATTTGAAGTCAAAGACTTGGGACAACTCAAGTATTTTCTAGGGATGGAAATTGCACGAACAAAGAATGGTATTTCAGTTTCTCAAAGGAAGTACACTCTGGATTTACTTCAAGAAACATGTATGCTAGGATGCAAAGCTGCCAATACTCCCATAGAACAAGAAAAAAGGAGTGAAGATGAAAATGTACTAGCTAATAAAGATAGGTATCAAAGTCTAGTTGGAAAATTAATCTATCTAACTCAAACCAGACCAGACATTGTTTTTGCTGTAAGCATGGCTAGTCGTTATATGTCAAATCTAATTGAAACTGACATGAGAAATGTGAACAGAATTCTCCAGTACCTGAAAGGTACGCCAGGCCGAGAACTTTATTTTCAAAAGAACTCAAACAGAGGTATTGAAGTCTACACTGATTCTGATTGGGCAGGATGTTTATCTGACAGAAAATCGACTACAGGCTATTGCACATTTGTATGGGGTAATATGGTAACTTGGAGAAACAAAAAACAATCTGTTGTGGCTAGGAGTAGCGCAGAAGCGAAATTCAGAGCTATGTCACAAGGTATTTATGGAGGAATTTGGCTTAAGCGAATGCTAGATGAGATCAAAATTCCTACTAATCACCCTATGAAGATATTATGTGAAAACAAGGCTACTATTAGCATTGCGAAGAACCCGGTACAACATGATAGAATAAAGCATGTAGAGATAGGCCGATACTTCATCAAAGAGAAAATTGATCATGAAATTATAAGTGTTAACCATATTCCATCATGCCAGCAAACTGCAGACATTCTAACAAAAGCCCTTCCAAGGAACATATACGAGAATATCAGATCTAATCTGGGTATGATAGACATCTACCACCTAGATTGAGGGGGAGTGTGGAACAATCAATACAGAATCAAATGATTATGTTTTTGTTTGTACAATCCATTAGGATTAGGGTTAATGTAATTAATTAGCTATTATTTCCTGTTTTTTCTGTAATTAGAATTAGCAGTTATGGGAAATTAATTCCCCTGATTCTTAGGGCAGATGTCTCTTTCAAATTCTGCCTGCTGTATTCTATAAATACAACATATGTAATTCTTATCATACACAAGGAAATATAAAATATATTTCTGCAAATAGCATAGTATGTAATACTTATTAATGCAGGCATAGTAACATTTAAGAAGGTTAGTTTGGTTGAATGCCATGCTAGCTATCTCTTTATGAAACATTTTTTATTGTGGAGTTTGTGTAGCATAATAATGTGATTAATGTCATTTTTATTATAAAAGTTTTATATCAGCTAATATTTTTATTAATTAAATATTGGATAACAACCATGTGATTCGACTAGTAATCTACTGGTCTGACTAGTGACCTAATGACCTGATATCTTGATTGAGTTTATTATCGATCAGAGTTTTAAAACATTGCATTCAATAAACACAAAAAAAAGTTATTCACGATTACAAGTGCATAATACATATTATTGTTAGAATTTTGGGTCACAAATGTAACATTTAAGGATTTAGTGTCATTATTTTAATTAGTCAAGACTTAAAGGGGTTTAATTAATATAATATTAAGTTTGTGGCTAAAAACATAAATGTCATGAAAGGTCAGGTTACTGTGTAGATACCGTAAGTCAATATCTAATTAGATGAGGGGTCAAATTAGAATATTGAAAACTAAGAAATAACCCAAGGGTTATTTAAATGGGTTATGGTCTCCATTTGTAGAGTACAATCAAAATAAGGTTTATCAAGTTTTCTCTCTTCATCCCCATTAGAGGAGATTCAAGGAATCCTAAGGAACTCTACAAATTGGAAGATCACATACCCGGAACCTTCAACGATTTCAATGACAAATTCAGGTACGCTGCCGCCTTCATTCTCATAATTATACTCGGATATGTGTTTAAGGGATATAAGTTGATGCTATATCGACTTATAGGAATTATTTTAGAGTTATGTTCTTGATTTCTATATTAGTAGAAATCATAATATTTTGAACAGATCTAGCAATTATATGAAAACTCAGGGTTGTGGATGAGACAAAAATTTCCATGCGTAGAAAAATAGATTATATTTTTGGATTTAAAAGTGATATTTACTATTTTACCCTTTTGACACACTTCACATAACATATTTGTTTTAAAATGTAATTTTGAGACAACATACATTATTTGAATGTAGTTTAAATTGATAGTATATGTATTTCCACTTCTTTGCCTAATAAATAATGGTTAGTTTGTATTTCATTATGGAACTAGAATTAGGTATATGTTGATGGTGAAGAATCTTTAACCAGTGGTACTGATCTCCGACACGGTGATGTAGGGGTGGACCTACAAGGTTAGCACCCATACCCAAGGGGATTAAAGATGAGTGTAGTAAAAAGTGGAGATCATAAAGTGTATATTGAATATCTCATTATATCACTTTTATACCTTGTGTTGTTTGGAGTGGATTGACATTAGTTTAGGTCTTAGCTTCTTGGTCCTTTGGGCGACCCAAAATAGTTACCACAAGACTTGTCAGACGTTATTGAGTCGAGGAAGTCTTTTAACAGTCGTGGTTCGTCTTCGAGGATGTCGTTCGTTTTGGACCAGAAGTGGAAACATTTGTAATGAGTTGAAAAAGTAGTGGGGGACAACCGCATTAAATGTTTTCCCATCATTAAAATGTTTCATTCTTTTCTCCAGGCATGTGACCTTAGAGGCACAATAGGGCATAATTTCCCTACTTAGAGTGCTTGAGTACTTTGAATCTTTGTTACTTTGGATGAGATGGCTGTCTTACTACCTTCTGATATTTTTCCTAATTTCGATCTATATCGTTGATTATCAATTGACTTCCTTATAAAAGGTAGGTTTTGCCCCCAAGGTCTCTTTTTTGCTTTCCATCCATTTCATGCTCGTTTCTTCTTCTTGGGTTAGTCTACCAGTTCTCTCGCTCAGGTGTTTGAGCTTTTTGTTACTTACTTATTTTTTTTCTCCCATTCTCTCACTTTCTCCTTTAGAGGGATGTCATTATCTTTTTTCTGTGTATTGTCATGGTTAAGCTAGGGGTTACGCCCGTAAACGAAGCTCCCAAGCTCATCAACAAAACGTCTTCATCTTCTACGGGAGTAGAGAACCCCAAGTTTGTGGAACTTCTCTACGACCAGAACTTCCCTAGCCTCATCCCAGATACGCCTCTAGGTGAATCTGGATCAGGGTTAGATTCTTCTGGTGGTGACGCTAATTTACAGATGAGTGATACGACTTTCTGTTCAGCTTCTCTGGCTTGCGTTGAATATAATTGGGGTTTTATTTGGTCTGGCTTAAAGGCTCGAGAGATGAGTTTCTCCATTCAATCTCTTGGGAAAAATATTCCTCGTTGAGGCCCTATTGTTGTAGATCAACCTGTTTTACTTTGTAATGTATACACATGATTTACTCGATTGGAGAAATGATGACGCGGCAAGTGTGGGTGATTATTTGATAAGTGCTAAATTGTAGTTAATTCTAGTGTGAATAATTAGCACTTATTGACATGTTTCATTCAATTTATACCAATAATCCCCCACTTTTGTGTATATTTTATATAATTTATGTTATAGTGCATAATATGCGTAATCGTGTACATATCTTGAGTTTGATTGTCTTTATCTCATTTTTTGTAGGTATTTAAGCAATGATATTTTGTCATTGTCTTGTAGAGCATTGAATAAGCTTTCTGGCACTTCTAACCGTGCTTAAATCGGAGTTACAGTGCTAAAGTTGTGATGGAAGCAAGCAACATTTTTCTCTATGCTGTCATGTTCACAGTGCGAACACAAAGCGAAGTGAAGGCGAAGCTGTTCACTATTCTGGCAGTAGCAATTTGGGTAAGTGTTCGCAGTGCGAGGCTAAAGCGAGAAAGTTCGTAGTGCGAGCTGGAGCTTGCAGTGCGAGCTTAGATATTTCCAATAAGGCTATTTAAGCATTTGACAGTCAGGCCACGTGCAATAAAGCAGTGTTCGCAGTGCGAACTATGAGCTCGCAGTGCGAGCCTGGCAGTTTCAGACTTGTATATATTCATTACTTCATAGATATTTTAGATATCTTTTGGGGATTTTTACACCCAATTGATCAGAAAACATTCTTTAGTAGTTTTAGCTCAGAAACAACACATGGAGGATGCATCTTGACGATCCAGAATCGAATCCACTTCAATCGGAGTTGACAAACTGTGAGATGTTTGTTTTTCTTCCTCCTTCTGTATGTATTTTTCATTTGTTGGGATTGTTGTATGTAATTTTACTGTGGGATCTTGGTATAAAATCTCTTTTACAACTCTTAATCGATGTCATCTTTGCTTTACTATCTATCTTAATGGGTTTGGATCGCTATAGACATATACTTTTAGAACTCGACCTAAGATGAACGTCTATTGTCTAGTGGAAATGGTCTAATATTCACATGTGTGTCGGATCTTAATGCTCCATGTTGTTTAGTTCCGTGAGACATCATCGACGAGAGAATGCGGTTGATGTCTCAACGTTTGTGTTAGACATAACCTTTTGTTGTGAGCGATACGTGGGGATTCTGACAAGTGATTTAGGTTGCATGCATTTAATCTATATATTTTTTAGTACATGATGGGTAGAATGAAATACAACTCCTGACGAGTTTTCTCATGTCTTAAGAATGTATTTATTTTCTTGTCATAGGTTTTTCCTTTTTCATTTTGCTCACTCTAAAACCATTTAAACCCAATCTTAGAGACGTACGGATTGTCGAACGACATTCTTTCCCTCGCACCGATCCCTGTGGAGGCGACATAAATCCCAGAGGGAATTCCTCCAAAAATAATTTTTTCTTGTCGCTTTACCGCTCTAACATTATTCCTCGGTGGATCCTAAGTATCTAGAGACACTATCCCTCTATACACGGGGAAATGTTGTGAGGGATGCCTCATCCAAGGTGCGATCATCTTCAAATTAGGAGTCATTCTTGATAACAAGAGGGTATGCAACAAATTTGAAGGACGCTCTATCTGACTTCCATTAACTACTTTTAAGAAATAAGTACTGAATCACTATTGTATTCCTCCTTCGTAACTTCATCTAGTTCCTTGAACCTTTGTATGGGTATTTCAGTACTGGTACAAATACCGAGGTAACATGGGTTCAACTTTCAAGAACCTATTCTTCCACCGTTTTGATGTAAACCCCCTTCCACGAAAGGGTCTGGTCACAATGTTATTTTCCTTTTCCAGGCGGATAATAAAGTCTTCCGCATTTACACAGAGAGCTGGAAAAAGTTCAAAACTGACTACTTCTTGGTCACTCTCATCTCCCGCTTGCTCATGCAAAATTTTGTGTCGTTCCAACCTCTTCTTCAGGGGCGTCTGTGTGTGTTAATTTGATTAGACAATTCTGGTCCCCATATCACTTTTCAGAGGATGTTAATTCTTATTCTGTTCCGTACGACTCCCTTACTAATGTATACAAAACCATTAAAACGACTTTGCCTTCTTTTTATGCCGATGAGATATGTTGCCATGATTTCTCTGATGGGAAATCTGCCGAGGAAAGGAAGAAAATATTTGGTACTTATTCTACTTTTGCTTTATATGTGGTCTTTGAGCCTGTATTACATCTTATTTGTTAATATTTCCACTTTCAGATGCACTCAAGAGGAAGAAGCCCATAGTCTCTTGCACTGTGTCTACGCAGTGTGTTAAAGCTTCTTACCATGCTAGAGGAATCATGTTGACAACTGAGACATCCTTAGAGCGCTAGAGCAAGAAAGACCATGATATATTTGCCTTGGTTGGGGCAAAAAAGTACTAGGTCAAGGCAATGTTTCGGCAAGTGGATAGCAGGTGTAGACCCAATTTGCTTCGACCACTTAGCGGGACTCTCACGAAACCCTTGTGGTTACTGGTAAGATACGTTGGATCATGACCAAGATAAAGGATTGTCTATCTGTTGAGGATTATGCCCATGTGCGTAAAATTTCCAAAACATGCAAATCTAACTTATTGGCAGACTCGACCTTCTAGCTATTGCGAGTGACTTCCCTCATGACTCCATTTGTGGTCGGCCATGAGGAACTTATGACCCTCAGTGCTTCTAATCAAGAGGCCGTGTCTTCAAAGGCTCGTTATAGACTTGTTGAGTTGAATGTCACTAGCTTTGAAAGGGGAGTTTTCTGAGTTACACCATCGTCTGGATCAAATGTCTTATTTCCTAGATGATGTGAATATGTAAGGCTCTTCTACGGACTTGGCTGACCGGGTAGCTGAACTCGAGGTCCTGTTTGAAGAGAAGAAGAAAGGCCCGCATGACGTGGATCTTATTCTGGAGGCTTCGTCTTCATGTGCCCGCACGGTTGAGACAGAGCTTAAGGAATATAAAACCACTCATACTTGGGAGATGAAGGATTTCCTGGAGGAATGCAGTGGTCCAGACAAACAAATGTTGGATCTTTCTAATGACGGATCGGAGAATATTGCTTTCACGAATGTTATGGGCAACTAGTGCTGCTTGTGCCCGATCTCCGGACCTTTCATGGTTCCTTTAAGTTTGTCGCCAAAACTGATTCACTGTAATTTGTTATTTCCATGTAAATTAAATTATATTTGTTGCAATTTTTATGTGTTGTGTTTAGCTTTCACTGTTATGTATGTCATTTGCTTTGTGGCACATTTCCCCTGGAGAGGGTCAGCGAGATGTGGTAATAACTTTGGAATTATGGTCAGATGAGTGCTCTGTATCACACAGGACCGTCCCTGACTAAGGGTAGGATCCCCGTCCCCGCCCCCGAGTTATGATTCAGTTCAAGATGGACGTCTCTGGGTTCCACTGCCCACACCCTTGATGTTGCTAGTTCTGAATGGAAGGGGTGCGCCAACTGCACATAAATGCGCTTATTCTTTCTCGTCTCTTGTATCCTAAAAATAGAGAAGGACAAAAATAATGTGACAATAACGATAATAGAAAAGCAATTGTATTTATCAATATGTCAATCTATTACACAAAAAAGAGTGGAACAAATAGATACACAGCTGTTTAACTATAATACCAATTTTATTTGGCGACAGTCTAAGTCCTTGGTACCTATTCTCCTACAAGAGATTCTAAAATGTAGGCTCCTTTTCTGGTGTTGGTCTGCACCGGGTATGGTTATTCCCAATGTGGTGCAAGCTTGTCATCACGAGAGTTTTTCCATCCTATGTCAATTCTCTGTAGCACCAAGTCTCCTATCTGGATTTCTCTTGGTCGGGAATGCTAGTTATACTTGGAGTCTATTGTTTGCTTGATGATAGCGCTAATAAATGCAGCTAGCATTCTTTTTTCTTATAAATAGTCAACTTATTCCTTGACTGCTCTGTTATTAGCTTCTACCAGCAAGGGGTTAGTTGTCCTCCAACTCATTTCTTCAATCTCCAATGGAATGATTTCTTTAATGATGTACGTAAGCAGAAAGGAGTTCCTCTTATAGTTTACTAGGGATTTGTACAATAAGCCCACGAGATGTGCGACACTTTATCGATATAGTTACCCTTGGCCTCATATAGTCTTCTTTTTAGACCTCTAAGTAGCCCCTGATTTGACCGCTTCTGATTGCCTGTTCGTCTGAGGGGCTTCTATTGAAGCGAAGTGTTGTTTGATCATCAATATCTCCAATAGGCTTTTCAACCTTTTATCAATGAGTTGAGTTCCATTATTTGTCACAATGGTCTGGAGGACCCAAAATCTCGACAATATATTTCTTTTGAAGAACTTCAAGACATTCGTTATTGTGATATTTGCTAGTGCTTCTGACTACATCCACTTGGTATAGTAGTTTATATCTACGATCACGTACTTGAGTTTCCACGGTGCAGGGACGAATGGGTCAAGGATGTCTAGTCCTAATTACAGGAATGGATACGGTGATGTCATAACATGTAACTCTGTGGATGGAGCATTGAAGACATCTTCATGTCATTGACATTGGTCGTACTTTTCCACGTATTCTTGGGGGTCTTGAACCATGGTCGGGTAGAAATACCCTGCTCCTATAATCTTTTTGGATAATGCTATAGCCCAAAGATGTTGCACGATTATCCCCTCGTGTACTTCTAAAAGTGTGTAAACAACTTCCTCCTTCCCTAAGCACTTTAGCAAGGGTGTAAACAACCCTCTTTTATACAAAGTACCTCCAGCCATGGTATATTCACCAACCTTTCTATTTACCATGGTTGCCTCATCTGGGTTTGACACAAGACTCTCTAGCTTAATATATATCATATCGGGGACATCCAAGATGGTGAGGCGGCACAGTTTATGGTTGACACAATCTTCCTCGGGAAATCAATGCTTGGGGTTTTTCTAGTCTCCTGGATGAAAGAAAGGTTAATCCCAGAGTTCATCGTGGTGGCTAACCAGGATAATACGTCGGCGCATGTGTTTTCTTCCTGCGTGAAATTTTGTCCCTCGAACAGAAAGATGTCAGACACAATGTCATAAAAATGTGTATGAAAAGATAAATATAGTAATAAATAAATTACGATTAAAAGTAAAAAGACATAAGGAATTATTAACCCAGTTCGGTGCAAAGTTACCTATGTCTGGAGGGTGTTAACCTAAGAAAGAAAATCCACTCCCAATAGTCAAAAGTTCAAATTTGTCTTAGTTGAACCCTTCTAGTTCCAATCCTCTTTTCTTAATACTACCCATAAATTCCTATTCAGGATTCCCCCAGAATATGAGACACGTCTTATTCTATCTCAAACATCATCCTGTGTGCTTGGACAGTTACAATATCATATGAACAATGAAAATAATTATAACTCAAAATTACTCTATTCCTTAACATAGGAACATGACTAGTGAACATAGTTTAACAAAAACAAAAATAAAATAAAAGACTCAACACAACTAAACATGCCTTGCTTGTTTCTCAAGGTATGAGTCTTAAAATGGAGAGCTTATCCATAAATAGCAACATAGTCCATCTGCAAGACCAATTAGGGTTTGTATCTTTTCGGGTGGCAGAAGCAAATCCACAATAACAAGAAATAACTCTTCATTAAGTTGATTTGCAATATTTGATTTGATAAATCTTCACATATCATATTTGTTCTCTTTTATTCTTGGTGAGTGATCTTTTGGAAAAAATTTCCATATTCCAAAAAGCGCATAAAAAAATAAACAAGATTGAACACGAAGGGAAACAAATCTTCAAACAGAGAGAGATTCAATCCGCGCATACATGCTTCTGGGCTAGGAGAAATGTCTCAAAATATATGGAACATCTTTCTCCACATGTTGCTTCCTGGTTTGTGCTCATAAAGACAAAACGTGTCACATAATGTCATGACATCTTGTTCCACATTTTGCGTATTGAATTGACACCAATCAGATGTAACCACAATCCCCCCGTTGTTTAAATTTTAGGCAAATACAACATGCAATACGTGCAATATATTGTTACAGGCAAACTTAATGACATGATACATATATTATCAAAGAGCAGCGAAAATAAACATAACATCCAGATAAAACAACTAGTGCTTCAAACATTTTCCGAGGAGCTAAGAGCTTGCATAACATAAAACTGTTACATTTCATAAACTATCTTGCATTAATCCTCATCAGTTAACCATTCTCCCTTTTACTGCCTCAAAATGGGCAAGGGGTAACAAAACAAAATAATCCAAAGAGAAATAACCCATAAGGGCACAAGCCAGAATAGAAAACCAAAAAAATGGATCTAACCCAATAAAAGGGTAACATGAGACATTATCCATCCCGAAGGGCAATTACCAAATTAAATCAAAATAACCCACTCAGGGGGCCGAGAACACGAACATTAACGAAACAAAAAAAAACCTTCATCGAACCACTACATCATTCCTCGGATTCACTGGAGGAGAATAATTCATACTCCTTTTCACCATCACTGGCTTCCACATCCTCTTCACTAACATCCTGATCCACATATTACTTTGCATCATTCCATGCATCTTGACCTGCCATATGGGAAGTAGACACCTCATCCACCTTTGGACTCATCATTTTGATGAGGTCATCCACCTTGTTCTTCCTTGCAATTGAGGTAAGAATCGCATCCTATAAAGTCTTGAAGACCTACATTAAATCCTACAAAACAAGACCTTTATAATTACATGACATGGGAGGAACCTCAAGTAGGTTTCCTTTTATAGTCATATCATGATATCAAAATTTTGATTTTTGGGGAGCACAATGTCTGAGACATGATTCCAACAAAATAGGCGGTAGCTAAAGTTCAAGGGACTTGGATTAACACCAACAATATCCTCAAATCTCAATATGTGATGCTTTTGTTTAATTAAAACACCAAAAATAAAAGAGGGATAAAACTATAGGCAACTTCACAGCAAAAAATTATGCTTGTTTTAGATTTTGCTCAAACACATACTCTCCAAAGTCGAAAGTTGCCATACTGCCTATTTAATATAGAAGTCTATTGTCTGTACACACTTAGACTAGAAATAGGGAGAAAACTATTGTCTGTACAATCATCATACACACTTCTAGTGATTTCCTGGGCAATAAATTTTAGTGGAGGAATCATATATGCAATGATCAACTTGCCTCTTCCAAGATACTCATTAATTATGGCAGGAGACGACCTAAAACCAAAACCTCGAACATGAACCTTTATGAAGTCTTTGCTTCAGCACTGTTGAAATCTTTGGGAATGTTGACAATGAACTCTTTAACAAGCTTCAGATAAAAAAGTGTTATGCTTGACACTGTCTTCATAATTTGAGCATCCTAAATAGCTTAACAATTTCTTCACATTTTAATGTTTCCTTAGAGACCACCCTTTTCAGGGCTATCCTTCGGTGATAAATAAACTTCCTTTTAAGAACACTTTCCTTAGAGTGAAACAACATATTGTCTAGGGGAGCAGTGAGAATATAAGTACGAATTTTCTTTCCACCAATTATTTTCTTATTCTTCATGAGAAGGGGCACCAGAATGTCAACTATATTTGTTCTCAACGTCATCTTCAACATTTTCCACAATAGGAGTTATTTTCCTTTTAGGGATTGCCTTCTTCTTTCCACTTGACTTCTCACCAACACCTACAAATTTCTTCTTTTCACCAGTATCTTCCTTCTTTTTGGGTGTATTCTTTTTCTTGGCAGGAGTAGGAACCTTATTGGAAGGATCCCTATTAGACTTTAGTGTATCTTTCTTTTTTTATGCCCTTTTCTTGTACTACTTGGCATACTTTCACTTATAACAACTTCATTAACAAGTGCAAAATCAATATGAACTTCATTGTTCTCAAGGACAAGAGATTGATTAGTATTACCAGAGTCATCAATATTTTCATCAATGTTGTTACTCGCATTATTCACAACATCATTTACTTCATGATTAACAGGGGCTAATTGCCCATACTCCTTATGAGTTGGTGACTCAATATCTAACATGTCAAACTGGTTGTCTAGCACATCATGATTGGCATCTGCATTTCCCAAGTCAGGTTCTTGGGTTACATTATCAGCATCTTCTTGGACTTCTTTTTCTATTAAGGCTTATTTTTCTATCTCAGCCTCTTCTTCATGAGACTATTCCTTAACTTCTTATGGAACTCCTTCTACACTGGTTTCTTCACTACCATCCTCACCATCCAGATTTGTTTCCACGGGTTTCTCTACACCATCCTGAGGATTGTCGTTACCAATGTTAAGAGCACCCTCCATAACAATGTCTTGACTCACTATAGGTTCTTCTTTACTCGAATCTTCATTATCAATATCTTTATCATTTAGAATGTTATCAACAAAGGTGTCTATCATAGGAACACCAACAACCATTTATTCTACAGGTTTTTCAGCTAGCATCTTCTCAATACTATCTTCACTAGGGGGTTCGTCACAGGCATGCATTGATTCTAGGGTTTGATTTCTGTTTTTTGAATCAAGATCCCGAGTATTTGTTCTAGGTTTATAAACTTTAGAAAAAAATGTAGACAGAGTTGTAAAAACATTTATAGAAGGCTTTGATGATTTTAGAAGTATTACCTTTACTAGTTTCTGGAAAAATGATTTGAAGGTGCACAATCTCAAGAACTTCTTTTGTTGGATGTTCTGTAACATTTACTTGGGTATTAAAAACCTTGTTGTCCTTTGAGGTTTTACTGAATTCTTGTTTCCCTTGTCCAGTAAGACCAGACATCGTCAAAGGCAATTTAGTAGTGCGATCACCAACCTTTTACATCTTTTTCTTCTGAATCTCCTTTGGTGACCACAAATTTTCTTTCTCTAATCTCATCTTCTCGAAAAGATCCAAGTACATAATTTTATAGGAGCTTCCACCTTCAATCAGTATCCTAGAGACGTCAAAGTTGGAGATCATGTTCGTTTTGACCAAAGGAAAGATCTCATTAGGGATACCCCCGACCTTTTCTCTATCCCAAATTCGAAGGATAGGTCTCTTCGGGGTCTTGGTAAAAGAGCTCTATTCTTTCTTAGCGACGATCATCAGCTCAATGATCTTCCTCCTTACCGTACTCTTGGAAGAATTACTTACCCTTTGGGCAACTACAATGATGGAAGCAGTATACTGACGCTTACCCTTGTGCCCTTCATCATCTCTGCTGCTCACCTCTTTGAATTTTCCCATGGCCACGACTTCAACGACTCTCTTGGGGGATTTCTTCCCCTTGATATAATATTCCCAACTCCTCTTAATCTAGTTGGTATACTTGGACAACCACTTCTCTTAGTTAGACCCTTAATTACATTATTCAATTGGATGCAATAGTTGGTATTGTGGCCGCAACTCTTGTGGAAATGGAAGTATTTGGACCCTCTATAATGTACATACTCCCTGAATAGATCAATGTTATTTATCCTGACCTCCTTAAATGTTGTGTTGGCACACTCTTTTAAAATCCTCTCTCGTGAAGGGTTCAAGGGAGTATACACGTCAATCCTTAAGCCGAGTCTGTGTACACTCTCTTCCTCGCACCCAAATTCCTCCACCGACCAAGGGTTTTTCTTCATAGTTGATATAAGGTTACACCATACTCAAGAAATCCTTCAAATTGTGGGTCTTTTTGCGCTAAAAATTTCTTCTAGAACGAATAACATGGTATGAAGCCCTTCTCAAATATCAAGCACTTTGGGATTTCATCCGAGCCTCCAACAACTACCGCCACCTTGGTGAAACGGCAAAAATACCCACACAAGGTTTTGTTCTTACCCTATGTAACTCCTCTTAGCACGACCATGGTGGTTGATTGCTATTCTTGGCGGTGAAATGGGCAGTGAAAGCCTCACACAATTCAATCAAAGAATATATGCTTCTATCTAGAAGAGACCTATACCAGGATAAGGCCGATTCATTTACACTTAATGTAAAAGCTTTCAATTTACATCTCTGTAAGCATTATAGTAGTCATCCATTCATCTACCTGCTTAAAGTGTTCAATGGATCTTCAGTCCCATTATGACTTTAGAGCTTGGAATGCTTCTTCAACGACTTTAGGATTCCACTATCCAAGACGCGAGAAGACATAAAGTTTTTCTTCTGCGGTTAGATGAAATCCCCTTCTTCATATCTTTCCCACCTTGTAGGAGGAAGGGCCTTAAGAGAGGTGTGACGACCCTTCCTTCCTTTGGAAATAGAGTAAGAAGTAGGATTCCTGTGTCGTCGACGATTATGAGACTTATGCACCTCTTCTAGATTCCTTATCGACTCAAGGATGACAATTTTGTGCAAAGTCACCTTATGTACAATGTTGTTTCTTGCATTGGCATTATGAAAACTTTCTTCAATCCGAGTTATCCTCTCTTCAAAGGCCTGAGAGTTTTGCTGCCGAACCATTTGGTAGATGTTATTCAATAGTTTGTTAGCTTCGTGCAGAACAAGATTAGCAATTAGAAGTTGAAAGTCGGGGAACGCTTCTCGTCCGGACATCGCAGGTGGCTACGAAAGACTGAATGAAGGTTCGCCAAGGTTGAACTGCAATGTATATCCAAGGAATGAAATGGTGGAAAGATCATTGCCCCGTCTAAGGTTTGACATGATTATACGGCAGGGGGAACAAATGGAGAAATTATTGCAACTTAATGGACTGCACCGACTTGTAATAGGATAATGGATGAAGTGGCTTTGGCGCATTCATCGTTGATGGATTCAAATGAGGATAACTTGAACTTGAATCTAAGTAAATTAATCAAGAAATGGAGATTTGAGCTTGAACTGAATGAGATCTAGATTTCTATTGAAGGAATTTTGCTTGAATCGAGGAAAGTAGGTCGTGGAATATTGCAGGAAAGTTGATTCCACATACGACACTAATGTTCTGTTCTAGAACTAGAAGACGATCAGAGAGGAAGAATGCTCGGTCTATTGTGGTGGTTCAAGAATTTTGATGCAGTGGAGAGGGGGTTGATCTACAAGATTAACACTCTAACGCTCAAGTTATTAAGAAAGTGAGAAATGAAGTTTGAACGGAGAAGGATTTGAATATATGTTTTAACCATAACTTTTCCATTACTTGGATTCATTGACTGATTTCGGTGTTGGGGTTATAACCTTGCATGTCCCTATTATGTTTTATCGCGCCAGAGAGCATTCTCCAGTCTCCACCGCACAAGTTAACTTCACGATCTTAGATCGATCCATCATTTTTTTAGTTCCTTGAATGCAAAACTGACGTCATATCGGTCCTTTAGAAGCACCTCCTCCTTCATAAGATTGTCGGGTGCCAACATTTTTCCTTGTCCAATGCCTGCTATAGACATGAAGGAGACACATCAATACATCTAGAATTTCGTTTTTGCCATCATTTATAGCTTGGTTGTATCATATATATTCCATATATAAGCACAGTCTCTTTCCAGGAGGCAAGATTGGACTTCCTTAGTTGTATGGGGCTCATAGGTATGTAAAAACTCAAAAAGTGAAGAATCAAGACAGGTGACCTAATTACTGCACAGGAAACTTTCTCAAGGATGAGCCACGGGGGTTTGGACTTTTTTGAAAACATGCATTCATAGAGGGGCATCGAACATCCATCAAAGGAGCTACACGCCCCCTTATCGGGTGTGATATGATAACAACCAAATTAGAAATGGCCTCGAGTCCAAATATGAATCCTAAAAAATTTAGGCATTGCTGAAGATCGAAGTCTTCCCACAAATTCTAATTCCACCAAAAAATTTTGAATGGCATCGACTGACAATTCAAGGTTGTGTTGGTCCTTTAGAACCATTTATGACCCAATGTTAACAAAATAGATAATGGTCATAAGTCATGGGATGATCCCAGATGTCAGCATCTAACTTTTTTGCAGTTGGGTTCCCGACCGTTCCAAGATCTTACAACTTTAATATAAGAGTAGGGCCCTGAATCATCTTGGTACACCTCAACAAACCCATGATCCGCTACGAGCCTCACAAAATAAAAGGGACCAAGCTTAAGTTGTCTGATAATGGGATGATCCAAACCAACCCATCATGCTCCTTCCACGAGATTGTCTGTGTTTCCCCCATACTGAAGACTCAAAGGTTCACTACCATCTTCGATTCAACCCCCTATATTCAGAACTATCACTAAGAACAATAATGCTTGTAAGGGGTTAGACAACAACCAAAGGAATGACATTCAATATTTATGGGTCTACTACCCTTATGAGAGATGGAATGCCGCTTATACTATCATCACTAAGCATCTCTACAATGTTTGTAGGTTCATCTCGTACTTTGGTCATTGTTAAAGAAAGAATATGAAGCGACGACATTAAACAATAGGGAGAGAAATAGTTCTTGAAGAAAACTGGAAATTTGAAAACGAGGCTATGATGAAGGGTCACTATAAAGAAAAAGTAACCAAGGAAGTTGCAAAAACCAAAAGGAGAAACAAATAGGCAAATTAACACCTCATTGGGACCCACGGAGAAATAGTTGGAGTTGGCAAGAGAAAAGAAGATAGAAAGACTTTGTGCAAAGAGATGAAACACAAATTGAAAAGAGAAATGGCCTTTATATAGTAAAGCGAGGTAGATAAATCGACGACCTAGAATGAAGGAAGATAGGTAGAGGAAAATCGACAATTTGATTCACCACGAGATCATATCAGTAATCTAATGCACTTGAGCACCCTAAGGGGAATGTCTCACCCTATGCTATGGACCTAGAGCCACATGTAAGAACAACTCTGCAAAGACGTGTCAATGACAAGACTGACATTTAATGTACTCAAATCTCAAGGTCATTCACACCAGTTACTCAAATCTTTCCAATCCTGCAAGCATGAAACTTGGCGCGAAGATCATAGTCTAGGGAAACGACAACCTGATGTTCTAAAAATTTCCCATTGATGCGCTCTATCAAGCTTTATGGGCAACTGTTCTAAGCCGACTGTTGGCCCAATGATAAGTAGGTCAATTGTTCGTCTAAAGAAAATCCACGAAGGGTTAAGGGTTTAGTGCACCTACAACTATTTGACCCATAACCAATCCATTCCATAGGCGGCTACCCATTGTTAGATATGATTTAATGGAATTCATTCTTCCACGCAAAGAAACGTGGGATGTTTCTAACCGTCTTTCATTTACAATGTATCCAATTTTTTAATTTTATTGAAGTGCTAACCTTATAAATATGCTATCGTTCTGCTATATCTTCGATATTCTCTACCGCAATCATCATATGATAATAACTATAAGTGTATTCTCTATCTGCTAAATTATTTGTTATGCACTAAATTTTATCAAATAGAGTTTAAATAAGAAAAAAAATGAAATTATTAAAACAAAATCAAAATTAAATAACAAAAAATAAAAATGATATTATTAAATAGAGTAGAATTTGGCCCATATTTTCATTTTTAAAGATTAAATTCACCCTCCAATCAGTTTAAGTTTTATATTTGCAATAAATTAGTTCTTTACTTTTTTTTAATGCCAAATTAATATTTTATGTGTAATCGATTTTAGTGTAAAATTTATTTTCTTTTTTTAGTTATCCTCTTTTCTTTATTGCAGCGTTGTGAAATATCGAAGAACATGCTGGGAAGGTACATGCTCAAATGGTTTACTCACGCATTTCACATGGAATTTCAAAAGCGTCGTGGTCGCGGACTGTGGATGCATTGCGAAAAGAAAAAGTGTTGTGGTGGCTTGTTTGTAGAATTCAAAGAAACAAACAAACAAAATATACAATACAATACGTGTTTACAATGGAGGATGAAAATTAAATAGTTGGGTTGATAAATAGATTGCAAAATTTCTAACGATTATAGTTTATTATTAATTTTACACAAAAGTAAATTTCTTCATTTTTAAAATGAGTTTTATTTAAGATTTTTTTACTGATAATATTATTATAAAATATTATATTTTTATTAAATTAATTTTATAAATATATTAAAAATATGTAAAAATACTGTTTTAGTCCTTTAAATTATTTTAAAATATCAATTTAGTTTTTCAAATTTTTTTTCTTTATGTTAAATAAAGCGTTACAAAAAAACTTAAAAGACTAATTTAATATTTTAAAATAATTTAAAAGACTTTTACAATATTTTTGCCTTAAAAATAATATACAGAATAACTATGAAACAGTATTTTTAAAAAATAACAATTAGTTTTATACTAAAAAAATAAAAATGACATTTATTCTAAAATATTTTTTTGTTAAAATAATAATCATTTTAATATTATGTTTTATTATTTGACTCAATAATTTTTATTTGAAATATACATACTTTAAATAAGCTTGATTGTGCAGTGTACAATTGACTACCTTTACGTGAAGTAATTGAAGTCCACAAGGTTAAGTCGGGTTGTTTGATTGGCATGGTTTATAGAAAAGAAAGGTTCAAATTTATTAAAAGCAGAAAAGCACAAAAGTTTAGGAGATCAATACGGTATGGACATATCACATTAGTTGAAATAATAATTCATGTACCACTCCCAAAATGTCATTTCAATGAAAAAAAGAGAGAAGAAAGTGATTTAAATTGATTTAACACGAAGTTAAGTTTCCACTTTATACTTAAGCAAGTCTCTTTCATATTCATGTTCTCACAAAATAAATATTATACATAATGAAAATTAGTAAATCGTGCAACTATTCATTTTGAGAGCTAAATTATAATTTTGGTTCTCCTATTTTATTTGATTTACGAAAATAATCTTTCTATTTTAAATTTAAATAATTTTGATTTCTCTATTTTAAATTCAAATAGTTTTAGTCATTTTTTAAAATTTTTTTCATAAAAAATCGATGAAAATTTCATTTTTATCTTATATTTTTATCTACAAAGTTCAATAATAGGTTTATATACGATAATTTGTTATGTTTTACATGAAAAATGTCATTTAAAAAAAATGAAAATATCATTAATGTTAAGTTCAAAAATATAAGAGGAGATCAAAACTGTTTAAATTTAAATTAGAGGGACCAAAATTATTTAAATTTAAAATAAGGGACCAATTTCGTGAGTCAAGTAAAATAGGAGGACCAAAATTGTAATTAAGCCTAAATATTATACATAATGGAAGTTAGTATTAAATAAATATTTATGAATTATACATATTCCTGTTATCACAAAATAAATATTATACCTAATGAAAATTAGTATTAAATAATTGATTACTGAAATATATTATTTAATATAAATTAATAATTATTTAATATTTTAAATATTAATTACTAATTAAATAGTTTATTAAATAATTCAACCATTTAATATTTTAACTATTAATTAATGATTAAGTAGTAATTAATAAATAGTAAATAATTATTTCATATTATTTTATATTATTAATAAATAGTAATTAATGATTTAATAATAAAATATTAATTATTTAATTAAATATGAAATATTTCTCATAATATTATTAAAGGTTAAATAATTATTTGATATTATTTCATAATATTTCAACTATTCCAGAATATTTATTAAATAGTATTTCCCAGAATATTATGAAATAAATATTTAATTATGGTTGAAATATTATATAAGTTGGATGGTTTAGTGGTCAAGTATGACTGTGTTACGTTTTCTCACAGTAAAATCTAATTTTCAACTATATATATATATATATATTTCTCCAGCCAAATCCAATCGTATACCAGAAGCTATTGGCTTAAGTGTCAGTCCTCCGTGTTGTGATTGTAAATAAAAAAGAAAACATCGATGAACATGTTTCCTGTATAAAAGGAAAAAGGCGTAAGAAAAAGAAATAATAGGGCGTGGATAAAAAGAAGAGCAAGTGGAGAGTGAAGTAGAAGGCAAAGGGTCACGTGTGTTATAGACTAAGACGATTAGTGTCGTGTCGTCATCGTCGGCAACGCACGAAGACAAAGGTTTAGGTCGGTTTCAAAGTTGAAAACACAACAACTTGTTTTAACAATGAACCAATCAGGGACCCATTTATCAGCACACCACTAATTAATTATCGAGGAATAATTCAAATAAATTCAAACTTCGATCAACTCGTCGTGACGTGAGTACTCATGAAATTAGTATATACTCGTACTACTACATACATACAAAATGTCTGCTCCAACTAGACAGGTTCATCTTCAATTCATTTGACATTGATCATATGTGATGCATGTATGGTGCAGTTACCATGTCTATGTCTTGTTTAAGCTTTGGCGTGTACATCATTAATAGACCTTAGGTAGCTAGCTAGCTGCAAAATTTATTTTAATAGTGCAATAATTTTGCTGTTAGATGATTTGAATATTGTTAATTAAGATAAGAGAAAATTGATCACATAGCTACCATTTAGAAAATGCGGTTTCAAACAAGGTAGGTCAGTGAGACCATTCATGGGAATTGGCTCATTGTGATGATTAGTCAACTTATAGTACTAGAACCGTCCAATGCTATGTGTGGATCATTTTGAGCCATAAAAAACAAGGGCATTAATGTGTATGGATGTTATAAGATTATACAGCAATACTATCTTGACACCCACACTTACATTACACCGTATGCATTGTTCACAAATACTATGAACAGTGTCGTGAACCGCAAATCCGTACATGAATAGTGATGATAATAATGTCTGTGAACAGTAAATCCATACATGAATAGTAATGTGCACTGTAACACCCCAATTCCCATCGCGAATAAATAATACATAAATAAATGAGAGTAACTAAAAATTTATTTTTCCGACATAAACAAGGATGCCACATTTTAAAGAAAGAAAACACAAACTCTGCTAAATTATTTGATACATAACACAAACTGGGATAACATCAAAGAGAAACTTTTCCATACAAAAGGGAAGTTCAATTATAGAATAAAGCGGAAAGATCCATAACTGACTTATTTTACAAAATAAATTGTTGTCTAAATTACCTGCAGGGTCCTTTAAGTTATTTAATTGTAACACTTTGGTCTTTTATGTTTGTTTTGCTTTAAGTAGGTCCTTTAAGTTATTTTAAAATATCAAGTTAGTCCCTTAAGTTATTTTTGTAACGCTTTGGTCCCATTTTTAAAAGTCTCCGTTAAAATAAATTGTAAACTCATATACCTTTTGAACTGGTTTTTCGCGCTGATCACGAATATGTAACTAGTTTTGCGTTTTATTGTGCATTTTGGTCGGATCGATGATTTTTTCATTATGTATTTCGTCCATTTTTAACTAATTCTCATGAATCGTAACTTGTTTGATAAATTTGATTGCATATTCATGATCAGCGCGAAAAACCAGTTGAAATGATGTATGAGTTTGCAATTTATTTTAACGGAGATTTTAAAAAAGGGACCAAAGTGTTACAAAAACAACTTAAGGGACTAACTTGATATTTTAAAATAACTTAAAGGATCTACTTGAAGCAAAACAAACATAAAGGACCAAAGTGTTACAATTAAATAACTTAAAGGACCCTGAATGTAATTTAGCCTAAATTGTTTTATAACATCAAAATATACATACAAAGGTAATACAAAATAAATCCAACAAAGGTATACATATATAACATAATCGTTCCCCGACTCCCGTGCTACGTATCAGACCAGACACCAAGACCGACAAAAGAATGGAGAACTAATATTCACAAAAGCCTCCAAGACTACTAATCTGCAATTGCCTCATAGAGCAACAAACCACAGCAGAAGGGTGAGAAATAACAACTAAACCAAGATTGCATAATAATATGCAAACACATAAAAATTCACAAGCATAGTTATTCTCACCACAAGCATCACATGCTAGTACATATAACATGCCACATATACGCAACATATATCTATTAATCCAACAACATAACATATGTCAATTATCCAATATACTCACATATTTGCACATAAGGCATACCAAGTCATAACATATAGAAACACACCACCACATCACATAACACATGTCTATACATAACACATATCATCCATAACCAATGCATTTATCACATATGCACATCAATTCACCAATCAAATCATAAATCTCAACACATACTCAATCAATTCACAATTTCCACACATAATCAACCCATTCATGATTCTCACACATAATCAATCAATTCATGATTTATGCAAATGCACAGAGACCGACACAACGACTCTATGCAATGCATATGCGGTACCATCCATCCATCATTATCATCACTAGTTCACTCAGGAACTATTGGAACCATTGCTTGTTACTTAGTGTAACTCCCCGTCGGGAAAACGATGTTCCCCGTCGCTTTCGGTTCTCTTGGTATAAGGCGCACGACGTTTATGGATCGCTTTCAGTCCTCTTTGTATAAGGCGCACGATCCGATCGCTTTCAGTCCTCTTTGTATAAGGCACATGATCGTCTATAATCATCGCTTTCAGTCCTCTTTGTATAAGGCGCACGATGTTATAGCGGATTCCCTCTGAAACCGTTTCGTCGCTCATACCCACTAGGGCACACGACATCACAAGAATACATATCATGATGCTTGGCATACAATGACTCATGACATTCAAATGCACACATATATGCAACCATCTCAATCAACAATAATCATGTTTTGCAATTCAAGCCCAAAACAATGCATTTATTTCTCCATAAGACCACAAACCATCATCACCAACACTCATCATATATATTCACATCATATAACAACACACAAGCTATACGATACATATTAAAAGCATGTCACACGATAACACGTCAATCACATACAATTACGACGGTAAAAGTCGACAAAACGACACTATTCCAATTCCCGACACAATTAAATCGGTCACTACTCCCAAAACCATTATTATAAGGAAGAACATTCCATTAGCTCTCCAACGCATCAAACCGCGCCTCAAACCGACTTACGACCCAACAGTTATAAAGAAAATAAATTGGGAAAAGCTGTCATGTTCGCAATGCGAAGCTCCTAGCGAGTCCTTCGCTCCCTCATTCGTAGTGCGAATACCCCAGCGAACCATGACAGAAAGGAAAATAGCCTACAGTTTCGCAATGCGAACTCCCAGCGAACCTTCGTTGTCCCCTTCGCAGTGCGAATCCCCCAGCGAACCGTGGCAGAAAGAAAAACAACACAACGTTCGCAATGCGAACCTCACGCGAACGTTCGCTTTCCCCTTCGCTGGCCATTCGCAGTACGAACCTGCGAAACCAAAAAAACCCAGCAGCGCTAACATAAGTCATTTGGGTCCAAATTCATCATTCTCCCACCCCAAACACTTCCAATTCATGCTATAACAACCAAAACATGATCCAAACCTAACAACAAGTATCCTACTCAGTTTATATCGAATTTCATCTGTGAAAACATCGATTTCTATCAATCGCTCCTAATTTCAATCGATACGAAAAGTTGCGAAACAACCAAAACAATTACAACAAACAACACATATACATACACAAGCAAGATATAATTGAAACTTCTCACCCTTACCCGATTAATCGCGCTCGAAACAGAGTTATGTCGATTTTCCTCTTCTCCTCTTTTCTCTCCTATTCCTTTCTTTCTCTTCTCTTTCTTTCCTTTTTCTTTCTTTTCTCTCTATTTCTCTCTAATCTCTATTTATATAAAATATCTAAACCCCTAAAAGACTATTTTACCCCTTAGCTCAAATATCTCGCAAACGCTCTCAAAACGCGATAAAACATAAACAACGATGAAAAATAATATATTGTCAAATAAAAGGCAAGAATAAAATAATATAAAACAAAAATAATTAAATCGACTCAATTAAAATAATAAGACATTTCCGTCCTCGAAAATATACTGAGACGAACAACTCCGGACACGACTCTCGCATCCGACTAACAAACTAACATGCCAACAAAAGCACACCACGAATAACACAAACTGACAAACCACCTTGCTAACAGCAACCACAACAACGACGACAACTACCACGACAAGATGCAAAGCCCATACAATGCACTTGACGACTAATTCACGACTCAAGGAATAACCAAGTTACGAACACACACAGGTTCACTCTTGAACCAAAACACAACAAGAACATAAAGTTCCACAACCCAACATCGTTCCAACAACCTCTACATAACCACAATACCAACGTCCTTGTCACACAACGGTATTACAACAATGCTACGCTCCAACAATCAAACACATAACCAAAACATCCATCTACATAGTAGCCCATGAATAATATTTAAACCTTTCACTTAACACTGTCATTCTGAAACGTCCAATAGTCTCATTATTCCTACATGTTTCTAATGTTCAACTTATGAATTCTTACCAGTCGCACACACAAATATAAAATGTACCACATCACGCTCCCGCTGCGCACTCTGATTACTCGTAACCATCACAACTACCAATCTCACGTCCAAAGTCTAACTCTTTCTCATATTCTCCAAAAATCATTGTTCACTTTTAATATACCCAACTTCACACTCTACTGTGTTATCTCACACACCAGACACAAGTCTCTGAATTGCTCAAATAATTCTAATTCTCGGACCATCAAAACAACCATGCATAAAAACTTTCGACTTAACTCATCAAGCACGACATTAACTTCACCAATAGGATAATTCGAGTCAAAGTTATAACTCATCACGAATTCTAACCGCCCTCGTTGTCTCATACTCTATTCCTTCAGGCCAAACAAGCACTCTAAACTCTTGCGATTACCAGCCACTTCGAACCTAGAACCATAAAGATAATACTTCCAAATATTCCAACACATTACAACCGCAACCCATTCCAAATCCAAAATAGTATAGATTTTTCTATAAATCCTCAATTGTAGTAACGCATAAGCCACGACTTTACCCTCTTGCATTAACACACTGACTAAACTCATCAAAGACACCTCGCAATACCTCACAAACGGTTTATTAGGATCACACAGAATCAAAACTGGATCCGTATACAACTTCTACTTCAGCTCACCAAAACTTACTCACAACGAACATCCAGACAAACGACTCACCCTTTGCAAGTCAACTAAGATAACAGAAGTACTAACTTAGCAAAGTCTTCTATAACCTGCAGTAACAACCAACTAAGTCCAAAAATTTCAAATCTCCTTAACCAACTTCGGAGCCTCTCACTGTAGAACTGCATCTACTTCTGATGGATCTATTAACCATACTCTCATCCGAAATAACATATCCAAGAAAAATAACCTTTTTCAACCCAAGTTCTCACTTGAATAACTTAGCATAAAAATTCCTTTCTTTTCCACACTTGCAATTCGATTCTCAAAGACTCCCCTTGTTCTCCCTCTGAGGTCATAACAAATCCGAATATCCTCAATCAAAAGCACTACGAACTTATCCAATTAAATATGGAAGATATGATTCATCCATTCCACAAACATTCCAGACACCTTACTAACACCGAACAACATCACTGTGCATTGTAATGCCCAGCCAAAGTCCAAAAGATATAAATTCTCAAAGCTTTTGCAAAATCTTTCACTGAGTAACTGGTTACTCACATACAAGCTTAACCGCGTCAGTAACAACCTATCCCGATGATAACGAACATAACCAGTCACATTAAATTGATCAAAGCCTCAACTCACACAATTCACCACTCTTATCAAACCATCCAAACAATTGCAATCCCACTCAAATTCAACCAACTATTCCAGTTATCTAATCATGAAAGTGGACACTTATTCTTAATCATTACCTTATTCCACTGTTAGTAATCCATACACATCATGCTTGTTATTCCATTCAATCATCATTCCCTTTTATTACTATCAATACTGGAGCTCTCTAAGACGACACACTTGGTCTCACAAATCCCTTTTACAGTAAATCTTCCACCCGCTCTTTCCATCTGAGTTTCACTTCCTAAAAGTTCTTCTACTTACTTAGCATATCCAAACCTCAAATCTTCACCTTTTCCAAATTTGAGTTCACACTCTACTCTCTGAGAACAACCATTAACGACACCCAAACATTCTCTCTCAATAACTCCCCAACAGGACCAACATACCAAAGCCTCTAATCCGTCTCATCTTCCAGTATAAGAAGCTTCATTGACCCAATCAAAACAATCCGTAATCCTTTTCTTAAATCCAAACAATTCATTGCCCGCACTATCACAGCCGGAAAGACACGTCTATTCCATCCAACATAATTCCCGTTTACTATCAACAAGAGATTAAGGGTGATCAGTCCCTCAATTTGTCAATAGACAGCCGACAATCATGATGGGGCATAAACCGTCTTTACCAAACTATAATAGCACTTCTTGCATCTCGTGCCCAAAACTACCGAAGGCACAAATCCTTAGTCGACATAAACCTTCCCTCCGCATTCCCTCCGGAACCGGGAACAACACTGTCCAAAGAGCACTTACAATCTTGCAATTCACAACACACTGAGCCAACGATCCACTCCTGAAGCAACTTGGAGAAGTACCAGCTTCTCCCCCACTTATCTCATTCACACACCTGAAGACAAAGGATTAGAAAACTAGAAAGCACTGACAGTGTTTCACACACATATCACGTACTAAGGAACAAACAACTACGACAGTATTCAACTGTCACACCAACTGACTCAACAACTTGGCCGGACGGACCGACCTGCTCTGATACCACTAATGTAACACCCCAATTTCCATCGTGAATAAATAATACATAAATAAATCAGAGTAACTAAAAATTTATTTTTCCGACAGAAACAAGGATGCCACATTTTAAAGAAAGAAAACACAAACTCTGCTCAATTATTTGATACATAACACAAACTGCGATAACATCAAAGAAAAACTTTTCCATACAAAAGGGAAGTTCAATTATGGAATAAAGCGGAAAGATCCATAACTGACTTATTTTACAAAATAAATTGTTTTATAACATCAAAATATACATACAAAGGTAATACAAAATAAATCCAACAAAGGTATACATATATAACATAATCGTTCCCCGACTCCCGTGCTACGTATCAGAGCAGACACCAAGACCGACAAAAGAATGAAGAACTAATCTTCACAAAAGCCTCCAAGACTACTAATCTGCAATTGCCTCATAAAGCAACAAACCACAGTAGAAGGGTGAGAAATAACAACTAAACCAAGATTGCATAATAATATGCAAACACATAAAAATTCACAAGCATAGTTATTCTCACCACAAGCATCACATGCTAGTACATATAACATGCCACATATACGCAACATATATCTATTAATCCAACAACATATCATATGTCAATTATCCAATATACTCACATATTTGCACATAAGGCATACCAAGTCATAACATATAGAAACACACCACCACATATCAGATAACACATGTCTATACATAACACATATCATCCATAACCAATGCATTTATCACATATGCACATCAATTCACCAATCCAATCATAAATCTCAACACATACTCAATCAATTCATAATTTCCACACATAATCAATCCATTCATAATTCTCACACATAATCAATCCATTCATGATTTATGCAAATGCACAGAGACCGACACAACGACTCTATGCAATGCATATGCGGTACCATCCATCCATCATTCTCATCACTTGTTCACTCAGGAACTATTGGAACCATCGCTTGTTACTTAGTGTAACTCCCCGTCGGGCAAATGATGTTCCCCGTCGCTTTTGGTCCTCTTGGTATAAGGCGCACGACGTTTATGGATCGCTTTCAGTCCTCTTTGTATAAGGCGCACGATCCGATCGCTTTCAGTCCTCTTTGTATAAGGCACACGATCGTCTATAATCATCGCTTTCAGTCCTCTTTGTATAAGGCGCACGATGTTATAGCGGATTCCCTCTGGAACCGTTTCGTCGCTCACACCCACTAGGGCACACGCATCACAAAAATGCATATCATGATGCTTGGCATACAATGGCTCATGACATTCAAATGCACACATATATGCAACCATCTCAATCAACAATAATCATGCTTTGCAATTCAAGCCCAAAACAATGCATTTATTTCTCCATAAGACCACAAACCATCATCACCAACACTCATCATATATATTCACATCATATAACAGCACACAAGCTATACGATACATATTAAAAGCATGTCACATGATAACACGTAAATCACATACAATTACGACGGTAAAAGCCGACAAAACGACACTATTCCAATTCCCGACACAATTAAATCGGTCACTACTCCCAAAACCATTATTATAAGGAAGAACACTCCATTAGCTCTCCAACGCATCAAACCGCGCCTCAAACCGACTTACGACCCAACAGTTATAAAGAAAACAAATTGGGAAAAGCTGTCATGTTCGCAATGCGAAGCTCCTGGCGAGTCCTTCGCTCCCTCATTCGCAGTGTGAATACCCCAGCGAACCATGGCAGAAAGGAAAATAGCCTACATTTTCGTAGTGCGAACTCCCAGCGAACCTTCGCTGTCCCCTTCACAGTGCGAATCCCCCAGCGAATCGTGGCAGAAAGAAAAACAACACAACGTTCGCAGTGCGAACCTCACGCGAACGTCCGCTTTCCCCTTCGCTGGTCATTCGCAGTGCGAACCTGCGAAACCAGAAAAACCCAGCAGCGCTAACATAGGTCATTTGGGTCCAAATTCATCATTCTCCCACCCCAAACACTTCCAATTCATGCTATAACAACCAAAACACGATCCAAACCTAACAACAAGTATCCTACTCAGTTTATATCGAATTTCATCCGTGAAAACATCGATTTCTATCAATCGCTCCTAATTTCAATCGATACGAAAAGTCGCGAAATAACCAAAACAATTACAACAAACAACACATATACATACACAAGCAAGATATAATTGAAACTTCTCACCCTTACCCGATTAATCACGCTCGAAACGGAGTTATGTCGATTTTCCTCTTCTCCTCTTTTCTCTCCTCTTCCTTTCCTTCCCTTCTCTTTCTTTCCTTTTTCTTTCTTTTCTCTCTATTTCTCTCTAATCTCTATTTATATAAAATATCTAAACCCCTAAAAGACTATTTTACCCCTCAGCTCAAATATCTCGCAAACGCTCTCAAAACGCGATAAAACATAAACAACGATGAAAAATAATATATTGTCAAATAAAAGTCAAGAATAAGGTAATATAAAACAAAAATAATTAAATCGACTCAATTAAATAAATAAGACAAAACCGGGACGTTACATGCACAGTGTCTGTGAACAGTATCCGTGAATAGTGACTTTTAATAATAAATCAAAGTTGGTTAATGAAATTTAAAAAGTTGGTTAATATAGTGATGAAGTTGGTTAATAAAGGTCCAGATATTAAAAATAATTTTTACTAGTAAAATAAAGTTGGTTAATACAATGTAAAAAGTTGGTTAATGAAGTTATGAATTTGGTTAATAAACGTTCAGATGTAAAAATAATTTTTAGTAGTACAACAAAGTTGGTTAATGCAATGTAAAAAGTTGGTTAATGCAGTTATGAAGTTGGTTAATAACCATTCAGATATTAAAATTAATTTTTAACAGTAATTAAAATTGGTTAATACAATGCAAAAAATTGGTTAATGGAGTTATAAAGTTGGTTAATCACACAATTCTATATTAATATTTCTTAATATATTTTTTTTTAAAATTAAAAAAAAAATTATTATAATATTTCACTGTTCACCGTATTGGTGAATAGTGAAATACGGTGTAGGTGTAAGGGAGTGGTGTAGGAATATCATTTCTCAAGATTATACTAATGTTAATTTGGATAGTCATCAAGTGTGGAATATGAGACCGATGATGTAAGGTAAGAAAAATTTCTGGCATGCAATAGCGCCGTAGTAAGCTTTCAAAGTTTTTGTGCAAATCAACTAGTTTAATTATGAAAAAATAAATAAAATTTTATATCTTCAAAATTTAATTATGATAAATATTTTATAAAGACACTATGCCAAACAAGGGCTACGACAGCGTTTTTTTTGGCCTTTAACAGCGCTTAAAAGCGTTGCCTAAGGTGGCGCTGTCGTAGGTAAATACAACGTTTTTTTTATGAAAAAGCGCTGCTAAAGGCCTACTTTAGGCAGCGCTTTACCTTTAAAACCGCTTTCTAAAATAGGCCTTTAGCAGCGCTTTTTCCTTTAAAAGCGCTCTCTAAAGTGGGACTTTAGACAGCGCTGTCTAATGTATACGTATAAAATTTTAATGAATTTTTTTATATACCTTTAGAGAGCGCTTTTACAGGAAAAAGCGCTTTCTTTTGGCCCCTTTTAGACAGCGCTTTTTAAAGCGCTCTCTAATGTATACCTATAATTTTAATGAATTTTTTTCTATACCTTTAGAGAGCGCTTTTTAGAAAAAGCGCTTTCTTTTGTGGACTTTAGGCAGCGCTTTTTCTAGAAAGCGCTGTCTTTTCTATACGTATAATTTTAATGAATATTTTTAAAAATCCCATTTTAACCGTTTTTTTATGCAGAAACCTGTATAATTCAAGCCATTTCAATAAACCTGTATAATTCACATTTCCATTAACAATTTCTAGTATGATTCATTAACCATTTCCACTAATCCCATAAATCACATAAACCACATAAACCATTTCCATTATAATTCAAGTCATTTACATTAACCATTCACAAAACTATACAATTACAATCCAAAATCACATAAATAACATAAACCATTCACAAAACTATACAATCCCATAAAATAAACCATTCACAAAACTATACATTCACATAATCCCATAATCCTATACCTTATATGATTCTTTTTCCAATAAGGTATTCGCACAATTCCTCCTTAATTTCTTGCAATTTATCCTTCGTGTAATGAGAACACGCATATTCATCAAAGTACTACATAACAAAACAAAATATGCATTATTTAGTTTAAAATAATAAACTATATGACATATCCGATAAATATAAAAATAAATCATAAGTTATAAATCCATGCATACCATGATAGGAATCTCTAATCGATCCATTTGAAGGATTTCTCTCATGAACCTCAAAACGAAATACCCCCAGTCTATGCCATTACGCTGACGAGGACACTACACATAGACAAACAAATAAGAATTAATATATAGTTGTTTTGTGTTATCAAGTAGCATCACTAATAAGCAACATTGTGAAAATTAATATACCTCCATGTTGTACCCCAAATTTTACCCTCAGATCCTCTGATCTTTTTTTCATATCATTTTAAGCCGATCATTTTAGCATTTGCAGTCAGTTGGTCCATTAATCATTAATCAGCCTTTTTTTTTATCATTTCTTTTCTGTTTAGTTAAATATTTTTTTTCATTCATTTAGAATTTATTTAAATCCACTTTAGCCTACCTTTTTATATAGTATATATTTAAGTTAGTTTAATTTTAAACTTAATTTGATTTTAATTTTAATTTAGATTTTTAATTTAGTTAATTTAGATTAATTTACTTAATTTAGTGTAATTTTATTCTCATTTTATTTTAATTATAATTATAGTTTTATTTCCCATTTTTGATCTTAAGTTTAATTCATTTTAACTTAACTTAATTTTCAAAGTTTCACATAAAAAAACAAACAATTACAAAAGAGAGAACCATGCCATAGTTCCATTACACAAACCAAGTTTTATTTTGAACTAAATCCTAGTCAAGTACAAGCACCATTCTACTGACTTTTGACATCAGTTCCCGATGCTTTCTTTTGCCACAAAACCTGTATCAAAGTACCGTGTTATTTGACATGTTAGAAGCAAGAACCATCGTGTGGAAAGTGTGACTCGTGGTTTTGGTTTCATTACAAACATTGCTCTACTTTGAACCAGATTGTGAACCATACTTCAAGTGCAATCTAGCCATTCTTTTCTCAGCAAATCGTGCACCATGAAACACGCAAGAGGGGCCCTCAAAGTAGCATGTACTTTGTGTTGACATGTTGAAAGTAAAAACAAAAACCATTGTGCAAGACCTTCTTACACTAGAAACTTCTTGGATTCTGTTCACTTTGTTTCTGACTTATACCATAGAACAAGCTACCAAGAGATTCACTTGGCTCAAGAGAGAAAAATCAGCCTATGCTATGCGCAGAGATCTTGTTTCTCAATTTTTCTTTACAAGGCAAAGTCAATACCCTTCGTATTATGAAGGCCATTAACCAGCTGCTTTTACTATAAAAAGGGAGGCATTCTCACTTGTTTCATCATCAAACAATCCACATAATACCAGAAGTTTGAAAGTCTTCAACTTAGTGCATTTTCTTGGCAAGTAAGAAGAGGGAAGAAAACACCTTGCAGCAGCTTTCAAGTTTGAGGAGGAAGAGTCTCAATCCTTGGAACTTTTAGAAGCTCATATTCAAGAAGGTACAGTGGACTTATTCCACTAGGTAACCTTCCTTTCTCTATTATTCCATGTTTCAAATACTATGATCATGGTATTATCTTATGGTTTGTTTTGAATTTAAGTCAATAATCATGTGAATGATACTATCGAGAGCATGTGATGCTTTTGGTGCTGTTTGTTCTTGAGGATGTAATTTTATTATGATGTAGCTTGTATGTTGTTCATTTCATGTTAATCTAAGTAAAGCAACATGTAGGGTATTCAAGAGTTCAGATGGTGATGAGCAGTCAGTCTCACCTTCTCTCTTTCTCACTTCATGTTCTGACACTATGTTTTGCTTGTTTTCCATGTTATTATCATTTAGTGGTTGCACCTAGGTCAGTTGTGGATGGTATAGTGAATATTGATGTTAAGTTCATGTGATGTATGATTAACACTGTCATTGGTCGATAATGTGGTATTGGTATTCTCATGCTAAGGTTTATATGTTTGTAAACACCCTCAGAATATATGTTTTGTGTTAAGGCAGAGCTGCTGCTTGATTCATGTTCATTCTAGAAGTTCACCAGTGCTTTATTGTCGTGTTGGTTTTAAAGTTTTCAATTGGAGCCATAGAGTACTTAGTAACATCCTACCCTCTGTACTTTGACCTGGTACTTTGTTTCTTGGATTTGGATAGGAGATGTTTGAATGAGTGTTAGGTCCTTAGCCATTTCTTTATTTCATGAGTTTTGTTAGAACATATAAGGTTAGTGTTTTTTTTTTAAGCATGAGGCTTGAGATTATATTTGGTTGGTCTGATAAGTTTGGAGTTCGCTTGAGCCAGTATGGAAATTGGTGTAACGATAGCATGTTGTCTTTCCTAAATACTTTTTGTTCTAAATTGTCTTTCTCTCCCATTGTTGAAGCTACAATTTGACCACGCTTGAGTTTGTTTCGTCTCTTGTTTTAAGTTCTGCGTAAGGAGGTTATTCCATGTTTTAGGGTGAGATTCAAGCTTGGTATTGGTTGAATAAGTTGGTTGTACTATTATTCTTTTTCTTGTTTTTACGATACCAGTTGGTGTTGTTGTTGCATGGTACATGAAGGTGGTGTACATAGGGGTGTGAGAGTGGTATATTCAGTTTTTCTGTTAGCAACTAAGACTTGGTGGCCCTTGGATGTTTTGATGAGGGCACCCTGCCCATTTTCTAAAGCGCACGATAGATTTCATGTTTTTATTACGTGGTTGCATGAGTGAATGTGGAACATGGCAAGGTGATTGGTCCAACGTGTTTTGTTTTTGGCAGTTAGTGAATTAAGTGGCAGATGACCGGTTGACAAGCATATTACTACGTAACTTTCTTTTTGTGTGTTTATTCAAAATATTATTTTACATTCGCCTGTGGATTCAAAGGATTTCAGGGGTGGCATATACAACGGATGTATAGCCACCCCAGTGGTAAGAAGTATGCGTTGCCAACCAAGGGGTCTGGGGTTCGAATCCCCCTCGCCCCAGACACCCTTTTGTTTGTTTTATTTTCTCCTGTTTATTTCCAACTTGGGCTTTTGCTTTCAAAACCCTCATCAAGGGCCCATACGCCGTGGTTGTTGTTTGAACACACCCCTCCTTTGGTTATTTGGTTTAAAACTTTTTTATTTTCATTTCTTTTTTTCTCTTCATCTTAATTCTAATTAAAACATTTTCTTTCATCTAAAAACTCCAAACAAAATTTGTAAAAACACTTTTTAATGTTTAATCTAATTTTTCATAAACTTTATTTTCACTTTTATTTTTACACTAATTTCTAAAATCGCAAAAACTTGTTTTTTTAAATTCATTAAGTTCTTGAGTTTTTTTGTGAGACTCTTGGATTTGTTTTAGATTCGCGAGAGGCATATTTTGAGAGGGTTAACTAGCCTTGAATATGTTCATTCTACTAGGGTCTTGTTTAGAAATGATGTGTAAGTGTTCTTATGGGCTTAATTGTTGTGAATTATTTCACTATCTATTGCCATACATGGATGTTTGATTTTGCTTGATTATTGTCCAATATGTATGATTCAACTTTGCATGATTTCATAACTTTATTTCATATCATTATCTTGTCCAAGTTTTCTTGCATCATCATACTTGAATTATTAACTTGTTATCTCGTAGTAATTTTTACAACTGTTATTTTCCCCATTCCAAAGGAAGGTGATACATGTTGACTCTTAAAGTCATAGCCCCCACCTTAACCTAGTAGCCTCATAAGAGCTAAACCTTATTTCTTGGCCTCATCAGGGCCATGGAATCATAACTAGCCTTAGGAAAGAGTTTTACACTCTGTGTGATATTCATCCTAAAGAATACTCACTTTCCCTCTTTAACTTTAAAACATAACATAAGACCATTATAACTAGACTTAGAGAGTTCTTATACTCTACAATGAGGTCACACTCATTTCCCCTCTGAATATTGACCACAGTCAATCATTCAGTAGAAGTTAGAACTAGGCGTACTCTGATTCTATACCCGAGGATACGTAGGCGCAAAGTGCGATGCTTTGTCGAGTATACTTAGATACTAACCCCTAGGGTTTCAAGCATAGAACCCTTAGCAAACATAACCATTAGCAAGAGGCTCCTGTAGGGTACTACAGACGTTTAGGGTGCTAATACCTTCCCTAGGCGTAACCAACCCCCGAACCTTAGATCTCCCCCTTTAGGTTTTTCTAACGATCTTGAACCTTTCCTTTGGATAAATCAAAGTCGGTTGTAAAAGAAAATGATGCAAGTTGAGTAATAGCTTGTTATCCGATTTTCACCGCAACACTCCACTTTGACCCATGTAACGCTGGTTGCTTTAGCCCGTGTTACTCGAGCTTCTCTTTGTGCTCGGTATACTAGTATTGCTCTATAAAAGAAAAATGTAAATATAGAACAATCTCACAGAAATAATTAAATATGCAAATACACACGAATATTTCGAACAATCTCACTTACGTATCAACCACATCCTTCATACTCTCATATGTTGACCAATCATGATCCAATGAATTCAGATAATAGACCACTTCTCTTATAGGATTAATGGCAACCAACAACCAGTGTCCACTGTAAAATATAACAAAAGTTTAGATGGATAATTTCTACGCAAAAGATACAAAGATTAGAATGAAATTAGAATGAAAATCTTACCCGTTTCCAATATTATACGGTAAAAGAAACAAAGTTTCTGTGTTGCTGGCCATAAATCTCTCAATTAAGTGGTCTCTTACTGAAAGTGGATTCATACCAATTGCCGGTGCATTGACACAGGTGCAAGACAAGAAACGGAATCTATTTGACAATTGGGTCCCGCGCATCAATTTTTCATACAAGCACCTTAAATAAAAACATAATAAACATTAGACTATTTTCATTGAAATGTGTAAATAAAATGTTCAACTAAATAAATAATAGATTGATCGGAGTACCAGATGTATGAATGCATAACACCGATGCCTAATTCAAGATGCTTGAAAATTTGCTCCATGTCCTCTCTTCCGATTATCTCGGAATGAGGAAAACCAAAAACACCTTCGTCCATGTCTATTTGACGAATAACACCATCCATCATATCTGATGTTGCCACAAGTGTTTCAAGACACGACTGAAAACGAGGTGGAGCTCTTTTTGCCTGCACTGTCCTAATAGGAGCTTTTTTCTTGCTGGCCTGTTGTGAAGCTTGAGCAGGAACCTAACAATCATATTAGTTAGATAAACTAGAAAATCATGAAACTTTTGAATTCAGATAATAGAATAACACTTAAAATGTATCTCTCTTTGTGATGAAACAGACTCGTTTTGCCGCAAAACCCCTTTATCCTTAGCTGCGGGTTTTGTAGGAGTCTAACATTACCATGTAAAAAAAATGTACGTAATGGTTCATAATGATTTTCATAATGGTTCAGAATTGACATTTGAATACTAAGAGATTCGTAATGGTTTTCAACATACCTCATCATCTATGGAAATGAGGTCTAACTGCCATGCAACAAACGAACCTATTGCATCCCGCAACAATGTAACCTCTAAAACTGAGTTAGGCATAGGTAGTACCGCATCCGTATCTAAAGCGATATCAACCGACACTTTAAGATATCCATGAGGGAGTGGTTTATGGTGAAGTAAGTCTTCGACTTTGTTATGCACTTTTCCCTTGCCAACCATGCGATAAGTCGGTAACGACAAATACAGCTGACAAGATGAAATGCCCTGAAGCAATAATAAATATGTAACTGTTAATGTGTATAAAGGTCAATTAAAATAAATGTATTAATTTAATTAAAATAAATATGTGCTAATTACCTCGGGAATTTTATTTTGACAATTGATACTAGCTTTGTCACTAGTATCTTTCAACCCAGAACCGCGCTTTTCCGCCTCATATCTCTCTTTATCCTTTTGCAATTCACGGACTTGCGCTTTTAGTTCCTCCAATGATTGCATGACTTCTTGGTTGCTGAGATTTTTTCTCTTTGGTTGCTTATACAAGGAAGATGGAGCACACCAAATCTTTTACCTCTCACCCGACCGGAATACACAGGAACATTTAATACTCGACTAAGAATGCTCCTGCAATCCTCCTCATCCGTGGTTAAGGATTTAGATAGAGTCTCCTGAAATTCATTGACATATCAAAAATTATTAGTGGGGATTAAAAATTAATTATATTTTAATAAAATTTCGATTAACTTAAAGACATAATGTTATACTTACACATTCTTCGTAAACATGCTGAACATCTTCCCTAACAACTCCATCCTCACCCACACAAGCTTCCTTCCACAAAACATGATTCGGAAGTGATGATTCTTCACTTTTCGTCTCTTCTAACTACACATTTAGTTAAATAATAAGTTCATCAATTATAACACAATAATACAATTAATAAAATCATAGCATTAATATATACTTACCAATTTTTGTTGTAACCGTGCATATCCCAAACGCCCTTTTCTGTACGGATACGTGTGTTTTGATGCTCTTTGGCGATTAATGGCACTCAAATCCTGGATAAACAAGTTTAAGTCATATCAGAACAAACTAATGCAACAAGTATATAATACAATTAATAGACATGACAAGATAACATTACATTGAATTTTTCGGTTTTCCGTTTGGCTACAAAAGTGCCCCATTCTTCCAGTGTAATCAAGTCCGCATACAACTGTGGAAGTTCTGCTTCTACAAAATTTTTTTCCTCATCCTTAAGATATTTATTTAATAATAAGGCTCGAAACCCTCTGTGTCTCTTTCCGGCCAATTGAAGACAATACTTTCTCCGGATTTCATCAATATTAAAGGACCTCTACAAAAAAACATACACATATAAACATAAAGTGTGTTAGTATTAGTAAATTAAAGACTTAATCGTCAACAAAAATCTAATAACATCAATCATATTTGGTAAGTACCTGTATCTCAGTCCATATCTTATCTTTACTAGCTTGCAATAATGGATTCCTCCAATTATCACTGGTAATTGGAATGTGCCGACGGACAAGTGAACCAATGTATGAAGACAACATTGAACCGTTAGGCTCAATTAGTTGGTTCTCATCACTCCAATGTACATCAAATTTGATCCCTTTATCTCTAGCACGGATGATTCACTTCATAATTAAAGTTCTGGTATAACAGATCCCAGATGTCCTACATGATGTCGAGACATCTGGTCTGACATAAACATCAAGGCAATTATAGACAGTTAAATAAGTTGTTGAAAAGAAAGTGCACACAGAATTTGTTCACCCAGTTCGGTCTAACAACCTACATCTGGGGGCATACCAAGCCAGGAAGGAAGTCCACTATTAGCAGTATTAAATAACAGACTCAACAATACCAGTTAACAATCTACTCACTTAATCCCTACCCAATGACCCTTCTACCTAAGTTCTCCCTAGGTAAGAGACTTCATCTCACTTCCAATCATCGCAATGATGTCTAGCAGTCAATATCTCAGTCACTGCATCAATAGCTTGATTTCCAACAACTCTCCAAACACATAAAAATAGAAGACACACTCCTATAACAATACCTAGACATGACCCTCATGACTAAGAACAATGCTTAGAGTTGCTTAACAGCTTCCTCTAAGAACAATACATCTCTTACCTACAGGCTTAGAGATAAACATGATGACCATCCCACAAACTGGGTGGTTCATCGACCAACACAGCCCTTATAATTTACATGATGGCTGGCTTGCCAAAACTTGGTTACAATGCTTCTATTTATAACCTATTTCCCAACTGGATTCGGGCCTTCAAATCACAACAAATCAGCTGCTACAAATCTAAAAAAGATTCTTCTACTAAATAGATCTTCAATCAAATCTTCAATTAAATCTTCAATTAAATCTTCAATTAAATCTTCAATTAAATCTTCAATTAAATCTTCAATTAAATCTAATTATTCTCCATATCTTTTTGCATGAAAATAGTAACAATATCTGCTCAATATAAGATTGCAACAGAATATATTTGTCCCATGATATTCGCCTGCAGTCTCTCCACCAGATCTTCTCAAAACACACTTAAACAAATGCAGCCCTAACAAAACACATCAGAATGATGTTCTGATGTTCTGTCAACTGATGTCAAGACATCAGGTTTAACATCAGCATACAAAACTGCAACCCTTCTGAACTTAACATCAACTCAATGTTAAGAACTCGTGTTAAGACATCAGACAAATGACATCATTAACAACACCATTGTTTTACCAAAAGTCCAGCCAATACATGAACTAACAATCTCCCCCTTTGGCTAATTTTGGCTAAAACAATCTCAGCCTACACCTGAGATACCAGCGGAAAAACACCATACAAACTAACATCAGCACACAACTAGTAGCAACAACTCCCCCTCAAAACTGCAACCAGCAAAATAGCTGCAAAACTACACACTCCCCCTCAAGCCTAGAACCACAACAGACAACTAGGCAACAAATAGGCTAACTCTCCCCCTTTTTAGCCACAATTGGACAAACTCTGAATCTGCCAACCAACATACTCAGAACAAAATCCAGACTCAACAGCTACTACTGTACATTCTCTCCCTTTGGGTAATTTTTGACAAACATTGGTGTAAATGTATACTTCTGATTCAATCCATTGGCACACAAATCTATAGAACCAGGTCTAAACTGTCAAGTACACCATGAACTTCATCAGTAACACAATGTCACGACATCTTGTTTGACATTACAATCTGGATAATCAACTTCTTCAACAAAAGATCAACTCTCCCTATCTAAGATAACCAGTGCTCCTTTGCAAGAAGAACACCTTAAATGAATGGAAAACATAAGACTCATCTTCATGTCTTCAAGAGCGCACCCTCTGTTCAACACACCTGCTGAACGCATTCACTAAATGCTTAATCCTCAAACAATCCAAGTACCACACTAGTACAGATAGAAGTTCTCCCCTTATATTTCACAACTGATGCTCCTAGACCAGTACATCATAGCATTTGGAAAATCCAGACACAGTCTTCATCCATCCAGTCAGGAATGCTTCACACAATCATCCACAAGTTTTGAAGCACACTCACAATGCCTTCCACTGAACTCTAAGTAAACTCCTCTTAGCCATTTCTTGGATTTGGATAGGAGATGTTTGAATGAGTGTTAGGTCCTTAGCCATTTCTTTATTTCATGAGTTTTGTTAGAACATATAAGGTTGGTGTTTTTTTTGAAGCATGAGGCTTGAGATTACATTTGGTTGGTCTGATAAGTTTGGAGTTCGCTTGAGCCAGTATGGAAATTGGTGTAACGATAGCATGTTGTCTTTCCTAAATACTTTTTGTCCTAAATTGTCTTTCTCTCCCATTGTTGGAGCTACAATTTGACCACGCTTGAGTTTGTTTCGTCTCTTGTTTTAAGTTCTGCGTAAGGAGGTTATTCCATGTTTTAGGGTGAGATTCAAGTTTGGTATTGGTTGAATAAGTTGGTTGTACTGTTATTCTTTTTCTTGTTTTTACGATACCAGTTGGTGTTGTTGTTGCATGGTACATGAAGGTGGTGTACATAGGGGTGTGAGAGTGGTATATTCAGTTTGTCTGTTAGCAACTAAGACTTGGTGGTCCTTGGATGTTTTGATGAGGGCACCCTGCCCATTTTCTAAAGCGCACGATAGATTTCATGTTTTTATTGCGTGGTTGCATGAGTGAATGTGGAACATGGCAAGGTGATTGGTCCAACGTGTTTTGTTTTTGGCAGTTAGTGAATTAAGTGGCAGATGACCGGTTGACAAGCATATTACTACGTAACTTTCTTTTTGTGTGTTTATTCAAAATATTATTTTTCATTCGCCTGTGGATTCAAAGGATTTCAGCGGTGGCATATACAACGGATGTATAGCCACCCCAGTGGTAAGAAGTATGCGCTGCCAACCAAGGGGTCTGGGGTTCGAATCCCCCTTGCCCCAGACACCCTTTTGTTTGTTTTATTTTCTCCTGTTTATTTCCAACTTGGGCTTTTGCTTTCAGAACCCCCATCAAGTGCCCATACGCTGTGGTTGTTGTTTGAACACACCCCTCATTTGGTTATTTGGTTTAAAACTTTTTTATTTTCATTTCTTTTTTTCTCTTCATCTTAATTCTAATTAAAACATTTTCTTTCATCTAAAAACTCCAAACAAAATTTGTAAAAACACTTTTTAATGTTTAATCTAATTTTGCATAAACTTTATTTTCACTTTTATTTTTACACTAATTTCTAAAATCGCAAAAACTTGTTTTTTTAAATTCATTAAGTTCTTGAGTTTTTTTGTGAGACTCTTGGATTTGTTTTAGATTCGTGAGAGGCATATTTTGAGACGGTTAACTAGCCTTGAATATGTTCATTCTGCTAGGGTCTTGTTTGGAAATGATGTGTATGTGTTCTTATGGGCTTAATTGTTGTGAATTATTTCACTATCTATTGCCATACATGGATGTTTGATTTTGCTTGATTATTGTCCAATATGTATGATTCAACTTTGCATGATTTCATAACTTTATTTCATATCATTATCTTGTCCATGTTTTCTTGCATCATCATACTTGAATTATTAACTTGTTATCTCGTAGTAATTTTTACAACTGTTATTTTCCCCATTCCAAAGGAAGGTGATAAATGTTGACTCTTAAAGTCATAGCCCCCACCTTAACCTAGTAGCCTCATAAGAGCTAAACCTTATTTCTTGGCCTCATCAGGGCCATGGAATCATAACTAGCCTTAGGAAAGAGTTTTACACTCTGTGTGATATTCATCCTAATGAATACTCACTTTCCCTCTTTAACTTTAAAACATAACATAGGACCATTATAACTAGATTTAGAGAGTTCTTATACTCTACAATGAGTTCACACTCATTTCCCCTCTGAATATTGACCATAGTCAATCATTCAGTAGAAGTTAGAACTACGCGTACTCTGATTCTATACCCGAGGATACGTAGGCGCAAAGTGCGATGCTTTGTCGAGTATACTTAGATACTAACCCCTAGGGTTTCAACCTTTAGCATAGAACCCTTAGCAAACATAACCATTATCAAGAGGCGCCTGTAGGGGACTACAGACGTTTAGGGTGCTAATACATTCCCTAGGCGTAACCAACCCCCGAACCTTAGATCTCCCCCTTTAGGTTTTTCTAACGATCTTGAACCTTTCCTTTGGATAAATCAAAGTCGGTTGTAAATGAAAATGATGCAAGTTGAGTAATAGTTTGTTATCCGATTTTCACAGCAACAGAAATGGCGACTTCACTGGGGATCAACTTGAGGGTTAAGCCTATCTTGTATTCATGTTATTTATGTTTGTTTGTTTTACTTATATCTGCTTATATACCTGTCATATTTGCCTATATATTTGTATATCTGTTCTATGGGTTGACATGGTATCTATGAGTGAGATAAGTCCTAACCCGGACTTGAGAGAACACATATGTTTAGGAACCATGGACATATTCAAGGGAACTTCGAGGGAGAAATCCCAAAGGAGGGAACTTGAAGTCCACACTCAGTTGAGGCCCTCTTGAATGTAGTAGAATGTTACGCGAGCAATCGTGAATGTGTTACTACTTTAAATTTGGCGCCAGAGATACTGAGGACCTTTAGTTAACCCTTTACCCCTACTTGGCCTATTTAGGACGTAGTGCGATGACTGTGAGGGAGCAATCCCAAATGGTTGCTACGCGATACTACACTCAAATGAGACTCTCTTGAGAGTTTTATCGATCACCAAGCAATTGGAAAGTCGATAAAATCCGAAAGATGGGTTGTCGACTCTGGGAACTTTTTAGAACCTTGTCTGGCAGGTGAAAACCATAGTACATACCATTGGGATGGGTAGACCTTGGACTCCATGCTCGTGACTCTTAACTTAGGTTTCTCTGTGTTCTTTGTGCTTATCTGTTTATGTGTGTTTGTTGCATTCATCCTTGCATCATATGAATTGTGTATATTCAAGGAATTCAACTTTGTTTTGCAAACTTTATAGGATGAATTTTGAAAAAAGGAAAACGAAGAAGTACACCTTCATTAGTCCGAAATTGAAATATTTAAAGAATCTGGGTAAGCCAATCAATGAATCAACAACGTTCCGAGACAAGTATGGAAAGATTTTCTCTTTGATGAAGACAAAGATGGTAGATGGGATGCTCCCTAATCTTATACAATTTTATGATCCCATGTACCATTGTTTCACTTTTCTGGATTATCAGTTGATGCCTACGCTCGAGGAGTATGCTAGTCTAGTTGGTATTCCCATCACTCCAAACCCTCCTTACTCTGGTTTGGAAAGGACGCCTAAGGAGAAGGAAATTGCAGAAGTGGCTTATCTCAAGCTGTCAGAAGTCAAGGCTAACTTGGTTGTCAAGGGAGGACTTTTTGGGTTGCCTGCCAAGTTTCCAATGGAGAAAGCCAGTTATTATGCTAGCATGAAGAATATGGTGGATTATGAAGCTGTTATGGCCCTTCTCATCTATGGGTTATTTCTGTTTCCCAACATTGAGAACTTTGTTGATATGAATACAATCAAGATCTTCATCATTGGAAATCCAGTTCCAACCCTACTTGCAGACGCCTACCATTCAGTGCATTTGAGGACTGCTCATAAGGGAGGGATGGTAACATGCTGTGCCACACTATTGTATAAGTGTTTTATTTCCCACTTACCCCGTTCTAAGACCTTTTGGGATCTCCAAGATGGACTTCTTTGGTCAGAAAAGATCATGTCTCTCACCAACACTGATCTGGAGTGGTACCACCCAATGCTCAAAGGCAAAGATATGATTGTTAGCTGTAGAGGATTTGCTAATGTACCTCTTCTTGGCACAAAAGGAGGCATAAGCTACAATCCAGCTTTGGCTTGTCGTCAACATGGTTACTCTATGGAAGCTAAGCCTAACAACATTTACTTGGAAGGTTTGTTCTTTGAAAAAGATAAGGACCCTGTGCTTAGGGAAAAGATGGCTCACGCTTGGCGTCATGTTCACACAAGAGGTATCTCTGCTTTGGGGAAACCTGAGTGTTTGGCTTCAGAATCCTACACTCAGTGGGTGCAAAAGAGAGTTGTTGAGTTGAAGATGCCGTATGATCGTCATGATCCTATCCCATTAGCTCCCAGAGATCCTGTTCTTTACTTCACAAGCAATGAGGACGAATTGAAGATCCGGCTGGCTCAAGCAGAACGAGAAAGGAATGCATGGATGAACAAGTACCAGATTCTTGATTTTGAGATGAACGAACTTCAGAAGAATCTCAGAAGGAAGGAAGAAGAATCTGTCAGAAAGAGGAAGGCGCAAGGAGATTTATTTTCTCCTAGCACATCATCTCCACCAGAACCATGGAAGTCACAGTTGGTCAAGCTCGTTGTTGATAATGAGAGGTTGCAGAAGGAAAACCAGAAGCTCTCCATGAGATTGATGGGAGAAGACTGATTGGATGGCTTAGGACTTAGTTTTCTTTGTTTCTCACTTTGTATTTTGGATTTTGAAGGTGTAATCGTCTCTTTTTGTAATCCAAAACTTTATTATCAATGAAATGAAATGAGATTTTCTTCTAAGAAAGGTGTTCCTTAAAATTTGCAAAATACAATGTTGAGTCCCTTGAATTACGCCCACCATTTAGCTTGCATTTAGCTTGCATTAGCATTTCATTTGCATTTTTTGCATGTGCATGTGCATTCTTCTTCGTCTTATTGTCGTCTTGTTCTCAGCACCCGTCACCCTGATTTTCTGACTCGACAAGGATACCTATCCTGCATTCAGGACAATGGCAACGATGAAGGAAATTCTGAAGAACCAGGAGAAACTGAAAGAGGAGGTCAGAGTCCTCCAATGCCAGATGAATTGGGTTTTGGAAACTTTGCAAACTCTAATGAAAAAGGAGGATCGCATTCATCCCATCACGCCAATATTCAACGATAAAGCTTCTGTTTATCAATCAGTGTCTCAATCACCAATTTATCAAGGAGCGCCCAACGCTCTCGCTCATCCACGACAGACTCAAACTTCTCGCCAAGACAGACAAGGTGGTAGACCTCCGATCCCTCCTATACCGATGTCGTATACAACATTGTATCCTTTTTTGGTGCAACAAGGGTTAATAACTACAAGGTCACTAAACCCACCTCCGGATCCGCTCCCGCTTTCTTACCGTCCTAATGCTCACTGTGCATTCCATGAAGGTGCACCAGGCCATGATTTAGAAGGATGTTTTGCTTTAAAGCATATTGTGAAAGATTTAGTGGAAAGAAATATTTTATCTTTCAAGGACACTCCTTTGCCATCTCCTAAGGATCTCCCACGCCCAGGATTTGTTTTTGAGGAAGCCTCATGCCAGCTGAACATTGGTCCTATTCCTGCACACAAACGCAATCTTCATCAGGTGCCTACAAAAAGGGGTTTTCAGCCTCCCACGTGTGTTTCTCCCCAAGACAAGAAGAAGCGTACCATCAAAAGAGGAAAACTTAACCACCAGCCTATTCCTGTGCCGTTAAGCAAACTTTTCCCATTGTTGATGCAAAACAAGCTGGTAACTCCTCGACTTCTCACCCCTATGCAATGACCTTGGTACAATCCCAACCTGACTTGTGAATTCCATAAGGGAGCCGAAGGATATGACTTGGACAGTTGCCGAGCCTTAGAACATCTTGTGCAAGATCTGATCCATGGCAAGGACTTAATCTTCTAAGAAGATCGCCCAAAGACTGAATGCAAATTTCGCACTGGGACAATAGGGCATCCCATTGAAGAATGCAAAGAGTTCGAAGAGAAACTGATGAGTCTGCTAAAGAAGTTGAAGCCTCAGGAAGGTACTTCAGACGCTGACGTCTCAACTATTGAAGCAAAAGACAAAGGAGTTGCAAGTCCTCTCAAAGTTCTATACCACAAGGAACAAGTGATTGGTGATGAAGACGTTTTCCCGTCTGGACCCGAAAACTAAAATCTTTTGCAAATAATCCGCCAAAGCTGGCTGTGTTTTGTTCATTTCGGTATTTTCAATTGTATTTCCTTCACTTTGAATTTGTATTTGCTTACTAACTTTGTTGTCTTTTCAATTGGTAATATTAATGAAATGTTTGTGCATCTTTTGGTTAAGTCCATTCGTTTCACTCATTTATTCTTGTGTTCACAAAACAAATATATCTTTACCCTGCTTTACTCCATATCAATCTATATTTAAACAAAGATTTGGGAGGATGATGAAAACCTCGTGTTTATAATTGTTGTGGTATGCTGCCGATTAAACCTTGCCAAGGATGTAAGGCATTGTTTCAATTCCCAAATACTGGAGAAATAAGGAAGATAATCCCTCGTTAACCCTTCGAGCCTAGAAGTAGGAGTTTTCTTTCCTTACACAAAAAACCCTTAAATCTCAACCTTGGGACAAGGTAGTTCTCAGTTTAACTTGGTTATGCAATCGAATGCAGGCGCTTCGTGTAAGGCGCCAGTCAGCTCTCAAATCAAGTAACTTCCTAACCTTTGGAAACTTGAATGTATAGCTTGAGTTAACTGAGATTAGGATCGGAGTTCAGCACGAAGATTGGGTGGGATAAATAAACTTTGAGCCTTTATCTTTTGTTTCATAAACCGTGAACCAGACCACATGTTACAACCCTTAAAATACCTAATCAAGGTAAGGTTGTTTTGAAAGTATACTACAGCAAGGTTGACTAACCTGACTCCTAATAATCTTTGCTATTTTGTGTGTGTTGATCACTTCATCTGTCATTCTGTAAATGACCAGATCCACTCAGTTTTCGATTGTTTAATCATTTCACTACGTGTGTTTTCGTCAAAAGGTTTTGTTTCCAAAAGTTTGGATTAAAACGTTGCATTGAAATTGCCAATTTTCAACAAACAATACTTGTTTGCAATACAATTCAATATCAAAGGAATCCCAACAAATACCGGCGGCCAAGGAAATTTGACTCAATCAGGGGCAACCAAGTGTGAGGGTTTGCCAATCCATCACCCCAAGAGTTGGTGAATCAGGGGCAGAACTCTGCAATTCAGAATATTGGGGAAAATCTCTTTGAGATCATCTTATGACAAGTGTGGACTCCAGTGACCCATCATCAGGGGCAGATTTTTTTCCCCAGTCGTTTCTACTACAGTTTGAGTATTACGAATACAGTTGAACAGAGGCAATTATGTCTAGGATCATTTCTTTTCAAAAGTTTGAAGACATTGAAGCATCTGGTATGCCAATTCTTCTGTAAAATCCTTTTGATTATCTGTCAGCGAATCAGGGGCAATTAAGTCGAGATTCGATAAATCTCTAAAAGTCAACGACGTCTCATTCATAGACAACCAGTCTGAAGCAAGTTCAAGGACCCTGTTGTATGAATGCAGATAATCTGGGGCAGTTATGCTGAGATCTCTGCAAGAGTTTGAAGATATTGAAAGACTTTGTATGCCAATTCTTCTATAAAATCCTCTTGGTATCGTCTTCTGACAAAGACCATATAGCCTGGGGCATATAAGATTTGAAGATGATAATTATGCCAGTGGGATGCCTAATTACTTTGTTAGCTCCCCAGTGAGCTGTTACTTCAGCTAATTTTGACAAATCTTCCACAGATTCTTTTCCAGTGAAGAAATCAGATTCATGATGGTCATCCTCGTGACGTTATGCCTTAAGTGGAATACTCTTTCCACGAGTGAAGTTGTTGACTCTTCTTCATCCCCGGTTTTGGCTGGGTATCCTTTTCGAGGCGTTTTTTTCATCTTCGGTTTTTGCTTCTTGTCTGTTTCGTCAGCATAGCATATGCATCATACCATAGCATCCGTGCATCTTTGTGCTTTGTTTTGCTTGTGGTCTTTTGTTTGTACCTGTCTTTATTTCCCCAGTGAAGTAAAGACATTCACGGTTTTTTCTTTGTTTGTGTCGTGCTTGTTCGGTCTTCACCTTTGCGCGCCAGATTTGAATCTTTACACCTTTTCTGTTCCCCAAGAAATCTTGCCTTTTGTTTTAAAACTGTTCTCGTTTGAATCGAGTCAAACCTGAACCGGGTCTTTGTTTGAATCGAGTCGAACATTGCCTCTTATTTTAAAACCGTTCTTGTTTGAATTGAGTCAAACCTGAACCGAGTCTTTGTTTGAATCGAGTCGAACATTTCCTCCTGTTTTAAAAACGTTCTCGTTTGAATCGAGTCAAGCCTGAACCGAGTCTTTGTTTGAATCGAGTCGAACATTGCCTTTTGTTTTAAAACTGTTCTCGTTTGAATCGAGTCAAACCTGAACCGGGTCTTTGTTTGAATCGAGTCGAACATTGCCTCTTGTTTTAAAACCGTTCTTGTTTGAATCGAGTCAACCCTGAACCGAGTCTTTTTTTGAATCGAGTCGAACATTGCCTCCTGTTTTAAAACCGTTCTTGTTTGAATCGAGTCAAACCTGAACCGAGCCTTTGTTTGAATCGAGTCGAACATTGCCTCCTGTTTTAAAATTGTTCTTGTTTGAATCGAGTCAAACCTGAACCGAGTCTTTGTTTGAATCGAGTCGAACATTGCCTCTTGTTTTAAAACCGTTCTTGTTTGAATCGAGTCAACCCTGAACCGAGTCTTTTTTTGAATCGAGTCGAACATTGCCTCCTGTTTTAAAACCGTTCTTGTTTGAATCAAGTCAAACCTGAACCGAGTCTTTGTTTGAATCGAGTCGAACATTGCCTCCTGTTTTAAAACTGTTCTTGTTTGAATCGAGTCAAACCTGAACCGAGTCTTTGTTTGAATTGAGTCGAACATTGCCTCTTGTTTTAAAACTGTTCTTGTTTGAATCGAGTCAAACCTGAACCGAGTCTTTGTTTGAATCGAGTCGAACATTGCCTCCTGTTTTAAAACCGTTCTCGTTTGAATCGAGTCAAACCTGAACCGAGTCTTTGTTTGAATCGGGTCGAACATTGCCTCTTATTTTAAAACTGTTCTTGTTTGAATCGAGTCAAACCTGAACCGAGTCTTTGTTTGAATCGAGTCGAACATTGCCTCTTATTTTAAAACCGTTCTCGTTTGAATCGAGTCAAACCTGAACCGAGCATTTGTTTGAATCGAGTCGAACATTGCCTCCTGTTTTAAAACCGTTCTCGTTTGAATCGAGTCAAACCTGAATCGAGTCTTTGTTTGAATCGAGTCGAATATTGCCTCTTGTTTTAAAACCGTTCTCATTTGAATCGAGTCAAACCTGAACCGAGCCTTTGTTTGAATCGAGTCGAACATAGTCGAACATTGCCTCTTATTTTAAAACCGTTCTCGTTTGAATCGAGTCAAACCTGAACCGAGCATTTGTTTGAATCGAGTCGAACATTGCCTCCTGTTTTAAAACCGTTGTCGTTTGAATCGAGTCAAACCTGAACCGAGTCTTTGTTTGAATCGAGTCGAATATTGCCTCTTGTTTTAAAACCGTTCTCGTTTGAATCGAGTCAAACCTGAACCGAGCCTTTGTTTGAATCGAGTTGAACATTGCCTCCCATTTTAAAACTGTTCTCGTTTGAATTGAGTCAAACCTGAACCGAGCCTTTGTTTGAATCGAGTCGAACATTGCCTCTTGTTTTAAAACCGTTCTCATTTGAATCGAGTCAAACCTGAACCGAGTCTTTGTTTGAATCGAGTCGAACATTGCCTCTTGTTTTAAAACCGTTCTCGTTTGAATCGAGTCAAACCTGAACCGAGTCTTTGTTTGAATCGAGTCGAACATTGTCTCTTGTTTTAAAACCGTTCTCGTTTGAATCGAGTCAAACCTGAACCGAGCCTTTGTTTGAATCGAGTCGAACATTGCCTCTTGTTTTAAAACCGTTCTCGTTTGAATTGAGTCAAACCTGAACCGAGCCTTTGTTTCAATCGAGTCAAACATTGCCTCTTGTTTTAAAACCGTTCTCGTTTGAATCGAGTCAAACCTGAACCGAGCCTTTGTTTGAATCGAGTCGAACATTGCCTCTTGTTTTAAAACCATTCTCGTTTGAATCGAGTCAAACCTGAACTGAGCCTTTGTTTGAATCGAGTCGAACATTGCCTCTTGTTTTAAAACCGTTCTCGTTTGAATCGAGTCAAACCTGAACCGAGTCTTTGTTTGAATCGAGTCGAACATTGCCTCTTATTTTAAAACCGTTCTTGTTTGAATCGAGTCAAACTTGAACCTAAACCTCGAGCTATCGTGAGCTCGTTGTTTATCCTTTATCTCAGCTTTCAGTTGTTCTTGTTTGAATCGAGTCGAACATGAACCTTTACCCTTGATTTTTGAAAACTATTTTTTAAGCCAAGCTTCTTGGAATAATTTGCTTTATTAAGACTCCTATCTGGTGCACAGAGTTTGTCTCTATCTTTCTGGCTTTTCTTGAAGATCCCATCTTGAACTCTTCGGTATAAGAATCCCCAGGAAGTCTTTGCTTGGTTGTCTGTCTTTTTTTAGGCTGATCCCTGGATCAGGTTTTTCTTTCTGGTTTCATGTCCAGGAAGAGTGTGGGTTTTGTCCCCTGTAGTCTATCTCCCCGGATTTTTTTTCCCAGTGGAGATTGTTTTTAGTTTTTCCCCGGTATTTCTTTGGGGTCTCCCCAGTGAGTCTCTTTCGTTGGTTAGCCTGTATCCCCACTGAGTTTTTCTCATGGATACTAGCTTTCGCCTTTCCCCGGTGGAGCTTATCTTGTGTGTTTGCTTCCTGTTGTCCCTGGAGTCTGGTCTGTCTGCATCTTTGCACCATCTTGGCATCATATCATCATTTTAGAAGTTCATGGCATGTCAGCATTTGCATGTCTGTCGCTTGTCCTTAGCATATGCATTCCATCTGAGGGCAAAATTTTCGGTTTGCTATATTTAAATACCTTTCACCTCGATGTCCCGAGGATTTCCATCCCTCATGCCATCCGGTAAAGCTATTTAAATAGGGGCAACTGTTGTACCCCAAATTTTACCCTCAGATTCTCTGATCTTTTTTTCATATCATTTTAAGCCAGTCATTTTAGCATTTGCAGTCAGTTGGTCCATTAATCATTAATCAGCCTTTTTTTTTATCATTTCTTTTCTGTTTAGTTAAATATTTTTTTTATTCATTTAGAATTTATTTAAATCCACTTTAGCCTACCTTTTTATATAGTATATATTTAAGTTAGTTTAATTTTAAACTTAATTTGATTTTAATTTTAATTTAGTTAATTTAGATTAATTTACTTAATTTAATGTAATTTTATTCTCATTTTATTTTAATTAGAATTTTAGTTTTATTTTCCATTTTTGATCTTAAGTTTAATTCATTTTAACTTAACTTAATTTTCAAAGTTTCACATAAAAAAACAAACAATTACAAAAGAGAGAACCATGCCATAGTTCCATTACACAAACCAAGTTTTATTTTGAACTAAATCCTAGCCAAGTACAAGCACCATTCTACTGACTTTTGACATCAGTTCCCGATGCTTTCTTTTGCCACAAAACCTGTATCAAAGTACCATGTTATTTGACATGTTAGAAGCAAGAACCATCGTGTGGAAAGTGTGACTCGTGGTTTTGGTTTCATTACAAACATTGCTCTACTTTGAACCAGATTGTGAACCATACTCCAAGTGCATTCTAGCCATTCTTTTCTCAGCAAATCGTGCACCATGAAACACGCAAGAGGGGCCCTTAAAGTAGCATGTACTTTGTGTTGACATGTTGAAAGTAAAAACAAAAACCATTGTGCAAGACCTTCTTACACCAAAAACTTCTTGGATTCTGTTCACTTTGTTTCTGACTTATACCATAGAACAAGCCACCAAGAGATCACTTGGCTCAAGAGAGAAAAATCAGCCTATGCTATGCGCAGAGATCTTGTTTCTCGATTTTTCTTTACAAGGAAAAGTCAATACCCTTCGTATTATGAAGGCCATTAACCAGCTGCTTTTACTATAAAAAGGGAGGCATTCTCACTTGTTTCATCATCAAACAATCCACATAATACCAGATGTTTGAAAGTCTTCAACTTAGTGCATTTTCTTGGCAAGTAAGAAGAGGGAAGAAAACACCTTGTAGCAGCTTTCAAGTTTGAGGAGGAAGAGTCTCAATCCTTGGAACTTTTAGAAGCTCATATTCAAGAAGGTACAGTGGACTTATTCCACTAGGTAGCCTTCCTTTCTCTCTTATTCCATGTTTCAAATACTATGATCATGCTATTATCATATGGTTTGTTTTGAATTTAAGTCAATAATCATGTGAATGATACTATCGAGAGCATGTGATGCTTTTGGTGTTGTTTGTTCTTGAGGATGTAATTTTCTTATGATGTAGCTTGTATGTTGTTTATTTCATGTTAATCTAAGTAAAGCAACATGTAGGGTATTCAAGAGTTCAGATGGTGATGAGCAGTCAGTCTCACCTTCTCTCTTTCTCACTTCATGTTTTAACACTATGTGGTTGCACCTAGGTCAGTTATGGATGGTATAGTGAATATTGATGTTAAGTTCATGTGATGTATGATTAACACTGTCATTGGTCGATAATGTGGTATTGGTATTCTCATGCTAAGGTTTATATGTTTGTAAACACCCTCAGAATATATGTTTTGTGTTAAGGCAGAGCTGCTGCTTGATTCATGTTCATTCTAGAAGTTCACCAGTGCTTTATTGTCATGTTGGTTTTAAAGTTTTCAATTGGAGCCATAGAGTACTTAGTAACATCCTACCCTCTGTACTTTGACCTGGTACTTTGTTTCTTGGATTTGGATAGGAGATGTTTGAATGAGTGTTAGGTCCTTAGCCATTTCTTTATTTCATGAGTTTTGTTAGAACATATAAGGTTGGTGTTTTTTTTGAAGCATGAGGCTTGAGATTACATTTGGTTGGTCTGATAAGTTTGGAGTTCGCTTGAGCCAGTATGGAAATTGGTGTAACGATAGCATGTTGTCTTTCCTAAATACTTTTTGTTCTAAATTGTCTTTCTCTCCCATTGTTGGAGCTACAATTTGACCACGCTTGAGTTTGTTTCGTCTCTTGTTTTAAGTTCTGCGTAAGGAGGTTATTCCATGTTTTAGGGTGAGATTCAAGCTTGGTATTGGTTGAATAAGTTGGTTGTACCATTATTCTTTTTCTTGTTTTCACGATACTAGTTGGTGTTCTTGTTGCATGGTACATGAAGGTGGTGTACATAGGGGTGTGAGAGTGATATATTCAGTTTTTTTATTAGCAACTAAGACTTGGTGGTCCTTGGATGTTTTTATGAGGGCACCCTGCCCATTTTCTAAAGCGCACGATAGATTTCATGTTTTTATTGCGTGGTTGCATGAGTGAATGTGGAACATGGCAAGGTGATTGGTCCAGCGTGTTTTGTTTTTGGCAGTTAGTGAATTAAGTGGCAGATGACCGGTTGACAAGCATATTACTACGTAACTTTCTTTTTGTGTGTTTATTCAAAATATTATTTTTCATTCGCCTGTGGATTCAAAGGATTTCAGCGGTGGCATATACAACGGATGTATAGCCACCCCAGTGGTAAGAAGTATGCGCTGCCAACCAAGGGGTCTGGGGTTCGAATCCCCCTTGCCCCAGACACCCTTTTGTTTGTTTTATTTTCTCCTGTTTATTTCCAACTTGGGCTTTTTCTTTCAGAACCCCCATCAAGTGCCCATACGCTGTGGTTGTTGTTTGAACACACCCCTCATTTGGTTATTTGGTTTAAAACTTTTTTATTTTCATTTCTTTTTTTCTCTTCATCTTAATTCTAATTAAAACATTTTCTTTCATCTAAAAACTCCAAACAAAATTTGTAAAAACACTTTTTAATGTTTAATCTAATTTTGCATAAACTTTATTTTCACTTTTATTTTTACACTAATTTCTAAAATCGCAAAAACTTGTTTTTTTAAATTCATTAAGTTCTTGAGTTTTTTTGTGAGACTCTTGGATTTGTTTTAGATTCGTGAGAGGCATATTTTGAGACGGTTAACTAGCCTTGAATATGTTCATTCTGCTAGGGTCTTGTTTGGAAATGATGTGTATGTGTTCTTATGGGCTTAATTGTTGTGAATTATTTCACTATCTATTGCCATACATGGATGTTTGATTTTGCTTGATTATTGTCCAATATGTATGATTCAACTTTGCATGATTTCATAACTTTATTTCATATCATTATCTTCTCCATGTTTTCTTGCATCATCATACTTGAATTATTAACTTGTTATCTCGTAGTAATTTTTACAACTGTTATTTTCCCCATTCCAAAGGAAGGTGATAAATGTTGACTCTTAAAGTCATAGCCCCCACCTTAACCTAGTAGCCTCATAAGAGCTAAACCTTATTTCTTGGCCTCATCAGGGCCATGGAATCATAACTAGCCTTAGGAAAGAGTTTTACACTCTGTGTGATATTCATCCTAATGAATACTCACTTTCCCTCTTTAACTTTAAAACATAACATAAGACCATTATAACTAGACTTAGAGAGTTCTTATACTCTACAATGAGGTCACACTCATTTCCCCTCTGAATATTGACCACAGTCAATCATTCAGTAGAAGTTAGAACTACGCGTACTCTGATTCTATACCCGAGGATACGTAGGCGCAAAGTGCGATGCTTTGTCGAGTATACTTAGATACTAACCCCTAGGGTTTCAACCTTTAGCATAGAACCCTTAGCAAACATAACCATTAGCAAGAGGCTCCTGTAGGGTACTACAGACGTTTAGGGTGCTAATACCTTCCCTACGCGTAACCAACCCCCGAACCTTAGATCTCCCCCTTTAGGGTTTCTAACGATCTTGAACCTTTCCTTTGGATAAATCAAAGTCGGTTGTAAAAGAAAATGATGCAAGTTGAGTAATAGCTTGTTATCCGATTTTCACCGCAACACTCCACTTTGACCCATGTAACGCTGGTTGCTTTAGCCCGTGCTACTCGAGCTTCTCTTTGTGCTCTGTATACTAGTATTGCTCTATAAAAGAAAAATGTAAATATAGAACAATCTCACAGAAATAATTAAATATACAAATACACACGAATATTTCGAACAATCTCACTTATGTATCAACCACATCCTTCATACTCTCATATGTTGACCAATCATGATCCAATGAATTCAGATAATAGACCACTTCTCTTATAGGATTAATGGCAACCAACAACCAGTGTCCACTGTAAAATATAGCAAAAGTTTAGATGGATAATTTTTACGCAAAAGATACAAAGATTAGAATGAAAATCTTACCCGTTTCCAATATTATACGGTAAAAGAAACAAAGTTTCTGTGTTGCTGGCCATAAATCTCTCAATTAAGTGGTCTCTTACTGAAAGTGGATTCATACCAATTGCCGGTGCATTGACACAGGTGCAAGACAAGAAACGGAATCTGTTTGACAATTGGGTCCCGCGCATCAATTTTTCATACAAGCACCTTAAATAAAAACATAATAAACATTAGACTATTTTCATTGAAATGTGTAAATAAAATGTTCAACTAAATAAATAAAAGATTGATCGGAGTACCAGATGTATGAATGCATAACACCGATGCCTAATTCAAGATGCTTGAAAATCTGCTCCATGTCATCTCTTTCGATTATCTCGGAATGAGGAAAACCAAAAACACCTTCGTCCATGTCTATTTGACGAATAACACCATCCATCATATCTGATGTTGCCACAAGTGTTTCAAGACACGACTGAAAACGAGGTGGAGCTCTTTTTGCCTGCACGGTCCTAATAGGAGCTTTTTTCTTGCTGGCCTATTGTGAAGCTTGAACAGGAACCTAACAATCATATTAGTTAGGTAAACGAGAAAATCATGAAACTTTTGAATTCAGATAATAGAATAACACTTAAAATGTATCTCTCTTTGTGATGAAACAGACTCGTTTTGCCGCAAAACCCCTTTATCCTTAGCTGCGGGTTTTGTAGGAGTCTAACATTACCATGTAAAAAAATGTACGTAATGGTTCATAATGATTTTCATAATGGTTCAGAATTGACATTTGAATACTAAGAGATTCGTAATGGTTTTCAACATACCTCATCATCTATGGAAATGAGGTCTAACTGCCATGCAACAAACGAACCTATTGCATCCCGCAACAATGTAACCTCTGAAACTGAGTTAGGCATAGGTAGTACCGCATCCGTATCTAAAGCGATATCAACCAACATTTTAAGATATCCATGAGGGAGCGGTTTATGGTGAAGTAAGTCTCCGACTTTGTTATGCACTTTTCACTTGCCAACCATGCGATAAGTCGGTAACGACAAATACAGCTGACAAGATGAAATGCCCTGAAGCAATAATAAATATGTAACTGTTAATGTGTATAAAGGTCAATTAAAATAAATGTATTAATTTAATTAAAATAAATATGTGCTAATTACCTCGGGAATTTTATTTTGACAATTGATACTAGCTTTGTCACTAGTATCTTTCAACCCAGAACCGCGCTTTTCCGCCTCATATCTCTCTTTATCCTTTTGCAATTCATGGACTTGCGCTTTTAGTTCCTCCAATGATTGCATGACTTCTTGGTTGCTGGGATTTTTTCTCTTTGGTTGCTTATACAAGGAATATGGAGTCACACCAAATCTTTTACCTCTCACCCGACCGGAATACACAGGAACATTTAATACTCGACTAAGAATGCTCCTGCAATCCTCCTCATCCGTGGTTAAGGATTTAGATAGAGTCTCCTAAAATTCATTGACATATAAAAAATTATTAGTGGGGATTAAAAATTAATTATATTTTAATAAAATTTTGATTAACTTAAAGACATAATGTTATACTTACACATTCTTCGTAAACATGCTGAACATCTTCCCTAACAACTCCATCCTCACCCAGACAAGCTTCCTTCCACAAAACATGATTCGGAAGTGATGATTCTTCACTTTTCGTCTCTTCTAACTACACATTTAGTTAAATAATAAGTTCATCAATTATAACACAATAATACAATTAATAAAATCATAGCATTAATATATACTTACCAATTTTTGTTGTAACCGTGCATATCCCAAACGCCCTTTTCTGTACGGATACGTGTGTTTTGATGATCTTTGGCGATTAATGGCACTCAAATCCTGGATAAACAAGTTTAAGTCATATCAGAACAAACTAATGCAACAAGTATATAATACAATTAATAGACATGACAAGATAACATTACATTGAATTTTTCGGTTTTCGGTTTGGCTACAAAAGTGCCCCATTCTTCCGGTGTAATCAAGTCCGCATACAACTGTGGAAGTTCTGCTTCTACAAAAAATTTTTCCTCATCCTTAAGATATTTATTTAATAATAAGGCTCGAAACACTCTGTGTCTCTTTCCAGCCAATTGAAGACAATACTTTCTCCGAATTTCATCAATATTAAAGGACCTCTACAAAAAAACATACACATATAAACATAAAGTGTGTTAGTATTAGTAAATTAAAGACTTAATCGTCAACAAAAATCTAATAACATCAATCATATTTGGTAAGTACCTGTATCTCAGTCCATATCTTATCTTTACTAGCTTGCAACAATGGATTCCTCCAATTATCACTGGTAATTGGAATGTGCCGACGGACAAGTGAACCAATGTATGAAGACAACATTGAACCGTTAGGCTCAATTAGTTGGTTCTCATCACTCCAATGTACATCAAATTTGATCCCTTTATCTCTAGCACGGATGATTGACTTCATAATTGAAGTTCTGGTATAACAGATCCCAGATGTCCTACATGATGTCGAGACATCTGGTCTGACATAAACAGCAAGGTAATTATAGACAGTTAAATAAGTTGCTGAAAAGAAAAGTGCACACAGAATTTGTTCACCCAGTTCGGTCTAACAACCTACATCTGGGGGCATACCAAGCCAGGAAGGAAGTCCACTATTAGCAGTATTAAATAACAGACTCAACAATACCAGTTGACAATCTACTCACTTAATCCCTACCCAATGACCCTTCTACCTAAGTTCTCCCTAGGTAAGAGACTCCATCTCACTTCCAATCATCGCAATGATGTCTAGCAGTCAATATCTCAGTCACTGCATCAATAACTTGATTTCCAACAACTCTCCAAACACATAAAAATAGAAGACACACTCCTATAACAATACCTAGACATGACCCTCATGACTAAGAACAATGCTTAGAGTTGCTTAATAGCTTCCTCTAAGAACAATACATCTCTTACCTACAGGCTTAGAGATAAACATGATGACCATCCCACAAACCGGGTGGTTCATCGACCAACACAGCCCTTATAATTTACATGATGGCTGGCTTGCCAAAACTTGGTTACAATGCTTCTATTTATAACCTATTTCCCAACTGGATTTGGGCCTTCAAATCACAACAAATCAGCTGCTACAAATCTGCAAAAGATTCTTCTACTAAATAGATCTTCAATCAAATCTTCAATTAAATCTTCAATTAAATCTTCAATTAAATCTAATTATTCTCCATATCTTTTTGCATGAAAATAGTAACAATATCTACTCAATATAAGATTGCAACAGAATATATTTGTCCCATGATATTCGCCTGCAATCTCTCCACCAGATCTTCTCAAAACACACTTAAACAAATGCAGCCATAACAAAACACATCAGACTGATGTTCTGATGTTCTGTCAACTGATGTCAAGACATCAGGTTTAACACCAGCATACAAAACTGCAACCCTTCTGAACTTAACATCAACTCAATGTTAAGAACTCATGTTAAGACATCAGACATATGACATCATTAACAACACCATTGTTTTACCAAAATTCCAGCCAATACAAGTAGAGCTGTCAAATTAAGGGGCCGGGGCCTAATTTTTAAGGCCCTAAAAGTTTAGGGGGCCCAAAATTTTAAAGAAAAATGAGCCCTAAAATAAGTAGGCCCCCTAAACTAAGGGCCCCTAAAACTTAAGAAGGGCCTCATGGCCCCAACATTTTTAAAAACTTGATTTTTATAAATGATTTTTTTCAAAAAAATTAAATATTTTATTTTTAAATAAAAATTGTTTTTTTTTTATTTTTTGAAAATAATCAGATTTTAAAAAAAAAAAAATTAACTTTTTTTCATTTTCAAATGAGTAATTCTCGTCTAGGAAATGTGAAATAAAAAACTTTTAAATAAAATTTTTTAAAAGTAGAAAAATATACTAAAAATTTCAACCAAAAATTAAAAAAAAAATTAAAAAAAAATTCACTTAGCGCAGGTGTACTTTGTAGGGGGAAAACACTTAGAAGTGCAGGTGTACTTTGCAGAGAAATTAACACTGTTTTCAATATACTTCCAAACTTGCTTTTAACATAGACATATTATTCTCTTTACAAATATTTTTTAAATGTCTAATATAATATAGTAATATACTATTCTTTTCTTTAAAAAACAATCCATCTAATTAATCAAAAACAGAATCTTCCAAATACTATTAGCTATTAATCACTTTACCTCATCCTTTGACTATAGTACAAGGAGTTGTTAATTTATGGATAAGTTTCAAATTCCAATGGTTAATTAATTTAATTTCCTTACTGTGAGAGTCTTTCACATCCTTAGCAAAAAATTGCTTTTATATTAGACACCTGTTGAGTCTGTTTCTGCAAGCTAGTAACAAAACAGCTTATTTGCTGGAAACTGGAAAAAATACAGAAAAAATAAATAATTTTTAATAAAATAAGGCCCCTCTCATAGGGCTCAAAAATAAAATAATAATTGAGGGGCCTAAAATTATGGGGCCTAAAAAAAATCTTATTAGTAGGGGGCTTAATATATTGGGGCTTTATGGGGGCTAAATAATAGGGGCCTTTAAATGTTGGGCTTATTTGACAGCTCTAAATACAAGAACTAACATTCTCCCCCTTTGGCTAATTTTGGCTAAAACAATCTCAGCCTACACCAGAGATACCAGCGGAAAAACACCATACAAACTAACATCAGCACACAACTAGCAGCAACAACTCCCCCTCAAAACTGTAACCAGCAAAACATCTGCAAAACTACACACTCCCCCTCAAGCCTAGAACCACAACAGACAACTAGGCAACAACTAGGCTAACTCTCCCCCTTTTTAGCCACAATTGGACAAACTCTGAATCTGCCAACCAACATACTCAGAACAAAATCCAGACTCAACAGCTACTACTGTACATTCTCTCCCTTTGGCTAATTTTTGACAAACATTGGTGTAAATGTATACTTCTGATTCAATCCATTGGCACACAAATCTATAGAACCAGGTCTAAACTGTCAAGTACACCATGAACTTCACCAGTAACACAATGTCACGACATCTTGTTTGACATTACAATCTGAATAATCAACTTCTTTAACAAAAGATCAACTCTCCCTATCTAAGATAACCAGTGCTCCTTTGCAAGAAGAACACCTTAAATGAATGGAAAACATAAGACTCATCTTCATGTCTTCAAGAGCGCACCCTCTGTTCAACACACCTGCTGAACGCATTCACTAAATGCTTAATCCTCAAACAATCCAAGTACCACACTAGTACAGACAGAAGTTCTCCCCTTATATTTCACAACTGATGCTCCTTGACCAGTACATCATAGCATTTGGAAAATCCAGACACAGTCTTCATCCATCCAGTCAGGAATGCTTCACACAATCATCCACAAGTTCTGAAGCACACTCACAATGCCTTCCACTGAACTCTAAGTAAACTCCTCTTACTTAGAATTAATAACACACATCAAGACAAGTGTGACATCTCCCATCAACAAAGACCCTCACAAAGTTTTTCCAAAACTGCATAAAATTGTCTTCAGACTTATCCTCAGAAGCATGTGTGCACAGGATACAAACAATTAGCTTCACATGGCTAGAACCATTCATGTCCACACTAACATGCCATCCAACAGCCTAATGTTATAACATGTTATCTGACATTATCTCCTCATAAGAGGCAACCAATCTCCACAAGCTTGATCAACATGCAAGCTTCACAATATATGCACCTTTGCTGTAGAATCCATAGACAAGTACTCCCCCTATCATGGTTAACTAATGCTCTAGATGGAGATGAACATTTGAGCACACTTGCTGAGCACATTCACATACTGTACTTTCACTTTTGGAGAACACAACCAAGTATCCTGACTTGTTTGACACTGCTCACAGACTCCACAAATTCTCTGCTTTATTGAGATCTAATCTCTTCAAGAGATACTTGTAGCAGAAGAAGGAACAACTCTCTAAAAAAATGTTCTGATCAGATCACATCACAATCCCTTTACCATTACATCCACCAGTAGTTGTTGATACTAGTGAAGTCTTCAAAATTAGTAGTCATGCTTTTCCAGAACAAACTACTAAAAACAAGTCCAGAATCTCCACATTCTAATTCACACAGTCAGAAACATATCTTCTGACAAAAATGCTTGAACATCCAACTCCACACGCACACTCTCAATCATCTTCCAAATATAACCATCAGCAATCATGATGTTACAACATCACCATTCAACAACATCTTTTGGGGACATCAGCTTCTCATTACCATTCAGAAGGACCTATTTCGTACAGAAGTCCTTCAAGAAGCTCCCAATAAAACAAAGTCAGAGCAGCTTATTCAGGTTAACATATACACCTGAATACCATGAGCTCGCACACCCTCTCTCAAGCAAAGAGTTCAGACTGCAAATTATTATACTCACATGATTCCCTCTTGGTTTGTTATCTTCACATGCTCCAAAACTCCACATCTTGCCAGGCTGATCAACTACTCTCTAGCATGACTTGATAATAGGGCTATGTCCCCTTCACATGCTTTTCTTCCGCCTTTAGCGATACACATCCAATCATCTATTTTTGATATTTGGATCAATTGATGAATATCCACATTCAGACTTTCAAGCAATCAATACCTGATCTACTTCAGTCTTCTCTACATTCTCCTTCCAAAGCAGACCTTCTACTTCATCATTCTCCCGTATGATTAGGTAGATTCTCTTTAGATATAATGTAGGTAATCATCCCAGATAATGTCCTATCACAAGTTAGAACATCTTCCACTCACCAAAACATCAACACCATGATTCTTGATATGCTCCACCAACTGGACTTACTCTAGCATAGTAATCCAACGAACCAGAGAAATAAACTATCATCCACCTTCAAGAAAAATAATCTCCTTGAGTATTCAACTCATCACCTTTCTGCCCAAGAGTAACTTGTTCCAAAACAATCCTCAATAATAACTAGCTGCCCCACTCTGATTATCTTGATTCTTCGAATTCACTTCTGAGATCAACCAAATGCCACAGTTTGATCACCTCAAGCATGAATCCTCATATAAAACCAGCCAAATGCCACATTTTTACCTTTTTCACGTTTGTTAGAACTCTCACAAAGATATCCAGATCCACCAAGGAAACCAGATCTTCAAGTCACATGTTCCAATTGCTCAATAGCAAACACACTTAGACTCCCTAAGCCATGGTCATGTAACATCTTCTCCTTCCTGCAGCTCCCGCAACTGCCATGAGAATGATCTTTTTGAAGCATCCTATTGTTCATTCCTGTAGATCACCCTATCAAAAGTTGATGTGCCACATCACCTGTTGAGACTTCTGATGTTAAGCTAGATGTCAGAACATTATGTCACCCAACTGTTGAATTCAGCTCTACCTTCTGCCACTCAGAAGAACCTTCTCCCTTTGCAGAAACAGATTTCCATGCTCTCATAGACTTGATTCAACAATCAAGTTTGAGTAGACAACCTCCATCCTGCTTAGATACTCCAAAGACTTCAAACCTACCACATTTGAATCTTCAGAAAATAAGTAGTCCAAGACTACCCCATAGCAATACTAAAGAAAGTCACTTCCCATAGTAGAGCCGTCAGTAGAAAGCCAGAGATAACTGCCACTTATCCTCGACCTTCACAACCAGAGCAAACACCATGCTCCAAACCACTTAGATCAGAAATAAACTGATCCAAGCTGTAACCAACAAGATTATGATGTCTACATAGTCTTCCGTCTTCATCTTCAACAGCACCACCATCTGGACAAGTCATTCACAAAACTTTCTAGGAACAGATGCTAAGCAATAATCCCAGGTTAACACCTAGGCGACTTGTGAGCGAATGTAGAAGCCCTCCCATGATTCTCCAAACCTCTGATGAAAAGATGTTAAAACAATTGACAGAACATCCTTAATCTTGTCTTTCAAGGATAATCAATTAAATACTTGTGAATATCACAAATAACAATTGATCTTAAATCCCTGTGGTTTAACCCTTCTTCAGATTCTAGCATCTTCTGAATCTTCTTCATGACAACCATTATGACAACCATTCATACCACAAAAGCCTTCCAGGTTAGGTCAGTGTCTTGATCTTTTACTCCACCCTGAGCAAAGAACTGAAATGATGTTTCAACATCAGTTCCGACATTAGTCTAAATCACATTAAACATCTCCTATGGATTTGGAGACTACAACCATATTAATCCACACATATCTCTTGTAGGGAACACACGAGAACATATCAACATCTGATCAACTTCCAAGATCAGACCAATAAAACTGCAGTAACTTGCATAACACACTCTTCCAGAAGCTTCTTCTTATAAGCACAAGGTTCATACCTCTTGTCTAACTTAAGAGTGATAACTGCCATCCTTCTGCATAAACATACCATAGACAATCTGCTACTTCCAATCCTTCAAGCCACAAAACTGAAAGAGCTCATGCAAACACCAATTGACCACAGGCTGATTTACACTGCTACTGCACACAAACTCTTAAATTATCCTCAGACATTTTAGTTTAAACAAGGATCATTTCCTTCTCTTCTGCTATCAAGATAACTACCTTTTCTTCAACCAGCTCCAACTGAAATGCTATGACATTATGAACAACATCTCAAAAATTGTTCAACTTCATAGCTTCAGTGATCCTTCAAAACAACTACAATCTAATAGGTCTTTGACTTAGCATTTACCATAAACTGCTGATGTGTAGCGTGATGTCGAGACATTAGAATTGACATATTAAGCTCAGCTTCTTTCTTGATGAAACTTCCTCCAGTTCATGATTTTGAAAATCAGAAACATGTATCTTCACAAGAGAATTCATCTTCAGATATACCAGAACTACATTTGACATCATAACCAGGAAGATCCTCCTAATTAGGTCACCACAACTAAGCTTAAGAGATAACTTATCAAGATCTTCACTCCCGCATGAAAGATTTGACAGTGATACTCTTTTTCTTTGGCTCCACCCTCTTCTTTCACCATCAAGAAAATTGATAAAGAAGGAATCAATGTTCTGGACAGATTGGTCTTCAATGCCTGATTTGAAATATATTATTCTTCTAAAAAAAACTGAAACTTCCATGTCATACAGTCTTTAATAAGATCCATTCACCTTTTGATCACTTCTTTCCCAAAACAAAGATATGAGATAATCCTCAAGTATCTTTGGCATCTCTAACCAAACGGTTGAGGCTGTCTTGCATAAACTACAACATCATAGAATATCCTGCTAAGGAGACCAAACTCTAATGTCTTTCCAAGAGAATACCTTCCTAGAATCTCACCACCAGAGATACAAGAACCAACCAGGGTTACATCAGATACCATGCAGCGGAACACACAATAACTCCTCAACAACCTTCAGGCACTACTCAATAATCCTTGCACACCATCACCATAAACCAAGTGCCAGCAAATCAAACTCACAACAGCAGTTCTCCTGATAACAACAGATAGCTTCAATACATACCCTGTCATGAATAGTCCATCCTTCACTTCAAGGGAACATACAAACAACTGTATGAACTGACCAAGTCCATAACTCAGCAAAACTATCTTCCTTGCTCATGAACCAAAAAATATCTTCCCTAGATCTCATCCAGAAACAGACAGGATGCCTGCTCTGATACCAATTGAAATTCAGGTATAACAGATCCCAGATGTCCTACATGATGTCGAGACATCTGGTCTGACTTAAACAACAAGGCAATTATAGACAGTTAAATAAGTTACTGAAAAGAAAAGTGCACACAGAATTTGTTCACCCAGTTCGGTCTAACAACCTACATCTGGGGGCATACCAAGCCAGGAAGGAAGTCCACTATTAGCAGTATTAAATAACAGACTCAACAATACCAGTTGACAATCTACTCACTTAATCCCTACCCAATGACCCTTCTACCTAAGTTCTCCCTAGGTAAGAGACTCCATCTCACTTCCAATCATCGCAATGATGTCTAGCAGTCAACATCTCAGTCACTGCATCAACAACTTGGTTTCTAACAACTCTCCAAACACATAAAAATAGAAGACACACTCCTATAACAATACCTAGACATGACCCTCATGACTAAGAACAATGCTTAGAGTTGCTTAACAGCTTCCTCTAAGAATAATACATCTCTTACCTACAGGCTTAGAGATAAACATGATGACCATCCCACAAACCGGGTAGTTCATCGACCAACACAACCCTTATAATTTACATGATGGCTGGCTTTCCAAAACTAGGTTACAATGCTTCTATTTATAACCTATTTCCCAACTGGATTTGGGCCTTCAAATCACAACAAATCAGCTGCTACAAATCTGCAAAAGATTATGCTACTAAATAGATCTTCAATCAAATCTTCAATTAAATCCTCAATTAAATCTTCAACTAAATCTTCAATTAAATCTTCAATTAAATCTTCAATTAAATCTAATTATTCTCCATATCTTTTTGCATGAAAATAGTAACAATATCTGCTCAATATAAGATTGCAACAGAATATATTTGTCCCATGATATTCGCCTGCAATCTCTCCACCAGATCTTCTCAAAACACACTTAAACAAATGCGGCCCTAACAAAACACATCAGACTGATGTTCTGATGTTCTGTCAACTGATGTCAAGACATCAGGTTTAACATCAGCATACAAAACTGCAACCCTTCTAAACTTAACATCAACTCAATGTTAAGAACTCATGTTAAGACATCAGACATATGACATCATTAACAACACCATTGTTTTACCAAAATTCCAGCCAATACAAGAACTAACAATAATAGTTATTCCTCATTTTATTTCACTTTCTACATTCGAAGCTTCATTCTGAGCTTCATTTGTATCATGTGTCTCGTGTGTGTCTTCCTGGTTACTAGCCATTTGACCTGTAAGAAAGGAAAAAACAAAAACTAAATGACAAATATAAAAATCCATAATCCATAATCCATTGAATGGTATAAGCTATATATAACATGACAACTAATTAATATTATTGAATGATATAAGCTATAATTTTATAACTAGTACCTTTTTCACTAACGCCTCTTTCTTTTCTTGGTTGGAATATGTTCTACCCGTCTCTTAACAACACGGATGGTTGGATTGATCCAAATACCCTCATTATGATCATTTATAGTATATGATTCATTCGCTATAATATTTTCATCTTGATCATTTCTAGTAATATTCAATATCAACATCAATATCACCTTGATCTCCAATGTTTTCATCAATTACTTTGTTAGATAAAAGCACTATAGACCATTTTGTACTTGTCGGATCAGTGACATAAAACACTTGTTTAGCTTGAGAGGCTAGAATAAAAGGCTCATCTTTGTACCCCATCCTATTAAGATCCACTTGCAAAAATCCTGCCTTATCCATTCGTACGCCATTATTATTTTCAACCCACTTGCAACGAAATATAGGAATCTGAAACTTCTCATAATCAAACACCCAAATGTGCTTGATAACCCCAAAATATGACAGATTTGCAAATTTGGGGTTTAAGTCTTTCACGCTTGAAATGTGCATTGCTTCAGCTACCACGGTGACACCACTATTTTGCATAGTACTTTTATCATCTTGTTCTTTGGTATAAAATGCGTATCCATTAATTGCGTATGCGTTATAAGAAAACACAACCAAACTTGGACCATATGCTAAACATCTCAACCTTTCTATTATTGAAGCGGGATCTGAATAATACTTTTAATAAATATGATCCTTAAACCAAGGTATGAAATTTCGATTGTGCTCTCGTACTATCCAATTCTCATTTCTATTCGGATTTAAACCTCGGAGAACATCCTTGTGCATTTCAACATACGGCTCAACCTCATTCTCATTGTGCAGAACATACAAATGCACTTGATCCCGTTCGACCCTTGATACTATCACAACTTCATTTCCAATTAACTTTTTTCCTTCTTTTTTTTCGACAATATGAGATTTGGGGAGTCCAATTGATTGTACATTGGACAGATATTCAGTACAAAACTCAATCACTTTTTCAACAATGTATCGTTCGGCAATACAACCCTCTGGTCGACTTCAGTTTTTCACATACCCTTTTAATATTTTCATATAACGTTCAGCAGGGTACATCCATCTCATATAAGCCGGTCCACACAATTGTGTCTCTTTCACCAGATGAACAACTAGATTAACCATTATGTCAAAAAACGAGGGAGGAAAATACATTTCAAGATCACACAAAGTAATAACTATTTCTTTTTGCAATGTTGGTAAGATCGCAGGATCGATCACCTTACTGCAAATTGACTTGAAGAAAAAACACAATTTAGTTATTGCGCTTCTTACTTTTTCTGGCAGAATAGAACGTATACCTATTGGTAGAAAATGTTCCATTATAACATGGCAGTCATGCATCTTTAAACTCTTTAACTTGAGGTCTTTCATAAACACAAGTCTTTTAATATCTGAAGAGTATCCTTCTGGAACTTTAACTTCACTTAGAAAATTACACAATACTTTTTTCTCCCTTCTAGATAGAGTATACGCAGCAGGTGGTAGATATGTTCATTTTCCTTTCTTCAATGGTCTTAATTCAGTTCTTATCCCCATCGCTATCAAGTCCTTTCTTGCTTTAAGGCCATCCTTAGGCTTTCCTTGTATATTGAGTAACGTACCAATAACACTGTCAAATACATTTTTTTCAATATGCATAACATCGAGAAAATGTCTTACATAGAACGACTTCCAATATGGCAGTTCAAAAAAAATTGACCTCTTCTTCAACTCACCCTTGACAAGTGTATGTGCAAAAGGCTTTCCGAACTGAGTACTCACATCTTTCACCTTTTCAAAAATTTGATCACCTGTCAATATAGTTGGAGCTCTACCTTGTTCTGGCTCTCCATTGAATGCTTTTCCCCACCCACGATAGTGATGATTAGAATTTAAGAATCTACGATGACCGAGAAAGACATTCTTCTGACCAAACTCCAATCGCGTCCAATCTGTTTTATCTTTACAAATAGGACACACACATTGACCTTTTATGCTGTACCCTGATAGATTTCCGTATGCTGGACAATCATTAATTGTGCCAAACAACATCGCCCTCAAGTTGAAACTTTCTTTCCTATACCCATCATAAACCTCCACACCGTTCTCCCACAAAAACTTTAAATCTTCGATTAAGGGTGCCAAGTATACGTCTATGTCATTCCCTGGTTGTCTAGACCCAGAAATTAATATAGATAACATCATGTACTTACGCTTCATACATAGCCATGGAGGTAGCTTATAAATCATTATGATCACAGGCCAAGTGCTATGTGAGATACTTTGAAGACCGTGTGGGTTCATTCAATCAGTAGATAATGCCAAGCGAAGGTTTCTTGCTTCTTTTCCAAATTCAGGATAATCATCATCAATTTTCATCCACTGTGGTGAATCTGCCGGATGTCGAAACTTTCCATCAATAATTCTTTCATCTGCATGCCAAGTCAAGTGTCTTGAATCGGTCTCACTACGAAACATGCGTCTAAATCTCGGAATTATAGGAAAATACCATAAGACTTTTGCTGGAGACAACTTTTTCTTATATCGAGAGACACCGCATTTAGGACACTCATTTAACGATGCATACTTATTTCGAAACAAAACGCAATCGTTTGGACAGGCATGTATCTTATCATAGCTCATGCCAATAGAGCACAACATCTTTTTGGCCTCATATGTTCGATTGGGAAGAACATTATCCTCTGGAAGCATATCTTTCATAAGGGCCAATAACTCTGTGAAACTTTTATCCGACCATCCATTGTCCGCCTTTAAGTTGTACAACTTTAATACCACAGACAATCTTGTGAATTTAGTGCAACCATTATACAACGGTTTCTATGCATCGCTTACCAACCTCTCAAACATTTTGGGATAATCCTTAAGATCTTCTTCAAGTGCTTCTGCAATCTCTTCGACTCGATCAGAATCGTATGTATCTGTGCCATTGTCGTTTGAAGCATATGTCGTATTATCCCCCGGTTCAACATTCTCGTTAATCTTCTCACCATGCAAATTCCAACATGTATAACTTCTATCAATTCCACGCCTCATTAAATGCGATGCCAACTGAACCGCGTCAACCCGACTCCCAAAACAGCAACCCAAGCAAGGACATATCATTCGACTGGGGTTTTTGGTGTGCGCAACAGCAAACTTAACGAATTCTGATACCCCATTCTCGTACTCTTTCGACAATCGACTTGAAGACATCCATTTCTTATCCATAGTTATACTAATTAAACTAAACAAAAACAAAAATAAAAAATATTTACCTGTAGGGAAATGATCCGACTTTCACACTTTGATCACAAGTAACCCCTATATATAGCAAATTCAATAAGTTAGTAACCCCATCATATCAGTTCATTCAAAGCACTACTAATTACAGTGGCGAGAGAGAACAACTAATTACCTGTAGAGATGTAAACAACTTCTAGACCCACACAGTGTCCAGATAGGTTAGAATTACCAAGATCCCCCTGTACACGTATCATAAAACGAAATATCATTAATTGACCAATTATGAGTCATAACTTGATAAGTGGTAACATCTAATCACAAAAAAGCAACAATTAGAGGTAAACACCTACATATCCCAAGTACTTGACCAAATACTCAAGAGCAAGCATACTTAAACAAGTAACCAACCATACTTAAACAAGTAACCAAGCATTAGAGCAATTCGTCCTAAACCTAACAAGATTCAAATCTAAGCAATACCTAAACAAGTAAACATGCACCTACCAAACGTGCTTTATGAATAATTCAATCCTATATAAATTTTTTTTAATAGATTAATGAGTCACATACTAATATTACAATCTAAATTAAACCATTTCTAAGCCAAAATACTATTATGATGATGAATATCCCCATAACAGAACTAGATTGATAAAGGAAAATGATGTGGCTTACAATTCACAACAAATTTTGATATAATTTTATAAACAATATCACATAGTGATATAGGTCTACAATTAGAAATAAACTCAAATTTATCTATTTTAATAATCATAACAATATGTGTATTATTGACAATAGAGGTAAGTGAATGATTAATCTAAACATGTTTTGTATAGTTGAAAAGAGAGTTAGTTAGTCACATTTTTCTGTTTATTATATGATGTAAGAAAAGGTTGTTACTATTTTATTTTGCAGTTAAATAAATAAAACCAGTGGACACAGTACTCACATCTCCAAAACCAACAAATCCATGTAAGAAAAACAATATATAAAAAAATCAGTATCAAAGTCGTATGAAGAACCATTAGAGCTCCTACTCAACTCTCATTCAATCAAACTTGTAGATAAGTATATGTCCAATTCAAACAATTTTCATTCATTATCTCAATCATTTTAATATTCTTTAAATAGACACCAGAGAATAAACAACATATTGAAGAACGACAACAACAGCAAGAACGACCTAACTATAACAGAACAACGACAACAACAACAACAGAACGACGACAAGAATGTAAGAAACAAGAACAATGTAAGAAACAAGAACAATGTAAGAAACAAGAAAAATGTAAGAAGCAAGAACAACAACAACAACGTACCTCTTCTTCATTTTCGTCTTCTTCATCACGACGGCAATGGACGACGACAATGGAAATGGCAAGGTTTTCTTCACGACGGCAATGGACGACGGCAATGGCAAGAATGAACGAAAGCAAGGGTTTCAGAAAGAAAAGAAACGGTCGAGAGAAGAAAATGAAAAGAAGTTTCTGAAAATGATTAGAAATGTGTTTTATATTTTAATTCATAATTGACCTTAGAGAGCGCTTTTCAAAAAGCGCTTTCTTAAGTGCTACCTCTAAGAGCGCTTTCCTTAGAAAGCGCTTTCTTAAGTGGGGAGAATTTAAGACCTATAGCAGCGCTTTCTGAAAGCGCTTTCTAAGGTTAACCTATAGCAGCGCTTTTTTAAAGCGCTTTCTAAGGTAATACCTATAGCAGCGCCTTTCAAAAAGCGCTTTCTGAGGTGGCTTCAATTTAGGGCATTTAGCAGCGCTTTTAAAAAATTGCTTTCTAAAGGCTGTCTTTTGCAGCGCTTTTTTTTAGTGAAATTTTTTAAAGACTTATAGCAGTGCTTTTTGCAAAAAGCGCTGTCTTTGTGGCGATGTGAAAAGCCAATTTTGGCGTAGTGAGACATATTTATAATTTAAGTGTTTCAAATATTGGGCTTTGTGCAGTGGTTTGGTCTTGCACGTCTTTAAATAGCATTTTACAGAGAAGTATTTGCAGAGTTAACATTCAAATGTTAAAATCAGCGAGATCAAAGAGATGTAATTTTGCAAGAGAGAATGAATAATACATGTTATGGAACGTAACAAAGCTTGTATACAATAAGCGGTTAAACTCGCGCCTGCTAGACCCGACGTTAGATGCAAGAGATTGTCTAATTAGATCTAACAATTGGCGATGAATAAGTAGATCAGATCCGCTGTGTGACCTTCTGGCGTGAGTCTACTTGTTCGCATTTCGTCTAGAAGATTTCCTGATTAGTCTACTTGAAATGGGTCAGTCTTATTAGTCCATTAGGCATACCTAGAATATTTGTGTTGTTCATTTTAGATTGACTGCATTAGCCAAAACAACATATGATTTGATTAAACAGCATATGTTCAAACATCTGAGGTTGTTGCCAAGAAGAGTTGTTGGTTAAAGTGCTTAATAGAACTAGTTAAACAAAAGTTGTTTAGCTAAAGTGCTTGACATGACTAGTTGCAAAAGTTATTTGGCTAAAGTGTTTGACATAACTAGTTTGGATTCTGACCGTCTTGTAATGTCCTTTAGAAGTGTTGAGGTGTTTACTTTTTTAGATGATCCAGAGTTTTGCTTTTGGGAAGAAGTTTGTGTTAATAATCCAAAGTCAACTAGAAAATATTTAGATTTGCTTCAGTCAAAGATGATTTGATTGAATGTACCTTCAAGGAAGGTTTGGTCCAAGAACTACTCTACAAAGAAGACTTATAAGAAGAAGAGTCGTTTTGGATACTCTGGTGTAACATGTGGAACACAATGTTCCAACACGTTTGTTACAACATCTGGCCCCCATCAACAAGACAATTGTTATTATATGTTGCAACATCTAACAAATATTGCAGTTGTGGTTTAATATTTTTCTATCCAAAATTCATTGTACATCCGAAGATCTACAAGTTATGGAAATGACTGAATTTGGATGTATTATTGTAATATGTAAAACACGGTGTTCCAACATGTGCAGTGCACAATCTGGCCTTGGTTCAGCAGGCTTATTGTTGCATTTTTGGAGCCAAAATCAGGTTTAGATTCAATTAGATATGTTGATGTATTTGTGCAATGTATTTGTGTGATTTGTATAACAATTGTTGAAGATCAAATCAATTTAAATGGAGATTTAAATTTGAATTTGAATAATAACAAATCATATCTTTTGTTGGAGAACTTTATGGAGCAAATCAAATCCCACAAGATTCCGCTATTATTTTGGACGACAATAGATCAGAAATCCAAGAAGAAAAACCCATAATTGCATTGCTATTTAAGGAGACTCTAACCTCACTTTTGAGGTGTGCAAGTTTTGAAGATACCTAGTGTCAAGGTTTATCTTTTGAGTCTTTGTATATGCACCACTCTAACCTCACTTTTACATCATAAGGCATATAGTTTGGTATTGAGTTGTAAATCTTGTTCCAAGATGTTAAGTCTATAAGCTTGAGAACATACTGTTTCTTGTATTCCAAGTTAATACTAAACTTTGATTAGAGTGGAATCTAACTAGTGTACACCACTATGCTTCAATAACTTGGCATAGTTGGTTTGTCTTAGTTGAGTTGTAATATTCAATATTGTTCATTGAATTGTAAACACCAGTCACAGTTTGTATGATTGAGAAGAAAGTGAGTAGGTTTTCATATTTAGGGGGAGTCCTTAAATAGAAAGACACTAGGATTAGAAAGAGGCTTTGAACAACATAGGGTTTGTTAGTTCTTGTAAGACTTAGTGTACTAATTCGAAGTAGTGAATTTCCTTTCTTGGGTAGAGTGCCTCTTAGACGTATGTGTGGTTTCACCGAACTAGGTGTTTACTGGGAAATTCGATAAACAATACAAGTTTCTATTAATACTTAAGGGATTAAACTCGAAAACATCCTGGAACATATTTGTGTGAATCATAACCTCTAGACATCATATTATTATGGAAATCGAAGCACAATATTTAGAAGATAGTAATTTGAACTTGACTAAAATCGGAACGTAAAAGCTTTGAAAGTAAATTGACTGAAATCGAAATGTAACTTAAGTGCATAAAAGACTTCAAAGTAAAAAGACTTGGAATTTTATAAATGTGGAACACATACGTACATTTCTTCACTCATTTCTTAATCACACAGATACTTTAAGTTTGTAGAAATTTGAGTACAATTGAGGACCCTTAAACCTAAGCAAGCGTCTACTTATATACTAGTCTAGAATAACTGCCTACAACGACCGATTAAACACATCACGACACGTCTTACTTTCATGCATCCGTTGTCTTCGATGAACCTCCACGCGTCTTTGATTAACCACCCGATCTTATTCAGTTCCTGCTCTTTCGATTAAGAAAAATAACCAACTAAAACACTTGGAAATTTCACTAGGTCCAAAGACTCTACAAATACTTCTTGACCTTCAGCTACACGATTCGACCAAAATTTCCACATCATCCTTCGACATGTCAAAATAAAATGACCTCATGGACTTGATTTACCATGTTCGACTTCACCCTTTACCATAACATACTTATATGTCTTACTTTCCATTTATATCTTATGTTGAAAATCTAAGGTAACAAATTTCCCCCCAAAATGCCATGTTTCGATTTAAGTTAGAAAAAAGAAATGTGGCATTTTTAATCGTATTTTCGACATTCTTCCAACTTCCCCGCTAACATCATCGTCATCACTACCACTTTACCACGCATTGTCATTTTCCATAAGATTTGTTCAGAATCTCATTATCACTCATATTTTCTAGGAGGATATGAATATGCACATCTTAACTAACTCCTCCGCTGACATCAATGTTGCCAATTCATAATACACGAAATTGTTCCACTATCTCCACACAGATTCCATGTGTCTGACTTTGAGCATACAATGAAAATGCTATAAATATCCAACTTCACCTTCTCATCTTCTCCATTAAGCCGTCTTCTATACTTCCTCGAGCAGAAAAACCCTTCACTCTGTTTTGTAAAAAATTCTAATTCCAACAATTGAATCCATTAAAATCTCAACTCCGAAGTTTGACACTATGAAAAAATCCATTGGCCTTCACCATTCGGCCAGAGTAAGATGAACAAGGTAGGGATTTCGTACCTGAACCACCATTGTGAAAAGAAAAGATCTCCAATTGGGCAAACCATATACGCATCCCCTTCAATTTATCTAATAAACTCTTCACCTTCTTGGGGTCATATCCGAGTGCAAAGTCGAATGCTGGGAAAGTTAAGAAGTTTTTCTCAGGCTACCCAGTCACCATGCCTTCAGCGTTCCAAACCGCTGGCTTGATTTGTCCTTCATGGACAAACCTCCGCGTGTGTTCCGATCTTCACCACCTGCTCAAAACAAGGAATACATGGCTTGGCTCGACAAAGTTCAACCCCAAAGGAAAAAAATGGCAAGATTTGGGCATCTACGACATGATCAAAATCTCCAAAACTGCCCCTATATACAACCCGACCATGTTATTCGCTTCAATATTATTTTGGGAAGGGTCGGCCAATACCTTTAAATTTCCTTGTGGCATGTTAATACCAACCTTGTTCGATGTAGCAGCCATCACATGACTAAACTCCCTAGGCGAGACCTTCACTCCAACCTTAGAAACAACCAAATAATTCACTATCGAACGATTCAGTTTCAAGAACTTCATTATTGACAACCATGATAAGAAAACTGTTGAAGTCTCCAGCCAGGAGCACATAACCTTTTTAACCCTTTGACTTTCTTACTATGTTTTCTATTCTAGCTCTTTACAAGTAGCTAAGAAATTCGTACCTTTAGCTATCCAACTCCACGAAGGTCGAAATATTTCACTAAGCAAACTCCTTCTGGTCAACCTTTATCAATCACTTGGAAAAGCTTCCTAAAAACTAAAAAACCTCCCTGAGACCAACAAATCATACTTGCTTTCTGATCCCTTATGGCTTTTACAACTCTAGCTAAAATCCGCATTTTAGCCAAAACTCCATATAACTGACTCTCCAGCTTTGATGGCACATGTTCCGGACTGGACCAATGGCTATTGGCTAGGCATGGCCCAATCCACTTCTACTCCCAGAATAACCCAATTGCCTAAGTCCAGCCAATGGGGGGCAACATTTACCTTTCTGCCCCTCTACGGAGCACATATGGTCAGAAGGACCACAAGGTCTCCTGCTCCTCCTCGACATTCCTGCCCGTCATGCACGACCCTACCATCCAGAAACAACCACGACGCCCGTGCCCGGAACTGTGTCCTTGCCCGTGGCAACGACTAGTTTCAGGCACCTCTACCTGTCCTAACGGCTAGTTTTTGGCAATTACCTATTCTTCGGGAAACGATTATTTGGCCCCGAAAATTGGGACCGTTGGCCACGCGCTGGGGGCATTATAAAAACCTCTCATTTGAGAGGGTCAGGTATTCTAAATCATCCTACTAAACACATATTTTTGTACTTGCCTTTTTCCTCTCCCGATTCTTACTTTAGCATTGGAGTGCCTTACAGGTACACCCCTCCTCATCTCACACACCCAGCATCACAGACGTTTCTCTTGGCCCACTTCAAGTTCTGACCAGCCTTCAAAATTAGTGGTACCGTCTGTGGGAACCTTGTTATCCCCGTCTTAACATCCACCTCAGATTCAAGACCAAAACAACTCTCTGTCCAAGATTCCGATCATGGCTTGCCAAAATCACGTCCAAGATGCTCGCACTCATGCTTTCCTCCCCGTCAACAAAATTGAGGCTAACGGATCTACATCCTTCCTCGGAGGAGACGTCCGTCTTCTGAGAGACGGAGCTACTGTGTCTCCTCCCTTACTCGTACTGATCGTGTTGAAGACCATCCCTCACTAGCCCTCCAACCCGTTCCAGATCCACCCAACGCCGACCCGGCCGTGGTGGCCCTCTTTGAAGCAATCAACAAGACCAACCTCTTGATCATCCAACAAAATGAGAGGATTGGGGAGTTGGAAGAGTCTGCCCGACCAAGATCCCCTCAGCCGAGGAAAGATCGCCGACAATCCAAAAGTCCACATCCCCAACGAGAAGGTGATCGTTGGGTGCACCAGGAACTAGGGCCCCATGCCGTCTGAAAGCGTGACTGATAAGTGCAGATTGTACCTATTTTTGTATATAAGTTTTGTTGCACTTATCATTACTTTTTGTCTATATCGGTTCAAATAAACCCCACTTTATTTATAAATACGTTTACTTTACATTTTAGTGTATATATTGCCTATTGTTTAAATATTACTTAGTTTAATTGATTTTTATCTCAATTTTGTAGGTAGTTAATAAAGGCGATCTTGCCATATTCTTGAAGAGCATTGAATGAGCTTTCCTGCGCTTCAAAACCGTGCGTAAATCAGAGTTTCGGTGAAGAAGTTATGGTAAAAATAAGGACAGGTTTTCTGTCATGTTCGCACTGCGAACTGGCAGCGAGCATTCGCTTTGCGAAGACCAGCGAAGGCCACAGCGAAGGAGCCCAGAATTGGGCAGGGGCGAAACAAGCCAAAGTTCGCACTGCAAACCAGTCAGCTAGCATTCGCATTGCGAATGGTTCGTTCGTACTGCGAACCAACGAAGGAAAGCAAAGGAGGTTTAGCAATCAGAGGCACTTAAAGTGCCATTTTTTGAGTCATTCGCACTGCGAATTGTGCAGAATTTACAATGTATATAGTTTATTTCTGTCATTATATTTAGGGATGGTTTTGGGGTTTCTTGATTCCATTTCCATCAAACTTCATTTTTCAGTTCTTAGCTTAGAAAATAACTATGGAGCATGCATACGGATGAACTGGGGTGGATTGATCGTCGAACGGCTCCGACAATCCGCGAGATGTTTAGTTCATTTCTTTTCTTCTTTGTGGTTTTTCTTTATGGCTGGGTTGTGTATATGTATTGACTATGATCTCATGTATATTTGTCGCCCATGGCGTTGTATAAAACTTGCTTTACAAATCTTTATTGGTAATTGTCTCTGATTTTTGCTTTATGCACGGGGTTTGGGTTGCGTTAGACATAACCTTCACGAACTTCGATTAGGGATGATTGTCTGTTAGTTTCTGGACTCTAGAGATAGATTTAGGAGCTAACAATCTTCAATAGGCGTCGAATCTTAATGTCGTCTGTGTTTCGAGGCTTCGCTCGCGAGAGTGACGAAGAGAGTGACACGGTTGTTCTCCCAACTTTGCGTTACACATAACCTATGTTGTGAGCGATGCTGGGTGATATTGAGGAGTATTGTAGGTGGAGTATAACTGGTCGGTAAGTTTAAGTTTGTGAGGAGTCAATTATATGCATTGCCGGACGAGTTTTTCTCTCTGAAGAATGATTTCTTTTTGTTTTAATATATACTTTTCTGTTTTCATGTTTTAAACCATTTTAATCCAAACTCATAAACGCGAGAGACTGTCGAACGACATTCTTTCCCTTGAACTGATCTCTGTGGACACGACATAAATCCCGGAGGGAATTCTTTCCGAAAATAAATATTTTTGCTTGCTTGCCCTATTCTGCATTCAACAGTGACCACATTTCCCCGCGAAACCAACATTTCCCGGGCAACAAGAGAACCCAAAGAGACCAACGTTCACCCCCGGTCAGATCGAAGGGTCGGGCACGAACACCGTTTCCCCGCAGAAGTCATCGCACTGTCCTTGAGCGAAGCATCCACTCCCCTTCCTGGACCAGTTCTAACAGCGATGATGAGCCCCACGACCCGTTGTCCCAGGAGATCCTGGCTACATTCCTCCCCAAAGGCTTAGAGAAACCACCTTCTTTGGGTACTTACGACGGAACAACAGACCCAGATGAGGACATCGAAAACATAGATGCGCTGCTCGACTATCGTGGCGCCATCAAATGTCATCTTTTCCCTACCACGCTCCAGAAAGGAGCAATGGACTGGTACAAACAACTGCCCGAGGAGTCCATCACCTCGTGGAAATAGTTGGGAAGAATATTTTCTAGACACTTTACAGCAACACACCGCCATCCAAAGACCGAAGCCTCCCTCGAGGCCATAATTCAAGGGAAGGATGAACCTCTCCGGGCATACATTGAGAGGTTTAATAAAGAAGTTATGCAAGTCCCTACCACCGATGACATGAAGAAGTTCCTGCTCGAACGCGGACTTCACTCCTATTCAGAATTTTCCAAATCTGTTGGCCTTGCACCTCCAACGAGCCTGGACGCCTTCCTCCTCAAGGTGCAGGCATATATTCAATACAAGGAGAAAGAAGAGACTAGCTCCTCCCGGGCCTCACACCATCAAGAAAGTGCCCTGGTCTCCAAAAGCGATGAACCCTCGACATCCCGTCGGGGAGACCGAAGACGTGAAGACCGTCCCCGGGAATCCCGGGACAATAAAGGGACCTCTGGCCGCTTCCATGATTACACCCCCTTGACTGTCTCTAGGGAAAAGATTATCTCCGAATGTGCTAACTCGGAGTTTAAACAAGCGGGGGTTCGATTCCCTAAGTAGGTACCGACCAAGCCGAACGTCGATAAGTCGAAATACTGCCGTTTCCACAAAAGTCATGGCCACACCACTGAAGACTCCATCCACCTGAAGGATCCTATATAAATATTTATCAGGGACGGCCACCTGAAGTAGTTTACTAAGAAGAAGAAAGCTTCCGGGCAAGACGCCCAGGATTCGAAGAAAATCGAGGAAGAGATGCCTTCCTCAGAAGAGACAAGCCTCCAAGTCGCCATGAGTATATCGCAGCCGGATGACTTCTATATTCCCAAGGAGGTCAGCGCTCCCGCATATTTCGCCGCCCATAGCCCATGGGGAACTTTCCCCTCCTCCATGGTCATCTCCGGAGGGGGCTTCAACAAAGTCACCGTGGGCTCCGTAAAAAGAAAGTTCGAACACTTACTCAGCATGAGCTCCAACAAGAGTACAACACTCGACAAGGCCCGGGGAGAATCGGTCCCCATCTCTTTCTACAGAGAAGAACTCCTCGGAGGTGCCCCGAACTTGAGCATTTCACTACTCGTAAGAGCCTAGATGGTAAATTTTGATGTTCGCCGAATCTTAGTCGACCAAGGCACCTCGGTCGACATTATGTACTCACAACTGTTCTCAACCCTCTAGCTAGATGAATCACACCTCACTCCTTACGTGGGCTCTAACCTGCAGGGTTTCAACGGGTCGGTCACAAATCCCTGGGGGTACGTCGAGTTAATCGTGACTTTTGGATCTGCAGAGACGACCAAATCTATTAAGGTCTAATTCCTGGTAATTGACTGCCCGTCTCTCTATCAGTGCATATTTGGGCGGCCAACCTTGGCCGAATTGGTGGCCGTGTCATCAATTATCCATCTCAAAGTGAAGTACTACACTTCGAAGGGTATGGTTGCCACCTTACACGGGGACATTGAGGATGCACGGAGATGCTTCGAAGCGGCCACCAAGGGACTCAACACCATTTCTGCCAAGCCAAAGACGTCCAGCAAGCCAACTTTGCCCAGTAGCTCAGAGGAAGCCAAGCCACTGCCACGTGTCGACTCTATCGACCTCGACAGCCGCTTCTCTGAAGATGATCAAAAGGAGGACCAGACTTGCCCGAGTAGCTCATCCACTGCGACCAGCACCAGCAACGACTCTCATCCGATGCGCCCGATTCCGGATGGCGAGTTCGAACACGTCCTGCTTGACGATGACCCTCAGCGAGGAGTAAAGATAGAGACCAGCCTCCCCGACATAGTGAGGAAATAACTCAAAGCTTGCCTCCGAGAAAACGCCGAATTGTTCGCCTGGAGTGCCGTGGAAATGTTCGGCTTGGATCCTGCTGTCGCCTACCATCAACTCACAATTGACCCCGCCGTCAAAGCAGTAGCACAATGTAGGAGAAAGCAGTCTCCGTAGAAAACGGAGGCTGCATAACAAGCTGTAAAAGACCGCCTCGAGGCAAAATTTATTTCGGAAGCCAATTACACCACTTGGCTATCCAACATTGTACTCGTCAAAAAATCTAATGGAAAGTGGCGTATATCTGTTGATTATACTGATCTCAATAAGGCATGCCCAAAAGATGCTACCCCCTCCCCAATATTGATAAACTTGTTGATAATTCTGCCAGTTTTAAACTGTTATCATTCATGGACGCCTATTCGAGCTACAATCAAATACCAATGGCGAAAAGTGATAAAAAATACAGGACCTTCATGACCCAGTCGGGCAATTATTACTACAGCGTAATGACCTTCGGCTTGAAGAACACCAATGCGACCTACCAAAGGATGATGAACAAAGTCTTCCGGGGAGAAATCGGCGACATGCTCGAAGTCTATATGGACGATATGATCGTGAAATCCCACGAGGAAACCGATCACACAGCCTATTTAAGAAAGGTCTTTGAACAGGCCAGGGAATACCGGATGCGTTTCAACCTAGAGAAATGCACTTTCGGGGTGCGGGCGGGCAAGTTCCTCGGCTTCTATCTCAAGGAACGAGGAATCGAAGCCAACCCTGACAAGTGCAGGGTATTCTACAAATTTCCAATGCCTAAATCGAAGAAGTCCATTAAATCCCTCAACAATATGCTCGCTTCTTTATCTCGTTTCGTGGCCAAGTCTGTCCAACACGCTCTGCCCTTCTTCAAACTCCTCCGTAAGGAGGCCACGTTTGAATGAACAGAGGAATGCAGCCAGGCTCTCCTACATCTAAAATGAGCACTATCGAAATCGCCAGTTTTGTCTTGGCCAGACAACGGTGAAACTCTATACCTCTACCTCGCCGTAGCAACCGAGACCGTTAGCGCTGCCCTCATCCATGAAACGCCCGACAGGCAAAACCTATAAACTTCACGAGTAAAACATTGCAGGGACCAGAGCTGAGGTACCAGCAAATAGAAAAGGTGGCACTGGCCCTCATCAATGCCGTGCGAAGGCTAAGACACTATTTCCTGGCCCACACGATCGTGGTCCGAACAGATCAACCCGTGAAGAAACTGCTAGGACGACCTGATATGGCCGGTAGGATGCTTAAGTGGTCGTTGGAACTGTCCGAGTTCGACATTCAATATGAAAGCAGAAAGGACCTCAAGGCCCAGGCGTCAGCCGATTTCGTTGCAGAAATGACGTTCGTAGATTCCCCCACCTACGGGTCGCGCAGGTGGACCATCTTCGTAGACGGATCATCCTGCTCGGTGGGAAGCGGGGCAAGTATCATCCTGGAAAACGAAGAAGGAATCATCGTAGAGGTAGCACTCACTTTTATTTTCCCTACTTCCAACAACCAAGCTGAGTACGAAGCCTTCCTTGTCGGCCTATGCTTGGCAGAGGACCTGGGAGCTGAAGAAGTCATCATCTGCACCGATTCGCAACTCGTGACCCTTCAAGTTCGAGGAGAATATCAGGCCAAGAACGACAACCTGCTCGAATACTTGTCCCTGGTCAAAGAAAAAATGACAAGCTTCACTACAGTAGAGGTGAAACACGTTCCCCGCGAACATAACGTCCGAGCAGACATGTTGTCTAAATTGGCGAGCACAAAGAAAAAGGGCGGAAACAAATTCGTCATCCAAAAGGTGCTCCCTCGACCTAGCATCGAGAAAACCTCCACGACCCTCGATGTGCAAGCCATTGGCGACAGCAAGTGCTGGATGACCCCCGTTTATAATTACCTTGCTAAGGATGAACTATTGTCCGACCCCAAAGAGGCCAGCACAGTCAGGCGTAGGAGCAGGGTCGAAGACAAGCTCTACAGGCGAGGGTTCTCCATCCCTTTATTCATATACATCGAGAAAGAGATGGTCGCCCACGTATTGCGCGAGATCCACAAAGGAATCAACACCCAACACCTCGAGGGAAGATCCCTCTCCAGGAAAGCCCTACGAGCAGGATACTACTGGCCAACCATGCAACAAGATGCAAAAGAACACGTGAAGAAGTGCGACAAATGCCAACGGCACGGGGACATGCACTTGGCTCCGCCTAACGAGCTCAAAGCTATGTCCTCCCCGTGGCCCTTCGCATGGTGGGGCCTGGACATCCTGGGACCATTTGTAGTAAGGTCAAACCAGAATAAGTACTTGATAGTGGGTGTTGATTACTTCACAAAGTGGATAGAAGCAGAGGCTCTGGCCAAAATAACGGCCCACAACATACTTCGCTTCTACAAGCGAAACATCCTCGCCCGGTTCGACATCCCAAAAGCAATAGTCACCGACAATGGGACACAGTTTACGGACATAAAGTTTCAGGACTCCGTCGCCCAATTAGGCACGAAACAACATTTCGCGTTTGTCGAGCATCCCTAAACCAACGGGCAGGCCAAAGCGGCAAACAGAGTAATCATGCGAGGCCTCAAACGAAGGCTAGACGAAACAAAGAAAGCCCGGGGTCGAGGAACTGCACAGCATACTCTGGGCCTATCGCACTACGCGTCACTCCTCGACCGGGGAAACCCCTTTCCTCCTAGCATACAGGACTGAGGCAGTGATCTCCATCGAGATACACGTGTCATCCTGGCGGACTGAATCACCTTTGGACAAGGAGACAAACTGTGAGGTACTAAGAGAAGAGCTCGACCTCGTCGAAGAAGTTCGATCAGGAACAGCTCTCCGGGAAACCTCTTTGAAGTAGAAAATTGCAATCAGGCACAACGCCAAGGTGATACGGCGAGAATTCCAAGTGGGCATCCTTGTCTTAAGAAGGAACCACAAGGATTCTCGAGAAGGAAAACTCGCCGCAAACTGGGAAGGACCCTATCGCGTCCAAGCAAAGATGGAGAATGAGGCCTACTACCTAGAACACCTTAACGGGGAAGAACTTGCTCGACCATGGAACGCCGAAAAGCTAAAACAATATTATAACTAAGGCCCAGATCATCGGTTTGCTTCATCGAAGTGACGAAGGTAACATCCCGACTATGATGCACGCCCAGGTACAAGCGTCGCATACTAACTAAGACAAGATCCCGCTCAAGAGCGAGCGGGACCCCTTCCCGATGGCGGTTCCTCAACTGAGCCTGCCGTCGTCAATGTACCATGACAGGAAGAACACCTAGCTCGCAATGGGAGGTTCACACCACGAGCTCAGGACTCAAGCACGACCTGAGTTCCGCTCTCATGCCCAAAAGCTATCCAGGTCGTTCGACCAATCCCCCTCACTGTCGAACACATCTACGTCGAGCAAACCCCAAAGCTACAAATCTCTCGAAGTTACCCTTATTACGGGCGCACACATGCGCATCGAGCAAAGTTTCTACACTTAGCAAAAATAAAAACAAACAAAACCATGCACGGGTATAAAACATACAAAATCGACCAGAACGTCGGATACATACATATCAAAAATAATTAGTGACCGCAAGGGCCACGATTGTACTTGTTACACGATAAAGGGGCCACACCCCGTACAAAATGATAATAAAATTACATCAGACATGGCGCGCAGGCAAGATACATTACAACAACAAAAAGGAGACATCATTCCTCCATCTGCTCGGTCTGCTTGGGAATAGGCTGAGTTGGCTGAGGCTCCTCGTTAAGGAGACGGGCATGCTCATCGCCAATATGGAGGACATCTGGATTTACAATTTTGCCATCTTCAACGTGGCTAAAAAAACTAGTCCCCTCCATGGAGAGCTGGACCCCTAGATTCACCACCTTAAGTTGAGCCACAACATTGTTGAACGACTCCTCCTCGATGGCATAGACATCGTCCTCCGTCCGCGCAATGCGATCAACCATCTCAACCCCATGTCCTTAAAAACATACTCGTACATCAGGAACCTCTCCCCGTAATCCGTACATATTGGGTCGTCCTGACTTGAGAAGTGCACATTCCACTCCCCTTCTGGCTGTACATTCGTGAAAACGTCCCCAGTATAGGAAGCTGATCTATCTCTACTTTATATAATGCTTTTCTTATGATTGTTTAGAGAAATGGTGTCACATGCAAGTATACATGCTTGATAATATAGCAAGTGGTAAAGTAGAGGTCGAACCCACAAGGAAGTGATAAAGGAATTGAAATACTAGTATTAATCTCTTTGTTTAAGATAAAGTATGAGCAAGGTAACAAAATAATAATAATAAAGAACAGGAGCAACACACAAATAACTAAAATAAGATTTATAACTAAAAAGGAGTTAAAATATCAGAGAGAGTAGTTGATGAGCAAAATCCATTAGTATAGTTGTTGTTAGAATGCTTTTATGATGTGAAGTGTCGTGCCTCAAAAGGTCAAAACGTGATCTAGTGGTGTATCTCTACAACATAAAAAACATGCATAACTAGGGCAAGAGAACAAATCTCTAAGTCTCACTTGTAACCCTAAAATACGTCTGGTTTTAATTCTGAAAATCTTTATGGTCTCAATTTCTTATCTCTAAGCAAATTGAATTAAGTGAATATCTCTATCCTACTTTATTAACCACTTTTGTTATGAAATCCGCTTGTTTATTGGATCTCTCTCAACAACAAGCTGTTACCTTTTTCCTAGTTGATCACTCTAAGAACCAAGTTTATAGCATAAAAACACATAACAAAATAAGACACTAGTCAACACATCATATCAACATAAAATAACTTTTATACTAACTTCATTAGTCTCATCAAACAACGTTTTAGCTCATATTGAGCTGAGTACAAACTACTGGAGTGAAACTAATAGGAAACATTGTCTTACAAAGTGTAGTAAAGAAATGCAACCTAGTAATAACTTGGAGATCTCTTGCGTTGAGTAAACAACAATAACTCTCTTCAGTCACGACAGCTCTCAGCAGAGTGTACAGGTCTGGATGAGAATAGAATACTCTACTAATGCTTCCAACTCTTGGAAAATAAAATTAAAATTAAAACTTAGAACTAAAATAAACTGTTTGTTGTGTGTGAATCTCCGGTCCTCCTTCTTCAATGCACAAGCTCTCTTTATATAGTGGTGAGTGGAAGTGGCAGTTACTCCTTTCTTGGATCGTGGGTGTCTTGATAAAAATAAGGTTAGGCCCAAATCAAATCCTCATGTGGACCAACTGTCCCCCAATCCTTCCATTGCAAGCAATCTGGTACAGGCGTTGGTGGGAGACAAATATGCTTTTTACAGGCGGCTGTGGCATAGTGGTGGAGCAGCGCAGCCGGCTGGTGGTTTTGGTGTTGGGCGCTCTTTTTGCATTGTGGTCCCCACCGTACTACCATTTGTCTTCTAGCTTCCTTGATCTTATCCATTCCTTTTGCTCCAATGCTCTTCAAAATGCTGCCACGTGAGCCCTAGTCATCCTTGGCTTCCATCACCAATCTCCAACTCTCTTGGTGAAAATAGATGATTAAACTATCAACTACTTTCTTTCCAAAATCTCCTTGTTCTGCTCCAGAATCTGTCATCCGGGGTCATGCCTCCTCTCACCATCATCTAGCTTCCTTTTAGAGCACAAACACATTGAAAACATAAAAGAAGCACCTAGTGTGCTTAAAGCTTAAAACATGCTGAAATACATTAAACTCATGCCACATCAGTAAATCATGAACTAAAAATGTCACATAAAATGGGCCAAACTAACACACTAAAATAGTGTTATCACTCTCCCAAACTTGAATGATCACCTGTCCTCAGGTGATCTGATAGTGAAAGACAGAGGAAAGTGAAATTGAGTTTCAACATCTTCAATCAGGTCAGCAAGATACTGTGGCTCTTAGAATTGGAAGGGTCATAAAGCAATCACTAGCGAAAGTTGCTCAGCTTTGTAATTGGCCAAAGTTTTGTTAGCTCAAAGGAGGTATGACGTCTCCTGTCACGACCCTACTCTTCTAGGAAACAAGCTACAATTCTCTCTTTTTGATCCCCTAGTTGTGTACTTTCGTGAGTGGGGTCTCTTTCTTTGGTTTCACTAGGGAATTCTGTCCTGATTCTCAAATGATATTTTTGATTTGAACACTTGGGACCACACTTCTCCACTTATTATTTTTTTGTTCTTTTTCTTTTTTTTTCTTCTCTGGTTTTTTTTGGCAAAACGTCTCATCTCAGAAGAATTTCATATAATGAGCTCTACTGCATATTATGATGAAACGCTTGCTGTTCCTCCAGTTTCGGGCACAGGAACTTTATTGGTGGTCTTTGCCACTTTTTGCGCACTTTTGTGTGTTTTTGTGTGGAGTGTGCCCCTTCCGTGATCATTTAAATCATTATTTAAATCTTTTTGTCCTTCCCTTTGTGATTCCTAAGATTTCAACCTTTCTCTTGATTCCCACAATTCAGTTATCTTTTTGAAAAAAAAATTCTGGCTGGTTTAATAGACTAGTGCTGTCGTGACAGAGAGCATCAATCTCCTCTGTCAAACTCATTTGGCATAATTCCTGCACTTTGCTATGCTCAATCATAAAAGCGTCATTCCCCTTTTTTTATCCTTAAGCCCGAAAATTTTGAAAATTAATGCTCCTGACTTAGTGCAGTTTAATCCAACCATTTCCTAGCCTTTCTCACTCTAAACTATGACATGAACAAATTCAACAAAAGAATAATCAAACAGATGCCACACACATGACATTTAAGAAAAACAAACATAAAACAACCAGATCATCATGTTCTAGGGGCATCAGAGCTTCCCCACAAAAGATTAAAAACCTATGGCTCAAAACAAGGCCATTCCAAACACAAATCCAAAATATTTTCCAAAAGCAGAAATAGGCAAGACAACAGACAGAATATTCAGCTTGTGATTTCAGAGGGTTAGAGTAGTGAGAATAGGCTAAGCGTTGGTGCCCTCCCCCAAACTTAAAGTAAGGACAGTGTCCTCACTGTTCAGTGATGAGAGAAGACGAGCCAGCGCTTGCCTATTTCACTTTACCAATTAGGCCTTAAGCCTGGAGCTCTTCCTAGGTGCTGGCATGACTTGTTTCTTCTTCTTTTTCTTTGCCTCCAGCACTCCTAGTTCTTTCTTCTTAGTGCCCTCTTCAGCCGTGCCACCAGTAACCTCCTTCCTAACAGCTTTACTTGGACATTTGGCAATTTTTTTAGGATGCTCTTCAACTTTCTCCAGCTGCTCCTCTGCAACAATATTTTCTTCATTCACGGTAGGTTCCTTGACAGGTTAGGGTTCTGGGTCAGCTATGATATTTTCCGTCTCTTCCCTATCCGCCTCCTCATCTCCTTTGAGAATTTCTTCTTTCTCTGTCTCGGTTGAGGAATAATACTTCCTCAGCTGTTCTACTTCTTTGTCTTCTTCAGCTCCTTCTGACTGCACCATTTCTTCCACTGGATTCTCCTTCTCTTTACTCCATTCTTCCTCTTCAGCCACGTTTTCCTTGTTCATTTCCAAATCTTCAGCATCTTTGTCTACCTCTGCTAGGAATGTTTCCAAGACCTCGTCTTTTCCTGAACCTTCTCCCTCTTGATCAGATTTGTTAAGGTCAAACTTGTTTGCATTGGTTACAGGACTTGCGGGTGGTGTCATGACTGCAGCAGTCTCTTTCTTTCTCCATTCTGCCTTAAACTTCTTTTGCTTTGGGTTTCCCTCCAGTTTTGGAGATGGAGAAGAATATGTCTCCCTCAGCTTCTTTTTCTTTTTCACCTGGCTCTGGCTGGTCTCCACTAACACACCCTTACTGGTCTCTTCTACCTCTTTCTTTTTCAACTCCTTATCCTTCTTCTTCTACTTAGCTTTCTCCTTTTTGGTGGGCTTCTTTACTTTCCTTCATCATCAGCAACCGTTGGTTCAATACTTCCTAGAATATGATCCGGGAACTTTGGGGCCTCCAGCGAGTTGGATGGGGCTTGCATAGCCCACATTTTGTCTAGCCATGCCGCCCTGGCCTTTTGGTAGGCAAAGTACTCTTGCTGGTCTTTCTGCATTTGCATTAAAATCCCCATGGCTGGGTCTTGCTGCTCAGCTGTCCCAAAAGAAGTTTGACTTGCTGCTGCTATTCTCTTCCTGGATCCTTTTGGTTTCATTAGGGTCATGATCAGGGTTTTGTCCAATGGTTGTTGTGGAGATCCAAAGTTGTCTGAGTCGTACTCAGGCACACCATGTCTCCTACACAGTGTTGTTATCAAACAAGGAAAATATAGCATTCCCTCTTTCTTTTTTGAGAAAGCATGAATCTCTTGCACGATTATCTTTCCAACATTGATAGCCCTCAAACCAGTTATGTAGTGCAGAAGTACCAGACTAGCCCTAGAGACCGTCTCGTTATGAGCGGTCGGCTTGATTGAATGCTTCAGGAATTGATACCATACCTTGACTCCTGGCCTTAGATCCATCCTTTTTACAGCTTTGTCAACCCATCTTGTACCAGCAACACACAAAGACTCCATATAGGCGTCGTATTCGTCTTCTTGAGAACTGAGCACCAAGTTCTGGTACTCATCTTCCAGATTCCCCAGCTTAAAGTAGAAGTTGATGTTGGATCAGTATAAATGACTTTTGTTCCTCTGATTAGAACCTCTAACCTCTTGTGTCCAGGATCAGTCAAATTGGCATAAAATTCCTTAACCAGATTAGCATTATACACACCAGGTTGCTTGCAAAAATTTTCCCATTTCAAGTGTGAGATTGTTGTGCCAATGTCTCCTGGTAGTCCCAGTTTCTCATCGTCACCATCCATTATGAATCCACGTTCAGCAAACACGCTCATCTTACTGAAGTGTTCCATGAAACGTCTGTGTGCTTCCACGTTGACAAAAATCTCATCTTTATCTTGACTTGATATGTCGATTGTTGGGGCGACATTCTTCTTTCCTGTAGTCTTGTAACGACGGTCGATGTTTGGGTCTCTTGTCATTTTTTTCTTGGGTAATGGAGGAAATAGGGTTTGGGAAATTTAGGGTTACAGAGAGAATGATATAAATGAAAAGTGAAGAGGTTTTGTTTGAATGTTTGGGTATAGAGAGATGTGGAGGGAAGTTGGAAAGTTGGGAGGTTTGGAAAAGTTTCAGAAAATAAAAAAAAAAGTCTTTGAGAGATGGAGAGAGAAAATTTCTGTTTTTGTGATTAGTAGGGCAAAGAGTGAAATGACTTAGGTCTGACAGCTGAAAAGACTCCTTTAGTGGGCTTGCGTGTTTAGGTGGCTAAAGCGTCTGACGTGGCAGACATGGCTATCATGACTCTGCTACCACACACGGCCCAAGACGCTCAATCCCTATGCTGCGCTTTTTTTATTCTCTCTCTTCCTCTTTAAACACAACGATCCATTGTCTTTTTGAATTCCAAAAGAAAATATTTAATGCTTGCTCAGCATTAATATTATTCTCTTTGGACTTAGGAAAATTAATTCCTTCAACTCTTCCAATATTCCAATTCCACTTTTTTTTATGTCTCTTGCTGGCGTGTCACATCTTGTCATGAGCTGATGCCACCAAAAACTATCATGATCCTGTACAAAATAAAAACAAACAAAAAATGCATAAACTGGGTTGCCTCCCAGTAACGCTATTTTAAGGTCTTATCGCATGACCAACACAAGTGTCTATCAATCAATTAAATGGAGAGAATCCCTTGTGTTATTTGAGGGTTCTCCAAAATAAGTTTTGACCCTTTGGCCATTAACCTTAAATTTCTCTCCATTTTTCTCGTTCAACAATTCCACAGCACCATGGGGGTAAATTTCTTTCAAAATAAAGGGGCCAGACCATCTTGATTTTAATTTCCCAGGGAATAGCTTCAGCCTTGAGTTAAAGAGTACAACTTTTTTGCTTTTCACCAACTCCCTCTTCTGACATTTCCTGTCATGCCACCTTTTGGTTTTTTCTTTGTATAATTCAGCATTCTCGTATGAGAACAACCTATGCTCATCTAACTCATTTAATTGGAGCATTCTAGCTTGGCCAGCATTTTGAATATTAAAATTTAATTGCTTCGTAGCCCAAAATGCCTTATGCTCCAATTCAATGGGTAGGCGACAAGCCTTCCCATAGACAAGTCTATATGGAGACATGTCTAAGGGAGTTTTATAGGCAGTCCTATACGCCCATAGTGCATCGTCCAAATGCTTGGACCAATCCTTTCTCGTGGGGTTAACCACTTTTTCCAAGATTCTCTTGATTTCTCTATTAGAAAGCTCCACTTGTCCGCTAGTTTGTGGATGGTAAGCTGTAGCAACCTTGTTTTTAATCCCATATTTTCCATTAAGTTTTCAAAAAGTTTGTTGCAAAAATGGGATCCCCCATCACTGATGATAGCTCTAGGCGTGCCATGTCTTGTCAAGATATTCTTGAGCAAGAACGTGGTTACTAACTTAGCATCATTGGATGGTGTTGCTACTGCTTCAATCCATTTGGACACGTAGTCCACAACTACAAGGATGTAAAGATTGCCAAAGGATGGAGGGAATGGTCCCATGAAGTCAATGCCCCACACATTAAAAATTTCCACTTCAAGAATACTAGTGAGCGGCATCTCTTGTCTCATGGACACATTTCCAACTCTTTGGCATCTATCACACCTTTTTGTTAATTCATGAGCATCCTTGAAAATAGAAGGCCAGAAATAACCTGATTGCAGCACTTTTACTGCAGTTCTGACCCCTCCAAAATGTCCACCATAAGGGACTTTGTGGCAGGCTGACAGGATCTGTCGTGCCTCCTCATAGTCAACACATCTCCTCAATAGCTGATCAGCACACTTCTTGTACAGATAAGGCTCTTCCCATAAATAATTCTTAACAGTGTGGAAGAACCTCTTTCTTTGTTGGAAGTTAAATTCTGGTGGCACAACTCTGCTGACCAAGTAGTTAACAATGTCAGCGTACCAAGGAGTCATGCCATCAGTGATCACCAACAACTTTTCATCCGGAAAACTTTCTTTAATATCTCCACTGCTTTGAGATTGAACTTCTTCTGGTAGTCTTGAAAGATGATCAACAACTGAGTTTTCTACTCCTTTCTTGTCTCTTATTTCCAGCTCAAACTTTTGTAGGAGAAGCACCCATCGTATGAGCCGTGGCTTTGCATCTTTTTTGGCAATCAAATATTTTATTGCTGCATGATCCGTGTACACAATGACTTTAGTTCCTACCAAGTAAGGTCTGAAATTATCAAAAGAAAACACTACTTCCAGGAGCTCCTTCTCTGTGGTTGTGTAATTGATTTGTGCTTCTATCAAAGTCTTGCTTGCGTAGTAGATGGTGTGAAAAACTTTGTTATGCCTTTGGCCTAAAACAGCACCAATGGCAAAGTCACTGGCATCATACATTAATTCAAATGGCTTGGACCAATATGGAGTTTTGACTATAGGTGCAAAAATGAGAGCTTATTTAAAAAGTTTGAAGGATTTAAGGCATTCTTTACTGAAGACAAAAGGAGTGTCATGCTCCAGCAGCTGGCATAGGGGTTTGGTTATTTTTGAAAAATCTTTTATAAACCTCCTATAAAATCCAGCATGCCTCAAGAAACTCCTAATGCCCTTGATGTTGACTGGTGGGGGTAGCTTTTCAATTACCTCCACCTTTGCTTGACCTACCTCTAATCCTTTTGAAATTCTATGACCAAGAACAATTCCTTCTTTTACCATAAAATGGCATTTCTCCCAATTAAGAACTAAGTTGTTCTCTTCACACCTGGTCAGCACCAACTCTAGATTCTTTAGACAATCCTTGAATGACTCTCTAAAAACTGAAAAATCATCCATGAAGACTTCCATGGAATTCTCTATGATATCTGAGAAGATAGCCATCATGCAACGTTGAAAGGTGGCTGGTGCATTGCACAGTCCAAACGACATCCTTCTAAAGGCAAAGGTGCCATAAGGGCATGTGAATGTTGTTTTCTCTTGATCTTCTGGGGCTATTGAAATTTGGTTGTATCCCGAATACCCATCTAAGAAGAAATAATACTCCTTTCTAGCCAATCTATCCAACATTTGATCAATGAAAGGCAAAGGAAAATGATCCTTCCTAGTTGCCTTGTTTAGCTTTCTATAATCCGTGCAGATTCTCCAACTAGAAACAATTCTAGTGGGGATAAGCTTATTCTTCTTATTGATTATCACTGTCATGCCTCATTTCTTCGATACACACTGGATTGGACTTACCCACACACTATCATAGATAGGGTATATAATTCCCGCGTCTAGCCACTTGATAATCTCCTTTTTTACAACCTCCTTCATGATGGGGTTCAACCTTCGTTGACTCCCAATGCTATTCTTAGCATTTTCTTCCAACAGAATTTTGTGCATACAAATTGCTGGGCTGATTCCCTTAATGTCAGAAAGGTGCCACACAATTGCCTTCTTGTGTCTCTTTAGTAATGAAATCAATTGTTCTTTTTGCTCCTCTTGCAGATCTGTAGCAATGATAACTGACAGCTTCTGTCCTGCCTCCAGATATGCATACTGTAAATGCTCCGACAGCTGCTTGAGCTCCAATTCAGGGGGTTCTTCTATGGAAGATAGCTGCTGCTTATGAGCAACAGTGGTGGATTCTTTCACTTCCACAGATTCTTTCTCTTGCTTTTCCATTGGACCATAGGTGATTCCATCTTTTAGTCCTTCATCTTCCACTTTTCCCAACTCAATTTTCAACACATCATTAGCCTTTAGAAGGTTTTTATGAATTAAACCTTCCCAGCTAGATATCATAGAACACTCAGCCACCTCTTCTTCTGGGTATTGCAAGGCATTAAGTATGTTGAACACTACTTGTTGCCCATTCACTCTCATAGTGAGTTCTCCCCTTTCTACATCAATTAAGGTTCTACCTGTTGCTAGGAATGACCTTCCCAACAAAATGGGTGTCTCTTCATCAGCTTCAAAATCCCTGATGAGGAAAACAGCAGGGAAGACAAATTTTTCCAACCTTACTAGCACATCTTCTATCTTCTCTTGTGGGTAGCAAATACTTCTAGCTGCCGTCTGCAAGGCGATGGTTGTAGGCCTGACAGCACCTATCCCTAGCTTCTTGAAAATGGATAGGGGCCTGAGATTAATGTTGGCCCCTAAATCACATAGTGCCTTTCCACAAAAGGCATCTCCAATGGTGCATGGAATAGTAAAACTTCCAGGATCCTTCAATTTGGGGGGAAGTTTGCCTTGAACCAATTGACTACACTCTTGTGTGAGTGCAACCGTATCAAATTCTCCCACCCTTTTTCGCTTGGTAAGCACATCCTTCATGAACTTTGAGTAGTTTGGCATTTTTTGGATGGCTTCAATCAATGGTATGTTGATGTGAAGTTGCTTCAAGATCTCCATGAACTTTGAAAATTGTTGCTCTTTCTTTGCCTTTTTGATTCTTTGTGGAAAAGGGGGTGGTGGTCTTTCTTGCACAAACTTTTGCTTCTTGTTGGCTTCAGTAATGACCTCTTGCTTCTCTGGAGGAATGTAGTCTTTAGCAGGTACATCATCCTTGTGCTTCAGCTGTTTTGATGAAGACGGTTCTCCATCATTGTCTTTCGCTCTAGAGCTGTCAGGCTTAGACAAATCAGTACTTGACTCCTTGCTTTTTGTAAAGGTCTCTTCAATTTCCTTGCCACTTCTGAGTTTAAGAGCTTGGCAAGTTTCAACATTCTTTGCTCCAGCTTGTGTATTGGGAGTCTCAGTGGCGTTGGGAAGATTTCCCAAGTTTCTTGAACTTAGAGCCGTGTCAATTTGGCCTACTTGGTTCTCCAAGTTCTTGATGCTCACTCCTTGTGCTTGGAATTGATTCTTTGCTTCTTGAATAAAGGACTTAAGAACATTTTCCAAATGGTTGTTTCCTTGATTACCCCCAACATAGTTAAGGTTAGAAAAACCAGGTGGAACTTGTGGTGTAGTTACTTGTGGTTTAGTTTGACTTTGATAGTTACTCCAAGAAAAATTAGGATGGTTGTGCCATCCTGGGTTGTAAGTGTTGCTGTATGGATTATTGTATCTGCTGTTGTTGTTGGAATTGCCAACATAGTTAACTGAAACAGGATTTGCAGAACATTCTTCACATAGGTGTGGTCCTCCACAGTAAACACATGCAACCTCAGAAGCGTCAGTAACCACCTTAACAGGGTTAGGCTTTGTCACTTCAGGACTCATCAGATTCTTCATCATTTGGTGGATCTGAGCCACTTGAGCAGTAAGAGCTGTGGTCTCAGTGACTTCATGAACTCCAGCAGGCTTCTTTTGAGTTGAACTAGCAGTGGCCCTCGTGACTGACCATTGATAAATGTTGGCCGTAATGCTCTCAATCAACTTGTAACCATCATCATAGGATTTAGACAAAAGAGCTCCCCCACTGGATGCATCTAACATATTCCTTGAGGATGGAATTAATCCATTATAGAAAGTCTCAAGTTGTATGCAGATGGGAATCCCATGATGAGGACATTGTCTCAACAACTCCTTAAATCTTTCCCATGCATCAAACAACGTTTCGTCGTCTCCTTGCCTAAATGATGTGATCTCATTTCTCATTTTTGCATTCTTGAAAGGAGGAAAATACTTGGCCAGAAACTTTTCTGCCAAGGCATTCCATGTAGTAATGGATTTTGGTTCCAAAGAATTAAGCCAGCTCTTGGCTCGATCCCTTAGATAATGTGGAAACAGCCTCAACCTAAAGGTATCCACTGGTACTTCAAGGATCTTGAAGTTGTCAACAACATCCAGAAATTGTTTTAGGTGAAAATGAGGATCTTCGTGAGGAAAGCCTGAATATTGACCAGTAGCTTGCAACATTTGGAACATCATAGGCTTGAACTCGAACTATGGTGCTGTGATGGCTGGCCTAGCAATGCCAGTATTCATAGCATTAGGATGAAATACAGCATAGTCCCTGATGTTGCATGCGCGGTCATTGCAATACCAATGATATCTGGCTCAACCATGTTTGTCTTGTGCAATGGCTCGTCTGAAGAAGACGATAAACTTTCTTCTTCCGTGTCCTCCTCGTACACTACTCCTTCAGGTTCAGCCACAACTAAGGTTGAGGAATCTCCAGATATTTGCTGAGCACGCAAAATCTCCTCCGTGCTTTGAGAATTCTTTCAGGTTCAGGATAACCACTGTAAACTGGTTGTAACGACCTGCGCATGCAATAACTTAAGCCTGTCGAGACACCAAATCACATCAAACGTTAAAAGCTCAAATACAATCTTAAACAAAAAATAAATATAGTGTTTCAAACTTTATACACTTCCTCGGCAACAGCGCCAAAAACTTGATGTATCTCTACTTTATATAATGCTTTTCTTGTGATTGTTTAGAGAAATGGCGCCACATGCAAGTATACATGCTTGATAATGTAGCAAGTGGTAAAGTAGAGGTCGAACCCACAAGGAAGTGATAAAGGAATTGAAATACTAGTATTAACCTCTTTGTTTAAGATAAAGTATGAGCAAGGTAACAAAATAATAATAATAAAGAACAGGAGCAACACACAAATAACTAGAATATGATTTATAACTAAAAAGGAGTTAAAATATCAGAGAGAAGAGTTGATGAGCTAAATCCATTAGTATAGTTGTTGTTAGAATGCTTTTATGATGTGAAGTGTCGTGCCTCAAAAGATCAGAACGTGATCTAGTGGTGTATCTCTACAACATAAAAAACATGCATAACTAGGGCAAGGGAACAAATCTCTAAGTCTCACTTGTAACCCTAAATTACGTCTGGTTTTAATTCTAAAAATCTTTATGGTCTCAACTTCTTATCTCTAAGCAAGTTGAATTAAGTGAGTATCTCTATCCTACTTTATTAACCACTTTTGTTATGAAATCCGCTTGTTTATTGGATCTCTCTCAACAACAAGCTGTTACCTTTTTCCTAGTTGATCACTCTAAGAACCAAGTTTATAGCATAAAAACACATAACAAAATAAGACACTAGTCAACACATCATATCAACATAAAAACAACTTTTATACTAACTTCATTAGTCTCATCAAACAAAGATTTAGCCCATATTGAGCTAAGTACAAACTACTGGAGTGAAACTAATAGGAAACATTGTCTTACAAAGTGTAGTAAAGAAATGCAACCTAGTAATAACTTGGAGATCTCTTGCGTTGAGTAAACAGCAACAACTCTCTTCTGTCATGGCAGCTCTCAGAAGAGTGTACAGGTCTGGATGAAAATAGAATACTCTCTACTAATGCTTCCAACTCTTGGAAAATAAAATTAAAATTAAAACTTAGAACTGAAATAAACTGTTTGTTGTGTGTGAATCTCCGGTCCTCCTTTCTTGGATCGTGGGTCTCTTGATAAAAATAAGGTTAGGCCCAAATCAAATCCTCATGTGGACCAGCTGTCCCCCAATCCTTCCGTTGCAAGCAATCTGGTACAGGCGTTGGTGGGAGACAAATATGCTTTTTGTAGGCGGCTGTGGCAGAGTGGTGGAGCAGGGCAGACGGCTAGTGGTTTTGGTGTTGGGCGCTCTTTTTGCATTGTGGTCCCCACCGTACTACCATTTGTCTTCTAGCTTCCTTGATCTTATCCATTCCTTTTGCTCCAATGCTCTTTAAAATGATGCCACGTGAGCCCTAGTCATCCTTGGCTTCCATCACCAAAATCCAACTCTCTTGGTGAAAATAGATGATTAAACTATCAACTACTTTCATTCCAAAAGCTCCTCGTTCTGCTCCAGAATCTGTCATCCGGGGTCATGCCTCCTCTCACCATCACCTAGCTTCCTTTTAGAGCACAAACACATTGAAAACATAAAAGAAGCACCTAGTGTGCTTAAAGCTTAAAACATGCTGAAATACATTAAACTCATGCCACATCAGTAAATCATGAACTAAAAATGTCACATAAAATGGGCCAAAGTAACACACTAAAATAGTGTTATCAGAAGCAAAGACAGAAGCATGCTTGGCGGGCTCCGCGACCGTCCACTCCTCCACGGAAGCATGCTCAGGGTTCTCCCAGACATCGCTGGGGGCGGTTGAAGCCTCAGTATCACTACTCTCCGAAGAGCTCTCCTAGGAAGAGTCTATGAGAGTCTCCTTCTCGGGTTCATGTGCCATCTCGTTCACCTGAAAAGCAGAGGACAAAAGTGAATTCAACTGCAAAATCAAATCCACCTTTCCACCGCTAGTCAAGTGAAAGGGCGCGCGAAGGGCCAAGGACGACGTCCCCGGCCTAAGCCCAAAATCAAATGGCACGAGGATATTGTGCAAGTAGATGCCCGAAGGCAACCCCTCCAACACGTACGGGGAGATTCTCCCCGAAACGCTACCTAGTTTTCCGTTTGAAGCTCCACCGAAAAACACATACATTCATCGGAAACTCATGAGAGCGTCGGAAAACTCAGGAACTCCGTCGGTTACGCTCGCTCTCGTCATTGCAACGACGCCAAAAAACAACCCAAATCTACAGTTCCTAAGAGCTCTGGAAACCACGGCAGCAGCAGAAAGTGCAAAACCACCATCTACTACCAACAGTCGCCGAAAAACATTGCGGTATCTACCTAAAGTCATCCTAGCCACATGCACTCTAACAAAATGAAAGCAAAAGGCTAAAAACAAAGCTAGAAATGAGTAACTTACGTGGTTGAAGAGGACTTGAAGGGTCCAAGAGCTTGCTCGGAGCTTTGTACGGTGGCTGACAGCGGCAACAGACTGGAGGCTCGGAAAGAAGAACGAGGAAGGAGAGAGAAGCGAAAAGCCTAAATGAGCGGCTTCTCCCTCTATTTATATGCACTCTGAAGGCACGTGCACGAGCATGCGTAGCTAGTGGCATCATCATGACTCTAGCCTAGCCATCATGACGCATTTAATACTGCACAATGCTCGAGGCACACGTGGCGTCACGTCTCTTCAGACTACCTCAGCCATTGGTCTCCCCGCACGCAGGGCATACCTGACAACGCTATGTATCTCGCGGGAACTAAAACCCCCAGGCATCACAGGACAATTTCACGTCGTCGACAAGCGACGATCCCTTCGGAGTTCCCCGGGACTGCGAGCTATCCTTAAGTCATCACTCCCATGCTTTGGAGCAACGACTTGGGGGGCTCTTGTTTCGGACTAGACCAATGGATAGGCATGGGCCAATCCACTTCTACTCCCAGAATGACCCAATTGCCTATGTCCAGCCAATGAGGGGCAGCATTTACCTTTCTGCCCCTCTACCGGGCACATATGGTCTGAGGGACCATAAGGTCTCTTGCTCCTCCTTGGCATTCCTGCCCATCATGCACGGCCGTACCATCTAGAAATAGCCACGACGCCCATGCCCAGAACTGTGTCCTTGTCCGTGGCAACAACTAGTTTCGGGCACCTCTGCCCGTCCCAACGGCTAGTTTTTGGCAGTTACCTATTCTTCGGGAAACGATTATTTTGCCCCGAAAATATGGACCGTTGGCCACGCGCCAGGGGCATTATAAAAACCCTCTCATTTGAGAGGGTCAGGTATTCTAAATCATCCTACGAAACACATATTTTTGTACTTGCCTTTTTCCTCTCCCGATACTTACTTTAGCATCGGAGTGCCTTGCAGGTACACCCCCTCCTCATCTCACACACCCAGCATCACAGACATTTCTCTTGGCCCACTTCAGGTTCTGATCAGCCTTCAAGATCAGCATAAAATGACCGCAGAGCCATCGAAGGCACAAGGTTTGCTTTAGCTACTCCTCATCAAACCCCTTCATAAATTACTTTTATGGAATACATCAACCTGTTCATCGAGTCGACCACTTTTGCTTTGACAATGGTGGACACAATATTTTGAAGGCCACTTTTTAGAAGTAAATTTCCAAAAAGATTATTTGTTGCCTTTCCTGACGTACCAGAAGATCCAGAACAAAAAGGTATATACCTATCACTGGTTTCAAATTATTTTGCATCGCGTATGTTTTCTCATACTTCGATTGCACGTGAACCTGAAACACAAGCTGAAACCAATGTCGAAGGACCTTCTGACGCTGGTGAAACAAAGAAAACTGAGGAACCCCAGAAAAAGGTAGATCTTTCCTTCTCTGATTTTTTCGCCATTGAACTAATTGTAATAGTTCATATTTCAGAATTGAAAGCGTGACCCCAACCATCCTACTAAACCCCAAGAAGAAGAAAAAGTCCATAACGACTTCGATTCAAGTATACCACTAATTTTTAATTCTTTAGTGATCTTTCAATAATCAATCCATGTAAATTGACTTAACCTTTTCCAGGCAGCTCCGAAACCAACGGAGACTCAGACTGAAAATGAAAGCTCAGAAGATACTGAGGAAAATCTCATCTTCTTGAGGCCAAAACCTAAGAATTATCCTAAGCCAAACATAAGCAATAAAAAGAAAGGAACTCCTCAAAAAACAAAGCCCAAAAAAGAAACCGTTACTTCGACTGCTGGTCCTTCCCACAAAAATAAAGGCAAAGAGGCAGAGGCAGAAAAATGAAGAAGAAAGGAAAGAAAAGAGTCAACAAATATCTCAATACCTTCCCCCTTCTAACAATCAGGACCCAAACGAATCTCAGGACAAATCGGTCGAAGAACTAGAAAAATCTAACTTTAAAGGTACCCCTCGACTCACACTATAGTTCTTCTTTTATATTCTAATTTAAAATTTGACTCAGTGTTCCCCCTTCTTTAAGGAAACAGAAGAAGCAAAAAATGAGGCAGAGAATCCATTAGGTATCCCTCGTTCAAATCCTTCTGAAACATTCTCTCACATCCATTGGCCAAATTTCCTTGATTCGAGCATTTCATCTGTTCATCCAACCACTCAACCAATCAACAAAGCAACAAACGCATCTTCACAACCACAACCTGAAGTGGAAGTTAACATTGACCAACCTTCTCCACACCACAACGAGGAGTTAGACGACACCACTGCCTCTGTCCAAGACAACATAGTTCAAGATGATCCATAACCTAACAGTCCAACAAAAACTAATGAAGATCAAGCCATGCCTAATTTTGAAACTTCCCCAGCAACAGAGAAGGATCAATCCACCATCAAAGAACCATTGCAAACTCAAGATACTGTTCACGATTCGGTATCAAACACTTCTCTAAGCCAAGAAGAATTCCTTGCTCTAAAAAGGAAAAATATAACTAAAGCTCTAAAAAGGTTCCAAAAACTTCGCAAGCTTTCGACAGGTTCTAGGTCTAGCCACTCCTCTGATGCTTCATTAGCTGATACCGACAATGACTCTGTCAACCTCCTGATCCAACAATTGAAGGCCAATATCTTTGAGGTTGAACTTCTTACGCTATTGAAGGAGATGCTCGACTTGGCGCTGATATTCAATAATTGCTGGACGAACTCAACAAACGACGGGTATATAACTTCATGGTTCAATTCCTTTTCGAGTTTGAAACTTATTTCGATCAACTCTACAAAGACATTAATCTCAAACAGACAAACAACTATCGACTTCAAAAAGTTAAAGATGCCATGACTGTGGCTTAGGACTTAAGCAGTGCATCTGAGCAGGAAGTTGATAAACTCGAAACCAAGCTCCAGGAATACACTGACAAGAAAGCCTTGCTTGATAATCAAATAGCACAATGTCGATCCAAGATTCTCGAGTTGAACAAAGAGATCGATAATATGGAAAAGGAGAAAGCTGAGTTGACTTGGGAAAAGTCACTCCCTACCAGAGAGATGATCGATGAAGAGGCTACCAAAGGTGCAGAATATACTGAAGATGCTCTCAACTTAGGGCTTGAAATCAACTCTTTAGAAGAAATCCATGATCGACTGACTGCAAGACTCGGCTTCTCTAAGACCAAGCTTGAAGAATTAAAATCAAAATTTCTAGTTTAAATTGTACTTTTATTTCCCTTGCTTTTGATGTTTTGTAATGATAATTCCATTTCAGCAGGCCATCTAATACCATTTTGGTGCTCTTGTTTCCTAATGCATACTATTATTTAGCAATTCCAATTTCTTATAGCATAGACTTATAGCTTTTATGGTATTTACCATTTTTTCTTAGAATATGCTTATCAGTTGTTAAATCTTCGATTTCATAAGCATTATTCGAGACTTCTTGAATAATCCGAAATGGTCCTTCCCAATCAGATGACCACTTACCCAGAGCTTTATCTCTTCGATCCATAGGCAATATGACATTCCAAAGTAATCTCCAATCGAAAATGCTTTTATCTTAACCTTCTTATTATAGGATATGGCGACTCGTTCCTTTTTTCTTATCAAGACATCCAACGCTACTAACCTTTCTTCATCCAGATCAACCATTTCATCCAACATCATATTCTAATAATGGTCGGATGGTATCTCATCCTGCCTTTGAATTCAAACCGACTGCAAATAAATTTCGACAGGAAGTACAACCTCATGTCCATAGGTCAGCCAAAATGGAGTCGTTTTCCTTGCCTTTTTAGGAGAGGTTTGATATGCCTACAAGACCTGGTCTAACGTTTTATGCCAATTCTTTGGTTTCTTCCCAACATGATTCTTAATCAAACTAATAACAACCTTATTGGTTGCTTCGACCTAACCATTTTTTTTAGCATAGTAAGGTGTCGAAGTTAATAATTTAATACCCATTTCAGAGGCAAATTCCTGTATCTTTCGACCACTGAATACCGACCCTTGGTCCGTCGTAATGGTCTCAGAAATTCCAAACCTATAGACAATATGTTTATGGATAAATTATTTAATAGCATATTGGTCAGCATTGACTAAAGGAACCACTTCGTAAAATAATCAATGTCAACTATAATATATTTATGACTTTTAGAGGACGCTGGCCGAATTTCACCAATCAAGCCTAAATCCCATCCCTTGAATGGCTATGGCTTCACAATTGCATGCAGTTCACTTGTAGGGACATGTTGAATACATGGGTGAACTTGGCACTCTTGACAACCCTTAGTGAAGTCGATACAAACTTTAAGCATTGTATGCCAATAGACTCCTTGGCGGTATAACAACCATCTCATCTAATGCCCTACTTGATAAACACCACATGCCCCATTATGTACATTCGACACGACCAAATATGCCTCACCTTCACCAAGGCATTTAAGTAAAATCCCTTTAGGCATTTTCTTAAATAATTCATTCCCTATAACCGCATAGCTCAGAGATCTGTATTTAACCTTTCGATCGGTCGGCCCAATTGGATTTTCTGAGTAATCGACTATTGACTTTCTCCAATCAGTATCAGCCAAAGTTTCAATAACAAATATCTCAAAGTTTTCTGGATATACTGACCCTAACTTAGTAATTTCTAGATCTGATAGGGACAGCCTTGTCGACGCCACCTTCCTCAAACTTCAATCAAATCCTCTAGCTTCTCTTTCAACACTTTATACTCTGAGGCAACATGCGCCAACTCATTCGCTTCTTGATTCTCAAGTCGAGGCACATGCTGAATTTCCAAAAAGTCAAAGCATTTGATCAGTCGATTAACTATGACAAAGTACATGATTAAGTTTTCCTTAATACACATGTACTCCTTTGTTACTTGCTTCACTACCAACTCAGACTCTCCTCTTATTTCGACTCGTTTTGCCTCCAAATCCAACAAGATCTCAAGCTCGACTATTAAAGCCTTGTACTCGGCCTCGTTATATGGGCAAGAGCCATCTATTCTATATTTGAACTTGGTCGGAATCTTGTTTGGAAAAATGATCAAGATTCCAATTCCAGCTCCATTTTAATGAATGGAATCATCGAAGTATAACTTCTAAGGTTATGGCTCCAAGTGGTTCAAAGGTGTATTGACTATCGAATGATCCACGATAAAGTCGACGACCACCTGCTTTTTCATGGCCTTTAAAGGCATATGTTAGGGAGTATTCTGTAAAGGCAAGGGCCCATTTCCCAATTCGACTATGTAAGATTGGTTTAGACAACATATGCTTGATAATATCGAAATGAGAAGATACATACACATTAACTGGCTTTATGTAATGATTCAAATGGTTGCAGAGTTTCTTTGGCTCTCCAAGCTTGGAAATGAAGGCAAAATGATCCTATATTTATAGGAAAATAAATGAGGTCATGGTACGTGTGAAATTCTAGGCTAGGCATTAGGTCGACCAGGTCTTGGGCCTACTTTTGTGAACACATGGGCAGCTGAGAAAATCCCAAAATTGATGGACTTAGAGGTTGAATCGATGTATGACCCTTGAAAAAAAGTTGTGGAGGAGTTCAAATGTGATATTTGGCTTAAAGAAGATTCCAAAAATGTTGAAAAATGAGAAAGTTATGGTGTTTGGACCAAGTGACATGCCATACTTGATTTTAGGCCAACCAAAGATGTGCCAACTTGAGGTTTCTTTCCATTTCTTACATCCAAAGGCCCATTGATGAACACTTGGACACCATATGAGGGAAACTTGATTATCTTTTGAATATCTTTGATGATTGCTTGAGAATTGGATGGAGATGACATGGAAATAAACACATGAACCATACTAGAATAAACTTTGAAACCATGCACCAAACTTGAACTTCTCTTGATCCCATGATGTTGAATGAAGTTGTACATGAAAGTGACCTACGATTATAGGATATGCCTTGAAGTAAGAGTTCTTGTGAACTTGTTAACCAAAACCTTGTCTTTGGGAATCAAACCCTAATTTAGAAACTAAGATTGATTCATTGATTGCAAGTCCCTACCTTGTACAATAAGAAAGAGAAAACAACACATATTTTTTATTTTGAATAAGGTTAGAAATGCTGGAATGTAAGAAATCATAGAGGCGAAAGGAACACAAAGGTGCATAGCGATCTCTCCCCAAAGGCAAACCCACAGAGAGGGGAGAATTAGGAGGATACCATGCTTGTGATCTTGATGATATGCAAATGATTTGATAAGTGGAATCTTAGGGATAAAAATTATGGTATGACACACACTAGCGAGTATGTGTCTTCAACACTTTTTCAGAAGCTAATGTTTTAAGTATGCGATGAGGTGGGAACTATGTAAGCTGACAATAGCCCCTTCGAAATGGAGGTTAAGATGTTTGAGGCTCTATTTTAATTGCCTCTCCTAATCCCCATCACAGATCCCAAAGAATATGAATATAAGGCATTAGAAGATTGCAATCTCAATAAAAAAAGGATTTTAATTGAGGCCCATTCTTCGACTTTTTGACAAAGTTCTCAATGACTAGTCCATCTTTTACGCTAAGTGGATTATTAGATTAAATAAATGCACTAAGAGAAAAATTCACTACGCCAAATGGGAGGTTTTGCGGTAGAGGAAGCAAAGAAGGATTCGAAGGAAAACAATCAGTGTTGACTTTGGATGAAGATGGAAGGAAACAAAGAACTTAATTTATGCTTCAAATTTCTGGTTCTGAGGGGATTGCGAAACTTTGATATGCTAAGAATAGTGGTCGAAACAACTTCAAGAACCTTAAGTTGAACCTTGATCGACCAAGAATAACAATTTGTAAAGGTAAATAATTTGTCTGCATGTGAACATAAGACACGAAAAGATAAGGGCAACATGTGGATTTCTATTAAATCACAAATATAGTCAAGATTAACACTTACATGTACCAAGTGAATATGCCAGTCTTTGAATTTACACAGAAAGAGTTGAGTGACTCTCAAAGAAACTTTGGCCTATGTTTTTGTTAGTATTAGTTTACAAGGACATGCTATTAGGCCTAGTATTTCCACAATAAACAACATGCTCTTAAGAATAATTAAGGGAAACTCTAGCATGATAGCCTACAAGTTTTATGTTTGATAGCAAAGACAATCCTTGTTGTTATGTACTTATTGTGAGTTGATATATCCTATGGATTATGTAATCTTAACTGGAGCAAAGTTAATCCTGGGCAATCCAATTAAGGGAAATTTGGATAAGTGTCTCCTTAATGAAAGGATTAAAACCTGATTTGAGAGTAATGGTCATCAAATTTAATCATAATCACAATTGAAGATCATAAAATAAACTACTTGGCTAAAATATTTTGTAACCATGTTAAAAATGTTAATAGAAAGATCAATAAAAGGTAATTCAATAAATGTTTTAAAAGTGCTAGCCGCAAGATGGCTATCTGGTTGATCAAATAATGCCCTGGGAAAAATTAAAAGTATAGGTTATCACTCGGCTCTTTGGAGCGCTTCTTCCATCTTGGTCCCAAATACTTACACCTTATCACTAGAAAGGGTATTTAATCGAGGAGTCTCTATAATTTTCATCTGTAAACTATAAAGAATCTTTGTAGGCTCGATCCCAAAACTAATCACTATACCACCTTAAGGAACCTGCATCGACTAAACCTTAGGAACAATCATCTCCTTAGCTATATGAGCATCAGCTACCCCTTTTTGGAGGATGATAATTGTACATTGAAAATATAAGGGTTCAACGTTGTGGAATCAAAATGATAAGGGTTCTCTTTTTAAGAAGAAATTGCACATGAGTGTCAAGTGAAACATCTCAACCTCAAGCATGCCAAACATGCGTCTCGATTTAGATCAAGAGCCGTCTTTTAGACCATAAGAGGTTTCACATATTTGTCAATGGTTGTGGTTACTTGTAAAGGTTTAGAATGTAAATGTTGTTTGTTTGTAGCTTCTCGACTACCGTCAAAGACTTGAGCTACAAATACTCCAAATATTTCAGGACTCTTTTTTTCCTGGCCTTGAGAAGGGATATCAATCCTGAATTTATTTTTATGGCAAACCATACACACACTTTTGAACTATCAGGAAGCCTTTTTGATTTTGTTAAAACCACTAGAAAATGTTTCATGCAAGTAGATAATTGGTTACTATTTGAAATAATCATTTTTTTAGTGTAGTTTATAGAATTTCTTCCTTAATATTTTCAAAATATTAAGAAATAGGAAGTGTTCTGGACTGGGCCAACGCCTGCCCCACGGTCGGGCAGCCCAGATCCAATGACCGTCGAAGGCCCAACAAGGCCCAAGGTCATCTTCGTGTCGGGCACATGCCAGTCCCCCAGGAACGTTGGACACGCGAGGCAAATACTGTCGAGCAGAGGCCATAGCCCGTGGGACGCACCTCTCCTCGACACACACGTGCTCCTCCCCGCGAGGACACGTTCTCTTGTAACTTCCCATTTCCGAAGGAATCGGTCTGCCCTACTTCCAGAGATTTAGGGACCGTTACACCATGGCGAAGACCACGTGCTGGTCTTCACTACGCCACGTAAGCCCTGACAGTTACTTGGATTGAGCCTTGCAATCCAGCACAGTGCAAGTAACCGTTAGCCCCGCGCTGGGGGCTCTCTATAAATACCCTCTCACTTGAGAGGGTCAGGTTACATTACATTCTAACTCTTACACCTGCTTTTCTGTACTTGCTTACTCCTTTTTTCTTACTTGATCATCAGAGTACCTTGCAGGTACACCCCCCAGCCGTCTTTCTACATCACCGGAGCTGAAGTCCATACGACGTTGTTGGCCACTGAATAACTGTCTGATCCAGGTACGATCAGTGGCGCCGACTGTGGGGAAATTGCTTCCCCGTTTTTCCTTCAACGATAAACCAAAGCAATCCTTTCGTTCATCACCAGCATGTCCAATAACCCGTCTGCGAACAAAGATCAGGACACCGTCCTCGCACAACTCGAGAACGGAAACCACCGTGAGGACGCTGCTGCCCTCAACGTCGAAGAAGGCGACGTAAGAGACGGGCAGACCGCCTCCCCAGACCCCCAAGACACGACTTACGACGCCGCCCGGCAGGACGACCAGCAAGCCGTCTTTCAGCCAGTTGCTCCTCCGCCTAATGTAGATTCGAGCACCGTGGCCCTATTTGCCTTGGTCAATCAGACCAACCAGCTGATCATGCACCAGAATCTCAGAATTGAAGCACTCGAGCGAGGGCCAACGCGACGATCTTCCCCGCGAAGACATCGTCGCCCACCTTCACCTCGCCGTTCTCCTTCCCCACGAAGGACTTCTTCAGAAGACTCTCGAACCCCCTTACCGGTGCGCGAGGGCCGTCGGCCACGCCTCGAAGGCCCCCAGCCGGCGATCTCCCAGAAGCGCCATCGTTCTCTGCCTCGGAAGGAACCCAGGCCCTCCTCAACTACCAAGAAGAGCAAGATCACCGAGGAGAGGCCGAGGAACCATTCAAGGAATTCCCCTCCACGACAAGGACCTGGTCGACATCACTGATCCCCTTCAAGGTCCCCAGCCGGAAGCGACGACGACGACCAGAGGACCCCCCTATCATGGGAGATCATGGACACCCCAATTCCTGCGGGCATGGAGAAACCCCCGCCACTGGGGACCTACGATGGCCTGGCCGACCCCGACGATCACGTCGAAAGTTTTGAAGCCATGCTCGACTTCGGAAACGTCAGGGGAGCCATTAAGTGCAGCCTTTTCTCCACCACCTTGCGAAAGGGCGCCATGACTTTGTACAAGGGTCTGGCACCCGGGTCGATCACATCCTGGAAGCAACTAAGACAACGCTTCACCAAACACTTCACATCATCTCGTCGACACCCGAAGACGGAGGCCGCACTAGAGAGCATTTTCCAGGGGAAGAACGAATCTTTCAGGAACTACATTGAGAGATTCAACAGGGAAGCTGTCGAGGTTCATACGACTGACGACATGAAGAAGTATTTAATCATCCACGGACTACGTTTTGGATCTGATTTTGCCAAGTCCGTGGGCCTCCACAGACCTCGCCGTCTGGAGGACCTCCTCCAACGACCTCAGTCGTACATCGAGCTCGAGGAGTCGGAGGCAGCACAGATCGCCGTCAAGTCGAGGCGGAAGGAAGGCCCCTGCGGCCACAGAGAAAAAGACTCTCCTCCCCGACGTGGGGGAGAAAGAAAGAAGGAAGACCGCCCCCGGGACTCCCGCGAACCGAGAGGACCAGCTGGCCGCTTCACGGAATACACGCCGCTCAACGCTCCCGCGCGCGAATTCTCTCCGAGTGCTCCAACTCGGAATTTCTGAAAGGAGGCGTCCGCTTTCCAAAGCCAACTCCCCCCAAATCAAACACGGACAAGTCCAAGTACTGAAGGTTCCACCGGAGCCACAGACATGTCACAGATGACTGCATCCATCTCAAAGATTCAATTGAGATCCTGATCAACGAAGGGCACTTAAAGAAGTACGCCCAGAAGGATGACGCCCCTCGTTCCAGTTCCCGGGAAGCCCAAAACGTCGAGGGGACGACACCTCCTCCCGACGAGAGTCAGCTTCAGGTCGCCCTTAGTGTCACTCGACCTGAAGACTTCTTTGTCCCAAAAGGCATTGAGGGCCAAGAAGCAATTCCCAACATGTGGGCGAACTTCCCCCACGAGGACCCCGTCGCTGCCCGTAGCACGTGGGAAGGCTTCCCCAAGACAATGGTCATCTCCGGGGGAGGTTACGAGAAGTTGTCCGTTAGGTCGATCAAGCGGAAATTTGACAAACTGGAGTCCGCAACATCGGCGAAAACCACTACTCTCGAGAAGGTGCAAGGGAAATCAAACCCTATCACCTTCTACCTTGAAGAGCTCCCAGGCGGAGCGCCCAACGCCACTATCCCCCTCCTGGTCAGGGCACAGATGGCGAATTTTGACGTTCGAAGGATCCTTGTCGACCAGGGAAGTTCGGTCGACATCATGTACGCTCACCTGTTCGAGACTCTCTAGCTCGAAGAGAGACATCTGGCCCTGTACGTTGGTTCAGATCTGTAGGGGTTCAACGGCACCACCACCAGACCATGGGGCTAAGTTGAACTGATGGTCACATTCGGGGTCGAAGACACTGCCTGTCAAGTGAAGACCCGCTTCCTGGTGGTCGAATGTCCATCCCTCTACAACTGCATCCTCGGGAGGACCACCCTGGCCGAACTTACAGCAGTGCCGTCAACGGTCCACCTCAAGATGAAGTACTACACGGCCAGGGGGCGGGTAGTTACGATGCACGGGGACATAGACGCGGCCAGGAGGCGCTTCGACGCTTCCATCAAAGGCATGAGTTCCATCGGCACCAAGCCCAAGACCGGAGCAAAGTCATCCCCGGACACTGAACAGTGGCCTCTCCCGCGCGTCAATGCGGTCGACCTCGACAGCAGGTTCCTGGGCTAACCCGATGAAGACGGAGTAGCAGACCTCGACCTCTAGGCAGAAAACAATGGGCAGCCTCTCCACCCAACGCGCCCCATCTCGGACGGAGACTTCGAGCTCGTCGCCCTCGGGGACGATCCAGACGGTAACGTGAAGATTGGCACCGGGCTCCCCGACCTGGTAAAGAAGCAACTAAAGACATGTCTACGGGAGAACGCTAACCTGTTCACGTGGAGCGCCTCCGAAATTCCTGGCCTCGACCCCGAGGTGGCCTGTCATCAGCTCGCAGTAGATCCAGCCGCTAGGGCCATAGTTCAACGTAGGCGTAGGCAGTCACCCAAAAAAGCGGAGGCTACTGAAAAAGCTGTAAAAGACCTCCTAGAGGAGAATTTTATTTCGGAGGCCAGTTACACGACCTGGCTGTCCAACGTTGTACTTGTCAAAAAGAATAATGGAAAATGAAGGATGTGTGTTGATTATACCGATCTTAACCGGGCGTGCCCGAAAGACTGTTATCCTTTGCCTAACATCGACCAGCTGGTCGACAATTCTGCAGGTTACAAGCTATTATCCTTCATGGGCGCCTACTCGGGGTACAACCAAATCCCCATGGATAAGGTCGACAAGTAGCACACGGCCTTCATGACCGAGTCGGGCAATTACTACTACAACGTAATGCCCTTCGGCCTTAAGAACGTCGGCGCGACCTACCAATGGATGATGAACAAGGTTTTACGGGTAGAAATTGGCGACATGCTCGAGGTCTACATGGACGACATGATCGTCAAATCCGAAGAAGAAGTCGACCACGCCGCGCACCTCAAGAAGGTGTTCGACACAGCGAGGAGATGCCGCATGAGGTTAAATCTCGACAAATGCACCTTCGGCTTTCGGGCAGGTAAATTCCTCGGCTTCTACCTCACAGAGCGAGGAATCGAGGCCAACCCCAACAAGTGTAGGGCTTTCTCCGAGATCCCAACTCCGAACTCGAAGAAGTCAATACAGTCACTGAACGGAATGCTCACCGCCCTCTCCCGTTTCGTCGCCAAGTTTGCGCAATACGCGCTCCCATTTTTCAAACTTCTTCGATAAAAAGCGACATTTGAATGGAGCGAGGAGTGCGAACAGGCGCTCCTCCACCTAAAACAAGTCCTATTGCAACCCCCGTTCCTCTCACGGCCTGAGAACGGGGAGACACTATTCTTGTATCTCGCATTCACGAGTGAAGCGGTCAGCGCCGTCCTCATCCAGGAAACCTCGGACTGGCAGAAACCGATTTACTTCACGAGCAAAGCCCTCCAAGGCCCCGAGCTCAGGTATCAGCAGATAGAGAAAGTCGCCTTGGCCCTCGTCACCGCGGCCAGGAGGTTGCGCCATTACTTCCTAGCCCACACTGTCGTCGTGAGGACCGAACAGCTTATTAGGCAACTCCTTGGACGACCAGATATGGCGGGGAGGATGCTCAGGTGATCGCACGAACTTGCCAAATTCGACATCCAATACGAGGGAAGGAAAGCCCTGAAGGCTCAAGTATTGGCCGACTTTGTGGCGGAGATGACCGTCCCGGAACCTTCGACCAACGGATCCCAAAAGTGGACGATCTATGTCGACGGAGTATCCAGCCCGAAGGGAAGCGGGGTGGGCATTATCCTCGAAAACGAGGAAGGCATCCTGATTGAGGTATCCCTCGAACTATCCTTCCCGACGTCGAATAACCAAGCAGAGTACGAGGCTTTCCTCGCCGGGCTTCGGTTGGCCGAGGACCTCGGCGCCAAGGAGGTCAAAATCTTCACCGACTCCCAGCTCGTGGCCTCGCAAGTCTGAGGAGAGTACCAGGCCAAGAACGACAGCCTCATCGAATACTTGACCTTGGTGAAAGAAAAGATGAAAAAATTCACCTCCGCAGAAGTACCCCACATCCCTCGTGAGCACAATGCCCGAGCAGATGTCTTGTCCAAATTGGCAAGCATAAAGAAGAAGGGCGGAAACAAATCCGTCATACAAGAAGTGCTTTCCCGCCCGAGCATCGACAAACCCGTTCCAGCGGCGGACGTGAACGCCATTGGGGACAGTAATTATTGGATGACCCCGGTGTACGAGTACCTCACGACGGGCAAACTTCCCGAAGATCCCAAGGAAGCAGCGATGGTCAAGTGGCGGACATGCTCATACACGATAGTCGAGGATAAGCTATACTGGCGAGGGTTTTCTATCCCCTTCCTCAGGTGCGTCGAGGAGACCAAGGTCCTCCGCATACTCCAGAAAATCCATGAGGGAATCAATGCACAGAACCTCGGCGGGCGATCGTTAGCCCGTAAGGCACTTCGAGCAGGGTATTACTGGCCCACCATGCAACAGGACGCCAAGGAACACGTCAAGAAGTGCGATAGATGCCAGCGGCACGAGGACATGCACCTCACGGCCATTTCGTAAAACACTGTCCTCCCCGTGGCCGTTCGCGTGGAGAGGAATGGATATCCTCGGACCCTTCGTCGTGGGAACGTATAAAAACAAATACCTCATTGTCGGGGTGGATTATTTTATGAAATGGATCGAGGCAGAAGCGTTGGCCAAAATCATGGCCTTCAACATACTACGTTTCTACAAGAGGAACATCCTCGCCCGATTCGGCGTGCCCCAAGCTATTGTCACCGACAACGGAACACAGTTCACCGACAGGAACTTCCAAGACTTCGTCACCAAACTGGGCACGAAGCAGCACTTCACATCGGTCGAGCACCCTTAAACGAACGGGCAAGCCGAAGCGGCGAACAAAGTAATCCTCCGAGGATTGAAACGTCAATTAGGCGACGCCAAACAACGGTGGGTCGAGGAGCTACACAGCGTCCTCTGGGCCTACCGAACAACCCCACATTCCACGACCGAGGAGACCGCCTTTCGTCTGACCTACGGAATGGAAGCGGTGATCCCCGTGGAGATCAGGGAACCCTCGAGGAGGACGGAAGCCCCCTCGACGGAGATGCAAACAACGAAGCCCTGAGGGAAGAACTCGATTTCGTCGAGGAGACACATTCGGGCGCTTCTCTCCGAGAAGCTTCACTTAAACAGAAAATAACTTTACGTTATAACGACAAGGTTATCAAACGTGATTTTCAGGTAGGCACCCTCGTCCTACAAAGGAACCAGAAAGATTCGCGAGAAGGCAAACTCGCCGCGAACTGGGAGGGCCCGTACCGCGTCTGCGCGAAAACGGGGACATGAGCCTACTTCCTAAAAAATCTGCACGGGAAAGAACTTGCTCGATCATGGAACACTGAGAAGCTCAAATAGTACTACAGTTAAAGACTGCCCGCGACACACTAGCACCGCGATTACGGGGACGCACTAGGGTACGAGCGCGATACCCCTACACAGAACAATATGATCAAAGGTCGCGTGGTGTGTGCGCGAGGACTTTTGAACCGACGAGGACAACTCGATCGAGCTTCGTCGTCGTTGTACCATTTAGGCAGAACACCCAGCTCACGATGGGAAGTTCACATCACGAAGCTAAGACCTCGACCGAGCCCTTAGCCTCGTTGAAGGTCGGAATACACCTCCGACCACCCGGCCAGCTCTCCACGCAGTCAGGGACTATCGAAGTCGAGCAAATTCCCAAAATCTCTATTACTTAGACAAAAACAAACAAAGTATAGCAAATGCAATAACATCACACACAATCGAAAACATACAAATATCACACGCGCAGATAAGCAAAATGCATTAAAGCGGGCAGAAGCCCATTGTATAGGTATTACAAACAAGTATCAAAAATCCCCTGGCATGCAGGCTGGGTATAGACATCAAAAAATAAAATGGCTCGCAGGCCAAACAAAATGAGAAAGGAAAAACCTACTCGGCGACGGTCCCCTCGGGCTGCTCGTGTTCGCCGACCTCGTCCTCTTGCATCGACTGCACGATCTGACCGTCGACCACCTTGTAGTCGGGGTCAGTCCATTCGGTTATGAGGTCGGGGATGAGAACCTGAAGCTATTGCACGACATTCCTGAAAGCTATGTCAGCCACCACGAGGTTGTCTTGCTCGGATTCCCTGAGCTTCGCTATCAGCACTGCCCGCGAAGTCAGCAACCTGTCTTCCTCGGTTTCCTCCTCGGCCGGGCGGACAGCCTCTTCCAGCTCGGCGTTCCTTGCCAAGAGACGGCCCCTCTCCTCCTCGGCCAGGTGAACAACCTCTTCAAGCTCAGCGTCCCTCGCCAAGAGAAGTTTCCTCTCCTCCTCGGCGTTCTTCAACCTCTCCTTCAACTTCCCTTGAAGCTCGACCTGGGCCTGGTTCTGGTTTTTGCAGTCAGCCAGCTCCTTGCCCACCTTCTCCATTTCAGTCGAGAGGGATCGGAAACACTCCTGCAACCTGTTCAGCTTGCCTGCTGGGCTTGTCTCATCGTTTAGGACCAAGGCTATAGCGCAAACACGCATCACCGCGGACACATCCTCCACCATCGCCCTTCTCCGAGAAACCCTGTCAACACCCAAGATGGCCTGAACTTCGGGTCCACCAACGCAGAGGGAATTGTTCCCCATAAAGAAGTTCGGCCTCGAGTGGCAAGGCGGGAGCACGAATTTCAAGGGTGGAGGGCTCTTGTTCTCAGTAAGGTTGACGTCCACCTGATCAGCAAGCCGCTGTCTCTTCGGGGAGTCCTGAGTGCTGGGAGAATCACTGTCCTGGTGAGAGCCAGAAGAACCCCAGGTTGTCGGAGTAGGGACGGAGCCCTGCGATCGGAGCTGCTCGATGCGGCATTTGCCACCCTTCTTCGATATGCGGGCAGCTTTCAGCTTCTTGATACGCTCCTCAGCATCTGACATCTTGCCTGCAAAAAAGAAGACAAATATGTCAGTAAATCGAAGACAAGGATGCGAAGAAAAAAGTGAGTCGAAGAGGATTTCACCACCTAACAGCTCGAGGGCGTCCTTGAAATTATGGTACCAGACGTGTGATGTTAAGGTGCGATGTCACAACAACACACTCTGCAATAATGGACAGAATAAGCAACAGGAAAACATAAGGAATTATTCACCCAGTTCGGTCTAACTACCTACATCTGGGGGCTACCAAGCCAGGGATGAAATTCACTACTTGTAGATATAATTTACAGACTCAACACACCAGTTGACAATCTCCTAAACTTATACTCTACTAGTGACTTTCTACCTAAGAAACCACTTAGATATGAGAACACTACTCAATCCCCTAAAATACTCAAAGAACAACCTCTTTGAGATACCTTGATCTTGCTTCCTAGCTTCGATCAATTAACAACTCTCTATTGCTTCACAGCTTCTAGAGAGGACAGAAAATTCAACACCTATTCAACCTAGAATAGTGTGATTACAAGTACTCTAAATAAACCCTAGAGTCTAAGCCTCCGGCTCTTGATCTTCAATCTGTTTTCTGTACCTTCTTCCTTGGTCTTGTGCGCTTTATATAGCTCCTTGAATTTGGATTGGATTTGTCACAATATTTGATCAGATTTGTTAATTAAAAACTGAATCTTTTAAAACATATTTTATCCCCAAAATCTTTTTAAATCTTCCACCTTTTAATTCTCCAACAAACCTGCAATCAAATCTCCCATGTAACAGAAAATATCTAGCCCAAGATATTCTCATCCAACGAGTCAACACTCTCCACAATTCCAGTTAATACGCGACCCTAATAACAACAAGCCCATGCTGTCATTAGCTTCAGTTCTGCAGGTCTGATGTTACAACATCACCTATGTGACATCAGACATCCACTTCAGCAACTAGCAACCTTAACACAGCCCAGTGTTAAGTGCAATGTTATGACATCAAGCCCATGACATCAAACATAGTTAACCTTCACAACTTAGTACAGCCCAGTACTAAGACTCAATGCTGCAACATCAACTCCATGACATCAGCATTGAACACCTTGTTGTTTTACCAAAATTCCAGCCAATCCAGGAACTTACAATCTCCCCCTTTGGCTAATTTTGGCTAAAACAATCTCTGCATCTTCAGAGACTTCAGCAGCGGAATATCTTCAATATATTGACACATTAACTTGCCGCAGTTTGATAATCTTCATATAGTCTTCATTACTTGATCTGCTGCAGCACCATCTTCATTATTGACAACAGCCAATTGGTGCTCCCCCTCACAAACTTGAACCAGCATCACAGCTGTTCAGTAGCTCATAATGTGCAACACATCTCCCCCTTGATGTCTGCTTTGCTGCACTCTCCAATTGCTATGAATTCTTCACTAGCAGCTCCACAACTATGCTGTCTATACTCCCCCTCCACAGCTGCATCATTACTTTTCAACTAAACACCTTTTATTTTTTATTCTTTTAGCAGCAACTACTCTTCTCCTCCTCATGGAAATTTTTAACTCTCCCCCTTTTTAGCCATAATTAGACAATTATCCCAATAAAGTTAGTCCTAAACTAGCCCTCATTGTTAGCCTCACAGTCAGCAAATAGGCAAAACAAATCATAGAGCAAAAAGTGGGTGCATAAACTAGCACAATATTCAAATTACAAAGCAAGCACATTTAGTGCAAAACAACAAAACAAGACTACTAACAAACAGCAGATGGAATTCAGTCCTCATCCGAGCTGGTTTCATCTGCATCCTCATTACCTTCATCTGTATCTCCATTCCCATTATCTTTCTCCTGTTGCAAGTTGATGATCATTTGCTCAATCTTCAATTTCCTGACAGTGCTGGTGCTGATAACCATGTCAAGATCCTTGCAGGTTGCCTTTAATTCTTCAATCAGCTCAGATTTGGTACTGCCCTTCTTAACTCCAGCACTTGATGTTGCAACAATGTCTGGAACATGACTCCCAGCAAACAGTTTGGGATGCAAAGATAGAGCTGATTCCCTCTTACAAGCAACCTCAGAACTGGTTAAGATTCCAGGATGTTGTTCCACGATCATTCCACAGATAAGGGAAGGGAATGATATAGGCATTTTGATAGCATTGGTAGCACCATGTTTCACCACTTGATCGAATATATAGCTTCCATAGTTGAACTTGACCTTTTTCCCCACAGCATAGATGAACCTTCCTAAACCCACAGTTATGGTGGTTTTGTGGTTAGTAGGTACCCAGTTAGCAGCACCAATTCTGTGCAAAATAGCATACTTGATGCTGAGTTTGCTAGCTGTCAACTTATTCTTCAGAGGCCACACCTTAACTTGAGTGGCAGTGATCTCTCTACACACCTCATTGTCAGTTACCTCCAGCTCACACTCCTCTTCCTCAACTCTTCCTAGGTACCTATTGACAGTACTAGGAGAGAAGTCAATGCACTGTCCCCTAACAAACATCTTCTTGTAGTTCACACTTCTATTGTCAGAAATGTCTGTGGGAATGTTGACAACGAATTCCTTAACAAGTCCACTATAGCACTTGGGAAATCTGGTCACAGTTTTTAGTAGACCAGCACCATGAATCAGGTCTATAATTTCTTTCATCTGCAAGACATCTTTTCCAAGCTCCCTTTCTAGAGCTAACCTTCTTTGGCACACAAACTTCCATAATGAAGCACTGCTCACATAGTGGAAAGATATGTTGTCCACTGGCACTTCAGGGACATTCTCAGAAATTCTCTTTAAAATAGTCTTTCTAACTGGTGTGATGTCATGAACATCTTCCTCAGCTTCATCCTCAGACTCAGATTGTTCCACAATCTTCCTCTTTCTTGGAGTCACCTCAACCTTGCTCCAAGCTTTAGTTGGCCCAACTCCACCCCTTTTCTTTTTATCACCTGAAGCTCTCTCCTTTTCTTTCCTTGTTTTTAGTCTTTTTGCCACACCAGGCACAGCTCTTCCGATGACTTCATCATCAGATAAGTCTTCAACATTAATCACATCAGTGCTCTTTTCTCCTCTAGGAGCAGTCTCATCCTCCCTACTAGGCGATGTTCTGACATCCCTTTCAACATGAGTATTATCTGCCTCCATTTCAGAATCTTCGATTGCGGATGCTGCTAATCTGTGAAGATCTGTATCAGTTGGCTGCATGTCACTCCTTTCCCTTGTACCCCGTTTACCCTCTATCCTTTCCTCAGCAGTTTGTGGAAACGGATTGATAGCTCTAAGTTTGTCTCCAAACAACACACTTGTAACAACTTTCATGGTTTCGGAATCCTTAAAGACAGTGGTAGGTCTCTTGGGAGTTAGTTTAGCAGGTCTTACAGTACCTGATTCAGGATAGATGGTGGAGAGGGGCTCAATGTCCATAGGCTTGACTGCTGACCCTTCGTCTGTGCAAACCCTAGCTTTTCCTTTTGCGGAACTCTGAATCTTGGTTGTAGAAGCCATGACTCCAGTTATAGAAGGTTGATTCTTGGAGACAAGAACGTTGATTCGTTGAGAGAATGGGGATTCGGAGAGTCGAGATGTTGTTGTACCGTCAAAGGGGGTTCTGAGGCTGAGAGCTTGATATGAATTAGCAATGACTTGTTCCCTCCATAAATCCTTTCCTTTTACACATTTTGAATCAGGACTCATTAACTTTGAATCACTTTTCAGCATCCTGATGTCACATTCTGATGTTATAACATCATTAGTTGAACCACTTTCAAAGGAACTCCACTGATAGCAATTATCTCTGGTTCTGACTCCTTTCATGATCACTTCATCCTTCTCATTTGTCACCAGACACTCATCCTTTGAGTAACAGACTTTGTACCCTTCATCACACAACTGGCTTATGCTGATCAAATTTGCATTTAAGCCATTGACAAACATAACATTGTCAAGTTCGGGTCTACCATCACTTTGGACTTTCCCAACTCCTGCAACAATACCTTTTCCTCCATTGCCAAACATGACCTCATGAGAGGGGCAAGGCCTAAGATCATCAAACATGGATCTACATCCAGACATGTGCTTGGAACACTCACTGTCAAAATACCATGTATCTTCTTTAAACTCCTTGTCAGCCATGTGAGCCAATAAGCACTTCACCTTCTCCTTAGGTACCCATTGTTTAACAACTTTGGGCCTATCCTCCCTCCATCTGTTTTGAGGCTGAGGGTATCCATGCAGCTTGTAGCAAGAGTACTGCATATGTCCAAACCTTCCACAGTAATAACATCTCACCCTTTCATCTCTGAATCTTCTGCCATGATGAGATTGCTTAGGCTGCCATCCATAATGTGGTCTCCTCCTGCCATAACTAGCCTGTCTTTTATTATGCTGATATCTTCTTCCATAAGAAGGCTGAGAATGCTGTTTTCTAGATTGTCTCCCATGATGGTGAGCCTTTCTTCTTCCGTAGACATAAGGCATATCATTGTTAAATCTAAAGCCATGACTATACCCGTTGACCTGATGTTGAGACATCTGATGTGACATGCCCTGTTTGAACCTAGAAGCTTGCATGCTCTTATGGTATTGTGGGGGCATATACTGACTAGCTCTTTGGGGCTGCTTTCTCTTCTGATAAGGACCAGTCTTCTTCTCAATCCTCTTAGGTTGTGAAACATCAGCTTTCTTAGGAGTAGGATCCTGCACCTTTGGCTGATGTTGAGACAATGGTTGAGACATCTCCACTTTGGTTCCTGAAGTGCTTGCTTCAGTAGATACTTTTCCCTCAACCACAAATCCTAATCCAGTCCTGTCTCCAGCTATCCTTTCAGTCTGAAGAATCTTGTCAAGAGTGTCTGTACCACTGTTCAGCATCCTAACAGACTTGGTCATTTGATCAAGATGAGCTCTTACTAGCACCACTTCATTTTCCAGATCAGCTTTTTCATTCTCAAGCTGAGCAATCTGTTCCTTGTGACACTTGTTCTCTTGACAAATCTCAGCACTTTTAAAACACAGCTCTCTGTAGGTTGAAGCTAACTCATCATAAGTGACTTCTCCATCACTATCATCATCAGATTCAACAATTCCTGTCAAAGCTATAACATGCTTTGCTGACTCACTTTCACTTTCATTGTCAGAGTCAGACCAGGAAATTGTCAAGCCTTTATTCTGCTTCTTCAAGAATGTGGGACACTCTTTTTTGACATGTCCATACCCTTCACATTCAAAGCACTGAACTCCTTTATCTTGTGCAATCTTCTCTTCATCTTTCTCTTTTGACTTGCTGATGTCAGAAGAGATGTTCTTGACACTAGGTCTATAGTTTATCTTCTTGAACACTTTATTGAACTGTCTTCCTAACATAACTAGAACCTGAGGCAGATCCTCCTGGGACTCATCATCTTTAGCTGCTGCAGGAGTAGAGACTAAAGCTATACTCTTAGGCTTCTTTTCTGGTTCTTCCTCATTCAGTCCAAGTTCAAATGTTTGAAGAGATCTAATAAGCTCATCAACTCTCATCTTGCTGATGTCTTGAGATTCTTCAATGGCTGTTACCTTCATCTTATACTTCTTAGGGATGGACCTAAGAATCTTTCTCACCAGCTTCTCTTCTGTCATCTTCTCACCAAGAGCACTGGATGCATTTGACAGCTCAAGAACACACATGTGGAAGTCATGAATAGTCTCATCTTCCTTCATCTTCAAGCTTTCAAACTTAGATGTTAGAAGCTGAAGTCTAGACATCTTAACTCTAGATGTGCCTTCATGAGTAGCCTTCAAAATATCCCAAGCAGCCTTAGCAGTTTCACATGAGTTGATTAGCCTGAATATGTTCTTGTCAACCCCATTGAAGATAGCATTTAGGGCTTTTGAATTCCCAAGGGCAAGCTCATCTTCTTCCTTGGTACATTCTTCTTCAGGCTTAGGCTTTGAGGTGCCTTCTTTATCCTTGCCAGCCTCATCTTTCTCACATACCTCTGGAGCTTTCCACTCTTTAATGACAGCCTTCCAAGCTCTGCTGTCTAATGACTTTAAAAAAGTAGTCATTCTAGGCTTCCAATACTCATAGTTTGAGCCATCCAAGATAGGGGGTCTGTTGACGAATCCTCCAACCTCTTTGTCCATCTTTCACCAGAAAGTAACTTCCCTAGATCTCACCCAGAGACAGACAGGATGCCTGCTCTGATACCAATTGAAATTCTGGTACCAGACGTGTGATGTTAAGGTGCGATGTCACAACAACACACTCTGCAATAATGGACAGAATAAGCAACAGGAAAACACAAGGAATTGTTCACCCAGTTCGGTCTAACTACCTACATCTGGGGGCTACCAAGCCAGGGATGAAATTCACTACTTGTAGATATAATTTACAGACTCAACACACCAGTTGACAATCTCCTAAACTTATACTCTACTAGTGACTTTCTACCTAAGAAACCACTTAGATATGAGAACACTACTCAATCCCCTAAAATACTCAAAGAACAACCTCTTTGAGATACCTTGATCTTGCTTCCTAGCTTCGATCAATCAACAACTCTCTATTGCTTCACAGCTTCTAGAGAGGACAGAAAATTCAACACCTATTCAACCTAGAATAGTGTGATTACAAGTACTCTAAACAAACCCTAGAGTCTAAGCCTCCAGCTCTTGATCTTCAATCTGTTTTCTGTACCTTCTTCCTTGGTCTTGTGCGCTTTATATAGCTCCTTGAATTTGGATTGGATTTGTCACAATATTTGATCAGATTTGTTAATTAAAAACTGAATCTTTTAAAACAGATTTTATCCCCAAAATCTTTTTAAATCTTCCACCTTTTAATTCTCCAACAAACCTGCAATCAAATCTCCCATGTAACAGAAAATATCTAGCCCAAGATATTCTCATCCAACGAGTCAACACTCTCCACAATTCCAGCTAATACGCGACCCTAATAACAACAAGCCCATGTTGTCATTAGCTTTAGTTCTGCAGGTCTGATGTTACAACATCACCTATGTGACATCAGACATCCACTTCAGCAACTAGCAACCTTAACACAACCCAGTGTTAAGTGCAATGTTATGACATCAAGCCCATGACATCAAACATAGTTAACCTTCACAACTTAGTACAGCCCAGTACTAAGACTCAATGCTGCAACATCAACACCATGACATCAACATTGAACACCTTGTTGTTTTACCAAAATTCCAGCCAATCCAGGAACTTACAGTCCTCATCGGAAAACGTCTCGAGGAGGGCCCTCGTATTGATTAAACGGCACTTCGTCAACACCTGCCCGTCGTCTCCCCGGACGAGTTCCCCGTCCATCGTCACGACCTTGGCTTTGTTAAAACTGGCGACGAAAGCGACTATTCTCTCATAGGCTAGGCGATCCCCCTCGGCAAGACAGCCAGGACTGACTTTGTAGCTGTCCGTCCCTTTTTTGAAGTGTTCTTCCATCCAGAACAAGGGGAATCTCGGTTCGAGGACCTCCTCTGTCTGCCCGTCCACTTCGCGGGAAACCCGGCGATACACCGAATTCACAACTTCAAGCGTGACCGACCTCACGATGTAATACTGGTACTTGAAGTCCCAAACAGAGTCCAGGTAGGTGTGGAAAAGGCTGCTCGTCTGTTTAAAGGACACCCAGCCGTGTCTGCTGTCGGAGGCCTATCGCTGGAGGTGGAAGATGCGAAAGAAAAGAGGCACGGTTGCCCCGTTCTGAAGATATTTACAGACGAGCTCGAAGGCTCGGATAAAAGCGAGGGAGTTAGGGTGAAGCTGCGAAGGCGCCAAGCGCAGCCAGACGAACACTGCTTATTGGAAGTCCGTGAAGGGCAAATGCCACCCCGCCTCGTCGAACATAAACTCGTAAAGAGGGAACCTCATCCCTCGATATGTCGAGCATATGCTATGGTGTGCTTGGGGACGGAACACCCTCCACGACTTCGACGAGCCCACCAGCCGGTGCTCGACTTGTCAAAATATATCGTCTTCGTCCCTGGCGACGAACTGGGAAGCCATATTTAGCGGTTCGTCGCTAACCCACTCCGCAAGGGGACGTTCCTCGACACTAGTGATTGGCGCCATTGGAGAGTCGGGCTGGTCGTCGACGTCCAACGATCCCACGGCCACAAAAACAGACAAAGCTTCCATATACCTGAAAAGCAGAAGGAAACGGTGAATTCGATGATCCATATCAAATTCACCCCTCCACCGCTGTTCAAGTGAAATGGAGAAGAGAGAGCATCGGGGTCTCGAGACTATCGCGCTCGCCCATATCCCCGCGGCAACTGACGATCCTCCCCGTGACCATCCTCAGGTCACCGGCATGCCGTGTTGGGAGGATTCCCTCACACAGAAGAAATATTGGCGAGGACCCCGGGAGTTTCATCTCGTGTCCTCAGGATATTCTTCGTGTCCCCGAGTTATTCATCCCTTCTCCCCGCGAGATACAACAAGAAACTAAGAAATCCCGCCGTTTTCGCCGGAGATTTCGTGATTTCCATGAGAACTTCATCAGTTCACCATGAAACCACCCTATGAATGCAACGAAAAGGGAAAAAAGAAGAGAAACTTACTTGAAATACACTTCCGGTAGGGTTCCGGTACGGCAGTTGGTGGCGGCGTACGGTGGCGAAATGGAGAAGGAAAAGAGAGAGGGAGTCTGATCAAAGGGGGGAGCAAAAGTGCAAATGAAACTAGATGACCCCTATTTATAAGGGCCTCACGAGACTCGAGGATTTCCTAGGCAATCGATTACGCTACCCTAGCGTAGTCGCCCTAGGCAATGATGAGGCGTGACACGTGGCATACGCTTCCCCACGCGCGTCTTTTCATTCCCTAACACGCGTCCTTCCTTTCGCCTCACGTAAGACTTCTCGCATCCCCGCGACGTCGCTCACCCCGCGACCAGTCCTTGCCCGAGCAGATCGATTTATTTCTCCCCGTTTGACCAACCGCTCCTCGTCTAGAATCCCCCTTAAGTCATTACTCTGACGCCTCAGAGCAAGGACTTGGGGGGCTCCTGTTCTGGACTGGGCCAACGCCTGCCCCACTTTCGGGCAGCCCAGACCCAATGACCGTCAAAGGCCCAACAAGGCCCAAGGTCATCTTCGTGTCGGGCACATGCCAGCCCCCCAGGGACGTCGGACACGCGAGGCAAATACTGTCAAGCAGAGGCCATAGCCCGTGGGACGCACCTCTCCTCGACACACACGTGCTCCTCCCTGCGAGGACACGTTCTCTTGTAACTTCCCACTCCCGAAGGAATCGGTCTGCCCTACATCCGGAGAATTTAGGGACCGTTACACCAAGGCGAAGACCACATGCTGGTCTTTACTATGCCACGTAAGCCCTGGCAGTTACTTGGATTGGGCCTTGTAATCCAGCCCAGTGCAAGTAACCGTTGGCCCCGCGCTGGGGGCTTTATATATATATCCTATCACTTGAGAGGGCCAGGTAACATTACATTCTAACTCTTACACATGCTTTTCTGTACTTGCTTACTCCCTTTTTCTTACTTGAGCGTCGGAGTACCTTGCAGGTACACCCCCCCCGGCCGTCTTTCTACATCACCGGAGCTGAAGTCCATACGACGTTGTTGGCCACTGAATAACTATATGATCCAGGTAAGAACAGGAAGAGTGATAAAATAGTAAGAAATTGGAAAACTTCAAATTATGGTGTATTTTCGAATGAGGAGAGGCATACTTTATGTTGGAGAAAAATGAGGCTAAAAACGGAAAAAACCATCGGCCAAATTAATTGAATCGATTATTGACCCTCAATAATCGATTGTTCAAGCCAAAATTGGAAGGTTTTGTTAATTATCCATTACCAATCATTAAAATACCGTCCCAATCAATTTTAAACTCAACCAAGAGAAAATTATCGATTAGACGATTAAGGATAATCATTTATTTAGTTGTGAAAAGCCTTCCAATCAATTAGACAATCCTCTAATGAGTTAGCTAGGCCTTAAAAATATTTTTAAGTGATTTTATCAAATATAGATAGGCCTTAAAAAGATTTTAGGTGTGTGTATTGTGTGAATTTCCTTAGTATCTAAAGATTTACTCTCATACTTTCACACGACCCGGGTCACTGTTAGAACAGTAGTGAGTATGTGGGTTTTTGTTATCGTCTCCACAGGGATTGTCCTGATATTTAGATGCTTGCCTTTCAATAGTTTATCGTTTCAAGAAAAAGGGTTTTCAAAGTTTTGTTCATAAATTGTCACGTTTTTTTGTAGCAAAGCTTATAAATTCTAAAGTGTTTGATTAACAAGGTATATCAAAAGTAGTTTTTATCTACCCTAACTTATATGTATTCTTTCAATCTTGCATGTGAAGTCGGATGCGATTAATATCATCGCGTATTCTCTCTACACCTTCTATCTCTAGAGCGGTGTCGTGAGAAATATTGTATTCATCGCCACACGATCTCTCAATATAACAACCAATATAGTAAGATTTAAGTTAAATACAAAGCGGATATCAACCATAGACCGAACTCTCCAATCTATAAATTGATAGATGAATATTTTAGGTCAAGTTTCACAAAATCTATGTGTAGAGTTTTACAAAACAAGAATGGATCATTAAGAACAAAAATATTCATCATATATTAATCATCACGTGTTCCCATACAAGGCCAATCAAAAGAAATACATAAAGCAAATGTATACTACCTTCATCTTTGATACAAAGGAAATTAGCTACCCATAACCATGGTAGCTTGCTTTACAAGTAATGAGAGAAGATGAATGAGCATCCACGTCGAAGAATCGAACTCGGATGCTAATCCATCTTCTATTTGCAAAATCTAACTCTTTGGGGAAGAAATGCTGAAAAATGAGGTTTCTAGGTGAAAAATGGGTTATGATCCCCAAAAAGTGTGAAAAGTACTTATATAGTACAACCAAAATTTGTCAAGTTCGCCCAGTGAACTCTACTTTATGGCACCTGAAGTGCCTCTAAACAGTTAAACCGCCCATGAGGAATTCACAAAGTTTGCTGTGCGTGCAATTATTCGCCCTGCGAACTACTTTGCTACAAGTTCACACAACGAACTTATGGTCCTTTAGCTACTGCCTTTAATCTGGGATGGTTCGCTGGTCCTTCGCTGCAACCTCGCCCAACGAACATTCGCTTCAAGTTTTCCTAGCGAACTTAGTGCCCTTTTCCTACTGCCATCATTCTGAATGGTTCGCTGGGGCTTCGCCATGATGTCGCCCAACGAACATTCACCGCTACTCCTCGCTGGCTGTTCGCCCAACGAACATGCTGAATATCTTCTTTTCCTTTGGCTTCCTTGACCATTTACTTGTCTTACACTTTGATGTTTTATGCCTAATTCCTGCACAATAACACACAAATCAAAGCAACCAAATGAGTTTTCAACATAATTGAAGAATAGCATGAAAACATGGAGTAAATCCAACAAAACATAACAAATGAGATGAAAAATGCCAATAAATATGGCTCAATTTAAAGCATGTTTGGCATTCAACAGTCACTCATACATACATGACCAAACAAGCTTTTACACTTCCTCATTTCACATTTTTGAAGCTTTCAAGGTCATTATCCAAATACACCGATCATATAAGTATTTTACTAGAACCTTGAATCTTCTAGATGAGGCTTGAGATATATTTAAGTAAACCAACATCATCATAGAGTTTGAATAATATCACCACCGACTTCAACCAACATCAACATTGTCCTCATCAAAACACCAAGATAGTCAACATCAAGATCATTAGCTCCATACCTACAAGCACATATATCCACAAAAAGCTCGACCATTAGAGCCTTATTGTTTTTCCAAGAAAAATGATCTGAGATGTCCCAAAGGAAATAACTGTAGACCTCTTATAAGCACTAACACACTAGGACCCTAAAATATTTGGGTACCAAAGGTGAAAACTTAATCTATCTTCCAGCATTGCTCTGTAACATTGAAAGGATTTAAATGAGTATTTAAATGAGTATCTTCCAGCATTGCTCTGTATACTCTAATTATTTAAGAGAAAATTTGATGGTTGGTGGTTCTTGATAAGGATTTATCAAGTTTTTGGCATTGATGTTGGTGCTTAACAATCCTGATTGACCAACATACTTATTGGCATTGATGGTGGTGTTCAACAATCGTGATGGTCCAAATGGAGTTTGAGGATCTTTAATTATCATTTCACTTATGAGGATGCTTGAGCCAACTCTCATATTAAGTGACTCATAGAAATTTAATTTTGTTAATGGTTTATTGTTCCTTCCTAAATGGGGGTTTTCTAAAGATATCTTGTGATATTTAGAGGTAAAACACTTGGCAGAAATTCAATCATAAAAATCTGACAAAGTTATCAAGAAAACGATCATTTTCATTCTTTGTGAATATTATTGGTTTAAGTTTAATGTGCTTTTAGAAAGAGTTCCATGAAAAATTGAAATGTCTAGTTAAGAGGTGTAATATTGAAGTAATAAGGGTGGAAAAAGCAAATGACAAAGTACAAACTCATGACAAGGCCCAAAAAGGAGCATCGAGGCTCAAAACATGATGAATAATATGTTATCTTATAGGTCTAATCGATTAGAGGACGTTTGAAATTCAAATTTCAAATTTCGCTCCTCATAATCAATTAACCCTAAGGTATAATTGACTTTTGCCTTTATAAGTTTACGCCTCCAGTAATCAATCATTAGGGTTCCTCGCATTTAATGATCTAATCGATTATCATGGGATATAATCTATTAGAGGAAGCTTATAAATAGGTACCTCTCTCTCTCTCTCTCTCTCTCTCTCTCTCTCTCTTAGTATCCCATCTTTTTCTCTTTCTTCTTCTTCTTCTTCTTCTTCTTCCTTCTTATGTTTTTTGTGTGTGAGTGCAAAATAATCTTGCAATCTTCATCATCATCTTTGCTCCAAAAGAATCTTGCACGTCTAGGAATTCTTCCTCTGTAGTTTACTTCTCAGAGTTATTTTCATCTTAAGAACAAGATGATCGATTCAATAGAGATTATGCAAGAAGAGATATTTTTCATTCCTACCACTTGGAGGAAAATATTTTTTGAAGACTGTGAGTTTTTGAAGCTATTCGACAAAGATTTTTTAAGGAGTTTCATCAACGACATCCCATAAGAGACATTTTTAAACTTGGTGAGATGTTCTATTCCAACCTCAATTATGTTGGTGGAGTTATCACCAATGAAATAAAGAAGCAATCGATCAGTTTATCTTTTGAAGATTTCACTGAGATTTGCAACATTCCTTATACTGGTTTAGAGTACCAAAGGGATGAATATGCATGTAAGGATTTTTCTTATATTCATTATGATATCTCCTTCTTATAAAATCCAATCTCTGGTGTCCCTTCTGATGACTCGATTTTGTATCGTACATTTTGATTCATTTCACACATTTCTACTTATCGTTTTATTGAGTCTTTATCGCTTTCGTTGTTATTTACTCATGTTTTCCTTGGTTTTCCCTTGAGAGGTGTTTTATCAGCAATTTAGAAGAAAGGATCGAAGGTTGAGCTGAAGATTGAAGAAAAACCAGTAAAAAGTGCAGTTTTGGCCTCCTCAAAGGAATGGCGCTCGCCATGCCCTGAGGAAGGCGCACGCCATGCCAAAAAAGGAGGGAATCCCTATTTTGAAGCAATGGCGGTCGCCATTAGCCATACGGCGGTCGCCGTTTGTGGCGGGAGCAGTTTTCCTGCAGCAGTTTGACAGTTTTGTTCAGTTCAAATTTAAATTCAAACCAAGTCTTTCGGAGCCAGAATTTTTCTATATATAGGCCCTTCTGGAGGGCAGTTTGGAGCATCCAAGAACCCCGCGGAAGCGCTGCCGAATTCTCTCTAGCCTAACTATCATATTTACCGTCCAAAGTAGCAATTGCTCACACTGAGTAGTTGTTGCACTATTGTAATCCTTTACATTATCGCTGATTGTACGCTTGGATCGAATTGTTATTCAATAGAAGTTTTTAATTCCAGTATATTTCAGGTTGTTTATTTTTCCGTCTTTACTGCATTGTTTAGTATACATGTTTGCAACATAACTTAATTTCTATAAAAAACCTAAATCTGTATTTTTGTTAAAATCAACCAATATGTATGATTTAATCTCCAGCACTGTTAACATGTTAGTTTTCGGATTTAATATGTTAGGATAAATTTGTTAGAGCCCGTAGTTTGAGGACCGTCGTTTCGACGGGACTCTGTAGAAACCACCGGTGTAAAATATGTTTGCTCAAGAATCTGGTTTTAGTGTCTAATTTTAATTTAAGTTGCTTTGTCGTGAGAGCGAGGGGCTGCTTAACAGTGTTTTGTCACGAGAGTGAGAAATGCATTAAGGTGTGTCCGATAGAACGAGAGTTTTAGGTAAGCACCGGATAGTAGACACTGAGCACTAAACCTAAACACAGCGAGAGCACTTTAGGCTTCATTTAGGCTTTGTTGGTTTTCAAAATGCATCTTTTAATTACTGAGCGAGCGAGAGCAAAATCTTGGGGTCATTAGGTGTGACTTGGTCAATAGCGCGAGATTGTGAGATTGAGTCTTTAAATCAATATTTCCTACAGAATAAAATTGAGATCTTTGTTAACACCCGGAATTTACGGAGTCCCTTAGGAACACGGAAATCATTCTTCGGTCACATTTCGTTATTTATTTCAAATCCCGTTAGAATTTAGATCCTTCTACCGCCAATTCAAGCCTTAGCTTTGCACCGCAATAATTGATCATTTTAGGTTGATTATTAGTCCTTGTGGGTTTGACAATCTTTTAAAACTACGCGATAAGTTGTATACTTGCAGTAGTAATCCGACCAATACGCAAAGTCGTGACCAAGTTTTTGGCGCCGTTACTGGGGACTAATTTAGTCAATATTGTGATACTTTTGTTGCACAGTATAGACTAAGGCAACTTTCTATTTTCCATTGCAATCTGTCGATTGTATGCCAAACACTCGCTCACAAGGCGAAGAGTTGGAGCAACCAATCAACAAAATCAAACGTTACATACTTCTGAGACGTCGAATTAACGAATTTCTTCTTAGATATAGCATCCCAGATCCTCTTATTCCCTACCCAGACTCAGAAATCGAATCAGAACCTGAACGAACCATGGCCGAAGGACCGAGAGACCGTCCTCTAAAGTATTATGTTGTTCCATCACAAGAAGAACCACATAACAGCATTGCTGCCCCAGCTATTAACCGTAATGATTTCGAGCTGAAACCTTCGCTAATATCAGCAATTCAACAAAACCAATTCTCAGGTAACGCTACGGATGACCCGAACCTTCATGTATCAATATTCGTACAATATGCAGACACTGTAAAAGCCAATGGAGTCAGTCAAGAAGCAATCAGACTAAGACTTTTTTCGTTCTCATTGAGAGATAGAGCTAGAGCTTGGCTCCAGTCTCTACCATCCCATTCAGTGACGACATGGGACGAGTTGAAGAAAGTCTTCTTAGCCAGATATTTCCCACCAAGCAAGAAAGCTATGCTGAGAGCCCAGATTAACGGATTTAAGCAAAGAGATAACGAGTCTTTATTCAATGCTTGGGAGAGATACAAGGACATGTTGAGGATATGCCCACACCATGGACTCGAAGAATGGATGATAATACATACCTTTTACGACGGGCTGTTGTACAATACCAAAATGAACCTGTGCGCTGCCGCAGGCGGTGCTCTAATGGATAAACCGTATGCAAAAGCTTATGAAATCATAGAGACTATGGCTCAAAACCATTTCCAATGGGGAGGTGAACGCGCTGGTGTAGAGAAACCAACTCCGAAAGGAGGAATGCACGAAGTTAACGGTATAGACCGAGTCAATGCTAAAGGAGACGCACTTGCTCAAAAGATCGAAAGTTTAGCAATAGCACCACCACCAGCTACCGTAGCTGCGGTGACACCAAATTGTGAAATATGCGGAAACCCTGGGCATACAAAGGCCGAATGTCAAGTGTTGGCTAGTACTCCTACCGACCAAGTGAACTACTCTCAAGGGAACCCATATTCAAACACTTACAATCCTGGCTGGAGAAATCACCCGAAATTTTCATATAAGAATAACAATGCTTTGATTCCACCAAACCCAACACCTGCTATTCCACCTGGATTTCAGAAAGGAGCGCAATCCGCTCCACCACCACCTAAAAAGTCAAATTTGGAAATCATGATGGAAAACTTTATGAATGCTCAAGCTCAGCAAAACAGGGACTTCGCAAATCAAAACGCTCACACGAGCGAATTGATGAAACAATTGTCAAGCAAGCTTGATGCTATGACTACTCATAACAAGATGTTAGAAACCCAAATCACTCAAGTAGCCCAACAACAATCAACTATAGCAGCCCCCGCTGGAGCATTTTCTGGCCAACCATAACCAAATCCAAAAGGTCATGCTAACGCTATTACTTTGCGAAGCAGAACGTAATACGATGGACCCGTTGACCTGAGACTCCAAAATTCAGCCATGCACCAAAATTTACCAAAGGGAACCGAGAAAGTAAGAGAACCAAACACGGAGAAGGAAGATGAAAGCGAAAAGGCCACAGAGAAAGAAACACCCTATGTGCCTCCGTCACCATATAAACAACCAGTACCTTATCCTGGAAGACTAGCTAAATCCAAAAACGAAGGACAATTCAAGAAATTCGTAGAGCTTCTAAAGCAACTGAATATAACCATACCATTCACAGAAGCTATTACACAGATGCCCTCATATGCCAAATTTCTTAAAGAGATCCTATCCAATAAGAAGAAGCTAGAAGATAACGAAACCGTTATGCTCACCGCCGAGTGTAGCGCTATACTTCAAAATAACATGCCTCCTAAACTAAAAGATCCAGGTAGCTTTTCCATACCTTGTGTAATCGGAAAGTCTGTCATAGACAAAGCGTTATGCGACTTAGGAGCCAGTGTTAGCCTAATACCCTTATCCACATGTAAGAAACTTGACTTAGGAGAACTGAGACCAACGAAAATGTCTCTACAACTAGCGGACCATTCAGTTAAATATCCAGTAGGTATGCTAGAAAACGTGCCAGTTCATATAGGTCAGTTCTATATTCCGACATATTTCGTGATAATGGACATTAAGGAAGACTCCAATATACCAATCATCTTAGGTAGACCGTTCTTAGCAACAGCATGAGCTTTAATAGATGTTAAGAAAGGAAAATTAACCTTCGAAGTAGGGGAAGAAAAAGTCGAATTCATCTTAGCCTAATTCCTAAAAGCCCCAACTTTAGACGATTCAAGTTGTTTTCTAGACGTTATCGACGAATGCGTCAGAGAAATGGAGAAGGAACCGACAAGGTACACGGAAGTACTAAAGATTCCAGCCCCTCCAATATTCGAAGACGATAACTGGCTTGAGCCATACGAAGATGATAGTTTAAGAGAATGCTTAGCACTAACACCTGATCCAATGCCTTGCCTAAACAAAGCATCTATAGAACTTAAAACACTACCCATAGATTTAAGATACGAAGTTGAAAAACCCGTAATAGTTAACGCCGATTTAGGATAAATAGAAACTGAGAAACTATGGAAGTCTTGAGGAGATACCCCACAGCTTTTGGGTACAACGTCTCCGATCTAAAAGGAATAAGTCCTTCTATATGTATGCATCGCATCATGATGGAGGAAGACTGTTAGACATCTAGAGAACATCAGAGACGGTTGAATCATGTCCTAAGTGATGTAGTCAAGAAAGAAGTGCAAAAACTATTAGAAGCAGGAATCATATACCCAATATCTGACAGTAACTGGGTCAGCCCAGTGCATGTCGTACCAAAGAAGGGCGGTGTTATGGCTGTAACTAACAAAAAAGGTGAGTCCGTAGCAAAACGAACTCAAACTGGATGGAGGATGTGCATAGACTATAGGAAGCTGAATAAGGCTAATAGGAAAGATCATTTTCCTTTACCCTTCATAGACCAAATGCTTGAACGGCTAGCCAAACATTCATATTTCTGTTACTTAGACGGATACTCAGGATTTTTTCAGGTACCTATTCATCCTGATGACCAAGAAAATACCACATTTACCTGCCCCTATGGCACATTTTCCTATCGACGAATGTCGTTTGGACTGTGTAATGCTCCCGCAACCTTTCAGAGATGCATGATGTCGATCTTTGCAGATTTCATAGACGACATAATGGAAGTGTTTATGGAAGATTTCTCTGTATGTGGGGGAAGTTTTGAAAAATTTCTGTCAAACCTTGAGATGGTGTTTGAACGATGCGTTAAAGTGAACCTTGTGTTAAATTGGGAGAAATGCCATTTCATGGTGCGACAAGGAATAGTTCTTGAACATGTAGTATCCGATAGAGGTATTGAAGTAGACAAAACAAAGATAGAAGTCATAGAAAACCTTCAACCTCCAAAGACAGTTAGAGAAGTACGAAGCTTTTTGGGACATGCCGGTTTTTACCGACGATTCAGTAAAGACTTCTCTAAGATTACAAAACTTCTGACTGGACTATTAATGAAAGAAGCCGAATTCATATTCGATGAAGAATGCTAGAAAGCATTTGAACATCTAAAGAATGCTCTTATTACAACACCCATTATGCAACCACCTGATTGGAGTTTACCATTTGAATTAATGTGCGACACTAGTGATTACTCTGTAGGCACTGTCTTAGGACAAAGAAAGGATAAAAAGCTTCATGCTATTTACTACGCAAGTAGGACCTTGGACAACACACAGATGAACTATGCAACCACAGAAAAGGAACTCCTGGTCGTTGTGTTCTCCTTAGATAAATTTCGTTCCTACCTAGTAGGAGCAAAAATAATTATCTATACCGATCATACCGCGATTAGGTACTTGTTGACTAAGAATGATGCCAAACCAAGACTCTTGAGATGGATCTTGCTTTTGCAAGAATTTGATTTGGAAATTAAGGATAAGAAAGGTACAGAAAATGTGGTAGCAGATCATCTCTCTAGGATTGAGGATATAAATCCCGAAGAAGTGCCTATAAACGATGAATTCCCTTATGACAGACTAGTAGTCCAGTTGGAAAGAGAAAGCGAGACTATAAAATATTCCTTATTATTTAACAATGCAGAAACAAATGAAATAGTAGAAGCAATTTGTACGAAAATCGCATTGCCATGGTATGCTGACTTTGTTAACTACCTAGCAGCCAAAGTGCTTCCACCAGATCTAACATACCAAAAAAAGAAGAAGTTCTTTCATGATTTTAAACAGTACTACTGGGATGAACCCCTACTATTAAAAAGAGGCGCCGATAGAATATTTCGTCGATGTGTCCCTGAATCAGAAGTAGCGGATGTCATAGCCCGTTGCCATGCTGCACCATATGGAGGATATGCCAGTACATCGAAGACAAGCGCAAAGATATTACAATCTGGCCTCTTTTGGCCAAACCTTTGGAAGGACATCCACATCGTTGTTATGAACTATGACCGGTGTCAACGCACTAGGAATATTTCTAGACGCGATGAGATGCCACAAATGGGAATCTTAGAAGTAGAAGTCTTTGACGTATGGGGCATTGATTTCATGGGACCTTTTCCATCTTCTTTTGGAAACAAATACATACTCGTCGCAGTTGATTACGTATCAAAGTGGATTGAGGCGATTGCTTCTCCAACAAATGATGCACGAGTGGAGGTAAAACTTATTAAAAACATAATCTTTCCCAGATTCGGTGTACCAAGAATTGTCATTAGTAATGGTGGTTCCCATTTCATTTCAAATGTCTTCGGGAAGCTATTGCTTAAATACGGAGTACGACACCGAGTAGCAACACCCTATCACCCTCAAACAAGCGGACAAGTAGATGTATCGAATAGGGAGATCAAACAAATTTTAGAGAAAACCGTTGCAACTTCTAGGAAGGATTGGTCTACTAAACTTCATGAAGCTCTGTGGGCTTACAAAACAGCCTACAAGACCCCTATAGGAACCACACCGTACAAACTAGTTTATGGAAAATCATGCCATCTACCTGTGGAACTTGAGCACAAAGCTTATTGGGCTATTAAGACCCTGAATATGAACTATAAGGAAGCAGGCGGGAAAATGATTCTAGATATCCATGAACTAGAAGAACTAAGACTTGATGCCTATGAAAATGCCCAGATATACAAAGAAAGAACCAAGAAATGGCATGATAAAAGGATATCAAAGAAAGAGTTCAACGAAGGAGATATAGCTCTTCTCTTTCACTCTAGACTTAAACTTTTTCCTGGGAAGTTACGTTCTAGATGGTCTGGTCCCTTCGAAGTTACGAAAGTCCTGCAAAGTGGAGCAGTTGAGATTAGAGGAAAGTCGCATGAGACGTTCATTGTGAACGGCCAAAGACTCAAGCACTACCACTTAGTAAAAAACAAGGAATTCTGCACAAATTGCAAGTTGGAAGAGCTTCTCGCTCCTCCTGACGAATGATACCCTTTTTCAGTTCCAATGTCGAGCTTCCGACATTAAACAAAGCGCTCAGTGAGAGCTAAACCACGATCTTTAGTTTCTTGTTATTTATTTGTTAGTTTTAAGACATTGCATGCATGTTAAGTATAAAATTTACTTTATATGCATTACCATTTGTTGCATTTCATTATTGTTATTGTTATTATTATTATTATTATTATTATTACTATTTTTATCTTAATTACACTAACGTGTAATTATAATATTATTTCCCTAATAGTGTAATATTTTTAATTTTCAGGATAACCTTCTCTAGGATACCTTTGACCTGTGACCATGCAGACATTCGAGAACCTTACTGTTGTCTTCAGGAATGATGTCCAGAGACGTCGATTTGAGGCTTTGTCTCAAAGAGATTTTGGTCTGTCCATCTACCCTGATGACTCTGCTATGCAAACCCTTAGTATGTGGGACAACGTTGTTTACCTTCTGAACCAGATAGGTTAGACTCACTTTGCCTTAGAAAATAAATTCAGCACCTACCGTAACCTGACTTTGGAGTTCCTTAGCTCCATTTACTATGATTCCACCCGTGGTTTTGGATTCGGCCGTGGATTGGCTACTTTCAGGTTGTTTGGAAACAAATATAGGTTCACACACCATGAATTTGCTGACTTGTTGGGTTATCCTAATGAGCCCGATGCTGTAACCAAAACCCCTGCAGATGCATTTACTAGTTATGATATTCAACAATTTTGGGGTACCATTTCTGGAAACGGTAATGCTGAGCCTGATGCTATATTTTCTGAGAGCATCCACAATCCAGGATGGAGATATTTTCATAAGATTATTGCTCACACATTCTTTGGTAAGGAAGAGAACATCACCTCTGTGTCTAGGGACGGACTGTATATCATGCTTTGTGCATCCCAAGGAAAACCTGTCAATGCTGCCCCATTTTTAGTTGCTAACTTTAGCCGTCTTGCTCGTGATTCTTTTGAGCCAATCTTAATAGGTGGGTTGGTGACGATGGTTGCTGATGCAATTGGAATTAGATATCATTTGAATCGTTCCTTTGCTTTTGGTGGCATTCGTCCAATGGACATCAACTTTTGTTTCAACCGAGGCATAATCGCAAATCTTGGCCCTGTTGAATTTGAGCTGCTTATTGACAATGTTGTAGTTCATGCCTTTACCCTGCCTAACCATGAAAAAACCAGTGTGCACAACAAGAATAAATGGCTTTATGATTTGGAGGTCTTCAATGAGTTTCTGACTCCACCTGACTCTCCTCAAGCTTATGAGAACCATGATACTGTTATGTCTGACACTGCCACTCGAGGTTCCGAGATTAATCCTGTTATCCCAACTATCAATGTAGCTGCTGCTATTAATGGCATCCGGTCCGAATTGGATTTGGTTCGAGATGAGATTTCCTCTCTCGGAATTGATTTCATTGGACTTATGGATGTTGTCCATGAGGAGTTAGAGCATAGGTTCCAAATTGTCTACTCCCTTAGGCAACATCATGGATGATTCCGAATCTGCACCATTTTCCCTATTTTCTTAGGATAGTTTGTTTCCCTGTATAGTGTTTCCCTTTCCCGTATTGTCTGTACTGTTATTTTCCATTTCACTATATACCGTCGGAATGCCGACGAGTAATTGTAATGTACTTCAATTTCGATCAATGCAATTTACTTTCCTTAAGTATTTTATGTTTCAGTACTATTTAAGTGTTCTAAAGCCCTATATAATTCCTTTTAGTACTTAGTATCTTATGTTTATGCAAGAAAACAAGAAAAAGACCAAAAAATTATCAAATAGCTGCATTCTGTAAGAGCCAGAATTCAAAATTCGTGCCTGAAACAAATGGCAGTCGCCATATGCCTAACGGCGCTCGCCGTTTGGTCCTGGAGGCAGAACGCGCTATTTTTGAATTAAAATACGTTTTTCCTTTTCATTATCACATTTAAACCATCTTTGCATGTTTCCAAGGCACCCTAACCACCACATTAACTCCTCATTATCCTACCATAACTTCTAACCATCCAAATTCCTCCCTTTATTACCTATTTAAACCCTTAGAACCACACATTTTCCATCATCACTTTCAAACCACCCCCCATTTTCAAACCATTCAGAAACCATCTACTAGCAACACCCTTCTAAGAAACAAAAATAGAAGCCAATCAAGAAGTTGATTACATGGGTATAGAGTTCCCTGAAGGAGTAATCGGAGCCACCATGCGTACAAACTTCCACAGAATCTGCAAAAGACCCGTTTATGCAACGAGGTATCCTGAACCAGAAACTCGTCGTACCCTAGGTCTCTTCCGAAGCGTCTCTTGGATGCTTAAAAATCTAGGTATGACTCGCTTCTGCTCAATGTTTAATGCTTCTTCTGTTAGGCTAACTTACGAGTTTCTAAGTTATCTCCGTTATGTTCATACACTTCTCGTACCACCGGAACCAGTTACTTTAAAATGTTCAATGTTGATTACTCGCTGACCCAAGAGTGCATAGGAGAGATTTTTAGTTTTCCTGTTGGTGAGGAACTTGCTACTCAGGCACCTCTCGACAGTGACTGGGAGGACGGAGCCTTTCCATTTTGGCACCAAATCACCAACACCACCACCACCAAATGGGAAGGCTTAAAGGCCACTACCATCCACAACCCAACCATATGGTACTTTCACCGCATCCTTGCTTCCACCATCTTTGGACGTGAGAACCCAGGGAATTTGAACTCGAAAGATTTATTCTTTATCCACTGTGCTCTCCTCCATACCTCTGTGAATCCTGCACCGTTCCTCCTGGCCCACTTTATAAGTGTAGCGAATAGAACTAGTGGTTCCATCTGTATCGGCGGAATCATTACCGCCATAGCTTACTCATTAGACTTAGAGACCGACTTAGAAAATGCCGATAGTATCCCTTGTCTCTATGCCGATCTTGACTTTTGCCATAATATGCGGCTTGTCAAAAGTTTGCACTATGGACGCCACCATTGATCTTTCCAGGTTCCATCGCTCCTTTCTTTTTCCTTAGGCTAAGACATTGAGGACAACGTCTAATTTAAGTGTGGGGGATAAGTCATTTACTGCTTTTATTTATTTCATGTTATTTCCTGCTTTCTAGTTTTAGTTTGCTTTATTGAGTCATTTGCGCGTTTGAGTCGATTGTTACTTTACATTTTCGCATTGTCTATTAACACCCTTATTTTGACCCCAATTTAAAAAAAAAATCCGTTTGACTCAATGGCATGACATATTAAGTATAGGTTGTTTTATCTTTGTTTTAGGCTATGTAGACAGACTTGGGAAAGTTTTGTTAATATCGTTACCGTTCCTACACCCTAGAGTTCCTAAGTATGCGATATCGGTTTAAATACACATTATGTCGAGACCTTGTTCCTAGTTCTTTAGAGGTAGCCTCCTCATTAGTTTATATCAGCAGTCAGCACCATCCTTGCGGGTGAACTAAGTAATGAACCGGTGCAAATATATGTTGATCTCAGAGTTTATGATTATGTGATTTTATTGGATATTGCGAATGAAAGACATGTTCTAACTAAGTTAGGTGGCTCTCACCCGACCATTTAGCCCAAAGGCTCAGACTCTTGAAATTCGTCGGAAAAAAAAAGAAAAAAAGAGTGTTGAATAAGAGATCATAAAACACTAACAGGTTCAATTACCATGTAAACACGAAGAATAACGGGCTTAATGTGATTGCGCTAGAATGAAAGAGAGGTGAATAAGAAAGAAGTCCTTAGGTCGAGTTATAATGTCATGATTTGAACTGGTATTGCATAGGAAGGAACTCTTTGTCCGCTTTTATAGAATCGTGTCGTTACGGTATCCTTATTTTCATTATTCAGTACCTATCTGTGTAGCATTAGCCTAGCAACCTTGCACTTTTATCGTTTTCGTCGTGCCTATGGGTCGAACATCGTACTTAATGTTTTATTTCATTGGGAGTTTGCTTGAGGACAAGCAAAAGTCTTAGTGTGGGGGAGTTTGATGACTCAATTTTGTATCGTACATTTGATTCATTTCGCGCATTTCTACTTATCGTTTTATCGAGTCTTTATCGTTTTCGTTACTATTTACTCATGTTTTCCTTTGTTTTCCCTTGACAGGTGTTTTATCAGCAATGTAGAAGAAAGAATCGAAGGTTGAGCTGAAGATTAAAGAAAAAGCAGCAAAAAGTGCAGTTCTGGCCTCCTCAAAGGAATGTCGCTCGCCATGCCCTGAGGAAGGCGCACACCATGCCCAAAAAGGAGGGAATCCCCATTTTGAGGCAATGACGGTCGCCATTATCCATATGGCGGTCGCCGTTTGTGGCGGGAACAGTTTTCCTACAGCAGTTTGGCAGTTTTGTTCAGTTCAAATTCAAATTCGAACCAGGTCTTTTGGAGCCAGAATTTTTCTATATATAGACCCTTCTGGAGGGCAGTTTAGAGCATCCAAGAACCCTGCGGAAGCGCTGCCGAATTCTCTCTAGCCTAACTATCATAATTACCGTCTAAAGTAGCAATTGCTCACACTGAGTAGTTGTTGCACTGTTGTAATCCTTTACATTATCGCTGATTGTACGCTTGGATCGAATTGCCAATCAATAGAAGTTTTTAATTCCAGCATATTTCAGGTTGTTTATTTTTCCGTCTTTACTACATTGTTTAGTATACATGTTTGCAAGATAACTTAATTTCTATAAAAAACCTAAATCTGTATTTTTGTTAAAATCAACCAATATGTATGATTTAATCTCCAGCACTGTTAACATGTTATTTTTAGGATTTAATATGTTAGGCTAAATTTGTTAGAGCCCATAGTTTGAGGACCGTCGTTTCGACGAGACTCTGTAGAAACCACCGGTGTAAAATATGTTTGCTCAAGAATCTGGTTTTAATGTCTAATTTTAATTTAAGTTGCTTTGTCATAAGAGTGAGGGGCTGCTTAACAGCGTTTTGTCACGAGAGTGAGAAATTCATTAAGGTGTGTCCGATAGAACGAGAGTTTGAGGTAAGCACCGGATAGTAGACACTGAGCACTGAACCTAAACACAGCGAGAGCGCTTTAGGCTTCATTTAGGCTTTGTTGGTTTTCAAAATGCATCTTTTAATTACTGAGCGAGCGAGAGCAAAATCTTGGGGTCATTAGGTGTGACTTGGTCAATAGCGCGAGAGTATGAGATTGAGTCTTTAAATCAATATTTCCTACAAAATAAAATTGAGATCTTTGTTAACACCTGGAATTTACGGAGTCCCTTAGGAACACGGAAATCATTCTTCAGTCTCATTTCGTTATTTATTTCAAATCCTGTAAGAATTTAGATCATTTTACCGCCAATTCAAGCCTTAGCTTTGCACCCCAATATGATAATTTTAGGTTGATTATTAGTCCTTGTGGGTTCGACAATCTTTTAAAACTACGCGATAAGATGTATACTTGCAGTAGTAATATGACCAATACGCAAAGTCGCAACCACCTTCTCCTTTTAAGGTGGGAATAATGCTTCTAGATATTCGTCTCACTTATGATGTGGTAACACATATTCTTGTCTCAAGGAAACACAACTTTGGGTAACTAACCCAAATTGATGTTGTTACAGTTTGGTTACTTGCTAACAAAGTAGAAACAAATTGGGTTAGCGCCATGATCCATCATATGATGGATAACAAAAGAAAGAATACGTGTTTACCATTTGGTGGGCTTATAACATAAATCTTGGAGTACATTGGATTAATCCTCGAGCATGAAAAGTCATACAAAGATTACACCATGATAGGAAATAATCCAATAGAGAAAATGAGATTAATTTTTATCAAAGGGTTCTGACTCACAAGCCTCCCAAGGAAAAATAAGGGTCCTCGTGTCAAGAAGCTTAACATCTGCAAGGAGAGCCTTCCGTTTTGGAAGAGTTCGATTATGAGATCCCAAGGCTACTCCTACAAAAGCTCTTTGTTGTACCCTAAATTTTTACCCTTAGATGTCATCCAACTTTTGTGCATCATAGGAGCATCTCTGCATTGTTTGAGCTAACCCATATCTTGTAGTTTGTTTCTTTGTGTTCAAATTAGGTTTACATATCACCATGAAGCTCCACAAGTTGTTTTGAATCAAGTCAAGTCAACAAAAGATCTACAGTGCAAGAACTTTGGAATTAGGGCTTTGCTCTGAAGAAATCATTAAGTATTGGCTCTATCAAGTCAAGATTTGTGTGGTGAACTTACCACCTAAGGTCATCTACATACAAGATACATCATTCAACAGGAATACAAGATCTGTAGGTCCTTAAGAAGAGAAGTTTGAGCCTCAGTCTCTCCATACCTCCAAATTAGGGTTTCTGTGACACTTATCAGTCAATGACTTTGATTGCCATCAAGATGAACTCCCAAACCCTAATTCTTGGTTCTATTGTTTTATAAACATCCTCAAGAGCCTCCTAAAACCTTTAGAGGAGAAAGAAGAAGTAAGCCTACAAGATCTAACCTCAGTGCATTCACAGTCAAAATTAGGGTTTGACTGAAACCCTAATCCTTTGGATTTTTGGTTCAAATGAAGTGTCAATGGTTCTAATCATCATATAATGTCTCATGAAGTGTTCAAATTATCCATATCAAGCTTCATGAGGTTTCTTGAAAGAGAAGTAGGGTTTTGACCAATAAAGATGTCATATGTGTGATTTTCCCCCTAATAGCATAATTTGAAATGACCATAACTCCTAAACCACACACCCAATTGGAGTGACTCAAAGCTCATTGGAAAGCTCTTTTCAAGATCTTCAATTTGTTCCATATGACTTTCTGTCCAAAAATGCTTGGTTTTTGATTTATGAAGCTTGCAAGATATTTTGACCAAAAACAGAAAATTTTCAGCACTTTTCACCACTCTTTTTCTTAACTTTAATCCCATTTTTCACCGATTTCCATTTGGATTCAAGACTTGGGTCCCAAATGAAAGTTGTAGAGCCTGGTGAGAGCTTTCCAACCATAGGTGGAACATCTCAATGGGATAAGCCATTCTCAAGTTATGGACTTCAAAAGATGGGTACTTGAAGTTGTCAAATTTCTATAACTTAGAAATTTTCTAAGTTCATTTTTGCAGCTTGGTGGACACGATTTGTAGGCCATTTTTTTACCAATTCAAGGCATCATTTCAACTACCTTTCAACACCAACATTGTAGTATGATGCAAGGGCTTTCATTGGATCCAAAGAGCATGAGATTTGGATCACAAAATCAAAAGATATCATGCATGGAATAAGGCTACTCGAAACTGATTTTTGCCCAAGTTCTATCTCAGATTTTGAACTTGAATTTCTACTCTCTCTCCAAGTACATGTCCGCAGACCTAGCACATCAGTTCCCAACTTCACTTTACCACTAAACTTGCCAAAAGCAACCGTCAAAGTACCTATCATATGTACTTGCCAATTGATCTTTACAAGCAAGCAAAGCAAACTCCCGTGTTCATGCTAAACCCTCCAGACACAAGACCAATATCCCTTTACTTTTTTTGACCTACAAATTTAAATAAGTAATTGTGCAACAGATCACTTGACTCTATGAGATTGGTTCAGAACAGCCCCACTCATATCTCCATGCTTGATCTTTCTCTCTTGTGTAAAGCCTTTGCACCATGTATCACTAAGGCTATGGACCAGCTGAACTCTCTATAAAAGGCACCCTCCTCTCATTTATTTTTCACCAACAACAAACACAAAAACCACTTTGAAAACTTGTTCTCTGGAGAAGCTCACGAGCTAGATAGGAAAGGAGAGGATCTCTTGTTACTTGCTTGGAAACTAGGTAAGTTTCTCAAAACTTCCATTTATTATGCTTATCATGCTTAATCATATGCTAGGCTGAACATGCTTTAGTTAATGTTAGAGATACCATGTTGTTTTAATGTTGTGTTTTCATGGTGTATTTGTATGGCATGAATATTATTATGAACCTCTGGTTGCGTTTGTGTTATAAACTTCATATCTATCCATGGATGCTTTAATGTTTAAACATGTTTGTTTCTGTTGGAAGCTTGCTAACCATTGTTAAGATGGAATACTGCTTGAATATATGTGCTTTAATCGTGTGCATACTGAGCATGCTAACTCTAATACTTATCATATGTAAATCATAGCATTTAGAGGTAGATAGTCTTATTCTGCATCTTTGCATGGATAGCATGACTAGTAGTTTGTTTAAGAGCTGCGTGTTTTGTATGGCTGGTATGATGTAAACAAGTTGTCTCTTTGATAAAATAATGTTAGTGACATGTTTGAACTAAGTTGTCGTTTAAAGAATATGTTTTCTTTCCAAATCATTTGAACACCAAATATGTTTTTACAATGTAGGATGTGTGTTAGTTTTATGATAATATGCATGCTAGGTTTTGTTTTCATGGTTATAGTTGAAGTTTAGAAACAAAATGATGTTCATTACATGTGTGATTGACTTGGATGCATACCAACCTGTGTGATGTTATTCCCAAACTGTTTAAGCTTTAGATATTGATTGAGTGTTCATTCTGGTGTGGTTTGTTCATAGTACATGTCGTTATCAAGTTGTCAAGGTTTATGTTGGTTGTGAATGGAAACAAAAATTGTGTTTGCTAAGTTTTCACTTTGAATGTTAGTTTCTCTTGGTTTTTTTTCATAATAACATGCTCACGTATACAAGTTCAGTTAAATACCATATGGATTATATTGATGAAACCTTTACTCTTAATGACATGTTGAAATAATGTTGGTATATGTTGTGTAAATATTGTTGCCTTTTGATTGAAGTTTGATTTGTTTGAGAACGCTACATACAGTCTTATTATGCTAAAGTGTATTGAATATAGAAGTTTGTTCTTGTGTTGTCATGCCTCGCATTTGCCTTTCATGCCTCTACCGTGCCCATATATGTATTTGTTTGAACTGGTAGTTTAAATGTATGCTGGCTATATGTTTTGTTTCTAACTCAGTTGAGTTTCAACTATTGAAGTTTGTTCATGTCATCGTATTGATTGAAGTTCAGGAAGTTATAGTTTGGTACATTATGTGTTGGTTGTTAAGCTTTGAAACTAGTATGTTAGTTAAGATTTGAAACAGAAGGTGTTTTATCACTTTTTCTTAAATTAAGTTTCAGTTTTGAACCATGGTTTGCCTCTGCTTTTTGCTCCTAATATGGTCATTATCTTGTCCAGCTGAAGGTGTATTATTGTTCTTTGTTTTGAATGCTTCAAAATGATGTTTTATTTCATGATGTTTAGTTGTAATTTGAATGATTTATGATGGATTGAAGTTGAACGTTTGCTTTGTTGTTTTGAGTTTGAAGATACGATGATTTTATGATTGTTGTTGCATGCTTCATAATCCATGCGCATTGTTGATTGGCTGGGATTGATTCTTGTCTTGTAGTGTTTTTAATAATATATGACCAATTTATTTCACATTACTACACATTCAGCAGCGCACATGTGTTTCTCCATTAATTGCATTTTCATGATTTTGTTTGGCTTATATTGTTATTGAGGTATATGTATGTTGGATGAAACACGCCGTCCCAACGGTCACACACATGCACATATCATTGCCAGTCACTTACCACACCTGGGTTCGATCCTTGGATCAACCCTTTTTGCTTTTTTTTTCCTTAATTCGCCTGTGTTTCTTTTCTTCCTCTTGGATCTCCACTTGGGCCTTGCGCCTTTTTGATACTGCCACCCCAGTTTTTGGGCCCAATTTCAACTCTTTACTTTTTTAACTAATACAATTACCTGATATACCCCCCTGCGTTTTTTTTTCCTCTTTTGTTTTATTTTCTATTTTAACATTTTTATTTCAAATCTTTTTTTGTAAAACTCTTTTTATTTTATTTAAAAACTTCTCCTTTATTTCAAAAACTCCAAAAATATTTATTTTAATTTTATAGTTTGTTTCTTAATTATTTATGTGAGTATCATTAATTAATATTGTTATTGTTAATTGTTTATCAATTTGCATTTGTATTTTAATTGTTAACCTTTAATTCTAATTATCAATATGTATCTTAATTGTGTTGTTAATTGTTAATTTTCATTGTGTCGTTAATTTTCATTGTGTTGTTAATTTTCATTGTGTTGTTAATTGTTAATTGTTTATCACTTTTGGATTAATTGTTAACATCATTTATAAGCACCTTTATTGATCTTATGAGTGTTATTCACCAATGGTTTGTTTAGATTTTGAACTAATCCATCCATGCTTAATTTATCATATATTTGACTTTAATATGAATGTTATTCTTCTTTAAATGTCATCCTCAATTAATATCATTCTCTTTATCTTTGTGAGTATTCTATATGTTTGTCTTCCTAAAGATTGAAACATAGTGATATGTCCTTATAATAATCATGTCCATCTTATCCATACTTTATCATGAAACATATTGCCATCCTTATGCTTATGTTGCTTTCATTATATTATCTTATATCAATGTTTTATCTTCTATGCCTTTTATTATTGCTATCTTAAACTGTTTTTCCCCCCCATTCCAAAGGAAGGTGATTAACGTTGACTCTTAAAGTCATAGCCCCCACCTTAACCTAAGTAAACTCTTAGGAGAAACTTCATTTCTTGGCCTCATGAGAGCCATAGAATTACAACTAGCCTTAGGAGAGAGTTCTTCAACTCTTAGTGATATTCATTATATGAATATTCACTTTCCCCTACTAACTAAAACATAACATAGGTCCATTTCAACCAGATCTAGAGAGTTCTTGAACTCTACAATGAGCTTGTACTCATTTCCCCTCTGAATATTGGCCATAGTCAATCATTCAGTAGAAGTAGAACTACGCATACTCTGATTCTATTCCCAAGGATACGTAGGCGCAAAGTGTGATGCTTTGTCGAGTATACTTAGATACTAACCCCTAGGGTTTCAACCTTTAGCATAGAACCTTTAGCAAACATAAGATAACTAAACAAGAGGCTCCCGTAGAGTACTACGGACGTTTAGGGTGCTAATACCTTCCCTAGGCATAACCAACCCCCGAACCTTAGATCTCCCCCCTTTAGGTTTTAATGATCTTGAACCTTTCCTTTGGATAAATCAAAGTCGGTTGTAAAAGAAATATGATGCAAGTTAATTAATAGCTTGTTATCCGATTTTCACCGCAACAGAAATGGCGACTTCACTGGGGATGTAAGACCTATTGCTGGTCCTTTCCTAAGAGGGTTAAGCCTATCTTGTTTTTGTGTTATTCATGTTTGCTTATTTACTTGTATATGCTTGTGTATGTCATACTTGATTATATATTTGTATATCTGTTCTTGCTTGACTTTTCCTGTTATATTAGGTTGATATGATACCTTTGAGTGAGATAAATCCTATACCCGGATTTGAACGTACACTTATTATAGGACGATGGTATTCAAGGAGGCTTTGAGGGAGTCGAATCCTGAAAGGTTGAATTGATAACACCATCACTCAGTTGAGGCCGTCTCGAGAGTCTAGTTATGTTGAATGAATTCGTTCGTGAAAGCGTGCTACTCTCGACCTAGGAGCCCGGGATATTGAGAACCGTAGTTACCAAACCCAACTTAAGCCTTTTAGATGTAGTGCGGAGACCATGATGGAGTCTATTTCTGAATTGGTTGTCACACGATACTACACTCAGACGAGATCCTCTTGAGAATTTTATCGATTACCAAGTCATCTGGGAAATCCTTAAAATCCAAAAGATGGATTGTAGACTCTGGGAACTTCTTAGAACCCCGTTCAGTAGGTGAAAACCAATAGAACATACCAATGGGAAGGGTGAACCTTTGGCTCCATGCTTAACCTATCCCCTTTGCCTTTGTTTGTTTGTGCTCTATGTGTGTTTGTTGCATTCATATAGCATAAGCATTCATGTTGCATCTGTTTCATGGAATTCAGACTTCTCTTCTTATATCAGAGGAATATCATGGATAGATCAAGAAGAAACACCATCAAATACACTTTCAAGAGTCCCAAATTGGATGACCTAAGAAAATTGGGAGATTTGTTAACAGACCCTGAAGGATTCCTAAGCAGATATGGAAAGTTGTGGATTTTGTTAAGGAAGACTGTTGATGAAGGACTTCTCTCAACTCTGCTTCAGTTTTACGATCCAAAATATCACTGCTTCACGTTCCCTGACTACCAGCTTTTACCCACTCTTGATGAGTACTCTCAGATAATTGGTTTGCCCATCAAGGATGAATCCCCGTTTCCTATCTTCGAGGAGGATCCAAAAGAGGAAGAAATAGTAGAGAATACTCATCTGGAGTTAGTTGACATCAAAAATAATTTAACCTCTAAAGGAGGAATTTTGGGGTTAACTGCTAAGTTCTTGATTGGAAAGGCTCGTTACTTTGCTAAAAACTCCAACATGGATGCCTTTGAAGCTGTATTTGCTCTGCTCATTTATGGACTCTTCCTGTTCCTGAACATCGACAACTTTGTGGATCTAAATGCAATCAAAATCTTCTTGAAACAAAATCCCGTACCTACCTTGCTTGCTGAAGCCTATCACTCAGTCCATACAAGAAACGCTCATAGAAATGGACAGATTACCTGCTGTGTCCTTATACTGTATAGATGGTTTATTTCTCATCTACCGAAGGCAGGCACATTTTGGGATTCCAAGAAAGGATGGTGGTCTCAGAAAGTTATGGCACTCTCCCATGCAGATATTGACTGGTATAATAGGGTGTATGATGGAATCCTGATTATAGATAACTATGGAAACTATGGTAACGTGCCTCTTCTTGGCATCAAAGGTGGTATCAGTTACAACCTTGTATTGGCACGCCGCCAATTAGGGTACCCTTTGGAAGACAAACCTCTCAGTGCTCACGTGGAAAGTATTTATTTTAAAACATATGACAAGAACGAAGAACAGAAGGAGATGATCTTGAACGCTTGGGGTAGAAAGCGCAAAAGAGGAAGAAGTTCTTTAGGAAGACCTAATTGTGTGTCCTTGGAGCCCTACCTCCAATGGGTTAGAAGAAGAGCTATAGAGCTGAAGATGCCCTACAAAAGACAATAGCCAATTACTTTGAAGAAAGAGCTTGTGTTGTACTTCATGTCAAAAGAAGAAGAGCTGGAGATTTCTCTAAGACAAGCCCAAAGGTCAGAAGAAGCCTGGAAACTCAAGTATCAATTTGTCGTTGAAGAGAATTTGGAACTCCAGAAGCAACTGCAGACCAAGAATGAGGAGTTACTCTCCTATTAGAAGAGAAAGGCCCAAGAGGATCCAAGTCCCTCAAGCACTCAGCCTCCCGCTTGGAAATCCATTCTTGACAACCTCGTCGCAGAAAGAGATCAGATGGAGAAAGAAATTGGAAGACTCAACGCAAGGCTTCTAGGAGAATTTCCTTAGGACTTTTTGCTTTTTTATTTAGCTTTATGTTTAGGGCTTTTGAAAGTGTATCAACTATTGTAATTCACCTTTTATTTAATGAAAATGAGGTCTTTTGATATCTCTTGATATTTTGCGGACGTCTGAATTCCATGAAACTCTGCATTGCATCTTGCATCTTTGCTAAACTGTCAAGATACTAAACTTTGTTTTGCAGGCTTTGTAGACAATGGACGCTACCAAAAGGATAAACTGGCCCTTTACCTTCCTGATCCCTGATGTTGAACCGTTGATATATATTGAAGGAGAGATTGAGTACCCACCAAGTTTTATTGACAAATATGGAGACCTCCTGTCACTAATGAAGTTACAAGTGAAGAAAGGATTGCTGGAAACCTTGGTACAACTGTACCATCCCGATTACCGCTGTTTTCTTTTCCCTGAGTTTCAGTTGATACCGACCTTGGAAGAATTTTCTGCTCTAATTGGAATTCCTGTCAAGAAGGCTCCAATTTTCTCTGGAATCAAGATGATGCTTTCCGTCAAAGAAATGGCCAGAATCACAAAAATCAGAGTATCAGACATTCAAGATAATTTTACTATCAAAGGAGGACGACCTAGACTCCCCGCCTTGTTCCTGATGGCAAAGGCCCTTTATTTTAAAGACCAGGGAAACGAGGCGTTGTTTGAGTCAACTTTTGCCTTAATGGTCTATGGCTTGTTCTTGTTCCCGAGTGACAAGAATTTTGTGGATATCCAGGCCATTCAGATATTCGCCATCAACAATCTGGTCCCTACTTTACTTGCAGAGGTTCATCACTCAGTTCAATACAGATATTTGAGAGGTGGTGGACAAATTATCTGCTGTGCGACCCTTTTCTACAAATGGTTCACCTCCTACCTACCAAAAACTCTTGCCTTCTGGGAAGCTACAGACTGTGGTTTATGGTCCAAGAAATTGATGAAGTTAAAACACACTGACATCGAATGGTATAACCCGACAGATGAAGGGATTACTATGATCGTTAGCTGTGGGGACTGCCCCAATATGCCTTTGATGGGTAGAGATGGCTGCATCAATTATAATCCTGTTCTCGCCCGCTGCCAGTTAGGCTACTTGAAGAAAGAACCTCCCAGAAACGAGGATATGATCAAGATGTACTACGAAAGAGATGAAGGATTTGAGATGAAAATGAGGCTCGAGTATGCATGGCGTAATATCAACAGACAACTCTGGAAGGCTGAATGCCAGGTCTCTGAGACCCATCTGCAGTGGTCCCGTGACATTGCTCAAGTGATAAGGAAACCATTCCCTCGACATGATTCACCCTCTAAAGCCAAGCAGAAAATGGCAGAAACAATGGCTGATTTGTTCCTCGAAAGGGAAAGGACTAGGAAGCGCATTGAAGAGCTCACAAGGAAGATTAATGGAGAAGAAGAATTATCCTCTAGTGGATCAAATTTTTAGAAGCGACATCTGTTGTTTTCTATCAGTGTTGTATTTCTCATTTCAGTTCAGGAGCGTCCTTACTTTTTGAACCTTAAGCAGGAGAATTCTCCGCTCTAAAATGTAACAGCTGACAATCTTAATGAAAAAGTTTATTTTGAGGAAGACTCCATTTGTCTACAATGTTTGCAAATATTTGTGTGTTTCTTGATGGTTTAGTTCGCATCTGCATTTTTGCATATCATTTTGCATCCTTGCATGTGCATGTACATTCTTCCGCGTCTTATTTTCATCTCGTTCTCTTCAGAGCCCATCACCTTATTTTTCCAAATGCCAATACCCAAGTCCAAACTCGACAAAGGATGTCTGAGCAATACTGTGAAATGGACAGAGTCAACCATAAATTGAGAGAGCTCCAAAGAGGAATGGAGCAGTTTCTGGAAACTATGAAGGTCACGCTAACAGCGATGGAGGAAATTTTGGAGTACCAGAAGGAAGTGGGAGAGGAGGTTAGGATCCTCAAGTGCCAGATGAATTGGGTTTTGGAAACTCTATTGAAAAAGGAGAATTGCATTTATCCTGTCAAACCAGTTTGCAAGAGCGCTCGTTTGCCACATCAGCATGAACGACAAAGGCCAAGAAAGCCAGAGAGGAATTTCACTTCGTTGCCAATGGCATACAATCAGTTGTTGCCAGTTTTGATCAAGAGTGGATTGATAGTGCCAGAAGAGAGAGATCCAACGTCTTTTCCAGACCCGCCGGGCTTTGACACCGACATCCGTTGTGACTACTATGTCGGGGCACAGAGGCATTCAACTGAAGGTTGTAGAGTACTTAGAGACAAGGTTCAGACGCTGCTTGATTCTGAGAAGTTATCATTTACACCACAAGGCATTCAAATCAACTATCCGTTACCATCTCCTAAGGATCTCTCGTGTCCAGAATTTGTTTTTGGAGAAGCTTCATGTCAGCTGAACGTTGGTCCTGTTCCTGCATCCAAACGTAATCTTCGTCAGGTGTTTACAAATAGGGGTTTTCAGTCTCCAACGTGTGTTTCTCCTCAAGATAAGAAGAAGTGTGCTGCTAAAAGAGGAAAATTTAACCACCAGCCTATCCCGGTGCCGTTAAGCAAACTTTTCCCACTGTTGATACAAAACAAGCTGGTAACTCCACGACTTCTCACACCTTTCCAGGGACCTTGGTATGATCCCAACCTAACCTGTGAATTCCATAAAGGAGCTGAAGGGCATGATTTGGATAATTGCTGAGCTTTAGAATATTTTGTACGAGACCTGACCCATGACAAGGACCTAATCTTCGAAGAAGACCGCCCAAAGACTGAATGCAAATTTCGCACTGGCACTATCGGACATCCCATTGAAGAATGCAAGGAATTCGAAGAAAAGCTGATGAGCTTGCTAAAAAATCTGAAACCTCAGGAAGATGCTTCAGACGTTGGTACCTCAACCTTCGAAGCGAAAGGTAAAGGACCTGCAAGGCCTCTCAAAGTCCGATACCACAAGGAACAAGTGATTGGTAGTGAAGACTTTTTTCCGTTCGGACCCGGAAACTGAAATATTTAGTTGGCTGTGTCTTGTATTTCAGTTGTATTTCCTTTAATTGTATTGATATTTGCTTATGAGCTTTGTTGTACCTTTAAATTGGAAACATTAATGAAATATTTATGCATCTTTTGGTTAAATCCATTCATTTCACTCATTTACTTTTATTTTCATAAAAGCAAAAATATATCTTTTTTTCACCCCTTTATCAAACTTTTGTTCAAGCAAAAATTAGGGAGGATGATGAAAACCTCATGTTCATAATTGTTGTGGTATACTTTCAAATTAACCTCGCTGAGGATGTAAGGAATTGTTTCAATTCATCCCTTGTTAACCCTTCGAGCCTAGAAATAGGAGTTTTCTTTCTTTACACAAAAAACCCTTAAATCTCAACCCTGGGGGCAGGGTAGTTCTCAGTTTAACTCGGTTATGCATTCAAACACGAGCGCTTCATATAAGGCGCCAGTCAGCTTTTAAATCAGGTGACTTACTATTTTTGGAGATTTGAACGTATATCTTGAGTTAACTGGGCGTAGGATTTGAGCCTTTATCCTTTGTTTCATAAACCGTGAACCAGACCACATTACAACCCTAAAAAACCTAATTGAGGTAAGGTTGTTTTGAAAGCATACTACAGCTAGGTTGAGTAACCTGACTCCTAATAATCTTTGTTACCCGCGTGTGTTAGTCACTTCCTTAATGACTAGACCCACCTTTGTTTTGACTATTTAATCCTTTCACTGTACGTTTTTATCAAAGCTTTATTTTCAAACTTTGCATTAAACTTTGCTTTAGATTTTGCCAATTTTAAGGAACAACACTTGTTTGCAATACCATTCGATATCAAGGAATCCCAACAAACGCGGCCAGTCAAGGAATTGAACTTCATAAAGGAGTTGACTCAGTCAGGGGCAACCAAGTGTGAGGTTTGTCAATCTATTATCCCAAGAGTTGACAAATCAGAGGCAGAATTCTGCAAATTCAGAATATTGGGGAAAATATTCTTGAGATCATCTTATGACAAGTTTTGACTTCAGTAACCCATCAGCAGGGGCAAATCCGTTCCCCAGTAATTTCTAGTACAGTTTGAGTATCTCAAGTATAACTGGACAGAAACAGCTACGTCAAGATTCAAAAGTTGGAAGATATTGAAGCATCTGGTATTTCAATCCTTCTGTAAAATTCTTTTGATTATTCAAGTTGGAAGATATTGAAGCATCTGGTATTTCAATCCTTCCGTAAAATTCTTTTGATTATTCAAGTTGGAAGATATTGAAGCATCTGGTATTTCAATCCTTCCGTAAAATTCTTTTGATTATTCAAGTTGGAATATATTGAAGCATCTGGTATTTCAATCCTTCCGTAAAATTCTTTTGATTATTCAAGTTGGAAGATATTGAAGCATCTGGTATTTTAATCCTTCCGAAGCATCTGGTATTTCAATCCTTCTGTAAAATTCTTTTGATTATTCAAGTTGGAAGATATTGAAGCATCTGGTATTTCAATCCTTCCGTAAAATTCTTTTGATTATTCAAGTTGGAAGATATTGAAGCATCTGGTATTTCAACCCTTCCGTAAAATTCTTTTGATTATTCAAGTTGGAAGATATTGAAGCATCTGGTATTTTAATCCTTCCGTAAAATTCTTTTGATTATTCATCTAATCTGGGGCAGTTATGCCGAGATCTCTCCAAGAGTTTGAAGATATTGAAACACCCTGTATGCCAATTCTTCTATAAAATCCTCTTGTTATCGTATAGACCGTCTAGCCCGAGGCAGACAAGATTTGAAGATGGTAGTTATGACAGTGGAATGCATAATTACTTTGTTAGCTCCCCGTCAAGTTGCTACATCAGCTGATTTTGACAACTTCCCAATGGATTTATTTCCCCATGAAGAAAAAGAATTTTTCCAATTTATCCAAAACATTTGTCTAAGATAGGCTTATGCTTTGGTTGTCACCTTTGAGTACCAGACCCCAGCTCTTTATGCAGGAGGCCCCGGAGAAGTCAGCTGTTAAACGATAGAATTCTTAGTCACTAGAGTTGTTATTGGTCTTTGAATACAATAACTTCATCATTCTCGTCTGATTCTTGGAAGCGGAAAAGTTTTAAGAAAACACAAAGATGAACTAAGTTTTACTCTGGAATTCAGACCTTTTGGAATCAAGTTCATACAGGAAGAGTTAATAGTGCTGTATTTTTGGCATGGATCTGCCGTCTCCAGAGAAATAAAGATTGCCCCGGTTATCCTTGATGTTTGGATTTCAGGGTGTTGGCTTGTGTTATCCTTTCTTCCTTCCTGTTTTGCGTCATTCGTGTCGTTTCTAACATATAGCTAAGCATATACATCATTTCCTTGGCATCTTTGCATCCTTGTGCTTTGTTTTGCTTGTGGTCTTTTGTTTGTGCCTGTCTTTATTTCCCCAGTGAAGTAAAGACATTCCCGGTTTGCTTTGTGTCATGCTTGTTCGGTCTTAACCTTTGCGCACCGGATTTGAATCTTTAAAACCTTTTGCTGTTCCCCAAGAAGTTTAACATTAAAGATTTTGTAAAGCTGTTCTCGTTTGAATTGTGTCAAGCATGAACTTGGACTTTGTTTGAATCGTGTCAAGCATTGTCTTATGTGTTCTCGTTTGAATCGTGTCAAACTTGAACTTGGACTTTGTTTGAATCGTGTCAAGCATTGTCTTATGTGTTCTCGTTTGAATGGTGTCAAACTTAAACTTGGACTTTGTTTGAATCGTGTCAAGCATTGTCTTGTGTTTTAAAACTTGTTCTTGTTTGAATCGTGTCAAACCTGAACAGAGTCTTTGTTCGAATCGTGTCGGACACTGCCTATTGTTTTAAAACCGTTCTTGTTCGAATCGTGTCGGACATTGAACCTCTACCTTTGGATTTTTGAAAATTGCTTTAAGCTAAGCTTCTTGGAACAAATTTCTTCAACCTTATAGGACTCCTATCTGGTGCGCAGAGTTGGTCTTGTCTTCCTGGCTTTTCTTGAAGATCCCACTTTGAACTCTTCGGTATAAGATACCCAGGAAGTCTTTGCTTGGTTGTCCGTCTCTTTTTAGGCTGATCCCTAGTGATCAGGTTTCTCTTTCTGGTTTCGTGCCTAGGAAGAGTGTGGGTCTGTTTTGTTCCCAGTTGTTTATCTCCCCGGATTTTCTTCCCAGTGGAGATTGTTTTTTGGTTTTTCCCCAGTGTTTCTTTGGAGTCTCCCCGGTGAGTCTCTTTCGTTGGTTAGTCCGTATCCCCAGTGAGTTTTTCTTGTGGATACTAACTTTCGTCTTTCCCCGGCGAAGCTTTTCCTGTGTGTTTGCTTCCTGTTGTCCCTGGTGTCTTGTTTGTCTGCATCTTTTGCATTCCTGGCATCATATCATCATTTTAGAAGTTCATGGCATGTCAGTATTTGCATGTTTGTCGCTTGTCCTTAGCATTTGCACTCCATCTAAGGGAAAAATTTTTGGTTTGCTATATTTAAATACCTTTCACCTTGATGCCCCTGGAATCTCCGTTCCTCGTGCCATCTGGTGAAGCTATTTAAATAGGGGCAACTGTTGTACCCTAAATTTTAACCCTTAGATGTCATCCAGCTTTTGTGCATCATAGGAGCATCTCTGCATTGTTTGAGCTAACCCATATCTTGTAGTTTGTTTCTTTGTGTTCAAATTAGGTTTACATATCACCATGAATCTCCACAAGTTGTTTTGAATCAAGTCAAGTCAACAAAAGATCTCCAGTGCAAGAACTTTGGAATTAGGGCTTTGCTCTGAAGAAATCATTAAGTATTGGCTCTATCAAGTCAAGATTTGTGTGGTTCACTTACCACCTAAGGTCATCTACATACAAGAGACATCATTCAACGAGAATACAAGATCTGTGGGTCCTCAAGAAGAGAAGTTTGAGCCTCAGTCTCTCTATACCTCCAAATTAGGGTTTATGTGACACTTATCAGTCAATGACTTTGATTGCCATCAAGATGAACTCCCAAACCCTAATTATTGGTACTATTGTTTTATCAACATCCTCAAGAGTCTCCTAAAACCTTTAGAGGAGAAAGAAGAAGCAAGCCTACAAGATCTAACCTCAGTGCATTCACAGTCAAAATTAGGGTTTGACTGAAACCCTAATCCTTTGGATTTTTGGTTCAAATGAAGTGTCAATGGTTCTAATCATCATATAATGTCTCATGAAGTGTTCAAAGTATCCATATCAAGTTTCATGAGGTTTCTTGCAAGAGAAGTAGGGTTTTGACCAAGAAAGATGTCATGTGTGTGATTTTTCCCCTAATAGCATAATTTGAAATGACCATAACTCCTAAACCACACACCCAATTGGAGTGAATCAAAGCTCATTGGAAAGCTCTTTACAAGATCTTCAATTTGTTCCATATGACTTTCTGTCCAAAAATGCTTGGTTTTTGAGTTATGAAGCTTGCAAGATATTTTGACCAAACACTTAGAAAATTTTTAGCACTTTTCACCACTCTTTTTCTTAACTTTAACCCCATTTTTCACCCATTTCCATTTGGATTCAAGACTTGGGTCCCAAATGAAAGTTGTGGAGCCTGGTGAGAGCTTTCCAACCATAGGTGGAACATCTCAATGGGATAAGCCATTCTCAATTTATGGACTTCCAAAGATGGGTACTTGAAGTTGTCAAATTTCTATAACTTAGAAATTTTCTAAGTTCATTTTGGCAGCTTGGTGGACATGATTTGTAGGCCATTTTTCTACCAATTTAAGGCATCATTTCAACTACCTTTCAACACCAACATTGTAGTATGATGCAAGGGCTTTCATTGGAGCCAAAGAGCATGAGATTTGGATCACAAAATCAATAGATATCATGCATGGAATAAGGCTACTCGAAACTGATTTTTGCCCAAGTTCTATCTCAGATTTTGAACTTGAATTTCTACTCTCTCTCCAAGTACATGTCCGCAGACCTAGCACATCAGTACCCAACTTCACTTTACCACCAAACTTGCCAAAAGCAACCGTCAAAGTACCTTTCATATGTACTTACCAATTGATCTTTACAAGCAAGCAAAGCAAACGCCCGTGTGCATGCTAAACCCTCCAGACACAACACCAATATCCCTTTACTTTTTCTGACCTACAAATTTAAATAAGTAACTGTGCAATAGATCACTTGCCTCTATGAGATTGGTTCAGAACAACCCCACTTCTTATCTCCACGCTTGATCTTTCTCTCTTGTGTAAAGCCTTTGCACCATGTATCACTAAGGCTATGGACCAGCTGAACTCTCTATAAAAGGCACCCTCCTCTCATTTATTTTTCACCAACAACAAACACAAAAACCACTTTGTAAACTTGTTCTCTGGAGAAGCTCACGAGCTAGCTAGGAAAGGAGAGGATCTCTTGTTACTTGCTTGGAAACTAGGTAAGTTTCTCAAAACTTCCATTTATTATGCTTATCATGCTTAATCATATGCTAGGCTGAACATGCTTTAGTTAATGTTAGAGATACCATGCTGTTTTAATGTTGTGTTTTCATGGTGTATTTGTATAGCATGAATATTATTATGAACCTCTGGTTGCGTTTGTGTTAGAAACTTCATATCTATCCATGGATGCTTTAATGTTTAAACATGTTTGTTTCTGTTGGAAGCTTGCTAACCATTGTTAAGATGGAATACTGCTTGAATATATGTGCTTTAATCGTGTGCATACTGAGCATGCTAACTCTAATACTTATCATATGTAAATCATAGCATTTAGAGGCTGTTAGTTTTATTCTGCATCTTTGCATGGATAGCCTGGCTAGTAGTTTGTTTAAGAGCTGCGTGTTTGGTATGGCTGGTATGATGTAAACAAGTTATCTCTTTGATAAAATAATGTTAGTGACATGTTTGAACTAAGTTGTCGTTTAAAGAATATGTTTTCTTTCCAAATCATTTGAACACCAAATATGTTTTTACAATGTAGGATGTGTGTTAGTTTTATGATAGTATGCATGCTAGGTTTTGTTTTCATGGTTATAGTTGAAGTTTAGAAACAAAATGATGTTCATTACATGTGTGATTGACTTGGATGCATACCAGCCTGTGTAATGCTATTCCCAAACTGTTTAAGCTTTAGATATTGATTGAGTGTTCATTCTGGTGTGGTTTGTTCATAGTACATGTCGTTATCAAGTTGTCAAGGTTTATGTTGGTTGTGAATGGAAACAGAAATTGTGTTTGCTAAGTTTTCACTTTGAATGTTAGTTTCTCTTGGTTTTTTTTTCATAATAACATGCTCACGTATACAAGTTCAGTTAAATACCATACGGATTATATTGATGAAACCTTTACTCTTAATGACATGTTGAAATAATGTTGGTATATGTTGTGTAAATATTGTTGCCTTTTGATTGAAGTTTGATTTGTTTGAGAACGCTACATACAGTCTTATTATGCTAAAGTGTATTGAATATAGAAGTTTGTTCTTGTGCTGTCATGCCTCGCATTTGCCTTTCATGCCTCTACCGTGCCCATATATGTATTTGTTTGAACTGGTAGTTTAAATGTATGCTGGCTATATGTTTTGTTTCTAACTCAGTTGAGTTTCAACTATTGAAGTTTGTTCATGTCATCGTGATTGAAGTTCAGGAAGTTATAGTTTGGTACATTATGTGTTGGTTGTTAAGCTTTGAAACTAGTATGTTAGTTAAGATTTGAAATAGAAGGTGTTTTATCACTTTTTCTTAAATTAAGTTTCAGTTTTGAACCATGGTTTGCCTCTGCTTTTTGCTCCTAATATGGTAATTATCTTGTCCAGCTGAGGGTGTATTATTGTTCTTTGTTTTGAATGCTTCAAAATGATGTTTTATTTCAGGGTTAATTGTGATTTACCCCCCTGACATATGAGCGAATTTTGATTTACCCCCCTACATGCCTTTAGGCAGCGGTTTTTTTGAAAAAATCGTTGCCAAAACCTGCCTATGGCAACGGTGGGGGGGGGGTAAACCAAAACACTCTCATATGTCAGGGGGGGTAAATCACAATTAACCCTTTATTTCATGATGTTTGGTTGTAATTTGAATGATTTATGATGGATTAAAGTTGAACGTTTGCTTTGTTGTTTTGAGTTTGAAGATACGATGATTTTATGATTGTTGCTGCATGCTTCATAATTCATGCGCATTGTTGATTGGCTGGGATTGATTCTTGTCTTGTAGTGTTTTTAATAATATATGACCAATTGATTTCACATTACTACACATTCAGCAGCGCACATGTGTTTCTCCATTAATTGCATTTTCATGATTTCGTTTGGCTTATATTGTTATTGAGGTATATGTATGTTGGATGAAACACGTCGTCCCAACGGTCACACACATGCACATATCATTGCCATTCACTTACCACGCCTGGGTTCGATCCTTGGATCAACCCTTTTTGCTTTTTTTTTTCTTAATTCGCCTGTGTTTCTTTTCTTCCTCTTGGATCTCCACTTGGGCCTTGCGCCTTTTTGAAACTGCCACCCCAGTTTTTGGGCCCAATTTCAACCCTTTACTTTTTTAACTAATCCAATTACCTGATATACCCCCCTGCGTTTTTTTTTTCTCTTTTGTTTTATTTTCTATTTTAACATTTTTATTTCAAATCTTTTTTTGTAAAACTCTTTTTATTTTATTTATTTTATTTAAAAACTTCTCCTTTATTTCAAAAACTCCAAAAATATTTATTTTAATTTTATAGTTTGTTTCTTAATTATTTATGTGAGTATCATTAATTAATATTGTTATTGTTAATTGTTTATCAATTTGCATTTGTATTTTAATTGTTAACCTTTAATTCTAATTATCAATATGTATCTTAATTGTGTTGTTAATTGTTAATTTTCATTGTGTCGTTAATTTTCATTGTGTTGTTAATTTTCATTGTGGTGTTAATTGTTAATTGTTAATTGTTTATCACTTTTGGATTAATTGTTAACATCATTTATGAGCACCTTTATTGATCTTATGAGTGTTATTCACCAATGGTTTGTTTAGATTTTGAACTAATCCATCCATGCTTAATTTATCATATATTTGACTTTAATATGAATGTTATTCTTCTTTAAATGTCATCCTCAATTAATATCATTCTCTTTATCTTTGTGAGTATTCTATATGTTTGTCTTCCTAAAGATTGAAACATATTGATATGTCCTTATAATAATCATGTCCATCTTATCCATACTTTATCATGAAACATATTGTCATCCTTATGCTTATGTTGCTTTCATTATATTATCTTATATCAATGTTTTATCTTCTATGCCTTTTATTATTGCTATCTTAAACTGTTTTTCCCCCCCCCATTCCAAAGGAAGGTGATTAACGTTGACTCTTAAAGTTATAGCCCCCACCTTAACCTAAGTAAACTCTTAGGAGAAACTTCATTTCTTGGCCTCATGAGAGCCATAGAATTACAACTAGCCTTAGGAGAGAGTTCTTCAACTCTTAGTGATATTAATTATATGAATATTCACTTTCCCCTACTAACTAAAACATAACATAGGTCCATTTCAACCAGATCTAGAGAGTTCTTGAACTCTACAATGAGCTTGTACTCATTTCCCCTCTGAATATTGGTCATAGTCAATCATTCAGTAGAAGTAGAACTACGCATACTCTGATTCTATTCCCGAGGATACGTAGGCGCAAAGTGCGATGCTTTGTCGAGTATACTTAGATACTAACCCCTAGGGTTTCAACCTTTAGCATAGAACCTTTAGCAAACATAAGATAACTAAACAAGAGGCTCCCGTAGAGTACTACGGACGTTTAGGGTGCTAATATCTTCCCTAGGCGTAACCAACCCCCGAACCTTAGATCTCCCCCCTTTAGGTTTTAACGATCTTGAACCTTTCCTTTGGATAAATCAAAGTCGGTTGTAAAAGAAATATGATGCAAGTTAATTAATAGCTTGTTATCTGATTTTCACCGCAACACTCTTCTTAACACTTTCATCAAGAGGCAGAATAAGACAAGTGAGAAAATCAACATCTTAACTCGTCTGCCTTCTGGAGTATTCAATGATGATGATGAGGATTATGAGTAGTCTTTTCTTAGGTTTTTTGCTTTATTTGTTCTTTTTATGCTTTTTGCATTTTCCTATTGTATTTGAATTATCATTTTTAATTAATGAAGTATTTTGATTATTAAACACATAGGTTTTTCCGTCTTATCTCGCGATCTATGTGCTTGAATGTCTTCCTTATCTGTTTATCTTTTTCCCTCATTTTTGATAATGCAAAAAAGGGAGAAGTATTCTCTAAGGGGGAGTATGGTATACTCTCTATATTTGTCAAGTGAGTTTAACCACTATAACCATTTACCTTTATTTATTTGTTTGTCCACATCTCTAAGAGATATGTTTTCATCATAAAAAGGGGGATTATAGATCGATGTGCTATTAGATATAATGAGTGCAAAAATTTGTTAACCTTTATGGTTTTAATAATGACAAAACTATGAAGTGAAGTCTTCTCTTTAAAGTTGATGATAAAAATACTATGAAGTGAAGTCTTCATATGAAGTGATGATCAAGTTTTTGTACTTGGAGATCAAGATGTCAAAGCATATCTCTTTAGGACAACACCTAATGTGAAGCGGTATTAGGTGGAGTCCCTGATGATATCAATCAATTAATCTCTATGATGATGGTATCTACCAAGATGCCTTATCGAACCTCATCAGATAGAAGTAAATTTAAGTCCTAGATAAAGTGTTGAATCATCGATGTATTAAGCAAAGGATATTGAATCTTAAAAGTTGTGAAAAAGAGGAAATGTTAAAGCTTCCATTGTCTGTGTCGAGTGATATGTGTCTATAAAGGTTGGGGCCTTTATTATAATATCTTTCGTGATATCTTGTTGTTTATTTCTAAGCAAAACCAAGTTAATAAGCTCTTGTTTGTGAGATTATCCATTAAAATATCACATTAGCTCTCATTTGATTTGCAAGATTTTCCGTTAAAATCTCCATTTAGTTCATGATCTAATCCTAGTAAAAAAACTCGTGTTTGGTTTGAAGGATATCCAATGTAAAACTCCAAGTCTGTTTGTAAGAAAGTTTGTGGGCATAACCTCTGAAAAGCTCACACATATAGTGAAACTCTCAAGAAGTAATCCTTATAGAGAAGACTTAGCCAAATAGTTAGGTCAAACCTCTGTAAATCTCTGGTGCATTCTTCTTATCCCTTATCTCTCTTTATTTTTATTGATGTTTATTTATGTTGTGTTCAAATATACTTTTAACTATGATTTCATTCTATTTATTTATTTTGTTGTTTACTCTTTTTAAAAAAAAATTAAACAATTGATCTTACAATATGTATGTGTGTGTGTGTGTGTGTGTTTAATTTGACATCATTTTTCAATGCAACACAATTCACCCCCTTGTGTTTGGAGTCATCTGTCTAACATCATGTACATCTTGCATTCATTTAGCTGATATTAAAATCCCAACATCCAAATGCCCATGAAATAAATTCTTCAAAATGGATTCAACAAACTAAACTTTCTGATACTCCATTGCTTGATTCAATAGGTAAATCATTTTGCTTTTTTTTCCAATCCATGAACTTATGAAAAGTCTGTGCTGATGAAGGCCACAAACTTTGTTTGAAACTGACAATGCAACCCATTTCCTGGATTATCCGTAATCACATTGAAATAGAAAGCTTTAACATGATCCTAGTTGTAATTTTTGCTCAGGGCCATAAATGCTTGAAGGTTTTGCTTCTCAAAAAATTGTGTGAAATTCATTAAGGTATATTCAACTATTTTTGTGACATGATATTTTGAAGCAATGTTTTTGTTTAGATATATATCATGATACATCCTGTATTCATTTTCAAAAATCATATCCTTAAAATTTTATATAGAACTATAGAGACATTTTGAAATGGAGCAGAAATAGATGAAGTAGAGGGATATGGAATAACAACTCTGACCTTTGATCTGAACGAGTACCTTTTTCTTTCTGACCTCGATTAATTGATCTTTTCTATGTTGGGGGAGTTTTTCACTAGGGAGAATTGAACATTGTGGGACTTTCTTTTCTAGAGCTATGCCTTTGTGAGAGACACCACATATTAACCCAAAACCTTCCCCCAACAAATGGTATCATGAGCCTGGTTCGTAAAGGGACCGACTTATTTGTATCGAAATGCTCAGGAAGAGGTGTCCCGTTGTAATCGAAATAAGGGGGAGTATTGCGGACTCACACTTGAAGGGAGAGTGTTGTGAATAATAATATATCAAGTGTGAGTTGGAGTCCCACATTGGTTATAAATGTGGAGAGTTGAGCATTTATAAGTAGGAGAACTTATACACCTATCACCTTAAAGTTTTGGGTGAACATGTGGTGTCTCTCTCACTTGTGTTTCTCTTGGCCCAATGTTGATGCTCCTCCTCATACCCCAACATTTTATGTTAGAATCAGAAGAGATGTGTTAGAACAAGGATGCTTTCCCTTTTGAGCTTCTAATTATTTCCATTAATGAATATTGATGATTGATGAACTAGAGAGAGATGAACTTTGAATTGATGAATTTTTTAGTGATGAAATTTTGCGAGAGGTTTTGGTAGAGAGAGAATAAAAATTGCAAATGAGATGAAATGGTAAAGATGGTTTGAATATTAACTGTCATTAAAAGCCTTTTAACGAGATTAAAAAAAACACGCATCTATTACAACGGTGTATAGGCAATCCGTTGTAAGCCTGGCGTTGTTGTTTGAGTATTTTGTAGTAGTGCTTTTTCTTTCTGACCTCGATTAATTGATCTTTTCTATGTTGGGGGAGTTTTTCACTAGGTAGAATTGAACATTGTGGGACTTTCTTTTCTAGAGCTATGCATTTGTGAGAGACACCACATATTCACCCAAAACCTTCCCCCACCAAATGGTATCATGAGCCTGGTTCGTAAAGGGACCGACTTATTTGTATCGAAATGCTCAGGAAGAGGTGTCCCGTTGAAATTGAAATAAGGGGGAGTATTGTGGACTCACACTTGAAGGGAGAGTGTTGAGAATAATAATATATCAAGTGTGAGTTGGAGTCCCACATTGGTTATAAATGTGGAGAGTTGAACATTTATAAGTGGGAGAACTTATACACCTATCACCTTAAAGTTTTGGGTGAACATGTGGTGTCTCTTTCACTTGTGTTTCTCTTGGCCCAATGTTGATGCTCCTCCTCATACCCCAACATTTTATGTTAGAATCAGAAGAGATGTGTTAGAACAAGGATGCTTTCCCTTTTGAGCTTCTAATAATTTCCATTAATAAATATTGATGATTGATGAACTAGAGAGAGATGAACTTTGAATTGATGAATTTTTTAGTGATGAAATTTTGCGAGAGGTTTTGGTAGAGAGAGAATACAAATTGCAAATGAGATGAAATGGTAAAGAAAAATTACACTTAAATATGCAATGATGGATGAATGAGATTGGAAGTTCAAGAGTTTCAACCACCACTACAAATAATACTTTTTATGACGAAGGTTTCACCTCAAACATGCCAAACACCAAGCTTATAGGTCCTGGGAGCGACAAGTTTGATTTTTTTAAAACAACTATTTCCCTCGATTTTATATAAAACCGACGTAATATAGCAATAAGTGAGCGCCAACTCTTCTGGAAAAAAAATATTTAACATAATACCTTGGTGTTTTTTTAAAAACTAAGGTAAAATTGCTATCAGGGAACACACTTCGAATCTCAGTAACTGCATTTAAGATTTTATTCAATGATTTCTCACTTGGCGTCTTCAAATCTTCCCTTTTTTTCTTAGTTAATTTTTTTTCATTTTTTTCTTTGTAATTAGTAATTCTCAAAATTTTTTGTTATTAATAAAAACGAATAGGAAATAATATGAAAGAAAATATTTCATTAATTAAAAATGGACAACGAATAACTATTTCACATATTCAAATTTCCGACTCCACTCAACTTCAATAGTATCACTATTAACTATCTCTAACTTAGAGAAAAGTTTAGAAAGAACTATTCCATATGGTATGAGGAAAGTAATTTCATTCCTAGAGATTATTATCATTTCCTTTAAGTAGTTAAAAATGGTAAGAGGAAGATTAACTATGATGTTCTTGGTAAGGAATAATAAGAGATGCTTGTCATTCCAAGTAAGATTTTTCAGTTCTTTCTCTCTTGGATGGAGATTTGACACTAGAAGTTGATACAAAACTTTTCCAATAGGTCGTAGACTAGCAGGACTGTTGAGTTTATCGTTGGTTGTAAAAATTAGGTGAAGGTGGTTTTTATAGACATTGTTGAATCTATAATGTTCAACACAAACACCTTCCTCTTCACATTTTATTATGTGAGCAATAAGTGACTGAGTAATTATGGCAGGAAAGCTATTGACATATGACTGAATTGACTCAGCATCATGACCAGATGGCCCAACGGAGGCATATAACCAGAACTCTTTAACGAGATTAATGTAGATGGGTTCATTAAGAATGTCAAAGTAACCGTTCAACTTTTGTTTGCAAATAGTTTTCCTTAGATCAAAACCTTTGTCTTTCAAATCATCGAAATCAACAAACTTTTCATTGATTGCGAACAAAAGATTTTCATCTAAGGTTGTTGAAGACATTTTTGAAGAAATGAAAAGACTTTGAAACTAGGTTTGAAGACACAAAGAGTTGGAAATGAGACGTCGAAACAAAGAATAATGTTTAAATAAAGTGGAGATGAGAATAGGAAGTGAAACAATCAGAGAAGGTAAAACGCCTTAAAAATCCAAAAGATATGTTATATTTTTAAATATGGATGATCATCTCTACTCTAGTGGATATGATTCCAATGCGCGCCATGCTTTTTTTAGATATAGAAATCACATTTAGGAAACTATTTTTATTTATTATAATTTTTTGGGAACTAAAGGACATATCCCATTGATTTCCCTAATAAACAAGGTATAAGATACATAACATTTTAGTATAAAAGCACTCATTAGACAGATTTTACTTTAATCTTAACTTATATGTAGCCGCTCCAAACTCGTTAGAAGTAGAAATCACATCATTCTTTTTGGACCCATCTCACAAAATGGGGTTGATATTATTGTTGTTGTTGTTATTGTATTTAGAAGCTTGTAAAAGTTCTCTTTGATGGATTGCAAGTGCAGAAAAACATTTTTTCAATAGAAGTTGGATGCATTCAATGTTGGGACCAGATAACTCTTTTAGAAATTGGATGCATGCAATATTTGGACCAGATAACTTCTTACATCAAAATTCTGGTTTTGCTGTATTATTTTTTTCAATATTCTTTGTAAACAATGTAATTAAAAAAACATGTACACCTCAGTTTTTATAGAAATCAATGGGATAACTTAGCGTTCTTAAATAAATCATTGTCGTTCATTTCAAGATTATCGACGCTCAAGAAACTACCATTAATGATCCGCGTGATTCCTAAAAAATTTCTATTATAAAGGCTTTTTGATATCTAAAATTGATAAGGAAACATCATGAAGCGATTGAAACTATCTACATCCTCCACTTTAGCTTTTGCCATTAGCGATGGATCACAAGTGCATAAAGTTATCTGAGTTTAAGGTTTGTGTTCTTAAATAATCATATAATTTAATATTTATTTTATTTAGCTAACCTTTTTCTTTTGTTATCAGAAACAAATGAATGCAAAAGCAATAGAAATTATATTGCATTCAACATTTGTTCTTCCTCAAATTCAACGAAACGAGAATCCCCAACATTTTCTCTTTTCCAAGATATCCAGCATTTGTTCTTCACCGACAGTGATGACGAACAATATTTTTACTTTAATATTATGTGTAAACAATGTAATATTCTATGTAAACAATGTAGTTTGTAAACAAATTAATTTATTAATTTTCTGTGTAATCAATGTAATGAATTTATTTATAAAAAAAATATGTAATTCCTCAATTTTTAAATAAGCTGAGAGGTTTGAGGCGTTGCTTGTGTAAATAATAAAAATACAGATGTTGGGGTTCGAATCCATGATCATATAGCTTTACCCCTCGGCTTTTCATTAACCGAGGTGTTAAGTGGCAACTAATCATGTCATTGTTTGTTACGTCGGCTTGGTAGTCGAGGTTACTTCTCTTTCGCATGCGACGTTATAAGCATTATTTGTAGTAGTGAGCATATGAGCTTGATTTGAATCATGATTATAAGTTATTCAAATTAGAAGTTGAAAAGTGCTTGGTTTGAATCAGATTCTTCAGAAATCATCAACAACTATATTAGTTTCGAATCAAGGTATTAGGTGATTCGAATCAAACATCCAAAGGCATTGCGTTCGAGAATTGTCAAAATTTGATTCGATTCACGCTATGTTTTGATTCGAATCATTGGCCACAATTTATTTTTTGATTCAATTTAAATCATCAACTTAAAAAAAAAAATTTGAAAAAACTTATTTTTAATTAAAACTTAAATTCTAAAATAATTTTAATGCAAACTTAATTAAAATTTTAAATAAAAAATAATATTATAATGCATACAAAATTTAATGTTCATGAGAAAATTATTTTGATGCTGATGAAAAATATTTGATGCATATGAAAAATGTTTAGTGCAGATTAAAACAATATGAAGACAATATATCACATATGACCATCATATAAAATAAAATAATGATTAAGATAAATCAAATACGATGATAATAAGATTAAGGAGGTTGGAAAACCATACTAATTACAATAATTTAGAACGAAACTTGTTGCACATGTATAATTAGTAAACAACATAACTCCTTGTTGCACATGTAAAGTTAGTAAACAACATAACTCATATAACAACAGAACAATACGATCAAATATGATTGGATACAATGCCATTTACTTGTCTTGATAATATACTAATAAGAGACACTTGACTTGTTTAAGATTGCCATACACTCATACACTAGATATCATTGGAGTAACATAGATATTCAATTAATATTGGATCCTTGAGGGTTAATACTAAGATCTCTAAGAACCCAAGCCACCAGACTATTTGAAACATTTACATTCATAATGGGATATTGACACCTTATATGACATTTTTTTCACAACTATAATTATAAATCACTTTAGGAGAATGACTATTTCTATTCTTTATAGTGATAGGGGCATTTCTTTTTAAAAAAACCTTGCATTTTACCACTTGAACTCATAATAAATTTTAGGCGAGATGTGGAGTTGTGTTAATTGTCCTTTTAGCTTTTCAATTTCAAGTTTTAAATTAGAACAAGTATCATGCTCAACTACATCAACTGCAATAAATGGTAAAATTGAAATTAGGACAAAGCTCAAATCAAATTTACAGTAAAATGATAAATAAAAAATGTAAAAAATGTGACATAATATCAAAATACAGATAAAATTATAATGTCATCGACAGAGAAATTTCTTAAAAGATGTTTCATGTTTTCTCTTGAAAGAATGATCATCTTGTAAATACTCCATCTCTTCCAAATATGTTTTTTTGGCAGTTACAAGTCAAATAATTAGTATAGGGACAATGATGTGTTCTAAAATCACTAAACTGCCTCTCTATAGTAAACCAATAACATGCAAAAGAAAGTCACAAGTTAACAAACTCAAAGAAGAATATTTTAGAGGCCACATCATCATGCAAGGACGAAGAGTAAGGTCACTTGAATAAGGAAAAAAGTACCATAGAGGTTTTGGTCTTGGGATAAAGGAGTCATGTTTTCTTGAAAATAAATATAGAATAATTGATCTAGAGAGTATGAGAAGAGAAGAAAGATACTAAGTTCGGCTGAATATTTTTTATAACTAGGCTTGAGAGTCAAATACTAGTGATAGTCAAAGCAATTAAGGAATTACAACTCATGATGACACAATTGTCATTATCTGCATCATTATGGACAGAAAGGCAACAACATTATTTCCTTCCTTTTATAGTTATGTACAGTTACTGTCATTACTATTGTAATTATAGATAGCCCAATTATAAGATAATGACCATACACTATTATGTATATTTAAGCACGGTTGATACAATAAAAGTTGCATCCGATAATTCCCAATTTTCTAACTTGGTATCAGAGCTTTAAGCTTGAAAGCTCCCTTCTTTTTATTCGATCCTACCATGTCTTCCACTGCCAACACAAAGAAAAATGACATGCCCACAATAGTTTCTGTCAAGCTGGATAGAGACAACTACCCTCTATGGAAATCCTTGGTCCTTCCATTAATCAGAGGCTGCAAACTTGATGTTTACATGTTGGGAACAAAAGAATGCCCAGATCAATTCATCACATCAAATGAAACAACAAAGAAGGTCAATCCTGACTATGAGGATTGGATTGCTCGAGATCAAGCACTCCTTGGATGGCTAATGAACTCTATGACAATAGACATAGCCACACAATTGATCCACTGTGAAACATCTAAGGAAGTTTAGGATGAAGCTCAAAAGCTTGCTGGAGCACATATAAAGTCAAGGACAACCTATCTAAAATCAGAGTTTCATAACACTCGTAAAGGGGACATGAAGATTGAGCAATATCTCATGAAGATGAATAATCTTGCAAACAAACTGAAACTAGCAGGATCACCTATCTCAAACTCCGATCTGATGATCCAAATCTTGAATGAATTGGATGCTGACTACAATCCTGTAGTAGTCAAACTTGCCGATGAAATCAATCTCAGTTGGGTTGATCTACAAGCACAACTGCTGGCCTTTGAAAGTAGAATAGACCAACTCGACAAACTCAGTGGTCTCACAATCAATGCATTTGCAAATTTTGCGAACAAGACTGAGCACAGAGGAAACAAACATGGAACACGAAACTGAAGAGGTTCCAACTTTAGAGCTATGAGAGGAGGAAGAGGAAGAGGAATGCCTATCTGCCAGATATGTAATAGAGCCGGTCACCCTGCTGCTCAATGCTACTATCGGTTCGATAAGTCCTACACAGAACCTAACAACCAAGGTGAGAATGCAAAACAAGGAACCCACAGTTCCTTCATAGCCTCACCCTACCACGACCAAGACTATCAATGGTATTTTGATAGTGGAGCTAGCAATCATGTCACACATCAAGGTGGCCAACTTGGAGATCTTAGTGAAAACAATGGTAAGAACTCACTACTTGTTGGTAATGGAGATACATTAAAAATATTCTCATCTGGTTCTACTAAGTTAAATGATGTTAATTTGCATAATGTACTATATGTGCCTGAAATCACCAAAAACTTGTTAAGTGTATCCAAGTTAACTGCCGACAATAATGCTCTTGTTGAATTTGATGAAAATTGTTGCTATGTGAAGGACAAAGTGACAGGGAAGGCACTTCTAAAATGGAGGCTTAAGGATGGACTATATCAACTCTCAACCAATAAAGAACCTTCAAACAATAAATATTCTTGTGCCTACATGTCCCTCAAAGAAAATTGGCATAGGAAACTTGGACATCCCAACAATAAAGTACTGGAAAAGGTACTGAAAGATTGCAATGTAAAGACATCACCTAGTGACCAATTTACATTTTTGAAACATGTCAGTTTGGCAAACTGCACCTGTTACCTTTTAAATCCTCTTCCTCTCATGCTAAAGAACCTTTAGATTTGATTCATACCGACGTATGGGCCACTGCACCAATATTGTCTAAATCAAAATTTAAATATTATGTACATTTTATTGATGATTTCAGCAGATTTACTTGGATTTTTTCCTTTAAACAAAAATCAGAAACTGTGCATGCTTTTAACCAGTTCAAAAATTTAGTGGAAAAACAATTTAACAAGGAAATAAAAGTGATTCAGTGTGATAGTGGAGGTGAATATAAACCAGTACAAAAACTTGCCATAGACTCTGGTATCCAATTTAGAATGTCTTGTCCATACACCTCCCAACAAAATGGAAGGGCTGAAAGAAAACATAGACATGTAACTGAACTGGGATTAACATTGTTAGCACAGGCCAAAATGCCAATGTCATATTGGTGGGAAGCTTTCTCTACTGCTGTTTACCTCATAAATAGACCGCCGTCATCTATAAATCCAAATAAAAGTCCCTACTCACTATTGTTCAATAAAGAACCTGACTACACGACCCTAAAACCGTTTGGCTGTGTTTGTTACCCTTGCCTCAAACCTTACAATCAACACAAGCTTCAATTTCACACAACTAAGTGTGTATTTTTGGGTTATAGCAATACTCACAAAGGCTATAAGTGTGTTAACTCTCATGGAAAAGTGTTTGTGTCAAGACATGTAGTGTTCAATGAGAATGACTTTCTGTTCCAAGAAGGTTTTCTTGACACAAGAAATCCTATAAAAAATGTTACTAATGATATTTCTATAGGATTTCCTTCTTATCCTGCAGGTGTCGCTACAGACAACACAAATGAGGCAATCGACAACGTTGTTAATCAACAAGAGCCAGAAGCAAATGACAACAACACCATAGAAGATGAACCAGTCGTGGGGGAAACTTCTGAACCTACAAATAACAACGATCTCAGAGACAGTAGTAGTGAAGCGGAAAACCCAACAGAAGCGGTTGGAAGAGAATCGGTGGAGGAAATCACTCAGACATTCTCAGAAAATAATTCACCACCGCAGCAGAACATCACCAACACACACTGGATGAGAACAAGAGGCAAGGCAGGAATATACAAGCCCAAACTACCTTACATAGGGCTAACTGAAACATCTAAAGAAGATAAGAAACCAGAGAATGTAAGAGAAGCACTAGTCAGACCAGAATGGCTAACAGCAATGAACAAAGAGTACAAGGCACTGATGGACAATAGAACTTGGACTTTGGTACCATTTCAGGGACAATAAAATATCATTGACTCAAAGTGGATCTACAAAACAAAATACAAGGCAGATGGCACAATTGAGAGGAGGAAGGCAAGACTTGTTGCTAGAGGTTTTCAACAAACAGCAGGATTGGACTATGACGAAACATTCAGTCCAGTTGTCAAATCTAGTATTGTAAGAATCATTTTGTCAATTACTGTACATTTTAATTGGGAAGTCAGACAATTAGACATAAACAATGTGTTCTTGAATGGAAATCTCAAAGAAACTGTTTTCATGCATCAATCAGAAGGGTACATAGATCAAACCAAACCACATCACATATGTAGATTAAACAAGCCAATCTATGGTTTGAAGCAAGCCCCGAGGGCCTGGTATGATAGCCTGAGACACACATTATTAAGTTGGGGATTCCAAAACACCAAGAGTGACTCGTCCTTATTTGTCCTAAAAGAGGTTGATCACAGTACATTCCTTCTCATCTATGTTGATGATATAATAATAATCGGCATCAACAATAAGTTCCTAGAAGCTTTCATCAGTCAACTTAATCTTGCCTTTTCTCTAAAAGACCTTGGAAATCTACACTACTTTTTGGGAATAAAAGTCTATAGAGACAAAAGTGGAATGTACTTGAAACAGACAAAGTACATAGGAGATTTACTCAAGAAATTCAACATGGAAAATGCATCATCATGTCCTACGCCAATGGTAACTGGGAGGTAATTCACAACAGAAGGAGAACCGATGTCCAATCCTACACACTATAGACAGGCTATAGACGCTCTACAATACTTAACCAACACAAGGCCTGATATAGCCTTTGCAGTCAACAAGCTCAGCAATACATGAGTTCTCCAACAATAGATCATTGGCAAGGTATAAAGGGAATACTAAGGTATCTCCATGGTACAAGAAACCTAGGCCTGCACATTAAACCTTCAACGGATCTTGACATAGCTGGGTTCTCAGATGCAGATTGGGCCACAAGCATAGATGACAAAAAATCCATGGCGGTACAATGTGTGTTTCTCGGTGAAACTTTGGTGTCGTGGGCCTCAAGAAAGCAAAAAGTGGTGTCCCGGTCAAGTACAAAATCAAAATATAGAGCCTTAGCTGATCTAGCAGCTGAAGTAGCATGGCTGAAATCATTACTAGGGGAACTCAAAATGCCAATACTTCGAAAACCTGTTTTGTGGTGTGATAACTTGAGTGCTAAGGCACTAGCCTCCAATCCAGTTATGCATGATAGGTCTAAACATATTGAGATAGACATTCACTACATACGTGATCAAGTTATTCACAATGAAGTCACCGTTGCCTATGTCCCTACTGCAGACCAAATTGCAGACTGTCTAACCAAGGCTCTAAGTCACACTAGATTCAACATCATGAGAAGCAAACTTGGTGTCACAGAGTCACCACTAGTTTGAGAGGGGGAGTCAAAGCAATTAAGGAATTACAACTCAAGATGACACAATTGTCATTATCTGCATCATTATGGACAGAAAGGCAACAACATTATTTCCTTCCTTTTATAGTTATGTACAGTTACTGTCATTACTATTGTAATTATATATAGCCCAATTATAGGATAATGACCATACACTATTATGTATATGAAATTTTGGTATCAGATATCTGATGTCGAGTGAGATGTCACAATATCAATATCTGCTAAATGAACAAGACAATAAAAGTAACAGCACTTAAAAGCAATAAATAAACACAGAGAATTGTTCACCTAGTTCGGTCTAACAACCTACGTCTGGGGGCTACCAAGCTAGGAAGGAAGTCCACTATTAGTAGTATCAATTCATAGACTCTACAGCCAATACACCAGTTGACAATCTACTCACTTAATCACTACCCAATGACACTTCTATCTAAGACACTCTCAGATATGAGACACCTCTCACTCCCCCTCAATCACAACAGTGATGACAATAGAAAAATTACAAACATTAGAAGATCACACTTCAAAGACAATACTTGATCTTGCTTAAAAGCTTCAACGAAGAACAATACACTCGTGCTTAAAAGCTTTGAGTGGATAAACTACAACTCCACTAAATCAGTCAAATTCAAACATCAAAATAGATGAATGAATGGCTCACAAATAACAGACGAAAACACAAACCCTAATACTTGACACTCAGTCTTTAATCTCTAGTCTTCGTAGCTTCCAAGTAGGGTTGGGACTTCTTTAAATAGCAACAGATTCTTGGGCTTGGGATCTGTGAAAAAATCAGATTTGATGCACAGTAAAAATAGATTTTATCTTCAAATCTTTTCGCCCTAAATAGAGAAACAAACGATTGCATCTGAATGAATCTTCTCCAAGAATTTCGCCTGCAATCTCTCAAACAGAACAATTAACACGCAGCCCTAAAACAAATAACAGTCTGAACCTGATGTTCTGTCAACAGATGTTAAGACATCATTCTTGACATCATGCACAAAAACTACAACACCAAAACAACACAACACATGCAGATTATTAGAAGCACATGTTAAGACATCAGACATGACATCTTGAACAAACACATTGTTTTACCAAAATTGCTGCCAATAACAGAACTAACAATCTCCCGCTTTGGCTAATTTTGACTAAAACAATATCAACACACATCAGAGATACCTGCAGCAGAAACACACCAAAATAACAGATACACTAACATTCAGCAGCTGCACACCACTCAAAACTCAAACACCCCTCAAGTCAAGGAACCACACAAGCCAAGCAGAAACTCTCCCAGAAAATAAAAAACCCACAACTCTTAACTAGGCTTTCTCTCCCCCTTTTTAGCCACAATTTGACAAACAGCAGAATAAATCCAGAAGAACCATACTAAAATTAGTCAGCAAGCCCAATGTTCTGACACTTAGTCAAACATTGTCAAATTCCAAGAGAACTGTTGAACCCAGCTTGGAAAGAGTGACACATTACTCAACAGACACCAAACAACTTTGACTGACCAGGCGATACAAACAAGTGTTTCCATATGAATTATAAAAAATACACCAAACTACTTCTTACTACAGCCAATCTAAGAGGGAAACATGAGTCAGTCCTCCAAGACAGTTGATACACACAAGGGTCAGTTAAAGCAAGACTAGAAGAACAAGAGCACAAAACTGTAGCGAGCGATTTTGGACGCGGTTCTTAAGCGCTGGTCGCTCTCTGCGGTTTGAGCTTAAACTACAGGTCGATTCATTTTTTATCCTATTGTGAGCTGAATAAGGAAGGGAAATAGATGTCTCCAATTAACCCTGCTTGCATACTGAGTTTAAACAGCGGTCTGTTAAGTTACAAATGCTATCAATGTGGGGGGGCCTTTGTACTGGTTATTTGTATTTTCGCCAGTACTGTTTTCTTTCTTTCTAGGACTTTCTAGCGGGGAACAAGGATTAGGATGTTAGGACTGATGCTTTGGAATTACTGATTTTTGATTGATGGAGATATGGGATTTGGGTTTTTTGTTGATTGTGCTCGCTAAGATCTTTTCTTTCGATCTTATGCCTACGTATTCCCGTTTACCGAAATAGGGAAATCAGAGCGTTCGTAGTTCCTCCTATTCTATGGGAGGAAATGGGTGTTTTTGGTGTCTTGTTCAAAGCCCAAGACGTGAAGCGAAAGGTGGTTTGTATCTTGTTCAAAGCCCAAGATGTGAAGCTGAAAGGTCTATTTGTGTCTTGTTCAAAGCCCAAGACGTGAAGCTGAAAGACCTCGACCTTAGAGAGAATTTGTCATCTCTAAAGAGGGGGAAGGAGAATTACTTTAACTGGGATACGCGGATCCGAGCAATGCCATAATTTCCGAAGAAAGGGTTTTAACCTGAAGGAGAAGACTTTAACTCAGTGTAGAGCAATGCCATCTTTCCTTAGGAATTTCTCATGCTAAAAGAGGGACAGTGGCATGGATATAGATGATCCAGAGGCTTGCCGCTTACAGCGATTAGATGAAAGGAAAGGAGTTGTTGATGTTTGTGTACTGTGAACGAGGCACAGCTTTGATGCTAAAAGGTTGATTGGATCAACCAGTGGTTTTCTTATACAAAGCCTAAGAGGAGGCTAATTTCCGCTAGGAAAATCATTATACAAAGCCTAAGAGGAGGCTATTTTGTGTCTCGTACAAAGCCCGAGAGAGAGGCTAAAAGTTTTTGACCCGACGATAGAGTCTTTGTGTCTCGTACGAAGCCCGAGATAGAGGCTATTGTTTGTTTGACTCTACGAGGGAGTCTTTGATACTCAACAAGAGAGTGTTTTTGTATCTCGTACGAAGGCCGAGATGGAGGCTAAAGGTTTGTTTCAGTTGAGTGACAGATCCAATATACTGATTTTAAAAGAGAAAATCAGTTCTTACATGAGCAACACTGTACTCAGGGATTTGATCTGAGGATCAGGGATATTTCCTTCTCTTTGAGGAAACGGGAAATCCAAAGGGTATTGAGACTGTCCGAGTCTGCGGGTTTCCTTCCTATTTAACGAAGGGGTCACTTGAGAATGTCTTTGAGACTCAAGGAAGTTAGACTGTCCAAGTCTAGAGTTTTTTTCCTTTTGTACTATGCTTTGAGAAACAGTAGTAGACTCTATGAAAGGACTGTTCTATGAGGATGACTAGGTTCTGTTCCTATACCTCTAGGAGGTCGTCGGGATAATTTGTACGAAGCCCAAGAGGAGGCTGGAAACTTTTAAGAAGCCTACGGGTCCTTGTACGAAGCCCAAGAGGAGGTTATCATTCCCGAAGGAAGAGATCATTATACGAAGCCTAAGAGGAGGCTGTGAATACTTCTAAGAAGCCGTAGTGTCCTTGAATAATGCCCAAGAGGAGGCCGATGCTTTTAAGAAGCCCGTGGGTCTATCATCTCCTTTCCATTAGGAGAGATAACTCTTTTAAAGATAAAAACCACTGGTAAACGTGCGAGGTTTACTATCCAGCGATTTTTAGCTTTTAAAGAGGGTTCCTTAGTTAAGGTCCAAGATTATGACCGTAGTGGGTACCCAAACCCCGAGACATTCAAGGCAAGCTATCCACAAGGAATAGATCAAGTCAGGAAAGTTCGAGAATTTGGAAGAAACTCAAAGATGCCATTCACGGAGAATACATTCATCTTGGGGAGTAGAGCTTCTTGACGATTCCTAAGGAGGACAACCGAAGAGAAGACTGTATCTGGTGCTCCTATTGGGGATCTAGGCGTCTATTTCTACGAATAAATGAAACGGCGTCACCTAGTTCTAGACGTAGTTGCCGGGGAAACTCGAAATATCTATACTATTATTACACAGTAGATATGAGTTTATGAAAGGAGACTTACAGTGAGCAGCCCCACAATACAGTTTATAATATGAAAGCAGTAAATGAAAGCGATAACCACTTACTCGGTTGTAGTGCTTCCATGCTATTTGGTTAGTTGTTCAACAAAGAAAGATTGAAAATAACAGTATATTCAAAATCAAAGGAGAAAGTGCTTTGAAAAAGAAAGATTTGGGGCTTACAGCTCAAGGAGAGGCCCAGGGTTTTATCAGTGAGCGCACTGTTTGACTTTGTACAGCGGGACTTATACAAGTGACTGGGGCCCAAAAAGGTTTTCTGTACAAAGGGATGGGTCTTACACTCTCTCAAGAGGCCCAAAAAAGGTTTAAAGAAAAGAGAGGGGCTTATAACACGAGGGTAGGCCCAAATGATTTTTCGTTTAAAAATGGCGATCGCGCCGAGGTTTTCTTTTAACGCAGAGGGACTTATACAATAAGTGAGGCCCAAAATGTTTTGGTTAAAAGGGGGATTGGGTCTTACACTCTAATAGAGGCCCAAAAGTTTTGAATGGGTCTTATAGCTCGAGGAGAGGCCCAGATGATTTTTATTTTTAAACGGGCGACGATCGCGCCGTTTACTTGTACAGAGGGACTTATACAATGAGTGAGGCCCAAAAAGTTTTTGTACAAGGGGGGATGGGTCTTACACTCTCTCAAGAGGCCCAAAAAGTTTTGAAAATGATTTATGAGGGTTGAATTAATCCAAAACCCTAATTTGTTTTCAAAATGTATTTAATTGAATAAAAATTCAATTAAAATGATCAAAAATTGTTTAACACATGGAAAACAAATTGTGATCTTGGATTAATGCTTCAAAAATTAAGTATTGACCTACAAAATAATTAGAAAGCATTAAAAGTTGCAAAATCAATGTAGAAAAAATATTTAAAATGTCAAAAACAATTAAAATATTAATTCTTTGCAAAAATATCAATTATATGAAATAAATAATATTTTTGGGATTTTTTGTGAAAATAAAATATTTTAACATTTTTGTGAATTATTAAAAAAAGAATCAACTCAAAATCATTAAAACTCAGAGAGAAATTAATTTTTGAATCAATTAAACAAAATCACAAAATTCAAATATTTGAAATTCTAAAAATGGCGCCAAGAACAAGCTGAAGAACACGCGCGTGTTCTTGGTTTCTCAGATTTGCATTTTCTATCCAATATCCATGAATACGTAATCATATCATGCAATCCACATATCATTATGCTCGCCTCAACCTCACGATCATGTCTATGTACTTTAATTTCATTTAAATTAAACATACAACAAGAAATCACGAAGAGACCTCAAGAACCCTAATTTCTGCATGAAGGCTAGGATTTTTGATACACGATTTAAACAATGCAATTAATTGAGGGAAAACATTCCATGCATGATTATGAACATATGGCCAAATTATTGTGCGAGGAAATATGCATAGATTGAGAGATGACCAAGTATGTGCTTACCTCCAAGTCGTGACAGCAAGTTCAAAGTGATTTTTGATTTGGAGGTGTTACAGATGAGTGGTGATGATCTGAACAGCTTCCCTACACCCTATGGATTGTGTTTGGATGGTTGGACTTGATTGAAATTGGCTGGATCATTTTGTGGTACCTCAGCTGCACTTTGGTTAAAACCTTGAGCAACCAGCTGGTGATTTTGTGAAATTGATGTTTCAGAAGTAATCTAAGTGTTTGATCAGCTCATATGTGATGTATGTGAGGTGTGTGAGTGATTGGTTTGATTGGAATTGCTCTCAAACTCAAAACCTGATAGTGACTTGCCTTAGAAGGCAAAATTGGAGTGAAAGAAGAGATTTTGAGGAAAGCATCTGTTAGATGGATTTGGTGTACTCAAACTGACCACAATTGAGCTCTATTTATAGTAGAGCAAGTTTGTTTTGCAAGGAATAGTGCATGGCAGCTGGTAAGTAGGTTTGGCCAATGTTGGCAAATGAAAATCCAAGTCTCCTCTAGCCATTGACTAGAGGTTAGGGCACAGAGCTTTGGTTCCCTTGGTCTTGGATAAGTCTTGACTGATTTCAGATGAGAATGGCTCAGTCCATGCCACCTTGATGGTTTCATTGAATGCCTCATTCCAAATTTGAAGTCTTGTCCCTATTTTGGCCATTCTAGGTTCAACATGATATTTCTTGTTCCATGGACTTTGGAGGCTTGGCTCAGTGATTGTCCCCTTTAGATTCAATCCTCTGAGGTGTCCAAGTGGATAGGAGCAATTGAATTTGGCTGATTTTGGCAAATCGACCAAAGTTGCAAATTCTGCCTTGCCTTGACAGATTTCAGCAAGGCAACTTGGCAATGTTGTATCTCATGGTGTAGGTTGAATTTGGCAATGTTCTTGGCCATTTTGGAAAGCTCTTACATGATACAACAACTGTTTGAACAAGTTTGGTTTTGATCTCTTTTGATTCCAAGTGAAAAATCCCCCTACATTTGGCAAAAAGTGAGTCAGAATCTGACTTAGTGAAAATTTCACTAAGTGTTGGAAAAAGTGACATTTTCACTTTTCAGCCACTTTGATCACTCCATAACTCAAAATCCTTAATGAATTGGAATGACTTGTAGTTGAAGTTTTTGTAGGTGATAATGAGGGCTACAAATCCATCTTTGGATGAGAAAAAATGGCCTTGTGGTTTAGGAGTTATGGTCCTCCAAAGTTGGTACCTTTGCCACTTTATTTTTAACTTAGAAAAATTTCTAAGTTTTATGGTTACCCCTTTTACAAGTTATCTCACTTTTCTTGATTTTTCTTGATGAATGATGATTCAAATCATAAATTAACATCATTTTAGGGTTAAAAATCCATTTTGGTGAAAAATCTCAAAAAGTCAAAGTTGACTTTTGTGCACAGTTGACTTTTTATCAGATGAATTCCAAATTGTGCAATTCTTCAGGAAATCATGTCCTTGACCTAAATCAAACTTGATGGACATGTTCCATGGGTGTCATAGGGTATATTCAATCATGTATTAGGGTTTGGGAGTATGTCCTGGTCAAAAGTCAAAGTTACAGTTGACTTTTCTCTTAAAACCCTAATTGTGGTGCAGATGAAATTGAGACTTGTTGCTAAAACTTCTTGGATCAATCCATTGTTCCAAATGGATCAATATGGTATATTAGAGACCCTCAAATCATGTCTTGAGGTCTTGGCTCATGGTTTGTCCCAAAAGTCAACTTAGGGGCGAATTAGGTCAAGAAACCCTAATTCCTGATTTTTTATGAATGCATCCCCTGAGGCAAAATTGACTTGATGCATGGGTTCATGAGGTTCCATGAAGTATATTAGGTCATGTTTTGGATCATTGCCTTGTGCCCAGATGAAAATTTTCCATCTGGAGGCCCTGGTCGACCAAAACCCTAATTTGGTGACACTGGCGATCTTGAGGCTTGATCCACCTAGAAGGGAGCATCCTTGTGCTTAATCCTTGAAGTGGGAGTCCTTTTGATCCTTTGTAGTTACTTGGGAGGTTAGACAAGTTGAAGATCATGTCATTTCTTGATTGATCCTTTGTCTGAGAACTATGAGAGGGCTTGAAACCCTAATTTTGATTGTATTGGATGCTCACCCATCTTTGGGGAGACTGATGAAGCATGATGGTTCATCCATATTGTGATGATGATTTTCACAATGATGGGAAATCTAAGTGGTCAAAATTTGGGGTATTACAAAAACCAAAGGAGATGAAGTCCAAAGAAATTACAACAGGTGGATCCTCTACAGGGGCAACAACGACAAGAAGAAAAACAGAAACAAGGATGAAGACCATCAAGAAGGCTCAGGTGCAACTACATGATTCTGAGGATGAGGCAGATGAAGATTGGGTTAATTTCATTAACTCAGGTGGTTGGAATGAATAGTTGAATCCAAACATGAAAACTCTTTGCTTGTAGTTTCCTAAAAAAAATTTAATATTGAGTACTTCCAGCAATAAAAATGCTCTTGTTTGTTTCTAAACATTCTTATTTTGACAATTTCACCAAAGAGATAAGCTCACACACATAAGACAGCAGCACAAAAAAATTTCTTGCATACCAAAAAAAATCTACTAATCCTCATATATGCAGATCCCTAATTTGCTTCTTAAATTTTCAAATTGATTTGCATCTAAGGCCTTAGTAAAAATATCAGCTAATTGCATTTCAGTAGCAACATGTTCCAAAGCAACCACTCTGTCTTCAACCAGATCTCTTATAAAGTGATGACGTATGTCAATATGCTTAGTCCTGCTATGTTGAATTGGGTTCTTGGAGATATTGATAGCACTCAGATTATCACAGTACAATGTCATGACATCTTGCTTGACATTGTATTCAGTTAACATTTGCTTCATCCAAACCAGTTGTGAACAACTACTTCCTGCTGCTATGTACTCAGCCTCAGCAGTAGAGAGAGACACACAGTTCTGCTTTTTGCTAAACCATGAGATAAGATTGTTCCCTAAGAAGAAGCATCCTCCAGAAATACTTTTTCAATCATCAGCACTCCCTGCCCAATCAGCATCACAATATCCACTCAGTTCAGTACCTGATCCATGACTGTATAGTATACCATAGTCACTAGTACCATTCACATATTTCAGAATTCTCTTCACTTGATTCATCTGGCTAACCTTAGGTTCAGATTGATATTTGGCACCAACTCCTACAGCAAAGGAGATATCAGGTCTGCTAGCTGTGAGATACAATAGGCTTCCAATCATGCTTCTGTATAGACTTTGATCCACACTCACTCCCTATTCATCCTTGGACAGCTTCAGGTGAGTAGGATCAGGTGTCCTCTTGTGATTAACATTCTCCAGACCAAACTTCTTGACTATGTTCTTTGCATACTTGCTCTGAGAGATAAATATGGAGTCTTCATTTGTCTCACTTGCAGACCCAGAAAATAGCTGAGTTCACCAACAAGACTCATCTCAAACTCAGACTGCATCTGTTTCACAAAATTTTGAACCATTGCTTCTGACATCCCACCAAACACTCTGTCATCAACATATATTTGAGCTATCAACAATTTTCCTCCTTCCTCTTTGACAAACAATGTCTTGTCAATTCCTCCCTTTCTGTAACCATTCAGAGACAAGAATTCAGTAAGCCTGTCATACCAAGCTCTAGGTGCTTGCTTTAATCCATAAAGAGCTTTCCTTAGTTTGTAGACATGGTTAGGAAATGTTGGATCAACAAACCCCTTGGGTTGATCTACATAAACTTCTTCATTTAAGTACCCATTCAAGAAAGCACTCTTTACATCCATCTGGAATAACTTGAATTTGAGATTACAAGCCACACCTAAGAGTAACCTGATAGATTCCAGTCTGGCCACAGGAACAAAAGTCTCATCAAAATCAATTCCTTCTACCTGAGTGTAACTTTGGGCAACCAGTCTAGCCTTATTTCTGGTGACCACTCCTTGTTCATCAGATTTATTCTTGTAAACCCACTTGGTGCCAATCAAATTAATTCCATCAGGCCTTGGTACAAGCTCCCACGCTTCATTCCTCTTGAATTGTCCCAGCTCTTCTTGCATGGCATTAATCCAAAATTCATCTTTCAAGGCTTCTTTAACATTTTTGGGCTCAATTTTGGATACAAAGCAAGAATTTGACACAACTTCTCTTGACCTAGTGGTAACTCCTATGTTTGGATCACCTATGATAAGCTCTTTTGGGTGGTCCTTTTGCACTCTGATGGATGGTTCCTTGTTAGGCTGCTCTGGTTCAGGTTCAGCAGCAGTAGGACTGGGATTTACACTTCTGTCTTCAGCTTCTGCTGATACATCATCAACAAATGTTCTAACATCATCCAGGACATCAACAACTTCCTTCATTCCATAGTCATCAACAACCACATTTATAGATTCCATCATGACTCTGGTTCTGGAGTTGAATACCCTATAAGCTCTGCTGTTTGTAGAGTATACCAAAAAGATTCCCTCATCACTTTTAGGATCCATTTTCCTCCTCTGTTCACGATCTGACAGAATATAACATTTACTTCCAAAGACATGAAAGTACTTCACACTTGGTTTTATTCCCTTCCACAGCTCATACAAGGTAGCTGAAGTACCTCTTCTCAAAGTAACTTTGTTGTGAATGTAGCAGGCAGTATCATAGCTTCAGCCCAGAAATGGTAAGGAAGCTTTTTGGCTTGAATCATTGCTCTAGCAGATTCTTGAATGGTTCTGTTCTTCCTTTCAACAACTCCATTTTGCTGAGGGGTAATAGGTGAAGAAAACTATGACTGATGCCTTCAGTAGAACAATATTCAGCAAACTTGCTATTTTCAAACTCTCTTCCATGATCACTTCTTATTCTGATGACATTGCTCTCCTTTTCTCTTTTGAGTCTTTGACAGAGATCCTTAAACACATCAAACACTTCTGTTTTGTCTTTGATAAAATTCACCCAAGTGTGCCTGGAATAGTCATCCACAACTACATAAGCATACTTCTTCCCACCTAGACTTTCCACCTGCATAGGCCCCATTAAGTCCATATGAAGAAGTTCCAACACTTTAGAGGTAGTGGGATGTTGAAGCTTTTGAGGCGACATCTTGGTCTGCTTCCCTATCTGACAGTCTCCACACACTCTTCCTTCTTCAATTTTGAGCTCTGGGATTCCTCTTACTGCTTCTGTAGATATGATTCTCTTCATTCCCTTCCGATGTAGATGTCCCAACTTTTGATGCCATACTCTGACTTCATCTTCTTTTGCAAGAACACGTGTGGATGAACTTGAGTCTTGTGACACCCATAGGTAACAATTGTCCTTAGACTTAACACCCTTCATGATAACTTCACCTTTCTCATTTGTGACAATGCAATCAGTTTTTGTAAAATTAACTATGAGTCCTTGATCACATAGTTCACTAATACTTATCAAATTTGCTGTCAACCCCTTGACTAGCAGTACATCATCAAGTCTAGGTGTACCTTCACAATTCAGCTTTCTCATACCCTTGATTTCTCCTTTGACACCATCACCAAAGGTCACATGGCCAGAAGAATGAAGTTTAACATCCACCAGCAAATTCTTCACTCTTGTCATGTGTCTTGAACAACCACTGTCAAAGTACTAGTCTTCTTTAGCAGAGACTCTAAGAGAAGTATGAGCTATCAAGCTGACAACATCAGTTTTGGAGATCCATTGCTTCTTTTGCTTGATGACTTGATTACCTTTATGAATGACCTATCTGGGTGCACAATTAGGAGTACTCTTAAGATACCCATGCAACTTATAACAGAAAGCCTTTATGTGTCCAAAGCTCCCGCAACGATGGCATCTCCAACGCCTGAATTTCTTCCTAGAGGGAGTCCGGTCAGAATGTTTCAACATCTGTTTCAACATCACTGGCTTGGAACTAGGAATGACATCATTTGGAGTAGATCCATTGTTGAACCCCAACCCACTTTTGTCTCCTGCAGTTCTTCCAACATTAAGAATCTTGTCTAGAACATCAGTTCCACTATTCAGCATTCTGATAGACTTGGACATAGATTCAAGTTTAGAGTTCAGCACAAATACTTCATCTTCCAGCTTGGCAATGGTTTCCAGATGCTCTGTCTTTTCAGCCTTGAGTTGAGCAATGATCTTCTTCTGCCTCTCCCCTTCTTGACAGGCTTCTTCACATTTAATGCATAGCTCTCTATAAGAATCGGTAAGCTCATCATATGTGCTCTCTTCATCCCTAGAATCATCATCAGATATATACCTTCCAGTCAATACCCTAACATGCTTGGTAATCTCTTCATCTTCCTCACTTTCAGTATCAGACCAGGACACAGATAAGCCCTTTTTCTACTTCTTAAGATATGTAGAGCATTCAGCTCTGATATGACCATAACCCTCACAGCCATGACATTGGATTCCTTTGTCATAATTAGGCTTCTCCACAGTTCTTGGTTTCTTCATCTGATCACTTGACCTGTTGATGTCAGATGTGATGTTCTTGACATTAGGTTTATAGCTCTTGTCCATTCTTTTCAAAACCCTATTAAATTGTCTTCCCAGCAGAACAATGGCACTGGATAACTCTTCCTGAGTTTCAGGACCACACTCTTTCTCATCATCTTCTGTACTAGACACCAAAGCTATGCTTTTAACCTTCTTTTCAGATCTGTCATTCAACCCTAATTCAAATGTCTGAAGTGAACCAATCAATTCATCTACCCTTATATGGCTGATGTCTTGAGCTTCCTCTATAGCAGTCACCTTCATATTAAATCTCTTGGGAAGAGATCTGAGAATTTTTCTTACCAGCTTCTCATCAGACATCCTCTCTCCTAGGGCACTAGAAGCATTTGACAGTTCAAGTACATTCATGTGAAAGTCATGAATGGTCTCTTCATCTTTCATCCTCAAACTTTCAAACTTTGTTGTTAGCAGCTGATGTCTTGATATCTTGACCTTGGAAGTTCCTTCATGAGTTGTTTTTAGGATATCCCAAGCCTCCTTAGCCACTTCACATGTGTTGACCTGCCTAAAAATGTTCTTGTCAATACCATTAAATAAGGCATTCAAGGCCTTAGAATTCCCAAGAGCGAGTTCATCTTCTTCCTTGGTCTACTCCTCCTCAGGTTTCAGCTTTGACACACCATCTTTTCCCACAATGACAGGATGTTTCCATTCTGTCAGAACAGCTTTCCAAGCCCTGCTGTCTAAAGATTTCAAAAAGGTAACCATGCGAGGTTTCCAATAGTCATAATTTGATCCATTTAGAATAGGGGGTCTATTCACAAATCCACCACTCTCCTTGTCCATTGCACCAGAAAGTAACAGCCCTAGATCTCACCCAGATACAGAGCAGGATGACCTGCTCTGATACCAATTGAAATTCTGGTATCAGATATGTGATGTCGAGTGAGATGTCACAACATAAATATCTGCTAAATGAACAAGACAATAAAAGTAACAACACTTAAAAGCAATAAATAAACACAGAGAATTGTTCACCCAATTCGGTCTAATAACCTACGTCTGGGGGCTACCAAGCCAGGAAGGAAGTCCACTATTAGTAGTATCAATTCATAGACTCTACAGCCAACACACCAGTTGACAATCTACTCACTTAATCACTACCCAATGACACTTCTATCTAAGACACTCTCAGATATGAGACACCTCTCACTCCCCCTCAATCACAGCAGTGATGACAATAAAAAAATTACAAACATTAGAAGATCACACTTCAAAGACAATACTTGATCTTGCTTAAAAGCTTCAACCATGAACAATACACTCGTGCTTAAAAGCTTTGAGTGGACAAACTACAACTCCACTAAATCAGTCCAATTCAAACATCAAAATAGATGAATGAACGGCTCACAAATAACAGACGAAAACACAAACCCTAATACTTGACACTCAGTCTTTAATATCTAGTCTTCGTAGCTTCCAAGTAGGGTTGAGACTTCTTTAAATAGCAACAGATTCTTGGTCTTGGGCTCTGTGAAAAACTCAGATTTGATGCACAATAAAAACAGATTTTATCTTCAAATCTTTTCGCCTTAAATAGAGAAACAAACGATTACATCTAAATGAATCTTCTCCAAGAATTTCGTCTGCAATCTCTCAAACAGAACAATTATCACACAACCCTAAAACAAATAACAGTCTGAACCTGATGTTCTGTCAACAGATGTTAAGACATCATTCTTGACATCATGCACAAAAACTGCAATACCAAAACAACACAACACATGCAGAATGTTAAAAGCACATGTTAAGACATCAGACATGACATCTTGAACAAACACATTGTTTTACCAAAATTGCTGCCAATAACATAACTAACAGTATATTTAAGCACTATTGATACAATGAAAGTTGCATCCGATTATTCCCAATTTTCTAACTGTGATAAGTGTCGATATTACCATTGGAATGGCCAAATCATATAGAATCAATGAGACACCCAAAGATACGTAGGTCGAGATAGGGTTTATAACAACTAGTTTCCTTTTTAGGGAGCATTGATGACAATGTTCACCCGCAACATATTAACGGTTAGGCCACATTATTATGTTGGGAAACAAGTGTGAGTTCTAAGTCCCACATTGCTTAGAAAAGTGGAGGTTAAGCACTTTATAAGTGAGAGGGCCCATACACCTATCACCTTAAGGTTTTGAGTGAACATGTGGTGTCTCTCTCACTTGTTTGGGTGAGTCTTTGAACTTTAGGTGAGTGTTTGACTCAATGTGAATGCTTCCCCCCTCATGATGACTCATCAGTGGTATTAGAGCCCGGTTCGAGTAAGGGACTGACTCCTTGTGTCAAAAGTCTTCCTGACATGGTGGTCAGGCGGTGTGTTCTGTTGAAGTGCCCATGATGAGATAAGGGTGTCTCTCAACGGTGGTACAAGTATGTGGATGAAAGAGCTTCCGCTTGAGAGGCAGCATAGTGTATGGACTCACACTTGAGGGGGAAATTGTTAGGAAATAAGTGTGAGTTGTGTTGAGAAACAAGAGTGAGTTCTAAGTCCCACATTGCTTAGAAAAGGAGGTTAATAACTTTATAAGTAAGAGGACCCATACACCTATCACCTTAAGGTTTGGAGTGAATATGTGGTGTCTCTCTCACTTGTTTGGGTGAATCTTTGACCTTTAGGTGAGTGTTTGTCCCAATGTGAATGCTTCCCCCTCATGATGACCCATCATATTCCACATCTCGGTGTTAATCGATAAATAAATGAAATGAAGAGTTCAGTTACACTTTAAAATAATTAAAATGTCACATGAAATCGATAGACAAACAATTTTAGAGTTAACTGATAATCCCACTGTACTAAGGCAAGGTCAACCGAGTGTAAACAGATTCGAATGCATGCCAAGTAAATATTTATCAAGTCTATTAAGGTCTATCATAATCAATAAGACTTTATACTTTTTAAAAATACATTAGAATTAAATAATTAGGCTTTATGGCCACGTTCCATGTGTATAACATCACTAATAACGTCACTAACCGAAGATGAATAGTTTATTTTATGAATAACGTATTTTATAAATTAAAAATAAAATAAAATATCCAAATATACAATCAATATGTTTTTTGCATTTTATCTTATTTATTTAACTTTATTTTTATATATTTCTTAAATTAATCATTCAACTTTGTTGAGTTGTAATTCCTTGTGTCGAAGCAGTCTAGCTCGACAGAAACAAAGAGTAGTCGAATTGTCATTATGTGTGTGTGTCGAGTTGTAATAGTTTATCATAGTGTCGAAGCAGGTTGCTTCACACACGATTTCGACTTAGGCCTATTTTAGTAATGTTAACTATTTTGGGCTTTTATAGTTTTGGGCTTTAGCTTGGGGTGCAAGCTAACCTAAATCTATAAATAGGGAGAAACCCTTATTTTGTAACAATTCATAACATTGTATTTACAGTTTGCAGTTGCAAGTGAAATAAGAGAATTCCACAGTTTGTGGGCAGAGAGAACTTCGCAGAAATTTTTCATCTTCTTCTCCAACGCTATTGTTTTCTTTCTTTCTTTCTTTCAAACATTTTCTTTTCGTTGCCATTGTGTGATTGTTAACAATCTTGAGATCAAGGTTGAATAGGAATTCTCCATAGGTTGTGGTTGAATTTTCAACATCTGGTATCTAGAGCTCCGGTTGCGATTCAAAGAAGAAAATTGTGATGGCGATGAATTACCCAAACGGGCACTTTCTGGCGAACCTTCCGATTCTCAAGAAAGATAATTATGAGAATTGGCGCAAGCAGATTAAAGTGGTTTTCTGTTATCAAGATCTTTGGGATCTTGTGAAGGAAGGAGTAGCACTGTTTGCGGAGAACACGACAGATCAAGAAAAGGCTGCACACAAAGAATTGAAGAAGAAAGATTATAAAGCTCTCTGTATAATCCATCAATGTGTTGTTCCAGATAATTTTGAAAAGGTTAGTGATGTAGAATCAACAAATGAAGCTTGGGAGATTCTTGAAAACCGTTTGGAGGTGGAAAAAAGGTGAAAGAGGTGAGGTTACAAACTCACAAAAGGACTTATGAATTGCTTCAGATGGAAGACAATGAAATTATAACAGATTTCTTCACTAGAGTTACAAAGCTGGTGAATCAAATCAAGGTATGTGGAGAAGTGTTGACATCAAGATCAGTTGTTGCGAAGATCTTGAGGTCATTGGCTCCAAAATTCGACCACGTGGTAGTAGCCATAGAAGAGTCGAAAGACTTGTCAGTATTGACAAAGGAAAAGCTTCAAGGGACGCTTGAGTCTCATGAAAAAATGATGGCTGAGAGAGCTGTAGGAAAGTCGAAGAATGATATGGCTTTGCAGGAGCTGTCAGAAAAAGAAAGGAAAGGCAATGGAAGCTGGAATAACAACAAAGGTAGAGGAGGCTACAATAATTCGACTGGTCGAAATCAGCAGGAAGGAAACTGGTCGAATCAGACAAAATCCTGGAACCAAGGCAACCAAAGAGGTGTTGCTACAGGTAGAGGAAGAGGTGGTGGTCGAAAGCTTGACAAAAGTCACATTCAATATTTCAATTGTCATAAGTATGCTCACTATTTTAGTGATTGTCCAGAAAAGAAGAAGAATCAAGAAACTGATGCAAAGCTGGAGAAACATGAAGAAGAAGAGATGTTGCTAATGGTCACAACAAGAGATGAAGAGAGATTCCAAGATCAGTGGTACTTGGACTCAGGATGCTCATCACACATGACTGGAAGGAAATATTGGTTTGTCAACATGAAGCCCTCGACGAAGAACATCGTAAAATTTTCAAATGACAATACTCTAGCAGATGAAGGTATTGTTGATGTTCTGATTATGAGGAAAGATGGCAAGAGGTCAACAATTTCCAATGTGTTGTACATACTAGGCATGAAGAGTAATTTTCTCAGTATAGGACAGCTTGTTGAAAGGATTACAAGGTAGTTGTCAAAGATAAGATGATGATAGTTCTCGACGCAGGTGGTAGGTTGATCTTGAAGGGTCCAATGTCTCAGAATATGATCTTCAAGATTGAACTCAATGTGATGGAGCACAAGTGCCTAGCAACTGCAGCCTGCAGAGATTAATGGTGTGGCATTTTTTACTAGGCCATCTAAACTTCAAAGACATTAGAGAGCTAAAGAGAAGAAATATGGTTTCAGGATTACCTGAAATCGACATTCGAAGTGAAGTCTGTGAAGAGTGTGTTCAGTCAAAACAACACAAGAATAGCTTCAACAAGGATGCAGGGAGGAAGTCGAAAGCAATTCTGGAAGGCATATACTCTAATGTATATGGTCCAATCCAGGTGGATTCGATTGCAGGCAACAGATACATTGTCACGTTCATAGATGATTACAGTCGAAAGTTGTGGACTTGCCTAATCAAGAAGAAAAGTGATGTGATCGAGGTATTTTCCAGATTCAAATCTATGGTCGAAAGACAGAGTGGTCGAAAGATGAAAATTTTGAGGACTTATGGTGGTGGAGAGTATGTGTCGAAAGAATTCGATGCATTATGTGAAAAAGAAGGGATTGTGCATGAGGTGGTTCCACCCTACACTCCACAAAAAAATGGAATTGCATAAAGAAAAACAGAACCATCATGAACATGGTGAAAAGTATGTTGAATGGAAAGCATCTACCCAAAGAATTATGGGGAGAAGCAGTTTCGACAGCAACATGCATATTAAACAGATGTCCAAAGAAGAAGCTTGAAGGAATCACACAAGAAGAATGTTGGTCTGGTGTCAAGTCTAGCCTTAGTAACTTGAAGGTGTTTGGATCTATAGCACATAGACATGTGCCAGACCAGTTGAGAATGAAGCTTGATGACAAGTCAAATCAGATGATCTTGATAGGATATCATTTGACTAGTGGTTACAAGTTGTTCGACCCAGTGAATAAGCAGGTAGTGATCAGCAGGGATGTGATCATAGATGAGCTTAAAGAATGGGATTGGACTGAGAATGTCAAGAAGGATTAAGTGAGAATCTCTTGTGAAGAACCAACCACTGAAGTCGAAAGAGACGTTCGACAAGAACAAGTCAGAGATGAAGCAGGCCCAAGAAGACCTTGACGAACAAGACACATTCCTGCAAGGTTGCAAGAATGTGTGATTATATCAGATGATGTGGTCGATGAAGAGGGTGAGCTTGAACATTAAGTTTTCTACGCAGATGTCGAACCAGTCAATGCAGCTGAGGCATTGAAAGATTTGAAGTGGGTGAAAGCAATGAATGAGGAGTTAGACTCCATCGAAGTCAACAACACCTGGTCACTTGTCGAATTGCTTCAAGGCAAGAAGGCAATTGCTGTGAAGTGCGTTTACAAGGTGAAGGTGAATCCTAAAGGAGAAGTAACTCGACACAAGGCGAAACTTATGGAAAAAGGATTTCTTCAGAAGGAAGGAATCGACTTTGACGAAGTGTTTGCACCTGTTGCTAGGATCGAAACATATAGGTTGGTTGTTGGTCTAGAAAATATGATCATTTGACACACATGTCAAATGGACGTGAAGTGTGCATTCCTTAATGGCCCTTTATACGAAGAAGTTTATGTCGCACAACCAGCTGGGTATGTGAAACGAGGCGAAGAAAGAAAGGTGTACAGGCTGCATAAAGCCCTATATGGACTTAAGCAAGCTCCATGAGCTTGGAATAAGAAAATCGAGAGCTTCTTAAGGGAGAAAGAATTTGTGAAGGTCACAACTGAGCATGGAGTATATGTAAGGAGAAGCAATAGTGAATTACTTATACTATGTCTCTATGTCGATAACCTGTTGATAACAAGAAGTTGCAAGAAGGAGATCGAAGATTTCAAACATGACCTAATTGAGGAGTTTGAAATGTCAGACTTGAGAAATCTCTCTTATTTCCTTGGTATCCAATTCTACAAGAGTAGTATAGGTTTGATGACGCACCAAAGGAGATATGCCGGCGAAATACTCAAGTATTTGAGATGCAAGATTGCAACTCAACTTCGACTCCAGCTAAGACCAAATTGCAACTATCGAAGCAGTTAGATGAAAATGATGTCGACCCAACCCAATATAGAAGACTTATTGGGTCACTTCGATACCTTTGTCACACAAGGCCTGACTTAGCCTACAATGTGGGTATGGTACGTAGATTCATGCATAAGCCAAAGGTATCACACCTAGCAGCAACGAAGAGGATACTGAGGTATCTGAAAGGGACTCTCGACTACGGCATTTTGTTTCCTACAACTGATGAAGGAAAAAAATGCAAGTTAGTGGGATACACCGACTCTAGTTGGTGTAGTGATGCTAAGGATAGAAAATCCACAACTTGTTATGTGTTTATGTTAGGTGGTGCACCAGTTGCTTGGAGTTCGAGAAAGGAGCCAGTAGTGACACTGTCATCATGCGAAACAGAGTACATATCTGCTTCTCTTTGTGCATGTCAAGAAACATGGATGGTGAACCTGGTCGAAGAGATTATAGGGAAGAGTCATGGAGCAATTACCATGAAGATCGACAGCATGTCAGCTATCAACTTGGCAAAGAATCCAATAATACACAGTCGAAGCAAGCACATCGAAATGAGGTTCCTTTATCTTCGTGAGCAGGTAGCAGAAGGGAAGATGAACTTGGAACACTGCAGAACTGAGAATCAGATTGCAGACATCGTGAAGAAGGGGGTGCACGTCGAAGTCTTCAGAAGACTAAGAGCCATGATGAATGTAGACAGCTTAGACACAATGAATTAGGTGGAGTGTTGAGTTGTAATTCCTTGTGTCGAAGCAATCTGCTCGACATAAACAAAGAGTAGTCGAATTGTCATTATGTGTGTGTCGAGTTGTAATAGTTTGTCGAAGTGTTGAAGCAGATTGCTTCACACAGAATTTCGACTTGAGCCTATTTTAGTAATGTTAGCTATTTTGCGCTTTTATAGTTTTGCGTTTTAGCTTGGGGTGCAAACTAACCTAAATCTATAAATAGGGAGAAACCCTTATTTTGTAACAATTCATAACATTGTATTCACAGTTTGTAGTTGCAAGTGAAATAAGAGAATTCCATAGTTTGTGGGCAGAGAAAACTCTGCAGAATTTTTCATCTTCTTCTCCAACGCTATTGTTTTCTTTCTTTCTTTCAAACATTTTCTTTTCATTGTCATTGTGTGACTGTTAACAATCTAGAGATCAAAATTGACTAGAAATTCTCCATAAATTGTGGTTGAATTTCCAACAAACTTATCATTTATCTACTTAAAGCTTTTTAAAGTTGTTAAAAACATACAAGTGAAAGACATAATTTCTCTCTCACACATTCCTCTCTCAACACAATTGTTTTAAGAAAAAGAATTACACTAAAACTGTATATCAAATCTCAAGTAAACTTTGACCTGTTCAACAACCTAATTCCTTAAAATCTCAATCTAATATACATGATTGAACTCTCACATCTCAAATGTATGCAAGAAGCTAAAACTAACTAATATATATATATATATATATATATATATATATATATATATATATGGGTTAAATAAGTTTTAGGTCCCTCTAAATATAGCGATTTTCAATTTTAGTCCCACAAAAATTTTCCTTTAAGAATTGGTCCCTACAAAATTTTCCGTCTCAATGAATAGTCCCTGACGTCAAATGGGACTAACCGCTGCTGATGTGGCTGCGCCACGTGGCAATTTCTTCCATTTTTTTATTTTTTATATTCATAAATCCAGAATTCGTAGCTAATTTATAGCTAATTCGAAGCCAATTTCTAGCTAATTCTGGAAATTGAGACTTTCTAAACCCAGTATTTGTAGCTAATTGGAAACCAATTCGTAGCTAATTCTGAAAATAATTATCAATGACTAACATCAAATACTATGTGTTGCTATGCATTCATAATATAAAAAATTACTAACTTTAACAATTAAAATAATAAAAATAATTCACTCATGTTGATCCACATATTTTAATTGGGTTTGTATAGTCTATATGAATAGAAAAAGAAGGAGATTAAATAGGATAAGTTAATAAAAATAAAAACAGGAAGGTGATGCATGATTCAACTCTGTTTCCGCTATAGATTGGGTGTAGTCCAAACAGTACTACTAGTACCACTAATACTAATATTTAACTAACAAATTGAAAATCTATGCTATATATAACAAAAAAGCAAAACATTTACTAATAATTACCACTAATATTAAAAAGATACAGTTTAACACTTTCAATAATATTCCAAGTTGCACTATCAGCAACCAAACCAATGTAAAATAGTATTCTTACATTCTCTCATGAATGCAATTTTTTTTACAAACAAGATAAAATATAAGCAAAAGAATTCTAGCCGAAGAGCTGCCAATACGACCAAAATATCACACAATGTGTATCAACTATAAAATTAGCCAAAACTAAGATTACTTCCCTTAAAATAATAGAACAAACAAACAAATATTAAACTGGAAACTAACAAAAGAAAAAAGATGTTGTGGTGTTTAATGCTATGATTGAAGGTTACAGCAAAAAATCTGAATGTGCCATGAGATCTCTTGAAGTTTACATTGACATGCAACGGTTTGACTTTAGGCCGAATCTTTCCACATTTGCTAGCATAATTGGTGCTTGTTCTGTGCTTGCAGCATTTGAAATTGGGCAACAAGTTCAAACTCAGCTTATGAAGACACCTTTTTTTGCAGACGTAAAATTAGGAAGTGCTCTTATAGATATGTATTCCAAGTGTGGTAGAGTCGTGGACGCTCGAAGAGTTTTTGACCACATGCTTGAGAAGAATGTTTTTTTTGTTTAAATTCGTATAGCCATCAAAAGTGAATCATCATCATCAAGAGAAAATCAGCAAAAAGAGGAAAGTGTTACAGTTCCAATATAATCAAACATTTCCTAAATTAAAAGGCAGCATCACAGTTTGAAAATGGAAATACATTAATACAATTTCATCACAAGTTTATGGCTAAAAATCACGCGAAACCGACATCATCAATCGAGAAATCAATAAGAAAGGCAAGTTATCAGATAGGAACAAAATAGAAACAGCAAGATTAATCGCAAGATTAATTGCCACATGCCTATAAAGAGAGGATGCACTCAGAACACAATGGACACGCACAAAAGGTTCACTTTTGATGGAATATTTTCTATACTATTCCTTTTATCACGTTGAAATTCTAAGCAAAATATAAAATAAAAACGAAATTACATCTCTTTACAATACATTAAAATACCAGTGTATAATGGATAGTGATAAACACACAACAGGAGGAAGATATTCAATAATATCTTGGCGAGGCTCTAGCACGAGCAGGAGTGAGCAAGACATTACTGCTAAACATATTTGAAATCTGACCATTCATTTCTTCTAATTTCTCTACTTTTACTGCCTTACATTTCAATATCTCCAGGTTTACTTTCATGTGTTTTTTCTCTAGAGAGAAGCTGTCAATGCTACCTTCATTATACAAATTTATTTGTGAGCGGCTTTTTCGCGGACTCTCAGTTACAAAGTTGCTTGTTGGAATTTTTGTTTGTTGTGAAATAAGTGCCTGCATTGCAACCATTGGAGGTATTCTGGGGTTCTTGGCAAGATCTTTACTAGCTCCAAAACTGAGTTTACTGTAATTAAGACATTTGCACAATCTTGATCTTTCCTCAAATGGGACATTTGGATGAGACTGCTGTAAATGGAATATGCTATTTAACATATACTATAGTTCTAATTGTTGAATTCATTTTCTCAAATGTGACTTAAGTTTTCTCTTGATGATGATGATTCATTTTTGATGGCTATACGAAATTAAACAAAAAAAAGGTTGTTAATTAGATTTAATAAGTTTATTATATTTTTTTTTCAAAATTAGCTACGAATTGGTTTCCAATTAGCTACGAATTCGCTACGAATACTGGGTTTAGAAAGTCTCAATTTCCAGAATTAGCTAGAAATTGGCTTCGAATTAGCTACAAATTAGCTACGAATTTTGGATTTATGAATATAAAAAATAAAAAAATGGAAGAAATTGCCACGTGGCGCAGCCACATCAGCAGCCGTTTGTCCCATTTGACGTCAGAGACTATTCATTGAGACGGAAAATTTTGTAGGGACCAATTCTTAAAGGAAAATTTTTGAGGGACTAAAATTGAAAATCGCTATATTTAGAGGGACCTAAAACTTATTTAACCATATATATATATATATATATATATGAATAAATCTCTTATGAAATTAACTATTAGCCAGGCTCTTCTCTGTAACCCACTTCGAGAGTCATACAGCATACTATATAATATCGCACCATTACTTTCATTGAGCGTTGTGCCTTGCATTGGTGAAAGGGGCCTACAATACGTGCAATATGATAATATTTGTACATGCCAATCATTGGTAGGGTGTGAATAAAAATGAACCCACCAAAACCAAATTGTCACACATTTTGACAAAGAAACAATATTGAAACTTATCATGCATGCAGTTTAGAATAGACAACTCCAGCTGTATTACATTCGTACCTTTTTCGGTTGCCTATGGGTTTCTTCTCTTATGTAATGTGTGGTGATAGAATCACATTTGAATTTTGTCCGATTGAGAGACTCGGAGGGGCCATATCATTGACATTGATTCTCAATAAAAAGAGGGGGCCGGCAACCAAAATTAAAGGTATTTGGTCGTCACCTACCATATATGAAAAGAGTCCAATTCAATATTTTAGGCCACTTTTTCAAAATTAGACGAACTTGTTTGGATGCTGCTAAGCGTAAAGATCAAAGCAAGTTGTTAAGACTTTATTCTATTTTTGGATCTTTGTTTCATCTTTTTGCCCAACTATTGTTTACTTGATGTTAAGAACTATTTTTCAATATGTTTCTAAATATAAACATGTATATTTTAATTTTATTATTAATAGTTGATAACCTAGTGATCCGATCCGGACCAAAATGTTTTGGTGGAAGAGTTAACCTTGGTTAGATTAGATGATAATTTCCAACTAATCTTTTAGAGGTACCCTTTCTCATTGAGTAAAAAGAAATGGTACCTGCAAACACTTTAATGTTCACTGACGTGAACGAATAAGACAAGAAATAATGTTTTAGATATATTTAAAATATGACGTTCTTTCCTTTTTATAGGCAGTATTTTAAGGTTTTTAATCTAGAACCATCGTCTCAAGAGTAGATATCATTTCATCATTCATTATGTCATTTAACGACCTTATCAAATGCATTTTTAAGAAAAAACTTAGTATGTTCTCGAGACCTTATGACTCTTTCCCCTTAGATCACCTTCATCTGTTATTCTTGATCTCACTGTCAATCACGATCACTCCATTGGGGTTTGATCACTTTACTACACCCCAATATCTTAATGGGCCAATGTCCTTTCAACCTTGGCCTAGGTAGGAACAATTTCCCCTAAGTCTGGTTCCGTGGAGTTGGGTCGTGGCTTTTGAGTCTGATATAAGAGGGTACCAAGTGGGTAATTGTTTTAGTGAATATTTCATCCATCTTAAATCTGTCTTACAATTTGGGCATTTGATATTCTCATGCCTCCTTTTTGAAAAAAGAGGCGACTTCTCGAGATCTACTACCTCAATCATCTGCGAAGTGTCAATTTTTAGCTTATAACGTGATGGCCTATTACTTGCCTTCATATGTTGATTTTGCTATGAATTGTCATTAGCATTATTATTATGGCGACGTTGTTGGTGATGTGATCTTCATTTACTAGTTGATGTTCGACCCCTTACTCATTGTGCTTTTAGATTGTGATTTTTTTTTCAATTTTCTTTTTCGTGTGTATATAAATAACTCTAGACACAAGACTTTTTATTGATGAGGAAAAACATATCTCTTATCCTAGGCTAAATAATATTTACTTAGAGAATCCTTCAGTGTACTCTGATTCTGTGGAATCAAATTATTGGATCAAGTTTGGTTCTACAACTACAATCCTTAAGTGTTTATGATAACAAAGTATAAAGAACAATTGTGTACTCTAATAGTTTCATTAAGTGTTCAAAATCGTAAAGATAAGGAAAACAGATTATGAACTCTAGACTAAGTGTACTCTGGATGGAGCAAACTCTGAAAATGTCAGACACTGGACAAAGTGGACAAATAATACTCTGGACACTGGACAGTGTAGATTCTAGACTCTGGACAAAGAGACTCTAGACCCTGAACATCAATAGATTCTGAACCAAGGTTGAAATACAAAGAAGTGATTATCTGATAGTCAGCCATCTGGATAACCAAGTCAACACTTCTAGAATAGACAATCCATATTTACTCTGATAAATCCAAGCCTCATTTTCACTAGACTCTGAAGTTTAATCTTCAAGGTTCTGAACTCTGATCATCTCAAAATATGAAGCCAATGATTGGGAGAATATTGATTTGAAAGAATATTCTTGAAAACCGTGCATTCAAGCGGAAAAATTAAATATTTCCTTAAAATGATATTTATGTTGGAATTATTAAGGAATGTACAACCAACAGATCTCTACGATTCACATCTCAACCTCATACCATTACTATAGTTTTGAAATTGAAGAAGTTTCCAATTATATCCTTCAACGGTACTATTCATCATCTATTTAAATAGGATAAAGAATTGTGAAGAGTAGTGACGCGAAGAGAAGAACAACAATTACAGTACTCACTACACTTGGAGCTTTTTATTTATATATTTTCTTAAGTGTAAATATTTGAAATTCATCTTGTGTATCTGCTTGTTTAGAAGAAATCTTATAAACACATAGTCTTTGTATTTTAACCTTGGTTAAATTCCTGGAGGGACTAAGTTTAGTTTGTAGCCTTAAGAAGTCATTGACAGCTAGACTTTGAGTTTTCCTTGAAGGACTAAGTTTAGTCTTTAGCCCCGAGAAGTCATTGACAATTGGTTTGGTCTTTGAGTTTGTAATCTGATTGATTAGTGGATTAAGACATTGTGAGAAGGTAAAATCACTTAGACGAGTGGGTAGGACTAACTTATTTAACAGTGAACAAGTATGAAAATCCAGTGTATTTTTATCATTGTTGTTTTTGTCATTGGTTTGTGATTGGTTTGGTAAAAAGTTGTCATATCAGAAATCCAATTCAACCTCCCCTTCTTGTGTTTGTTGAACCTTCACTGATAACTATAAAGTTGTAAGTTAAGTAGGAGATAATCTTGATGCATGGAAAATCAATATCCTAGATTTTACATATATGATATGTCAAGATTTCCCCCATCATTTCTTTCCTATATTTGACGTAATCTTTTGAGAGATGGTATTATTCTTCCATTTATCACCTTTGAGAAAGAAACTCTTCATTATCTGGTCCTGGTGTCTTCGTAGTTACACCCTAACTACTAGGACTTACCTAATATTTCTAAATACTATGCCTATATTTGGATAGGGAAGTTTCACTTAGGTTATTTTTTCACATTTGAAAAGTTGATTGGGAGGGCTCGGATTTTCCTTACAGTTTAGTACACTTTAAATAGTCCCCAAAAATATTTGAGGTTTTCACGAGTCCTTAAAAAACTTTAAGTTTCATTATGTGGTGGTCGAGCCTTTTACTATTGAGGTCCGTTTGAATAAATGCAGTTGTGAGGGGGGCGTTTTTAATGTAATTATTGAACCTGAATTTCCAAGGTGTTGGAGTTGAAACTTTTTGGTCGTGTGAAAACAAACGTTCCTTCAAATTGTTAGATCTTTCCTAGGAAGAGTATGAGAATTTCTCCACCATCCAATGTTTTATTGATGACTTTGATCAGATTTATACTTATGATTGTAAGTCTAAATCTTACAAGTTGAGGAGTTTGTATATTGACATACACTCTTGTTTGTTTTACCATTTGGCAAACATCATACAACTTTTCTTTTGAAAACTTGATTTTTGGTAGACCAGCCATTATTTCCTTGAAAATTATCTTATTAATCTACTCAAAGTGAACATGGCTCAAACGCCCTTGCCATAGCCAGAAGTATTCACTCTAGGTAACTAGACATTTGGTACCACTCTTTGATACATAAGGTAAGCTCGACATACACACATTATCAACCCTATAACTCTTAAACACCAACTTCTTATCATATTTATGTTCAATTAAGAAACTTAAGGTATTAAAAGTGAATGAATACCCTTTGTCACTTAATTGACTAACACTCAAGAGGTTGTGCTTAAACCTGTTGATTAGAAGAAATGCATCTACGGCGATTGTGGAGGGATTTCCCATAATACCTTATCATAAGATCTTACCTCGATTATTATTTTCGTGTGTGGCATGACCGTGTTCTTTTTTATCAAAATCTATAAACATAAAAGTGTTTGATAATTTCTATCATATGTCTTGAACAACCATTATCTAGAAACCACATTCTTTTCGTGACAGTAAGACATTCCTACATGAGATCAAAATGGCAATTCCTTTAGGGTTAGTAACAAGGTATTTAGGAACCATACCATGAGATTAGGAACCTTAACATTCCTAATCTAACATAGATGTGTAATATGATACTTATCCCCATAATAGTGACATATTACTATAGAGAGGATATTATTTCTATCTTTCCTAATGACATACGAGTTTTTCTTATTAGTTTATTTAAAATTCTTACCTTTTCATATGTTCTCACCTTTATCATTCCATTATATCTACCTTTTCTTCTAAAGTACTAGAGATACACAATTCTCATTTATTAGTGACGAATGTTCCTCTTTCAATGACTCTAAGGCACTATTAAGATGTAAAAATTTTCTATCAAGTTTTGAAACCAATTTCTTTTGAAGAGAGATTTTCTTGAAATCACCTAGAGCATCAGCATGTGCTTCCCGAAATGCTTTAGACAATTGATTATATGGAGGTTTAAAATGCGAGTACAAATCACTTCCCTCCAAGTCTTTTTCTTTGTGATGTGCCATTAAGCATAGATAAGCCAATTCACCATCATTTAAACTTTAGCTAGACGACTAAGAGTCTTCATCTTCTTCTTCCCGGTCTATGTAGGCTCTATGAACTTTGTCATTTTTTCCTTCGTCTTATAAAACTCTTGCTTACTCTTGTGCTTATTTTGGCTTGGATAATCAGTTTTGTAGTGTCAAGATTTACCACACTCATAACAAGTTACTTTCTTGTCATCATTCATTTTCTATTCCATCTTCTTTGGTGGATGAAACTTCCTAAAGTTTATCTAGTGTCTGTCTAAATGCTTGAGATTGTTTCTCTTTATGCACTTGTTGTAACATGCTTGAGATTGTTTCTCTTTATGCAATTTTTGTAACGTTTGACAAACAAACCCTTTTCTTCCTCTTTGGAAGAATCCTTGTTGGTACTATCATCATCTTCCTTTATCTTAATCTAGGAAGTGGAGGCCTTCAAGGAGATGCTTCTCATCTTCTCTAACGTTTTCTTTCTTTTTTGCGTTAACTTTGTTTTCTTTAAGTCTCTTTAATGCATGCTAATGTTCAATAATCTTTCCAAATAGTGTAGATAAATCTAACGTTTTCAAGTCATGTGACTATTTTATGGTTGTTACTTTTGGTTGTCATTACCTACACATAGACCTTAACACTTTTTTTAGCACAAACCTGGTTATGTAAAGTCTTTTCTAAATTCTCTAACTTATTGATCATGTGAGTAAAGTGCATCTACATGGATTCCACATATTCATCGTGTTCCATATGAAAAAG